>JAOEGL010000002.1:37285302-38647802 GCA_034509955.1 Urosaurus nigricauda
AATAGACTAGAAAACTGGGACAAAGCTAACAAAATGAAATTGAACACAGAGAAATGTAAGGTCCTACACCTAGGGCGGAAAAATGAAAGGCACAGATATAGGATGAGGGACACCTGGCTGAACGAGACCACATGTGAAAGGGATCTAGGAGTCCAAGTAGACCACAAGTTGAACATGAGTCAACCGAAAGAGATTCCACCTAACATTAGGAGGAACTTCCTGATAGTAAGGGCTGTTCGTCAGTGGAACACACTCCCTCGGAGTGTAATGGAGTCTCCTTCCTTGGAGGTCTTTAAACAGAGGCTGGATGGCCATCTGTCAGGGATGCTTTGATGGTGAGTTCTTGCATGGCAGGGGGTTGGACTGGATGGCCCTTGTGGTATCTTCCAATTCTATGATTCTGTTATTCTAATACATGCAATGGCAACTTTGTTTACAAGTAGAGGGGGGATGACCTTGCGCATATAGATAGTATCTAAAAACCTTTTCTTGGACTATACTCTTAACCTTTGAAGAGAGGGTGATGACTAAAGCTGTGTCTGCACTGCAGAATTGATCTAGTTTAACACCACTTTAACTGCCATGGTTCAGTGCCATGGAATTCTGGGACCTTTAGTTTTGTGGGACATTTAAACTTCTCTGTCAGAGAGCTGTAGTGCTACAATAACCTAAAATTCCCAGAATTCCCTAGCATTGAGCTATGGCAGTTAAAACAGTGTCAAACTGGATTATTTCTGCAGTGTGGATACAGCCTAAGTCTGACTGGGAGGGATGTTCTTTCCAGAACACCTACATCTACAATCTACACTGTACCCGAGAAGGGTATCTTTGGTTTATAGAACTATTCTTTAGGTAACTAATCTTAACTGTTTATAGAACTATTTTTTTCCTTCTTATGTATACATTATATATGCACTTCTGAATGCAGTTTTATCCTTCTCTTAGAATCCACACAACAACCACAGACAAGGCTCTTGCTAATATCAAACTACTGTAAATCCACTTTTAATTCCACCTAAAGTAAACCTATAGAAACAGAACAGAATTGATGGATCACATCTAACTGATTTCAATGTACAAACAATGTAGGAGGTCATGCAGCAAAGGGGCAAAGTGATTTCAGCCAATCTGTTTTAGGCAAGATGCAGTGTATTTAGCTATTAAAAGGAATACTGTATGCATTTGGGGTAAGTTAAAAACAGACTTCAAGATTCTTTCCTCCTCAAGTGATAGAAGAGAGGAAAAATATAATATGGAAGGAAAATAAAGCATGCTATTTTTATTTGTTTCTGACAGATACACAGTTCAGGGAACCTGAATTGAAATGAATAGTCAAGGACAGTTGCCATACTTCATTGCTGGAAGTGCAGAAAATATATAGCTAATTTTGATTGTCTCGTGAAGAAGCAGACAACAGATTTATCTGAAGTAAGTAAAACATAAAATAAAATGAAGAGGTGGAGTCTTCTGGGCCATTGCTGAAAAAATTATAGGTAACAGAAATATTGAATTTATGGTGTTTAAAAATGTACAATTTAAAAACTCTTCTATCAGTATGAATCATATTATGGACTTTCACTGAATAACTCTATTTTATCAAGGAAGGTTAAGAGATGATATGATTTAAATATGTATTTAAATATGTGAAGAGGTGTCATATTGAGGATGGAGCAAGCTTGTTTTCTACTGCTCCCGAGAATAGGATCCAGAAAATGGATATAAAGCTACAGGAAAAGAGATTCCACCTAAACATTAGGAGGAACTTCCTGACAGAGCTGTTCGATACTGGAACACACTCCCCCAGTGTTTGGTGGAGTCTTTGGAGATATTTAAACAGAGGCTGGATGGCCATCTGTCAGGGGTGCTTTGATTGTGAGTTCCTGCATAGCAGGGGGTTCGATTGGACAGCCCTTGTGGTCTCTTCCAACTCTATGATTCTGTGAAATAGATCTTTTTTATTTTTTAAACATTCTGAATCATGAGAGCCAACTTTGTAATTAACAAACACAAATATATATATATTTAAAAATTGGAATTATTAATATTTTGTTATACAGTACTAGATATTTATCTTAATTTTATTCAACTCTATGACTCAGACTGCTGATTTGCTATGAAATTATTAATGACAGAAGTGTAGGAAGAAAAGGAAGTAAAAGGTATCTGGCTAAATTACCTCACCTGCAGAACATGTAAAGTTGCAAAAGATTCACTACTACAGCAGGGTATATGATGAGCCAATGGTGTTAAACTTGTCTCTGTGTGTGTGTGTGTTTAAGTTAATACTTGCTGATTTTTTTCCTGCACTGGTGGTTGAACAAAAGCAGTTTATGGGTGTCCATTTAAAATGATTTCAGATTGAAGTCATGATCAAATTCTGAGAGAGAGATTTTATGAAATGAGGTCTTTGTAGTCCATTTAACAAGGGATAAAATAATTTAAGCTGCTGTAATTTTTATAATTCTTTTTATCATGGGGGCTTTTTAGATTGGCAGGAAAGTGTGACATGAAGTTGCACTTTCCTTAATGCTTAGCAGCTAGACTGCAAGCCCCAGGTGTGCATTGAAAAGGTACAGGGCTGCTAGACTGAGGAGTTTGGGAACGACTTATCTGAGGTCTTTTCTGTGGCTCAGCAGCTACATGGGAAGCTGTCAGGACGCTACAAACACAGGCGGAGCAGCTACATGGGCGGCAATGAACGCGGCTTTTAGCCGCGCTTTAATTTTTTTTCCTTGCTGGCTGCGAATTGCACAATTGCGCAATTGCACAGGTGCACAGCACAGCACATTATCATTGCCTGCTGGGAACTGCGCAATTGCACAATTGCGCAATTCACAGCCGGCAAGGAAAAAAAAATTAAAAGTTCAGCAGTTTATCACTACAGTTCCTCTCCCTTTTTAAACTGTGCCGTTGCACTGGTGCAGCATGAATGAACCCCCTTATTTTGTGAATGAATTGACATGTTATCCACAGTAGAATAACAGTTACGGCATCCCAGAGTCCCTACTGCGCATGTCTAGGGTTCCGATTAGGGGGTGGAGCTAGGGTTTGGGAGCTTTAAAAAACTGCGCGGTTCAACCCCAGCTTTTACACCTGCAGGGCATTGAGCGTTTTAATTAGAAGTGAACTCCACACCACGCATGCTCCCAACCCACAATCCATTATAATCCGCACCTCTATCGCTGCCTTTAAAAGGGCGCCTTAAAGAGACAGAGCCCCATTTAACTGCGCAACTACACCTTAGCCTTTAGATGCACTTGCGCTATAGCGCACTTTTTAAAAAAAGAGTAGGGAAATCCAGCACCTTTTTAAAGGCGCTTCTTCTCCCTTAAAGCGCCAAAATGGCGTTTTCATGGCACACTTTCCCTTTTTCTCATCTAAAGGCTGGGATTTCATGCAGCCTTCATCACACCTCTTTTTGCCAATGTAAAATGGGCCACTGTTAGTAGTTCAGAGACAAAAGCATTCTTAAGTCTCATGAAATCAGTATGAATTAAATAAATTTACTGTTAGGTCCAAAATACACTGCAGAAATAATCCAGTTTGAGACCGCATTAACTGCCCTTGTTTAATAGTAAGGAATCCTGGGAACTGTAGTTTATTGTGGCACCTGAGCTATCTGACAAAGAAGGTTATGAGGCTTTCTAGATTGGCAGGAAAGTGTGACATGAAGTTGCCTTTTCCTTAATGCTTAGCAGCTGCACCACAGCCTTTAGATGGAGCTGCGCTGTTCCGCAGTTTTTAAAAAAGAAGCTGGGAAAACCAGCACCTTTTTAAAGGTGCTTCTTCTCCCCTTAAACGCAAAAAAAGCGTTTTCATGGCACACTTTCCCTTTTTCTCATCTAAAGGCTAGACTTTCATGCAGCCATGAACACACTTCTTTTTGCCAATCTAGATCAGACCTAAATGTCTTACAAAACTACAGTTCCAGAATTCCCTAGCACTGAGCCAGGGCAGTTAAAGCGGTCTCAAACTGGATAATTTCTGCAGTGTGTTTTGGACCTAAGACAGCAATCCTGTATACATATACATAGGACTATGTCCCCTTGAAGTCAATAAATGTGCTTCTGAATAGCATAATAGGATTGGCTTGTTAGGTTTCTTTTAAGATTACAAGTCTCTCTACCAATTGGATTTAGGCTCAGTTTTAATCACCTTTACTTTAAATAAGTCCCAAAACAGACAGGCCAAAAAACATGGTTTCTGGCTGCATTTGGAACGTAGCATTTGGATGACACAGAATGCAGAGGGAAACCACACCACACCTGCGTCTTCCCCAAAGAACTGAGCCAAAAAGTCGCAGTAAAATACTGCTACTTTTGCCAGCCTCGTCCAAAATCGCACAGATCCAGGCCGCGTGCATGTGGTTGCTTTAGCCCCAATGAAAATTGTGCCGGCAGACTGAATTTTTCAGTCCACCTGTTTTGACTGTGCTTTTGAAGTAACTCAGAATCGTTTTCATATGCATGTGGCTTTAGTGCTTTCGTCAAAAGATCTGTCTGGCCCCTCATTTTTATTTAATGGATTAAAGGCTCTCACATAAGAGAAAGAATACTGTCTCAAATTTGTACTGAAGCTAGAGTGACTGGGGTAGATGTCCTACTGGTCTAACTCAGTTTGAGGCAGTTTCACATTTTGTTAATGTAGTATCATAATTCCCTTTATCAGAAAATCAGTGATATTTTTAAAATATGGAATTTGAATCTTGGTTTTAAAAAATGCATTTGTGCAACCCCTGTTGTTCTGCAGCATCAGTTAATTATCAGGCACAAGTTTCTACCTGCTCCCTGCTGACATATTTTATAATGCTCACCCAGAGAGAAAAGTAAAGTGAAAGTGTGCCATGCTGTTTCTCTATCTACAGTGAAATACTGTGTCTGCCAGGAGAGTAAATAATTACTAAGAAAAGACATTAATTTTCAATCTACTCTGGGTTAATGGGTATCCTTTTTAAACAGGTATAAACATATGTACACATTCTGAGATACATATATACAAGAGATCATTAAACTTTAGCAGTGAAATATCTCAGTAGATTTGTCCCCTGTAACTCACAAAAGGTTTTATTTAGCATACTAGAAAAAAGTGTATGCAGTGATCACTGGCAGGAGTGAATTGCCTGTTTGCAAGAGATTTCTCATCCACAATTTTGTGAATCCTAATATGGAATTATAACTCGTATATAACAAGAAAACTGCATTTAAACAAATATTCAAATAGGTAAGTTTTGTCTTACTTGTAAAACTTTAATTTGGGGAAAGGAGCTTCCAGAAGGATCTAATGGTTTGAAATCAGGACAGTAAGGTCTAAAAAGATGGGCTAGGATCATCTGAGACTGGTCCAAACCCAAGTGGTCTGAGCTTCCGTTTCTAGAACCATAAAGAGCAGAGGTTAGCAAATCATGGCTTCTAAGGAGCAGATGAAAGGTGAAGAAACTGGAGGAAGGAAAGTGGTACAGGAAGGGCTTGTTGAACAGAGTGTGATGAGAGATCATTGTGGCAAAACAGTACGGGTAGAATGCTTGGAGCAGCAAAATTCAACTCTCTCATATTAATTTCTGATGCTTTGTATGATATCCCATGAGGCCTCAATTATTCCCAATTACATACTGTTCTTGACAAAGCCCTCTAGTCTAGAGGGTTTTTCCAGGCCCAGTAAGGATGGAACAAGAACTAGAGAAAGGGAAATGTGGATAAAGTCCTTTTGGGGATTACTATGGAAGAGACATCTGAAATTAGTAATCTTCTAACCGAATAGCTGGCTTAAAAATAGAATTTCTCTCAGCAGTCACACAGTAGGAAAGCAGGCAAAAAAGGTGGAAACTACAATGTGTAGGAAAAGGAACTGCAGAAGGCTTCAGTTATTTTCTCTAGGTTTCCATTGGATCTTTATTGAAGATGAATTAGGAAACCAGGGAACTGTGCAGACATTTGCTACAGATAAAGACTTCTGATAGGGCTTGACTAAGCTTATGAAGTGTGTCTAGGAAGAAGGAAAGGGATTCCCCTTAAGAAGAAGGGTAAGGGAGATTTCAGTGCAGGGGAAGCACAGGCTTTACCAAAGTACAGGAAAGGAATGAAGAAAAAATAAGAGAGAAATCCTCAGAAAATGAACTATTATTTCTGAAAAAGCTATTTTTATATTGAATCATTCTGGTTAAGTTACATGGATTACTTCATCATTCAGACAATCATTTCCTCAGAGTTTTTACTTCCTTAGCATAATTTACCCTAACATTTCTTCTATCACCTATTGAGTCACTAGTCTGGAGAAAGAAATCTTAAATTCATTAACATGATTCTAATTTCCTTATGTAGGCATTGTAAATATTGATTTTCTGACAGACAGAGAGAACAGTGAAGTAGTTTTTATCTCCCATAGCTTTGAGATACCAAGGAATTCCACCCCCTTTCCAATTGATAGAACACTGCACAGCTGTGCAGCTTCCCCAGAAAATTGCAGATTTGCAAAAGCTGTGCAGCTCCTCTTGAAAACTTCACAGCCTTCCCTGAAAACTGCACAACTTCCAATATAGAAAGGACAGCTTTCAGACAGCCACATGTGTATGTACTTGACTATAAGTCGACCTCATGTATAAGTCAAAGACAAGTTTGGGGACCAGAATTAAGGATTTTGACCTAATCCATGGATAGGTCAAGTATAAAACTTGGAGGCTTCTTCATTGTGGGTATGCAAGTGGCAAGAGGGGAGTAGAAATCAATACAAGGCTTCAGTGTTTCAGCCTTCACTCCCAAGATAGCAAAGCGCAAGGGTGGGAGAGGGACTGTTCTTATCTGCTTGGCTCAGGACAGGAAAAAAAACTGCATAGGGAAATCTGAAAGAGCTGCTATCACATTACCAAACTGACCCGTAAATAAGTCGACTTAGGAATTTAGGGTCAATTTTTGGGCATACATTTTAAGACTTATAGGCAAATATATATGGTAAAGAGAGAGAGAGAGTAAACGAAAAATATTCAGCTATGCTACATAACAAATCCCCATGTGGCTGAATTTTCAGTCAGCCCAAGTTTCTTTAGCTACTGCATAACATTTGGGTTGCACGACTTTCAAAACTGCAAAGGCTGCAACAACAACATACCATAATGTTTGTATGGGGTATAGTGTGCAATTTAGTTTTGCATTTTCTGCACATTCCCTCAGGACGTAGTGAAAAATAGTGTACGTGGGTGAGGGTTTTTTCTCCCCTAGGGAAGCTGTGCAGTTGCGTAGTAAAACAGACTATAATGTCGGTTTTGACTACAAAGCAGCAAAATTTCTCAAACTGTTCTGCAGTTCTAAAAACTATTCATTTTATTTTGTGCCTGGAAAAGAATAAAAAGATCCCACAATTTGCAAGAATTTTTGACATACCATTTTTCTTGCTGCCTTTTCTCAAGGGGAATTCTGGCTATTTTTAAAAACACATTACAAATAGCCAATAGGGCATCAGTTTCTTTCCAGTCATCTGACAGGTCCCTGAAACACCAGCAGTACCTCTAAAAGCAAGAGGCATTTGTTTATTTTTTACAGTGATGTTATTTTTACGGACTGTCAACAATTAACTATTAAAGCTTTTAATGTTTCTGTTGTTTTCCATATTTTGAATTGGGTTAGAAGAATTTCTCTTACTGGGGTGAAACAGACTGGCAAAATAAACTGGCTTCCAGCCTCTTTAGAGGTGTTTATATGATGCACACCTCCAAAGCAGCTGGAAACTGGAATGAAGCTGTGCTCTGGGGCTAAAACAAGCATAAATAATCTGGGATAGTTTAACTCAAGGGTGAAAATGTGCATCTTCATGCCTGCATATAAATGCCCTGATGTGGGGCTGCAGCAAAGCAAAGAAATGAAACTGGGACAACTCCAATGGATGTAATGACAACATATATAAACTAGACAGTCCAACGGGGGCCTCCACGATTGTGTTTTGCCAATGTATCACTTGCACACTGATGCACCAATGCCCTGTACCGACAGAGGACTGCACATGTAACTGTGTGGCCGATCAAAGGGATGGCCATTCAGTGGGATGGCATGTGGGCTACTTGGAAGTTGGCATGAGAGTTACTTGGCAGTTGCAGGCAGTGTGTTTGTGCAAAACGTTGGCTATGTATGGTGGGAGGAAGCACAAAAAAATTACCCGGCAGCACAGGCCATGCATATTCAGCCCACCTTGGGAACGGGCAATGTGGGCAGCAGGGTTTCAACCCACTTTCAGAAATAGCAGGATCAAGCCACTTTTTCATGCCCATCTGCACTGGTCCATTGGTTATCAAACAGTTCAAATCTTGTTGGGTGAAAAACGGATATCTGATATCTCACAATCAAAATCCCCTAGTGACATTTTCAAAATAAAAATGAATGTGAAAGCAAGTCCACAATCCAGTACTCAAACATACAGGATTGTTCTGTAAGTTTCTTCATAGGATTGTATGCACCCATGGAAAGCAAGACATTCTTTTATTTTATGGATTTCTTAACATCATTTATTTTATTTGTTTTTCTTTTCACATGATTACTTGTAGGTAGTTTTGAACTAGTTAATAAATTAAAAGCTTTTGAAATCTATTTTGAGAAGTGTGTGTTTATGTAATAGCTTGATGATGACATAGATTGGTGTGCTGAACCTGTTACCATTTACTTGTGTTACACAGAGTTTTTAAAAGTCTTTGGGAACATTTTGCTAGACTTTTGTATATGACTTAGCTACATTGTAAAACACCATTTTCTTGTTCTGCCTGAATTTAAGCTTTATATAATAAGAATTTATACTTGAGAATATAAGTGCTGATATCAAATTTTAATTACAGTACATTTCATAAAGTAAGAAGAGGTGTCCTCCCTCTAGTCCATATGCCATGGTCCAGGCCTCAGAGGGAGAGAAGATCTTCTGGACTTTCCCCCTTCCCCACTGCCATTCCCTTCTCCTTTTGTGTCTTGTCTCTTTAGATTGTAAGCCTGAGGACAGGGAAATGTCTAACTAACAATTTGTAAGCCACTCTGATAGTCTTTTGGCTAAAGAGTGGGGTATAAATTATTATTATTATTATTATTATTGAAAGAATGGGGCTTTGCAGACCACCCAAAAAGGGCGGTCTGGTGCCACCTCTTTTTCATCCTCACCGTCGCCTCAGCAACCAAATGGAGTGGCGAAGGTGTGGACGAAAAAGTGCCATAAAACGCTTCTATGATGTCACAGGTGTGCAGCTCCGTTTGGTTGTTGCACACCTGCAATGTCATTGCTCTGTGCACACAGCACTGTGGAGCGAGGACGCCCTTGTCACATGCTAGGGTTGTGGAGTGTCTATTGGCTCTGCTCCAGGGGAACCCTAGCAGGTGATGGGGCGCCCTAAAGTGCCTGTCTGTATCAGGCCAATATTTCAAAATTGTACCATCATGTAGATACTTTATAAATTAAATATACATTTCTTGTTTAATATTACTTTCTTTTGTTAGGTATATAATAAAAAGGCAATTAAAATATGTCATAATATAGTTAACCTATTTGGATTTTAATTGAACAGCAACCTCATTCTTCAGCTACCTCTCAGGACATCTGTAATGTATGGCACATGAACCTAGAAGCTTTTCCAGACTGGGTGACTCACACAACATAAAAGGTAGGTTCTTTAGGGCTGTCTTTTTAATTAAAAGCAAACTAGTTTGTTTTCCCAAGCAAATTCAAGTGACTGTATTTTAGAAATAAACCATTCCTTTTATGCTGCCTTTGGAGTGTACCTAACCATATAGGACATATGGTTATATGGTTAGAAATGAATGAAAGAAAACAGGGGATGGGCCCAGACCTAGAATCACAGAATCAAAGAGTAAGAAGGGACTGCCAGATCTATCTAGTCCAACCCCACCCCATATGCAACCAGGCAAAAATAAACAACTGAGGCACTCCCCAAAAGCCATCAAACCACTGCTTCTCTGGAGCAGCAGTGAACGAGCTCAATCCATCTTCTATTTGACAACCTTTCAAGAATTTAAATATGGCTATTGTATCTACTTAGTCTTCTCTTCTCCAAGCTAAACATACCGAGATCCCTAAGTCGTTCCTCATGGGTCTTGATTTTCAGACCTTTGACCAGCCTGATTGCCATCCTCTGAATGCATTCCAGCTTGTCAATATCTTTTTTGAACTGTCTTGCCCGGAAATAGATACAGTGTTCCAGGTGAGATCTGATAAAAACAGAATAGACTGGGACTGTTTCTATGCTTGATTTTGTTAGATGTTTGCATTCTCTCTCCCCCTGTTTAGATAGATAGGGATTTCCTCCATGCAAACAACTCTCTCTCTCTCTCTCTCTCATTCAGACTAGCCATGTGGGACTAACAGTTATATTCTCTCAAAGATTTTCAACTGAACTGCATGTTATCATCTTTCTTCTCTCTCGACTTTCTTTGCAAAGATAGTGAGATAAAGATTTCCTTTTTGGTTGTCTTGTTTTTGCGTCACTTGATTCTTAGGGAAGCATGGTTAGACAAAGGCACATTTCTTCTACTCTGCTAATTTAGAGCTAGGCCTTAACAGGCTTGGCTTTGACATTTTTGATATTTAAATATTTTTGTTTCCTTACGTCTGAAGCCTTAGGAAGCTTAAATTACGCTACAGATTTGGGCATCAGGCTTCAGGTGTCTCAATCAATCCATCAAATTTATTACTATCATAGATAAGTCATAATAAAACAAAGACAGAATATAGTGAAAAATAAAAGTAAAAAAGGTAAAAACCATCTTCAAGATAGAGGTTTCAACACACACACACATGTGACAGTTCAAGAACCAACTTCTAAATCATCTTCAAGTGGGTATCCCCAGGATATTCTGCCTTGTTTGTGCTGACTTGTGGTCTGCACATTTCTATGCGCTATTCAGCTGGCCCTGTCCAGGTTGTTAATTGAGATAGTAATTTTCAGCTCTTCATCTCAGCCCCTAATTACAACTTCATAAGTGAAAAAGTTGATAGCACTGTTGACACAGGGAGCACACATACTCTTGTTGATGTAGGCTAGAATTTCATTGGCTTTTTATATCCACTGCATTGCACTGTTGACTTGTGCTTAACTTATGGTCTACTAAGACCCTTAGATCCTTTCCATGTGTACTTTTATCAAGTCAAGTGTCACCCATCCTATATTTGTGCATTTCATTTTTTTCTGCCTAAATATGTTACCTTACATTTATCCCTATTGAAATTCATTTTATTAGTTTTTGCTGAGCTCTATAGTTTTTTAAGGTCATTTTGAATCTTGCTTCTGTACTCTGGGCTGCCCCTCTTAATTTAATAATCTGGAATATCTGTAGAACATTTGAGACTAACTGTGTGAAAGAAGTTGTAGCATAAGCTGTTGTAGACTTGATCTACTTCCTCTCCCCATGCATCTGAGGAAGTAGACTTGGGCTTCAATCAAATGGGTGGCTTGGAGCGGCCTTTGGCCGCTCCAGCTATGAATGTCCCCTGAGGAGCACAAGACTGCAGCAACTTGATGCCATGGTCCTGAGGCTAGCGTCCACCGCACTCCACAACAGACCACCAGCATGGAGTCCTTTTTTTTTCATTCCTTCATCTGGGTTTAGGCCACCACAGAGCAGGTTCAGTCCAATCCGGGGGTATTCGTCATCTGAACGCCACACCGCCAGATTGGCCTGAAGGCAGCGCTTTTGGCCCATATGTTTGGAGCCGAAGTCTGGGGAGGCTTATGCCTTTTGAAATGTTTATAATAAATCTGTTTTTATGGGACATCTTCTGTTGCCTTATCTAATGCAATCTAATATATATTAATGCATCCAATGTTTCTGTAAAATTGTACTGCTTGATAACTATAGTCTTTTGCACAGCTAGGCTTCCAGTGAGATCCAGGTAGATTCCACATAGGATTGTAGTGTACAAACAGTTTGAAGCCTGCTCATATATTTTCAAAATGTCCTTATTTGAGTGTCTAGTGTTTAGTGTAAATCTACAGGGTACTTATGCATATGAATTAACATTTTGAAGTGCTTATGTTGGAAAAGTAACATTCAGTTGTTTTCAGAAATTACTATTCTCCAGCAACTTTTAAAATGCTAATTTTTATGTATGTTCTTCTTCAATCATAAAATGTATAAATGTTTTCCTGTTTTGTGGTAAGACAACATTTACATAACAGTTTTTTATCTCCTGAATAACAAAGAAGGCATTGTTTTTCTTCTTCCTCATTATCCATAGGCACAATGGACAACTGGAAAATTGAACTGCCCATTATGTGGGGCCCATCTGAGGGCCTTTCACTTTGTTGATAATACGAAATGCTCCTGTGGCTGGTTTACAAATATCCATCTTTGCAAGAGGCAAACTGATTGCATTTCTTCTGTTTTGTCTCAAATATCACAACTGAAGCACTTGTCACTTTGTACAGTTCAGTGTACAAGAAAATGCAACAGAGTATGGAAGTTGGAACTTTTGGTGCTAAAAATCAAGGATTTTCATATATGGTAAAAAGTAATGATGGCATGGGAAGATTAATGGAGGCACTTTGCCTGGAGGTGAAAACAACCAATTTTGAGATAAATAGCAAAAAATTACACTTCAGAGTGACTAATCCAAAAACAAGCCATTCAGTTTCACTAGCTCTGAAAGACAGACACCCTGTAAAAGCTTTTCATAGAAAATCACAGAGTTTGGACTTGAACTTCAGAGGGAGGATCCTTTTGCTGCCTGCTTTATGCGGAACTTCAGCAATCAAGAAATCTACTTTCTCCAGGCAACACGAAGCCCAGCCTTCTGACTCAAACATTTACTCACAATTAAAGTCCAGCGGAACATGTAATTATTTTCTTAAAGCAGATGCAGGTGCACTTCCAAAGAATTTTTCAGTTACTTCCTACAGGGTATTAGCACAAGAGGAGACTGGATTTACTCCACATTTAGCAATTGAGAGGTCTGACACTGATCAGCAGCTGTTCTGGTCTTCATCAGAAACAGAGAGGACTACAGAAGAAGATTCTGCACATGAGTACTTCACACCTCTTGGTCTTCTTCATCCCTTGAGAACTGTTGATCAAAACTTGAGCAAGAGAAAAAGAAAGCTGTTAAACAGTTTGATGAAAAAGCAAAGGAGTCAAGAAAGGTGGCTACAAAAGCAGGTATATATTTTGCAATTTAATTACAGGCAGAAATTTTTGCAATTAGCAAGGGGAGTTTGAGTAAATTATATAATATTAACAATGATTTCTGAAGATAACCTTTAGGCTTCTAAATACAGTAGGTCCTTGGTATCTGCTTAGATTTGGTTCCAGGCCCCCCTGTGGATATCAAAATCCATGATGCTCAAGTCCTGTTAAATCCAATGACGTGGTAAAATGGTATCCCTTATAAGAAATGGCAAAATCAAGGTTTGCTTTTTGGAATTTATTTTTAAAAAATATTTTCAAGCTGTGGATGCTTCAATCCATGAATAAAGAATTTGTGGATATAGAGGGCCAGCTATACTGTATACAGGCAAGTTATGGCACTTTAAAGTTATTTGTTTTATTTTGTTTTCTACAAGTTCAGCACTTCTATTTCTGTAATGTAGCAGCCTCTAAGGTACAGCAGTGGCTGTAACTGTGGTATCTCCATTCAGATATTGCATCAAACCATAGTTAGTGTGAACCATGGCTTTCAAAGCAGCTTTGAACCATGTTTTTTATTCTGACTTCTTGGTCAATTTGGACATCATTCCAATTTCTTAGATAGGTTAACTTTGATGCAATGTCTCAGTGGAATCATTAGTTGGAAGATTAAAATCTTCCCAAGGCTTTCACATTTGCTTTGAAGCACACTGTAATTTTTTAAATCGAAAATCAGACAAGAAATGTGTTCATGCATATTTTAATTCATGTGTTTCCTCTGAGCAACAAAGCAGTTTTTCCAGTCTTTAGATATTTGGACCAAAGCTCTAGCCAATATTACTAGTGATCATGGATTCTGGGAGTTTGTGGTAAACATCTCCACAACTGTGAACCACTAATTTAAAGCATGAGTAAAAACCTTCAGTCCAAAGATTTGGTAGCAGGAAGGAAGGACCTGTTCTTCAGTTTCAGTTAGTCTTAGGGGTCATGAAGACAGGCCCAAAAGAGACATGCACAGCCATTCCAGGCTCTATCACATGAGGGCCGCAGGAACTGCATGCACTCAGCCCCGATCCGGGTTACCACTGCAGTACTCAACCCAGCCAACTCTTCCAGGTTGGGGCAGGCTTGGGTGGCTTCCAGCCATGTTTGGGGTATGTGTCATATAAACACCATGCCCCAATGCAGTCCGAAGCTGGCACTTTTGGCCCATCTGCTTCAGGCCATAAGAATAATTTTTATGTGTTGTAAGATAGGCATTCTGTTGTATGACCTTCCATGAACAAACACTGTGTGCTGAAAGATCACGGTTGTTTTCTCAGAGTCACTTACATGTGTATGTATCTGGCATGCTAAGGAGTCATTTTGCAAATTACAATAGCAGTTCATGCATTCACCCATCCCCAAACAGTTGGCTGCCAGTCCCTGGCAAGTTTCTAGGAAAGAAAGAAAGAATTGTAGCCAATGGGCACAAATATGCTGGTCTCTGGTACAATGGGGAAAAAATGCTAGTTCCTCACATCAGATAGCTTGAGATGCACTGGCACACAGTTTCCCAGCAATAACAGTATATTTTTATGCTTTGTGGTAATACACAGACAGCATATATGCTAAGTGTTTACATGAAAGTGCACAATTATAGCCACAAATTTTTAAAAAACAATAAGACCCAATTGTTCCTGCAAACCTTTACATGGGGAAATTGCAATGTATGACTTGGGTTATCTGTAAACACAACTTCCAAAAAGTTGTTTCCAAGGTCTCAACTTGTAAAAGTTTTCTGTTTTGGAGGACTCTAGGTGCTGTACTGTGGTTGGATCATGCATGCACCTGTGCACCAACTATTTTTTGACATCTGTGCTTTTCTTTTTCTGTGATTCTTGTTTCTGTAATAGCAGTAAGTTACAAAGGGCACATGCGGCTGAATAGAGGATTGAGAAGGCATGTTGCCCACAGTTTGGGTTGATAAACTGTGTGAAGAGAGGGGGCGGGTGATCATTAATGGGCTTAATACTCCTTCTCCCCACATGCTGTGAAACAATCCTAGAGAATTTTGAAATTGCTACTTTTGGAAGCTCTTCTGCACTTATTAGTGAAATTATACTCTTTCTCTATATTCCTGTTTTGGGAATCTGTAGTTATGTTCAGATGGACATGTCTCTGTACAACATGCCATTATTATCAGGTGTCTTGGTGATTTGAGGATGCCCCTCTGTTTTCATCTAGAATGCAGATTTATGGTTACAATCATGCATCTTTCCAGTTCTTTTTCTTAAGTCTTCCACAAAATAGCTTCTTTCAACTTGTCATGAAAAATGTCTTTAATTACTTTTATAATTGGCTTCTGTGCAGGCTGCATTTGCGGCAGTTTTCCACTTTCTTTCTTCAGCATGTTTCCACAAGTAATCATGCACATTGGAACATTGCAAAGCTTTTAAAACAGGCAGTACAGACTTGCATCCACATTCCTTTCATCTTCCATTTTACCAATTCTTGAGCTTCACACCCTAGAATATATTTTAATTGCTAATGCTTATGTTATCTCACACTCTTTGAATATAAAAAGGAGATTTCTAAAATTGTATTTCCATAATAATTATAACAAATACAATATTGTAATACTCTTCTCTCAAACAGTAGGCTGTATTGTCAAGTATTAGCACAGAATGCACATGTGAATTTTGTGTGACACACCAAAGCATTAAAATTCAAGTTTATTGTATTTCTGCAGTTATATATTTTTGTTACTAGTATTTCTATAAGGAAATGCCCCAGTAGGAATGTAATACAGAAGTAATTCTTTTTAACAGAAGGGGGCACCAGATTTCCTCTAGCTACAATAATTCAGCTCTGTAAACATTTTTATGAATGAATATGGCTTGATATACTGTGTTATGTTATTTGGGGTTTTTTTTATTTACATTGAAAAGGATTCTCGATTATATTTTATAATGTTCCAATATGAAAAAACAGGAAAATAAAAACACAAAAGGGGGAAAAATAGCCATGCTAGTCATAGGTCTATATAAAAACTGACCATATGCCCAAATTCAATTTCATTTATAGATTTTGTCTTTCAAGTAGTGTTAGATCTTCTGTCCATTGGACCATAGGAGGTGGGAAATTATCTTACCAGTAACAAAATATGATTTTTAGCAGCCAAAAGGGCTTGAAAAATCCAATTCTGTTGGCTATTTGTTAATTTCCAAGAAGCGTAAATAATTCAGGAGAACATACAAATCCTGGAATATAAAGGAACTTTCCAATATCAGATTTACTTGTTTGATTATTTCCTCCCAAAATGAGAACCAAGTACAGTCATCCCTCCTGATTCACGGGGGATCCCTTCAGCACGAATCCAGAAAACCACCTATATTCAAATTCACTGCTGCATGCATGCCTCAGGCACACAACCATTTTGTCCCTCCCCACTTGCCGTCCACGAATGGATGAGACCGTGGACTCCAAGTCCACGAATCGGGAGGGACGATTGTACTGTCCATTTCAATAGATGTGCCAGAAATAAAAAATCCAAGACTGACCATGGTAGATTACTTACTTTAAGTGGATATGTTCAAAAATACAGTGGTCCCCCGGAATCCGAATCCCCCGGGGAACGAAATCCCCGGGACCCAAAACGGCCAGGGCCAAAAAAAAGCCCCCGGGATCCGAAGAAATCCCCAGGTTGCGAAGAAAAAAAAGCAACCCGGTCCCTTTAAAACAGCGCGCTTCCGGCGCGCTGTGCATCAACTAAAGCGGTCCCCCGGGTTGCGAAACATTTCCGGGTTACGAAAGTAATCCCGGAACGGATTACTTTCGCAACCCGGGGGACCACTGTAATGTAAGATAACAGATATGTCCAATGATATGTAAAATCTGGAAGTCCAAACCCTCACACTTTGATTGGAATTCATATCCTTTTCATTAAAATTTTAGCTCAACCCACCCTCCACAAATCTCCCTTTAGTTTTTTAAAATTCTTGCAAGAAATAAGAAGAGGAATTCCATGTATAACATAAACAGTTCTTGGTAATGTTCATTTTATTCACATTCATCTTATCTCCACAAACTCAAGTTTCTCTCTAAATCCTGTGCAATATCTTTTAGCAGTTTTCTTATATTAAGATTAATCATCTGAGATAAATCCCTAGGGATAATGATATCCTAATACAGTAAGTAATAGAATTTGGACAGTATTAAAACTGTAATGCTTTAAATATGGCATTATTTCTGACTTAGACCAGTTAATTGAATACCCTGATGTTTTATCAAAATTATTAGTCAGCTGCCTCAAAACAGGAATCTACTTCTGGGACTTTTAAATGAATTACAAAATACCATCTGCAAAATCAAGTTTTTAAGTTCTAAATCAACATGGACAAATACATTGATCCAGGAATTTTGCCTAATAGGTACCAAGCACAAGTTGTATTATGTTTGCAGATTATTTTATGGATTATAATAGTAGCATTCTATATCAAGCAATTACATATTTAAGCCATCAGTACCTATTGGCAGCTTTGCCAACATTTGTATAATAAACTCTCTTGTGGCTTATTTTATTCTATATTCACACTTTATAAATTGCCTTTATAAAAAGCTTGCGATAAATAGCAGATATTTCTCAGCCAGGGAATTCCTTTTCTGCCTCTTAAAATTTGGTATTAATTTTTGGTGAAAGGAAAACTACTGGATTTTACTTAGGACTCAAGAAGTATTAGTGAGAAAAGAATGAATGATGAGAGACGAAATACCTCCTTTAATTGTTTAAAATCTTGCACTGGTCTTTCATAATCAAATTTGTACTGTTTGTTATTTTCTTCCCTTTGTTAATACAAAGAGATGGTGGCAAATTAATGTGTGACATATTCTGTTACCCTGTTGGTGGTGACAGACAGGCAAGGAACACTAACTCAGTTTATTTTTCAAAAGACATTGGGAACTTTTTTTTCTGGATTGGTTAAAACTTAAATGATTTTATTTACAAGAAAAGTTATGCAAGAAATATTACATGAAAATTTATCAAGCAAGATGTGTAAGAATTTGGTTTACTTTATCATTTGACTACTATCCTGGTAATTAGTCTTTTGTTATTAAAATTGGGGGAGGGGGGCAGGAAAAGTAATTCTTCACTAAAACACTTATCTTGGTTTTGATATTTCAGAGCTTCATTTCAATATTGTGCCTTGTTTTTTGAACAATGGGATATTGGAAAAAACACATAACATTTCTGGGACACATATTACTATATGTATATCACATTTATTAAACATATTGATTATTTGTGTTTAAGTAAAGGCCCTCTCTGTTGTACATTTATATGACAACATAGTAGGTCCTAGTTCAGTCTTGTTTTTGATCACTGCATATTTAATTTACTGTGAATCATTTAGTTCCTGATACCTATGAAATTCATGGGGTTGTCGTAAGTCAGTAAGTGACTTGAAGGCACACAAATGGACACACACATACCTCTCTAAATAAATAACATAAAATTAATTTTTCAAGCCTTCCTGATGAGAGACACAGTGGTACAACTGTTCCACTGATGCCAGGTGTGTACATACCAGAAAATGAAATTTTAAAAGAGAGGAATTTTATCTTGTCTTTAACCCTCATGCCTCCACCCCTAGACTTCAACATAGCTCAGGTCCTACTTTGACTTTAAATGATGCTCCAAAGGCCCAAGTGAGGGTTTTAATATTTACATTTATTCAGAATCCATTTCTTTAAAAGGTAGAGTGAGAGAAAGTAGAGTAATTGTAGACTTGTTCACCCAACCAATTGAAAAGACAAATAGGTGATACAATTTTACAGAGCAAATGAGTACTGAAGACAGTAGTGGCTTTCCTACGATTCTTCATCAAGCAAAATAACTCGGACAAAAACATTTCAGGTTTAAGCAGCAAACCATGTCATAATTCTGAGGACAATATGATGTATGCCTTGGGTTTTGAAAAACTGGATCAACAGTTCACTGGGAATATTTAAACCAGTACCTATGAACTTCTCTAAAATAAATCAATACATTTCAGATTTGTAGTTAGAATTATCTGCTAGAGTACACATTTCAGAGTACACATTTATAACTTTACTCTCTGTTAATAAATATTCTAACAAAGAAACTCCTTTTTACAAAGTCATGTAAGGCTTACCAGGCCTAGTTGTTTCACTTCACATATGCATATTCTTATTAATTTTGCATTAAATGTTTGCTAAAACTTGTTGGACTGCTCTTCTTTTTTTAGTGGTGCAGGAACCTATCCCAATTCTTCACATGCTTTTTCTGTCTCTAGTACTAAATTTTCTACTGAGGTCTGAAACAGAGTTCCCACCCAGTCTAGGCCATGGCATTTAGACAACGCAAACTGCCAACACAGTTGGAAGCTGCTCCAAGGCAGCCTAAGGCAGTCCGAATCTGCTGGCAAAAGAAGTGGATTTAATTTGCTCCTGCTGGTGGCCCATTTGGGATCAGGGCAGTGGCCTTCTTCAGGAGTATGCTGTCCAGTTGCCAAGGTCCTGACATGATCACAGCCAAAGCAGCCTCTGGCCAGTCTTTTTGGCCCGTCTGCTTCATCCCTGAGGTATATTTGGGCATCTAACTCCCCCAGGGGAAGGAATAAGATGCTGACTTTGCGTGTTTGGTGACACATTTTAAAAAATATGTTTGGGTTTTTTTAACGGAAGGTGGAGCACTGAAGAGGTCTCCAGGAGGAGGGGGCTAAAGAGTTACATAGCCTTCCACAGGTGCCCACCCATCTCTTATGGATTTCTGTGATTTTGGTAAGGAAATTAGAATTCTCTTCTCTCTGTAGAAGTCTAGAGCCCTTCCTTAAGCTGTAAAACTAGAGTCTCCAGGAAATAATTCCAACTACAAATCTCAGAAGCAGTTAAAGTAGTTTCAGATTGGTATTGTCATTTAATGCAGACATGCTCAAGGGCAAAACAGACTGGCTCTAAATGCCAGCTTCCTGGTATCTTGGGGGGGGGGGGGTGTGGCGTTTAGACGCTCCAGGCCCTCCTGCTGTCTGGAAGCCGTCTGGCTGCCCAGACGTGAGCCGGCTTCTGGGTGCTTCAGCCAGCATGCCGTTAACATGCCGCATGAATACTGTAAAGCTGCAGCAGGGCAGGAAAAGCCAGCTTTTTGCCAGCACAAAAAAGGAGTGGCTATTTGCTGCTTCTTTTTGGGCCGGCAAAAAGGTAAATTGTAGCCACGGTGTGCAGTTGCCACAGCCCCAATCCAGCTGTCTCAGGCAGTCTGTTTTGCTCATCAGTAACAAGCCTGTACCTATTGATTGTACCCCCTCTCTCCACAGGGCCATCTGTCACCAACTGCTCTCTAGGAGGAACAACAGGTACCAGCTACTGCTCTGTTTGGGGTTGGTTGTGTTCAGATTTTTTTTTTCATTTTCATTTTTTGGAGCATGTAGTTGTTGCTGTATCTGTTCTATTTTATAAGTGGTATAAGCCATATTCACCAATCTTAGAGAGTGGATGAGTATCTGCTTTATCCTATGCATGGAGAAGTGTATGCAGGCCAGCTAATGTAAGTGAAGATTGGTGCTTCCGTAGTGGGACTGGGCAAAGTACAGCCTCCACTTTTGGGGGAGGGGTTGCCACTAACCTCCATGAATGTGAGTGCTGATTGCACTACAGAAGAACTAAAAGCCTCACGTTTTTTCTTCCCTCTGTTCCACAATTTTACTAGATACCATCTGCATTCTTTCGGATATTCTAAACAACTCTGCATGCAAAATATTTTAAAATGAAAAATGTGCTTACTACAGCCCACAAATACTAAAAAGAACCTTTGACAGTCTTGCCCGGTGACTAAATATTAATTTAATAAAATAAAAGTTTATTGACTGAGGGACTCAAGACTGTGTACATGTTCTGCTCCAAGTAGTTTCTGAAGTTAATTCAAACCAAAAATAAAATGATGTGGCCCAGAATCATTAGTGGAAAATAGGCCTGGTAAACCAGCTCAACAAATGCAAAAAATAAAAGGGTGTGGGGTCAGAGTAGGTGACATTCATTATGCAAGAACACCAAGTTATAAGTGTGGTACTCTTTTCACTGGAAGGACAACATTTTCCTCTCTCTTGAGTGTAAGAAAGCTAATAAAGAACAAACAAACAAACAAACAGCTTCATTTATATACCGCTTCATACCCTTAATGAGTGTCTAAGCGTAAGTGTGTAAGCCTGAAGAGTCACTCCCATGTCTACTAGAAATCATAGGCAATGATGAGGTGCATCCAGCAAGCATTGGTTCTAGTACACTGTTACCAATAGAAGCAGCTGCAGAATGCAGACTGCCTCAGCATCCATTATGACATTTCAGGGAATCCTGGGATTCAAGCCTTTGCTCTAAGGAATGAAAACAGATATTTGTTACATAACTATGTTTACAAAATGTTTTTCCTCCCAATTTAAACCCATGAAACCGGAAATTTGAAGGGATGTTTTGTATATCATTTCAGAAGATATTTGAAGGTGTGTTTGTTCAAGCAGCAATACAGGTCAGACTACTAGTGGAGGTAGGTTTAATCACTCACTGTAGACTAGAGTGCATCCTTAATTCTTTAGGTGCCTTTATCTTACAGTCACATACATGTTGACTCTGAAGTAAATCGCATTGGATTCCTTGCTACTTACTTTGAGTGAGTATGAGTGTGTGTAAGATTGGAGGTCTTACTATGTAGATGCTTGTTCAGTAAGAAATTTAGTCCTGACTAAAGCAGACCATTGTATCAATGGGCTTTACTTTTGTCTTGACATACCACCAGCATTTGATTGAATGAGTCTACTCAATTTGTGACTTACCAACAGGATGTCAATTTGTGTCTTTCACCAGAAATTAGAATTATACTTTTATGTTGATTTAAACAATATGTAAGCCTGAGTCATAAGAAGGCCGAAGATCTTGTAGCCCTTTTGAGACTAACTGTACAAAAGATATTGTAGCATAAGCTTTTCTAGCCTGGTTCCGCTTTCTCAGATGTATCTGACACATCTTATTGTAGCTTAATGGACAACTTTTTTTCCACAGTTAGTCTCAAAGATGCTACAAGATCCCTTCCCATACTGATATCATAGACTAACACAGCTATGTCTCTGAATTATATTACAGTCCTGAAATGGTGATGGTGATTGACTCTACAGAAGAGAAATACACCAAGTAGAAATAATTGCAGTAGCAGGGGCTGATTAATAATCAAATAGCTTTATAAACACCTCTGAGTAATAATTTTCTTATTTGTAACTGCAGAGCAACCACATATTCCAGATATTGCCAATTGATTATTTTATTTGCATTTTTAGCATTTGTGTTCTTACATTGTTCTGTCTATATCACTGTATACAAAACTGATACTTAAAACAGAAGCTGTATCATTAATGAGCAGTAAAACAGAGTTAGAATTATTATACAAATATTTTTGTCATGATAACTCTTTTGTCTCTTACAAACATGTGCAATTGCTAAAAAAGCCAACCCCATTTTAATTACCTGCTTTTTAAAATTTATTTTGGCCATGCTTATATATTGAACAAAGACATGTTCAGTGTTGCAGAAGCAAACAAATATTTTTTTAAACTTCTTTTTGACTTGATAGATCTGTATTAGCACAAGTAATATGGACTGAGATAATATGGAAGAAATCTCATTTGCTAATTGGAAATAAGAGATTGGACTTTTTAAAAATGTAATTATTACAAACAGGTTGGAATTTGCTTATAAACAAGTTTGTCTATATAATTCATTTCCCTGAGCACTATGCTTTCTTTTGTCATGATTACGGTATTTTTTAGCTCACAGAAGCTACTGTTGTGTGAGTGTGTGTTTCTCACATTGGTGACTTACAGAAACATGTGCCTTTGACAGTGTCTCCTATTTAAAAGACAAGAAATGCACAATTAATACATTTCCCCACCAAACAGTGATAGTGGCTTCTGTCAATTATAGCAGTGCCATAATTGCAGTTAAAAGATTCAGGCAACTCTATGGAAAACAGTTGGTAAAACCTTTCTGGCTTTGCTTGTCTAAGACAAAAATTTAAATTCTTTGCTTAAAGGAAAATATTTATATTCTTTTTCACTAGGGAAGAAATTCAAAGTAATAATAATACAACCAATGATACCTGTATTTACAACCAAAAGCACCTATATTTGAATCTAAGGTGTTGTCATACTTAGAATACTGTGTCACTCCAACTAAAAAATGAGCTGTGGAGCTAGATTTCCCAGTGTGGGGTCCATGCTATGCTCATAGACACCTCTCCCAAGATCCTCTCCCCATCCCAAATTCAACTTTTATTTTATTTTAACCATCTTAAATTTACCTAGAATGAGGGCACAGTGGGAGGTCAGATAGTGAACACTCTTTAGGGAATGTAGATGACGAGCACCTGCAGCACAGGTTCTTCACTTTGCAGAACAACACCCAGGCTGACTGCTAATACTGACTGTTCTTCCCCCTGCCAAAAAAAAAAAAAAAAGGGAAAAAGATCTTTTCTTCTTCTGGCCTGTCTGGTTAGTACAGTATGTGTTGTTGAAAGTAGGAGGTTGCTGGGGAGTGACTCATTGTGCCAAAGAAGGGTGGGATATCTATATGGGCATGTGTGATGGATTTTGTTCTGTCTGTAAATGAATTGGGAATGTAGGTTACATATGTATAAAAAAAGGAGCTTAGGCGTAATGTGTTCACTACATGTGGCTGGGGAGGGGATCTGAGAGGAAGGAGTGGAAAAGCAGATCTTCTATGTTTGCCCTGTGATATTTTTTCAGAGGTGATTTCAAGGAGGGATACTTAAACAAAGAGAGAGAGAGATGAGTGAAATTGTCATTAAGAGGCCTTGTATTCCAATTTTGGAACAAGTTAGTTGGCTTTAATCCTTATGTGTTTGCTCTTCAGTAAAATGGGTGTTTTTTGACTAGCCATCTGTGCACATCATACCAATCATTTTGTGAATGGTTATCCAATGACACTTCCTCAAAATTCCACATATGCCTAACAGCCAAAAACCTCTGAGAACCTCTGCTTGTAGAACTTTAAAAAGCACAAGAAAGAACAGGTATTGCCCTTGCATAAAGGTCCCATGCCACTAAATAATACCCAGTGAGCCAATGTTGTGTAGTGGTTTGATCACTGGACAAGAACTCTGGAAATCAGGGTTCTGTTCCTTCCTCAGCCAGGGAAACCCATTGGGTGATCTCTTAGCCCCAGAAAACCTGTGACAGGTTCATCTTAGGGTCACCCTCTGATAGTCTTGATGAGTAATGTGTACTTAGGACAAGAGGCTATGATTAGAATAGAATATGGAGAAACAATGGTTCGTAGTTGACAAAGGATCAGACAAGGCTGCATCCTGTTACCCTATTTGTTCAATTGGTATACAGAAAGTATCAGGTTTAGACTCAAGAGAAGAAGGAAGAAGAAACATCAACACCCTAAGAGATACAGATTATTATTATTATTATTATTATTATGCTTTATTTATAAAGGGCTGTAAATTTACACAATCAAGTAAAAATAGATAAACACCATACAAGTAGCAGACAAAATCACAGACTTGGAAAAATAACTAAATAAGGTCAAAGAAGAAAGTGCAAAGGCAGGTTTAATGCTGAACATAAAGAAAACAAAAATAAACACCATGGAGCAGCTACATAAATTCTGCCTAGACAATGAGGAAACTGAAATAGTTAAAAGAATTCCTGTACCTTGGATCAAACACCGATCAGAATGGCGATTGCAGTCAAGAAGTCCAAAGAGGACTAGGAATGGGAAGGGCAGCTATCAAAGAACTACTGGTAGGCAAGATTCTAAACAGTAAAGATATACAACTGTGAACTCAAGTTAGAATCAACCACACCATTGTATTCCCATCACTATGTACAGATGTGAGATTTGAGATGTGTGCTGGAAGAGAGTGTTGAGAATACTGTGGACAACCAAAAAGACAAACAAATGGGTCCTTGAACAGATCAAGCCAGAACTCTCCCTGGAAGCCAAAATGACTAAATTGAGGCTGTCATACTTCGGCCACATCACAAGAAGGCAGGACTCATTAGAAAAGACAGTAATGCTAGGGAAGTGGAAAGAGAGGAAGACAGCACACTAGATGGATAGACTCAGTCAAGGAGAACAATGTCCTGAGTTTGCAGGACCTGAACAGAGCAGGATAGTTGGGCTTGGAGATGTCTCTTCCTGTTGAGTGCATGTTATATAGATGAAGAATTTATTTAGGTAACAGTGCTATAGTGTTCTATGGAGAGATGTTCTAAAAGGTCTGCCCATCATTTTAAAAAATGGACACCCTTAGGGGGACTAGAAAAGGAAAAGGGAGTTGAAAGCTAGATCACATGACTGTGCAAGGTTTTTTTTTCCCTCCCAGTTATTAAGTTAATGAAGCAATGAAAAACATTTACTCACAAGCAATAGCACAGAGCTATCCTCTTTTTAACACAACCATGCATACAAAGCTTATTCTTTATGTTGTGGAGCTCAATAAATATAAGATCTATGAACAGAATATAATATCTGAAGATATATTTTTTTAAAGGAGCCCTTAAAGTTGTCTCAGATTTTTACACAAAGGTAGTATTCTACCTTTGCACAGCACTGTTGCATCACCAGTACCATCACCACCACTGTAATGGCTGAAAGAGAACCAGAAAGATTGCAGTCTATCCCATTAAGTGTTTGTCTGTCTTTGCTATGCTGTAAAAAAACAAAATTCTAATCACAGAATCACCAAATTTGTTATATAAAAGAGAGAGAGAGAGAAGGGGTAAAGGAAAGATTTAGTAATACTTTTCAGACTGATTTATTCTGGCATGAGATTTTTATGCTAAAGCAAGGTTACACAGCTGATGGCAGAGCTTGTAGATCACAAACTAGCACAGGGAAAGTCTCTGGGGTGCAGTTAGCTATCCCATTATCTTATATGGATGAATGTACAGGGCAGACTGTAATAATTGTTTCTAGTTGAGACCTAGATCACTAGAGATGCATGCATGTATTTTGTTTGTGATACACAGTAATACCATGCATTGTCTTTTAACTCAGAAAATGAACTCTGATATCTGTGAAATTTACTTAATCAATATATGTAGGATTACAACATCCTGTGATGGTGTTGCATCCCACCAGAATCTTGGTTCTTTTCTTATTATTATTAGCTTTATTTATAAAGCACCATAAATGTACATGATGCTGTAAAAAAACCATTAAAATCAAGAATATATAAAAGCCTGCCTATGGCATACAATCTAGAGGTTAAAACAAAAAGTTAACATCATAAGAAAACAAATTAAAACAGCAGATATCAAATATTGCATCAAAGCTACCAGGTCACAATCACAAACTCCCTGGGAACGCTTCCCTAAACAATATGGACTTTAACTCGTCTTTTAAACTGGTTAGAGACATGTTGAGCCGTGCTTGTAAGGGAAGGAGGTTCCAGGAGTGAGGGGCAGCAAGCAAGAAGGGACGAATCTGGGAAGGGGCAGTGGAAATCCTGGGCTGGGACAGGAGACCTTGGCTACCAGAACGGAGGGAACGAGTGGGAATGTAGGGGGAAAGAAGTTCAGAAAGATAGGGAGGGGCCAGCCTGTGCAGGGCTTAGAAAGTGAGCAAGAGAAGCCTGTACTGAATGTGGAAGGGAAAGGGGAGCCAGTGAAGGGATGACAATAGGGGGAGACATAGTCGTACCGGTGAGCGAGCGAGATAATGTGAGCAGCTGAGTGCTGAACAGAAATTAATGGGTGGAGGTGAGAGAGAGGAAGCCCTGCCAAGAGAAGGTTGCAGTAATCTAATCGTGAGACCACTAGGGCATGAACCAAAGTCTTTGTAGTTGAAGCTGAGAGATATAGAAGGATTTTAGAGATATTATAGAGAAAAAATCTACAGGCCTTGGCTATGGCCTGGATCTGATGGGTAAATGACAAAGAGGAGTAAAAAATGAAACCAAGACTGCAGGCTTCCTGGACCGGCTGAATAGAAATGTTGTCAACAGAGATAGAAAAGGAATATTGAAGGGTGGGTTTGGGAGGGAAAACAAGAAGCTCCGTCTTGGATGTGTTGAGCTTCAAGTGCCGATGACGCATCCAATGGGAAACAGCAGACAAGATGAGACTTGCTGCTCGAGCCTTGGAGAAAGGTTGAGGGTGGAAAGATACAGCTGAGTATCATCGGCATACAGATGATAAGAAAAACCAAAAGAACTGATAAGTTTACCAAGAGACAGTGTATATTAAGAAAACAAGAGGGGACCCAAGACAGAACCCTGAGGAACTCCAACAGATAGGGGAACAGAGGACGAAGTCTGGCTACCCAAGACCACTGCAAAAGATCGATCCAACAAGTAGGATCTAAACCAATCGAAATAGCATGATTTTCAGAAATATCATGATTTAAACATTTTTTAGTTGTCATTTGAGAAACAACAAACTTCCCAGGTCACGTGCAGCAGATTTTTCTTTTCAGTCTTTGCTATAGCCCTCCAGGCTCCAGTTGTCTTCTGCTTTGCAGCATGGCCACAACTACAACTAGTTTATTTTAAAGAATTTAGCCTCATAACCATGATTTGAAATCAGTTTTCTTGGAAACTAACCCCATTTAATGTTACGTACATACTGAATGTCCAGGTGAATGGACCAGTTGTCGTTACATACAAATGCAAGCACAGCTTTTTTTGAGTGTTAAGTATGGAAGTCCAAGGTTGTGTTTCATATATTTAGTGCTTTTTACTATATCAGTTTATTATGATGAGCAGTCCAACTCTATGACAAGTAATTGTGCAGCTTTTACTCTGCCAATGTACACATGAACATGAACAAATCTGCTAGTTGAACACATTTTCTACCAAGAATGGGTTAAAGTATCATATTAATCATTTGTTACTTCATACGAGCATGACTTAACATACGTACAAAATTAATAATAATAATAATAATAATAATAATAATAATGTGTCTGCATGCCATAGAAATGCACTGGTTGACCTTGAGCAAATCACACTCTCTTAGCCTCAGAGAATGGCAAAGGCAAACTTCTGAACAAATCTTACCAAAAAAAACCCTATGATAGGTTTGCATTAGGGTTGTCACAAGTTGGAAACAACTTGAAGGCACTCAACAGTAATCAGGTCTGAGCAGCTCAGCCACCTCTGCAGTGTTGGGAGCATGAATTATACAGTATCCTCATAGAATGTGAAACCACCAAATTTATAAATTTTTTGTTGGAAACAACTAAATTTGATATTAATGACATTCCAGTTGATTATAAATATACAGTCAGCCCACACCATATGCAGCCTTTCCTTACAAAGCTTTCCAGCTTATCCTGAAGCTGTAGAACAATTAAATGAATGGTACCCGTGACCCTGGTGCCCACGCCACACCTTATGCCCATGCCCTATTGTTTTCAATGGGACACAAACATATGCAGTTTTCCCCTTATGGGGGTGGGGTGGGTGGTTCTGGAACGGATCCACCATGTAAGGGGAGGGCTGACTATAGTTCTTTGCAATTTAACCAATGGAAAACAGCATCAGTTTCCAAAATCTTTTTAGACCTAAAACTACCACGGCAGCTTTTAATAAAAAAAACTTTCTATTTCTACTAAATGTTGGTAGTATAATACAGATTTTTCTTTCTGTCATATGACAAGAAAATGTTCTGTGGTGGTCTCTTTTGGTCAGAGGCATTGCAGTGCGTTACTTTTATATTAAAAAAATCTTTCACATCTATGCATGCTTATGATCTATCTTAGGTTATGTTATTATTATTATTATTATTATTGATATAGTTCTGTAAATTTACACAGTGCTGTACATACAATCTTATAATTAGACGTATCCCTGCCCTCAGGCTTACAATCTAAAAGAGCCACACAAAAGGAGAAGGGGAAGGTGGTGGGAAGGGGATGAGGCCCAGTGGTTCTTCTCTCCCTCTGGGGCCAGGACCAAGGCAGATAGACTGGAGGGAGGGCACGACTTCTTAATACGTAGTTAAAAGGAGGCATCCTGGGGCAGACGGCACAAACCTGGGAACGCTTCCCTAAAGAATATAGTCTTTAGCTTAATTTTGAAACTGGTTAGAGAAGTGATGAGGCGTGCATGTGAGGGAAGAAGATTCCAGGAGTGAGGGGCAGCAAGTGAGAAGGGACGAATCCAGGATGGGGCAGTGGAAATCCTCGGCTGGGACAGGAGACCTTGACTACCAGAACGGAGGGTACGAGAAGGTGTGTGAGGAGAAAGAAGTTCATACAAGTATGGAGGGGTCAGTCCATGGAGGGCTTTGAAAGTCAACAACAACAGCTTCTATATACAAGTTATATTATGTTACATCCTATCTTTCTACCAATATTGGAATCCATGGCAACTCATGTGGTAAATTATAAACATAGTACAGTTAAAACAGTGATAGCAAAAAAAAAATTTTTTTAATTTTTTTGAAACAACTGTCTTGTTAAAACACCATTATGCAGAATATAAATGAAGGCCAGCATGATTGGATTCTGCATGCTTTTATGTTGTAAAATGACTTATACCCTAAGGTTATAAAGATAAAACATTCTTCATCTATTTCAGAGTTCCTATCTTACCATTTTAGCTACACATAAACATGTATTTTATAGCTTCCAAATTCAGAAAATGTATTTTTGGAGATACAGTATAGTTGGCTTATATTCATGTATATGCCTATTCCAAATGTATGTCTTATATACATTCCCATCCCTTTTTCCTTCCCCTTCCCATTCTTTCTCTTCAGTTTCTTTTCTTTGCACTCATACCTTAAAATCCAGTTTTAAAAAGCATGTTGGGGTGAGGAGAGGGTTTCATCCAAAAGAAAAGATCATTCTTGTGCATACATGCTTCTGTAAGAAAACAGAAATTACCTCCACATTTTGAAACTCCTTGTTTTTAGAACTATAATTATCCTACCCCTCCCCCACCCCCACCTTGACTGAACTAAAAGCTTTGTATTGATTGTGATGGTTGGGAACCAGCTGATAAATTATTAATTTAGCTTCATTTGGCAGGTATGAGTTTTCAGTTGATCTCTTGAAAGACTGTGCACATTCTGTCATGGAGGTACTATCTTCATTTTAAAGGTACGATAGAATGAATGAATATTTTATGTAAATGAATATTGACTAAGGGAAAAGAATAATCTCAAACCCAAACTGCTTCCTTGCAGAATAGCAAATCTTTCATCTGCTTGCACTCATAATTCCCTATATCTGTTCAGTAGACCAGTGTCTGCTGTCAGTAATGGACTGAATGAGGGTGAATAAATTAAAACTTAATTCAGACTAACCAGAGGTGTTCCTGGTCAGTTGGAAGGCAGATCAAGGAATAGGGATTCAGCCTGTGCTAGATGGGATTATGCTCCCTCTGAAATCTAACGTTTGTATCTTGGATTTCAGTCAGGATGGCCAGGTTTTAGCTGTGGCTAGGAGTGCATTTGCACAGTTAAAACTAGTGTGCAAGCTGTGCCCATTCCTTGAGAAGTCAGATCTGGCTAGAGTGGCATGTGCCTTGATTATATCTCATGTGGACTACTGTAACATGCTCTACATGGGGCTGCCTTTGGAAACTGTTTGGAAAACTTCAGCAGGTCCAACAGACTGCACCTAGGCTGTTGACTGGCCCTGGGTACAGGGATTATTTCACACACACACATCCATCCATCGAAACAGCTGCATTGGCAACCAGTCTGTTTCTTTCTGGGCAGAATTCAGAGTGCTGGTTTTGACCTTTAAAGCTCTACTCGGCTTAGGTCCAGACTATTTGAAAGACAGTATTCCCTTATGTAAACTAGGTTGCACGTTGAGATCTGCAGGGAAGGGCTTTCTCACAGTCTCACCATCCTCACTGGCATGGTTGGTGTGGATTTGGGATAGAGCCTACTCTGTGGCTGCTCCCAGGCTGTAGATCTCCCTTCCAAAAGAGGCCCAGTTGGCTCTTCTTTCTGCTGGCAGGTGAAGATGTTTTTGTTTAGGCAGGCTTCTGAATTTTAACTAAGGGGCTGCAGCGTGTGAAATGGTGTGCTGGCTGTGTGTATGTGTGTGTAGAAACTATGTGTGTTTAAAATATGTTCTAAGTGTTTTTAGTATTTTAACTGTTTTAATAATGTTGACATCTAATTCCTTTTTTTGTAAATTAATGCTTTTTAAAATTATTGTAAGCCACATTTTTGAAATTATTTCTTTTAAATTAATGCTTTTTTCCCACTCTTTACATAATATTCCACTTCCACTTCTAATTATAATTATCCCCATCCCTCCCCCCAGCCCGGTTACATCTTCTTAGGAATCAACATCTCTTCTACCGCTTGTATTCTTTCTTCCTCGTAAAGTATTTAGCCCTTTTTAAATCCACCTCTTCTCTAGCATTTTTTGCTTTTGCTAAGAAAAAAATTAAAGAAAATGTGTATTATTATCAATTATTTCTCAAACTACATATATTCTCACTTTCTCTTCAACAATTAAACCAATCATTTTTGTATTTTAACTATATATTATCTATATACATTGAATACTTGACAAATTAACCCATCTGAGAGAGACAGAGAAGAGTAAGAAAAAAATATATCCCTACTTGAATCCATTATTCATTTTCCTTTTTCTCTTTTTTCTCAACGTAATATTGAAACAGTGTATCCCAGATACTTAAATCCTCTTTACCTTCATCTCTTAATTCATTTGTTAATTTGTCCATTTTTACCACATCAAGAGTTTTTGTTAACCATTTGTCCACCTCTGGTGCAGCTTCACTTTTCCAACCTTCCGCTATTGTCATCCTCGCAGTCATTATTAAATACAATATTTGTTTCAAATATTTCCTTTCCTGCTCTCCTTCCAACATATTTAGTAGAAATAATTCCGGTTCTAGTTTAATTTTAATTTTATATATCTCCTGGGTTGTTTTGTGTTCCTTTCCCCAAAATTTCTTAATCTTTGGACAGGTCCACCACATATGATAAAAAGATCCGTTTACTTCTCTGCACCTCCAACATCTCTCATCCTTCTTATTATATATTTTTGCAATTCTTAAAGGGGGTAAGTACCATCTATGAAGCATTTTAATAAAATTTTCCTTTATATTTGAGCATAAAGTAAATTTTAAATCCTTTCCCCAAGCCTTTCCCATTTTTCCAACTTTATATTGTGACCAACATTTTTTGCCCATTCTATCATATTTGTTTTGATTACATCACCTTCCAGTCTCAATCTTAAACAGAAATTATACAATCTAGACAACCGACCCACTCTTGTTATCCAACAATATTTCATCCAATTCATTCTTTTCTTCCGTTATCCCAATTGTTCTTACATCATACAGAAATCTGTCTCTTAGTTGCCAGTAAGAGAACTAATTAAACTTCATTCCTTTTACCTGTAACTCCTCTCTTTTCATTACAAACTTTCCTTTTCCTTTTTTTCAAGATGTCTGCATAACTCAACCAACCTTTCTGTTCCACTCTCCCCCTCCTTATATATGCTTCATGCGGGGACACCCAAGTAGGAATGTGTCTGTAAATTTTTAATTTATATCTGTTCCATACTTGCAACAAAGCTTTCCTCACTATATGGTATTTAAATTGCTTGTTTTGTTCCATCTTCTCAAACCATAAGTATCCATGCCAGCCAAACAGAGAGTTAAATCCTTCCAAATTAAGCAAGTAGTCATCTTTTAGTTGAATCCACTCCTTCAACCAATCCAAACAACAAGCATGGTAATAAAGTTGTAAGTCCGGTAATGACAGTCCTCCTCTTTCTTTTGCATCAGTCAGGGAATTCCATTTTATCCTCGCCTTTTTCCCTGCCCAGATAAATTTTGCTAAGTCTTTTTTCCAATCTTTAAAAAAAATTTCCTTTAAAGCTATAGGTAAGTTTTGAAATATGAATAGAAACTTTGGGCAGTATGCTCATTTTTACCAGTGCTATTTTCCCTAACAATGATAACTGCAAATTTTCCCACTTCGATAGTTTCTTTTTAACATCTTTCCACATATTTTTATAATTATTATCAAATAATTTATTATTTTTCCTAGTAATATTTATTCCTAAATATCTTACTTTCTTTTTCACTTGTATACCAGTAATATTTTGTAGCAAGTCTCTCTTCCCCTTAGATATGTTAAATGTAAGAAAGGCTGACATATTTACATTGACCCTGAATCCTGTGCACTCTCCGAATTCATTTATTTTCTTAATACTTTGGGAGCGCACACCACTGGGTCCTCTAATACTAGCACTACGTCATCTGCATAAGCCCTTATTTTTATTTCCCTATCTTTTATTTGTGTTCCTCTTATCTCTGTATTTTCCCTTATCTTATTACATAGAATTTCCAAACACATAATTAACAGTGGTGATAACGGGCAGCCTTGTCTAGTTCCTTTCATAATTCTACATGTTTTACTTTTTTGACCATTTATTATTATTCTTGCTTGTTGCTCTTTATATATCTCTGATTACCATCTTTCTATGTTTTTGTCTAGATTTAATCTCTCAATTAGTTTTATCATAAATGACCATTGCAAATTATCAAATGCCTTCTGCGCATCCAAGAAGAGCATTGCTGCTTCTTTACTTGGATTTTTTTCATATAGTTCTTTAAGATCGATGACAACTCTTATATTTTGTTTTATAAATCTCTGTGGCAGAAAGCCACATTGTTCCTGATGTATTATTATTCTTCTTCTTTATTTATATAGCACTGTAAATTTACACAGTGCTGTACATACAATCTTAAATTAGACGGATCCCTGCCCTCAGGCTTACAGTCTAAAAGAGACAACACAAAAGGAAGAGGAGAAGGTGATGGGAAAGGGGGTGAGGTCCGGTGGTTCTTCTCTCCCTCTGGGGCCAGGACCAAGGCAGATGGACTGGAGGAGGGCACGGCTTCTTAATACAAAGCTAAAAGGAGGCATCCTGGGGTGGATGGCACAGTCCTGGGAACACTTCCCTAAATAATATAGTCTTTAACTCAGTTTTGAACCTGGTTAGGGAAGTGATGAGGCATGCATGTGGGGGAAGAAGGTTCCAGGAGTGAGGGGCAGCAAGTGAGAAGGGACGAATCCGGGACAGGGCAGTGGAAATCCTCAGCTGGGACAGGAGACCTTGACTACCAGAACGGAGGGTACGAGAAGGAGTGTGAGGAGAAAGAAGTTCCGACAAGTAAGGAGGGGCCAGTCCGTGGAGGGCTTTGAAAGTCAACAACAAAAGCTTGTACTGGATGCGGAAGGGGAAGTGGAGCCAGTGAAGGGAGGATAAAAGAGGAGAAACATGGTCAAAGCGGCGAGCAGATGTGGTAATACGTGCAGCTGAGTTCTGGACAGAGATTAAAGGATGGAAATGAGAGAAAGGAAGCCCTGTCAGAAGGAGGTTACAATAATCTAGTTGCAATACCACTAGGGCATGGACCAGAGTCTTGGCAGTGGTGGCTGAGAGGAAAGGACGGATTTTAGCAATGTTGTAAAGAAAGAATCTACAGGTCTTGGCAGTGGCCTGAATCTGGGGAGTAAATGACAGAGAGGAATCAAAACTGAAGCCAAGACTGCGGGCTTGCTGAACCGGTTGAATAGAAATGCCGTCAACAGAAACAGAAAAGGAGTATTGAAGGGTGGGCTTCGGTGGGAAGACGAGAAGCTCTGTCTTAGACATGTTGAGCTTCAAGCGCCGATGCCGCATCCACTGAGAGATGGCAGCCAGACAAGAGAAGACTTGCTGTTCGAGCTCGGTGACAGGTCAGAGGTTGAAAGATACAGCTGAGTGTCATCGGCATACAGATGATAGGAGAAACCAAAAGAATGGATGAGTTTACCAAGGGACAGTGTGTATAGAGAGAACAGAAGGGGACCCAGGACAGAGCCCTGAGGAACTCCTACAGATAAGGGAACAGACGAGGAAGTCTGACCACCTGTGACCACGGCAAAGGATCGGTCTGACAAGTAAGATTTAAACTAGTTGAGAACAGAATCGGAGAACCCGAGGTCAGAAAGTAAGTCAAGCAAGAGATGTATCCAATCCTGTAAGATCTTCCTTAATCTTTGATAATATGCTTGCAAATATTTTATAGTCTGAGTTTAACAACGAAATCGGTCTATAATTTTGAGTCATAGTTGAATCTTTCTCCTCCTTCGGTATAACTGTAATGTTCACTTCTTTCCATGACTCTGGGACTCCAGCATGTTTAATTTCATTAAATGTTTTCTTTAAGGGAACAATCAGTTCCTCTTTAAATAGTTTATAATATAACATCGAAAACCCATCAGGACCTAGCGCTTTCCCAGATTTTGTCTTATCAGTAGCTTCACTTATCTTCTGTTCTGTAATGTCGGAATTTAATGTCTCTCTCGTCTCTGCAGCAATCTCTAAACTGTGAATATTCTCTAAATATTTCCTTAACCTTTCCTCTTGTAGCTTTGCATCTTTCGTCTCTTTATATAGTTTTTCATACTTTTGAAAAATTCTCATGATGTTTTCCTGATCTGAGAATTTCTTCCCTCCTTCTTGAATCTCCAACACAGTATTTTTCTCTCTTTTATTCCTAACTTTATATGCTAATAATTTCCCTTTGTTTCCGAACTCAAAAAATTTTTGCTTCACGTATTTCAATTTATTACTAATCTCTTCTGTCATTTTCTCTTCTAATTTTTTCTTTAGCATTTCCCATTATTTTTTGATTTTTTTTATTACTTGGGTTCTTGATTAGTTCCTTTTCTCTCTTTTATTTCTTGTGATAAATCCTCTATGTTCTTCCGTTTTTCTTTCCTTTTTTCACAGCCTTTTTTATCAGTATACCCCGTATTACTGCCTTGGAAGCATCCCATATCGTCTTCATTGGAATCTTTCCTTCTGAATTCTCCTTAAAATACCATTTTAACTCATCTTTTAATTGTGTCTTAATCTTTTCCCCTTTTATTAGATTTTCATCCAACCACCAAGAATATTCTTGTTTCCTTACTTATTTCTAACATTATCTGGTTGTGATCGGAAGCTTTGTTTATTTTAATCTTCACATCCTTTATTTCCTTAAGCATTACCTTTGATATTGTTGACATCTAATACCTTTTTTTGTAAATTAATGCTTTTTAAAATTATTGTAAGCCACATTTTTAAAATTATTTCTTTTAAATTAATGCTTTTTAATATTGTTGTAAGCCACCTTGGATCCCATTATGGGAGATACACAGGATATAAGTGCAAATTATTAATGTTGTTGTTGTGTGAAATGAAGATTTGAATTGTGACAGATCATCTTTCTTTCTTTCTTTTTTTCTTTCTTTCATATCTGAAATGTTCGTAAACTTGTAGGATAATCTAACTCAATTACATTAAAATCCCCACTATTGCAATTGTGTTAGATAATACTTTTGCACAAATAGTTGTGCAAGAAGCTTGACAGTGCTTACACAACTAATTGTGCAATCACTTTACAAAACTAATTACACAATAAAAACTGTATCGGATACTGCCCTTGCACTAACTCAAAAAAAAGTGCAGTGTAATCACAAGTGCAGTGTACCATACTGTAGTTCAATAACATAATTGATTATAGGCCATAGAATTTAGGGCTGGGGGATATCTAGACTTACTCTCTGATGGGATTTACGGCACAAGATGCAACCACAGTATCTCTGACAGATGGCAGCCTCTGCTTAAATAGTTCTGTCTAAGAAAATCCATAGATTCTTGAAGCAGCCCATTCCACCCTTGAATGCTGTTGTGATTAAGACATTTGTAAAAATATAAAAGAAGCTTATCTGAATTACACAAAAGGCCTATCAGGTTCAGTGTTCTGTTATCACAGTGACCAACAAGATGCTTAACAAAAAGGTAAAGGTAGTCCCTTGATGTGAATGTCTAGTTGTAACTGACTGTAGAGGGTGGTGCTCATCTCTGTTACTAAGCCGAAGAGCCAGTGTTGTCTGAAGACAACTTTGGTGGTCATGCAGCTAGCATGACTGCACTGAACGCTGTTACCTTCCCCTCAAAGTGGTACCTATTTATCAACTTGTATTTACATGCTTTCGAACTGCTAGGTTGGCAGAAGCTGGGACTAGTGACAGGAGCTCACCCCATCATGCAGCTTTCGAGCCTTGAACTGCCAACCTTCTGATCTTATGATCCTCAGAATTGGCGTCTTAACCACTAAGCCAATGCATCCCTGGAGGATATAAACACAACTACACTCTCCTGCTTGTGTCCCCAGTGACTAGTAATGAGAAGTGCCCTCCTTCTGAGTTAATTTGTACTAATAGCTTTTCATAATCTTATTTCCATAAATTTGTCTAATCTTCTTTTAAGAAATCTAAATCAGTGACCATCTTGTGATAGCAAACTTCCTGGTCTAATTATACGCTATGTAGAAAAGTTTTATTTAGTACTTCCCTAAAGCCTCCATACCAAACCTAGCACATGAAGGAAAGAATTTCTAATCTACCCATTTGCCTACTATCTTCTTCTTTTTATTTTGTAGTTGAGTTATTAATGTAGGAATGTGAGAATCTCCTCTATTTTAAATGGATTGAGTTGTGTTTACTACCTGAGCTCTGTGTTCTGAAAACTGCTATATACATACAGCACAACAATGATAATGGTGAGATGATGGTATCCCGCGTTAATAGGGTGAACTGGGCCATTTTAGGAAATTACTTTTTTGAATGCTTCTCTTCATAAAAAAAAAAACCTCCCTGCAATAAGAAAGGTAGCATAATAATGTTGTTGTTGTTGTTTTTAACTGCCTTCACCTAGATCTCGACCCATGGCGACCCTATGGATGAGACATCAGCCCACCCCCCCCACCCCAACTTCTACTGCTCTGCCCAGCTCCTGTAAACTCATATTTATGGTCTCTTTAATAAAGTCTATCCATCTAGCATGTGGCCTTCCTCTCTTTCTACTTCCCTCCACCTTTCCTAACATTATTGTCTTTTCCGATGATTCATGCCTTCATATGATGTGTCCAAAGTATAACAGTCTAAGTCTTGTCAACTTGGCTTCTAGGGATATTTCTGGCTTGATCTGCTCTAGGATCCATTTGTTTGTCCATTTGACTGTCCATGGAATCCTCAGTACTCTTCTCCAGCACCACCTTTTTCCTCCTATCTTCTTTGTTGACTGTCCAGCTCTCACGTCCATACATGATAACAGGCAACACAGTGGCTTGTATGATTCTGACTTTTGTGCTCAGTTGTATGTCTTTGCATTTTAGGATCTTTTCTAGTTCTTTCATAACCACCCTCCCCGTTCTTAATCTTTCTGATTTCCTGGCTGCAGTCCTAGTTTTGATCAATGTTTAATAATTAGCAGAATGATAATTCTGTTGTTGTGTGCCTTCAAGTTGTTTCCAGTTTATGGAAAACCTGTGATCTCTCTCTCTCTCTCTCTCTCTGAAGATTTGTTCTGAGGGGTTTTTCCCTTACCTTCCTCTTGAGGTTAAGTCTTGAGTGCGATTTGCCCAGAGTAATCCAGTAGGTTTCCATGTCTACTCATCCTGGTCTCCCAGTGTCCTAATCCAGCATTCAAACTACTGCAGCACATTAATGTGCTAGACTGATGTGCTAGTTTTTCAGTGGCAGGGAACCTGTGGCTTTTACTTTCAGCTGCATTCAAAATGGCATCTGCCATTCACAGTTTAAAGTGGCACAGTTCATTCTATTATCTCATTGTATTGCATGTATATACACAACTGAATCAGATATAGATACATTACATTTTGAATAAAAAGCTAAAAATCTTGCATTAATTATATTTACATTGAAAAGGGGATATTTGTTACAATTACCGGTAATTTTATTCTAAATTAGGCCTTGTGTGCACTGGCCAAGATACTCCAGGATATTATTGGAGTATCCTGGCCCCGCAGCTGCTCCTACTTGCCCCTGTTTACCTTGGCAATCATTTCCATGTTGTGGTGGCTGTCAGCATGGGAATCCCCTGGGTTGCCTAGTGCTTCCACCACCACCATGGGTCCATTACCTCTGAGTTCAGAATGAGGGACACAATGATGAGCACATGCTGGGTGCCTCATTCGGATGTCAGAATGAGTGATCACACTGGGGAGCACAGCAGGATGCTCATGCAGGCAGATGTGGTAGCACAGAAACAGAGGACTCAGGATCTTCAGGAAGATCCAGAGTTAAAGGGCCAAAACACACTGGAAAAATAATTCAGTTTGAGACTACTTTAACTTCCCTGGCTCAGTGTTAGGGAATCCCGAGAACTGTAGTTTATTGTGGCACCAGAGCTCTCTGACAGAGAATGCTAAATATCTCACAAAACTACAGTTCCTAGAATTCCCTAGCAATTCTCTAGCCAGGGCAGTAAAAGCAGTCTCAAACTGGATTATTTCTGCAGTGTGTTTTCAACCAAAGGTAAGTCTGTAGCATTCATATTAAGGCTATTTAATCCTGGTTCTGGTGTGAAACATGCCAGATGTCCGGACTGCCCACATTAGAACTGGGGTTTCAGAAATGTGACATCCAAGCAGGATAATGCCAGAACTGGAAGGGACAGGCCTTGTCTTGGTCTTGGTCTTGGTCTTGTGTTTTGTTTTTAATTTCCCTTCCCTTTTAGATTCTGTACTCTGCAAGTCATTTACACCTCCACTTTCATCACTCATCCATCCATTATTTTGCCTCCTCTACATTTCCGTGTGTCTGTCTACCTTCTCTCCTTTTTAAAATCTTCCATCTCATCCTTGTGTTTTCACTCCCTCTCTTCCTCACTTCACCCTTCAGGTCTTCCTTCCTACTCATGCTGCACCATGAGGCAACATTTCAGCAATGCAAGCTTCCTGTTTCTGTTTCTCCCTATCTTCCTCCTCTGCTTATTGTTGTCATCATGTGTGCTGCTGCTATTGCTACCCACCATTCACCCACTGAATGTAACCATGCACAGAACTGCAGGCACAGGATTGTATCACACAAATCTGTTCTCCTGCTAAAGTAGCATTGTTTTCAGGAACACTCTGCAATGAAGATTTTTTTTTCTCTATCATACCTTCAGAACCTTTCTGGAATTGCACCTTAATTGGTTATCTCTTCCCCTTTTACTAGTTTGGCACACATGCAGATACACCCACAGATGCTACTCTCACATAAATATAAAGTGAAAAGAAAACTATCTTATGTTTTTAAAAGGCCTTTTTCCTTATGAAAGGACAGCTTCCTTATTCAGTCTAGACTTGATTAATTGTTGGAAGATGAAAGCCAGCAGCTAAAGTAGTGATTATTCTGCCAGCAGTTAATCAAGTCTGAAACTCAGCAACAGGAACATCAGAACAGCAAAAATGTTTTTTTTTTAATTGTAATACTCTTTTCCACTTACATTTCCAGACATGGGAGTGTGTTTCTATGTGTGTGCGTGTAAGACCAGAAGTGGGCTACTTGGTTGCAAAAAAAGCAGGTTGAGAGGCAGTGACCAAAGTTTTCTTTCTCACTTTCTCTGACAAGCCTTAGTTGGTGGGGAAGGGTCCTTTGCCCAAGGATTTTTTTTCTAAAGAAGGGGGAAAACATTCAAAGGTTTCTCAGCTACCTTGCTAATTGGGGGAAAAAATCAAATCAAAATGTCCACCCCTTCTCTTTCTCTCTTGATCCCTGGTAAGCAAAGGACACCTAAGTCACACCTGAAACCTGCCCACTGGCCACCCAAAATTGGCATTAAATTGGAATTGTATTATTGCACTTGAAATGGTGGCAGAACAGTAGAAGGAAAGGAGGTCAGTTTTTGTATTATGAAAAGAAACACTTTCCAAACAGGCTTCCACCAAGAGAAGAACAGAAGAGGACATCCTGCTCCAATTGCAATCTACTGCATTGTTTGATAAAGACCTTAGTAATTAACCATTATTTTCTCTGTCAACATCTAAACAGGAACACATCTGATTTAACTGCAGAGTGAACCACCAATCCAAAGTGCTTAAGAATTCAGCTGTTTCTTCTTGCCTGTTGATGGCATAAAGCATGTTGCAGGCCACACTGTGTAGCTTGAAAGCTGTGTTTTGCTTGTTTAATTAATATGATTTGCAGATTTTCATTAAGAAATTATGAAATCCCATGCTGATCTTTTCTGAACCAGCAATTGATTTTGACATTTAGAATGATTAGAAGAAATACGCTATTACTGAGTTTAGATATGTGGCAAGCATCTAAAACAACATTTAAATTTGATTAACTAATTATTAATGAATAATAAAGTTTCTAACAGTGACATAAAATTACAGATATGAATGCTGATCTAAACTGGTTAAAGCAGTGCTTAAAATACCCTAGTCCCCAAGCTAACATATAAAGTGTTAGCCGTCTTAGATCCATTGATTCTAGTGAGAGTAAAATCTCTTAAATTCTTACATTTAAAGGTTCAAGTAATTTTAGATTCAGCTTTGTTTTTTAATTGTTTTTAGTTAGCTCTAAAAATAGTAATACTTCTTTACATCCTCTTTGTCTACGTAGGTAGGTTTTCATACCTGTGCAGAACTTCATTCAGAATACAGAACTAAGTATCTTGGTGGGAACCCCATCACCTCCAGCATGCCCATCCTAGCCTGTCAAGCTATCATGGAGGACTCAAGCCTCCGTCGTCACCGCCGCCACTGCTTTTGTTTTCAGGGTACTACAGACCTTTAAGGAAATGAGTGGTGGTGGAGGCAGGAACATGGAGAACTCAGTTCTTCACACAGACACACACACACACACACACACACACACACACTGTTGTGGAGGCTCTAGCTTCAGCAAAGATCAAATAAAATTATTTTGGCTTTTTATGATGGCTTCTTTCTACATCTTCAGATAATTTAGTTATTGAATATCTGGACAGACTAATTTAAAACAAACAAGGATTTTGTTTGATGATATAGTAATTCACACAAAAAATCACTAAAAAAGGAATAAATAGGAATAGTGATCTATCAAATGAGGAGAATGAATGGTTTTTTTCTGTATACGGGCAAAGCTTCATGATGTCTACATATCTCTTTCCAGTTTTTCTCCTACTTCTTCAAGCTGTGACTACATTCCCTACACCCCAATCTTCAGGGAATTTTTTACATTCAAGAACTAGGGCTTCCTTTTTCTCTTCTTTGGTATAAGAGGGAACATTGAGACTGTTGGCTCTCTTTTATCTGCATTTTAAATTTTTGCCTTTTTAAATCATTGCTTTTGTCTCCCTCAGCACACATTATCTAATAATAACCACTGCCACTATCATCATGCAGTGTACCCACCTACCTTGGTGCTTTCTCACTGAGCATTTGTGAATTGTTGGGCATGCATGTGTGTCTGAACATCTTAGGAAGGCTATTTATATTGGCCATTGTAGAATTTTTGTGTGTGGGGGGGGGTAGATTCTACATCCCAGGGTAGCTTCAGTAACTTCATTGGGAACTGCATTCTCAAATGAAAAATGCAGTCTTTCCAATAGTATTTTTCTGAAAATGAGTAATGTCATTTTAGCCACTTTAGATGTACAGTATATACTAATAGTACCCAAATCAAATGAAGTGATCTGGAAGGATTACCAAAGCAGAATATCAGAAGGTGTTGAAAAGATTCAGTATTAAACAATGTTGATGCTGAATGTCATAAAAAATTCTGCTAAATAATTAAACAGCCCTGTTGTCAAACTGCGGTGGCTGGTGTCATTCCCATCCATTGCAATGAGACCTGCACACTTGCAGGAGTGTGAAGAGTGCAGATTCATACTTTTAAAAGTCTTTGATGCAGTACCGGTGGGTTTCAGAAATTGGTTTTAGAATATTCAGAGAAGAGATTCTGAAATTTTGTTGTAGTGAGCATTAACCAAATATGCTACCACAGATAGAATCCCCATCAATGAAAGATGGACAGTGTGGCAATCTTTGTCAAAACATTACTCAGCAGGAGTTGTGAGTACAAATAGGATCATTATCATTTCTCCTGCCTCCTGGTTATTATTGTATCTTCAGAAAGCTATAATTGAAGAAAGGGTTATAGTTGCAGCCTCTCTTTCTTGCCCCGTGGTCTCCAGAATGCCTGGCTTTCTCATGCTTCAAAATCTGGATTACCATATATGCCATGATGTTTCCACCATAAATTGAATACTGATTTATTCAGTATCAGTCAGTATACTCTTATGTGTTTCCTGCAAGTTGGTACTATTGTGGATCATACATTTTGTAGATATATGCTCACAACTGCAGAGTGATTATATGAGTGTACTTATATTTTTCACCCAAAAAGCCTAAATAGTTTCCCTAGCCCCCATGTGAAATCCCAGATTTTGTAACCCAAACCAAGCACCTCTCAGAACAAACCTTCTCTCAGTTCCCCTGTGAACCCGCATATTTCCTCATTCAAGAGCCACTGAACCTTGTTTCACTATCCATTTAGCCTAGCAGTAACAATCAAAAGGCTTTCACTGCTTCTTAGAACATAGAAACCTCAAATTGCCCTGGCTGCATTGCAAATTGAATACCATTTCCCCATGGAAATTTTCCAACTCCAAATGTGAAACATCGTCTGTGCAGTACAGTAGCAGCACTCCTGGGCCATTCAGTTTTCCAGGGCATCAGGAAGGATATTAGTTTCCCTTGAAAGTTCAGGGCTAGGGCAGAGGTAGGCAATTTCCAAAGGTCCAGCACATCCTTGACAATTGTGATATATGTGATCCATTCAGAACATGATGGGCTTCTTCCTATTCCTTTTCACTGTTAAAACAGGTGGACTGAACCTTTCTGCCCCCACACCTGACACTTATATACCTTTTGAAATACCAAAAAGGGGTCCTCACACTTCTTTGAGGATCTGTTGGTAGTTTTGCTCTAGTTTGTTCTAGCTACCACAAGAGCCAGTGCTTGCTTTAAATGTAAATATTGTGCTGAAAATAATTTTTACTGTTTCCCCATGAGCAATTTATCTTTTACAAACCGAAGCCAGAAAAACCCCGTGAAGAGCATGTGAGTTTTTGCAATTCATAGCTCAAAAGAATTTCTTAACCTACTTTTGTTCACCATGTAGTTCTTTTTTTTTCTTTTATTTCTAGTTTGTATTTTATTACAAAGTCCAATATGGAGGAAATGCAAGTAAATTATTAACTAAATGCAATATAGAAGCTTTGACCTCTTAGGCTATATATGATCTATGGCATTTAAACAGAAATTTGCCAGAAACCTAAAAACAATGTACTGTAAAACCTAGATTTACATTTTAGCCAGATTTTAAGTAAACCCTTTCTGATGTGATGTGTGTTAAAGTCCTTATTTTCTTTTAATTTATCAAACCAAAGGTATCCATGCCAGCCGAATCTTAAATTGACATGTTCTAAGTTAAGAATTTCCTCATTTTGCAGGGTACACCATTCTGTTAGCCAGGTTAAACCACAGACATAATAATACAATTTTAGGTCTGGTAAGTTGAGGCCCCCTCTACTTTTAGTGTCTGTCAATAATTTCCATTTGATTCTGGGTTTCTTTCTGGCCCAGACAAATTTGGATAGCTCTTTCCTCCATTCATTAAAACAATTATAATTACTGATGATTGGTAAACTTTGAAACAGAAATATAAATTTGGGTAGTAAGTTTTGTTTTATTACAGCTATTCGTCCTAACAGAGAAAGATTCAATTTTGTCCATTTCCCCAATTCTTGTTTCATTTCTTTCCATTTATTTCTATAATTATTTTCAAATAATTTCTCATTTTTGTTTGAAATTATTATTCCAAGATATTTTATTTTGCTCTGGGCCGTGAAGCCAGATTTATTTTGGAGTTCCTCTTCTTCTTTTTTGTTCATATTCTTAGTAATTAAAATCGATTTTTGCATGTTTATTTTGAGACCTGCAAGCTCCCCAAATTCTCTAACTTCTTTCTTTAATTCTTCAATCCTTTGTAGTGGGTCTTCTAAAAAGAATACAACATCGTCTGCATATGCTGCTAATTTGTAACAGTGTCCTTTAATTTTGGGTCCTTGAATATTTGGATTTTTTCTCACATTATCATTTAAGATTTCTATTACTAAAATAAAGAGAAGGGGTGACAACGGGCAGCCTTGTCTTGTTCCTTTTTCTATTTTGATTTCTTGTGATTTTTCTCCATTTATTATTATTTGTGCTGATTGTACTTTATAAATAGTCTTTATCCATCTTATGAAATCTTCTCCCACATTAATTTCTTGTAAAAGTTCTATCATAAAAATCCAATTAATGTTATCGAAAGCTTTTTGAGCATCCAAAAACAATAAAGCCGCCTTTTTATCCTTATTCCTCTCATAGTACTCCAAAATATCTAGAACCCTTCTGTGATTATTTTTTATTGATCTTCCAGGTAAAAATCCATTTTGGTCTTGATGTATTCTATCCTTCAGAACCCTTTTTAATCTTTCTGCTAAGATTGAAGTTAGAATTTTGTAATCATTATTTAATAAGGCAATTGGCCTAAAATTCGTCGGGTCTTTTGTATCTTTTCCTTCTTTAGGAATCAGAGTAACATTAGCCCCTTCCCATGACCTAGGTTTGCTCCCTCCAATAATATTATTATATAATTTTTCCAATGGCTTCTTTAGTGCTGATTCCAATTTTTTATAATATAATGCTGAGAGGCCATCTGGGCCCGGAGAAGATCCATTTTTCATTCTTTTGATACTTTCTGAAATCTCCAATAAAGTAATTGGTCCATTTAGTAGTTCTTTTTGTTTTTCCGTTAGTTTCTCTAAGTTTAGATTTTGTAAATACGTTTTAACTTTTTTAGTATGTTTTTCTTTATTTACATTTTGTTTATATAAGTTTTCAGAGTATTCTGCAAATATTTTATTTAGCATTTTTTGGTCTTTATATATTTTCCCTTTGTATTTTATCTCTGTTATTAATTTTTTTCTTTTTCTTTTTTTAGCTTATACGCTAACCATTTTCCAGGTCTATTAGCTTCTTCAAAAAATTTTTGCTTACCAACCTTCAATTTCTTCTCAACTTCCTTTGATATTTCCATATTTAATTCTTTTTGCAGTAATTTCAATTCCAATTTTGTCTTTTTATCATTTGGGTTTTCTCTTATTCTTTCTTGTTTTTTTTAATGTTCTCTATGATGTTTTTTTGTTTTTTTCCTCTAATCTTTTCTTTTCCACTCCTATTTTTATAAAGATGCCTCTTACTACCGCTTTACTAGCGTCCCATACTGTGTTCATATCTATTATGCCATCATCATTCTCTTTAAAATAAAAGTTTAGCTCCCTTTCGATTTTAAACACAATATCTTTCTCCCTTAAAAGATCTTCGTTTAATTTCCAGTAAAATTCTTTTTTCTTGTCCCTTAGTTTAAGTACAATAGGTCAATGATCTGATTTCATATTTGGTAATATGCTCATTTCTTTCACTGTTGGTAATAATGCTCTAGATATTATGAACATGTCAATTCTAGACATGCTCTTATGACGGTCCGACACATAGGTATATCCTTTCCTGTCTTTATATTTATGCCACCATACATCTTCTAATACACAATTTTCCATTAAATCTTTAACACTTTTTGGCAATTTCCCCTGATTTCCCCCTTTCTTTTTCCTTGAACTTGTATTTGATCTATCTAATGCTGGATTTATCACCCCATTCCAGTCTCCACATATCATTATATTATCTGTTCCATTTTCCAGTATGATCTCTTGTAGCTTACTAAAGAATTTATCTTTTTGTTTGAATGGAGCATATAGGCCTATTACTAGAGTCTTCATACCACTTCCAGTTATTTCCACTCCCACATAGGAGCCATTGTTATCTTTAAATATTTCTTTACTTTGAAACTTTTTACTTATATAAATTGCCACCCCTCTCTTTCTTTTGTCTAATGAGGAGGTATATAGTGTTCCAAGTCTTGTATTTTTTAAATAGTGTACATCTTTATTATTCACATGGGTTTCTTGGATACATGTAATGTCAGCATTTTGTTTCTCTAAAAAATGAAAGATGTATCTCCTTTTAGCTCCTGAGTTTAAGCCCCGAACATTCCATGAAATAATTTTCAAAACCATTATACTTAAACTAAATATTTATTTTCTAACTTAAGAGGTCACTTCAGGGATTCTTCCCCCCCCTTTTTTTTTTCTTTTTCTTTTTCTTTTTTCTTCTTTTATTTTCAGTGATCTACTTCGTCTAATATTTCTTTACCTGAGTCAAGTTCGTTATCTGATGTTATTTCACTCGTCTCTTCCTTATTTTCCACAATGACTTTTGTTTCTACTTTCTTTTTACTCTTTGGTCTCTCCTCTCCTGTCTCTTCTAGATCTTTTCCCATTTCTTTTTCTGTATCTTTAACTATTCTTTCATAGATCTCTTTTGCTTTGTCTAAGTTGTTGATTCTGTATCTTCTCTGTCTATAATTAAAAGAAATACCTTCTAATCTTTCCCATTTGTATTCAAATTGGTTTTTTGTTAAAAGTCTTGCCAAGTACTTGTAATCTTGCCTCCTTCTAAGAATTTGGCCTGGAATATCCTTGAATATCTTAATTTCTTTGTTGTCAATTATAAATTTATTATCATAACTTTTTTGAATTATCAAGTCTTTTATTCTTGTTCTCATAAGATAAATTACGACATCTCTTGGTAAGTTCTTTTCTTTTGCTATTCTTGAATTTATTCTAAAGATTTTATCTACTTCTACTTCCATCCTTTCATCTGTTAAGTCTATAAATTCTGCTAATGGGGGAATTATCACCGCGTATAAATCTTCATTTTCTTGTTCTATTATTCCTCTTAATTTGATACATTTATCTCTGCTTTTTAGATCATGTATCAACATTCTCTGTTCTTCTTGTTGTAGGGTATCTGACATGAATCTCGATTTTTTCTCTAAGTCACTGGTTCTGTTTTTAAGTTCTTTAATCTCCTTTTTAGTTTGTAATACCTCTGTAGAGATTTTATCTACCATCGTTCCTAATCTATCTATTTCTTTTTTCATATCTGCTTTTATCTCTGCTCTTGTACCTTTCATTTCTTCTCTCATTCCTAATTCAAATCTTGTCATTTGATCTAATATCTGACTTATTTGCATATTTTCATCCAGTGGCCTATCAGAGTAGTCTATTGAAGTTCTTCTTTGTGACCCTGTTTGCGATGCCCCCCTCCCCTTCTGTATACTCTTCGACTCATTATTCAAACCTTTAGAGAATAGTTTTCTCAATTTTGGAATTATATTTCTATATAAAACCTTTATCTTACATAAAATCTGTCAGATATTTTATCTTTCGTTTAGATATTTTCCTTTTGATAGTAATGGCCTTTATCCAAACTATTTTTCCTTTCTTCGACAACAAATAAAAAGGGAAATGCGAACAGAAAAGAACACTCCTTACTCCTGTTTTCCAAACAAGTTTTGCACCTAAGTGGTTGCCGGGCCCCTAATTCCTTTTTTTTTTTTAGGGGTTGTTTAAACTGAGTATGGACAGCCTTGAATTTACCCTCTCTTTCGGTAAGAGAGTTACACACAAAGTATACTCTCTATCCTACAGAGGGTTTAAAAAAAAGGAAAATAAAAGGAAAGGAAAGAAAAAAAATTTAAAAAGATATACAAAACCTATCAAATCAACACAGCTAAGTTCATCCAAGAAAGGAAAAGGAAAGGAAAGTATTGCAAGCCCCCGCGACTCTCCCTTGTTGAGATGAGTCTTGCTAGAATGACAAATTCCCAGAATTCCTCAGTTTAAAAAAACAACAAAAACTGCAGTACCGTAGTTAACAAAACTACCTGCACTACAAGGCAACCGTGTATTCTCAATATGAAGTGATATTCTACAAAATTAAATTTACTCCTGCTGATTGAATTGTCTTTTAGTTGAGTCTTGTTCTCACCAAAAGCGGGTGAAGTATATTATATCACTAAGAATTAACCTCCAGTGTTATCCTCCCTGCTTATAGAGGGGGTTTTTTGCGGTTGGGGTAAGTAGAAGATGATGTTGTGGCTTCTAGTCTCTCTTGCCCCACCTGTGCTGTCTCTGTCCCCTCAAAGGGGCAAAAAGTGGAAGGGAGGCGGTCTTATGGCCTCCCGGCGTCTCTGGCCCCTCCCGCGCTGCTGCTGCTCCGCCGGTGGGGGCTGGAAGGGAGGCGGTTTTGTAGCCTCCCGGCATCTCTGGCCCCTCCCGCGCTGCTGCTGCTCCGCCGGTGGGGGCTGGAAGGGAGGCGGTCTTATGGCCTCCCGGCGTCTCTGGCCCCTCCCGCGCTGCTGCTGCTCTGCCGGTGGGGGCTGGAAGGGAGGTGGTTTTGTAGCCTCCCGGCATCTCTGGCCCCTCCCGCGTTGCTGCTGCTCCGCCGGTGGGGGCTGGAAGGGAGGCGGTCTTATGGCCTCCCGGCGTCTCTGACCCCTCCCGCGCTGCTGCTGCTCCGCCGGTGGGGGCTGGAAGGGAGGCGGTCTACCGTAACATTCTCTGAGTGTGCTATCTCTCCCCATTCTCTTCATATTCTACCAATTTGGACTTGCTTTTTTAAAACCTAGCATACAGTCTAAATTTAATCCCCAGCCTTGATGATATAAAGATGGCCACATCATGCCATTCTTCTTTTCTAAGCTTTGACAATGACAATGGATACATAATAATAATAATAATAACAACAACAACAACAACAACAACAATTTTTATTTCTAGCCCGCCCCTCTGAACGAGCAATCAGTGCAGGTTACAGCAAAGGTTAAAAACAATACAAAGAGCAGCAACAGGAATTCCAACCTGAGAGTCTTAAACTGTATAGGGTGGAGAAAGCCCAGGGGAAGGGTAGGAGAAACTCCAAAGCCTAAGTATGGAGCCGGGAGAAGTTAACCATTTTCAGGGAAGGCGTGCCGGAAAAGATGCGTTTTTAGGGCTTTTTTAAAGCCGTCAACAGATGGAATAAGACGCATCTCATCCGGCAGGTCATTCCACAGCTTGGGGGTGACAGCTGAAAAGGCCCTCTGGGAGGTCTGCGCCAACCTAGTTTTCATTGTTTGTAGCAGGTTCCTCCCAGAGGACCGGAGTGTGTGTGGGGGTTCATACGGGATGAGGCGGTCCCTCAGATAGGATGGACCCAAACCATGAAGGGCTTAAAAGGTTAAAACCAACACCTTGTACTGTGCTCGGAAACGGATCAGCAGCCAGTGGAGAGATTTAAGCACAGGTGTTACTTGCTCTCTCCTAGGTGTACCTGTGAGAAGTCTGGCTGCCATATTTTGGACCAGTTGTAGTTTCCAGGTTAGGCATAAGGGTAGCCCCATGTAGAGTGCATTGCAGTAGTCCAAACGTGAGGTTACCAGCGCGTGTATCACAGTTTCCAGATCCCTTTTCTCCAGGAAAGGGCGCAGCTGGCGTATCAGCCGAAGCTGGTAACAAGCACTCCTGACCGTCACATTCACCTGACTAGTCATGTGAAGCGACGAGTCAAGAAGCACCCCCAGACTGCGAACAGAGTCCTTTAAGGAGAGTGTGACTCTGTCCAGGACTGGAAGTTGTTTTCCCAGACCTGGTTTCGGGCCTGTGACTGTGAGCACCTCTTTTGTCTGGATCAAGCTTCAATCGGTTTTTCCTCATCCAATCCATTACCGCCGCAAAGCAGTCATTGAGAGGAGAGAAGCCATCTGAGGTCTGAGCAGATGGTCTGGTCAAAGAGAAATAAATCAGAGTGTCATCAGCTTACTGATGACACTGAGCTCCATACCTCCGAATGATCTCACCCAGCGGCTTCATATAGATATTAAATAACATGGGGGACAGGATGGCGCCCTGAGGGATGCCGCAGCTAAGCTCGATTTTGGAGGAGCAGCTGTCCCCGAGTCTCACCCTTTGAGATCTGCCAGAGAGGAAGGATCAGAACCACCTAAGCGCAGTGCCACCGATCCCCAACTCTCTTAGCCGTACCAAAAGGATGGAATGATCGATTGTGTCAAAAGCTGTGGAAAGATCCAAGAGCACCAGCAGGGTCACACTACCCCTGTCGATGCTCAGGTGGAGGTCGTCAGTCAGAGCAACCATGGCAGTCTCCACTCCATATCCTGCCCTGAAGCTGGTTTGAAATGGATCGAGATAATCGGTTTCCTCCAAGACAGCTTGGAGTTGGGAGGCAACTGCTCTCTCGATCACCTTGCTGAGCAAAGGCAGCAAGGAAACTGGTCTGTAGTTGTTTCTGTCCAGGGGATCAAGGGAAGGCTTCTTCAGGAGGGGCTTGATGGCCGCCTCCTTCAGGCAAGATGGAACACTGCCTTTCCTGAGGGACGCATTGATCACATCCCGAAGGAATATTCTCAATGTGTCCCCTCCCTGGACAACCAGCCAAGACAACCAGTTTTTCTCTACGAAGAAGAAAATAACATGTATTTCCCATTTTTACTACATGTCTTCATTCTCCATTCTAACCATGCAGAAACCATAGCTATTGCAGAATTTGGCAAGATGTTGTACTTTTTATTTTTTGCCATCCCCTACAATCATCTAGCCAAGGGGCAGAGAAAATGCAACCAGAGGCTGCATGTATCTCAAAATCATTTTATGGGCATCAGCTCCTCCCAGCACTACCCCAATTTTTTTTCTAGCATGATGAAGAATTCTGGGAACATTTGTTACTTTTAGTGATCTAATAAATGTGTTGCACAGCATTTTTTTTAAAGGTAAACTTTGTCACTAGCTGATAATCTCTCATACTGCACAATTCGTCTGATACTGAATCAGCTTTTCATTATGATGGCAGGTATGAGTGAAATTCAAAATATTTTTTTAGTATTTCATAACAATTGAGGACAGCTTAACAATCCATTTCAGATAAACTTTTGGAATTCTATTTCAATAATAATTAATTACATACCTCAAGTACTTCAAGGACTATGGGGATATTGTCTTGTTTATAGTTTAATTCAGCTTGGCTGTATATGTTTGTATTTTACTTTTATAAAATATATAATAGATTCATTTTAATGAAAATACATATATTTAGTAAGCTCAGTCATCATTTACATCATATTGTTCATGTAACCTAATAATAATTTAAGTAGTTTGTTGGATGCAAAAATGCCACTATCTACTATGCCAAATTCACATTCAACAAAATAAAGTAGACAAGTTTAGGTCATCTGAGTTGAGGAACTAATCTGAAATGATTTGTCAGAAACTAATTTAATTTGGCATCAGCAAAACAAAGAAAGAAAGGAAAAGAAAGAAAACAGCAACGTAGTACAGTATTATACTTCTCCTTTTTCTTTTTCTTCAGCAAAGCAAAAATATCAATAGCAAAGAAAAAGAGGAATAAGAAACACAAAGAGATATTAGTGGGAGAGGATGAAGAAGAGAACATTTAGGAATGGTTTTCAAGATTGTGGGACGGTATTCTGTGAAGGTTCAAGAAAGAAAACCAATTATTAGCCATTTCAACTTCTAGTTGTTTCACAGCCCCTTCAGCAGTTACCTAGTTAATATGTCTCTGAAACCAAAGCTTGGATTGCCCTGTTCAGTGTTTGTCATTCTATGTCATTTCTGAGAGCTGTGCTAATGAGTTGGGAATGGATGCATAAAGATATGGTTCATACCCAGTGTTCATGTACAGAGATTACTGGGTGACCTTGGACAACTTGTTTGCTTTCATCATAACTGTCCTATTCCCATTTCCACTACTGTGTCTCAGATGCCCTACTTAGCAGCATAGCTAGGAGCTGACTATGAGAGCAGGGAGCAAGAGATGAAAAATATATCAATTTATGCCCACAGGTAGTTCAATGAGAAGTATCATAAGCAATGGCTGTGCACAACCAAGGAGCTTTAAGCTGCACCTGCACATCGGCAGAACCTGATACAGAGCAGCTATTGATTTTCACTGTACTACCAAATAGAACTGGGGAGGAGGGGCTTGAAGTGTGAAGCAAGTAGTACACTTTACAGTCTCAGCCATCGTCTTTGTTTATGGGGCCTTGAGGTTAATTTTTGGACTATCTAAACCAATAAGGCAAAACACATTGGAATATTTTGGGTCATTTCAATCTATAGCACTCCTGAGTGGAATACCTTCCTTGTTGGTAATCTCAGAGGATTTGTTAGTCTCTACTGCCTTCTTTTGAGGGCCATAAGTACCGAACCAAAAGAAAATTTGAACTTCCTGCTCTTCTTCAAGGATAAAGCAGAAATATCTTTTGAGTTGAACTTTGAGGCATAATTCTTTTTAATAAAAAACATCTATTAGATTCCAGTCTATGCTGTAGTATGGTCCTTCTTTAAGGCATGTTGTGAACAAATAGGAGATAACTAATGAGCAAGAGTCATTCTCTCTGCTCATCTTTAACTTCATGCATAAAAACTGGCACCTGCTTTGACCTGATAGCTTACATCTGATAACACAAGATATCCTGATTTTTTGTGGCTTTATTGAAGTTTTTGTCCTAACTTCTGCCCTCAAATGGCTAATTTGACATTTTGCTCACTGTTGTAAAAAGTTAGCTTTGTTCAGTTTTTGTTGTGCTGAAAGAATTCAAAGCTACATCACTTTATCCTTTCTGCCAGGTTGCTTTCTAATTTCACATAGGACAGCCCGGCTACTAATATTGTAGCAGACATTTCTTCTGCAAGAAGATAATTTGTCACAAAAAAGCTAAGTGCACTCACTCACACATACACATGATTTATACTGACTTGTAGGCCCAGATTGTTTATGTGGTTTCCATAATATGCTCTCTAAAGTGCAAAATGGGATAATAAAGTTTGCCCTAAACTAAAAGTAAATTGTATTATTCTTCAGCTGTTGAAGTGGTTTTTTAAAAAAATCTAGACCAAACTAGAATTCTTCATAACATTATTAATTTGATTTTAATATTCTCACATAGAAAGAATTATGCATTAAACCTGCAGCACAATGTGTTTGTTCATTCTGATTTATTGCATTTTTTTTTACTGACTGACTGATTGACTGAAATCATTATGGGTACCTGTACAGCATTGTTTTTTCCTCCTCTTGTAGACTATGAGTACAGAAGAAGAATATGAACGCAGACTAGATAAAGAAACCTACCTCTGTGCAGTATGCCTGGATGTCTACTTTAACCCTTACATGTGCTATCCCTGCCACCACATCTTCTGTGAACCCTGCCTACGCACACTTGCCAAAGATAACCCAATCAGCACTCCATGTCCTCTGTGTCGTACTGCAATTACCCAAGTTTTTTTCCAATCAGGTATAAAAGTTTTTAAAATAAACTTTATCAATTATTGGTCTTTTCTGATATGTAATAGTGAACAATTGCTTGACCTTTTAAAAGTACATGTTAAGAGCTAATTAAAGCCTAGACACCAAACATAGTAAATTGGTAATGGTCATACCCAAAGAAGTCTGGGCCAAGCTAGATATAATGACAGTAGTTCTGTATCTTAACCTTTGTCCCAGTAATGCAGAGAGCTGAAATATACATTTCAGTACCAAGACTAGAAACTGGTAGAAAATACGAGGGGTATCCAAAAGTTTTAATGATCACCTTTTTAAAAAATTGACAGAAAGTTTGTTTTGATTTGTAGTTGTTAACGTATCTCTATTTAGTCATTATCTAGATTTATACATTTTTCCCAGCGTATCTTGACCCTCCGAATACCTGATATTGTAGCAGTCTGCAGATTGCGCCTTATGATGGGGTATCATAAAGTAATAATTATTACCCGGAAGTTATTATGGCATATTGATGAAATTTTGTCAGTATCATCATTGGTCCCTAAGTGCACGTTGCTGAGAAAATCAGCTCATTGCGTCCTTTATTTTTCTGACGGGCTCTGCCAGAAGTGACTAAAGTGTAAAATCCTCATCTGGCGCAATCTGCAGACTTCTACAATATCAGGTATTCAGAGGATCAAGATAAGCTGGGAAAAATGTATAAATCTAGATAGTGACTACATAGAAATAAGTTAACAACTACAAATCAAAACAAACTTTCTGTCAGTTTTTTAAAAAGGTGATCATTAAAACTTTTGGATACCCCATCGTACTATACCTTTTCCTCAAGCATGGTGGTTTGTCTTCTCACAGTATGTCATCCTCCTGAACTTTTCTGTTCATCTGGGCTTGGATTCCAGGAAATGAGTAGTGCTGGGAGAAAAACATTTGGTGAACTATCGAGTAGAAAGTACTCCTCGCACCAACATATATCCATCCCCTTCCTTCCATACTACTAGGATATATATGGGTCTAAGCTACACATGGTGAATGCATTGCCCTCCAATGTTGTGAAACTATAGATCCCATCCTCAGTCAAGAGGATGCCTGTTAGAATCAAAGTTCAGCAAGTTCCCACCCCTTGTTTCACCATATGGACACATTGCCTTCTAGTCAAGCATGAAGACAGAGACTGGATGGCCATCTGTCAGGAGTGCTTTGATTGTGTATTCCTGCATGTCGGGTGGTGGTGGTGGTGGACGGGATGGCTCTTATAGTTTCTTCCAGCTCTATCATTCTATAATTCTACAAGCATTTGTGGTTACTAATTTTCTAATGGCTTCCTTAAAGTGCATGAAGAACAGCATTCTTGTCATATTAGTAAATATTTCTGTAGCAGAAGCCAAAACAAAAATCAAAGATTTAAGTAGAATTGACCCTAAATTCTCATGCACAGCAATCTTTTTATTTCAGTAGCATAGCCCTAGGTAACAGACAGCCGAAGTCTGTCTCATGGAACAGACCCAGAAGCATGTTGTAAAAAGATCTGTGGTTACAGCAACAATTATTCCACAATATGATTTATCTCAAGTGGTATTTCAGCTGCCATCAGAGCATTCCCCTTTCAGTACATTAGATTTACAGTAATAAAGATCAATCTAGCCACAATCAATTTCTTGTACATTTTCTTCAGATGTTTTTGAAATTTAACTAAACATATAGACATCCTGTAACTAAAAAAGCTTTTTTCTTACTAAGTTTTCAGATTTACAAACTGTAGCAACAAAGGAAAGAGTAGTCAATATTCCTGCAGGGCCATATATATATAAATATATATTTATGACTTGATAGAAATTAAAGATCTAGCTAATTTTTCATTATACTCTGATTATGTATCATAATCAGAGATAATTTTCTAAAGAGGATTAGATTTTGGCCCGCAAAACTTCAGATTAAATATATTTTTGATTAAGAAAAATGGCAATGAACCCAATTAAATAGTTAGATTTGACAAAATGCTGGCAGAAACAGCTTGTATGATTATGTTGGTGAGGCAGATTTTCTTGTTATTGTGTGCCTTCAAGTTATTTCTGACTTATGGTGACTCTAAAATGATCCTATAACAGAGTTTTCCTGACAGATTTTTTTTCAGAGGGGATTTGCCCTTTCCTTCCTCTGAAGCTGAGAAAGCAAGACTTCCATGATTGAGTTGGGCTTTGAGCCATGGTTTACCTGAGTCCTAGTCCAACACTCAAATTATTACACCACATTGGTTCCTTACATCATGCTGGCTCTCTCACTGCAAACGTAATGAAATTCAGTGGTAATGTTGTTTATGTATATTGACGTTTTAGGTGGTGGCTCTTTTTTTTTCTTTTTTTTCTTTTTGCACTAGGAACAGACTGGATGATACTTTGCTCGTCTTCATTGGAAGGAATGCGACTGAGTTGTCCTGCTTTGCCTACAGTTACACACATTTTTGTACATCCACAAGTGGGTGTAATATTTGAATACTGCAGACATGAGACAAGCTAGGCCTGAACTTACATGTATTTCAGGCCCTTGTTTGGTAGGGTTGTAAAGAATATTTGTAGATTTTTCTCATCCTTGACAAGAATAGATGTTTGGTACATTTAAATATGTTACAAGAGTGTTCACTTATTTTTATTTTTTGCATTTCTGTTGCAGATTTCATTATAGGAAAATTTTTGTCGTTCAAAAGAGATGCTTTGACAGGTTGTCTGAAATATTTAGAACCAGAAGTGTTTTGGAATATTTGTATATACATAATGAGATATCTTGGAGATGGAACCCAAGTCTTAACACAAAATTCATTTAATAATAATAATAATAATAATATTTATTTATATCTCCCGCCTCTCCCTACGGATCGAGGCGGGCTTACAACATGAAAAAATACAGTACAATAAAATCACGATTAAAACTATATCACATTAAAAACATATTACATCATGGGACCTATAACTTCAGGGGTAGTTCCATACAGGGAGAGTTAGATAAGATCGGGTGGATATGCCCGCCGGAAGAGATCCGTCTTCAGCGCTTTTTTAAACGCCTCTAATGTAGGTATCAGACAGATCTCCTCCGGCTGGTCGTTCCACAACTTTGGAGCCACTGCTGAGAAGGTAAGGTGAGACGTAGATATTAGTCTCGTATGTTGATGATTTTACAACTTTTTGTCGGTAGTTCTTAGGGTGCGGGGCGGATTATATAGGGAGAGGCGTTCTCTCAAGTAACCTGGGCCCAAGCCATATAGGGCTTTAAAGGTAATAACCAACACTTTGTATTTCGCTCGGAAGCAGATTGGCAGCCAGTGCAAAGATTTCAGAATGGGGGTGATGTGTTCCATCCTTGAAGCCCTCATCAATAGTCTGGCTGCTGCATTTTGAATCAATTGGAGCTTCCAAACTTGATACAAAGGTAGCCCCATGTAGAGTGCATTGCAGAAATCTAAACGAGAGGTTATCAGTGCATGTACTATTGTTTCTAGGTCCTCCCTGCCCAGTAAGGGACGTAGCTGGTGTATCAGCCGAAGCTGATACCAGGCGCTCCTGGCAGTCGCCTCCACTTGAGATGTCAATTGTAGAGACGGGTACAAGAGCACCCCCAAACTACGACCTTGTCCCTTAGGGGAAGTGTGACCCCGTCTAGGACAGGTTGATGAATTTCCATCCCCGGGCCTGGAGAGCCTATTGCAAGTACCTCCGTTTTCTCTGGATTCAGTCTGAGTTTATTTTTCCTCATCCAGCCCATTACCGAGTCAAGGCAGGCATTCAGAGGAGAGATGCCATCCTCAGTCACTGCATCAGCCGGAGACATAGAGAAATAGATTTGGGTGTCATCAGCGTACTGATAACACTGCGCCCCATGTCTCCGGATGACCTCTCCCAGCGGTTTCATGTAAATGTTAAATAGCATGGGAGACAGGATGGCGCCTTGTGGGACGCCAGATGTCAGCTCTCTTTTTTGAGAGCAACTGTCTCCCAGCTTCACCATCTGGAATCTGCCTGTGAGGTAGGATTGGAACCACTGAAGTACAGTGCCTCCGATACCTAGCCCCCTCAGGCGTTCCAGAAGGATACCATGGTCGATAGTATCGAAAGCCGCTGAGATGTCCAAGAGCACTAACAGGGTCACACTTCCCCTTTCCATGCCCAGACGGAGGTCATCGACTAAGACGACCATGGCCGTCTCATCTCCGTAGCCCGTCCTGAACCCAGTTTGAAATGGGCCTAGATAATCGGCTTCCTCCAAGACTGTCTGGAGTTGGTGGGCAACTGCCCTCTCAATCACCTTGCCCAAGAATGGTAATAAGGAGACCGGTCTATACTTGTCTCTTAGCAGGGGATCTAGAGAGGGTTTCTTCAATAGAGGCTTAACCACAGCCTGCTTGAGTTGAGATGGAAATTTCCCCTCCCCGAGAGACGTATTGATGACCCGTTGAAGTAGTGTCACCACTACATCTCCTCCTTGCACGGTCATCCAAGAAGGGCAGGGATCGAGAGGGCATGTTGTCCTCCTAACAGATCCAAGCAGCTTGTCCACTTCCTCAGTACTCACAAACTTAAACTGATCCAGTTTAACTAAGTCCACGGAGTCACTGAACACCTCTCTCATAGTTTCTGTTTCAATGTTGGCATCCAGATCAGCCCTTATCCGAGAGATTTTATCCGCAAAAAAGTCTTTAGTTGGTTTTAGTAATAAATTCAGGGTGGGAGAAGGATGTGTTAGCTCTCTAACCACCCTGAAAATCTCTGCTTGACGAGACTCTACCGATGCAATACGAGCAGCATAGAAGGAGTTCTTTGCTGCATCGATTGCCACTCCATAGGAACTAAGAAGGTCTCCAAGGAGTGTCTTGTCGGATAAGCGTTGGTGTTTCCGCCAACGGCGCTCTAGTCGTCTCACATCTTGCTTCATTCTTCTTAGATCTTGAGTATACCAGGCCTTCTTATTAGGGGCAAGCTGGAGAGGACGCTCGGGAGCGATACTGTTTATAGCCCTGGTGAGGCCATTGTTCCATGCATCAACCAGGGTTTCGACAGAATCGCCGTCATTCCCAACCAAATAACCCTCTAGGGCTTCTTGGAACCTTTTGGGTTCCATCAGCCTTCGAGGGCGGACCATCTTAATAGGTCCTCCACCTCCGAGGGGGGAGTAGGTAGAGGCCTTTAATTCCAATTTGACCAGGAAGTGGTCCGTCCATGACAGGGCACCATCACCATTTAAGTTCCATATACACATTTTATAGATTGAAAGTAATTTTATACAAATATTTTTAAATCATTTTGTGTATGTAACAAAATCTGTGTACATTGAACCATCAGAAATCAAAGGTGTCACTATCTCAGCCATCCATGAAAGTTTTGTGTTTTGGAATATTTTGGATTTTGAAATTCCAGATAAGGGAGACTCAACCTGTAGCCAAAATTATGTTGTATTTGTGCAAAATACTATATTTCTCTGTGAAACAGTGTGCATTATGTAAATTAGAATGATTTTTTCTGCAGATGAAATTTTTGCAATAAAATCTTGAAATGCCCCCTCCCTGCCAAAAAAAAATATGCTAAAATATCTTAATCTGGCTAAGAAGGGGGAAACCTTGTCAAATTCCATTCTGATATTCAAAAACAAAGCAAAGCTTTTCATTCCTCCTCTTAGGTATCACCATGATTCTCTATTGAGTGATCCACACCTTGCTACTGTACTTCACTTTCAGCCAGGACCCTCCTTGGCATCCTTCTCCTGTGCCTCCACCTCTGCTGTGCTGCACCTCTTTGGCCAGCTGAAGGCTGGGTTGCCATTTATTCCTTCAGAACTATTTCCTCGTACTGTATTTCAAGCTTTTGCCTTCCAACCCCTACTGCTTTCTCCTGCAACGGGGGGGATGGCAAAGGGGAGCAGGAAAACTGCTTTTGGAATAGGCATTAGGCATATAAAGAGAAGAAAGGCAAGATAAAGAGGAAAATGAACAGGTGAACTGTAAAAAAGGATGGCACAAAAAACTCTACCTGAGCTGAGCTATGAAAAAGGGTTGGGGACAGAGCATGACAGGCAAGATGGGGAGAAAGGTGGAAACCAGACACATGAAAGCTAGTAGTGGAAATCAGGAATGGAGAAAAATGGAGGACTAAAAAAAGACAGAAAATGGGCGATGAAGAGGCAAAGATGTGGATAGAGGTGCCTAATGAAATGAATGCATGGATAAACTGAAATGGGTTCACAAAGACAGGAACAGAGCAAAGGATGTCACAGAGGAGTGTGAAAAAGTTTTCAAGAGTGAGAGTGGCTGGGGGAGGAGGATTAGAAGAGCACTGGTAACAGCAGAGGGAAATAGAGGTTGTTTCTAAATACGTTTCAAAATAAAATTGTTCTAAAGAGCAGTCTCTTACAAGAGTAGGTCAGTGAATGCATATATATATGCGTGTGTGTTTTGGGATGCCCCAAAGCTAATCTGCAGGTGAATTGATGCTTTTTTGGTGGGAGAGAAAGAGTAAAAAAAAAAATAGTAATAAGCAACTTGCTGGCATTTCATAGCACTCAGAATCAGTTGCCTGAGTCACTTGCCTTCACCTCTAATGGTAGGGTCACCCACAATATTGAACAGAGCAGGACACACAAAAATGCTTCTGTTGGCCTCTAAGGAAGAGCCTGGTTACTTAGCTGACCACTGGCATTTTCTGCTTTTTAAATTGTTTTTCTCTATCCCCAACCCCCCAGATTGTCTAATCTGTCTCTATCATCCCTGATTTCTGAAGAAAAAAAAATAAAGATTGTGCAGTGAAAAAAACATGGACACCAAAGTTCATGAGAATTTTTCCAGAGACTAATTTGGAACAGCAAACTGGGGAAGAAGCCAGAAACAAAGCCAGTGGAACTCATAATATACTGGTCTACTTATAGTTGTTGTTCATATGGCAAGAACCACAGCAAATCATTAACTCCATAGTACATGGAAAGGATTCAAACTTTATACCCTTCTAGATCTGCTTACATAATTTGGGTAGAGGGGAAGATAGCTGGTTATTTAATCCTTATAAGGTTTGTCTGATACTGCTTTAAACTACAAAAGTTAATAAACCTCAGACTGCAGCTACATAAAGTTTACAAACAGGCACCTTTATTGCATATACTCAGCTCCCTTCATTGTTAATAAGACACTTCAGCTTTCAAATTGTTGCTTATGCTTAGTTTTCTGAATGCTTTCTTCCGAGGCTGTAATCAAATATATAGCTAAGAATGTTAAGGTGCCAACGTTTTTTTAAAAAAGTCATAAAGCCATGAATAAATGTAGTAAATTGCAGACTTGCACCACAATGTGAAAAATTACTTTTGGCATGGCCAAGGGCTAAAATCCAACCAAAGTAACATTTGTTGTATTCTGATTCTATACATGCTTAATTCCAAAATGAATAGGCATTATCATTTGAGCCTTGCAATTGTAGAAGTCCATGCTGTACATAGAACTACTTTTGACAGTCTTCCAGATTTCAGATCTGATTTCTCAAGAGAATGTCTGCTCAGAACTGTGAATTAGGTGGGGTAGTCTTTCTAGACTGTAGTGTTGATCTTCATGGCATATACTTAAATTGTTTCTTGAAAGTATAGTAACAGGTTTATCTTTAAAAGCCTATTTCTTTCAGATTCCTAAATCTTCCCAAATCTGGAAAAAAAAACATCTTGAAAATCTTTAGCAGTTACATTTATGCTAAGAAGTGGTTACAGTTTATGTAAAGTATCTTTTATTTTTCCCCCCTACATGTTGCAGAACTAAACAGTTTCACAAAAGCTCAATTTCCTGTGGAATATTCAAAGCTGAAGGAAAATTTTCAAGAATCAAGTTTATCAAAGTGGCCTCTCCCTAACTGCAAGAAAGCATTTAGAGTTATTGAAGGTAATTATTTCTTTATTTAATATATATTATTTTCTCACAATATAGGACCCAAGCCAATGACCCTTTTCCTTTTCCCTTTCTGCTTTGGTACTCTGCATTTCTTCAGAGATTAAGGTTCTCTGTATGAGTTAATTCAGCAGTTACAGGAGAGAAGAGGCTATGTTGATTTAGAAAGGGATGTGTATTATTCCTTTAGTGAAAATCATTTCAAGGTGAGATCACACAATATACTAGGTTCTGTTTTCCATTTAATATAACAGTTTAACTTCTGATATGTAGTCAGTTTTATACCATTTGTTGAACCTTGCCTATAATTTTGCTCCAGTCTATAGTGAAAGGTAAAGGTTTAAATACAGAATGCATATCAGAACAGGGCACAACTATTTAAACATCTTTTTAACAGTGGCAGAATACTTGAGGCACCGCATACTGAATTCTAACTGTCACACAGTTCAGTACATGTTTACTTACATGTAATTAATTCAGTATAAAATACCTCTTAGGTTTGTTTTTCTTTTTGTTTATCTGCCTAATATCGCTTTATCTCATTATTTGTCCAGTTTTATTTTATAATAGTAAAATCAAAAGATCTCTTTCTCCAAAAACCCTTTCCTCAAATTATGAGGAAAGGGTTTTTGGAGAAGCAGCAATGTTTCGCCCATGGTGACTGGTGCAATTTTGAGCACATTGATGGGTTCCCCCTGTCAATAAAAAGGGATGCCCTAACCACATTTCAGGGACATTTCAGGCTATAAGTTGTGCAATACACATTGCCAAAGTGGCTTTTTTCCAACTCTAATTGCAGTTTAAATGCCATGTGTGATAAAGTCCACAGTGAGTGATTCTAGCTATCAGAGTCAAGTACTGTGTTTTTGTAGCTCTATTCGCTGACACCAAACTTTTGATCCAGATTGAACGGTTCATTCTGGAGTCCTGTATTTAGGGCTGGTATGCCACTTGATACGGAAGTATATTCCCATAAAGAACTTTAATTGGGTCAGTCAAGGTCCGGCGTCTTTACTGAAAGTGTTTCTGTGGCCTACATTCTGTTAGTAGGTCTGCACCCATGCAAAATTTACCAGAAGCAAAGACTATGCTCTTCTCCTTTTTCACTCAGTGCTGCAGTTTTACTGTGCTTCTGCTGAGCAAGTATTTTTGTTGTTATGCAATTCACATAACTTCAGCAGAGGACATACATTGTTGCTTGTATTCATGTTTCCTGAATGTCACTTTGAAAAAGAATAGTTATGTAATGTAAAATGACATATCCTATAAATGCAATTTTCACAAGCTGATTGAGCTAGATGTCCAATGAAAAGAAAGAACCAGAAGACATACTGTGTTATTCTCATACAGAATTATCATAGGATTACTAGGAAACCAGAAGATGATTATCCGGTTTCGTACTCTATACCAGTATATCTCATTGCCAAATCTTTCCTGCCAGTTGTCTTTTTATGTCTTTTCCTGAAAGTGTATAAGGAAGAATATTCTGTAACCTCTCAAAAAGGTTTATTGAATTACTAAAATTGCTTAACATTTCAATAGAACTTTTTATAAAAGAGGGGATCTTAAGCAAACAGACTTTGAAGCTCCTGACAGACATCATGCCTGAAATTATCTTTGTCAAAAAGTTTTGATTTCTCATCTTCACCCTTGAAAATTTATCTGGCAATAATCTAAACCATCCTTCTGTCTCACAGGTGGAATCTGCACAAACTCATTGGCTTGTCAAAACTGCTCTTTAAACACTTTCTGTGATAAAGTGTCCTTCATAGGAGATCTGCTTAAAAGTTTTACAACTCAGGTTTTGTTTTTGTTTTGTTTTTTTGGAAGTCCTTTTACAGATCTCCCTTTCTTGCTCTTTCTGATTCTTTAACTCTTTTAATTGTTGATGTTCTTAGGTTCCTTTCCAGCTCCTAAGCCTTCCATATACTAAATGCTTTTCTGAAGTACAGATCAAAAATGAAATTAGGCTATATTCCATTAAAATGCTTCACAATGCCAGCTGGAATATAGAAATTCACCCTGTTCCCTGCTAATAAATAACAATTCATAAATGAATATAAAGTAATGGCACAAAACTGAAGACATATTCAGCTTGTTGACATTAGTATCACCAGCTCCTTTCTGCATTCTACTTATAATATGATTCCCAGACATTAATTATGCCTTTACCTGTCTTACTCTGTATTAATCATTATATTTCATTCTACTCATTTCTATACATTTCCCTATGAATTATAGCTAATTTTGAATTTTGATTTCTTTTTTCAAAGTACTGTCAATCTCTGCCAATATGATAATGCTTTCATTGTTTAGAAGTGTAGTTTAGTACCTCCAAGTCATTAATACAACAACATCCAAAATTCACAAAACAGTGATACCTTTATACTGATAACTAAAGCTGCATCTTCACTGTAAAAATAATGCAGTTTGACACCATTTTAACTGCCGTGGCCCAGTGCTATGGAATTCTGGGATTTGTAGTTTTATGAGATATTTAACCTTTTCTGTCACAGAGCTCTGGTGCCACAATAAACTACAAATCCCAGGATTCCATGGCATTGAGCCATAGCAGTTAAAGCGGTGGCAAACTGCATTATTTCTGCAATGTAGATGCTGCCTAAAAAGGCACAAAATACTCAGTAAAAGTACAATGTTTTGTGGATTTTTTTTATTTGTTATATTTTGCTGCATGGCTGTAGTGAACACTTTCTTGTTCATTCACCACCTATCTCCACTGAGGCACGGATATCTTTGGTAGCATGTTTCAATAGTTTAACAGAGGCCAAGAAGTACTTCAAAACATGAATGAAGTTTATTTATAAAATAAAGAAACAAATATTGAAATATACTTAAAGCTTTGTTTGTCTTATTCCTTAGTTACAAAAGTTCCTTAAACAATAATACTACAGCCACTCAGGCAACCTTATCTTCAGTATCACAACTGACTTGCCATGAGTCTCTCTCCTAGACTCCCTCAAGCCTATCTAGTCCCTTACTGGACTCTTCAGACCCTTCCCTGATCTATAAACTAACCTATAAATGTTCCCTCAGGAACCCTAAGAGCACACCCTTCCTCCAAGGTGTCCCTTTCCCTCAAAACTCCAACCAAAAAAAAGCCCCTTTTTGTTCCCAGTCAAGGCTCTTTTACAGCCCTGCCCAGCCAGCTTCTTATTGACTAGACTCCTAGAGCACTGTGATTGGCTGTTTCCACAGCCTGCTCACTACAATGGCCAACATGGCTATCCCAAATACGTTTCCAAAGGGCTAAACAGACAGGCAAAAAGAGGTGCTTTCAGGCTGGCTTGAATACGTGGCATTTAGATGACACATGCCTTGCAGCCAGCAGGAAAGTGTTCTTTATTATTATTAACCTTTATTTATATAGCGCTGTAAATTTACACAGCGCTGTACATACAATCTTTTTAATTAGACAGTTCTTTAGGCGCCTTATGTATGGTAGAGAAAAACCATTTCAAAAAGAAGCAGCTTTTTTCTGCTTCTTCCTGGCTTGAATCCATGTCATGTGGTCATAACGTGAGCACTCCAGCTGCCTTGGGAGCTGGCAGTGCAGTTGGTGGGGTTTCAGTGTGGTTTTAGAAAAGGCAGCTTCAAACCACTTTTTCCTGCCTATCTGTTTCACACCCAGGTTATTAAAATATTGAATAATAATTGGTATTAAACATACAAACCATAAATTATTGCCTTTGCTATTTGTTGTATTGTCAATTGATAATTAGCATTCACTTTCAGTTACTGACTAAATCATACTAGAGTAAGGCTGATGCTAACTGTAATTTGAATTATCGGTAGTTTCCCTTCTCTTCCTTCTAACCTAAATAAACAAAAACTAAATAGAGGACACATTATTGTTGTTATAAACATTGCTTTGTCTTTCACAAAGGAATAACAGTTATAGGATTTAAAAAGCAATAAAGATGTGTAAGATAGTGCCCAGTTAGTTTCTTATAACTCCACAATAGTACACCTTCCTGGTTCTGCTTCCATGTCTTGTAACTGGCTGCTGTCTTTTCTTGCTAAATTGTATCTTTGGACTGATAAAATATTTATACTATCTCAAAAGCCTTCTAGGTCACTCCTCCCAAAGGCCCTATGGGCAATGTTTTAAACATGATGCATTCTTTTCCTTTTCTCACCTTTCTAGATTTCCTGTACACAAAATTCATTGCCACAGGGAGTTGAAATGAAATACTTTTCACTATTAAGAAAAAATAATAATTTATTTGAATCTTCATGGTACCATCAATAAAAACACAACATCTAAAACACAGCTGGAGATATAATTGGAGGTCCCAATGCTAAGAAAGATATAAAGAGGCTCTCAGGGACAGACATGCCAGAGGTAATAAGCAGGAATACTGCATGAACTAAAGGTCTAGTTGCTCCATAGGGCAACCAGCATTTTCAGCTCTCCTCTGAAATCCCACATGAACACCATCCTCTTAATACTGCCTGATAGATAGGTTTCAAGTTGCTCCCAATAAGTCTAACTGCCTCTGCCTTCCCTTCCTCCCACCTTGGCAAAACCACCTATCCCATTTGTGTATCCTGAGAGTCTCAGAACCCTGAATGGGCAAAGATATTAGTACCTGTAGTAGTACTATTTCTGAACTTGGCAACTTCATTTCCTGAGGTGATCTTACTAAGATGGAAAAAACGGGCCTTTAGAAACAAACAAACAAACAAACAAATAATATATTTGATAGAGTTAACGTATTGAACCTGTGGAATAGTGAAGAATCTAAAAGTGATGGACATGTGGGCATGGGTACCAGTCAGACACTCCAGCAGGATGTCTAGGCCTTGAACAATGGCTTAAGTGACCACTGGTTAGCAAGTGTAATATTTCTTAGAAACAAGCTCCATGACAGGAACACCTTCACACATTAACTCTTCCCCAGAGCCTTCAAAAATGCAGGAGCCTGCCCTGAAAGTAAGTTAAAATCCCAGGGAGAAACAGCTAGAGACTGTTGTGGTACATGCAACCTGCTTCTGCCCTGGTTGTGTAAGAATAGAAGTGCAAGATGGATCCTCTATTTAAAGAAGAGTAACTGGTGGAGAGCAATGGAATCAGGGAAAGGATTGTGGCAGGTAGTTCCCCCTTGAAGACTGTGTGTTCTGTTTCCTGGAACCAGGCTGTGATTTAACAAGGCAACCCATATGTTTGGCCATCCAAGGCAATGGTTTGAGTACTTGAATTTTACCAGCAGAGTTTACCTGAGTAAGGAGATATGTTTGCCCTCTTTGTGAAGCTCGTGGCTTTCTTCTGTTGGGAGGAAAGAGTATTAGAGACACAGTATTCACATATTACAAATGGAATGGGAAGGTGGAGACAGGTGCAAAAGGTATATCTATTACAGCATGATTTCTGCTTTCATTTACTTCTGTGGAATTCACTGATTTGCATTCCACAGGACTGGTTACCCACCAGTAAGCCCAAACTTTTGGAATTTATTCTTTGAGTTAATGTGTGTGTGTGTTTTAAAATAGGCAGGATGTTTATGCATGTGTGCTTTCTTTGTGTGCAACTTGCTCCCCCCCCCCCCATGGTTTCCTATTATTATGGGTTTTTTTGTGTGAGTTCTAAATGTAAGCAGTATTGAGCCAGAGATATGCCATGTGTTTAACATCTGAATCAAGTGGAGAACCTTTGGCCCTCTTAAATATTTTAGCTTTTAGCTCCCAAAACTCTCAGGCAGTTTAGCTTTTGATGTGGGATTATAGAACTGTAGTCTAAAACATGGAGAGCCAAAGGTTCTCTACCTCTGAATTAAAGTTATTGTTTTCTAGAGATGGATTTATAAACTGATGGAAATATGTTATGATTCAGTGCCAGGTTTTACTTTCTTTTAAATTCTGTTCCTTTCATGTTGAAGTTAATGGTGTGTGTGGAGGGCGGTGGTCATAATAGGGCCGGAGCTGATAGAAAGTTGTGTTGTCATGGTGGTGTGGAGCATATCCATCTGGGAGCTGATATAAAGGTGTACTATTGGATTAAAGAAACATATGTGTTCTATTCCTGTATCAGTAATAGGCCAGCCATGATTTCTTTCCGTTTTTGAGTTCTACATATGCACCTGTCACGACAGTGCCATACCTGGCATCTCACCAGTCTAGCAGGGCTTCTGCCTAATCCTTAGCCAGTAGAAATCAAATATAATATTGTTTTTAACATTTAATTCATGTACAGTAGTTAACAAAAATGTGTGACCACACACATGTACATAAATACCTAAACTCTCACTCAACACTTTAAAAAAAAACCTTTGTTGTTGAATTGCCAACACAAATCCCTATCTAAACACTTCTGTTAATTTCTTTAATACTTTTTAAATATTTGCATAATTATTTTGTTATTGTTTTGAAATGATATGATAAGACATATCATCAGTATCTGTGAAACCACCAACTATTTTATTTATATTAGCACAAGACATGCCAAATATTTAAAGAACAGATTTGAAATAGCAACAAATCACATTATGATATTTCCTTGCATCTCACTGTTAGTTTCTTACACATTCGTACACATTCCAATATCAGTAATATTCATGGGATTGGTAAATATTTGTTGATACCAGAATGAGGGAGGAGGGGCTCAAGCTCCCCCTAAATGTAGGCTAGAAAGGGCTCGCCTCCCCACCCTGAAATGATCTGGCAAAATCTTTGATGATACCCTGATAATTTCTGAGGAAACTCGTTAATAAAAATGTACTAAATGATTAGGCATTAAGAAGTACTAAGATACCTACTGTTTTTGAACCCTCTCAGGAATAAAAAAGGCAACCTGTAATTTATCCTACTTAATTAGGAGTAAACTAAACTGAATATATAGAGAGCCCTTCTAAGTAGGTATTATGATTTAAATGATGCTGGATGATATTGGAAAGTAATTTGCCATACCTCTGCAATTATCTGCCAAGTAAGCAAAATTAATAATTAGCCTGCCAGAATTGAGTCCCCTTACCATAAAAACGCCACAGGGACATCTGAACCTCTGATTCTCAAGCTCATTCCCAATCCCAAGATCATTTCTTGAGCCTTAGTGGCATTATATTAGCCATCTTTGAGGCATTACATAGAAACTGATCACAGAATGTTGTTTGAAGGCTATAAATTTATCAGTTATATTCAAGGAGAAAGAGATGTGTATAAAAATTCTTTTCCACAAGTTTATTGATTATAGACTAACCATGGAGGGCTCTTTTTGTCTTTTGGATATATACACATTTTGCTTCCTCAGCATTCTACTCATGATCCCATGCTGTCATTGTCATAATTGATGGGCATTGCTGTTATTCAAAATCTTCCAGGTGGTTCCCTGGCAGATTTTGATTCCCTGGCAATCCCTGCTTACACCAATTATGTAATTTTGTCCTGTTAGTAGAGGGTCTGTATTTTTCTCTCTTTTTGTTTCATACCCACCGGGGTTGTGATGATAGTCACAACAGCACTAGATAGCACATGTGTACATACTACAAAGGTAATACCACAGGCAATGTTTTAAAATCAACCTTCCCACTTAATTTGTTAATCCAGTCAGTCTATATTCATCATGCCTGAAATAAAATGAGCAGCATATTTCTAGGTGCAATCTAGGTGACAACCAGGCTGAGTTACAGTGGGACAGACCTTATAAAACCCTGCCAAGATCTCATCTCATGAGATTTTGGGCCCTGGAAGTCTCACAGTGATCAGAATCATTGGCCATCTCAAACCTTGCTCAGTTTTCTACTGCACTGTTTTTCAGTACTTACTCAACCCAATGTGGCAAATGATAACCAATCCACCAACTAGGTATCATTTCCATCCTCCACAGGGGTCCTTTTCTTACTTCAGATTCTTGGAATTCTTGGATGAATGAACATAGTTATTAAACAATCGGTGCTTGGAATGTGTGTTGCAAAGTAAAGCATACCAGTACACATCCAAGCTGTCATATTAGGTGAGCAAGACACAGATTTACTCAGACAGAAAAAAATGTGGAAACTTCTCTGTCATTAAAACTGTACTTTTCCCCATCTTCAAACTATATATGAACTTTAAGTTCTCTTTAAAACAGATGGGTTAAATAAACATGTTACCAATTTTAGTTTTTCATAAATCTAGTTAGGATTAGAATACTGTGATCAGAGCAATGAAGGACAGGGACACATAGAGATTTCTAATTCACAGAATCAGGGCCAACTCAAGGGCAGCTAACACACACCCGCACAATGTATTCTACTTGGAGCTGCCCTTGAAGAAGACTCAGAAGCTGTAGCTTATGCAAAATGCAGCAGCTTGACTGCTGACTGTAGTAACATATAGACAGTACATCATGCTGGTCTTAAAAGAATTACATTAACTGCCAATACTTTTTTTGATCTGAATTCAAGTGCTTGTGATAACATTTAAAGCCCTAAATGGCTTGGATATATGAGGGAACGCCTCTTACCATATGTCCCTGCCCAAGAACAAAGATCTTCTGGAAGACCCTCCTCCATGTTCCATCAGTGAGATAAATGCATTGTGCTGGGACAGGGGAGAAGGACCTCTTAGCCATGAAACCCCAATTGGAGAATGCCTGACCTGTGCCAACACTCATGTCATTTGTTTGTTTGCTTGCTTTCTATCCCACCGTTCTCCCCGAAGGAACCCAAGGCAGCTCACAAATAAAAATTCTAAAAACATATTTCAATAAAACAATTTAAATCATCATCTAAAACAATATAAAACTACAAACATTAAAACCACAATAAAATCACAATACCCATCCCATATAGAACCCATCCCATGATTACACATTAAAAGCCTGCCTGAATACAGCCATTTTTCCTTGCCAAGGAAAGGCAAACGAGGGGACCAGCCTTGCTTCTCATGGAAGGGCATTTCAGAGGGCAGGAATCAATTTAGCCACCAATTCAGTTGGTCATCAAACTCAATTGGTCATCAAAGCCTTTGGGCTTCATTAACTCATCCCAAATATGGTGTACATAGTTTTAAAACCTTAAATTTGGTTTTAACTTATTACTACATTTTAATATGTTTTTAATTTGTTCTTCTAATGCCTATATTGTGCTCCCTACCTAAATGATGTAACCTCAAAAACTAAATTCAATTCAAAATAGTTGTTTGATGGTTTACATTCAATGCTCAACAGAAAACTTTCATGTCTTAACTTTTTTTAAAAGACATCTTTCTCATCTAGAAACCTTCCCTGTATTTGTTATCTTCATTAGCAGCTGTTGCTAGCTACCTGCTGTGAGGCCTAAAAGGAAATTGACTGTTTCCCACATGATTTTCTCAGTATCACACAGTGCTCACATCTATATATAAATTGCTGTGCACAATCATCATACAAGAGTAAATCTCAGTTGACAAAAATCCTCTGAGCTGTGAGAAATGCATTTACCTTCTCAGCTTAGAATTTGCTAAAATGTTAAGTGTGTTTTGATTTAACTGCTTCTTTTGGTAAGCTACTTAGATAAAAATATATCCTATATGGTTTCCATCATTTTGCTATTTGTTGTTCTTGGATTCATAATAAAATGAAAAAGATACTTTTTTGCATCATCTCCCATACTACCAACTAATGGTTTTTTGCCTGTTGTTTTTCTTTCAGTTTGAGAATGTGGTAGTTCTTCTTAAATGCTACAGAAATCAATTTCAAGAAAACTAAAACAGCTGAAAGAAGGAAGATGAGAGCAGTCAGTTAACTGAATCACTGAGAGTTCATTTCTCAAAGCAAAGGCTGTCTGTCTGCAATTCACTTAACACAATCCACTTTGGCCTTATACCTAAGCAAGCAGCTTTAACTTTTTTAAAAAATCTGTTTTACTTTTTTTAAAAAAAGCACCAATTCAAAAACTTCTGAGAATGTTTTAAACAACCAATTTAAATTTCAGCAGTACTCTGGCTATTGTACACAACAGTTACTTGTTGTCTTTACTGTACCACATTCTATATTTGTCTCACATAAAATTACTAGCTCTGTAAATTCAACACAGTCCCATAAACACAACATACACACCATTTTCTGCTTTCCTGAGACATCAGAAGACCTGACACATAATTTAAATCTATAAGGATGGTTTCATTTCTGAAAACATCAAGTGAATCTTTTGTGAAGAAGGCCAAGAAAAAGTGATTGATGAGAAAAGCATTTCTCTTGTGAATCATCCCAGGTATTTTTGAGAGAACCTCTTAAGCCATGTGATGAAAACCTGCATGTATGTTTGCTATTGAAAATCTTTGTAGTTCGTTAGCTATCCTTATTGTGTATATAATGGTATGAAAAAACTGAAAAGGACAAAAGGATAGTTTGGAAACTGGATGGCATGCAGTCATTTGCATCATATTATTAGACTTGCAAGAACTAGAGTTCTTGAGCATCATTATTAAGAATGCCCCAAACTCCCACATTGGCCCTTTCTCCCTTGCTCTAAATCTCTATTACAAGACTGGCAAAAGTATTGTTCACACAACCATTACCTTTTCTTTTGGTTAAAGGATTGTCAATGTAGTGTAAAAATCTCATTTTTTTCAGGTTAGCAGAAATTTGTTTTGGGAAGAATAGTCACAATATGTGGAGCACTATCGTAATTGTGTGTAGGGGGGGAATCATATAATCTGTATTTTATTAAACTGGATTTTAGTTCTGACCTAGCTTCAAAGCCTCAAATACAATATTTTAATATTGTTATGGAAAGTAGCTTTTTAAAAAACACACACATAACAACTTCCTTCCTTCCTGGCCACATGATACTTGTCTAAACAACAACAACAAGATTCATCCAGGCTAAACCTACATTTCCATTGTTAAATTCAGTACTGAATCTTTTAAATAACTAGGAGAGTATAGAATGTCTTTATTGCATACATAACACATAAGCTGGGAGCTTTAATTTAATATTATCCTAGTTTTGATGCATTTGTGGATTTGTAAGAGGCTTGTCATTTCTCTTAAGCCAAATGATTTTTTTTAATGCTAGAACATAAAGTATGCATTGGAATTGTGGTTGTTTTACTTTTATCTATCGAAGTCAAAGGGTTTATCCATGTGTTTCAAGTGGGAAAATTGGGTCAGAAATCTGTCTAATACAGTCTGAGATGTATCTCTGTATGTTTCCACAGCAAGAACAGTTATAGTAATAGAACTGAGATTTGTGAATGAAGAATGATTACATTATAAAGTCTAATTTAGAATAAAGTGTTATGCAGGTTTGCTTAAAGTAAATCACACAGAGATACAAATGAAAGATTACATCTGTTCATCTAAATCTTCTCAACCAGAGCTACAAAACTAGTCACAGCTAATATCAGTAAATGTTTGCATAATTATCTTTTGATTAGTGATTACAAGATGATTCAAAGTTCTTGATGCAGAAATAGCCCCTGGCATATTTGTGTTACGTTTGCCATAAGAATGGAAATAAATAAAAAGGCATCATATTTAACCAACCCGATTAGAGTCCTCGGGAAAACATGCTACATATAGAAGATTTATATGAGGAGAGCAAATAGGTGGCATCCCATTCACAGGCCTATGTCAGTTGCAGATTCATCATTTGAATAGAATCAGCTGACAAAATGCAGGTGCATATTTTGTAATGATATTTAGGACATGTTAAAGCATTTATTGTTCTTTTGTTTGTCATTGGGTCAGCTTCAGTTTATAATGACCATGTGAATGAAGGCCCTCAGAGAGACCATGTTATTAACAGTCCTTTTCTAGGTCTTGGAAATTTGGTGATTCTTTTATTGAGTCTTTTCCTGTTTTTATACTATCTTCAACTTTACCAAGCATTGCCATCTTTTCCAGTGATTCATATAGTATTATGATATGTCCAAAGTACAACAACCTCCATTTAGTCATATTGGGCTCTAGGGAGAATTCAGCTTTGATTTACACAGATAGGGTGATAAAATGTAGGTGTGTCTGATGTCTTGCAAGCTGGAAACCATTCTAATTTATAAAGTACATATTGATTTTCTTTTGAAATTATTGGGTGTACTCCATTAACTAACATACACAATGTCATATTTAGTGTCTCTTTTCTGAACCCACTTTGAATGTATCACTCTATATATGATAGAAGTCTTTGTTGTAAAATGTTGAGCATTAATTCTTCCAATTCATACAATGATCTGATGGTTCCTAGAACTTGTTATGAATTTTGGTGACTGGAATGTATATTGAACATTTTCAGTAGAGGAGCCATTGTTTTCTTTTCCATATTGGTCAGTTTATTTTTATGAGAGTTTGAATGGATTTTGTTTCTACAGTTTGAAACAGACTTATTTGCATGTCATCTGTTCTTGCTGATTTATTTCACCCCAATGTTTTACGAATAGCTTCCACTTCATCTTCTAAAAGTGTAGATTCTTTGTCAAGAGATTCTTCCTTGAAGGAATTTATCATCCTTTTAGCTTTTCTTCACTGTATTGCTTCCACTGTCTTTTTTTTTCTGATCATTTAGCATCCCTACTCTTGGTTTAAATTTCCTTTGATATCTCAGAACCTTTGGAACTTCTTCTGTTCTTCCTTTTTTGCTTGTTTGTTTTGTTATCTTCTTCTGTTTCTTTGCATTGATTATTATAATAGTTCTCTTTATCTTTACATATGATTCCTGGCCCAAGCCCCCAAACTTAGCTTAACAACCAACAGCTGCATCAAGCAGTGGAGGGCTGGTCAGCTGATGATTGGGTTACAGTATGATGATGTTTCCAGCTCTTTCCCACCAGCAATCTGTGATATGACAAGGAATTTAGTGAAGGGTCCTGTTTCTGACTGTCACTACTTCACTTGACCAGAGGGAGCTGGAAATGTCATCCTGCTGCACCACGATCAGAAGCACACAATCACAAGCATCATATGATGCCACTGCTGGTTGTCAAGGTACATTTGGGGGAACATTTACAATCATTACAACAATGCCACAATTGTGAATATATAGCATTACTAAATACAGGAGCAGTTACAGATCTGTCACTAGGTAGAATCCATAACTGCAAAAAGGATGCCAAGCTATATTTTTGGATTTTTATCTCACAGACAACACACAATGAAGCCGTGGGATTCAGATACTAGCTACACAAAGGAGCTTATTACACGACCAATTTTTTCCTGAAAAACCGAACGCAATCATGGGGTTTCGCGCGATTGCGTGATTTCTCATTACATGCAATTGCTTGTTTTTGCGAACGAAATGGGAGTTTTCACGTAATTGCGTGAAAGGTTATTATATGCTTTTGCCTAATATGCGAATGTGGTCCAAACGCAATCAGAAAATAGGCAAATTCGGTGAACTAGCAGACTTACAATTCCTATTCTCTGGCAATTTCGTATTCATTTCGCTTTTTGGGGGTGTGATAGGCATTTCTATTCATCCCCAATTTCGCCATCATTACTACAATTCCCATGATCCTTCATGGCGCTGGCTTCTCCTTTTTACTTCCTGTAGTGCCCAAAATGTTTTGCCATGCATGAACAGGTGGCCAGAAGAGGGAGCACTTTTATGCTCATCTAGTGCCAGCTTTACCCTCATCTTTTTGCGTGATTCCTGCCTTCCAACAGTTGCCATAGCAATTCCTCCTTCACTTGCCCAGTTAAGATGAGGTCCCCAAGGGCTATCCAAACAGACCCCCCATCTGCCCTGGTTCCCATTCATTCCATAGAATTCATGCATGGCACCACTTGTCCGGGTAGATAAGAATTGGCACTGTTACAGTGATTTCAAGATGACACTCACGTCATGGGGCATGGGGTCCTGAGAGTCTTCTATTCTGACCAATAACATGCAGCATGATTTGATGGGGAATTCCTGCATGGCACACCAACATCTCAGCGCACATGGGGCTTTGGGCACTGGTCCAACATGGAGGATGCTTTGATGGGGAATTCCTGCATGGCATGGCACACCAACATCTCAGCACGCATGCGATTTAGGATGCGGGGCCAACATGGAGGATGCTTTGATGGGGAATTCCTCCATGGCACACCAACATCTCAGCGCGCATGCAGCTTTGGGCATGGTCCAAAATCATAGATTCATAGAATCACAGAGTTGGAAGAGACCACAAGGGCCATTCAGTCCAACCCCCTGCCATGCAGGAACTCTCCATCAAAACATTCCCGAAAGATGGCCATCCAGCCTCTGATTTAAGACCTCGAAAGAAAGAGACTCCACTCCAAGGGAGAGTGTTCCACTGTCGAACAGCCCTTACTGTCAGGAAGTTCCTCCTAGAGAGAATCTCTTTTTATTAATATGGTAGAATCTCTTTTATTAATGTGGTAGAATCTCTTTTTATTGAGTTTCCATCCATTATTCTGGGTCCTGTTCTCTGGAGCAGCAGAAAACAAGCTTGCTCCTTCCTCAATGTGACATCCCTTCAAATATCACCTCTTAACCATCTCTTCTAGAGGCTAAACATCCCCAGCTCCCTAAGGCGTTCTTCATAGGGCAAGGTTTCCAGACCCTTCACCATCTTAGTTGCCCTCCTTTGGAAACGCTCCAGTTTCTCCACATCTTTTTTGAATTGTGGTGCCCAGAACTGGACACAGTATTCCAGGTGGGGCCTGACCAAAGCAGAATAGAGTGGCACTATTACTTCCCTTGATCTAGACACTATACTCCTATTGATGCAACCTAAAGGGGTGAGTACCATGGGCCCTCTCTGCAGCCAGCAAGGAACCTTTCCCAGATCTAATGCCTTGCTATGGGTAGTCATTGCTAGGAGGCCTCTGCCATTGCTACTGCAGGCACTATGCCTAGCATAAGGCTTGGGACTCTGCCAGGAGGGCAGATGAGGGGTCTCCCCCTTCCTTCCCATTCCTGGTCCCAGTGGCACCCAGGATCCCACCAGATCCTGTTGCAGCCTGGGAATCACATGGTGATGTTCCCAGGGCTCTTGCACATTCCTTTTGACTTCTTATAATGAAATGTGTGGAAAGAGGCAGAGGACTCCTCTTCGGGCACATAATAATAATAATAATAATAATAATAATAATAATTTTATTTGTATCCCGTCTCTGCCATCTTGGCTGCATGGCTTTAAGGTAAGCTAGGTAGGGCCCAGCAGGAGCTGAGGCTTGCAACTCTAAAATGGTCTTTTTTGGCTGCCACAGAGCATCCCACAATGAAAGCAGAAAATGGCCTCTTGCCCTCGCCAGAGGGAACATGGCCTTTGCCACCCACCTCTAAACAGAGGCTGGATAGCCATATGTTGGGTGTGCTTTGATTGAGAGTTCCTGCATGGCAGGGGGTTGGACTAGATGGCCCTTAGAGTCCCTTCCAACTCTAGGATTCTATGAATAGCATTGGCCTTTTTAGCTGCCACATCGCACTGTAGACTCATGTTCAGCTTATGGTCTACTTGGACTCCTGAATCCCTTTCACACATAGTTTCATTCATCCAGGTGTCCCCCATCCTATATCTGTGCATTTCATTTCTCCTCCCTAAGTGCAGAACCTAACCTTTCTCTGCAAAAGACATGTTTATGAGAGCAAAGTAAAAGTACAGCAAGTAAAACCTTTAGCTGGTCAGGCTTTCACGTGAAAATGAGGAAAAAGTACAAGTAAAACCTTTAGCTGGTTGCAGGCTTTCACGTGAAAATGAGAAAAAAGTACAGCAAGTAAAACCCTTAGCTGCTTGCAGGCTTTCACGTGAAAATGAGGAAAAAGTACAAGTAAAACCCTTAGCTGCTTGCAGGCTTTCATGTGAAAATGGGGAAAAAGCACAGCAAGTAAAACCCTTAGCTGCTTGCAGGCTTTCACGTGAAAATGAGGAAAAAGTACAAGTAAAACCCTTAGCTGCTTGCAGGCTTTCATGTGAAAATGGGGAAAAAGCACAGCAAGTAAAACCCTTAGCTGCTTGCAGGCTTTCACGTGAAAATGGGGAAAAAGCACAGCAAGTAAAACCCTTAGCTGCTTGCAGGCTTTCACGTGAAAATGAGGAAGAAGTACTTTTACATTTCAGGGAGGAACCGGAAATTGCAGAGGGAGTACCCAAACTCAATGACCTGGAAGTACATGAGGTCACCATGGCATCGGTTGAGAACTGGGCATGTGCAGGAGAGCAATTTCGCATTTAGAAATCCACTGGTGTAATAAGATATTCCTGAATGTGTTTGTATAAATGTACAATAATGTATAATAAGCTTTTGCGCAATCGCGTGATTTGCGAATCCATAGCGCAATTTATTTTGCGAAATAACCTAGCTATATCATTGTGTGATGCACTTTCATGCAATCACGCGAAATTTCGAATTGAATACGAAAATTACTATTGCGAAATTGAGAGAAATTCCTCACATGTGATAAGGTCCAAACATTTCTGCAGCCAACAATTGGTGTGGAGTTGTTTTGTTCAACTTGTAGCTTCCTAATTTGTGGAATATGCAGGGCAGGTGAAGCTTCCTGCTGTATTCCATTAGAAAGAATAGACAAAATTTCCCCTACCCCTTCTCACATTGTTAATGGGAGAGGAAATCCCTGCTATTATCTCCAAGCTTAGATTGTTTGGTGTCAATTTTCCCATTGGACTTTGGAGCAAGCACGACCCTTCAGAAGACCCCTGGGACTAGCAGGCCTGAGGTTTCTCTTCCCTGGCATAGATGAGCGAATATGTTCTTTTGAACCAGGTTAGCAAGAGAGGCATAAAGAAGTATTAAAACAAATTTTACTCCGGAGGAGAAAATAGAACAAAGGAGTGTGTCAATCTATAAAAGAGGTTGGTGGTTGGAAGGTGATTTGTTATTCTTTTCTTTTCTGGTTTTTCAGTACAAACTCTGTACAGCCAGAAGCATAGAAAAGTTTTCTTTACAAAGATCTTTGTCACAGGTTGTCATACATTCACAGCCTTTTTCACAGTGGTAGGAAAAGTGTGGCTCATGGACCATGTGCAGGCCTTCCACCCATCTCTGAACCCCTGGTCTTTACTGCCAAAAAAGGAAAAGAAAAAAAATGGTGGAAAATTTCTGCTTGTGCTTGCAGGTGCCTTCAAGCCATTGTAAGACTCAAAATAGCCTTTTAAAAAGCATGGAAATGACCAAGTGGTTAGCTTATGTTTCTATAAAAAGCTGTTTGGAGCCTATTGGGGGGGGGGGGGTAAATAGCCTATATATGGTACTTTCCCCTGCCCCCAGTTTTCTGAATGTGTGATTGGGCATTTTAATGCTTTTTTTTTTTTAATGGAGGTTTGGTAGCATGATTGTGACCCACAGGGGTCAAGTGCAAGGTAAAAATGCCTCCAAACCAAGTGAAAATCCCCACCTCTACATGCAGTCTATAATGCCTCTCACAAAAGTACCCTACACTCCGTTTATGTCCATTACTCCATATATAATCTTCTGCAGTATTTATATATTTAAAGCATATCTTGCGTTAATCAAAAGCAGTTTCCATGCAGTCAATAATAAATAAAGCAGGTCCTGCCTTTGGGCTTATCATTTAAAATGTTTGATAAAAGGGGAAATGGATGGGGAAGAAAGAGGAAAACAGACTACAGTATATTCTCATCTATAAATCTAAAAATTTATGCCCCAAAATCGACCCTATGTGATAGCAACTCGTTCAGAGAATGTGTCCTGGGTGATTAATTGCTGTCAAACAAACAAAACAGAGTCCCTCTCCCACCTGTGCTGTCTGCCGCTATCTGTGGAGTAAAGGGTGAAAGCAAAGTTGAAACACTGAAGCAAAAAGCCTTAATTAGAGTCTCTCATTCTCTGTGCACACATACACACACTGAAGGAGCCACCAAACTTTACCTTCGACTTATCCACAGGTCATAGCAAAATCCATAATATTGGCTCCAAAACCTGCCCTCAACTAATATATGAGGTTGACTTATAGTCAAGTATATATGGTAGTTTTTAAAGTTACCAAGTTTTTATACTGATCAACCTGAGCCTAAAGATTGGAGGAATAGTAGCCAAATATAGCTGGTCCCTCAGCAGAATCAAAAGACTTTGCTTCCCATCTTTCACTCTGCTGAAGCCAGATGAAAGAGTAGAAAGCACCAAATGGATATGCTGGGCTAGAAAACCCATTACCATACACCTTCTTTTCGTTTCTTTTCTTTCTTCTCTGCATCTTTTTAAAACGGTGACAAAACGTTATGAAACAAATTTAGCTCCTGCTACCTATTTTTTACCAAAACTGACTGATATGCTTATTCTTCTTGTCGTGCAGGTTTTCAGGGCACAGATTCCTTTACACGAAGACATTTCCCACATGCTGCTCACAGGATGGATTATATGGACTTTGAGGATGACAGCCGGGGATGGCGATTTGATATGGACATGGTGATAATCTACATTTATTCCATCAATTGGGTCATAGGATTTGTGGTGTTTTGTTTTCTCTGCTATTTTTTCTTTCCTTTTTAAGAACTTGTATTCCCTCAGGTTTAATTCAGCCAACAGGCAAGGGAACAGACATACACATAAAGGATGCAGATTATGTGGGAAACTGTAGTTTACTTTACAAAACTGAGAAGGCTATAGCAACAAAAATGGAAAGTTTTCCAGTGATTTGATTTTTCTGTTGTGCTTTATAATGGAAGAACATTTGTATATATAAAAGTACTGTCAAATAATTTATTGTAATACATACTAAAAAGGCACATGGACTGGCATCCTGTTCAATAATAATGTTGTCTTAAGTCTGTCTTCCATCATCTTAATTCATTTCTATGCTCATTGCACATACAATGGCCAGAAGTCCCCACAAAACCTACCTTTTCAGCCACACAGTTTCTACCTCTTGAAAAAAAACAGCCCTTGCCATACTGTTGGAGGTAGGGATTGAGTGGTGATACATCTTTCTCTCTTCCTTTAGCAGGACACACTGAAACAGGGCTATAGGAAGATTGCTAGATCTGTCTCCGCTCGTTCCCCCACTCTCCATAGCATGGAAATAGCCATGCTGAGAGGCTTGTGCTGCAGGGAAAAAAATAGGTTTGGAGGGGGGGTTACCATCAAGAGATGTAGCTACAGAGATAAGACTACATCTCTTAATGCACAATCTCAGGCATGGTTTTTTTGACCCTGCCTTCCTTTTTGGTGCTATCCTGGCAGTTTATCTGTATTTAGGGCAGGTTCATCGAACAGTGGTTTCATGATCCATTTATGGCTGCTATGTATGAACACCATCATTACTTTTAACCTCCAACACTGTGGTTTCTATTGAACCTGTTAACAGATTCAACTATTAGGCTAGGATGTGATGTTTGGAATTCTTATGTGAATACAATTTTGGCAGATTTTATTACATTTGTAATGGATTGGATGAGGGAAAATAGACTGAGGCTAAATCCTGACAAAACGGAGGTACTGACAGTCACTGGCCCGAAACCAGGTCTGGGAATACATCTTCCAGTCCTGGATGAAGTCACACACTCCTCACAGGACTCTGTTCACCATCTGGGGGTACTTCTAGACTCATCGCTTCACATGACGTGTCAGGTGAATGCGGTGGTCAGAAGTGCCTGTTATCAGCTTCGGCTGATCTGCCAGCTGCTCCCTTTCCTGGAGATGAAGGACCTGGAGGCTGTGGTACATGCGCTGGTCACCTCACGTTTGGATTACTGTAACACACTCTACATGGGGCTACCTTTGTGCCTAACCTGGAAACTTCAACTGGTTCAAAACATGGCAGCCAGGCTAGTCACTGGAACATCGAGGAGACAGCATATAACACCAGTGCTTAAACCTCTCCACTGGCTGCCGATCAGTTTCCGGGCACAGTACAAGGTGCTGACTTTGACTTTTAAAGCCCTACATGGCTTGGGTCCAACTTACCTTAGAGATCATTCCTCCCATATGAGCCCCCACGTACACTTGGGTCCTCTGGGAGGAATCTGCTTCAGCCTATAAAAACTAAGTTGTTACAGACCTCCCAGAGGGCCTTTTCTGCTATTGCTCCCCGGCTGTGGAACGACCTGCCGGATGAGATGCGTCTTATTACAACCTTGGAAGGCTTTTAAAAAGCAACCAAGACGCATCTCTTCCAGCAGGCCTTCCTGGATAGTAACTAATTTCCCACCGTCTGATGCCCCCACCCCCAACCCCATCCAGCTTCCTACATGGGACTTGAATGAATATGTATTTTAAATCTTGATTCTTTTAATTATGATTAGTTTAATACTGTTTTAAGGGGAGGGAGGTGGGTATGTTTGGAGGATTTTAACTATATATGTTTTTAACATGTTGTACCCCGCCCCGATTGCTCGCTCAGAGGGGCGAGTAAGAAATAAATAATTATTATTATTATTATTATTTAATTCTCATTTTAAGTCTTCAGTTTTCACCTCAGAAAACCATATAAATCATTTTGTGGAAGCTTGGCATGCTATCCTGTCTGCATGATAATTATATGGGATAGAGTTTGGAGAAAACATCTTTGCCAAAGCAGATAGTATGTTGGCCAGAATAGCCAGTCTTGCAGAGACAATCTTGCCCTCTTTTTTCCCTTTGGTTATATGTATGGAGGGAGCTTTAGTCTGCCCAAGCACAGTGACGGCATTGGTGAAGGGCAAACACTATGGAAGCAAAAGTCATATCTTCCATTTTAGTACTACCTGTGCTTACTGGAACATGTTTCCACAATGCAGTTTTTTAACAGTTTTTTTTAAAATAGATACTCTCCTAAACTCATGTTTGATCACTGGGAGGTAGAGAGATGCAGGATGCGATACTTCACAGAATGCTCATCTAGAGCAGGCACCGCACATAGCAACATATAAGTTTAGACATGGAAAGTTTATATTCATTGGTTCAATATGTAAGATACTGGGTAATATTAACATGAGAGTGAGGTTTTTTTTTCTTTTTTCTTTTTTTACTTTCTTAATACCGCATTTACCCTGCTGCCTTTCACACTGCACATTTATAGCAGTTTGATATCACTCTAAATGCCATAGCAGCATACTACAGAATCCTTGGGTTTATAGATTGGTAAAGCACTAGTGTAGTCTGTCAGAATTATAAATAAATCACAAAATTATATATCCCAGGACACCATAGATCTATGGTGCTATGAACCATGGCTGTTAAAATGATATCAAAGTGCTATAGTTGTGTTTTGGGAAAGAGATGTATATCACAGCAATATTACTCACCCATAATTGCAAAATGCATTTCTTATACTGGTTTACATGTGCATGCAACATTAATTAAATCCATTAACAAACCATCATACATCAAGCATCACAGTAAAAAAAAAAATCATATAATGCACATTACCTTAAATGAAATGCCCTAAATCCCTACTGTTAATCCCAGTTGGAAGAAAAACTATTGAATTAATTTAACTTTTGTAACTTTGATTTACCATGTTCCCATTGATGCATTGGGTAAACTGTAGTTGAAACGAATAACTGGGTTTAATCCTATGATTTAGAATTGATTCGTCTGTTCAGCTGTGTGTCATCAATGGTAAAAAATTAAGAAATCAAAATATGGACTGTGCTTATATGTAAAAAGACTGATAGTGGTACAAAACACACTGCAGAAACAATTCAGTTTGAGACAGCTTTAACTGCCCTGCCTCAATGCTAGGGAATCCTGGGAATTGTAATTTATTGTGGCATCAAACCTCTCTGACAGAGAAGGCTAAATGTCTCACAAAACTAGTTTGCAGAACTCCCTAGCACTGAACCAAGTCACTTAAAGCAGTCTCAAACTGGATAATTTCTGTAGTGTGCTTTGAACTAGTGTTGCAGAGACATTTGTCTCAGTTTCTTATAACATAACATATACATGAAACAGCTAACTGTAGATACTGTAGCACAGATATATTGCCATGATCCTAATGTAAGAGATCTTATATTGGGAATATATAAAATTAACAACACAAGCTTTTTGTTCTCTTCCTCATTAGAGTTGTTTCCAAGTATCAGGACTCAATGAGTAGATTTTAGCAAAAAATAGTAACCATATATTTATTATTTTTAAGTGCCTAAAAAAACCATGGTGCTAAAACAGAGTATATACTGTATATATACAGAGTATACTACTGTATATACTCATGTATAAGTCTAGAAATTTTAGTCAAAAAATTGATCCAAAAAACCTAAGTTGACTTATCCACAGGTCAATGTAAGTACTGTACTTTAACTCGTATTAAAAAAAGAGTACATCTTTGAAGCACTGAACCCCCCCCCCCCCTTCTATTCTCTCATCCATCAAGCCTTTAGCCAACTGAAATTTTGGAAGTTCTTTGGCATCGTTTTCCTTTGTTTCATCTTTTAAACCCTTTGTTATATTCCCCTTGTGTTTTACCCTTGACTTATTCACAGGTCATATCAAAATCCATAATTTGGGCCCCAAAACCTGTCTTTGGTTTATACATGAGATCGACTTGCAGTCAAGTATATACGGTAAATTTTGCTCATCTGTTTTAATGTATGTAAACAAATGAGGAAAAGCAAGAATAGGATAAGGAATAAAAATGGGGTGAAGTGAGAGACTGATTTCAATCATGACATGTTTACTTAAATGTAAACCCAACTCAGTGCAGTAAAACTTATTCCCTAATAGGTTTACTTAAAATTGCAGCCTAAATGAAACTATCTGCTAATTAGGAGTGTGTGAAAACAATTGACAGCAGTGGTGCAGCAGGATTAGACCTCAGAACTATTATTCATATAGCATTTTGGCCAGCATAGGCATGCCAGAGTTTACCAAAGCTGACATGGTTAATCTCAATATTCTTTCTTTCTTTCTTTCTTTCTTTCTTTCTTTCTTTAATTTATAGTTTACATCAACTGGCTAAGCATGTACATTATTACAGATTATTGTTTTATAAATTTTACTTTTAAAATATGCTACCTTTTCCTACAACAAAATGGTGTTCTTTTGCATTAGTGTCAGGACAGAAGAATGAAATTTCATTTTATCCTTGTAGTTATGATGTTACTTCAATTAGTTTAAAATGCAAAAAGACATTCCAGAATTTTTCATTTTATTGTTGTTGGCAAACAGTCCTTGTTTTTACTTTAATACTTCAAGAATGAAAAGCATGGAATGATCTGGGGAGAAAGAAGAGAAATGTAAATTGTGTACTTCACCACAGAAATAATACCACTGGCCATCTAAGGTGGAGATAACTTAAATCTAGGGCTTAAATTAACTAACAGCAAGGCCCTTTTTAAAAGCTTGCAAGGGTTAAATTCTTTGAGCATCTGGAAGCAATACTTTACAAAGAGAAAGTGCAGAAAACAAGTGTGAGATAGAAGCTGTAATCTTCCATCTAAGACCCCTATTGCATTACAAAATTAAGCAGAGATGGAGCCAGAACCTTTTCCCATACCTTACCTTGTGATATTGTAACTCTTACATTCTCTTTCTGCAGGAGATGGTTGTAAAAACATGTCTTTTTTCTAGCTGGAAAAATCCATTCAATAAAAGACATGCTTTTACAATCATCTCCCACAGGAAGAGCATGGAAACAATACAATGTCATGTGGTAAGGCATAGAGAAAGCTGCTACTGTATGGCTCCATTGTCATTTTGTTTTCTCATGTGATAGGGTTCTAAGAATTTCTACCAGCAGAATACAGAGCTCTAGGAGGGTGAGTATAAGAAGCAGTTAAGGGAGAAAGGTAAGGAGGGGTAACAAAACTGAAAGTATTGAAGAATTTATAAAAATGAAATTAACATAATAAATGAAGGACAAGGAATTTACAGACCTAAAAGGTGAGACAACTTGCAGAATGTGGATATTAGTTATTTTAATGAGATAAAGAAGAACCCAGAAAAATTGAACAATATAAGGAACTGCTAAAAAAATACTTTCAGAAAAATTCAGAATGAGAATTCTAAGTGTACAGGGATAATTGGTTGTCAAGGAATAACACAAATATAAATAAATATCAGAAACATCTCTCACATATTCTCTCTCTCCCTCCCCCCCCTCTCCCTCCCTCCCTCTTTATCCCTCTTCTCCCTCCATGTTTTTAAGTCAGAAGCCACAGTAGCTACTTCCTGCCACCTGATTTTGCACCAATGCGGCTCCTGCAACATGGAAACTTTATTTATTTATTTTTATTTTCTTTGCTACCCATAGCTTAAGCTCTCTGGAAGATTCACAAAATAAAGCTTAAAACCATACAATATAGATATATTAAAATAACTTTTTTAAAGTTTAAACAACAAGAGAATATAACAAATGTGAAAACCAACAAAAGTGCAAGATCAAAAAGCATTAACACAAGTGTGATTTGTTTTTCGTAAGAGCTAAAACAAGTTTTAAAGGCCTTCAATCAACTTCAGAATTATCACGATATAGGTACTAGACAAAACAGAAGTCTCATCTCTTAAAAACCCTCTCTTTAGAAACTATGTGCTTTGCCTCATTCTTGATGATACCCAAAGATGAAATGCTGCACATAGGTCCAGAAACATACTGGAAACCAGTGCTGATCAAAACTTATATAATGTGATCGTATAAGTCGGGAACTGGTAGATATCTCACTACCCTCTTTTGTGTCAACTGAAGCTTCTAGACTATTTTCAAAGGCAACCGCACATATACCGTATTTACTCAACTATAAGTCAAGAAATTTATGCCCCAAATTGACCCTAATATGTTGGGTAGACATATAAGGGTCAATACATCAGCAGTGCTTAGAAAGGTCCTTAAGCAAAAAGGCCTGATGCCCCAATCTTCATTGAACACCAATTATTTCTCCCTCCAGTCCGTTTTGCAAGCCTTTGCTTCCTATCAGAAAAACTCTCCATTTAAAAACACTTGCTGTCTGGTCTATTTTGTAAGCCCTGGCTTCCTGTTGAATCAAGTCTCCATTTAAATCCACTTACATCTCTCCCTAGTTTGTTTTGCAAGCCCTGGCTTCCTGTGGGGAAAAAAACTCCCCATTTAAATCCACTTGCTTCTCTGTCTGGTCCATTTTGCAAGCCCTGGCTTCCTATGGGGAAAAACTCTCAATTTAAAACCATCTCTCCAGTCCCTTTTGCAAGTCCTTGCTTCCTATGGAAACAACTCTTCATTTAAATCCACTTGCTTCCTTTCTCAATTCGATGTTAAAACCTCTCCTCCAGCACATGGGAATCAGTTGGGAGAGGTCCAACTGAAGGAGGAGGAACGGAAGTGGTATTTCCCCCTTTCCATCCTTCCTTATAGCCCCCTAAGTTTTACGCTAGACTTATCCACAGGTCTCCAGGATTTTGACTCTGAAACCTTCCCTTGACTTATACATGAGGTTGACTTGTACACTAGTATATACGATAAATTATTGCAATAATTGAAACAAGAGTGTGGATAATGATAGTTAGACAATCTGACTGTATCTGTCCAGATACAGTCAACATTCTTATATCAACCTAAAATGAAAAAAGTGTTCTATGCCATCAAGGCCACCATACCATGTGATTATGCTGGATCTAAATGCCCAATATAATAATCTTGTCCTTTGAGATGAGTGTAATCATCCAGAACAGGTTGTACACAACTCAGGTAAACAAATTAACTAGGCAGCAGCTCCATCTTGTTTGGATTAAATCTTCATTTATTTAGCCCATGCATGTATTGATTCAGAACACTCAGTGGTGGGCATAGACTTGATGGAACATGAAGAGAGAATTGGGCATCATCTGCATATTTATCCACCTCTCCAGCAATATCATGTAGATGTAGATCTGTATCTGCATATCTCATGTAGACATACAACTACTACATTTGTAGAGCAATACATGACATAACTGGCATAGGATAAAGCAGTAGTCCCACATCAGTGCCTTCTGGAAACAGCCATACAAGTAGGAGCAGAACCACTGAAATCCAGTTTAACACACAACCTAGATAGCCTATCCAGCACACAATCTTGATCGCCTATACAGATCATACACCTTTAAATATCCAAAAGAATCAACAGAGGCTCACTCTCCAATAGAGATGGAAAGTAAATTTGTCAGTTTCCTAACAAATCAAATTTGGAGTATCCAAACCCTCAGAAAATCTAGATGGGAAGAAAAATGGCATTTCAAAAGTTCCTTCAAATTGCAGGATTTTTTTTAATGTTCTTCTTGGCACAACACATACGAGTATTGTGCTGTTTTTGAAAAGTGCACAAGAATTTGAGAAGCTGTGCAGCTTTTCCCTCAAACTCTCCATTCACAGTCTTTTTTACTATATGCAGAAAGCTGCACAGCTTCCCACGAGGCAGAAAACCCTTCCCCTTATATTGCTTTTTGCTATGTACTTGACAACATGCAAAAAAAATGCAAAACGAAATTGCTCACTATACAAAGAACACAGTGAAGTATTCAATATCATGGCTGTAGGCTTGGCAGTTTGAAAGTTGTGCAACCCAAATATTATGCATCAGGAAAAGAAAAATGGGCTGAAACTTCAGCTATACATGGTTTTTGTGCAACACTTTTGTTGTGCAACATTGCCATTTTTACATGGAAAGCAGCAATGTTGCGCAACAAAAATGTTGTGCAAAATCAGCAAGGTTGCACAAAAATAGCTATATGATTTTGTAGTGTAACATTGCTGCAACTTTCACAATTTTATTGTACACTTTTTTGTTGCTGTTTACTATGTTTATTTTTTTAAGGAGTCTTGCACAACTGCCTGAAATCAGTCCTCTATATTGAAAACAACACAGGTTTCAGGGAAGCCTGTGCAGTTCTCAGGAGGTACATGTAGAACTTTCATGGAAAAGCTGCATTAGAGGGAATTCTTGAGTGTCTTGAAGCAACAGAACAACAAACTGTTTCATTGTTCCCCACATCTCTCGAGATTTGGAGAAACTAAGTTATCATCCCTACTCCTGCATCCCTCTCAAAGAGGACCGTTTTTTTCTCCAAATTAGGCCTGATCAAATAGATTTAAATAGTTTCATTCAAGAATATCTACACTTGGATGAGGAGTACCTACTCCTGTACCTTGCCCAGGAAGGGAATATTGGCAACCAGTTTATTGATAAACATGTTTAGGTTAGACTTCTTCAAAAATAGTATAAGTATTCTCTTTTTTATACCATCCTTTTCAGGAGGAGTTTACAACTTCCGTTGGGTTACAAAGTGACCCAGAAGTGAAAGAATTTGTCCCCAGGCTCACCTGGGAGCACATTTGCAGACTATGTAGGGTGTGAGACAGTCTTCATCTATAAAACTGTCTATAAAACTTGCTCAGGATCAGTCCAGTCTGTTGCATCTTCCTATCATGCCTCTTCTATGAATTTATGATCGTCACACCTCTTGGGGCCCATTTCTCTGCTTCAATTCTGTTGTCACCTGTCATTCTTTGTCATTTGGGCAGTTGTGATATGGGACTGGATCCAGTTTGGGGATGAAACAGGGCATGCATGCTTATCTTATCTAACACAGGAGTTATCTTAAAAGTCAGGCATACAGCATTGGGGCGATAGCAGCTTTCCTTTGTCCTGGCATGGCAACCATGCAATGTTTTTTTCCCCCATATTGAATCCCATTTCTGTCATTCCATGTTACTGTTCCTAGGCAACAGGGTAAGGAGTTCCATTAGCCAGGAGGTGGGTCATCTGATGGCTGGATCCATGATCCATGCTAGTCTTAAGTCTTTCCAGCTGTAACCAATAAAGCTGTGGCTTGTTTATTCCATTAAAGTGTTGTGGTGGGTCCTTTAATGCCAAGCAACACATACATACTTCCACCACTCAGCATGTAAAAAGACATGAATGGATATCAGCATAGGAGAGAGGACCTTTACTAGAGCATCACTCCAAAGGAGAGCTATAAAGCCAAACACCCCTCCCTCTTTTACTTATAGCTTGCACCCCAACAATGCTAAGGATTATGCCATTTCCAGTGGCTAACCCCAATCAAGTCATTTTCATTGGTTTGAGGTCAAATGTCAAATGGGCATTCCTGTGCCTTCATATCAATTTCTTCTTGTCATTCTTACTGCCTTTGAATTGAATGTCACTTCCAGTGACCTTCTCCTAAAGTTTTCTTGGCAAGATTTATTCAGAGGAGGTTTGTCATCGCCTTTCTCTGGGATGGAGAGAGTGTGTCTTACCCAAGTTAAGACACATGGTTCCATGGTTGAGTGAGGACTTGAACTCTGGTCTCCCAGAGTCTTGGTCCCACATGGTGTTGTGCTAGCTGCATCCATATAAAGAAATGAATAATCAAAGAAGGCATAAAAATAGAAGTTATGTAAAAATACATTAGGATATATTTCTGCTAACATGAAAATATATGTCTTTATTCAGCTCTCTAGTCAAAGAAAAAGAAAGATTCCTACCAGACTAGCTCTATTGGGATCATTCGGCAGATGGAAATTAACTACACTCTTGACAGCTAATTACTGTCTTTTATAGCCAAATCGTAAGTACTACAGAGAAGCCACAAGAGATCTTCTGATAGAACATTTTAACAGCGATTAGCAACAATTCGCCAGCCCCAATTGTCAGTTTTATAGATTTTTGACATTTCTTCACTTTGTGTCCCAGCATTTTCCTGTGTAGTACTTCTGATGTGCTGCATTTATAAAGTATTTGCTATAGTCATTATGTTTTTCCAGATTTCCATTTATATATTATCATTAAGCTTTTATGCTCTTTTCCTTGTATTTAGCTTTGGCTAAACTGGTTTAACTGAGATAATCTGAAAAGCAAAAGCAAACCTACTGAATGCCTTATGCTGCAGCACTTTTACTAAAGCTGACCAGGAATGGCTCTGTTCAGATCCTTCAAACCGACACTACTAACATGTAAAAATGAAATAAGTATATGTAAATATAAATATAGTATAAAACAGGAAGTTTACTGGGTACTACCACCACATGACACATTTCTTCCCTCCATTGTGTGCCAAGAAATGTGAGTTTTCTTCTTTCCCGTACATACAATGTAGTGCTACTAGGGACTCTTTAAGAATAGATATGCAGAGTACAGTACAAATAAAGTTAATAAAAAAACATAATACATGCATAAAGATTTTCTTCATAGATAAGAAATATAGTTTCCTTGCCTACGCTTTGTTTTAACTTGTTTTCATTCTTTGTTTTACACATATGGGTCCGGTGTTCTTTGTTCAAGATAGAATAGAATAAAGTACCTTTTCAGCCAAAATGTACTTGCACTTGGGATCTTTTTTTAAAAATGTGAGAAACAATAAAGAAACAATTTAAAGTAATTCCTTTTATTGGCCCTACTGATTTTTGAATATAATTTTCCAAAGCAAACAGTATTTTAAGATTTAAACCAATTATAAGAATGTCATTGTGGCTCTCTTAAAATCTGATTAAATAAAAAGGGCCAGTACAGACCACCCCTTTCAGGGCGGTCCACAGGCACCTATTTTTGGTCGGCAGCATTGCTGCAGCAACCAAACCGCACAGCAACACTGCAGACCAAAAAAGGAGCCGCCTCGAGTGGCTCCTTTTTGGGATGTTGCAGCATTTATGACATCTCTTCTAGTAATTGATGTGTGGGCGGGGTGGCGCCACCCGTATGTAGTAGGGCTGGGGAGCATTTGTTTGGTGTGTGCTCCCAGCCTTTCTTTCGCCACCACCATGCCCCTTTTTGCCTGTTTGTATCGGGCCAAATTCAACATATACCCAGTTCTATTCCAAACCATAAAACAAAGTGAGCCAGCATAGCCTGACATACTTATTAACCTTTATTAACCTTTATTTATATAGCACTGTAGGTTTACACAGTGCTGTACATATAAACTTATAATTAGACGGTTCCCTGCCCTCAGGCTTACAATCTAAAAGACACGACACAAGAGGAGAAGGGAAAGGTGATGGGGAAGGGTATCAGGTCCGGTGATTCTTCTCTCCCTCTGAGGCCTGGACCAATGCAGATAGACTAGAGGGAGGGCTCGGCTTCGTAATGCACAATTAAAACGGGCCAGACAAAGTCACACATCTGGGAAAGCTTCTCTAAACAATATAGTCTTTAACTCAGTTTTGAACCTGGTTAGGGAAGTGATGAGGCGTGCATGTGGGGGAAGAAGGTTCCAGGAGTGAGGGGCAGCAAGTCAGAAAGGACGAATCCGGGACAGGGCAGTGGAAATCCTTGGCTGGGACAGGAGATCCTGACTACCAGAACGGAGGGTACGAGAAGGAGTGTGAGGAGAAAGAAGGTCAGACAAGTAAGGAGGGGCCAGTCCATGGAGGGCTTTGAAAGTCAGTAACAAAAGCTTGTACTGGATGCGGAAGGGGAAGGGAAGCCAGTGAAGGGAGGACAAGAGGGGAGAAACATGGTCAAAGCGGCGAGCAGATGTGATAATACGTGCAGCTGAGTTCTGGACAGAGATTAAAGGATGGAGGTGAGATAGAGGAAGACCTGTCAGAAGAAGGTTACAGTAATCTAGTCGTGAAACCACTTGGGCATGGACCAGAGTCTTGGCAGTGGAGGCTGAGAGGAATGGACAGATTTTAGCAATGTTGTAAAGAGAGAATCTACAGGTCTTGGCGGTGGCCTGAATCTGGGGGATAAACAACAGAGAGGAATCAAAGATGAAACCAAGACTGCGGGCTTGCTGAACCGGATGGATAGAAGTGCCATCAACAGAAACAGAAAAGGAGTATTGAAGGGTGGGCTTAGGTTTGAAGATGAGGAGCTCTGTCTTAGACATGTTGAGCTTCAAGCGCTGATGCCGCATCCACTGCAAGATGGCAGCCAAACAAGAGGAGACTTGCTGTTCAAGCCCCGGTGAAAGGTCAGGGGTGGAAAGATACAGCTGAGTGTCATCAGCATACAGATGATAGGAGAAACCAAAAGAACTAATGAGTTTACCAAGGGACAATGTGTATAGAGAGAACAAAAGGGGACCTAGGACAGAGCCCTGGGGAACTCCAACAGATAAGGGAACAGAGGAGGAAGTCTGACCACCTGTGACCACGGCAAAAGATCTGTCTGACAAGTAAGATTTAAACCAGTTGAGAACAGAGTCGGAGAACCCGAGGTCAGAAAGTAAGTCAAGCAAGAGACAGTGGTCCACGGTGTCGAAGGCTGCAGACAAGTCTAGAAGAATGAGAATAGAGTAGAGTCCATTCGCCTTGGCCTGTAAGAGGTCATTTGAGATCTTGGTGAGGGCTGTCTCTGTAGAGTGCCGAGGGCAGAAACCAGACTGAAAAGGATCCAGGATGGAGTTGGCTTCAAGAAACTCAAGACAGCGAGAATAGACTACTCGTTCTAGAACCTTAGAGAGGAAAGGAAGAAGAGAGATTGGACGATAGCTAGACAAACAATATTACTTACCTTAATATTCTGATACACTACACACCCCAAAGAGAATACTCTGAATCACTGCTACACGTTAGAAATGTTGACCTTTAGATTAGCCAAGCTTGTTACCAAGTCAAGAAAATACCATTGTGATGGTAAGTGAATGGGTTGTTCCCAATCAGGTCTTGCTAGCCTGTACTGTGCCTCCTAATTCCTTTGTGTGATGTTGCTGTAATTTCACAGTGCTTGCTATTTCATCCAGTTTTAATGACAAATGGTAACCCATTCCTTATGGTAACATAGGTCTGAAAGATGTTAGTTGTTGTTATCTGCCTTCAAGTCAACCCTGACTTATGTTGACCATATCATAAGGTTTTCTTGGCAAGATTTATTCAGAAGAGCTTTCCCTTGTTCTCTTGTTCCTAGGCTGAGAGGATGTGATTTGCCCAAGGCCAGCCAATGGGTTTCTGTGGCTATGTAGCTATTTGAACCGTGGTTTGCCAGAGTCCTAGTCCAGCACTGAAACCACTACACCATACTGGTTCTTAGGCGCTAAACTGTGTCAGATGTTAAATAAATAACGTGCAGCTGAATCTCTGTTTCTTTCAAACTCCAAAGTAAACACACAGGGATCCAGTGTGAATGAATACCATTGCAGTTAGGTGAGGAAAGGTTAAACCAGCCCTATCCAGCTTTCCGCACCCCTGAACTGTATGTACCCAACCCCAAAACTGTATGTACCCAACCCAAAAACAATTTTAGCACCAGTGGATTTTCTTTGTGCTTATTTGGAAAGAGGTCACACTTAAGGAGCCAAAAATGTAGTGAAGGTAGTGAAGGCAAGCCAGTGCTACTCCATGCACAATGGTCTCAACCCATATCAGGCCACATGAGTGTATTTTGAAAGAAAAGGAGGCTCAACTGCATGCTCCTTATCTTACATTATTTACATACAGTATTTAATTTCTGAGGCAGTGTCTTCTTTCAATGTTGCAACTGGGCAAACTGAAATCAAACAAGACTGAACTTAGAGTGGCTGTCAGTGTCTTGTCCTCAACTTGACAAAAATCCTGTAAGGCATAATGAGACAAGATAAGTTGAAATTAAAGAACCTGAGATAATTCCAAGTGATCAAATTTCTCCAGATATGGATGGGGCTCAGCTAAGACTTCTTCTCTTTTTTTGGCAGGAGTATAATGTCCAGAAGGAAGCCAGTGTGATGTAGTGTTTTGAGTGGTGGAATAGGACACTGGGACACCAAGTTCAAATCCCCTCTCAGTAATGGTAACCAGTTGGGTGACTTTGGGCATATACTCTCTCAGCCTCAGGGAAAAACAAAGACAAATCCCCACTGAACAAACCTTGCTGAAAAGCCCCCATAGGGTCTCTAAACATAGGAAACAACTTGAACACATACAACAGCCAGGGTCTGAGCTGCTCTTCTGTGTGGGGTGCAGTGGGCACTGGTGGCTCTCATATCATTGGGGTAGTGATTCTATCCAGTGAACCAAATCTGATTTTAAAGGTTCCATCCAATACGCTGAACCTATTTGGTAGGTAGAATTTAGCAGCCTGGATAGCTCCTGACATGGAAGTATCCCAACCAGTGTGGATTGTACACTGGCGTGCAGGTATATGTCCATTGGAAGGAATGCAGAATTGGCTCATTTGGAAAGTTTAGACTGATGCTTATGAAGGGTTGTACAATTGCGTGTGCATTAAACACATTGTCCCTATTCACATATCAAGCAGATATCCCCATAAAGTCCACACAAGGAGGAGTGTGTGGAGAAGTAAAAAAAAAAAACAAATCTTGCCCTATCCAAATTCAAGCTGCCTTCTTACCATCCTGCCCTCTGTCACTCCAAGCATTATTCTGTGCCCTGCTTACATCCAAAACTGGAACTGGCCTGTAAAAAAGGTACTTGAAGTCAATGAAGTACAATTTGTTAAGGCAGAGGAGGGTGTGGATTTTCCTCCCTCCCACATGAGGAGACATGTTTAGCATTACACATTGTTGCTCCACCCAGATACACCATCTTGGAGAATTCTAGACTCCTTCATGGAATGTCAGCTATTATATTGTGGCTAGGTTGTATTTCAAAATAAGGAATTATCAAACCACCTCTGAAAATTCCTTGTCTAAGAAAACGCTATGAAATTCATGGGGTTGCCATAAGTCAGCAGGCAATTTGAAAACACACACATGCAACACCCATTTCATCAAAGCCATCTGATGAGAAGTCTGCAGCTATTTTGTTGCTGGTTCAGACATTCAAAATGACCACACATTGTGCCTTGATTCAACCTGGAGATGAATTTGCATGAGAGATGTAATTGGGAGATTCAAGGAGTTTCTTTAAGTGTCAGTTTGGGTGGAAAGGTGGGGAAAAAAGTAAAGACAGAGAAAGACACAGCTGTCCAACAATGATTTCTGTGATCCTAATGGCTAGAAAACGCAGAATAATATCCATATGTTTCAGTGGACACAGTAAATTATTTTACTTATATGTCTTCAGGAGCATTAGAATATATCACAAAGAAATGGTCTTGAAAATCTAAACTAACCCTAAGAGTCAGACCTGCCAACTGTCAGCCCTTGAAAATCCAGAGTAGTTTTTGTAAACTGACTGCAGTTGAAGCTGAATTGGAATGTCATTCTTTGAAGTTGCTCCTTGTTCACAAAATTACTTTTACTGAAAGCTTAGGCCAGTGGTTCTCAGCCTTTCTAATGCTGCAACCCTTTAATACAGTTCCTCATGTTGTGGTGACCCCCTAACCATAAAATAATTTTCATTGCTACTTCCTAAGACCATTGGAAATCTGTTTTCTGATGGTCTTAGGCGACCCCTGTGAAAGGGTTGTTTGACCCCCAAAGGGGTCACAATCCACAGGTTGAGAACTGTTGCTTTAGGCAATGAGTATGTCAGAAGTACTGTACAATTTTTCTGTCTGAATGGGGCTTTGGTGATGCAGTTAAATAAATGGGGCTTAACTTTCCTTTTCCTTACAATTCCCAGCCTACAGCTATGATTGGCTCGAAACACCAATAAATACGTTATGATTGATTTGCTGGTGCAGAAAGCCATAGGATTGTGTTTGCAATCATAATAGATGTAATGACTTCATTCATTGATGGGAATAATGGATTCTGGAATTCAGGGTTATGTGACTGAATAGGTTATTGGGAATGTTTGACCCAATTTGGAAAAAGCCCAAAAGTTTGGCAGAAGGGATGGAAATCAATGTTGAAATCTCTTCTCATTCAGTGTCTCTTCCTTACAAGTAAAACATTGAAATATTTAGGCTCAATTCTTCTCTAATAAACAAATTGTAATCATCATGATGCTTCCTTATGACTATCTCTTCTTAGAAAGCTTTCTATGATTTGTTTTATTTCTGTGTACCATTTCATACTAATACTTATTTCCACCTGTAAATTCTTATGGCTTACAGTAACATATGGGCTGTGTTTTGACACCTATTTTATTTGCTTTGGAATTATTTACAATTTCACACTGCCACTTTCACTCTCTGTATCAAATACCTTTTTTACTCACAGAAACAGAAATGTATTGGTACATGTTCTCTTCATAAAAGGTAAAAGGAGTTAAAGAAAAATTATTATAAAGGTGTTTTGTTGTAACTGCTTGCAATACTGTCCAAATATCATTATATCATTATTGTATAATTCATGAAATATATATGTTTCAAAAGGCAAGGGTGGCAGTTTTAGAGAACTGGCAAAAGTGTATTCTAGGGAGAAAAAACAGAACGCAGCCATATGAAGGGTGTATAAACCTGTATATGTCTCAAAGGAAAGTGATATAGGCAGTAAGAGAAGTGGATAGAAGTAGAATCAGTGTTATCAAACATTTAATACATCCTTTAAAACTGGTGAAGTCATAATTATTAAACCTGGTAACAGATGTATCACAGTGGTAATAATGGATAGAAAGGAATATTTCAGTAGTAGACAGTTGTGAAATTGTAACATGATCGACTTTGCATAGACTTTACATAGACTTTGAACAGCCATTAGAATTGATCTAATTATTAAAAGCTGGGGAATACATCATTTGTATTACCCTGGGGTTAGACTAAGTAGCCCTTGCAACTCTAAAATTCTATGATTCTATAATTCTCATTTTTCCATTTTCACATTATTAAAAGCCACTCCAGATGTTCATAAAGCATGATCTGAGCAATCTGAAGATCACAGGCACACAGAAGTAATGTGTGACCTACCATCTCTAGAGATATATGTACAATTCCCCAGTAACAATTTGTGCAAATTGCACATTTTCATTCATCACACTCACTTGAATTTTCAGCATGCTTCAGTAACTGTATCCACAGATGGGCCAGGTCATACATTACTTTTTATGTGGCTGCATTCTGTGGGTCATTTGAGTGCTAGCCCAGCCCAGATATGGGTGGGAAGGATGGCTAGTGTCTGTGTGAACCCAATGGCTTTAATATTGTGAAAAGATTCTGTTTACACTCCTGCATATGTTAATTATGAAGACTGCACAGTTGTGGACGTTTTCACTGTTTACATCCATGCATATGTCAATTACGATGACTGCACAGCTGTGGACATTTTCACATCATTTTAGCTTTTTTCTAATCATTTAAGAATGATCATACTTGTTGAAATTACAGTAATGAAATCAAAACTTCATAATCAATATGTCTTTGATTAAATTGTGGCTTTTAATTTGTACCATTGCATTTGATTTATTTTTGATATGTCTTAAAGAACCATTAAATAAATTAAAGAAAAAAACTTGTGCTTTTTTAAAAGATACCTATGGCAGCAATCCTGCTCTATTAATATAAAAGGGAGTGTTACCACTGATTTCAACAGGAGCCAGACAACACAGAATAATTATTTATTGTATGTTATTTAAAATATTTATATATCATCACAAGATTCCAGGGTATTTAACAGCAAGTGAAGTACAAACTAAGTAAAATAGTCAACCAAAATCATAGCAGCGGATAAGTAAAAAAAGGATTTTGCCCAGAATCTCAGATACAATATTTACACAAGGTAAGACTGACTGAGAAGACCATTCCATAATTTGTAATGTCACATCTGAAAATGTTCTTTATTTAGAGACCTTGAAAACTGAAATTTCTTTCTGTAAAGTATTTCTGATTTCTATGGATAGTTTTGAAAGCTGGACAGTGAAAAAAGCTGACAAGAAGAAAAACAACTGATTTGAAATGTGGTGCTGAAGATGTGGTGCTGTGAGACAAATGACTGGGTCTTAGAGTAAATCAAGTTTGAACTCGACGTAAATAAGACTGGACTAAGGCTGTTGTACTTTGGACATATCATAAGATGATATTACTCAAACTACAAGAAAAAAGACTCCGCTTAAACATTAGGAAGAACTTTCCAAAAGTAAGAACTGTTTGATAGTAGAATATGCTGCCTCAGTGTGTGGAGAAATTTTTGAACGTTTTTAAACAGAGATTGGCTGTGCTGTTGGGAATGCTTTGACTGTGTCTTCCTGCATGGCAGAGGTTGGACCAGATAGCCCTCGTGGTCTTTTTCAACTCAATTATTCTATGATTCATTGGAAAAGATAATAATGTTTGATAAAGTGGACAACAGTAGTTAGAGGAAGGCTGCGCTACAGGTGAACTGATACAATCAAGTAAGCTATGGCCCGGGGTTTGCAAGACCTGAGCAGGGCAGCTGATGACCAGGGATCTTGGAAGAGTCATTCATAGGGTTACCATCAGCCAAAGTTGTCTTGACAGCAAATTACAACAACAAGTAGAAAAATATTTGATTTGTTTGCTATTGCGTTTCTGCTCCTGTTATTGATATTAATAATTTTTTGAATGTAAATGTCCTTTTTCTGTTTTATATGGCTTTGCCTGACCTCACAACAGCTAGGATGCAGCTTCTGCCTCTTCCTATGATCCTGCCCTGGCACGGAAAGATATTACCATCTTTCTATGTTTGTGGCACCTCACTTGTTACTGTCTGGACAAAATGAGAACACCATTGCTTTCTTTCCTTGTTCTCTGTGCCAGCTTTCAACTGACAGGAAAAAGAGAAGAAAGATGTTTGGGAAAAAGTTAACCTTTTGCAGTTGAGGAGGGATCCAATCTTTCTTTTTTCTCTCTCTCTCTCTCTCTCCCCCCCCCCCCCCCCCCCAAATTCCTCTTTTCACTTACTCACATACACACACTTTGATAACTGGTAACATCAGCAGTATGAAGGCCATGTTTTACTTCCACAACTATGCCATTAATTACAGTTTCTTCATTTTCTCACCTTGAGAAAAATTATTATCACTGATTTATTTAGTAAAGCAACAGCAACAAAACATGATAATGTGGAGTACTCTTGTTCATGGTTCCAGCCTGCTCTGCCTTCCTCCAGAATAGTAGTTCTATTCAGCAGCAACACCCAAAAGACTACAAGCATTCTGTGGCTAGAGAGCCTGCTCAGTCTTCATTGGGCTGTTAGAAGAGAGACTCCGACTGGTATGGTGTTGGTGCACAATGCCAACATATCAATACTAGTGTAGGCCATGACAGTAGTCATAGCATGAAGGAGTAAGGGACTGACAACATAGCTGGCATATTTTGTCTGCTCCACAGTCCTGGAAAAAAAAATACAACCACTAGGCTCTTCCAGACTGGTCAAAAGAAATATGAATTCCTGTGATACAGATCTCTTCCAGCTCAGTTTAAAGACGCACAAGTTCATGCAATATAGATCCTTGGGTTTTGCTGGTTGTTGTTACCTTCACATTCATTCATTCTGTGTCAGTGTACCTGACAGTGGTAGTGGTAGTAGAAACTTTAGTAGTAGTTTCTTGGATCTATACTAGGGCTTAGTTCTGGGCACCACAATTCAAAAAGGATGTTGACAAGCTGGAGCATGTCCAGCTAGAGAGAGACCAAAATGGTGAAGGGTCTGGAAATCATGCCTTATGAAGAGAGACTTAAGGAGCTGAGTACAGTGGTCCCCCGAGTTGCGAAAACCCCGGGATCCGAAAGGCGGCAGACCGGCAATGTATCCCCCTGGGATACGAAATATCCCCCGGGATACGAAGAAAAAAAAGCCGCACGGCCCCTTTAAATGGCTGCACGGTCCGTTTGAAATAGCGGTCCCCCGGGAAACGAATACTTCCGGGTTACGAAAGGTAATCCGGAACGGATTACCTTTCGTAACCCGGGGGACCACTGTATGTTTAGCTTGGAGAAGAGTGATATGCTTAAGAAGTGATATGATCACCATGTTTAATTATTTGAAGGGATGTCATGTTGCAGATGAAGCAAGCTTGTTTTCTGCTGCTCCAGAGAATAAGACACAGAACAATGGATACAAGCTACAAGAAAAGAGATTCCAACTCAACATTAGGAAGAATTTCCTGACAGAGCTGTTCGACAGTGGAACACACTCCTTCAGAGAGTGGTAGAGTCTCCATTTTGGAGGTCTTTAAACAGAGGCTGGATGGCCATCTGTAAGGGGTGCTTTGATTGTGAGTTCCATCATGGCAGGAGGTTGTACTGGATGACCCTTTGGGGTCTCTTCTGACCCTGTGATTCTATTATTCATTCAAAGTAGTTTTTTGTTTTGTTTTTAAGCCATGGGCATGTCAAACATGCCATTTCACTGACACATTATAGCACTATAACTCCAAGGGTGAAAAATAAGGAAAGGAGGAGAAAGAAACTTTTTTCACTAAATAAGTTTCAGAATTAAAAGATACCTGGCTGGAAATAAAAGGTTGCAACCAACTGGTGCCAGAAGTTGCAAGAAAATAGTCTGAGTAAACTGAAATGTTGTTTGGATTTTGTATTTAAAAACCCAGAGAACTGCTGCAACAAATACCACAAACACCCAACACATTTGCCTTATCTGGAGAAGCTGAATGTTTAGAGCATAGACCGACAATTCTCAGTTGAGTTCACTCTTAGACAGAAATGCTGCTCCTCACAGTGATGGGAATATCTGACACTGTTAAGAAAAAATTGGGGTTTTATTCCTGTTCATTGCAACTCACTTTTTGCCATACATGATTTCAAACAATACATTTGTGAAAGACAGGTGAACAATCATACTGGAAGCTAAGTGTAATGAAATGGCCATGTCTATGTAACAGTGCCATTAAAAACCTGCATGCTGTGTAATAAAAAAATAATCACGTACTGTGTTTCATGTCAGAAAATGACCTGGAATTAATGAAACTTAAGCGTTGATACAGCTATATTTGGCATGTATTAATTCTAGGAAAGGTTTATCGTTTTCTGACATAACAGCCTATTACATTACAGTGTTCATTCAATAAAGAAATGAAAATAACAGACCTTTAAAAATATATTTTTTATAATCTCACTGTACCTACAATAATAGCATTATGGGAATCCCAGCTCTTTACATAATTGAACTACCATTAAAGAATATTTGATTGACTCATCATCTGTAGATGAAAAAGAATGGAAACTCTGCCCTGTCTTCTGTCTACACAATCCTGTAACTCAGGCAACCTGAGAAAATCTGTATCAGTGGTATTTATATACTGAGATTTTTTTGAAAAAACAAATCTTGCCTTCCATCAAAGAAGCTCCCAAAGCTGACATCTAATGCAAACAGTTTTTGCGTTTATAGATTGTGCAGATAATATATTTATTACATATTCTACAGAAGATGAGCTGAGTTCCACAATCTGAATCTATCTGTTCTATATTGGATGAAAATTTCCCGGAAGACAAAGTGAAGTCAAAGTCGCACTATATGTATCATGTCAAACTCAAGATGATCCAGAGTTCTTCCGATCCCCAAATACATGCTCAGTAGGGTGCGGGATATATGCCACACTTCAAGATGCTGCAAATAGCCTGAACAAATGCCATTGTTTGAAATGAAAGAAATGTTTAAAACACACACAGAGAGAAAGGAAGCGTATAAACCCGCCTCACAACTGTTTCTCTGTCTCACCCTGTTGTTGAAGGGTGTCACCTTCAAATTATGGGAGTCCATCTACCACTCCCAGTCAATCCTTCCAAGAAGTGTCTGAAACTCTTGGAAGGGCTGGCTTACAGGGTAGTGTTCAGGAATGTAGCTTTGGGGGAATAAATTCTGCCTCCCAATGAAATGTTTCTTCAGATTCCAAATTTCTAGCTTAGTCTTAACTTAAAAGGCTTACCTCTGTTGGCATCACAGACCCGGTGCGGAATGCACCAGATGACACCTCAGAGGGGGGTGTCACCCAGTGGAGTGGTACACCAAGGGGGATCCAGATGTCTGCCACTGCCTTCTGAGTCCTGTGTGGTCATGGTCACCCAAGACCTGGAAGGGAAGAGAAGTGGCCCGCTGCCTTCGTGGTCCCATGCAGCCATGGCCAAATGGGACTAGGAAGGCCTGGGGAGTCCTGTGAGGGCCAAGCACCACCACCACCACAACCCGCCTTGCTGTGCATGCCATTCCACTCTATTCTACCCACGCAGCTGTGAGATGGGGCAATTGACTTTTGGGCTCAGCCTTGGAAGCCCCATCCCTGAAATCCCCACCCCCACACGGGGTGACACCCCAGGCTGGGACGCCACTGGGTGGCAGCTGAGGATCCTTCCGTTTTGGAGAGGTGGTGCCACGCTAGGCTAACTCTCTCCTGTGATGGATATGGAATGCTATTGGGAACATCGGGCATGAATTAAATGGAGGGAGGGAAGTCCTCATGTGGCTAGATGGATGGAGAAGGGGGAGAACCTGCAATCTGGGGAGATGAAGGTGACTCACCTACAGTGAACTTTTTGGACATGTCCCATGGATACAGCAATCCCTGACAGGTGTTTACCAGACCTCTGCAGCATGACACCCTGCTAAAGGATTTGCTGCTCTGGGAACCATCAAGCCCCATATCCACTCACATATTGTCCTACACATTGTCCACCAGAGGAAAATATTAGTTGTGAAGGTAGCTGATCTGATACTGTTGTAGGTGCATTAAAGTTGTGTCCATCCCATTTAACCCATCCCATTTAACCCATAACATAGCACCCAGCCTCTCAGCACAAAGGCTTACCCCTCACATCAGGTGCTCATTTAGGCTGACACCATTACTTCAGGCTGTTCCAAATGACTGCTTGGAGCAAGCCTCAGACCAAGTCTCACAATGTCATCACCATCACAAGATTTGGAAGTAGACCTGAAATGAAAAAGAGAAAATCAATATGCTCTGCTTTAGGAAGGGGCAGGTAGACTCATCCAGGACATAAACAGCCTGGATCTCAAGGGAATTTCCTTTTTCTGTTGCTACTGGAGTTAAAATTTTATTTCCTGACTCCCAGAGCACTCATGGTCAAAGAGAGAAGTGACTTCTGCCTGCATTAATATGCCTTCAGGCCATCTTAACTGACAACAAAAATGGCATCTTGACAAAATGTAGTCCTGTGACTAACATCATCATTCTACTGTATTATTTTTAACATCTTTGCCTGATGAGGAAGCCAGTGGAACTTTGAATCTTGCATATGTAGCTTGTACATTTTGGGTTGGCCTAATAAAGGTATCACTGTTTTGTGGATTTTGATGTTATTTTATTAGACATCTTGGGACACTAAAGTGTAGCTTGATTTGTTGGAGGTTACAGAAAATGAAAAACTATTTTAATATAAGAAACAGAAGGATCATAAAGGGAAGATGTGATTGCACAAGGAGTAAATTAAAGAGGAGTCAGAGAAAGTGCAGAATAGAGAGTGTTCAGCAATGTAAATAATTCCTATTCCTAAGAATAGAGCAAGATCACAGAATGACGAAGTTGGAAGAGACCACAAGGGCCATCCAGTCCAACCCCCTTCTGCCATGCAGGAACTCACAATCAAAGCACCCTCCAAGAGATGACCATCCAGCCTCTATTTAAAAGCCTCCAAAAAAGGAGACTCCACTACTCTCCAAGGGAGTGTGTTCCACTGTCGAACAGCCCTTACTGTCAGGAAGTTCTTCCTAATGTTGAGCTGGAATCTCTGTTCCTGTAGCTTGAATTCATTGTTTTGGGTCCTGTTCTCTGGAGCAGCATAAAACAAGCTTGCTTCATCCTCAATATGACAACCTAAACAGGACTATCATATCACCTCTTAGCTGACTCTTCTCTAGGCTAAACACACCCAGCTCCCTCAGTCGCTTTGTATGCTGATAATCCCAACTAATACGGCCATGTCTTTAATTCTACCCCATACACAGAAAGGGACGTGGGAACCTCCCTTTTAAAGGCTGTGGTGGTTTGAGTGTTGGACTAGGACTCTGGGAGACCATGGTTCAAATCTCCACTCAAACAAACAACACATATATAAAGCCACGGGTGACTTTGGGCAAGTCACACTCTCCCAGCCTCAGGGGATGGCCATGGCAAACCCCCAATTCTGACAAAACATTGCCAAGAAAACCCCATTAAGGGGTCATCCCAGAGTCACCACAAGTCAGAAACAACTTGACGGCAATATCAGCAGCATTTTCATTTATATACCACTTCATTCCACCTAAGCAGTCCATAAGCAGTTTACAAAGTGTAAGCTAATTGCCCCCAACAATCTGGGTACAGTACTCATTTTAGCAACCTCAGAAGGATGCCAGGCTGAGTGGATCCTGAGCCCCTGGGCTAGTATTGAACCCACAACCTTGTGGTTTGAGAGTGAGTGGCTCCAGTGCAGGCATTTAACCACTGAGCCACCAACAACAAAACAGTGCCTTGCCAACAGTCTCCTTGAATAGATGGTTCTCAGTGCCAAGGCACCACAAAATGGAGGACGTGGCCCCAATTAAAAGCTCAAAAACACTCATAGAGATGTAAACCCATGCTCCTTAGTCAGGCTCAAAATGGAGGGCACTTTGGAGCTCCTCCTGGACAGACGGAGGGCAAAATGGAGGGTGCCTGGCCAGCCATCCAGCCATATTGCCCCCATTTTTTAAAAAAAGGTTTGATACTGTTTTAAGTATGACTTAGTTTAATCCTGTTTTAAGGGGTGGGAGGTGGGTATGGATTGTATAGATTGTAATTTTTTAACTGTATATGTTTTGAATTATTGTACCCCACCCCGATTGCTCGCTCAGAGGGGCAGGTTAGAAATATTATTATTATTATTCATCCCAGGATTCCATCTTCAAGGCATCTCCTTCAATCGCCATCTGCAGCCTCTTCTGCCAGTTTGGAATCATCCCTTGCCAGAGGTTTCTAGGGCAAAACCTAAGACTTAGGCATGGCTCCTGGTGATATCATCAAAAGCTATGCATTAACTGTAGTTGTTCATAGCTTGTCACAGAAACTCACTCACATATGCATAGAACATATTTTCCTATTTGGCAATTAAAGTGGATGCAAAGCAGAGCAGAGGGTAAGCCCTGACACTATAATGTCTGGGAGTAAAAGAGGAAGGTAAGTAAATAAACACATAGATTGCCATGAGACTCTTTGCAAGTTGCAACAACTAATCAATGAAGCCTTGCAATTTGTAACAAGCTGGTGCTTAAGCTGCAAATTCTTATGAAGGATCTGGAAACTGTGGTACGTGCTCTGGTAACCTCACGTCTGGTTTTACTGCAACGCACTCTACAAGGGGCTACCCTTGTGCCTAACCCGGAAACTTCAGCTAGTACAAAACATGGCAGCCAGGCTAGTTATGGGAACATCTAGGAGAGAACACATAACACCTGTGTTTAAATCTCTCCACTGGCTGCCAATTAGTTTCTGGGCACAGTACAAGGTGTTGGTTTTAATCTTTAAAGCCCTACATGGCTTGGGTCCATCTTATCTCAGGGACCACCTCTTCCCCTATGATTCCCCCCCTGCGCGCATGCTCCCGTCCTCTGGGACGAACCTGCTACAGCCTATGAAAACTCTGCTACCACTCCCAGACTATGGAACGGCCTGCCGGATGAGATCTGTCTTATTTCCACTCTGGGTAGCTTTATAAAAGCAGCAAAGACGGATCTCTTCTGGCAGGTCTTCCTGGAATAACTCTCCCAGCTCAAAGGTTGTGGTTACCATCCTCCACCGTTGATGCCTTTCTTGCTATATTGTATTGCCCTATAAACTGGCCCTATCCCACCTATGTTGTTTTAATTGTTATTTTAATCTTGCATTAGTTTAATTTAGTTTTAAGGGGTGGGAGGGTTAGGGACGGGGTTGGAAATGTGTTTTAACTATTGTCTGTTTTAAACCTTATTGTACGCCGCCCCGGTTGCTGAGCAGAGCAGCGGGTTAGAAATAAAAAATATTATTATTATTATTATTATTGTTACACAGTTCTCTCCTCTTACTTGCAGCTAAGACCGCCAAAACTGGAGAATTTGCACCCTGGGCATGACTCACAGAAACTGGACACGCTAAGCGAGGCTCTGAGATTTGGCAAGCCTACCTAAGAAACTCAGACATCAGGGACAATATCACACTCTTATAATGCTCTTATTCCACTTTAACTACTATGGCTGCCTCCTGTTGAATGCTAGCACTTGCGATTTAGGGAGAAGCATTTAGAACTCTCAGCGAGAGAACTCATAGGTGTCACTAAACTACAAACCCCAGAATCCCACAGGAAGTAGCCATAACAGTGGAAGAATAGCACTATAACAATGTCATGTAATAGTGTCCCAGAAAAAAAGGTTCTAGTCCAGAGTACTCGCACCTGTGTGTTTTGTTTTTGTTTTTCTGTTTGTAGGTAGATTTATCATGGGAGAGTATTATAAAATATGTTTGCTGAATTTGACCAAATCCATTTTACCACTTCAGATCTCTGCTACCTCATTCATTAACATCTATTTTACCATGTGTGCAAATCCAGTGGGTGTTTAATTTCTAAGCCTACATTTCTTTATCATTACAATTGGGGCAATTAACTTCTATAGAAATAGGAGCAAAACCTCCTCTTCTTTTGTAGAATATTCTCAAATCTTTAGATAAAAGAGCTCATTTAGCATTGCACAGAACTGAATATCGATTGGGCTATTAATTTGCAAAGTAAGCAATTATTTTGGCAGGTATAACTAAGCTACCATTACAAAATGAAAAGTTATATCCATCCAGTTATGCACTCAAAATGTTGCTGTGATTTAGCAGCACAAAAGCCAATATGACACATTGCTCAGTTTTCCAAAGATTGTAGTTTTGGATGCAACTTCATGGCTGTTTTGAAGCCAACAGAAATTAGATGGACAGGTGGTTCATTTTTTCATAAGGGTTATGTCTGACCCTCATCTTTCTTTTAAAACCAGTTTAAAAGGTGTATGTGTGTGTGTGTGTGTGTTTTAAACAGCTTTATAACAATTTGGAAAAAAAAGTGTGAAAATATTTGAAACCGTAAACCATTTCATGCACTTTAGCAAAATGCCTGATGTATGTATGCAGAGTTTGCTGTTAATAAAGACTAAGATCAAGAGAACATAAAAAATAAAATCAAAACTAAATCAAATATATCCTCCAATAAATTTCTTAAGAATATCGCTATACAGGATAAGGCACAACATTTTCCTACATATTCTACTATGCATGAATTACCTTACTCTGAATCAGAACTCTTACGAGACATTGCTAAGATATGGAAGAATCATATGTAAACCCTTCATTCTTTGCTCTTTGGAACTGTCACTAGTGTTCCTTCATGTCTTGTGAAATGTGGCAGACTTTTCCTTCTATATCTCAGGCACTGCATTTATCCATTCTTCTTTATCTCTGTCTTTCACAGCACTGAAAGGAAACAGTGACGTGTTGGTGTAAAACAATAAAAATATTTAATGTAGAAAATAACCTCAATGAGCATCTGATTGCCTCCAAGTCTGTAATGACACAGGCTACATCAACTATGATCTATAGACACATCAAACGTAGAAACTTTTCCCCCAAAGTCTACCTCAAGATGCTTATGGAATCTGATAAATTTTTGTTGTAGATTTTCCAGCAGATGTGAGCGATATTCCTGTTGGACCCTTGTTCTCACTATAGAACAGTGATATCATAATACTTTGTGCTGATACCATTACTCTCAAGAGAGCACTTGGGCATTATAGGAAAATAACAGAGCCCCTGGTTTACCAGAAAGATGGGGACAATTAAATAAGCAGAGTTAGAAGACAAATGAGAATAATAATAATAATTTTGATTTATAGCCCGCCCCTCTGAACAAGCAATCGGGGCAGGGAACAACAAATTAAAACAACAAAAGCAACAAAAACAAAGATAGGTTTTATTCATTCAAAAGCTTACTATACCTACATTGTGATTGCAAGAATAGTGAAATAACTTTAGTGGTATCCTTTTGAAAAAGCTTTTTTGAGGTGTGATAAGGCTTTTACATTTAAGGCTGGGGAAGGGAACCTATGGAGGCCATTGTTGTTAATTCTCATTGTCTGCTTACACTTATGGTCACCCTATGAATGAGACCTCCAAGACTCCCTATCATCAGCAACCCTACACAAGTCTTGAACACTCAGAACAGTTGTGGCTTTCTTGACTGACTCAGTCCACCTATGGTGATTGAGTCAATCCACCTTCCTGTTTTCTTACTGTCCCCTATTTTACCATGCATTTCTGTTATTTCTAATTATTCATGTCATCTTATGATATGTCCATGATAGCCTCAGTTTGATCATTTTACATTTTAGAAAGGCTTGATTTGCTTTGGGGCCCATTTAAGGATGGAAGAAGCTTGTTTTCTGCTGCTCCAGAGACTAACAGTGGATGCAAGCTCCAGGAAAAGAAATTCCACCTAGACATTAGAAGGAACTGCCTGACAGTAAGGGCTGTTCAACAGTGGAACACACTCCCTCAGAGTGTGGTGGAGTCTCCTTCCTTGGAGGTCTTTAAGCAGAGGCTGGATGGCCATCTGTCACGGATTCTTTGATGGAGAGTTCTTGCATGGCAGGGGGTTGGACTGGAAGGCCCTTGTGGTCTCTTCCAACTCTATGATTCTATTATTCTAATGATAATTTTGACAGTCAGTGGTATCTGTAGAACTCTACTCCAACACCACATTTCTGATGACTTCATTTGATGGAGATCTTGGTGTGACAAAATTTTCTAAGGTAAAGTTCTTGTGTATTTGCTTTGACTTAGGCACTCTTTTTAATACAGTGCCTATGAAGGTGTCTGTTGTCCAGATCACCATGTCCTTTAAGTTTAAGGGATCAGTTTGAATTAATATGGCCTGAGGATATAGAGAAGGCGCTTGAGAGAAGTTCATATAACCTCTTATATACTTGACTCTTGTCTATTTTGGCAGGTTGAGCCAAAAGGAATTGAGTGGTGGGTCTGAGAAATTATTAAATTATTGATCTGGCAAACTGCTTTTTCAGGCACAATTGTTATTTGACCTTAATGACCAGAGCAGACAATAGTTCACTACATGGCTGATATAATGAGTGTGCACTCAAAATTTGAGAGCCAAAGTGATATAACTGTTTGAGCACTGGGCTATGGCTCTGGAAAACATGGTTCAAATTCCAACATGGCCATGAAACACACTGGGTGACCTTAGGCAAGTCACACTATTTTAGTCTCAGATGATGGCAATGGAAAAACCCCTATGAAGAAATTTGCCAAGAAAATCCTGTGACAGGTTCACCTTAGGGCTGCCTTAGGTCAGAAACAACCTGAAGGCACACAACAACAGCATACAACAACCTCAAAATTTACTAACATTAAGAAAAATATAGGTGGCAATATGTACAAACAACACAAAATAGAGTATTTCTTGTTTTCTGTTAAAATAAAGTGAGGTGTAAAAGGTTTATGGGCCATTTATATAAACCAGCAGCATTTGTTTTCCATCACCTCACTGTGCCCTTTGTTCACTCCTGCTGTTTGAAGATGGCATCTTGAATTATTTGGTTGACTCTGGGTCTAGTTCACAAAAGACAATACCATACCAATAAATCTCCCAGTTCATACCTATGTAGCAGTCTTTGGAAGAAAGGGAAGTGTGAACTGAGCTACAGACAACTATAATTTGGAACTATTTTTCCACATGCCATGAGAATGGGAGTTGCTGGTGCAAAAATTGGTAATATTGAGAAGCTGCATTGCAGGTGAGCTGGCTCTTAGTAGTACTGGTTACAAAGCCTCCTAACTAACTACAAGATTAGCCCAGGTCACTTCCTGTGCCATGTAACTTATTCAGGTATGGAAAGTTTTGAGTGTATTTATTTTGTAAAAGCTGCTGAGCCTTCAGAGAAAAAAATTGAAAAAGAGAGAAAACACTGGCGACAGTCCCAGATGTATCAATACTGCCTGCAGGAGGATGAGATGCCAAATAGAAAGAGGCTGAGGTTTGAAACACACATTTATATTTCATAGAAATAGAGAACAGTCATTCATAATCCATTAATTCTAGCAATTATATTAGTTCTGGTAACCACAAATGGACATGGATAAATTTTACCAAGACCAGTTGCCCAATATCAGTGGACTCAGACAAAAACAATCATAGCTTTGGAGATGATATGAAGGAATCCTGGAGTGTCATTGAGAATACCTTGGGGGGGGGTGTTATATTATCACTTTTTACTGTCCAAATTGAGCAAAGTAATAGTATCCCTCTGTTCTGCTTTGGTCAGATCTCACCTGGAATGTTGTGTCCAGTTCCCCTCCCACCACCAGCACCACGGCACAGGCCACAGGATGAAGAGCCGGGACACTTCTGGCCCCTTAAAATGCCCCAAACACTGTTCTGAGGCGGCAGCAGTGGAGGAAAAGCGGCAGGGAGGGTGAGAGTAACACCTGGGCCTCCCAAGGCCACCCCTCCCAGCACCAGCACCACGGCACAGGCCACAGAAGGAAGAGCCAGGACACTTCTGGGCCCTTAAAAGGCCCCAAATGCTCTCCTGAGGCGGCGGTGGTGGTGGGGAAGCGGTGGGGAGGGTGAGAGCAACACCTGGGCCTTTCAAAGCCACCCCTCCCCCACTAGCACCGTGGCACAGGTTGCAACAGGCCCTCCAGCATTTCCAACACCCTCCCCACGCCATTGGGAGGGAGAGGAGGACGCCAGGCAGGACCAGGACTCAGCGGGGCATATTTAGCCCCCCGGAAGACCTCCCACTCCCCCAACCAAGCGGCAGCAGTGGCACGATTGGCGTGACTGGCAACAAGCGGTGTTAACTTTCTTGGGCCACATTCGACCGTTTTTAGGCCTTCTATCTCTCCTGAGCTGTTCCATAGGATGCAATTTGGTCTTTGCACATTTCTTGTTCTTCTTTCTTATTGTTTGTTGTATAAACTGGATCCTTCTTTACAGTCATTTGACAATGGAGCCGGGCACAGTCACGGGGCGAACATTGAAATTGTGTGGGGGCAGGGAAGGTATGAGGTCAACAGAGTGGAGAAATGTTACAAAAGAAGTAGGGATTGATGTTTGATATCTATCCCTTCTTCAGTCCACTCTGTTTCCCAGGATAGGATAGAGAGCATCCCAATCACACCACAATCCCTTAATCTGCAATGTCAGGTCACCCAAGGGGAAAACACACATCATCCATGATCTCTTGCTGGATGAGAAGGCTGACCTGGCATGCTTTACCGAGACCTGCCTGGGGGATGCCAGTGCTGCCATGTGGACGCAGGCTCTCCCAGCCAGTTACATGGTTAGTGAGCAGATAAGGGAAAGTGGGCGAGGGGGTGGTGTGGCCATAGTCCACAAGACCAGTCTGACCTTGACCAGGAAGCCTGTCTGGAAAACAGCCCATGTCGAGTGTATGTACCTAAGCCTGAAGACCAGGGAGAGTTTGGGGATTCTGCTGGTATACCGGCCACCCCATTGCCTAGCGGACTCCCTAACCAAGTTGACCCAACTGGTCTCAGAGTTATTGTTGGAGTCGCCCAGACTTTTGATTCTGGGCGACTTCAACATTCCTCTCGAGGCCAGTTTATCTGAGTTAACAGGAGCAACTCGGGAGTTCATGGATTCCATGACAGGCATGAACCTTTCCCAATTGGTCAATGGGCCCACTCATTGTGCAGGTCATACACTCGACAGGGTCTTCAGTATAGAACAGGAGTATCCGTGGGCGGAGGTAACCCAAACCTCTGCAATGTCATGGACAGATCACTCCCTGATCAAGTTGGAACTAAAGGCCACTTCCGCCCCACCGGGGGTGGCGGACCCATTAGAATGGTCTACCCTCTAAGGCTCATGGAATCAATTGGTTTCCAGAAAGCCCTAGAGGGTTTGTTGATTGGGAATGCTGGTGATTCTGTTGAAAGCCTGGTTAACACTTGGAACACCAATGTTTCCAGGGCTATCAACACAATCGCTCCAGAGCGTCCTTTCCAGCCCGCCCCTAATCGCAAACCCTGGTATACAGAAGAGCTCAGGGAAATAAAGCGGTCTGGACAACGACTAGAGTACGAATGGTGGAAGACTTGCCTCTCATCCGACAGAGCTCGCCATAGGTTGCACCTTCGCACCTATCGGGAGGCTTTGCGTGCAGCACGGAGATCCTTCTCTTCTGCACGCATTGCGTCTGCAGAGTCTCGTCCAGCAGAACTGTTCAGGGTGGTAGGGGAGATGACGCAGGTTCCCCATACACCAAATCCCCTACTTGAGCCTATGACAGCCTGCTGTGAGGCGTTTAACACTCACTTTGCAGACAAATTCTCTCGGATTAGAGCCGACTTGGACACCAACATTGATTCAGAGCCCGCAAGTGAGGTGTCCAGTCACTCCGTTGATGCTAGTTATTTGGATGAGTTTCAATTGGTGAGTACTGATTATGTGGACAAGCTCCTTGGCAGTACTAGGAAGACGACTTGCTCCCTCGATCCGGCTCCATCTTGGCTGGTCGTCCAGGGAGAGGACACATTGAGAACTTTCCTTCGGGAGGTGATAATGTGTCCCTCAGGGAGGGTATTGTTCCATCATGTTTAAAGGAGGTGTCGGTAAAGCCCATCCTGAAGAAACCCTCCCTTGATCCCCTGGACAGAAACAACTACAGACCAGTGTCCTTGCTAACTTTTCTTAGCAAGGTAATCGAGAGAGCTGTTGCCTTCCAACTCCAAGCAGTTTTGGATGAAGCCGATTATCTCAATCCTTTCCAACCCGGCTTCAGGGCAGGGTATGGAGTTGAGACTGCCATGGTTGCTCTGATAGACAACCTCCGCTTGAGCATCGACAGGGCTAGTGTGACCCTGCTCGTGCTCTTGGATCTCTCCATGGCTTTTGACACCATAGATCACGCCATCCTTTTGGAGTGGCTGAGAGAGTTGGGGATTGGTGGCACCGCGCTCCGGTGGTTCCGGTCCTTTCTCTCCAGCAGATCCCAAAGGGTGAGGCTCAGGAACAGTTGCTCCCCCAAAATCGAGCTTAATTGTGGCATCCCTCAGGGTGCCATCCTGTCCCCAATGCTATTTAATGATGAGATCATTCGGAGGCATGGAGCCCAGTGCCTTCAGTATGCTGACGACACTCAGATATATCTCTCCATGACAAGATTGTCCACTCAGACCTCAGATGGCGTCTCTCCTCTCAACCGCTGCCTTGAGGCGGTAATGGATTAGATGAGGGAAAACAAATTGAAGCTCAATCCAAGCAAACGGAGGTACTCACAGTTACAAGCCCAAAACCAGGTTTGGGAATACAATCTCCAGTTCTTGATGGAGTCACACTTTCCTCTAAGGACGGTGTTCGCAGCTTGGGTGTCCTCCTTGACTTGTCGCTTCACATGACTAGTCAGGTGAATGCGACGGTCAGGAGTGCCTGTTACCAGCTTTGGCTGATCTGCCAGCTGCGCCCTTTCCTGGAGAGGAAGGATTTGGAAACTGTGATACACGCACTGGTAACCTCATGACTGGACTTCTGTAATGCACTCTACATGGGGCTACCCCTGTGCTTAACTTGGAAACTACAACTGGTCCAGAATATGGCAGCCAGACTCATTACTAGGAAAGAGCACATGACACCTGTGCTAGAATGTCTCCACCGGCTGCTGATCAGTTTCCGGGCACAGTACAAGGTGTTGGTTTTGACCTATAAAGCCCTACATGGCTTGGGCCCATCCTATCTATGGGACCGCCTTTCCCCATATGAACTCCCTCCCCCACACACTACGATCCTCTGGGAGGAATCTGTTACAGCCCAGGAAGACCAGGTTGGTGCAGACCTCCCAGAGGGCCTTTTCAGCGGTCGCCCCCAAGCTTTGGAATGGTCTGCCGGATGAGATGCATCTTATTCCATCTATTGACAGCTTCAAGAAAGACGCATCTCTTTCGGCAGGCCTTCCCGGAAAATGTCTAACATTTACCAGCTCTATCTCTTGCTAGTTCTTAGTTTCCATCCGGTTAAACAGCTCAGGAAGTCTCTTGGTGTGACATTGTGGATTTTGTTTATTTGTAATTGTTTTAACTTGCCTTTGGTTTAATCCTTTTTTAAGGGGGGGGGGGAGTTGGGAATGGGATTGGATATTTTAATTATGACGTTTTTAACTTTTCTTGTACCCCGGCCCAATTGCCCATTCAGAGGGGTGGGCTAGAAATAAAATTTATTATTATTATTATTATTATTATTAGGTACCACAGTTCAAGAAAGAGGTTGATAAGCTGGAGCATATCCAGAGGAAGGCGATGAAAATGGTGAAAAGTCTGGAAACCAGGCCCTGTGAGGAGAGATTCAGAGAGCTGGGTATGTTTAGCCTGGAGAAGAGAAGGTTAAGAGGTGATATGATAGCCCTATTTAAATATTTGAAGGGATGTCATATTGAGGAGGGAGCAAGCTTGTTTTCTGCTGCTCCAGAGAACAGGACATGGAACAATGGATGCAAGCTACAGCAAAAACGATTCCAACCAAACATTAGGAAGAACTTCCTAACAGTAAGAGCTGTGGAAGACACTGCTTGGGAGAGTAATGGAGTCTCCTTCTTTGGAGAAGATGCTGGATGGCCATCTGTCGAGATTGCTTAGATTGTGTGTTCCTGCATTGCAGGGAGTTGGGCTGGATAACCCTTGTAGTCTCTTCCAACTCAATGATTCTGATTCTATGGACCCCAGTCCATTTCACCAGAAGCCACAATTCTCAGCAATAACCAGCACAGCTGACAGTGAGCGATTCTTGGAGTTAAAGTCCATAAAGTCTGGAGAACCAAAGGCTGAGAAGCCTTGCTCTAGTCTAGGTGAAAGCCTCCAAGAACTCAGAATATATTGCACAGTGTGATATTATAGACTTTTGTGGAGAAAATGTTGTTGCATTTATTAGATAAATTATAGTGAAGTATAGTCGATGTAGTAAGGTAAGGATTTGTTGGGAAGGGGCAAGAGCAGGGAATGTTGGGAGTGGCAGGTGACTAGCTGAATGTCTGAGAGGATTTTTTAAAAGGCAGGTGCCTATAGCAGTTAGTCAGGGTGAGCATTGGGTCTGTCATGGTTAGGGCTGGGAGTCTGTGATCCAATCCACACTGCAAGAATAATCCAGTTTGAGACTGCTTTAACTGTCCTGGCTCGGTGCTGGGGAATCGTGGGAACTGCATTTGATTTTGGCACCAGAGCTATCTGATACAGAAGGCTAAATGTCTCACAAACGTACATTTCCCAGAATTCCTTAGCACTGAGCCAGGCAGTTAATGTGGATTATTTCTGCAGTGTGGATTGGATCTCTCAGAGTTAGGATGAGGAGTTTGAGATGTTAGAACAGTTACATCAAAGTTAATTAGGACATGGGTAAGAATGAGAGTGGGAGATGTGAATTAGCATTAGTGTAAGTATGGATTTAGATTTTAATACATCCATTTGATGTCATGTTTTTGCTTAACAAATCATTTTTGGATTATATGCCTTTACCTTTTGGAACAATACATAAGGAATATGAGAAAGCTCAATTTCAGACACAAAGTGTCTGCGGTAGAAGCAGTTAACCAAGGGTAGTAGTGTCCCATTGGAGGGTTAGGTGAATAAAGATTTGCACAGGAATCGCAAGGGCATGTAGAAGGTCCTCACATTTGATGCCATAGAGTGGAAGGTCTTCACATTGGTGGCAAAGGAGAGGAGAAGCAAAAAAAAACACACAGGGAGGGAGAGACCTATTCAATCTTTTTCTCCTTGACAGTTTGGTTTTTTGGGTGGGTTTTTTGTTTTTTGATTGATTGATTGATTGATTGATTGAGACAAAAGGATAGAAAAGGTAAGGACACAGAAGAGATTAGAAGCAGAAGACATTGTTTGGAAATAGATGACTGTACTCTTTAAATATCTCAAGCACTGTCACAGGGAGGAGGATACAGGTTTGTTCTTTGCTGCCACAGAGAGTAGAACCAGGTCAAATGGATTTAGGTTACAGGAAAGTAGATATCAGATGAACATTAGAAGGAACGTCTTGATAGTAAAAAAAAGGTTGACGATTGAACCCCTTGCCTAGAGAGTCTGTGGAGTGTCCTTCTCCGGACATCTTCAAAAAGAAGCTGGACAGCTACCTGCTGGGGATGCTTTAGCTGGAGATCCAGCCTTGAGCAGAGGTTTGGACATGGTTCCTTCCAGCTCTATGATTCTATTATTTTATAGTACAGTGGGCCCTTGGTATCAGCTGAGGTTAGGTTCCAGGACCCCCTGTGGATACCAAAATCTGACAATGCTCAAGTCCCATCATATACAGTGGGGTAGTAAATTGGTGTCCTTTGTTTTTTAAAAATGACAAAATCAAGGTATGCTTTTTGGAATTTTTAAAAAACATTTTCAGGCCATGGATAATTGAATCCATGGATACAAAGGGCTGACAGTAGTACAGTATATCACTATGCTATCTAACCGGTGTAGACACAGTGGCTGAAAGGCTGGGTCTGGCTGTAGGAAATCAGATGCAGTTGCCTGCTCAGCCAACAAGTGCACCTGACAGCCTTACAGGGAAAGTGTGTATCTAGGAGCTCTTTCATACTACACAATTATAGCACTATAATTAGTCTTTAGCTGACATGTTTGCATCCTATGGAATTCTGGGATTTGTACTTTAGGAAGGAGTGTTTAAAACTCTCAGCCAGAGAGCTCTAATGCCTCTCCAAACTACAAACCAGGATTTCCAAAAAAAAAAAAAAAAAAAAGGAAAGGAAAGGAAAGGAAAGGAAAGGAAAGGAAAAAAGATGCAGCCAGGGCAATTAAAGTGCAACCATAGTGCTACAACTATATAGTGTGAACGGGCTTTCAGATGCTGTTTCAAACATCTGAACAATTTAGTATCAAACACTTTTCAAATATCATGTAACTATATTTCTCTAGCCCACTACATGAGTTAGACTTGTCCATAAGTATGCAGACTCTACAAATACAAGCATCTAAATGCATATTTAAATTGAAACATTTGATTAGGCACACAAGGACTATAATTTGGGATAATAATATGATGATTTACTGACAGACTAAGAGCTATGGACACTAAACACTCGAATATGTCCAGTGCAAACAATTCAGTATTACATTAGTCAGACAGCAATGCTCTCGGACTCTGGTTACCAAATATGAATATTCAGATGTGATATTTACCACGATTATATTGTTTATTTTAATTTCCCTGATCCTGCCTTTAGCTTTATGTCTACAATGTCCATTAATCTAAATCATTAAAGGAAAAATGCACTGGAAGGATTATAAAGCAGTGACACAATTAGATTAAAATGTGGGGGGTTTTTTTAGGGAAACCATTAATTGCTCATATGCCTAATAACTTAAGCTTGCCATTGGCTTCAAGAACTATAATGTAGATCTTTGTTTCCAAAAATAGAGAATTAGAATATTTATGTGATCTAGTGACAGTGTCTCCCCTGTAGTACCATAGGGGAAGGTTGCACATCTAAGAACCAACCGGGAATATGGTTCCCCATCCTATTTGGCTTGGGGGCCACATTGGTCTCCCACAGGAATTTAGAGGTCCCCATTGTTGTTATTGTTAATTGTTGTCAGGCCAATTTTGACTTATAGTGACTTTATGAATGAGAGACCTCCAAGTCACTGTCTTATCAGCGGCCATACTCAGATCTTGCAAATTCAAGATTGTGGCTTCCTTGGTTGATTCTGTTGTTGTTGCTATGTGCTTCCAAATCATTTGTGACTTATGGCAACTGTAAGTGAGCCTAAAATAAGGTTTTTCTTGGCAAGTTACTGCAGAGGGGGTTTGCCATTGCCATCCTCTGAGGCTGAGAGAGTGTCACTTGTCCAAGGTAACCCAATGAGTTTTTGTTTTTAATGCCTGAGATGGGTTATGAGGATTACGTCTAGAGTCATAATCCAACTCTCAAACCACTACAGTACACTGGCCCTACCCATTGGTAATGCCGTTTTCCTCTTTTCCGACTGCATTCCACCCTACCAAACATTATTGTCTTTTCCACTCGTCTCAGAATGTGTCCAAAGTCTCAGCTTAGTCATCCTGGCTTCTAGTTAGAATTCAGGCTCGACTTGCTCTAGACCCACATCTCCATGAATCCCAATTGTTTTACCTCAAAATGAACTGTTAGAAAACTGGGGGGGGGGGGGGGGGGATCCAGAAGTGCAGTATAGTTGAAGCAGTGTTTCCATAAGATTATTCACATATCATGCCCTATACCAGTACAGGTGTTTTCATATGCACAGTGGTGTTTGTATGATGCATGCAGGGCTGCTGCCATGCTGCAGAATTAATGCAGTTTAGCACTGCTTTAACTGTCATTGCTCCATCCTATGGAATCCTGTGATTTGTAGTTTGTTTTGGCATAAGAGCTCTTTGATAGAGAAGGCAAACTACCTCACAAAACTACAAATCCCAGAATTGCATAGCATCGATCCATGGCAGTTAGTGTCAAACTGAATTAATTCTGCAGTGTAGATGCAGCCAAACACTTTCACTTGTAAGATATAGATTGTGTGAATTAATGTGCTTGCAGTGAACATATTGAACTATGATAGTCTAATGTGTTCTGTTGTGATGCAATGTATACTATATTCAAGTAAGTAGGGGGGTTTTCCCATTAGTACTTTGGGGAACAGCATGTGAGGATGAAAAACAATGTTAAAATGCTTCCATTTGTGAATACTTAGTAAAGCTGAACTTTTCATGTGCAAAACAAGAATGCTGGACACAAAATTACCCATCTGCTTGCAATGGTTATGGGATGATCCAGTGCCAACCCATCTACATATTGTAACTAGCACAACTACGGTTTGCAACTCATTTTTGCTTCTGTTCATTCTGTTTTCTTGCTTCCCATTCAGCTGTATTAAAATCTTCTCCAAAGTGTTAGGGTTTGTTTGTTTGCTTGTTTGTTTGTTTGTTAAAATCTGTTCTTTGTTTTCCAAATGAACTCAATTAGACCAGTATTTCCCGTTAAATTAAATATCTGCTAGGGTTTTATTGCTTTTAATTGTCATGTTATAGTCCTATGTAACTTTAAAAAGCATAACGGAATCATAAAAGAGCATATTTATTTATTTATTTTATTATAGTCCCACTTTTAGAGGAAAGGCTGGATACAAATGAAATGATGGCTGGATGGATTATTTACATTCATATCCCCCCCTTTTTCTCCAATAACCTGAAAGTAGTATACACAGGCCTTCTCTCTACTTTATCCTCACGATTGTTGTTATTGTTATTACTATTTCCTGTATATTTCCCAGTTTGGTATTGGTTTATAACAGATAAACCAAACATCATTTGAAATTAATAGCATACAAAAGCACAAAACTTAAACCCATTAAAACAAGAACAAATAAATGCCCAGCACATTATATAAGGCCTATTTCCCCAAGGGGAAAAAAGTTCTCAAAACCCTGTCAAAATAAAAAAATATCTTTACCTGCTTGCAGAAAGATAGTAAAGAGGGCCAATCCAACCTCTCTAGGAAAGGAGTTCCAGATCCTAGGGGGCAGCCATTGATAAGACAAAAAAGTAACTGTGAAGGTGGTGAGACAGAGAGCAGGGCCTCCCCAGAAGACTTCCAAACCCAAGGAGTTTCATGCAGCAGTGGTGTTACTAACTATGGTGACACACAGGGGCTTTCTAGATTGGCAAAAAGAAGTGTGTTCATGGCTGCATGAAACTCTAGCCTTTAGATGAGAAAAAGGGAAAGTGTGCCATGAAAACACTTTTTTTGCGTTTTAGGGGTGAAGAAGCGCCTTCAAAAGGGTGCTGGTTTTCCCAGCTTCTTTTTTAAAAACTGTGGAACAGCGCAGCTCCATCTAAAGGCTGTGGTGCAGCTGCTAAGCATTAAGGAAAAGGCAACTTCATGTCACACTTTCCTGCCAATCTAGAAAGCCCCACAGTATGGGAAGGGTAGGTGCACACTGCTCCTACTCCTCTGACCCTGGGCTTTGTCTCCTGGGAGAAGCCTGGGGACAGAGCAGCCGGGAAGCATATGCCCTTCATGCACTGAATGTGGAGGAGACCCCAACCAGGTGTCACCATTCTTCTGGTTGTCACTCAGTGTAGTCTGACCCCCCCCCCCCCCGCACCTGGCTGGTGATGCCACTGCCATGAAGTAGATTTGGTCCTTCAAATAACCTGGACCTGAACCACATAGGGCTTGATAGGTCATCATCAGCACTTTGAATCCTGCTTAGAAACAGATTGAGAGCCAATGGATCTGTTGCAATGAGAGAGTTGTGTGCTCCCTGTAGCCACCCCTACTTAACAATTTGGCTTCAGCTCTTTGAACAGCTGAAGAGGAATATGTATACAGGATGGATACCTCAAAGATTGCTGCATAAACAAAGATCAGCTTCTGAAAAAGGCTGGAGATGTGGGCTAGGGGTGCTATGCTTCTCCTCATGATGTGGCCAAGTCCAGCGATGGTTCCCTTTTTGACAGCTCTGTTGGAGTTTATTTCGTATTGGATACTTTGCATGCTGTATCACTCTTTTAAAGCATTGTGGAGCTGCATCACAGCAGCCTGGAAGCTTTCTGCAGAAGAGCACAGCTGGACTTTGCAGGCCCTTCTGATTGCCTAGTGACTCATCTTGCGAGGATGAAAGTCTAAATCAACACTGTCAATCACTTGGTAGTCAGAAAAACTACAGTAACTGTTCTTGTAACTTTGCTCTATCAACAAATGCTAAGACTTGATCTAAATAAGGACATTTGGGATGGACCTTTATATGAACTTTTACACATGACAGGTTGTTGATTCCATAACATTTGGCTGTGGATGGGAAAGGACTGACCTCATCCCCCTTCCCTCCCCTTCTCTGTTCCTCTTCAAGCCTTCCCCTGTGTCTTACTCCTTCTTCTCTTCTTCTCTTCTGCTTTTCCATTCCACTCTTTCCTTTTCTCTCCTTCCACTTTGTTTTTCTTTGTGACCTTGACTCTAAGCAGGTTGTCTAATTGTCATTTACTATAAGTGGAATAAATATGGAGGGGAAGGAGTTGTGGGTAAATAAATATGGGGATGTTGTGTTTCTATTTTATTATTTTATATGTTTTCAAAACTGCTTTTAACTTGCATTTACTGTATATACTCATTTTAATAAAAAGAATTCACCCCAAAAAACCTGAATTGACTTATCCATAGGTCAATGTAAGTACTGTACTTTCATTCTTGGTGAAAAACAAGAGTGTAATCTGTCCTGGAAAAACTGACCCCATTCTACTAATGCCTGCTGGAATTTTGTTAGTTATTTGACATTATTTTCCTTTGCTACATAATTTAGTTCCTTTGTTACATGCCCCTTGATTTTACCCTCAACTTATGCATGGGTCATATCAAAATCCATAATTTTGACTCCAGAGTGTGCCTTTGACTTATACATGAGGTCAACCTATAGTCAAGTACATACTGTGACTTGTAATTTTTTCAAAGCAGATGATCGGTTTAATTGTATTTCACTTTTGTACTAAGAGCTTTTTAGTTGCATGTGTTTGTAAAAGGTTGTACAATGCCTTGGATCCTGTGCAGAGGGAAAGGTAGGATATAAATAAAATAAATCAGTCAATTAAATATGAAATATGAGAGCCATGTTGTAGTGGTTTGAGGGGTATAATAGGACTATAGCAGCCAAGCACATCTCCATTTTGCATGGACCCAGGGGCCAGTAAGAGCCCTTCTCTTCATTCTAACTACAATTGCTCTGGCCTCTGATAAACAGAAGAACCACCATAGTAATGTCAGTTAATATACCAACACCTTCCTTTTCTTGCACAGTGATTTTATATTTTTTATAGCTAGTATACTGTTTTGAACTTTGGAAAAGCAATACATAAGTACCTACATAAATAGTTAAATTTAGGTCAGGACTGCAAAAAGAAACTTATATTCTCATATCTTCCAATATGTTCTTCTATGAATTAGCCACCATAACGTTATTGTAGTGTAGTGGTTTGAGCATTGTATTAGGACTCTGGCAGACCAGGGTTCAATCCCTGCTCAGCCATAACACCCACTGGATGACCTTAGGCAAGTCACATTTTCTCAGCCTTAGAGGATGGCAACAGAAGCCCTTTCTGAAGAAATCTGGCCAAGAAAACAATTGCATAGGGTCACCATAAACTGGAAATGAAGGCACGTAACAACAATATAAGTGGAAATAGGCTGAACTGCAGATAGGAGAACTATTGGATTTTTCATGGTATATTACTGCTTGCCCATGAGAAAGGAAGTTAATACAAATACTATTGTAATAAAAAAAAGATAAAACAACTTCTCTGTGAGGTCAGGTAATAGAGAGTGACTGGCCCAATATCACCCGGTGATAGTTTTCTGTTGGTTTTCCAGGTTATGTGGTTACATTCTGGAAGAGTTTATTCCTGCATCTATGGCTGGCTTCTGCAGAGGGTATTGGCATGGAGGTGTGGTATATATACACTTGTGTGACCCTTGGCTGGGAGAAAGTGATTTACATATTAATCTATGTGTTGATCTGTTGTTGAATAGCAAGGCCTCAGGGTGGGATATGCATGGTGAATGTGTCTATTTAGTTAGCAATCCATTGTGTGCAGGAGAAACCCCTGATCCCTGGGTTATATTCATTGACATGAACTGAGTCTTGATTTTGGGTTTTTTCAGGAATGGTAGCTAAACATTGTTTACTTTCAGTGTTTCTTCTTTCCTGTTAAAATTGTTCAGGTGTTTGTAGATTTTAGTGGCCTCTCTGTGACTTTCAAAGCTCTGTGAAGTCTAGATCTTAGTTCTCCCAAGTTTCAATCTGACGCTCTATACTGTTTCTTGATGCTCTTTACTTATGGCACTGTCTGATTATATATTAAGAGTACTATAAGTACATTAAATGCCAATGGAAATGGTTGAATATTGACCCTTGCAACATTAAAAATCCATTTTCACAAGAGTGAAATGAGGGGGAGTCATAAGTGCCTTGTTAAAAATACATTCCATACTTTCCATCAAGAACTGGATATCTATAAACGACATTTTCAAGAGCTCCCAGCAGTTATTCGCTTGTCTCTCTATCTACCAGAAGGGCATCCATGATGGGAAGAATAATCAAAAGGTCATACATTGTAAAATCTCCTGCGGGGTGTGTTCGATTTAAATGTGTTCCTATAAAAATCAATGTGAAATCACCCATTAAAATTATAGCATAGTTTTCCGAAACTGAACTGATAAACAATTACTGAAATTATCTGTTGTTGTTTTTTAATGACAGGTACACTGTGATATTTTTGAGAAGGAATTTGGAATGGCACATTTCTACATTCTTACAGGAGATTTTTATTATTATTATTTCCCTATGCCACGGTTCGATGCAGCGGCGGTACCCCAGGCAAAATGGCCTCAGGGGAGCAAACATGCCTTCTTGGCTGTCTTATCATCACACTGCTTCCTCTCTGTGTAGAAATCCTCTGCTACCAGTTTTAGAATCCTTGTTACAGGAGAGCAGAGTTTGATTGAACATTAGAAGGACCTTCTTGGCAGTAGGAGTGGTTTTGCAATGGAACCACCAATGGCCTAGAGAAGTGGTGGGGTCTCCTTCTCTGGACACATTCAAAAAGGGGCTGAACAGCTACTTGCTGAGAATGGTCTAGCTGGAGTTCCCACACTGAGCAGAGAATTGGACTCAATGGCCTATAGGGCCCCTTCCAGTTTTGTAATTCTATGATTATATGACCCAACGGTAACAGCTCCCTAGTATACAGAAAGACTCAATTTTTCTCAGTGATCTAGTTGAGTATTTTTTTTTTTCATTACATTGGCTAAAGTTTGAGAAAAAATATGAAAGCTATAAAATATCATAGCTACTGTGTGAGCGAAAATGGGTCATTCTTAGACACTTTGATATTCTTTGTTTGCTTCTGCACCATCTTCCATCAGCCTCACCAGCTGTGGGGGGTGAGGTGGATTAATGGTTGAGGATAGTCTGGGTAGAATTTGTTGTTTAGCAGGGCAATTCTACCATTGTCTGTCAAAATGTTACGGGATTTTGGGCTCCATCAGCTCAAGGTCTGGACCATTTCTCCATCATATTGTTACACCTTATCTTTTAGCAATAATGTATGTAAGTATTGAAGGAATTCTTGAAGAAGCGTGGATTGAACCCAGTTCCAGTACAGACGATTCTCCCCTCCCCAAAATTGTTGTTTTTCTTTAAATCAGAGGTGGGCAATTGGAGAGGGGACACAATGTCACTTCCAGTTTTGATTTCAGATTTATGGAGCTTCAAGGAGGTGTCAAGGGCCACACTATGGGGACCCAAGGGTCACATTTCACTCATGGGCCACACATTGGCCATCCCTGCTTTAAAGAGACTACAGGAACACATATGCACTTCCTGTAGTATCTTTAAAGCAGAAGCCTTCTGGGAAATGAATGAAGATGCCGGGCAGGATGTATCTGGAGTTATAGTCAGCATCATATTTACCCTAGTCTGATTGAAAGTAATCCATGTTTCATGTTTTGAAAGTCAACAGCAAGAAATCACACTGATCATGTTACTGGTGTCTCTGAGTGTCCCATAGTGCAGTCCCAGCACACCAATGGCTAGATGAAACACAATTAGTGCTACAATGAAGTTGTGGTTTTACCTTTATATGTGTGTGTGTATAGTTCATATATGTTGGACAGATATACCCTTTAACAGCACTGTCCCCAATCAGTGGCCGCTGCTGGTGGTGAGGTGAGGTGTGATGCCTTGTACTCTGGGTATCGCATGGCATGGCTGCTGGGCAAACACATGGTCTAGCCAGGTGGCGGGTGGCCAGCTGAGGGGTAGGTAAGTGACACAGCAGGAGGGGAGGGGAGGGGAGGGGAGGAGGGCACACTATGGGACACCATCACTAGTGACAGCATTGCCTTCAGATGTCCTAATTTGGCAGGGACAATCCCAGTTGATCCTCTGTCATCTTACATTTTTCAGCTGCTTTAAAATATCCCTGCTTCTCCCTCCTCCTCTTCTCACTTCCCCTCTTTTTCCTCAGTTTACTTCCATCTGAAGCAAACTGAATTCAAGGTGCAAAAGTAGTGTATATACTCATGTATAAGTCTAAAAATTTTAGTCAAAAAATTCTCCCCAAAAACCTGAGACGACTTATCTATGGGTCAAGGTAAGTATTGTACTTTAACTCTTATTAATAAAGGAACCAGGTACTGGTGTAATCTGACCTGGAAAAACTGGCCTCATTCTACTCTCCCATCCATCTAAACTTTGAGGTGAGCATAAACAGTTATGCCTGCTGGAATTTTGTAGTTTGAGTCTTCTTCCTTATTAATAACTTTTGCCATCTTGACCACACAGTGATGGTGCTTGGCTACATGTGTCCCAATTTTCATTTGTGAAAGGTTGGAGGGTATATTAAGTCATTTCATGATAACAAGGCTGGCTACAGGTTTGTTGAACTGTAGTAACAATATGAAAGGCCCATCCAAGAGAAGCCATGCTATATGTCAGTGTGAATAGTTTCCAACACTGCATTGGCTACCATATTTCCCAAATTGCTCTCCTTTTTTTTTTTTTTCCTATTGGAGTACACCAATGTCCATAAATATCAGTAGGGCAGATAACTGCTTTTAAAAGGTTCTATGACAGAAAAATGCTCTTTATTAGACACTAAATTTCTACCCAGCTTTTCATTACCAGTTGCTGGGCAATACAAGGGTGTTGTTTCACTCATGCCCTGCTTGAGAACTTTCTATAAACTTCTGAGTGGCCAGTGTGTAGACTGAAAAGATAGAATTTGGTCTGATCCAGCAGTGGTCCTCATGTTTTTATCATCTCCTCAAGCAGCTGAGTTCGAATAGCCACTGGAGATACATCAGACTTCCATAAAAACCTCCGATTTAACACTACTTTCCATTAATATAACATCTAGCCAATATAAGCTATCACCATAAAATTTTATTAGCCTCTCTTTTCTAATGGAAAAAAGACAATGGAAAGAGAACTGAAAGTATTTGCAGATTTTTGAGCTCAGTGACTGAATAAGAAACTTCCTTCAAATGCTAAAAATCTGTTTTTGAAATATGCAATGAAACTCTTCTTCAATCATTTTTCTTTTTGTTTTTGAGTGGTTTTTTTGATAAAACATCTAAAATCAGATCCAGATTTTTCTGGGTCTTCACTCCTTTCACCTTTTAAAACCCTTTAAAATCCAGTGGTTTTCCTAGCAATCTATAACACTACCACTGTTCAGAGATCATAAATGGGAACCACCTGTGCAGGCAATGATGATCCAGTATTCAAGAAAACAATCTTTGGAGTTCATTGACATGCTTACACCAGAACTGCATAAAGTCTATTTATATTCCATTCATATACAGTATATCTGAAGTCACTGAATATCCAGTGATATTTTGGAATGCTTGATATAACATATACTTCTATTCCCATGACAATTATTTACAAATCATAGAATCACAGGACTCTTTCATACAAGGCTAAATTGGAAGTATAATTTAAGGTCAATTCGAATGCAATCATGGGTTTTACGTTATTGCGAATTAACTCTTCGCACGCAAATTCGGGCAAGAGGGAAGCCAATTCGAATGCAATCATGGGTTTTACGTTATTGCAAATTAAAGCTTCGCATGCAAATTCAGGCAGGAGGGGGTTATTTTCGGGTAATGGGAAGTAATTCCGAACGGAGCAGGGGTTCATGTAAATTCGCTAAACAAGCGAATTTACATGAATCCGCATTGGCTCCATTCGGAGTTGGGAGAAATTCCTCCCCGTTTGAAAGAGTCCACAGAGTTGGAAGAGACCACAAGGGCCATCCAGTCTAACATCCTGCCATGTACTCACAATCAAAGCACACCTGACTGATAGGCATCCAGCCTCTGTTTAAAGACCTCCAAAGCAGGAGACTCCATAATAGTTTTAGTTCTGAACTAGTGTTGAGCAGTCATTTTTCAGCTGAATAAGGCTAAGCAGGTTAACTTGTAGGTAGTTGAGAGTCTCTGGAATCTTGAGGAAGACAACTTGTAAGTGATTAACTATGATGTTCCCTCCTGCTCTCGAGCATGTGCATACTTGGCTATTCCTTAGAGCCAACTTTGTTCCTGAAAACACAGGTGGTAGCAATATTCCTTTCACAAATTACAACTGGTTTCAATAAATGTGAACTTTTTTTCATGTCAGAAGCTATAATCTTTTATCCTGTAACCTCAAAAGGTTGGCTATTGCAATGTACTGTTCATGGGGATGTGGTTGAGGTGGCAAATGAGTGAGCCACTTATTGTTATTTTGAAGGCTCAGATCTTTGAATCACAGCCTTCACCTCGTGTCCTTTGTAACATGGACTTCTTAATAGTACAACTTTATTTCTGTCATATTAGGGTATGAAGTTGTGATAAATGGTGTCCTTCCATTCTTCGCAGATAACAAAGGGTTAAAATGTTTGAAGAGGAACTGTTACATTTATGTGAGGCAGCATCACAGAGGTGATGAGACAGCAACTGTCCCAGGCGGTTGGGAAAAAGCATGAACTTTTGAGATGGTTCAGATTATAAAAACAGCACAAGGCTTTTGTCTTTGGCTCTCTCCCTAAACAGAGGGAAAGGCTGGTCAAAGCCAGAAAGTGGGGTTCAGGTTCCCAGCTATCCCATGAACATCAAGTACTACAAATCCCATCTGATCTTTGAATAAGATTAGGAGAATATATCAGGCAGTGGCATTTAGTGGTGTTTTGATTCTTTTCTTGATTTGGCTGAAATGATTTTGCTCTGTAACTTATACTTTCTTTGTGTGCCTAGGGGATGTGGTGGTTCTTCATGCAGGAGTTATTCTTTTGCTATATAATTTCCTTACTGTTTAAAATTGCCCAGCCTCTCTTGCACTCCTTTTGCATGCCATAGCTTGGCCCAGTTCTTCCCTATGGTCATCAAGGGAAATGACAGTGGAATTTCCAGCAATATCCCAGTGCATTGCTAAAGTGGGAGAAGTCAATGGTGGCAGTGAGTTCTTTAGATAAAAGGTGGTCTCAAGAGATTGCATCCAGCTCAGGCAGGAGAAAGGAGAAAAACCCAGAGAACCTGCACAGCAGTGTATTCTTCTTTTCCTATGGCCACTTCATTGTATAGCCCACAACTCATGTGGGTGATAGCTGAGCAACGCAGATGGAGATGTACTTTAGTCACAGTTGGTGTATTACTTAATTAAGTCCAATAATATTTACAAGCAAGCTGCTGCACTCTTCGCAATATATTCCAGGACAGAATTTACTCTGATTCTGCACACTGCTCTCATAACTTTAATACATATTAGTATTGATAATATCTGGAGTTAAAATTGCAACCTTTCCCATTCTTACTCTATAAAGGTTCAGTAGATCTCTTGAGATCGTTAGGGTATGGATTTCACTTAAGTTTCAACAGTTATTAGACACTGAACCAATGTAGTTATTTAGACTGTATTATTTTGACCATGGCCAAAATGTTATGTAGAAAGGGCTTTCAGTGGCCAATGGTGACTGCAATACAAATGAGGAATCTATAAAATCAATGAAAATCATCTCTCCACCCCTTTCCACCATGGACATTCTCCCATAGGATTGTATGTCTCTCAAAGAGGAAATAAACCCTTACATCTGCAGGAAACTTCTCTGTCCAACCCAGTGAAATTAGCCTCTCCACATGTTTACTCAGAAATAAATAAGTCTCATTAAGGTAAGTGTATTCAATGGCACAGTCATGTTAGTCTTTTTCAGCATAAAAAGATATTTCTAGAAATTTCTTAAGAGGCAAAGCAGATGGTCCCGAGGCAGCAGATAGACACCACCCCTTCCAGCGCCTGATCAGACCCACAGCTACTGCACACTGCGGACCCAATCTGATGCTTTCCCATGCCAAAAAGAACTGTCAAAATGCCATTCCTTTTTAGAGTGGCAAAAGGGTGCCCTTGCCATCACGGTGGCAGCTTTTCACATTTCTTTAACACAGTATATCTAAACACTGCGCCAAAGAAGTGGCATGTTGCCGCCCTCCATGCAGTCAGGCATTGGGTCAGGGCATGCAGCATGCGGTCACCATGCCCCCAGTTCAACCCAATGCTGGCAATTTATATTGGCCTGTTTTGCCCCTTAGTCTCAAAGGTGCACTGGGATTCCTTACATTTTTAATGAAGTAATGCATAAAGGATTACAAATAAGTACTTATGGTATAAGTACATCTGAGAATTCTCTTTACTAGAAATATTGAAACCACAAATGTGATTATCCAAAGCAGATAATGTTTAATCCAGTGCTAGTCAAAGTGGTGGTCCACAAAAAGATTTTAAACCAGTGCTTCTCAAGGTATGTGGTGTGGAGTATTGCAAAGGTGCCAGTCCTTCACACCTGATACTTTGAGAAGCACTGATTTAAACTGTCATTTCTTATTTAAAATACCTATTAATTTATTGGATAAATGGAGGACTCTTTGTAACAAGATCTCCCCTTCTACAGAAGATGGCTCCACACTAATGGCTTCTCAGCTACCATTTTAAAAAGACACTGTTCACGTTTTTCACTTTTTCTCCTTAGCGAATTTCCCACATAAAAATGTACAAAGACGTGGGATAACAAAAGAGAATTTTGAGTGAAGTATGCCACAACAACATAAACCATTTTTACTGGTGAAAGCTACTATCAGTATAATATTTTAAGCATGCTTCCTCTATTGCGGACTGATTCAGATATTATTGGAAAAGCTGACAAAATTTGTTTCCATTATTTATCTGGTCTAGAGCAAGCCAACTCAAAATAGTGGTTCTGGGCTGATGTTCTTCCATGACCCACCAGCTGCTGGTCCACAAAAAGAAATCATTGTAGCCTGTCATGCCCCTCCTTGAGAGTTCAGCTTCTGTAGATGAAGCAGAACCACCCAGCACCCCTACCCTACAAAGATTCAAACACTGCAGGCGATTTACCACAGCCAGGCCCTCCTCCAGTTCTGTCTAACAGCCACTTGAGTGATCCACAGGAGGAGGATGGAGAAGAGATAACATCCCAATAAAGGAGAAGGCATAGGCATCTCTAGCAGATTCAGCCCCTCCTGCACAGGCAAAGTGAGAAGTTTTGTGGACACAGCAGAGAAATGTTTTCCTGGAATAATGACTGCAAGAAGGGAAGATCTGAGTCAGTGTGCTTTATAAGATGTGGGCTTTTCCAATTCCAGTTGTTGGAAACAACTGCATTGCTTCCTGAAGCCAAACGTTTACAGCAAGACCTGACTCTACGATTTTTGACTTTGGACTGTTCCTTGACCATGCTTTCTGTGCACTGTACATACGATTTATGGCCTCTGATCTTTTGACTGATTGATGCTGGATTCCACTTGCTCCTTTGACTTCTGGACTCCTAGCACCCTTTCAGCTAGTGCAGTATGAAAACAGAACAGAGCCAATGGTCACAAATATGGTACTGCCCCCTTGTATGTTAGTGGGGGGATGCCAGCCCTCCACATCAAGCAGCCTGAAACACATTGCTCTAGAGCAGTGGTTCTCAAACTTTGGGTGTCCAGATGTTTTGGACTTCAATTCCCAGAAGTCCCAGTCAGTATGTTCATTGTTCAGCAATTCTAGGAGTTGAAGTCTCAAAAATCTAGAGGACCAAAGGTTGACAACCACTGATCTAGAGCATTGGTTCCCAAATTTTATTCTTTTAGGTGTTTTGAACTTCCACTCCCAGAAGCTCTAGCCATCTTGGCCAACACTCAGGAATTCTGGGACCTGAAATCCAAAACACCTGAAGGACTGAAGTTTGGAAACTACTGCTCTAGAGTATAATTCAGGTCCTACTCCCATACTAATTTTAATCCACTGATAATTTAGCAATAACATGTACATTTCTTTTACAAGTAATAATTAAACACTGTTTATATAAAGTTGACGTTATACTCTTCATAGCTACTTTATATTGCATACACCATTTTCAAAAGTAAGTAAACCTGTAATTTGGTTTAATACTTCTTTGAGGCTTCATGTATTTACAATGTTAAATTAAGTTGGTCTGGTAAATTTGACTTGTTGACCTGTAATTTGGTTTCCATTTGAGTAAAAATCAAGCCGTGCTATATAATTCCTCCAAGGAGCAAATTGTGCAAATTTATTTGGGTGATGAAACAAAGGGTGAATCAATACAGGATTTAAGGACTTAATGAGAGAGGCCAAATATTTACTCCAGTGATACAAGACTTGAATTGTGGTTGTAAAAAAGGTATTTTCAGCCATTAAAATTTGCTGCTCTGTCTTTTGGGAAGAATTACAGCTTAAAGGAGAACTCTCTAATAATTCTATTATTAATTAGAATATATAATTAATTAATAAGTAATAATTCTATTATTAATTAGAATATATAATTAATCAACCCATGATTTTTCAGATCCAATGGTAAATAATGGGGATATTTGGCACAGGTGAAATGCAGCATTATATATATATATATATATATATATATGGATTGTAGTGGCTCAAGTGATTAAGGCGCTGACTCTGTTGATTGCAAAATCGGCAGATTGGAAGTTTGAGGCCTGAGTGTCGCATGATGGGGTGAGTTCCCATCGCTAGTCCCAGCTTCTGCCAACCTAGCAGTTTGAAAGCATGCAAATGCAACTAGATAAATAGGTACCACTTCTCAGTGGGAAGGTAAAATCATGCTGGCCACATGATAATAGAGTAGTCTCTGACAACACTGGCTCTTCATCTTAGGAGTTTATCAGACGAGGGAAATTGGAAGTCCAATGACAATCCAAACACAATCATGGGGTTTCACGTTATTGCGTATTAAAGTATCTCACGCAATTTCAGGCAAAAGGGAAGTCATTCCGAATGCAATCATGAGTTTTACGTTATTTTGTATTAAATCATCTCATGCAATTTTGGGCAATGGGCAGTCATTTTCGGGTAATGGGAAGTCATTCTGAACACATTCCGAATGCAATCAGATTTCATGTAAATTCGCAAAACTAGCAAATTCATGTAATTGCGAATTGGCTCCATTCACAATTGAGAGAAATTCCTCCCATGTGATAAACTCCCTTGTAACGGAGATGAGCACCACCCCCTATGGCTGGAAATGACTTGACAACCTTTTCAATGGGAAATACCTTTACCTCTATGTATATATGTATATATATTATATATTAGTATTCCTAACTCTCCATCTCATTATCTCCCATAAATCAAGCCTTTTGCTACTCTTGGATTTTTCTTATTTAATATAAACTCTCCCCTCTCCCCCTGCAATTCTGTCAGAGGCAGCAGTACTGGAAGTGTCTGAAACAATTTTTTTTTAGGGAATGCCGAAAATTTAACCACAGCCAATTTACCTGATAGCTGTTACTAAACTCCAGAAAGGTTATTTAAAGTATTCGAATACCCCCCACCCTCATGCAGAGCAACATTGCTGGGAAAGAAACATCTCTGTTGGCCTTACATGATCAGAGGGCCCTGTTAATTTGCATCTTGACACCAGGAACCATGACAAGGAGTGCAGCACGGTGAAGCTAATAGTTATTTTAAACTGATAAAAACAGATTAAATGTTTTATTAGAAAATATTTAAGGATACAGTTTAACATAAACCAATAAGTAATACATATCACGTCTAAAGAATGCAATTGCAAATGAGAATACATAGTAGTTTGATAATATATAAGAAAATTAGATATAAAGCAAATTTCATTCCTAGGATGTGTTAATTTATTAAAACATTTTAAGAATAAAGCATACTAAGGAGACCAAAATATATAACCTTTTCTTTGAGATCACCAATGGCAATCACTAATATACCTAAAAAGTTCTATACCATAAAAGAAGAAGAAAAAAGAGAAGAAGCCAGGGGGGAAGAAGGGAGGAGGGAGAGAAGAATAGTGAAGACATCACCGTTCCTTTTCTACCAAAATCACAGCTGGTTCCTCATACTGATGATGGCCCGAAATGTGCTCAAGGTAGATGTCTCTGGACCATCTTATGGCATCTGACACCATTAGCTTGCGCATAAGTTTTGCATAGCGCTTTCCCACTCCACAAACTCTCAACACAGGTTCATTTGCTGGATCCCAGGAACCCAGGGCTCCAACAAGCAATGCATGGACAGAGACGTCATACCCCTTTTGTCTCAGGATTTCAGCCAGAGGGGTGTACTTTTGAGATTTCCGTTCTCTGGCCTCCCTCATGGCCAGCTTCCTGTTTTCAAAGGGGATGGTGACATCTACAATAGTAATCTTCTTGTGGTCTTCATCTGTGATTACTATGTCAGGTCTCAGTTGACTGTCTGTCCCAGGCACAGTTCGATTTAAAGAGATGGTGCCCATTGAAGCTGGGATAGCTTTGGCCAGTCGATTCATTACAGCATCATGCCGATGTTTCCAGGCTGTCGAGTGTGGAGGGAAGTTGCTGAGCACATGTGGAAGCTTCTCGTTTGGATGGTCACAACGACGGCAACGTTTATCGTGGTTGCCAATTTTAACAGCGCCATTGAGAGGCACAACATTTAGACGAGCTGGGTGAATAAAATGCCACTCAGCAAAACGGGTGAAATCTCTGCATGGAATAAAGTGGTTACTTGAGTCCCATTGCAATGTCACCTCAAAGACCTTGCCCTGGTCAGGCTTGCTCAAGAGCACGATGGTATATTTCTCCTTTAGAAGTTCTTTCAATGAATTTTCTAACAGATGCCTTATTTTATGGGAGAAGCTCTGGATCTCTGAGGGGTTCCCTTTGACCATGGTGAGCTGAGGACCCTCTTCAACAGCCCACACCCATTTGCAGCCAATAAGTTTATTTAAGCGTCGGGTTGCGTTCCGGGTGCAAGTGAAGAGGGAAGAGATGTCACTGCCGTCGCGTCCAAATTCATTTTCCAGCGACCAGAAAGGTAGGTTGCCAGGACACTTTCAGATGGAATTCTAGCAATGCGTTTTTGGATGACTTCTTTTAGAGAGCCTAGAGCAATAGATTTTACGGTCTTGTTAGGGCAAGTGAGAAGACGATATGCATGGATGATAGCTGCAGCATCCCCTGAATCTCCCAGCTTAGGGATCCTATTCCTTCATGTCGCTGAGCGATGTGCAGAATGTCATTGGTAGCACGCTTAGGAAGGCTAAGCCACTTCTTCAAAGAAGCCATAATTGCTCGGTCGACTCTATTAAGTGATGTTTTCTAGGCTGATGAACCTCGAAGAGCAAAGTCAATCCTTGGGAGGAGGAACACCCTAAGCTCATCGATCTTTTGCCATGGGGCTAAGAGGGATGCATTGATCTTCATGGCACCATTGGAGTCCCTAGGTGTTGGTAGGTATCTCCTTCTTTAAGATGGATCATGGGTTTCCCTTGGATGGTAAAAGCAGTTGTCAGCCAGATTGAAAATAATTGGGCTAAGTGAGCAGCCCTGTTTCACCCCACGACGAACTCGGATTTCTGCTGTCTCGCCTTCTGTCATCCACACTGTGGTGGTACAGTAGTTATAAAGTTCACGGAGCAGGTCAAGAAATGTTGAAGGCATGCCCAATTTGGCCAGTGTTTCCAAGATGTGAGAATGTGGCACAGAGCCAAAAGCATTGCTGATGTCAAGCCAGGCCATAGCACACTCTCTTCTGGTGCAACGAACAGTGTCAATAATTGTTTGTATTATGAAATTGTGTTCATAGCAGCCCTCACAGGACATGAAGCCCTTTTGTTAAGGGCTGACGACGCGACCAGTGATGGCCCAGTCTGTGACCCTGGCAGCAATGCAGCTTGTATACACTTTGTAGATGGTGCTACAGAGGGAAATTGGGTGCCATTTGTTAGAGGGAAATTGGGCACCTGTTTGCATGGTACAGCTTTTGAATACGTGATGCTATACGAGGGTCATATGAAGCTGCTTTGTTTCGTCTCCTGTCCTTTGGATGGTACAACAGATTAAACACTTGATCTTAGCCAAAAGGCTGAGAAGCAATTTTGAACTTCCGCTCCCAGACGTTATTTTAGTTCAAAATGCCCCACTCTTCCTCTTGTTGAATTGCTTTCAAGGTGACCAGATGTCCTCCTTTTCTAGGATATGCCCTACATTTCAACCTTCTGTCCAGGAGGAATTTCAAAATGTCCTCCTTTTTGAACATGACTAAGAAGCATGAGTTTAGATATATATATCAGTGTTTCTAGCTTTTATTTTGTAATGTCCTACATTTTTCTTGAGTGTCTTACATTTTTGGAGAGCCTTGTCCTCCTTTGTGGTTATGACATCCTGTCATCCTGAGCAAGCCATAGAGAGCAAGGATGGATGGATTCAGCAGGAGTACTGAGCAGTTTGTGAAATGCCAAGGCTTGATCATTGGGGAGCATTATCTAATCAGACCTGCTGCATAACCCAGTTTACCAATGGAATTATTTTATTTTTCTTATTAACTGAATATTTAATTTAATTGATCAATGGACCCCAGTTGGGCTGTGAGGGTGGGGCAACACTGTGGTCTCTGCCACTGAGAGGTGAATTTTTTGTATATTTATTGATTATTTATTTATTGGGGTTGGTTTAAATATTACTCTTATCTATCTCAGTGGGTGGAGGGAGAAAGAAGGAATTTGATGAACACCTATGGAACACATATGGTGAGAGATAGGTCTCTGGAGCTATCCCTACATGTCATGAAACCCGGGGTAAGGAAAGAGCCTGTCCTTGGGGCTGGCCTAAGGGTTTAGTCTTAGTGGCTGGATCCTCAGGTTGGCTTTCCAGTAGATGGCCGGGTGGGGATGAACCACTTTTGGCTTCTCCCTGGGGCGCAGGTGTTTTGCCTGGGGAAGCTGCAGAGGAGGTCTGGGAGAGAGCAACTGGCCCAGGTGCTCTGCACTAGATACTTCTTTTTGCACTTCTCGGGGGATGAAACTTAAATAGGTGATAATTTAAATAAAGTGGCCCATATTTCAATCCAGTGTCTTGGGTGTGGTCTCATTATTTCATGTGTTGGTCATCAAGACAGACAGAAGACAGATGAGAGAGAGAGATTTGTCTGCATGTCTCAAACAATATACACTACCCTAAAACAGCAACAGGACATAGGAAGGGGTTTGCATGAACATACAGAAAACACAATATTAAAAGAATAGAATTAGGCATGGAATGGAGAATTCCCCCAAACTGCTGCCTAGACAACATACACTGCTGCTGTGAGTTATAGTAGCTTAGTGCTCTTTGGAAAACAGATTATGTGAGGCTCTTGGGGGCTATCATTCTCCCACTGTCTCTCTCCATAGTTGGAGGGCATTCATACAGCTGAAATCAATCATGCTCTCACTGCCCTCAGAGTTTATGTTGTGTCTTTCCCTGCCAGAATCCAGTAATGGGGACAGGAAAAAGGCCAGTGCAAGAGTAAGAGCTTTGGAATGGAAGCAACTGTGCATTTTGTACAAGCCTCTGTGCTGCAACAAAAGCAGCCAGTGCTAAAGATTCATGGAAGGAGCTGCACCTTCATATTTACCCCTCCCTCTTCTTCTGTACTGAATTTGGCCTATGTCACTGGGCAAATGGGTTTTAGAGTCCTTGTTAACATCATACCCAAAGGTTAACAGCTTGTCTAGTGGCACAGAAAGGGGTGATTTATATGAAAGAGCTTTGCTAGATACTTTGCTTTAGTTTGGTAATTCAAGGCTGGGAACAAACCGGGGGAGTAAACTTTCCTTTGTTACTAACCTGCTTGTACAATTCTTATAGGTTTGGGACAGGAGATGGACCACATTGATGCATTTCACTTTGCTTGCTTCTGCACTGTATAACCCACAGGAATCCATATTTTATTCATCTCAATTGGGGGAGGGGAGGCAATCCAGCCCAGGGGTCCCATTTGGCCAGCCAGGAGGGGCAGGATTTCCAGCACTAAGTCCGGGAAGAATATGGTCCCTGGTCTACCACTGGCTGTGAGGGGATGTTGGACCCCATGAGTGAAAGGGCTGATATGCTCCTCTGCTGTATACAATCAGCCCATTGTATTCGCGGATTGTTTATCCATGTTTTCAACCATCCATGGCATGAAAATATTCCAAAAATATGTAAATTCCTAAAAAGTAAACCTTGATTTTGACTATACATATATACATACATACATGAATACATTATATATATATATATATATATAGTGATTTTACATAAGGGGCATAATTTTACTATGACACTGTATTTAATGGGACTTCAGCACCCCGTTAAATGTTGGGATTTTGGTATCCACTGAGGATTCTAGTACGAAACCCTAGCAGATATGAAGGGCCCACTGTAGCATCTTATTGTGTAACAGTAATGAGTGTCAGTGCACTTAGAGGGCACCTGAAACTGCAACCAGCTCCCCATGATGTTTGGACTGGTTGTGGTCACATAATGATCCCTTTAAAATACAAAAACAAAGTGGTACTGCAGAACATGCTGGAATAAAACTGTACAGAGCCCTGGCCTGGATTAACAGATAAATAGATTCATAACTCGTTTAAAGTTCAGATTAAGAGCCAGAGTGAATTCACCACCCGCATTGACATCAGAGTCACCAGCCTCCACTGGGAAAACTACCAGACTCCCCGTCTTACTATTTTAAGCAGTCTGAAGGTGTGCGTGTTTTTCCCAAGAGGTGTTTTATGACTAACAGTTCAGTCCTACACATTACTACTCAGTCAGAAGGAAGGAAAATGGAGAATGTGTAGGACTGAAGCCTCATTCTACAGGCCATTCAGTATACAGTCAGCCCTCCATAGCCACAGATTCAACCATCCATGACTTCAAGATATTCTCCGACAGAACAAACAAACAAAAACAAAAAAAGCAAGCCTTGATTTTTGCCATTTTATATAAGAGACACCTTTTCACTGTGCCACTGTATATTATGGAACCTGAGCATCCACAGATTTTGGTATCCATGTGGGGTCCTTGAAACAAATCCTGGTGGATACCAAGGGCCCACTATATGTGCATGTTTTAATACTTCTGTAAGTTTTTAATTTGTTATGGAACTTTTATATCATTTTCTTGATCATAGTGTTTTAATGTATTGACTATAAGTTAGATTTATATCAGCTTTCCTCCAATGATCTAACAACAGCCTGCATGGTTCTTCTCTTCCCCATTTTGTCCTACTCACAACCCTGTGGGGGAGGGTATGCTGAAGACAGTGCTAACCCCTAAGTTAGCCACTATGCTTTATTGCTCAGTAAGGTTTTCTCAAACCCCAGTCGAACTCTCTACATATACTGTTTCTCTGCAAACCCTTTAAAAACCTATTTGAAAAGTAAGGTATGCATAAGGTAGGAAATAATTATTTTTATGTCTCTTATTTATTTATTCTCTTATAAATAAGTCTTATTTATGAATATATATTTTATAATATATTATATATTTATACATTTATTATTGTTGTTGCTTTTGTTGTTGTTGTTGTTGTAATATTATATATTATAAATTATTATGATTATTAAGGCCTGACAAAGAGACCAAAATAAAGCTACTTCATGTCACTTTGGAGGTATGCTGTTTAAATGATGCATGTGTCCTAAGAGGCTGGAAGTCATACTATAGCCACTCTCCAGTCCTAAGGACTATGGTTAGAACAGAATATGGAGAAACAGAATGATTCCCAATTGGCAAAGGATCAGGGAAGGCTACATCCCATCCCCCAACCTGTTCAATTTGTATGCAGAAAATATCATATGATGAGCAGGCCTGAACTCAGAAGAAAGAAGAGTAAAGATAGGCGGAAGGAACATCAACAATCTATGATATGCAGATGACACTACATAACTAGTGGAAAACATCACAGACTTCGAACAATTATTAAGGAAGGTCAAAGAAGAAAGGGCAAAGGCAAGCTTATTGCTGAACATAAAAACAAACAAAAATAATGATCATGGAGGAGCTACATACATTCAATCTAGACAATAAGGAAATTGAAATAGTACAAGAATTCCCTTATCTAGGATCAAACATTGATCAGAATGGATTCTGCAGTCAAAAAGAAGACTAGGAATGAGAAGGGTAGGCATAAAAGAGCTAAATAAGATCCTAAAAATATGCAACTGAGCACAAAGGTTAGAATTGTCCAAACCATTATACTGTATTTCCTATCATGTGATGTGAGAGCTGGACAGTCAAGAGATCTGACTGAAAGAAAATCAACTCATTTGAGAGGTGATGCTGGAGAAGAGTGCCGAAGATAGCATGGACAGTCAAAAAGATTATTGCCTTTTCTAATGAAATAAATGGGTACCTGAGCAGATTAAACCTGAACTCTCCATGCAATCTATGATGATGAAACTAAAGTAGTTGTGCTTTGGCCACATCATGAGAAGGCTTGACTCACTAGAAAAGGCAATAATACTAGAGAAGGTGGAAGGTAGTAGAAAGAGAGGAGGAGCACATGCCAGATGGATGGACTCAACTGGAGAATCTACAGGACCTAAGCAGAGCATTGGAGGACAGAGGATCTTGGAGATATCTCAATTCACAGGGTCACAATGAGTCAGAGCAAATGCAAGGGCAGTTAACAATAACAACAGCAAACTATAAATCCCAGACTTCCATTGGATGGAATGATGACAGAGTGGAATCATAGCCCTGACGTTGTTTGTTGTGAAAGGCCCATAATCTGAAGTGCGGGAAAAGGCAAAAACAATAAACTGTGGGGAATGTGGATGCTTCTTTAGAAAGGAAACACAGGAAGGTCAGCATGATGCTTGTATTTGTTTGTTTTTTGCACAGGAGTGGAAGGGATACCTTTTCTACATGTGCTCCCAAAACATAAACTGTCTTCAATCCTGATGTTTTTCTGTGGAACATCAGTCATTGATTTTTTTCCCTCTCCGACAAATTCCTCATAAATAATGTCTCACTGGAAAGGACCTTGCTTCTGTTCCTTCAGGCGAACCATGTTTTTGATATTTTCCCAAAGATAAGCGGCACACAGGGCCCTAAATAAAACAGCTTTGTGCAACATTATTCAGAAACCATGGCAACAAGAAACCACAGACCTTCACAACTTCATAATGGCTGCAGCCACGAGGAAATAGCAAGCCACAGCTAAATGCCACAACATGAACCTGTCTCTCCAGGGCAAGTGTGGTGGTGAGTGTTTCCCCCTGAAAACTGGTTTTAGATCCAAGTGTCCAAGTGATTTCAAACACTGGTGTTTTTGCTCGCAAGTCCCGCACCACTGTGACCACACAGTACTGACAAGAAAAGCAATGATTTTGTTGTTTGGGAGGCTCTGTTCTGCTGTCATCTGCCCATTTGTAGCTTTAAAAAAATCACTGAAGTGTTTCCAGAGTTAAATAATAAAAGCACTCTTCATAAGATTGCTGTTTATTGAGTGCGTTCAAGCATTTAATATATTCACATTTATATTTGTCTGTAGAGTAACAAATATTTTGAATAAACTGGGAGAGGATTGTCTCCCATTGGAATAGGGATTTTTTACTACCCTAGAATGGAGAATTAAATGATTTTTGTCATTCTTTTACCATTACAAAGAATTCTGCTGAATCACATAGAAGTGCAAGCACTGAGTCTATAGAGTCATACAAGAGACAGTGATCAAAATATATTGAAAAACATGTTTCTGACATTGCTTTAGTGTTTTAACAACATCATGACAGGCAGCAACTCAACAGGTGCAGCTTTTTCCATTGAGGGGCATAAGAAAAGTTTTGTCTGTTGAGTTTCTTCCTGCCAGATAGTTGTGAAAGGCATAGGAACTGGCACTTGCCAGAAAAAAAGAACAGCAAACCTAGGAGTGGAAACAGGTAATAATCTAAAATTGTCACTGGTCATTTTAATTTATATAAAGTAAGTCTGGAAATATTCCCACTTCTTGTGCGTCAGCATTTATAGCTGCAATCCCACTCTGTACTGTCAGCCAAGACCAGTAAAAAGATTCACAGCATGGATGTGCTCTAATAGACCTTTTCACATATACTATAACAACATATTTTCCCTCTAGTAAAACTTTTATAAATATTATATTTTCACAGAATTGAAGGAGGGGGAAAGCTCCTCCTTAGATCCACCTTTAAAATATTATAACTAGACCCATTACTGTGAAAATAAAATGGGTGGTGTTTTTAGTGGGGGTTTTTATTAACATTATTTTTGAAATTAAAACTCTCAATCCCAAATCTGTTCCCTTGTGAATAAGTATCAGAACATTTAAAATAACTACGGTTTTCTGAAAATTGATTCTCAAATAACAGACTACACACAGGGAAACACATAGATTGTCTTCATTTCACCAGTTCCAATTAGTTCCATTTATCTCAAGAACTGCCTCCTAATATATAAAATTACTTCCACTGAGATCTACCTCTGAGCTTTTACTCCAAATTCCCAGTTAGTTACACTGCACTGCAGAAGTAATCCAGTTTGATACCACTTTAACTGTCATGACTCAATGCTATGGAATTCTGGGGACTGTAGTTTTGTGAGACATTTAGCCTTCAATGTCAGAGAGATTTGGTGCCCACAAGAAATTACATTTCCCAGATTTCCATAGCATTGAGCCATGGCAATTAAAGTGGTGTCAAACTGGATTATTTCTGCAGTGTGGATGCAGTCTTAGAAGTGCAATGGATGGGCATGAAAGATAGGATTTTTCCTGCTCAATTCCTAGCATTTGAATTACTCTCCTAAAGAACATTGTTTCGGCCCCATCATTGTTCATTCTAGCTGTTCCAAAGAGCTTTACTGATCAGTTCTGTTACAAAGAGCTTTATCCCCAGCCTCTCAATGGGAACTTTGTAAACTTACCCTTATACAGTATAAACTCAATTGATCCAGTGTCTGCATGCTGATTGTGACTTAGGGTTGCCAGATTGAAAACTGAATAGGCCTCCTGTACTGTTAAAGATTATGTAGAAATGGGAATCTCAGCAGGTGCATAATCAAGAAACAAGGAAAACCTGCTGACATTCTTGCTTTTACACAACCATTAAAGATACCGAAGCCCTTTACAGTTTTCTTTCTGGCAACTCTATGGCTAACAAAACATTCCTCCATCTAATTGTGGGTTATTGTGTCTATTGTTGTTGTTGTGTGCTGTCAAGTAATTTCTGACTTATAATGACTTACATCAAGCCTATCAAGTTTTTTTTTTCTTGACAAGATTTGTTCAGAGGTGGTTTGCCTTTGCATTCCTTTATAGCTGAGAGAGTATGACTTACCCAAGGTCACCCACTGGGCTTCAGCGGCCAAGCAGAGATTCAGACCCCTTCCTCCAGTCATAGTCCAATGGTCAGACCACTACATGGCATTTGCTCTTTATATTAATTTCAAATCATATTTATTTGATAGAGTTGCCGTTTTAGTTTGCTAAAATGAATAATGTTACTGTTTCTCCCTTTGTATATTCCAAATAATTTTTTTTAAAAAATCTTCCAAAAAAATTGAAATAACTTGCTTAAATATGGAGTGGCCTTGATCCACAAAACCACAATCAATTTGACCAGGAGACCTATCCGTAGAACAGTTCACATCGAACAGTTCGAGTGCATATACCTGACCCTGAAGGTCAGGGACATTTTGAGGATTCTGTTGGTCTACTGTCCACCCCGTTGTCTAACAGACTCCCTAACCAACCTGACACAGCTGGTCTTGGAGCTGGTGCTGGAGTCCCCTAGACTTCTTGTCCTGGGGGACTTCAACATCCCCTTCGAGGCTGGCTCAACAAATCCAACAGGTGCAGCTCAGGAGTTCATGGATTCCTTGACCACCATGCACCTGTGCTAATTGATCTCAGGGCCTACACATTGTGCAGGTAATACACTCGATGTGGTCTTTTGTACGGATCAGGATAATCCGTGGGCAGAAGTCACTGGACTACTGCCCTGTCATGGACGGATCATTTCCTGTTCAAGATAGGGTTAAAGGCTGCTACCCACATCCCCCCCCCAAGGGGTGGAGGACCTATTAAGATGGTCTGCCCTCAAAGGCTGATGGAACCCAAAAGGTTCCAAGAAGCTCTAGAGGGTTATATGGTTGGGAATGATGGCGATTCTGTTGACATTCTGGTTAATACCTGGAACACCGACCTCACCGGGGCTATAAACAGTTTCGCTCCCGAGCGTCCTCTCCAACTTGCTTCAAATAAACAACCTTGGTATTCACAAGATCTTCAGAAGATGAAGCTAGAGACGAGACGACTAGAGCGCTGCTGGCCCCAACACAGATGCTTATCTGACAAGGCGCTCCTAGAAAACTTATTAAAGTCCTATGGAACTGCAATCGATGCAGCAAAGAACTTGTTTTATGCTGCACGTATTGCATTGATGGAGTCCCGTCCAGCAGAGATATTCAGTGTGGTTAAAGAACTAATTCGGCCCCCTTCCACCCTGAATTCACTATTAGAACCAACAAATGCCTGCTGTGATGCTTTTAATGACTTCTTTGCTGATAAGATCTCTCAGATAAGGGCTGATCTAGACGCCGGCATTAATACAGAAACTATGAGAGAGGCGTCCAGTGACTCCGTGGACTTGGTTAGACTGGATCATTTTAAGTTTGTTAGTACTGAGGACGTGGACAAGCTCCTTGGAAGTGTTAGGAAGACTGCGTGCCCTCTTGATCCCTGCCCATCTTGGTTGACAGTCCAAGGAGGAGATGCAGTGAGGACATTACTTCAGCTTGTCATCAACGCATCCCTCAGGGAGGGCAAATTTCCAACTGAGCTAAACAAGCTGTGGTTAAACCACTTCTGAAAAAGCCCTCCCTGGATCCCTTACTTAGAAACAACTATAGACCGGTCTCACTGTTACCGTTCTTGGGCAAGGTGATCGAGAGAGCAGTTGCTTTCCAGCTCCAAGTTGTCTTGGAAGAAGCCGATTATCTAGACCCATTTCAAACTGGCTTCAGAAGGAGGTATGGAGTTTAGACAGCCATGGTCGCCTTGGTCGATGATCTCCATCTGGGCATCGATAGGGGAAGTGTGACTCTATTGGTGCTTTTGGACATCTCAGCAGCATTCGATACCATAGACCACAATATCCTTCTGGAAGGCCTGAGGGAGATGGGAATTGGTGGCACTGAGCTCCAGTGATTCCGTTCCTACCTCTCGGGCAGATTCCAGATGGTGAAGCTGGGAGACAGTTGCTCCCGTAAAAGAGAGCTGACATCTGGTGTCCCTCAGGGAGCCATTCTGTCTCCCATGCTATTTAACATTTACATGAAGCCGCTGGGAGAGATCATCCGGAGATATGGGGCACAGTGTTATCAATACGCTGATGACACTCAAATCTATTTCTCTATGACTCCGACTGCTGCAGTGACCAAGGATGGCATCTCTTCTCTGAACGCTTGTCTGGAATTGGTAATGGGCTGGATGAGGGAAAACAAATTCAGGCTGAAACCAGAGAAAACGGAGGTTCTTGTGATAGGCTCTCCTAGCCCAGGGATGGAGATTTGTCAGGTCACACTTCCCCTAAAGGACAAAGTTCACAGCCTGGGCGTACTCCTGGATGCTTCCCTCCAGCTGACATCACAGGTGGAGGCGACAGCCAAGAGTGCGTGATACCAGCTTTGGCTGATACGCCAGCTGCGCCCCTACCTGGGCAAAGAGGACCTTGAAACATTGATACATGAACTGGTAACCTCTTGTTTAGATTTCTGTAATGCGTTCTACATGGGGCTACCTTTGTACCAAGTCTGGAAGCTTCAATTGATTCAGAATGCGGCAGCCAGATTACTTACAGGGGCATCAAGAACAGATCATATTACCCCAATATTAAAATCTTTACACTGGCTGCCGATTAGTTTCCGGGTGCAATACAAAGTGTTGGTCGTTACCTTTAAAGCCCTATATGGCTTGGGCCCGAGTTACTTGAAGGAACGCCTCTCCCTACCCAATCCACCCTGCACTCTTAGAACATCAGGGAAGAATTTGTTAGATATTACTAAAACAAGATTGACGTCAACCTCCCATAGGGCTTTCTCTGTTATGGCTCCGAAACTTTGGAATGACTTGGAAGAGATCCATCTTATTACCACCTTAGATGCTTTTAAGAAAGCGCTTAAGACGGATCTCTTCTGGTGGGCCTATCCACCCGACTTACTCTAACGGACCAGAAATTAAACACAGAATCTGACCCAAATGGAATGTGGGACAATCAACTAGACTAAGGACTAAATTGTAGCTGGTTTTATTTGATGGTTTGATTTTTTTTAGGATGTTTTAGACTGTATTGCTTTGTAATTGTATTTTAATACACGTTGGAATCCCGCCTTGATCTGATAGGAGAGGAGGGAAATAAATATTATTATTATTATTATTATTATTATTATTATTTCCAAGTGGAGTCTGAGTAAATGAAAAGAGCCAACATTTCATAGAACTAGGCAGCAACAGAGACATGCTGGGTTGTTTGGGTTTTTTGCTTTTTGGCAAAACATCTCTCCCACATGCATTATTGAATGTAAAGCACTCAAATAAAATAAAATAAATAAATACAGATATACAGATCCCTTCTCCACCTTCCTCCCCGCTCATGTGATGAGCTTTTATCATTGCTTACACTTTGGCCATCCACCCAGATCTCAAAGATTTTGCTCCCTGCATGGAAGTAGGTGTAAATGACAGCACTTGACATTTCACTAATGAGAAAGCTTCTTCAGATCTTTGGCAGCCTGCACCTCTGAACTCTTCATCACAGTCTTTAAGATTAAGACAACAGTCTTATCCATCCTGACTGATTAGTAAGGCCTATTGAACTGAGACTTACTCATGACAAAACATGTTGAAAAGCAGTAGTTACTTTCATGGGGAGGGTGGGAAACCTTGGACATTCATGATGTTTTTGGATGATAAATTTCATAATCTCTTGCCATTGGCCATACTGGGTAGAGCTGATGGGAGTTGTAAGCCAAAACATCTGGAGGATCAAATCTGTCTCACTTCATGTCTCAAGCTGCTTCTGTCCCTCACTAGAAGACCTACACAAGCATAAGCAGGGAGAAATGTAAGGTACTACACTTAGGTAGGGGAAAAAATGAAAGGCTCAGATATAGGTTAGGTGACACCCGGCTTGACAACAGTACATGCAAAAGGGATCTAGGAGTCCTAGTAGACCACAAGATAATCCCAAGTCAACACTGTGATGTAGCAGCTAAAAAGCCAATATGATCTTAGGCTGCATCAATAAGAAAGTAGTGTCTATACTGAAGGAAATAATAGCCCTACTCTATTCTGCTTTGGTCCAGTCTAGTTCAAGAGGGATACTGACATGCTGGAGAGTATCCAGAGAAGAACAACCAAAATGGTAGAAGGTGTGGAGACTATATCCTATGAAGAGTGGCTTAGAGAGCTGGGTATGTTTAGTCTGAAGAGGAGAAAGTTAAGAAGTGATACGATAGCTATGTTTAAAAATTAGAAGGGGTGTCATATTGAAGCTGGAGTAAACTTGTTTTCACCTGCTCCAGAGACTAGGACATGGAACCATGGATTCAAGCTACAGGAGGTGAGATTCCACCACAACATTAAGAAGAACTTCCTGACTGTAAGAGCTGGTCAACACTGGAATAAACTGCCTCCGCATGTGGTGGAGTCTCCTTCTTTGGAGGTTTTTAAACAGAGGCTGGATGGCCATCTGTCAGGAGGGCTTTGATTGTGTCTGCGGGAAGTTGGACTGGGTGGCCCTTGTGGTCTCTTCCAACTCTCTGATTATATGATTCTATTTTATTCAAGTGAGGAATATTTTAATTATATAGACAAGCCCACTGTAATTCCACTTTAACTGCCATGGCTGCATTGTATGATATCAAGAAATTTGTAGTTTTCTGAGGCACTGGAGCTCTCTGGCTGAGAATTCTAAATGCCCTAAACTAAATCCCAGCGTTTCATAAATTGTTGCCATGACAGTTGGAATAGAAGTATAATGCTAAAACTGTGTAATGTGTAAAGATCCTAAGACTAAAGTGGTTAGACTTCAGACTACTTGACTGTAGGCATGGGACACTCCAAATAAAGCTTTTATTTTGCAGTTGCCTGACCTCTCTTTCTCAGGATTTCAGGGAATGGGGTGCAGGCATCATTGTTTTCCCCTTATAATTCTGCTTTGCCTTACCTTTCTTTCTGTTTTTTTTTAACCAGACAGAATCAATTAAGGAGGCAAAGATGAATAGCTATTGCACAATGCTTTTTGACTGACAGCACTAGAGATCTTTTGCATTTGACTGAGAACAGGCAATCATGATATTGGCATGGGGTACATGGACATGTTGCTAGGAATGAAGGAACAGGATTTTTTTAGAATTTGTGATCTGCACCACAGCTAAGCTCATAATTTTGTTCATACAAAATTCTAGGGTTTTTTTCTTCTTCTTCCCCCAAGCATCCTTTTTCAGACACCCAATTTAGCAACTGAGGAGACTTTAGTTTTGCTGTTGCTAAATAACTTTAGTTTTGCTGTTGCTAAATAACTGGTGAGAAAACATCTCAAACTGCTCCAAATCACCCAGAGATGTACCAGCATATCCTGCTGTACCTTCTGCTTGCTCTTGATCTAAATCATTTGTTTTTCATCTTGAATTTTTGCAGTTGGTGTAGGCTATGCATGTCAAAAAGAAATTAAAGTCACTTTCACAAATTGAAAAGATTCATAGAAAGATCACAGTGCAAAGTAAAATATAGGGGGATATGGTAGAACAATTGGCACATTCTCTCCAGAATATAGTTTAGATAAATAAAAGTTCAGAAGCAATGCTGGAGCAATCTCACTACATGTAATTATAAGCCTTTTAATAAGGAACAGCTGCAGGGCTTTCCTCACTCCTCTTATGTCTCTGTTGCCCACGCAAAGCAATAAGCAATCACATGTGGTTTTTTTCTATGAGATCCCAGGGCGTATGGATAGATCTCATGGAAGAACTGCTGGTGTTTTTATGGCCTAGCTCTGTGGCAACTATCCCCTCAATCCAGTGAGAGCAATTGTGTAGAAACAGACTTTTTTTTAATGCTGATCTGCTACACCATGTACCAAAAGGTGCCTATTTTTACCACAGAAACAATAGATTTTTTTTAAAAAAAAATCCCTCGTTACTTTATTATACCTTCCAACTGTTCCAGTTTAATAGGGAAAGTCCTGATTAATCATTTGTCATCCAACTTTCAAAATGTCCTGGTTTTTCTCACTCCCTTCCACTTTCCCTTTCATCCTCAATTTACTTTAGTTCAAATGGTGTGCAAAAGTAATTTGTACTCACCCCAGAGGCAAGGAGAGAGAAGGTGGCAGGATCTTGCCCTTCCCAGAAGGCTCAGACAGGAACAAATGGCTGCACCCTCTCCAAGCTTGTGTGCTCTTCCTCGTTCATTCCTTTTGCCATCTTAACTATGCTCTGATGTTCTCTGTACACGTTTGTAAAAAGATGATATTCAAGCCAATGCACTCTCTAGCAAGTGCTCTGGCAAAATGCCATTTGAAACATTACCAGTAACATTTTGAGAGGTTTTACAATGGATGCAGTAAAGTAGAATTTGAAAGAATCCTGACATATTGTGAACCAGCCTTCTGCCTGTGGTTTTAGTGTGACAGACAACCCAGGAATTCTGGCTTAATTTTACACCCAGACTGAGCCGTTAGCCATGATTTGTTCTTGCTTTACCTCTGGCTTACCAGAAGAAAAACAAAACAAAGTTCCGGATGTGAACATTATAGTAAACCACCAACCAATGGTTTATGCTTTGTTTACCAATGGAAGCAACTGAGCCTTATGCATATAGACCCCTGGTTATTATCACATGCATTCTGATCCCTTGATCATGTTTACATTCTTGTGGATATCTCTAGATACCCTTGGGGCCTCAGACAACTCCATCTGGGCATTTGGTCATACAATGTATCCTGAGCAGGGATGAGGGCTAGAAGGGGAAAAAATGGAGGATTTATTTGTGCACATTTGTTTCATGTCCTGTGAGTTAGTCTTTGCCTCATATTCCTGATCTCCTCCTAAACAGCACTTATGATGTGCAGAGAGTATTCTTAGCCAATCCTCTACTTACCAACCTCCTCTGAAGCTAGCAATCCAGCATTTGAAGACAACTATGTTTAGGGAGGCATTCCATATCATTGATTGTTAATTGTTCACGATGTTTATGTTTTGACTGTGTGCCTGCTGTATTATTTTAGTGATGTTTTAATTTTTGTAATTTTGTAAGGAGAAACTGGAGCATGTCCAAAGGAGGGCAACTAAGATGGTGAAGGGTCTGGAAACCATGCCCTATGAGGAACGCCTTAGGGAACTGGGGATGTTTAGCCAGGAGAAGAGAAGGTTAAGAAGTGATATGATAGCCCTGTTCAAATATTTGAAGGGATGTCATATTGAGGATGGAGCAAGCTTGTTTTCTGCTGCTGCAGAGACTAGAACGCGGAACAATGGATGCAAGCTGCATGAAAAGAGATTCCACCTCAACATTAGGAGGAACTTCCTGACAGTAAGGGCTGTTCGACAGTGGAACAGACTCCCTTGGAGTGTAGTGGAGTCTCCATCCTTGGAGGTCTTTAAGCAGAGGCTGGATGGCCATCTGTCAGGGATGCTTTGACTGGGAGTTCCTGCATGGCAGAGGGTTGGACTGGATGGCCCTTGTGATCTCTTCCAACTCTGTGATTCTATGATTCTATGTAATCAACATTACAAAATGTATGCTGTTTGGCAGGTTTTATTCTTATTTCATTTTGATTTCTACTATGTAAAGAGCTGTGCAAATCCTACAGTGCTCTAAATAATAATAATAATAATAATAATAATAATAATAATAATAATAATGATGTTTCTCAAGTTCAGAAATGGGGATTGGCAGCACCTGCTGCTAATATAGCTTATCTCTTGGCTTGGAAATCAAGTAATAACAGCAAATCTATCAGATAGTCAATAAACGGTAAGTTCTACATGCAGTATATCATATCCCTAATGAAAATATTTCCAAATGTTTTCATCCTGATAATTTCTGAAGTGCTGAGTTTTATTCCCATTCATTATCAGAGTTTGAAGCCAATCAGTCTTAAGGGGAAACTAGTGTCTTCCATTCTGTAAAGATTCATGAAAATCTACAGCTCTTTATTTTAGAATTTAGCCTGTCAGAAAACTCAGAAATTATTTACTTTTTAAAAAAATGTTCAAATCACAAATGAAACTTATGTGAAATTAGTGCCAAAGGGGAGTTTCATCAGAATTTCAAGATAATGAATCCTAGTGGTAATGCTCATGATTTCCTGTATTATACTATGTATTCTGTTTCTAGGGACCAGGAAGACTCAAGTTCTAAGCAAAACATCCCTATGAAAGCTCATGATATCTTACACATCCTAGGACTCAAATTTATATGATTATGGCAGAAATTGCATAGCAATGTATGACTCCATCCTCATAAGCCTTAGTTCCTATTATGGATTAGTTCTGCAAGATACAATACGTGCTGTTTGTAAGACTGTTGCCTTGATGGTAATTTCTTCTTTTTCTTTCCCTTCTTCTTCATCATCAACAATACTTATATTATGAAACAAAGCATTGCAGTTCCTACGTGCTTGCTTCTTTATGCGATATTTCTGAAATTCCAGATGGCTTCATTTTCTCCATCTGTAGACAGACACCGAGAGCAATTGTTTTGAAAGGAAAACTTCACAATTGTAAGACAATGTGTTCTAGAAGTTTGTAAAGAGCTACTTACAACAATTAGAAATCACTAGAAAGTCACTGATGATGTAAACAGACTATAAATGAAATAAAAGTCAAGTACACTTTAATATATTCTTTGTGTATATAGATTTTCTACAGTATTTAGTTCTAGACTTAATTCCATCCATCTATCCATCCCTTTATTTTTATCCTGCCCTTCTCCTAAGCTAACACTCAAGGTGGCTTACAAAAAGGCAAAGAACAGAGAGCCAGTGGTTTGAGTATTGGTTTACAGCTCTGGAGACCAGGCTTTGATTCCCAGCTTGGCCATGAAACCCAGTGGGTGACCGTGCTCTCAGCCTCAGAGGAAGGTAATGGCAAACCTCCTCTGGCTGAGGCAGGCTCACATGGGAAGATACAGTTCTTCAAGTAGCCTGGGCCTCAACTGTATAGGGCTTTACAAGTCCTTTGATAACTTTGATTTATGCCTGGAAACACTGTTCCAAGAGGGGAATTGTGTGCTCCCTGTAACCAGTCCCCATTAGCAACATGAATATAGTTCTTTGGATCTGATGAAGCTTTCAAAGTTTATCATACGACAGAATTTGGGGGTATAATGCAATGGCAATCCGAACACAATCATGGGGTTGCCCGTTATTGGGTATGAGTGTATCTCACGCAATTTCGGGCAATAGGAAGTCATTCTGAACGCAATCATGGGGTTTCATATAATTGCATATTAAACTATCTCATGCAGTTTCGGGCAACGGGGGGGGGGGTCATTTTCAGGCAATGGGAAGTCATTCTGAACGCAGTGGGCTTGTCTAAACTAGCGAATTTACATGAATTCGAATTGGCTCCATTCGAAATTGGGAGAAACACTCTTCAAAGGCAGCCCCACATAGATTGCACTACAGTACAGTACAGTTTGGATGCAACTAAAGCATGTGTTCCCATGGCCAAGTCAGACTTCCCAAGGAACAGGCACAGCTGGCTCACTGGCTTTAACTATGCAAATACACTCCTGGCCACAGATGAAACCAGAACATGCAGGGTCAGGGCTGAATCCAGGTGTACAGTTGAGCTGTGGAGGTAACTTCAGGGGCTGTGTAACCCCATCCAACACATGCTTAACCCCTATTCCCTGATCTGCCTTACAACTGACCGTGAGTACCTCTTTCTTGTCTGGATTCAGTTTCATTTTGTTTGCCCACATCCAATCCATTATAGTTAACAGGCATTAGTTTAGCACAGAGATAGCTTCCTTGGAATTAGGTGGAAAGAAATAATAGAGCTGGGTATAATCAGCAAATGGGTGACCTCTGACCACAAATAGTTTTTTGTGAGTTTTCCAGGCTATGTGACCATGTTCTAGAAGAGTTTCTTCGTGATGTTTCACCAGCATCTGTGGCTGGCATCTTCTCTGAAGATGCAAGCCACAGATGCTTCTCTGAAGATGCCAGCCACAGATGCTGGTGAAATTTCAGGAAAAAAAATCTTCTAGAACATGGCCACATAGCCCAGAAAACCCACAAAAACTATGGATATGGCCATTAAAGCCTTCAACTTCACATCTGACCACAAAACTCCACATAGCCTGTCCCAACAGTTTCATGTATATGTACTGTATACTGTATACTGTATGAGGGGCAAAACAGAGCCCTGTGGGATCCCCAGGTCAATGAACAGAGGCTCAAACAGGAGTCCCCTGGCATCACCTTCTTGGTTTGCCTCTCCAGAAAGATATTAAATAGCATGGGGGACAAAGTCAATTTTCAAGGCAATTTGGAACCATGCCTTGTCGTCATTGCCTATCCCATTATCCCGTCTTCCTCTGGCCTCTTTGGTATGCCAGGGAGGGCAAGGATGTGATGGCTCTCACCTCTCCTAGAATCCTGCCCACACCCTCAGGCTGCACAAGTTGAAAATGATCCATTAACAGTGGACAAATGGAAGGCAAGGTTACACAAGATCTGTATTAACTTTAGCAACATAGTCATAGCAGCTCTGATTGATTTAATCTGCAAAATGCTTAGCAAATTGTTCACAGTTGGCTATCGAGTGGTGTCGATTCCATTCCTTTGGGCTAAGGTGTAAAAGGCCCCTAAGAGCTTGAAACAGCTTCCCTGGATGGCTCTTTGCAAATCCAATTGGGGGGGGGGGGGATTCTGCTGCCTACATTGCCACATGGTAGGTCCTCAAATCAGCTTTAGCCCATGTTCAGTCAGATTCACTCAATATTCTTCCAGTGTCACTCTAGTCCCCATCTCACTCTCATTTCATTGCTGCCAGTTCCCTAAAGAACCAGGGTGCTAGTTCACCTCTACTCTGTGAGAGGAGATATTCAGTCTCAGGAGTGATTCTGTCCATCAGCCTGGCCATTTTCGTATTCCAGAGGTCAACCAGGGCTTTGCCAGAATTGCCTGTTGTCAAATTTTATTTTCCACAGGGCTCCCAACCCTTTAAAGGTCACAATAGAGGAACAAGGTCAGTAAATGTATTTCGTGTTGCATCACATCCATCACATTTCAGCTAAAGAAGTGATCCAAAGCAGTGAATATACTGGAATCCCAGGGAGGCACAAAGATAAGAACACACAACACATCCTGAAGATCACAAGGACCACACACTAGAGGCAATAAGAACAGACAGGGAAGCCCAGAGCTTTTTAACGGATTTTTAAGAAGTGACAATTCCCCTTGTCACCAGACCCATCTTTTTTACAAATGGAAAAACTGAACATGACAGGGGAGTTTATCACACGGGAGGAATTGCTCTCAATTTTGAAAGAAATGGAAGTGAGGTCAGTTCGGAATTGAGTAAATTCCAAGCTGGAGGATTCTGGCGACTGTTGTCCAACATACTTTTTCAAGTTCTGGTTTACACATATCACCTGATGAATGGTCTTCCAGACCCTCAGAGAAAATGTTTCCCAATAGAAAACTTTACTCAAGAGCTCACTGGAGTTCTGTTTGCTGGTCCTAATTCACTCAACAAGTTCCTTGCCTTGTGGGATATATGGGACCACAGCTATTCCTCATTGCATGGGATAGATTTCAGGCTACACCACTGTGTATGCCAACAGCATGGAAGGCACAGCCTATAGGCTGTATGCAGCTCAAGGCTATTTTTCTGACCATCCCATCACTTTTTGTTTTTTAAAAAATAATACACAACATGCCCCAATCTATGAGCTTCAAGGAAGGGCATGTGCAGGTCCCAGATATTGGATAGCAGTCTGCTCCTGTTTTACACTTAGTAGTAGTAGTAGTAGTAGTAGTATCCTGCTCTTTTCTCAGGAGTGAGACTCAGAGAGGCTTCACAATATTACAAACAGTACAATTAAAACATTAACCAATTATTCAACATCCCTACCTGTCCTCATAACAATTCCTTAAATGCCTGTGTGAACAGGTGGGTCTTAACCTGCCGACAGAAGGCCATCAAGGAGGGAGCCATTCTGATCTCCCTGGGCAGGGAGTTCCAGAGTTTAGGGGCAGCCACCAAGAAGGCTATCGCGTTCCCACCAACCGTGTTTGTGATGATGTTGCCACGGAGAGAAGGACCTCTCCAAATAATAATAATAATAATAATAATAATAATAATAGTTTATTTATAGCCCGCTCCTCTGTACATACACTCGGAGCGGGGTACAAGTAAAAAAAAACATAGATTAAAACAATCCCATGACCCGTTTCCAAACCTCCCACCCCTTAAAAATAGATTATGATCTCAGAGTCTGGGCCGGTTCATACAATGAGAAACGGTCTGTCAAATAGTGTGGACCTGAGCCATGTCGGGCTTTATAGGTGACAACTAGCACCTTGAATTGTATCCAGAAACAAACTGGCAGCCAATGAAGCTGTTTCAACAGGGACGTTGTATGCTCTCTGTAATCTGCCCCTGTTAACAGCCTGGCAGCAGCTCTTTAAGCCAGCTGAATTTTCCGAACACTTTTCATAGGTAGCCCCATGTACAGCCCATTACAATAGTCCAAACAGGATGTAACTAAGGCATGTACCACCGTGGCCAGATCTGGCTTCTCAAGGAATGGGTGCAGCTGGCACACAAGTTTTAAATGTGCGAAAGCACTCCTGGTCACAGCAGAGACCTGGGTCTCCATCTAACACAGGCTGGATCCTTATTCCCGGATCTGCCTTCCGACTGACCAGGAGCACCTCTGTCTTGTCTGGATTAAGTTTCAACTTGTTTGCCCACATCCAGTTCATTACTGAAGACAGAGACTGCTTTAGGACCAGGACAGCCTCCTTGGATTGAAGTGGGAAGGAGTAGTAGAGTTGAGTGTCATCTGCATATTGATGACACCGCACCCCAAAACTCCAGAAACCTTCCCCAGCGGTTTCATGTATATGTTAAACAGCATAGGGGACAACACAGAACCCTGAGGGACCCCACAGATCAATGGCCAGGGGGCCAAACAGGAGTCCCCCAGTACCACTTTCTGGGTTCTCCCCTCCAGAAAGGAATGGAGCCACTGTAGAACGGTGCCTCCAAGCCCCATCCCAGAGAGGCGGTCCAGAAGGATACCATGATCTATGGTATCAAAAGCCGCTGAGAGGTCAAGAAGAACCAACAGGGACACACTCCCCCTGTCCAGTTCCCTCCATAGGTCATCCACCAAGGCGATCAAGGCTGTCTCTGTTCCATAGCTAGGCCTGAAACCAGACTGAAATGGATCTAGATAATCCGTTTCATCCAGAAACCCTTGGAGTTGGGAAGCCACCACAACGTTGCCCAGAAATGGTAGGTTAGACACTGGCCGATAGTTATTCATTATTGTAGGATCCAAGGATGACTTTTTTAACAGAGGCCTCACAACAGCCTCCTTTAGGCAGGATGTAATTCTGCCTTGTAAGGAGGAATTGATTACCTGCTTTACCCACTCAGCCAGTCCCCCTCTGGCCTGTTTAATAAGCCAAGAAGGACAAGGGTCCAAGATACATGTGGTGGCTTTGACCTCTCCAAGGATCCTGTTCACATCATCAGGCTGCACAAGTTGAAAAGTATCCATTAACACTGGACTGGCAGGAGTCAAGGTTACGTCCATTGACACTGTATCAACTGTAGCATCTAAGTTGGAGCGGATTTGAGTGACTTTATTTGCAAAATGTCGTGCAAATTCTTCACAGCAAGCCTCTGAGAGGTCTGCATCCTCCACTTGAGGGTGAGTGTGTAAAAGACCCCTGACACCCAAAACAGCTCTGCTGGCTGGCTCCTTGCAGATGCAATGCTGGCAGCAAAAAATGATTTCTTTTTTAAAATAAATTTCTATGATTTATTTCATATCCAAAACAAATCTTCACACCTAAGGCATGGAGGGGATTCACCACAGGCCTTTGCAGGCACGGCAGCAGCTTGCCACTCCCACCCCATGACAACCCTGTTTCTAAGTATTGCAAAAATGTTGGCCTGGCACTATAGATTTCAACATGTTTCTGCATTTTGATTACCTACCAGATCTTTTAGGATCATCTGCAGTACAAAACACTCATCGCCAGAATGTTCTCTGTAGACAGCATTTAATTCTGAGAAATGTTTTCTAAAAATATGAGTCCAAGCAAGTCCATGCCTCTGCCATCCATGAACTATGTAACCAGGTAACATAAGTATACTTGAACACCATTAGTGTTACTTATTTCTGTAAACACAAGGACTGCTTTATTGTCACAATAAACTGTAACACCCATGACAATGAAACAGCAATGCAGGAATACAGGACTCGTTCAAATCAGACCAATGGTTCATTTAATTCAGTAGGGTTGGCAACAGCAGTTGCTTTCCAAGGCTTCAGACAAGTCTTCCTCATCACTAGCTGGGTCACCTCTGGTTAGTACTTGGATGGGAGACCACCATTGAATACAAGGTGCTGTAGGCTGTTCTTGAGAAGAAGGAGCAGGCAAAACTATCTCTGAGTTTTCCTTGAAAACCCTATGAAATTAATGGAGTCGCCATAAGTCAATAGGGGCCTTGAAGGAACACACTCACACCTGGAGAGACCTGGACTTAACATGGGATCTTTTACATGAGAAGTGCTTCCTATGCTAGTAAATGATAGGCTGCATCTACACCATAGAAATAATGACCTTTAACTGTCATAGGTCCATCCAACAGAATCCTGAGATTTATAGTTTTGTGAGGCTCCAGCTCTCTTTAGCAGAGAAGTCCTTGTACAGCTACAAATCTCAGGATTCAATAAGTTGGAGCTAGAGCACTTAAAGTGATGTCAAACTGCATTATTTCTACAGTTCCAATGCACCTATAGCCTTCCACTGATGAAACATAGGCTGGGAAACCAGTTACGAGGTTAAATGCTTATTATTGCTTTCCTTAACGAATCACAGTTCTTTGCTTTCCTGGAAAGAACTATTTCTGTGCTGTGATTAGTACGCTGTACAAATTCAGTTGCCTCATGTGACTGTTCAGGTGGATGAGTTTGTTTATTTCTTTATTGTATCTGTTTATTCATTAGTAACACTGATATCCTGCCTTTTCCACAGTGAACTCAATGTGACATTCATCATCTCCACCCCCCCCTCCCCAACTCTGGCTGAGATAGGTCAGGTAGAGAGGAATGTAAGGCAAAGTCATCCAGCAAGTTTCATGGCTCAGTAAGGATTAGAACCAGGTTCTCCCAGGTCCCAGTCACACACTTTAAACAGTACACTGAACTGAAGAATTTGAATGAATGGACTGAGGCAGAAAGATGAGAACTCCATTTGCCTTCATATCATTGATGAAGGAGAAAGGTATACAGTCCGCTGAGCAGGCCTGATTCACCTGACAGCAATATATTCAGAAAGTATAGGATTACACAGCACAGGATTATTCCTGCTGGGTCTAGCTCCTGTCATAGATGTACAATTGGCCCTTGGCACTCTTGGCTTTGACTTTTGCAGATTTGATTATTTATAATTTTGATTAAAATATTCTTTCTAGGTCCTCCAGCACAACTTTGCCAGATGTTGACTATAGAGTTGTGCTAGAGAACCTAGACGTTCCCGGAGAAAACACTTCTCTAGGTCCTCCAGCAAGATTCGATGGTCAACTTCTGGAAGATGTTGACCATAGAGTTGCTCTGGAGGACCTAGAGATTTCTAGAGAGCTGTTTTCTTAGATAAAAAGAATAGTGTTGTTGTTGTGTTTTAATTTGCAGGTTTTGTACATTCATGAGGTCCTCCACCCCAACCACAGCGGATGTGGAGGGGCCACTGTAGTTTCCTTATAAAACCACTGGAATTGGATCCAGAGACTTGTTGTATGGAGTTGAAAGGAGAAACAATTCATGTTTATATTGCTCCTGTTGTATGCCTTCAAGTCATTTCCAGCTCATGGCAACCCTAAAGCAAACCTATCATGGGGTTTTCTGAGGCTGAGAGAGTGTGACCCACCCAATGGATTTCCATGTCCACATGGGGATATGAACCCTGGTCAATGCTCAAACCACTATGCCACAATTATTGTTTCTCTCATTGTTTCTCTCTCTCTCTCTCTCTCTCTCAATCTCTCGCTCTCAGGTTCATTCTTATTTACATTCAGGAAGGAGAGCTTAGTTCTTGTAACACAGCACCTGTTGCCTCCTTCTCATTGTGCAAAAAAAGTGATGGATTGTACAGATATTTAAAATAGTACAGATGCCCTCTTGGTATAACATCTGGCCAGGCAGATAATTGTAAATGATCAAAAACAGGACACTAAGGAGATTATCAGACAGCCAAAAAGGACAGGAGAGAAGTGGGATGCTAACGACCTTATCACATGATTGTAGAAGACTATCAGACAATATCCTGTGCCGTCGCTTTCATCCTGTCTTTCCTTCATCAGTAAAAAGGAATGGCCCTATAACTTTTTATTGATGAAAAACTGCCATCGATAAAAAGTTATGGGGCTATTTCACTTCACTGATGGGAGAAGGACAAGACAAGTGTGATAGTGTGTACAGAGCTGTCTATTCTCCTCTAGGGGTCTGAAACATGGGTTACCTATCACCAACACCTATAACTCCTTGAACACTTTCATCCGCGCTGTATATGCACAGTCCTAAATATACACTGGACTGACTATGTGACGAACGTTGCTGTCCTGGAGCAAGCAGGGATCACCAGCATTGAGGCCATGCTACTGAAAACGCAGTTGCACTGGGCAGGGCACGTTTCTAGGATGGAGGACCACCGCCTCCCAAAAATCGTACTCTTCGGTGAACTCACCAGGGGTCAGCGTAAGAGGGGCACCCCAAAGAAGGGATACAAGGACTCCCTGAAACAACATCTCCAGCTTGGCCAAATTGATCACCAACAATGGTCTGCCCTGGCTTCACATCTGGAGGCATGGAAACACACTATCCACAATGCTGCAGCCTCTTTCAAGAACTCACGTCGAACGAGTCTCGAAGAGAAACGACAACGCAGAAAGAACCACAACTTGGAAACATCACCCAAGGAGTCTTTTTGCTGCACTCTCTGCAACCGGACTTGTATATCTCGGATTGGTCTTTTTAGTCATCAACGCGCTTGTAGAAAGCGTGGGATGAGTCCTTCTTGAATCTTTAGTGAAGAAAAGCCAGAGAGAGATAGTTCATATTTGATTGTTGTAGTACCAATTATCGTAAGCCATCCTGGGTATTAAATCTTTCAGTGTAGTGTGAATTCTGTAAATTAATAATCTTTGGTGGGGAAAAGTACTTCTTTTCTTCACTTTTGAACTGAGTGGAAATCAGTGTCATCAGATAACAGTATAAAGTGTCATGTGCTAGCGTCATAATGGTCCTTGCCTTCCTGATAATGAACATTTCTATCCTTGAGAGCAGGCAAAATCCATATGTATGAACATGCACAAGCATTTTGCAAAGTTTTATCAAGGCAGCATTTTCCAGGAGATTACCGGTGCACAGCAGCATGAAGTCATTCCACAGTATTTGTAAGATCTGTGTGGATAAGGCAAAAATAGAGTAGTAAGAACATCATGTGAATTGGACACCTATGTACCTATGGGTTGTCCATAGGTGCCTATATCAATGGCAATGAGGGAAAGCACTAAACAACTCGCTCTCAGATCTGGAAAGTGTGGGTCTGAGGATTCAAATTCAAAATCTCCCTACAAAGCGTGGGCTGATGTCGCATGAGTAATCCTATCTGCTGCAGTCTAAGTGCCTTTCTGCCAAAAGGAAAAGAAGAACCAGCAGGAGCACCTGCTCTTTGTCTGTGGATCCAGACAAGAATGACCTAATTCTAAGGCCTTGGGTTCTCTGACATGATAATAGACAGAAGAGAGGACAGGTGGGAAATGACAGATTGCAGCCTCTCGGGTGCATCTACAGTGTAGAAATAATGCCGTTTGATGGCACTTTTAAAGTGCAGTAGTTGAAATCAACTTGAGGGCAGCTAACAACAACAAGAAGCTCTGCCCTATTTGGGTTTTGTAATTTTACAAGGAGAGCCAGTGTGGTGTAGTGGTTTCAGTGTTGGACTCCGGAGACCAGGGTTTGATTCCCAGCTCCACCATGTAAACCCACTGGATGATCTTCAGGACGTTACACTCTCTCAGCCTCAGTGGAAGGCAATGGCAAACCCCCTCCAAAGAAACTTGCCAAGGACACCCCACGTGATAGGTTCGCCTTAAGGTCGCCATAAGTCAGAAATGACTTGAAGGAACACAACACATGCTGTTTTACAAGGTCTTTAGCCTTCTCTGGCCAAGAGGGCTGGCGCCTCACAAAAACAACAAATCCCAGGGTTCTGTAGGATGGAGCCATGGCACTAAAAGTGGTGTCAAACAGCATTGTTTCTACAGTGTAGACATACCATTAGAAGGTCCAGAAACCAGTTCAACAGGCTTTGCTGTCCTGGGGCTGCCCCAACCTAGAGATGGCCAGTTTGGTATTGGGTGGTGAGAGTAGGACACTGGGAAACCAGGGTTCAAATCCATAGCAACCCAATCAGTGAACAGAATAGAATCTTTATTGCAGTCATAGACCACTGGCAGACTCACTGGGTGACCTTGGCAGAGTCACACTCTCTCAGCCTCAGAGGATGGCAATGGCAAACCCCCCTCTGAACAAATCTTGCCAAGAAAACCTTAAGGTGGCCATAAGTTGGAAATGACTTGAAGGCACACAGCAACAAAGATGTACCCCTAGAAGTTCCAGAAACCAGTTCAACAGGCCTTGCCATCCTTCAAAGCCAGGGCTTCCCTGTCATGTCCAAAGGTCCACCATGGAGGCCCTTGTGTTGGTTTTTAATGTCAGAAATCTGGGCCACTGTTTGGGGATGTAGGCCTGGAGCAAAGCCCTTCTTACTGGTGGAGATTGGACTGCTTTCCTGGGTAGGATAAGAAGCAGGTAGCTATTGCAGTGGTCCTCCTTGGAATAAGGCTTTGGAGAAGCGGCACAAGGTGACCAGAGGTCCTCTTTTTCCAGGACATGTCCTCCATTTCAGCCTTCTGTCCAGGAGGGATTCCAAAAGGTCTTCCCCCATTTTGTGCATGACTAAAGAGCATGAGTTTCTATTGATATGAGTGTTTTGTAGCTTTCCTTTGGTCATGTCCTACATTTCGCGGTGCCTTCCCCTGGGTGACCAGAGGTCCTCCTTTTCCAGGACATGTCCTCAATTTCAACCTTCTGTCTGGGAGGAGGAATTCCAAAATTGCATAATTTTGAGCCTAAGAAAACATGGATTTACATTTCTAGGAGTGTTTTGAGCTTTGTTTAGGTCACGCCCTCCATTTTTCTGGAATGTCCTACATTTTGTGTTGACCTGACCAGGGGGACCAGAGGTCCTCCTTTTCCAGGACATGTCCTCCATTTCAACCTTCTGTCCAGGAGGAATTCCTAAATTGTCCTCCATGATTTTAAGCATGGATTTATATTTCTAGGAGTGTTCTGAACTGGCTGTGTCCTCCTTTTTGTTGGATGTCCTCCACTTCGAGTTGCCCTGCCCAGAGGTACTAGAGGTCCTCCTTTTCCAGGACATGTCCTCCATTCCAGCCTTCTCACCGGGAGCAAGGATTCCCAAAGGTCCTCCCTCATCTGGAGCAAGACAAGAATTTATATTCCTAAAAGTATATATTCTGACTAGATAGATAGATAGATAGATAGATAGACAGGGATCTATATAGAGATGTTGGAGTATATCTTGTAAATATATTGGTTTTATTTATTTGGGGTGTCAAATAAGAGCAGCTTACACATTTATTTTATTTTGAATTAGACAGTTCCTTGGCATCAGGATATCTAAAAAGAGAGGACACAACAGAAGAAGCGAATGCATAGGTGTATATGTGTGTGTGTGTGTGTGTATACTCCTATACAATCCCTTCTCCTTTTGTGTCCTCTCTTTCTACATCGCTTAAATCCAATCCTAACCCTTAGATTGCTTTTTCAGTTGCTTAAAACCATATATATATATATATATATATTCTTAAGCTTTATTTATATTTTATTATATATATATATATATATATACATATTATATATTTTGTGTATATTATTATAGTATAGATCTATTATAATACTATCAAATTAATAGATATCATAGATCATTCTGTGGGTATATTATACTATATATGAGTAGTATATAGGATATATATATATATATATATGATGTATATATTATTAAAGTATAGATATATTATAATACTATAGAAATTATATTTAAGATATATAGATATATATGATTTAATAATCTTTATAGATAGATAGATAGATAGATAGAGTAGATAGATCTGTGTGTGTGTGTCTCAATGGACCTGAGGTGTGTGGGGAGAGTGACTGTCAGTGGAGCTTCTCTGATGTCGGAGGGCTGCCCTTCTTTAGGGCTGGTCCTCCCTTTCCTTAGTCCTCCATTAAGTCCGGGTCCTAATCCCTGGGTCCCTGGGGGGGGGGGGTCGTTGTGCGCCTGCGCAGTGCCCCCCTTGCCTTTGTGGGACCCCCCCCTCTCCTTTCCGGCGTCCACGTGCCTCCTCCTTGGTTCCTTCTCCTTCTCTCCATCTCTAGCAGCAGCAGCCGACGGAGGGATGGCATCAGCCTCAGCCTCAGCCTCAGCCTCTCTTGCTGGGCCAGGAGGGCGCCCCGAGGAGTGAGAGGCAGAGGCTGGTAGACCCAGACCCAGCCCAGGGCCCGGGGGGCGAGGGATGCAGTGGGCCCCTTCCCCCGGACCCAGTCCTCCTCCTCCTCCTCCTTCGCCTCCCTCCCGCTGCTGCTGCTGCTGCTGCTGCTGCTCCAAGAGGAGGAGGAAGAGAGGAGGAAGAGGAGGAGGAGGAGGAGGAGAAGAAGGGGCCCCCCAGCAGCCCCAACAGCAGCACCCCTGAAGAGAAGGAAAGAGAAGGGAAGGAAGAAGAAGGGAGAGAGAGCAAAGGAGGAAGGGAAAGGAGGAAGGAAGGAAGGAAGGAAGGAAGGGTAAAGAAAGAAGGAGAAGGGACGGAAGGAAAAAGGAAGAGAGGGAGGGAAGAAGAAAGGGAAAGGAGGAAGGGAGGAAAGAAGGGAGGGAGGGAGGGAAAGGAAGAAGAAGGGAAGGAGAAAGCAGAAAAGGAGGAAAGAAGGAGGAGGAAAGGAAGAAGGGAAAGGGAGGGAAGGAGAAGGGGAAAGAAGGAAGGAAGGAAGGAAGGAAGGAAGGAAAAAGAGAGAGCAGGAAAGGAAAGGGGGAAAAGGAGGGAAGGAGGAGGAAGGGAAGAAGAGAAAGAAGGAGAGGAAAGAAGGAGGAAGGGAGAGCGGAGAAAGGTCGCGTTGCTTGGCGGGGCTGGTGGTGCTGGGTCCCCACCGCCGCCTGGGCCACCGCCGCCTCCCGGGGGTCCTGGCCTGCTGCCCCTGCTGCTGCTGCTGCCGGTGCTGGTGCTGCTGGTGCCGCCGGCCTGGATGCGCCTGGATGAGCGGGCCGGGCTCCGGGGCCGGGAAGAGCAAGCGCCCCAGGGCCTCGGCGGCGGCAGCGTTGGCGGGGAGCAAGAGCGGCGGCAGCAAGGGCCCCCTCGAGGGAGAAGAGGCGGCAGGAGGAGGAGGAGGAGGAGGAGGCCCCAAGACCCAGCGCCTGGCCCTCGACGACTGCAAGATGGTGGGTACCACAGGCAGATAGACAGAGAGGATGCCTCCACACTGGGGAGAGAACCCGGTCTCATGCCGCTTTCCGTTCCTTGCCTGGGCCAAGGCTGTGGAGCTGCAGTCCAGCCCTTGGAGTGGAGCCTCTTCCTCCCCAACAAGATAATCTGAGGGCCCCCAAAGACCCCACAAAGAGAGGAAGCCTCAGCTGTTGGGGGCAGAAAGAGGGAAGGGCCACCGTCCTCCCACCACCATCACCTCCTCCTCCTCCTTTTGCGCCCCAAACCCACACTTTGGAAGGAGGAAGAGGGCGAGGACCAGGAGGGGGAGAGGGGATGGGGAGATGAGGACCAGAATGGTGGGTTGTGGATCAAGAGGGTGAGTTGGGGACCAGGATGGTGATTGGAGTTCCAGGATGCTGGGTTGGTGACGAGGATAGTTGGTATGAGGACTTGGTGGTGAGTTGGGTACCAGGATGTTGGGTTGAAGACCAGGATGGCAAGATGAGGACCAGGATGGTGAGTTAGGCACCAGGATGTTGGGTTGAAGACCAGGGTGGTGTGTTGAAGACTCAGATGGTGAGATAGGGACCAGGATGGTGGGTTGAGATCCAGGATGGTGAGTTGGGGACCTGACTGGTGAGTTGATGGTTAAATGAGGACTAGGATGGTGAGTGGAGGACCTGAATGTGAGCTGGGTACCAGAATGATGCGTTGATCACCAGGATGGTGAGTTGATGGAGAGCTGAGGACCAGAATGGTGAGCGGAGGACCAGGATAGTTGAAGTGAGGACTAGGATGGAGAGTTGTGGACCAGGATGGTGATTGGAGTTCCAGGATGGTGAGATAGGGACCAGGATGGTGGCCAGGAGCTAAGAAATAGAACCATCAAAGTGCAGGACATGTTGCTATGGTTCTTCTGATATGGGGAATATAATGGCAAAGACCCCTGTTAGGTAGGCTGCCAAAATCCAGATCAAGCATCAGGTGCAGGTACAGATTCATTTCCAGTTGCAAAACCGGTCAGCCTGGGCATGGGTCTCTGCTGCGGTGAACATAAGATTGTTTTATGCCTCCCCATCAGGGCTAAGTAATCTGACAGGCAGAGAAACTGGCATTTGTCGGCTTGATGTTGCTATATTCTGTGCCTCAGCAAACCAACTCCCTTTATTTCCATGTCTAAGATAAGTAAGACATCAGTCTGGCATAAGTATGCTCTCCCCGAACCAAATTCTAATACACTCAGAGGCTTTGAAAAACTCCCAGCCAACTGGCTTTGCCACTACTGCTGTCCCCCAAAACTTGCTGTCAAATTCCCCCCTTGAGGGGTTATGTTAAAGCTATTTTCAAAAAGATGACATTTTCTACATCACCAGCCCCAAATTTCAGTTTTGTGTAGAATTAAGGGGGTGAAATTTAAAAACAACAACAACAGTGTAATGAATTATCTTGGGGGGGGGGGAGAGAAATCTGCCTTTGATTTTTCTCCTTTGGAGGCCTCTGGCTTTTCAAAAATTTAGTGTTTGTAGTGAGAATAACAATACAGTATATAACACCAGTCGTTTTTGAAAAGCCGACTTGGGTGTCAGCTGGAAAAGAAATGCTTCATAAATTTTTGCAGAAAACATTAAGGCTGCAGTCCACTGCAGCACCCACTTTTGAGTAAACACCTAGGATTTCACAGCTACGTTCTGCTTTTTTATTTCTCTTGAATCCTGAATGGGTTTCAGGTAACTGTCATTGAGCTGAAGTTGGAGAAAAAATTGGTTGTTCAAAGGTGAGCCATAGGAATGTTGCGATTGTTGTTTTGCCCTTGATAAACACTGAAAAAACAAAATAAGAAGGAAGCCATTTTATCTAGGTAAAAATAGCTTGTACCTAATAATAGGCCTCCTTTTCCTTAATTCAGACTGTTTTGGCCACTAAATGTTTCAAGTAGCACCTTATCCGTCTTATTGTTTAAGATACTCTGTGCCCAAACTGGAAAGTCCCAATGGTTTTATTGGTGATGCTTAGTTCGGGAACATTGGGCCTGAACTGAATGTTGTTCAGCAGCAATATATATGGGATTTGGGGGGGGGGGGGTAATTTAAGCTGATTTTTATATTTGAGATGTGTTTATAATTGGCACAATGTCCATGATCTAGTGCCACGGTGGGACTGTTGCACTTAAACTGAAGCACTCTGACAACAACCTTATGCTTGTTTACTCAGAGGTAAATGCTACAGTGACTTTATTCTCAAGGAAAATATGCACCCGAGTTTCAGCCTTATGCAGATATGCCTTCTCTTGGTTGTGAGAGGGAAAACTGAATTAATCCTTGAAAGATCTCAGTATATGGATTTAACATTTAAGAGGTTTGAAAAGCATTTGGCTTGAGTTTTGTTTGTTTGTTTTTTAATTACTAGCCTCTTTCTTTCAGTTCCAGCATTTTTTAAAAAAAAAATCCTTGGATTTAAAATAACTTCTTTCTGTAGAAGGCCTTGAGATCCAGAAATGTAATGTTTACTTTTTAAAAAATGTAGCCTAGGATTCACAGGGCTTTCTCAAGACTCTCCCAGCTTCCCAGAGGAGCTTTTGATGATAGTGTTGTTTTCTTTGGGCAATCAGTCAAATGCATATTTTCTTCTTCTTTTTTAAGGCCAAAGGATATTTCAGTCTGAAAGGAAGGAGAAGGAAGATTAATTTTCACTCCACAACACTTTCACACAACAATCCCTTGAGACTTTGACATATTGGGTAGATAATCCCATTTTGCAGTAAATCCTTGTAATTTCTTTGTGGAACAGCCACAATCACTGTACTACCAGATCTAGCAGATAATATATGTTGATATTTTAATTAAGTGCTAATAACAGAAATGATTTATACAGTAGGAACAGGAATGTTAAGATACAATATTTGGGATTATGGGCCATCATACAGTTGACATACATCTTGAAATTTGCTTTCTAAAGGATTTAGGATCCCTGTACACTTGGAAGAGATGTTCTTAGTCTCTCCTTTTGTAATAGTTTGAAAATTGAATTTAAATCCAGAGAAAATCTGGCGAGATCTATATTGTTCCTTCTTCCCCAAAGAGACATTTTCAAACTGGTAATGCTTTTCCTTCCTCCAATGTGTTCCTTGGACACATTTATTTTATTCGCACAAAAGGTTCAGCGATAGCAGTTGAGCTGAACAAAACAATAATCATCTTGATAAGCTGCTAGGCTTGTAATGATTTTTCAAGAACTGCAAAAAATGAGTCTTCTAGTTTGATGCTGGCTTGAAGTGTTTCATTGGTGGGTGGTAGCCTATTTGCCTGTTTTATTTTACACAGTCCAGAGTGCTTGTATGAATGCTTAGTGGTGAGGGCTTTTTCTAGTATATGTCTCTTAGTAGCCAGCAAGTCTCGAATATCAAATCCAGTGAGAACTGTAATGGAGCTAGAAAGAAAATAATGCCAACATACATTAACAGCGTCTAGTGCGGAAAGCTGAATGGCACATTCCACTCCCTAGAAGGCTGGCAAGTCACAAATCAGTGAGAAAAAAGGGAGAGAACTATTTCTGGAAATGTTATCTTCTTTCATGATAAAATAATCCTTTGATTCCAGAAGCAGAAAAGCTGGCTTTTAAGCCTGCTTCAATTTTTAAAAACAGATCCAATGGTTTGAAGCTTATAGAATATTCCACTTTCTTCAGAAATATATCCTCTTCCTATGTTAAGGGCAAAACCAACATCTTGGATCATATGTAACATCACTGCTGGTCTTTGTCCTATCTGGAGATCAAGGTTATAAGTGTCTGTTGTGATAGAGAAGAAATTTTTAAAAAGCGAAAAAAGAAATGCAGCATTATCTTACAGTCCAGTGTAGTTTCTTCTGTTAGTAAATCGGGTTTGTTTTTTTCAGCTTGTCCAGGATTTCAACACCCAGGTGGCTCTGTACCGGGAGTTGGTCATTTCCATTGGAGACGTCTCAGTCAGTTGTCCATCTTTACGTGCTGAAATGCACAGAACACGAACCAAAGGATGTGAGATCGCCTATCAGGCACACCAAAAGCTGACAGCAATCTCTGGGTAGGAACCTCCTTCTGTTCTTTTTCCCGTTTCCATTCTCTATGGTATATAAATTTCTGGATTGCTTTTTAATACAAGCTCTGGAACTCTACAGAAACTGCATTAGGTTGTAATATTTTTATGTAACATGTTTGTTACTGTCTAGTTCCTCTTTTAAGTTGTTCTGTACTTAATTTTGCTACATCAAAAGAAATGTCTTAGAATAAACTTATGTGGCCTTTAACTTCTACCCCGAGGCAGCTAAATGGGTGGGTTTTACAGTAATGAAGGAGCATACCAGTTCTTATGTATCAAAAATGTATTTAATACCACTCTCCTATTCTTCCTCTACTGCTGTGTGTGTGAGAGGACAATAAGTGCATAGTTGCACTTAAGTCCTTAAACAACTTAACACTTGATCTTTTGCATCTTTGAGGAGGCCCTAAGGGTCTTCACACAGAATTCTTAGCAATTTATCAGATCACCATCCCTATGGGTATGTGAAAGAAAGCTGTTCCATTTAAACTGGTTTAAAATGGATATATGTTTATATAGAAGAGGTAGGACTGCTAAATCTCAAATGGCCTGAGGTAGTTACTTTGTGAATTGGTGAAGGGTGAGATTAGATTTTAAGGTTAATAGGAAGCTACAGAGTATGACCTTAGGGCACATGAGCTCCCCCCCCCCGCATTGTTTTTGGGGGCTGGCTTTACCGGGTGGTCCTTTTTCTTGCCAAAAAAGGAAGAAGTACCTCTTCTGGTACCACCAGGAGTAATAATCCACCTTTTATATAGACATCAGTTGCTTTTTTTCTTGCCCACAACACTGATTAATATTTTTAATAAGTGATTTTCAAAACCAGAAGTTTTGGACCACATCCAGCTTGGAGTTTCCTCTGTGGTGTGTGCGTGTGTGTTAGTAGTCTGGATGGCCCCAATGGGTTTCAGGCATGAAATTATACACCAAATTTTCCCACTCAGAGGGACATTATTTTCCTGACCTCTGCATGATTCTTCATATACATTAGCTGTTAATTAAACTGTGGCAATCCAAATAATACAATTTGCTTCAAACCTGCTGTATTTTTATATTTCTTTTTTTTTAAAAAAACTATTACAGTTGAGACAGCGAATCACATCCAGCAAATACAAGACCTATCTGAAAAGGCAATTTCCCTCTTGCAGGTACAGTTAGCACTTGTAAAATCTTCAACTTTGTTTAGTATACTGACCAGCTATCTCTGCAGTACAGACAGAATTTTATCACATCTAATTTACTTGGGCTGTTCATTTTAAGTATCAAAATAAACAGGTACTAATTGCACCTGCAAAAAGGAGGCTTAAAGCCCATCCTTTTGAAAGCTTATCCCAGGTAAGTAATGAATATTCAAAACTGGTATGCTAGAACCTTAATGTTCAATAGTGTCTTCCTGGCAAGCATACCGAAGCATGCTCCTTATTTCTACAGGTCCTAATAACTAAATTAATTAGATTGCTAAACATTTAACTAAACCAAACTAAATTTAACTAAATTGTTAAACATTTGCATCTTAGCTTAGTGGGCAGGAGTGTGGGCATGCCCCATCTGCTCACACTGAAGTACTGAGAAAACAGAACAACTGTTGTGATATACGGTGGAGTGATCATGCAAGGACACTCTCTTTCTTTCTCTTTTCAGAGGTAAAAAGGACACTGTGTTCTTAGAGGGAAAATGCTTGCATGACCATTATACCTTCATTATGTTTTTAGAAGTTGCAGGGAATGCATGAGGGCTGCCATCATCCACATTTCATATGAATTTGTTCTTAGTATTAGCTGTGGCATGGGAAAAAAAGATGAAGTAAGATACAGGCTATTGTAAACTCAGTGTGAAGTTTGTCCGGCCATTCATAGCAACATAGTTTTCTATTCACTTTCTTTCAGTTTGTATGTCTTCTCAGTAATGTGGGGATATTTCTCTGTGCACTAAGCAGTGTTTGGATTACTTCTTTGACCTCGTGCATACTCTATGTTGACTTTCTCAAGGACCAATGGATAAAACAGTAGGCCATGGGCAAACAGCCCTATGGGAACTACAGATTAGAGTTTGAGAAGAGGCTGGAGCAGATTAGTTAGAGGCAAAAGGCTGCTGCTGCTGTTATTGTTATTGTGTGGCATTGTTTCTGACGTACGGCAACCCTTAGGTGACCCTATCATGGCATTTTCTGGCAACCCTTAGGTGACCCTATCATGGCATTTTCTGGAGCTGAGAATGAGTGACTCACCCAAGATCACCCAGTGGTTTCCATGGCTGAATGAGGAATTGAACCCTGGTCTCCAAAGTCATAGTCCAATACTGTACTTAGACAATTACACCACACTGCTTTGCAGTGGTCTATATCAGAATTTGAACTGGAACATAACCCTGTAGTTTCATATGCATTTCCTTACCAAATAGGGTGTGGATTGTGTGATCCACTAAATATTGTTGGACTTGTAATTTCCATCTGTCCTAGCTGGAGCAGCCATGGTTTGGGATGGCAAGAGTTACAGCCTGACACCATCTGGTTCCACATCCCTGGCCTTGGATATATTAGCCTTTCTGAACATTCTGCAGTATTTTTCATATCTTTGAATTAGTCCTTTCGCATCTTACCTGCTTCTCCCAACTCTAAAAAGAAAGAAAGAAAAGAAAAAGAAAAGGAAGATCCCCCCCGCTCCCATCAGCTGATGGGTTCAGTATGATAGGAAGAGGATCATACTGTGTCTGCCTTCAATGTCACTGTTAAAAGTTTAGGAGTCTGCCAGAAAAAGAAAGGTGGTAACTCTAATTCTTCACTTCTAGTGTGAATCTGCCAGTTTTTAATACTCCCACGTTTAATTGTTCTTTGAAATCTCAGTATTCATAAAGAATGAAATGAAATCACTGCATTCATAAAGAATTTTATAAATTTGGGGAAGTTCTCTTCTGAAGCCAAACAAAATTCTCATGTATCCTTATTTTACTTTTTCTTTCAACATGGTTATGTAATAGAACTGGAGCTTGCGTATTTAAAAGTCTGGGATTATATCAGCATAGCTAGCCTGCTTTAGGGGAAAGCCACCTCCCCGACAACTCATTATGAGACTTCTTCATATACATGACTCTTGTTTGCTTTTTGTTTTCCCAGTGACCCCTGATCAGATTGTGTGAAGTAGATTTGACATGCAATAAGGTTTTTGTTGTTGTGCACCTTCTAGTCATTTTTTATTTTTTACTTATGGCATCCCTAAGGTGAAAGTATCATGGGGTTTTCTGGGGCTGAGAGTGCATGACTCACCCAAGGTCACAATAGGTCCATCCATGGCCAAGTGGAGAATTGAACCCTAGTCTCCAAAATTGTAGTCCAATGCTCAAAACCACTATACCACACTGCCTTGTGGATACTTGTGGAGGTTGCTACAAATGAACCAGCCATGAGTAATATCTTGCTAGACTTCTGCTCTTCCTCCTTTCCCCAATTTTTTGTACCACTTTTTCAAGTAGAAGAAAGCAATATTTTCAATCCTTGCCGTAGCAATTAGCCAAGTAATTTTAAGTGACCTTAATGTGCCACATGCTTTCAGACCCATTATATTGCCTTGCCCGTGTGACATTTTCATAGTTTTAGCATTGAGGAGGGAATAGCACACAATGTTATCATCAAACAAACACTGTTATCATCACAAACTGGCAACCGTTCCATTTGGTTCAGTGAGTGCTTACTGAAGGCATTTACAATAAGTTCAGTAAGCAGTAATAAGATGATGTAAATAATTTTCTTCAGAACTGTGGAACTGTCAAAAAGTAGTGGCATGTTGTAGTAAATGAAAAGGAAAATCAGAATCCAAGGTACATGATTGAGAGAGGGAGAAAGAAATAGAGATTGCTTATGAATATATGTGTGTAAACCCTGCCCATAAAAAGGTAAAAATAGTCCCTTGACATGAATGCCTAGTCGTAACCGACTGTAGGGGGTAATGCTCATCTCCGTTTCTAAGCCGAAGATCCAGCATTGTCCGAGGTAGTCATGTGGCCAACATGACTGCACCAAATGCTGTTACCTTCCCACTGAGGAGTAGTACCTATTTATCTACTTGCATTTGCATGTTTTCAAACTGCTAGGTTGGCAGAAGTTGGGACTAGTGACAGGAGTTCACCCCATCAAGCTGCACTTGGGTCTCGAACTGCCAACTTGTCAATCTTACAGTCAACAGAGTCAGCATCTTAACCACTTGAGCCACTGCATCCTTGTAAAACCCTGTCCATAGTACAGATTAATTTAACAGTCATTCTTGGAGATATGGAAAATTTACTTCTTACCCCATTTTACCTTCCACTTCCTTAATCACGATCTCCCATTTATCTCCACTTATCTCTCCATGATTCTTTATTGCTTTCTCCAGTATATTTAAGTCTGCACACTAAGTATAGCCACACTAAATATAGCCACTATGATTTAAAAAACCCAAAACCTATGTAATATGAGAGAGAGATGTAATCATGTAATTTCAGTGAGATGGGGAAAATAGCTTTCTAGTTCTTTTATGTATGAACAGATAAGACACTAAACTCTAGCAATCATTAATTAGCATAGCAGTCAATATCATCTTGTGCCCCATGTATGTGAATGCCAGTGATAATGATGGTTTTGATTATGACTGAACACAAAATGCACATTTCTCCCCCGATGGATATGGCCAGTGCCTCCTGGTGGTTTTGGTTTCTTTAGAGTACTATAGCTTGGGGTCACCCAAACAAACTTGGAACAGATAGGCAACGCAGATACTATATTTCTTTTCACACTGAATTAGTAAAGCAGGATCAGAGTTCTAGTTTGTTTTGGACAAGCCAGAATGCTGGTTCACACAGTAGTCCAGCTACAAGGAGAAGCCAAGAAACAAATAATGATATTTCAATCGATGGTTTTGTTTTTGTTTTTTTTAGCAGTGTGGCATGATTTCTCAACCCAAAACAAACCAAAATTCTGTTTCTCTGGCCTGATCTAGATTGGCAAAAAGAAGTGTGTTCATGGCTGCATGAAACTCTAGCCTTTAGATGAGAAAAAGGGAAAGTGTGCCATGAAAACACTTTTTTTGCGTTTTAGGGGAGAAGAAGCGCCTTTAAAAAGGTGCTGGTTTTCCCAGCTTCTTTTTTAAAAACTGCAGAACAGCGCAGCTCCATCTAAAGGCTGTGGTGCAGCTGCTAAGCATTAAGGAAAAGGCAACTTCATGTCACACTTTCCTGCCAATCTAGAAAGCCCCTCTTTGTTTTTTAACTACCACAAGCCAATGGCTTTAAAACAGAAGAGGGCAACTACTAGGGGTTGGAGGGGTGCACTGCTCCCTTGCAGAGAGCTATACCCAGCACATCATGCTATAATGTGCCTCCTAAACACATAGTGCCTTCCCTCCCTTGGAATGTATTTCTTAACTTTTTTTAAAAAAAGTATTATTTTAAAAATATCTCCATCTCCTGTAGTTTGTAGAAAACAATTCTGTAGTTGTTGTTTCCTTCCAAGTGGAGACCAAAACTGCAAAAATGCTTCCCAAAATTGTTTTTAAAAATCCCACTCCAGACTAGGGGGTGGGGACTTAAAAAATGGTCTTGTCTGCATTCTTGCCATCCTTACTTTAAAAGCTGCTTAGTTAAGTCCATGATGAATAAATGCCAATGATATTGAACATAATGGCCCCATGTTCCATTTCTATGTACGGAGAGAGTATTTGTTATTTTTTTCCCATTAAAAACATTTTACTCCACATTTGAGCCCTTGAGCAGCTTACACATACTGGAATAAAGTGATCACTGTTTATAGGCTTACAGTCTAAAAGAGCCAGTCCTCCTTGTAGCCCACCCATAGTTGCCCCAACACACCCATTCTCCCCCATTGTTACCAGCTCAGCACTACTATTGCCTTCTTTGCCCCTGTTTTTGATGGGAGTCCTGTCAGTTTTTCTTGCCTTTACTGCAGCTGTGTCTCCTATCCAGGTCATTGCATCCAAAGCTGCATTGGCCCTCCAATGTGTAAGCCCTACAAAAGCAGATATCAAAGCATTGTATACCAACATAACTGGAGAAAAATCATTTGGGGAAGGCAGTTGTAATGGAGGGGGTCTGTTGTGTGGTTGAGTTTTTTGTTCAGTCCATAAAGTGTTGGTATCTTGTTTAAATACAGACTTCAAACTCTTGATTTCCCTTATTGGGTCTGACACAGTCATCATCGCTTCTTCATCTGTCTTTATATCTCGTGCAGGTGTGAACATACATTCATTTTAGTCATGATTCATTCATTTTTTTAAAAGTGGTGCATTCGTTTCATGATGACCATGATGATTCATTCGTTACTAGTAAAGAAAGAAACTCCACAGTCACGAATCAGTTCCAAATATCTTATATTCATTTGTTGCTCATTTGGGTTTATTTGTTTTCTCCTAGCAACCAGAATGTGTCAGATGAAGATTACATGGAGAGGGAGAAAAAGCAGGGAAAGTGAGGTTGACACTATAAACTGTCCAAGTGTCATCTCAAACACATGCTAACAAAACAGGCCCACAGGAACTACAGTGCAACAAAAAGTAATGAATCCAGTTCAGAGGCTATGACACAAAATCATCAAACTGTCAAGCATCAAACTGAGCATCATGTCACTCAGTTCTAGCCAGTCCCTGTGGCCTGATAGGATGGATTTCACACAATGTCAGTGACTTCCATTGCTTCAGTAAATGACTTTTACCACTGCATACTTGTGCCAGCAACTGGAGGAAAATCCTGAGGTGTGGGAGTCACATGTACATTGCTAAAAGTTCAGTATATCTAACCCAGCACATTGGCCTGGCTCTCCATTACCTAGCAATTAACTTGTCATGTTTTCAAACTGACTCCATGCCCCCAGGCTTGAATTCACTCTTTATAATGGTTTGAAACTGGCCAGTGCTTTCTGCTTTATCACACTAGGGGGCAAACAGGATTTAAACTAGAGTTAAACAGGAAATGTCATATGATAAACATAGGACATTTCCTGTTTAACTCTCATTTAAATCCTGTTTGCCCCCTAGTGTGATGTCTTTGGTACTTCTGTGTCCCAAGTACCAAAACTGCCACTGAAGCTGTACCCTAGTCCACATGGCAATACCTGATTAGAGGAGCCACCTTTCCCCCTTCCCCTAATCCTTCAAAGTTTGAAAATGAGTGTTATTGCCTCTAAAAATTTGTCATCATGGATGATCCTTGATTTTTTTGCAAGTAAGCCTGGGCTTCTGCTTTAGGGATTTGCATCATTCAGGTAACCGAGGGTAAAACTATTTTATTTTCAAATTATTTGTTTTTCCTTTCCTCAAATACTTGTACCCCAGTCTTCATAAAACATCTGAATTTGGAACCTTAGATTTATCAGCATACTTGACAACTAAAGGATTTCCCCCCTGGCATTCTGGTCTGTACTTCCACATTGGAACCATAAACCAAAGAGGATATTAGAAAAAATTAGGCTGAAATCATTCATCAGTGATGGTGACATTAGCTGTTAGCTATTGAGAAATAGCCTGAGACTCTTGACATTCCCTTGACATTCATTAAATAATAAGGTTGATATTGAAATTTGGTGGGAGAAGTAAGTGGGGTGTTTCTAGCTGGATGTGGTCTCAGGATGTGGCCACCTTGATCACCACCATACTGCAAACAGAGCAGCAGATGATGGAAGATGGGAAAGCAGTATAATCCAAGAACACGGTTGGGATTTTGGATGACCTTGACAGTATGTTCAATGACCTCATTGGCCAGCTGGCTACCCTGGGAGCTGGTAAGCAATCCCAGCAGACCTCAGGATGTCCTATAGCTGCAAGGACACATTGATCTTCTTGAATCTCTTTTTTCGCTTCTGAAATATGCCCAAAGAAGATCAATTCACCTTGACGTTAACTGCAATGTTGTTAAAAGATACTGAGATGCTTAAATAAGGCTTTCACTGGCACTGATTTCTCTGCAATAAAAACACACACATATCTTTTGTTTTGCTCATTTCTGCATAAACACTTAATTTCAAGGGGACACAAGATGCCTGCAGTATTACCCTTTGAACAAAAGCTGGCACACCTGTCTGTCAGCAGGAGCCACTGAGACTGTTGACTGCAGGTTTTCTTCAAATCCTCTCTTGGTGGAAATACATTAAATGGCTTTAAGGCAATCTATTAAGGCATAGAAGACTGGATGTGAAATCTGACATAACTGATTTAGTAAGAAATAGCCTTCACTTCTAGAATGGCTATTATGCTAATTGGATGAATTCAGGAATGTCTTTTCACTATTTTCACTACAGATTGGCTTGTTTGCTTTTCTTGCTTTCTTATTTTGCTAAAAATCATGTTACTATTTTAGAGAATGTTAAGATTTATTTTATAATCCAGTGATAAAACATAAGCTGTGAGTGCAGAAGATTCCAGGTTCAGTCTTGATATTTCAAGCTGAAAAATCTTGAATGCAGTTTTGGACACCTTTCCATGAGATCTTGAAGATCCACACTAGTAAGAATAGGCAATATTGCCCTGGATAGCAAAATATTTTGACTAGAAATAGTATGTGTTTCCTATGTCGTGTTAAAACCATGGTCATGAAAAATGCAGACTGACTCAGTGTGCATCTACACTGTAGAAATATTGCAGTTTGCACCACTAACTGCCATGGCTCCATCCTAAAGAATCTTTTGTGAAGCACCATCACTGTTTGGCAGAAAAGGCTAAAGTCCTTGTAAAACTGTGGATCCCATGATTCTACAGGATGGTCTATTGAGCCAAATGCTGCAGAGCAACTGAATGTAATTACTTGGGAAGAATGTGAATGAGAAAGAAGGGCAATTATTCAACACAGCTTGCTTATCACTCTAATGGTTTTTTGGCCCTCTGAGTGTTGGTTATCATGGCACAATCCTACTGGAAATCCTACTGGAAATTATGATGACAGAATCTTAATGGTAACTGGTTCTAATAAAATTTCTAATAAAATTTCAACAAAGGAGAACTTGGATGGTGAGATTCACTTCTCCTCTTGTTTCATGCTGGAGGTTAATCACATCTTGGTCATTTTATTTTGGTCTTCCTATAATGCTCTCTGTACCTTGTTAATCTGTATGGTCATTCAAGATATGATTCTGCCAGCTTTTTTTGAATGCCATAAGGAGTGAGATATTGACTTGGTGTATGTTGTCTTGCCCTTCTTTTTATAGTATGTAATTTCTACAGTGAGCCAGCATAGCATAGTGGTTTGAGTGTTGGACTACAACTCTGGAGACCAGGGTTCACTGAGTTCACCTTGGGCAAGTCACAATCTCTCAGCTTCAGAGGAAGGCAATGGAAAACCTGCTGTAAACAAATCTTATTAAGAAAACCCCATGATAGGGTCAGCTTAGGGTTGCCATAAGTTAGAAATGACTTGAAGGCACACAACAACAACAACAAATTTCTACAACACTTCACATGAAGTGGCCATTTTAAAATGGCCATTGGTAGTCTGCAATTTGTAGAAATCATGCAGGTTCTTCACAACTAAACATTTAAGCAGTAGGTGGTACATTTTACCACCAAACTAGATAAATCATCAGTCAGATCTATTTCTGTGAGCTGGCTCCAGAACTGGACCAAATTCTTAACTTGCACTATCAAACACACTTGAGAGCTGAAATATGAATGAGTTTTTCTTGGCCAAACTTAAGTAGCAAGAATAAAAGAAAAGCAACCTAAAAATAGCCATCTGTGGTTTCAGACACTTTTAATGGTCTGTCTCCAAGTCTGGAATCTGGGGAAGCAATTAATTAAGTAGAAAACAAGGTCACTCACCTATAACTGGTGTTCTCAGAATATCTGTCCTCTGTGGATATACTTTCACCTCTCACTTCATCCATTCCTTCTCTTTGGGGACCTGCCTGGAGGTTGTAATGTGAGGGTGAAGAGTTCTAATGCCTCTTTTTTAAAAATAGATTTCTTCTTGAAACAAGTTGTAGCTTGTCTAATTCTGGCTGCTTCTCACAGATATTTTTGCTTTATAGAAAGGTGTGTGGAACAAATCAAAAATAAAAAAATCTTGAGGTAATAGTAGCAATAGCAATAGCACTTACATTTCTATACTACTTTATACTGATAAGCACTCTCTAAAGAGTTTACAATTGCCCTTACAGCTGGTGAAAGGTGAGTCACTTCTCCAACATTTGGCATCCATCTGTTGGTCTCAGGATTTGCTTCTTAATCCAGGAAAGTGGCAAGTTACTGAGTGGAATGGCACACCAACATTACATTTTCTCTTTGGTTAGTCTTGACACCAACTTGGTATGCAAAGATAATGTATTGCTTTGGTTAAACAAAGGAATAGCTAGATGGTAGGACCTTGGGAATGCCAAGGTTTGTAGAAGTACTTTTTTAAAGTTACTCTATAAGGCTAATCTCCCTCTGAAAAAAATGTGGCAGTCTAATGGGTATTTGACATGCTCAAGAAAAACAAAATGTCCTTTGTCAGCTGAAGTGTGAAGTGTGCTTAGTCTGCATGATTACAGCAGTTGGTTACAATTTTAACAGCCCATGCTTCACCCTATGGTAACCTGGCATTTATAGGTTTGCAAAATCTTTCTCTACCATACAATGTTGTAGTTCAAGGGAATACACTAGAGAGAAGTCTAAATACTTCATCAAATGACAAAACACCAGGATAATGTGGGTTGTACTATGGCAATTGAAGGTCTTGTCTGCATGAATACCATAAAATAAAAGGTCCTTCCTGTCCCCTGTTGCTATTTCCAAAGTGAGTAGACCTTACAATGCAGGGCACAGTCCTTGGTTGTAGTGCAGATGATCTGTATGATGTCTGGAAAGTTTAGTATTGAACCCACTGTGTATCCCACCTTAAAACATTTCTTTAAGTCTCACCTTTTGCTCTGTATTGCCCCAGAAGATCCAGAGCCCTCTGTTACAATGCCAGGCAGCTGTTTACAATATGTCACAACTCAAGAAAAGAAAACAAGAGAAGAAAGTGGAACTTCTTGCAATCTCACTATTTATCATATTCTGGAAACCCTGGAAAGTTACTTTCCAAAAATCTTTTTGTTGTTGTTGTTAACCACCCTCAAGTCAATCTCAAACCCATGGTGAGCCTGTGGGCGAGACATCTCCAAGACTCCCAGTCTTCCACTGTTCTGCTCAGTTTCTGAAAAGTAATACCCATGTCATCCTTAATAGAGTCCCTCCATCTGGCATGTGGCCTTTCTTTCTTTGCATTTCCCTCCACCTTTCCTAGCATTATTGTTTTTTCCAATGATTCATGCCTTCTCGTGATGTGGCCAAAGTACGACAGCCTAAGTTTTGTCATCTTGGCTTCCATGGAGATTTCTGGCTTGAGCTGCTCTAGGACCCATCTGTTTCTCTTTTTGGCTGTCCACAGAATCCTCAGCACTCTTCCCCAGCATCACATCTTGAATGAATTGAGTTTCTTCCTATTTTCTTTCTTAACTGTCCAGATCTCACATCCATACATGATGTAATAGGGAATACAATGGCTTATATGATTCTAACAGTTGTATACCTTTGCATTTTAGAATATTTTCTAGTTCTTTCACAGCCACCTTCCCCATTCTTAATCCTCTTCTGATTTCCTGGTTGCAGTCCCCATTCCTATCTATGTATGATCCCATGTACGAGAACTCTGTTGCTATTGTTTACTATTTCTTCATTGTCTAGGCTGAATTTAAGTAGATTCTCTGTGGCCATTATTTTTGTTTTCTTTATGTTCAACAGTAGTCCTGCCTTTGCACTTTCTTCCTTGATGTTCCTCAGTAGTTGTTCCAGGTCTGGGAAGTTTTCTGCTAGTACTATGGTATCATCTGCAGTTGGGACCCATTAGTTCTGCTCTGATAGTAGCCTCTTGTCCTGAGTACAGTTTCCTCATCAGGGCGAGCAGATGTGTTAGCACACTCATGTCTTTAAGGGTGTTCAATAGCCTTTCATGATCTGTGCAGTCAAAGGCTTTGTTATAGCCTGTAAAGCACATGGTAATTTTCTTTTAAAATTCCCTGGTGCCCTCTATTAGCCATCATATGTTTCCAGTGTGATCCCTAGTGCCTCTTCCTTTCCTGAACCCTGTTTGAATCTCTGGGATTTCTCTCTCCATGTACAATTGGAGTCTGTGTTGCAGAATTTTGAGCATAATTGTGCTTATATGGTAAATTAGTGCTATGGTCCTATAGTTGCTGCAGTCTTTTGTGTCTCCTTTTTTGTTGATTGGGATGTATATTGATCATTTTCAATCTTTTGGCCATTGTTTTGTTTTCCATATCTGTTGACATATGTTGGTTAGCACTAGAGTTGATCCTGTCAGTGTGGATTGCAGCAGTTCAGTTGGAATATCTTCTGGTCCTGGCGATTTGTTTTTTGTCATTTCTCTTATTGCAGCTTCCACCCTGCTTTTTAGAATTTGGGGTTTATTTTCATGTGGCTCTTCATTCCATGTTCCCTTCATTTTGTCATATCTTTTATATAACTCTTCTGTGTTATCTAAAGTAAGTTCAAATGACCACAGAATAGTTCATGGGAATTTTAAAAGCACTGGTTTGTTTTGTCTTTATGCCAAAGTAACTGAAGCTATGGAGTAAACACACACAGCTCATATCTGTGTGCTGCCTTGGGTCCTTTTCTGGGGAAAAGGCGGCAATGAAATGAAATGAAATAAATAAATAGTGAGACAACATACTCTGATAACTACATAAGTAACTAAAGCAGTAACTCTGCAAAAAGAGTGGTTATTATATTATAATTGTAAAGTAACTTAATTATTCCTCAGTCAAAACCAAAAAAGATGTATAAATTACAAGTGTCTCTAGCCACAGCTAATTTCCTGTACGTTCTGGGTTGCCCTACTGGCACCTTCACTAGGGATTGTAAGAGAGAAGAATACACTGCAGCAGTTTAATGCAAAATTGTGCTTGTTGAATTTCATAGTGGAAATATATTTTAAAGAACAGTATTTTGATCTGCTCACAGAGCCTGAACATTCTGCAACATTTTAATGTATGTGTCAGTATACCACCAGGCTGGTTGGTTATTTTAAATGGGCAACAGAACATGATTGTCTGATTGTCTGAGAGAACCAGTTTAAAGAATGAGAGAACTGTGAGAGTATTTCCAGCTACTACACATAAGTGAAAAGACTTTCTTTCTAATCCTGTCTGATGATAATCTGAACACTGCAACAACAGTGTGCATAAGGAGTGATGCATTCATGCATTGTTTGAATACACAGTTGTGACAGGTGTGTTAGACATTTGCTGCATGAACAAATATTTAAATTGCAGAATGAAAATAAATAACACACCCATCCCCCCTGGGGGTAACACAAGCTGACAGACTTGCTCTTATATTTGGAACTCTTAGAGTGTATTTACACTTTAGAAATAATGCAATTTGACACCACTTTTACTGCTGTGGCTCTATCCTACAGATTCCTGGGATTCGTAGTTTAGCCAATGGCTCCTGGCTTGAGTGCAGTGCACTCTTTGACAGAGGTGTTTAAAGACCTTGTCAAACTCACAGGGTTCCATAGGATGGAACTGCAGCACTTAAAGTCGTGTCAAATTGCATTATTTCTACAGTGTAGATGCACCCTTTGTGAGCTCCGATATTAATAATCAGAGCTTGAGCAAGTTACATCTTTGGTCTCCTCAAGCCAGGAGCCATTGTAGCTGGGGGTTTCTGGAAACTAAAGTCCAGAAAAGTAACTTTTTCAAGATCTCTTAATGCTACTGGCAAATACTTGCCCTGATTATGACATAATTTAAGGGAGTGTTGTGTACTGTAGTGATGTGAGTGTTGAACTAGGATTCCAGGAAACCAGGGTTCAGATCTTGCAGTTCACACTCTCTCAGACTTAGAACATATCCAGGCGTAGTTGTGTTGGAGATTTTCCCAGCATCAATATTGTTAGGAAGCATCCCTGTTGTCATCCAAAGTGTCTTGGGGTGGCATCGTCTTGAGTTGGCAAGACCTATCATCTTTACAAAACATCTTCTTCCTAGTGGAGATAATAACTCATATACATGTAAATTGTTTTCTGTTAATATAGCCATCTGTTTTTTGACTCTTCATGGGAGAAGCTATCTTGCAGAGGGCCAACATTTCAAAATTTACCTCTATTCCACTGCTGTTCTCTGTCTTCATGTGTGGTACTGTTGAGGAAATTAGAAGCTACTCTTTACAGTGTTAAACAGATCAGAGAGTTTGACCCAATCTGATGTTTGTGGAATGAACAGCTCAACTATTGCATTTACCATTGGATTTACCATTGACAGGCAGTAGCAAGAGACAACTGAGCACACTTGGTCCACATTGTTTATGGTGGAAAGCTATGCTGCATCACTCCTGTGTGCTAACTTTAGAAATTAATTTCTTCTAATGCAAGCAGTCTGTTCGATTCAGTTATTTTAGCACTGATGGGGACTACTGGATTTAGTTCTTTATTGGATACAGTCGAACAGTAACTGCTGGTGTTCAGGTTCCATATTACATCTGATGGGGGGGGGGGGAGTCTTTGGGTGTATTATTATTGTTGTTGTTGTTATTCTATGGTTTGTGAGAAGATGCCATGGTGAGACTATGATTTCATATCCTGACATTTCTTGCAACCATAGTTTAAATAAACCATGTTCTCCATAGTTTGGATGTAACAAAATGCCACATGTGTTTAAAATTGAAAGGAGAAGATTTTAGTAGTCTCATCCTTGTGGAATATATTGCAGTAGCTAATATATCCTTGAATATATGGGATTGAGAGTACCAGAACCTGAGGTTCACTGTGGATCCTCCCTATACTCCACTATATCTGCAATTGCCTTACGTCAAGCAGTCAGATCTGAAGCTTTTGCGTTCTATTATAAGTGTTACTGAAATAGCAATCTTTCCAATTATGGATCTCCCACAATTTAAATGACAGCTTTTGAAGTGCTTTAAATATTTTGAAGGTTTGAAAATATTGAAAAATACTCCTCTTTCTCCGTACCTCAGACTATGACTATCTATTACACATAATTGTCTATTAAAAATGTAATAATAATTGCATCCCAGTCAGATGTATTGTAAAAACTACTTAATACTATAAAATGTATTCCGAACTATGGAAGAAAGACTCAACTGCCAAGTGATACATTTTTATTATCATTACTGTTGCTACATAGGACCAGCCAAGTTGTCATTTTTATGATATTATTCATGAGGAGGCAAGTGGGATGTATCAATCCAATATCATCCTGTTTAAACGAGGTGTGGGTGGATAAGAATAAGCTTTAAGTCTTTAGTCCCATCTTCAAAGCTCTTCTTTGTTATATGAGAAGCAGTTATAGTCGGTAGTTACAGACAAATTTTCATGCAAAGTACTTATAGACAAAAGGACAGGACAGAATCCTAAGCAGTGAAAGCCAATCCATACAATTATTATTATTACTTTTAAAGGATTCTGAAGTTAAACAGTTGTGACTTTTCTAGGGAATTCAGCATACTGTAAATGTTTCAACCATTAAAATATGTAGGAACAGGATATGGGGGATCTGTGCTCTGGAAGTGAAGCATAAATAAACCCAACTTAATTCATTAAAAAATGAAGAAGTAAATTAGAGCAATTTTAATAAGAGCAATTAAAATGTATGCATATGTATTTATTTCCAGTCCAGTTTCTGCACCCTTTAGGGCAGAACTAGAATTTACTAAAGGATTGAAGAGCCATTTGTTCTGAGACTCCTTTCCTTTGGGCTTGTATAATACATGCTCAATAAGCAACAGATAGCCCACTAGGGTACTTTTTGGTGGCCTGTCATTTGCATTATCTCCACTCTTTGGCTCTTTCTCCCCAGTACTTGGTGGATAGGAAAAATCAGACACTTATTGAAACATGACTATAGAGTTACATGGTTTTGCTGATGGCTGTGTAAAAGCTTCATGGGTATGAAGTTGTGCAAGCTTTGTCTGTTGGGTAATTCAAGGCAGACAAAAGCAGATTTGTACACGCAGCACGTCATCCTTGTGGAATATATTGCATATATAAGCTGTGGAGGTTGCTACCTCCACAAGATGTGCTGAAGGTCACCAGCTTGCTGTCCTAAATTACTTCATGGATTGGTAAGGCACAGTTAGCATTGATCATTAGCAGTTAAAGGTCAAGAAGCCAAGAAGTAAGTCAGAAGCCAGGGAAACAAACTAGATGGAGGGATGCACAGGATAACACGATACATTTCCAGGTGTCTAAGAAATCAAGGCCAGGTCTCAAGCTGGCAAGGAGGTCTTCCATGAGGTGTGACAAACATTGCTTTCAGTACCTAACGTTTTGGTGGCTCACCCTTTCTATAGAGATGGATGACTGAAGACAACTGAGGCAGCTTCAGCTGAGCTGCTAGTGTCTAAACCACTCCATGAACACTCTTGCTTTGCCACAGAGGTGTAGCTATGGAGAGCAGATAAAATGAGGACATTGGCACTGCACTAAGAATTGTGGATTTATTGTGCTGCAGAGATGAAGATGTTGAAAATCATTCATGCCTTTAAACTTTCGTATTTGCTGTGTTAGCATTCCCTAGGTAATTTTGCCTGCCCCTTTTCTTTGGGTGCCTAAACTGTATCTCTAAATGCTGAACTGTAATTTTAAGTTGCTATTTTGCTAGAAATTTGGAGATTGAGGGAAGATGACATGGGAGGTAAACAATTTTATTGGGAGGGATACCCTCATTTTGCCTTCTCACATAGCTGCTGCCATCTCAGAAGGAGGGATGACAGCACAATGGATTTTAAAAGGGGTTAGACAAAATCATGGAGAATAGAGCTATGAAATGACTAGAAATCATGATGGTTGTATATTACATCCAGAATCAAGTGCAATATGCCTCTGAATATCAAATTCTAGAGACTGGGAACAGGAATATACAAATATGTTAATGTCTCGCCTGTGGATTTACCAAAGAAATATTGTTGGTCACCATAGAAAGAGAATTATTTGCTCATTAAGTCAGTGGTCTCATCCAGCCAAGCTTTTATGTTATGAAACAATTGATGTGTCACACATAGGCTGCTATCTGGGATAAAGAAAGTGAAATAATGTTTTTTGTGGGGCTTTCAGGCTATATGGTCATGTTCTAGAAGAGTTCCTTTCTGATGTTTCGCTAGCATCTGTGGCTGGCATCTTCAGAGATTCTCTGAAGATGCCAGCCACAGATGTTGGCAAAATGTCAGAAAGGAACTCTTCTAGAACATGGCCACATAGCCCGAAAGCCCCACAAAAAACTATGGATGCCAGCCATGAAAGCCTTCGACTCCACAAGGTGAAGTAATATTTTTACACTTGCAGAGTTATATGGTGGCTGTACAAAACTGCTTCATAAGTAATTTGTTGCACAAAGTTACAACCAAATGTTCATGCTTATCTTCATATGTAATGCATTCTCCATATGCATGTGCTATGCTCAGTGTAGATATTCAACTGCACCGCATGTGCATCTCTGTTTCTACAACCTGGAACTAAATATGGACATTCCACATTAATAGAAAAATATCCACCCACTTTCATAGTGGAATTTAGACATACATAACGTGGTGTAGTAGTTTGAGTATTAGATTATGACTCTGGAAGGAACACAACACACACAGAAGACACGAATAAGGTTCTAGCCACTGTATGTTTAAAAATTAAATGGAAGAATGACATATGGAGTGGCAGTAGCCCGTATGCCTGTTCCTAATACCTATTTCAGACAGGAATTTGTTCCTACATGTATAATACCTCTATGTAGGAAAAAGTATCCTAAGCATGTAAATCAATACATGCAGAAGCTACACTGTTTCCAAGAAGCACAATAGTGTATACATGATTCTCTCCCATGACAATGTTTGAGGGGTCTTGTAGCCAGTAGAGGATGAGAACTGAAAATAAAAAGCCTTGTGGCACGGTCCATGCACATGGGTGCCAAATAAAACTTGTTTGCCTTCTAACTGCCAAAAGACTATTCTGTTGTTTTTGTTGTGGTAGACACCCACCCCCAACTTTCCAAAAGTGGATCATAGTGTTTTCTGCAAATGGTGTTCTACAAGGTTCAAGGCAGAGTGTGGATAATTTTGAAAAACGTTAAGTCTGCTGTAAACTTGGGACACTATACATTTTTGGCTTTTCTGTTTAGTGCTACCTTCAGGCAAGGACAAAAAGAAACAATTCTCAAAGGGAAACTCTGTTTACAGTTGTGGTTTGGAATGCTTGTCAGTGTAACAGACTAATCATGAGTGTTGTTGTTTTTAATAAACTATAATTCCAGTTTACATAGGCTTTTATGCTATCAGAAGATACTTATCAAAAATATTCCAACAGAGAAGTAACGTTTGTTTGCTAGTAAAATGTTTGGGTAGAAAAACACTTGGATGGAAGGAATCTTAACAGTTCTGAAAAAATGGAAGCTTTTATGCTTCTCATCTTCAGCATGAGCCTGTTTGTAGATGTAGAATTTCACAAGAAACTTGCAGTTGTCTTCTTCCATCTTCTACATCAGTGGTCCCCCCAAAATTTTGAGCTACTGACCTTTCCTCTTGGATGGCAACCCTAGCACCACCACCACCCCACCACTCCGTGATACATATTTCTCGATATTAGGTCTACTGTTGTTCTGCACGTTCAAAACATCAATCTTGGTTGCTACTGCCTTTGCCACTTGGTCATGCTGGGAACAACAACCAAGTAGCTGACAGAGCAGTGCCTGAGAAGCCTCTCACTTGAGCCATCCTTGTGGCAGAGGTGTCACTAGGGAGCATGTGGGGTGTGGGCCACACCAGGTGACACCATAAGTGGGATGGCATCATGATAGCAGTGCCATGGTTGCTCCCTAAATGTCTGCTTTTTTGAAGTTTGGGTTTAGCATCAACGTAGCTAAGCTTAGTGGAAAAGAAGGTGTGGCCAGAAAGTGGGGCAAATGAGACTTCTCTTTTCTCCAACTGCTGAGCTACAAACACTCTCAGGAGAAGAAGAGGAAACAGAGCAGGACTTTCTGGGTTCCTCCATCCTTCTGGTATGGCCTGGCTGGCTCCATCTATGAGAGAGGAAGAAACAGGCAAGAGAATCAGGGAGCAAGTATGAGGAAGGCTGCTGTCTGTGCCTCCAGCTTAAGGAGTGGGGTGCAGGAGTAATCCAGGGGTGCAAGAGTAATCCATGTTGTGGATGATGGGAGGTGATGCACATTACCCAGGCTCAGGTCCTCACCATCTGTTCAAACTGGGCTGATCAGAACCGATCAATGTTGTGATGTGTTGCAGGTAGCAGAGTTGCCCATGAAGCGGCTCAGGAACAAAACATCAGCTCTGGAACTTCTGGAATCACTGTTGCTGCTTCTCTCTTCATGCAGTCAACAAACCACGCGAGCTGTGCACTAAACTATCTTTATTGACTACTTGAATAATACAAACTCTATAGTAAAACAATAAACATCTTTGCAACACATTTCTTGCTCTTGCTAAACACACTCTGGCTATGCTAATCAAGCTATATACATACTCATACTCATCTCCTCCTGCACAAAAGCTTAGTTACAAGTTCAGGTTCACCTTCTAGTTCACATTGTTGTTGATGGTGTGGTGTGGAGGATGGTGCAGCGCTGGGGCGCAATGGCTCACCGGAACAATACTGAAATAGTTCAATTTTGGTTACCACCCACTGGGTGTGCACTGGGTGTGTACTGGGTGTGTACAATCAATACTATTGGTTATTTCCACACTTTCCCATACTATAGTCCAACCTCTTACTATGACCTAAACACTCATGTGATGTTTTCAATGATGTCGTTGTTTACCTTTTCCATGGCCTTCCTTTCCGGAACTTGTGTTGCTATTCCGTGTGTGTTATGGCTATACCCACATCTGTTGTTGTTGTGTACATGTCTGACTACACTATCTCACCTTGTGCTGGAAATTTACAGACTTTGGTTCTCACATACAGCTTTGCATTTCTATGACTATAATTCCCATGCTCCTTGCCTTAACATTCTTCCTCCTCTTAACTCCAAAAAAGCAGAAGGCTGTCGTTAGAATGGGAGACAGCAGCCTCCAGCTTTGGGAGTGGGGAGCAGGAAAAAGCTAGGAATTCTGCTTTGGGGGTTAGAAGGAGAAATATTCTCTGGGTTTCTCCTGCACCCCACTCCTGAAGCTGAAGACTGTTCTCTCCCGTTCTAACAACAGATTTCTGCTTCAGAAGTTAGGCGGAGAGAAGGATCTCTGAATTCCCCCTGCACTGCATTCATAAAGCTGGAGACTCTTGTATGAATGAGAGACAGCAGCCTTAGCCTCCAGCTTTAGGAGTTAGGAGGATGAAGAAGTTGTTTATATCAGAACTATTGTCATTACATTCAGTAATATATGGAATTCAAAAGCTGTAACATTTGTACAAAACATTACTAATGATTTTGTATGGTCTGGTAGAGGAGGAGATTAATGTGGTGGGATGATACCATGAGTTATCGCATCAGGTGATTCCAGTCCTAATGATGCCACTGCCTGGTAGCAAAGGGCAGTGTGGGCAAGAGGGCCTCTTGGTTGCTGCAGCCAGCTGCTCAGTTGAAGCTCCCAAAGTGACCAGGTGCAAAGCTTCTCCCCAGTGAGGAAGGACATTGGGGTGAACAGGGGACACAGCCGGTGTATGTGTAGGGGTTTACAGAGACCCCATGTTCTAGAGGGAGACTGGCATGAGTGGAGAAATGGAGAGATTGTAAACATTAGAGTCACTCCAAGGAAAAGGGTTCTTTCCAAGAATTGACCCCAAATACTTCTCCCTCACCTTCCCCAGAAACATGCCTTTCCCCCACAACTTAAAGTGTCTCCCATTCCCCAACATTGTGTCTTTTGCCATCTCTTCTCTCAGCCTGTCTGATGAAAGAAATGAGAAACATCCATGAAACTCCAACATGTTCTACATGAATCCAAACATCTCAAGCAAAATAACTTGAAAATATTATGAAAATGGCCTGTGTGTATCGAGATTAGAAATGATCAGGTAGAAAGGAGGTGTGAAACCAAGATACCAGAAATTCCTATGAGTCACACAGAAAAGTAGTAAAATAATGTTAGCTTTCTTGGGCAAACAGAATATATCAAAATTCTCTCTCACATACACATACATATATACAGTCCTGTTGGCAACTAGTAATATAATAATAATAATAATAATAATAATAATAATAGTTTATTTATAGCCCGCTCCTCTGTACATACACTCGGAGCGGGGTACAAGTAAAAAAAAACATAGATTAAAACAATCCCATGACCCGTTTCCAAACCTCCCACCCCTTAAAAATAGATTAAACCGGCAGTGATTAAAACAGTAATTATTTAAAAACATATAACAACATCCTAACCCTTCCTTATGCGGCCACGTCATAAGTGGGGATCAGAAACATGGGAGTAGGCAGGAAATCAAAGTCTGGGACCGAAGCCGGGGATAGGGAATTTCAGGGGAAGGCCTGCCGGAAGAGATGCGTCTTTAGGGCTTTTTTGAAGCAATCTAAAGATGTCATGAGACGCATCTCATCCGGCAGACCATTCCAGAGCTTGGGAGCGGTCGCAGAAAAGGCCCTCTGGGAGGTCTGTGCCAGCCTGGTCTTGATAGGCTGTAGTAGGTTCCTCCCAGAGGAACGAAGTGTGCGGGGAGGATTGTACGGGGAGAGGCAGTCCCTGAGATAAGATGGGCCCGAGCCATGTAGGGCTTTAAAGGTTTAAACCAGCACCTTGTACTGTGCCCGGAAACTAATTGGCAGCCAGTGGAGAGATTTAAGCACTGGAGTTATATGTTCTCTCCTAGATGTCCCAGTGACTAATCTGGCTGCCATGTTTTGAACCAATTGAAGTTTCCGGGTTAGGTACAAGGGCAGTCTCATGTAGAGCGCATTGCAGCAGTCTAGTCGTGAGGTGACCAAAGCGTGTACCACAGTTTCCAAATCCCTCATCTCCAGGAAAGGGCGCAGCTGGCGTATCAGCCGAAGCTGATAACAGGCACTCCTGACCGTCGCATTCACCTGACTAGTCATGTGAAGTGACGAGTCTAGGAGTACCCTCAGACTGCGAACAGGGTCCTTCGAGGATAGTGTGATTCCATCTAGGACCGGGAGTTGTATTCCCAGACCTGGTTTCGGGCCGGTGACTGTCAGTACCTCCGTTTTGTCTGGATTCAGTCTCAATCTGTTTTCCCTCATCCAATCCATTACCGCTGCCGGGCAGTCATTGAGAGAGGAGACGCCATCTGAGGTCTGAGCAGATGATCTGGTCATGGAGAAATATATCTGAGTGTCATCAGCGTACTGATGACACTGAGCTCCATGCCTCCGAATGATCTCACCCAGCGGCTTCATGTAAATATTAAATAGCATCGGGGACAGAATGGCGCCTTGCGGGACGCCGCAGCTTAGCTCAATTTTGGAGGAGCAGCTGTCCCCGAGCCTCACCCTTTGGGTCCTGCCGGAGAGAAAGGAACGGAACCACTGTAAGGCGGTGCCTCTGATCCCCATCCCTCTCAGCCGGTCCAAAAGGATGGCATGATCTATGGTGTCAAAGGCCGCTGAGAGATCCAAGAGCACCAGCAGGGTCACACTACCCCTATCAATGCTCAAGCGGAGGTCATCTGTCAGAGCAACCATGGCAGTCTCAACTCCATATCCTGCCCGGAAGCCGGTTTGAAATGGATCGAGATAATCGGTTTCATCCAAGACAGCTTGGAGTTGGGAGGCGACTGCTCTCTCGATCACCTTGCTTAAAAATGGCAGCAAGGAAACTGGACTATAGTTGTTTCGGTCCAGTATCATGTGGCCGAAATATTTACCATGGATGCTCACACATTGTGACACAACACTTGTTGCCTTTTAATTGCATCTCATTATCTAATTACACTTAGTTACTCTGTTTAGATTACAGGTATACCTTAGTTAGCAAAATGTATTCCTGGCTGCTACTTCTTTAACAGAATTTTTTGCACCCTAGGCAGAAATAACATGGAAAGAATAGGGATAGGTTACTTCACTATGAAAGAGAAAAACACTTCCAACAATTTTCAGATTTTTAAAAAATCCAACACTAATGATTCGCACATGTGAGTTAAAACAACTAGGTCAGGCAAGCCTTGCGTGAATAAAAAAAGAAACATTTTGCTCCTTCTAGAGACCACTTGAAAGCTGCTTCCAGGGATATATATTTTTTCCCTTTCACCAACCTCCACTTTTCTTACAATTTTCATTTTGGTTCCCTGAGTTAGAGATCTGTGCTTTTTAACATACCGAGGGGTGGGTGAGATGAGGCAGGCCTATCTGCTTCCCTTTTTCTCTCTGTTTTGTTCTTGACACATGCTCAGTGTGGGATTCTGGAGGCAGCAGCTGCCGGTTGGTGTTGCTATTGACTGCCTTCAAGTCATTTCCCACTTACGATAATCCTAAAGTGAAATCACAGCATTTTCTTGGCAAGATTTGTTCAGTGCAGGTTTGCCTTTGCCTTCCTCTGGGGCTGAGAAAGTGTGACTTTCCCAACGTCACCCAGTGGGTTTCCATGGCAGAGTGGGGATTTGAAACTTGGTCTCCAGAATCATAGTCCAGCACTCAAATCATTATGCCATGCTGGCTCTCTGCTGTTTACCCTGCCTGTTGTAGGGAGTCGTAGGGAGGCACACAGCTGCAGTTAGATTGGCTGGAGCAGAACCCCATTCTTTCCCAGTTCAAGCTCTTTTGCATTGTTTATTGCAGACATGCTGTTACAAACTAAAACAGAAAGCCTGTATTTCTCCAGCCCTCTTTCACCATCCAATGTTGATTATGCTAAATAAACTTTGAGCTAGACAAAGGACAAGGAGTAAAAGGTGGGGGATGATCAGGCAGGATCTTAGTGGATCCTGGAATTAATTTGATTCAGTGGGTAAGTCCCAGAATGCAGATACCTGATACACAGCAATGAAAATACTATATAGCTCTTTCTTTAGGGATACATTTGTGAATCTGGCCCAGCAAGATTTTAAAAGGGATCCAAATGGAAACCACTGGATTCTGGCTACAGTCCACCAACCACTTATTCTCATGTGGTGTAAGTCCACTCAAGTTAATGGGAGTGTTTCAGAATAAGTGGCTCTTGGCTGGTAGCCCGGATCTTTTAAGGGTTTTTTCCTTTCACAGTAGCAACTCATATTTCATCTTCAGTAAGTAAGAAGTGGTAATTTTCTGCCCTTTTCATATGAAATGCAGTCCTATGAGGAAGACTTATTATAATTTACTATGTAGAGATTGTAACAGGGAGTAAGCAACTCTCACTTTCATAGGCTTATTACAGCTATGAATTCATTATTTTTATTCATATGTTCATTTCATGTTTATCCTGTCATTCTTATACTATAGGTGCATATTTTCTTATACTATATGACACCATACAAAATTTTCCCAGGCTGTCTCCCATTCATTTAGACACTAAATCAGAACTGTTTTGCATCACTGTGTTATCTCTTATGCCTATTTGTTTTGTTCTGTCCACTAGAGTTTAGGAATGATAAAAACAAAATAATGTTGTAGGTTTTGTAGGACTGTACATTCTAGCAGTTCATTTTGTCAATTAGATTTATTTATTTATTTATTTTAAAAAGATAAACCTTTATTTTTTTATTTTTTTATTTATATCTATGCTGCCTTTCTCCTGGAAATGGATCCAGTTATAATTATCTGTATTTAACATAATAAGTGATTAACCACAAACTGCTACCTATTTTGTGGCATTTGCTATTCTGTTTTTAAATCTTTAAAGCAAGAGAACATTGCCAGATTGAGATCATAACCAGCAAGTACAGGTAGGGGAAGTTAAAACCTTTTGAGTCCCATTAGTGATAGAAAGGCAACATATAAATGAATAAAATATTTAAAATAATCCAAGCTGATGTTTATTTTAATTTCCTCATTTGGAGATTAAAATGTAAATCAATCCATTTCCCCCTTTTCTAAATTCCTGTGTGGGGCAGTTCAACATTTAAATAAAAACAAACCAAAAAATAGGATATCTTAAATCTTACCCACCAGTGTGCACTAGTCCCAATCCAGATCAGAGAGGTATAAGTTTACTTTAGACATTTTATTTAAAAAATAGATTGTTCAACTGCACACTGCATACTTGAAGGGAATAGGGACAGAAAGGAGGCAAGAATAGTGGAGGTGAACAACTGGCTTCACAGATGGTGCCGCTAGGAACAATTCGGCCACTCGGACCATGCTCTGCAGTTTCATGAAGATAAACTTCTGTCAAGTGATGGGTTGCACTTCACAGCAGATGGCAAGAACATTTTTGCTAGGAACCTACAAACCTGATCAGGAGGGTTATCACTGAGTTATATTGGGGAGGGAGACAGTATTCTTGACGATAGGAATTCATGAAGTGCTGGATATAATAGCCTGAGTGTTACAGAGAAAATTAAGAATCCAACTGTGGGAGGGGGGAAAAAAACTTTAAGGAGCTAGGAGGAATGACACCTGGTCTCAGATGCTTAGAGCATGGGAAATAAACAAGATGAACTTGAATTCTTAATACAGCAAAACAGATATGATATAATAGGAGTTACTGAAACCTGGTGGGATGAGTCTTATTACTGAAATGTAGTAATAGAGAGATATAACCTATTTTAGAGAAATAGACCAAACAGGAAGGGAGAAGGAGTAGCATTACATGTCAAGCATATTTGCTGATGTAAACAGATCTATACCTTAAATCCTGGAAACCAGTGTGAGAGTATCTGGCAAAATTAAGGGGCAGAGAAACAACAAGGGATGTCATTGTAAGGGTCTACTGCAGCCCTCCCCCCCAAGCTATACCAAGGACTTGGATGATGCCTTACTGGAACATATGACCAAACATTCAGAAAAGGGAGATATAGTAGTAATGGGAGATTGCAACTATCCTTATAGTTGTTGGAAGTCAAACTCTGCCGAAATTATACAGTGGGCCCTTGGTATCCACTGGGGTTTGGTTCTGGGATCCCCTGTGGATACCAAAATCTGTGGATGCTGACATTTTATTAAATACTGTGGCATAGTAAAAATTCTGTCTCTTATATAAAATGGCAAAATCAAGGTTTGCTTTTAGGAATTTTGTAAAAAATATTTTCAAGCCATGGATGGTTGGATCTGTGGATACAGAGGGCCAATCGTGTAGTCCAACAAATCTCTCACTTGCCTTGCAGACAATTTCATTGTCCAAAAGGTGGAAAAGGCAACAAGGGGGTACATTGAAGTGTATTGATACCCACAAAAATTCATGCTAGTCTTAAATTCATGCTACTCTTAAAATCATTTAGTCTTAAATGTGCTAATAGAATCCTGCTTCTTCACCATTTTCCCCTTTTTTGCTGCATTATGTTGACAGAAATGGTTTCATATCTTCCTACTGTATTGAGCAGGTCAGGTTTCTTCCAGAGACATCATAGTCAGTACATCCCTGCTATGAAGGAGGGGGAGAGAGAGAGAGATTTCTCGTGGTTGGACTCTGCTCCTTGATCCCCTGCGATGGTGGTCCTTTTCTTTTCTTTTCTTTGTCATGGTTAAACCATTGAGGTTAAGAACCTGCTCCTGAATTACTGCTACAGACTTACCAGTAGATCCCAGTTGACTTTCTGCTCACTTGTGCCCTAGGACACACACACGCACACACACATTCAAAATGAATCTTCTCTAATGCATCATTATTTGTTACAGAAACATTGATGTGGAAAGAGTTTTTTCAATTGAGAGAGTTAAAACACCACAATTAAAGGACACAATGTTGTTTTTTAAATCAACAACATGTAAAGGAAAATAGCCCATTATCCAATAAATGAAATCATTACACAAAAACAATAAAGAAACTTCTCAGTACACAGCTATAAAAAGGTAACACTCGATTCAGTTACAAATAACTAAAAATTTACTAATAAATGAAGATGACCACTTATATTGAACTTGTTTCTAATAGTATGGTTAATGCCACCTAACACTATTGCATTTATATTTTCTACCTGGTTTATTAATATGATTTCCTAACCCTTGATATCAGGTGTTTGCTATATAATGTCAGAATCTCCAAATACACACAATGACACCATGTTTTACTCTCTTGTATTTAGTTATACTTTTTTTAAAAAAAACAATTAATAAAAAACAAAAGGAAAAATTTTCTGGTCTATTAATCAGTATATACTATGGAATTTGGTTAAAACTGTGTCAATGTGGTACAGTTATAATCTAATTTGTCAGTGGCTTTCAATCAAAATATGATTGCTAGATTGCTATGATTGCTAGATTGTCCCATTTACCTTCCCATGATGAGAATATCTCTTTCCATTCATTTTTTTTACTGTGTAAATGATTTGTCATTTAATAAATTTGTTAATATATCTATCTTTGCCATATTATAAAGTTTTAATTACCAGTCCCTCTGTTGTTTGTGTAATTTTTGTGCAAAAATTAATCTGACCACAGTCATCATATACAACAAAATTTCCTCATAATTTTTTTCAATTTGACTGTCTAAACACCTAGCGAAGTTAATAAATATAATTCAGGAATCAGTGGATAATCAATTTTTAATATTAGAAATATATATATATGCCTTCTCAAAGTGCATATGGAAGAAAGTGTCTTTCCTCTCTTCGCACTTCTAACAAGAAAAACAAGATTTTTTAAATGGCTTCTCTCATCTCCATAAATGAAATTGGAGCGTTCAGCTTTTCTCTTTGGATTTTCAGAAAGTTTTGGACTTTATTCTTTATCTAAATATTCTTTCTTTTAATTTTTCTCACTGAATGTTCATGGGATGTCATCAAACAACTTGGAAAAGTAATTGCAAAAAAACTTTTTATCTTATCCAGCTGAGTCCATAGTTCTTTCCCATCTTTTATTCCTAATATTAATTTTTTTAATTTTCCAAATTATGAGAAAGTCATTTCCCTGGTTTATTCCATTGTTTGAAATTTCTTTGCTTTCCAATTTTCAGTTTGTTTTCTTATTCTATTGCCGTTACTATGCTTAACTGTTTTCATTTCTATCTCTTGTTGAATAAAGACATTTCCTAATTCTCCTTCCCAAACAATGTCATTTGGGGTCCCTTGTCCATGTTTTAATTCTTTCTTAGCTTTTTCTAATATTGTTTAATCTCGTAGTAGCAAATCTTTTTGAGTCTAATTGTATACAAATTTCCTGCTAAATAGAGTCAATAATACTAATTGTAATCTGAATTAATCTTAGATAAAACTTATAGTTTTTAAATTCTCTTGCTCCATAGTTTGGTGTGTACCAGAATAATAAGTTTATGTTTGGTGCCTATCAGAAAAATAAGTAAATTCTTTCTCCTTAGCATGTTTGAAATGCCAAACATCTAGCAAATATAATTATCTAATGGGTACATGAATATTTTCTGCAGTTTTCATCTCTTTGTTTGTTCTTTGGGGCTTTACAGACTGACCTAAAAAGGCGGTCTGTGGGCACCCCTTTCAGTGCCAGATTGGGGCCAGGGCAGCCTCACCGCCAGCCCAGCGGCCTCAATCCATCGCTTTTCCAGACCTCAGAGAAGCGGCAAAACTCCCCTTCTCCATGGCCTAGAAAAGGGTGTCCTTGGGGCTTCATGCCCCAAGGACCGCCTGACCAGCAGAGCCATGGGAGAAAAGGGCCGCCTGGTTGTGGTTGCCACGGGAACAAAGTGCTTGAGCAAAAGGAGCTCCTTTCTGCACTGCAGAAAGGGGGCCCTTGGCGTCCTCCAGCGGTGCAGTAATTCCAGGGGCACGCCACTCTGTCAACGCGGCACGCACTATGATGCCATCATCATGCGTGCATATCGACGGCATTATTTCAAAATGGTGCCATCCATACGCACTAGGGCTGGGGAGTGTGCAGATGCTGCACTCTCCCCAGCCCTACCTCCAGTTCAGAGACGGCCCTTTTGGGCCATCTGTACAGGGCCTATGTTTGTTTTTATTGTTTGAGGTTCTGTCCAAATCCATGTCTAATATGCCATTTTAATTCCCCATCAATATGAAATGTTCAAATTCAAAATAAGAAATTTCTTCTAATAATTTTTTGTAAATGTTTTGTTGGTCGTCTGAAGGTATTTATACTTCTACAACCAAAGATATTATTTGTTGAAATTGTAATTGAATTCCTATAAAATGTCCTTTTATATCCTTGAATATTTCTTTAGCCTGACATTAAAGGGCACATTGAATTAAAGAACACATTGTTGTCTGTTAAGCATTCTGTGCTTTTAAGTCAGAGATAGGGAACCTGTGGTTGTTTCGATGTTGCTGTACTCTAGTTCCCATTAGCCTTGGGCAGCCTGCCAAAGATTAAGAATCATGGTAATAAGTAGCCCATTTGTATCTGCAATTTCTGTAGCCACTACTTTGGTATCATAACAAATCAATGAGTTGTTTTATCCTCATGATGCTTGGAAAGCAAGTGATACAAGCAGCCCATTTGGGACATGGGTCAGTTTTGTAGTCCAAATAAAGTAATGTTTCCAAGCTCTGCTGTTTTGAGAGATTTCCTAAGTGCTTTCCTTATATTCCAAACAGAAGCTGCCTACAGAAACTGGGTTTTACATTTAGCAGAACAGCATATTCCTTATCTTTTAATTCTGGCCTTCCTGGAAAAGCACAGGCAATTACTTTGCAACGCATTAAAGGGAATCTGCAATGTCCACAGGGAGCACATTGGAAGGGTGGAAAGGGAGGGAGGGACAGATATAGCAGCAGCACTAAAGCCTGTTCATTTTACTTATGCTTGTTCTTCTGAGGAGTTGCCCAGACTAACAGATGAATGTGCCATTGCTTTGGTTTTGTTTTCTTTCATTCAGAAAATGGTATTTTCTTCTTTGTTACATGTTAAAATTCAGGTGGGTTTTGTACAACATCAAGTATCCACAGCTAACACGGACCCTTCAGCACTTCCTTTTTGTTTCATTCTCTCATTCACTTCAGCATGGTGAGGGTTCTCCTGCCTTTGGGTAGAGCTTGTGTGAAAATGGGTCCTGGGCAACAGACCTCAGAGGTATGGGCTCACTTCTAGGCTAGCATGGAGTAAACAACATTAGGGTTAGATTATCAGAGTCAGTGTTAGATATGATGAGCAGATGCCACAGGAGATAATTATTAGTGGGGATTACCTGTTCATGAGACATGTAAACAGTTTTGAACATGAGAGATTGTAAAACACAGCGCCATGAAGTATCCAAAGGGATACTACTGGTAGCGCAATGAAACTTTAGAGAAACTTTTACAAGAAACTTTAGGAATGATGGAGGAGTAGGAGAGGTCTACTTAAATGTCCAAAATACATCTGGAATACTGTGTCCAGTTCCTGGCACCACAGTTTATGAAGGATAATGTCCCCAGAAGGACAACCAAAACGGTGAAAGGCCTGGAAACCATGCCCTATGAGAAAGTGGCTCAGGGAGTTGGATATGTTTAGCATGGGGAAGAGAAGGTTAAGAGGTGATGTGATAACCTTGTTTAAATATTTCAAAGGAATTCATACGGAGAAAGAAGCAAGTTTATTTCCTTATTGCTCTAGAAACTAAGATACAGAGCAACAGATTCAAACTACAGGAAAAGAGATTCCATGTAAATATTAAGAACTTCCTGGTGGTAAGAGCTGTTTCACAATGGAATACTTTGCCTCAGAATGTGATGGAGCCTCCTTTGGAGGTTTTTAAGTAGAGGCTGGATGGCCATCTGTCTGGAGTGCTTTGATTGTGTGTTCCTGCATGTCAAGTGGTTGGACTGGTTGGCCCTTGTGGCCTCTTCCATCTCTTTGATTCTATGATTCCCCAGGGTAGTTTGATCACAGGCTGGACAAGAAGGTACAGAGGCTCTATTGCCTATAAATATCTAAAGACCCAGAGTACCAACTGTATTGTAAATAGAATAGGAATGTTTGGTTAATTGTGTTAGTTAGCTTATATATCTTTCTAACCTTCGTGAAATATGGCTTGTAATTGTTTTCGTAGCTTTGTAAGTACTTGTAAGCAACCTCTCAAAGAAGGTGCATTAATGTAGACATACCTTTTACTAATGAAAGGTTTGCTTGCTTGGGTTAAAAGCTTTCCTTATAAGATCTCCTCCTTCCCACTCTTTCTCCACATTCCTTTGTTTGGTGTGTGCGCACATGTGTGTGCTTCGGATTCCTGCCTTCTGTAGGAAGGGAAGGTAAAGTTTGCAGAGTCAGAGGTGGGGAAAGAGCAAGTTAAATCCTTCAGTGATTTTCCACTAAGTATTGAATTTGGGGGTTCTTTTTAGTGGCTTGTGGCAGCTGATAGATTTTAGAGGTCCTCCTACCCAACTGCAGAGTAGAAGATGGGGAGAAGCCCTGAACAGCTTGTAAAAGTGTTTTGGACTACTTCCCAGAACCTCCTAGCCAACATGGCCAGTAAAAAGCAAATGAACTGACCATGCTAACTGAGGGATTCTGGAAGTGTTAACTTTTTCATCATCATCATCATCACCATCATCATCATCATCATCATCATCATCATCATCATCATCTTATTTTTTATATGGCATCAGCAGTGTATATAATGCTTTATATGAGCAGCTTGTGAATTTGTTAGTTCCCTGCCCTCAGGCTTACACTGTGAAAAGACATGACACACAAGGAAAAGGAGATGGCAGTGGGGGTGCGGATTAAAATCCCACAGATACCAGTTACTGTTTTCTCCTTCTGAGGTCACAGCATTGGCAGTTGGGATGGAGGGGGAGTCTTTCCTCCACTCCTGAGCCTAGGCATAGCTCTGATTTTGGGGTCTTGAGGCATCGGGAGCAGTGAGTGCATCTTGCCTTTGATGGAACAGTACATGCATATTTTAAGACTTCTGCTGGCCTTTCTTGCTCTTCTGTACCATTTCCCCCTTCTCTTCCCTCTGCTATTCTTGTCTTATACACCTTTACAGTTTCCAAGAAGCAAATACATGACCAAGAGTTCAGCCTTTGTCATTTTGTGTTAAGTGATGTGTTCAAGGGTGTTGAAGGAAACATCTTAGTAGAATTTGACTTTTCTTTCCCTGAAGAAGGTATCATAGATTAGCAGAAGTGGCTTGCTCCCCCCGCCTGCCCTTAGATGGCACTAAAATTGGCCAGGCAAGGGGACTAGCTGCACTTCTTCTTACCTGCTTTATGATACAGGTCCATGTTTTTGGTAGCAATCTTAAGCAATGTTAGAATGCTTAAGCCAAAATCCAATTCTTAGCCCTTCACTTGGAGTAGACCCACTAATGGATTGGAAACTTGGAGGACATATGCACTGCAGAAATAATTCATATTGTCACCGCTATAACTGCCATGGCTCTGTAGTGGAATTCTGGGATCTGTACATTTGTGAGATATTTAGCTTTCCCTGTCAGAGAGCTCTGGTGCAACAACAAACTACAAATCCCAGGATTCCATAGCATTGAGCCAAGGCAGTTAAAGTGGTGTCAATCTGGAATGTTTCTGTAGTGCAGATGCAGCCTTGGTAAGCTTACACATGAATTCCATTGATTCAATGGATTTAATCTACTTTGAAGAGAATAATTATTAAGCCTCAGAGATTTTATTTTCTCCGGCAGTATACTGTATAAGTACCACACTGGGCATTCAGTCAGCAATAAAAAGGGAAAATTTCTTTCTTTGGAAGCCCTTTTGATACCAACAGTGGTTTCCCATTTAGGCAACTAGTAAAAATGTGTCTGTTTATTAAAATTTTGCAGGGCAAATTTATCTCAAAATGCTATAAAATGATTTTTAACTTCTTGACTATATTTCATATTTTTAGCCTATGTTTTAAACTAAATGATACTAAAAATTAATTGTTTGCCAAAGGGGAGAACTGATAAGTACGTACTACAGCAAAAACTGTAATAGTAGACAACTGTAATAGTAGACAAATAGGAGACAAATTCCATATGCTGATAGATGGTTACTTTATTTTCTTATTACTTTAAAAAGCCCAATGCATTTGGCCTCTATCAAAATTGGCCTCCTTCGAGAGCTACACTATAAAATAAAATTCCATTACATATATTAAGTTGGACAACACAAAATCAACATCATTTTAAAAAATGCATTGCTTTCATTTCTCAGTTTTTGACAAGTTTTTCATCTGTGATTTCTTGCACAAAGAATAATCACCATTGTATGGTTTTTGTTCTCATTCCCTAAGTTCCTTGTTCGCATATTCAAATGCTCATAGAATTCTTGAAAAGTATGATATTATTGAACTGTAAGTCTCATAAACAGAAGCGCTGAAACTCCTTTTCTGTCTTTCTTATTTTCCTCTTCAATTAATTTTGTAAGATAAAAGTGTTCAGACTTGCCCAGTGACATTATGTAAGCCATTATTCACTTTCCCCCTGTTTTTAAGATGCTGCAAATCCTTTATACTTTCCACTGTAGCAGGAAAGTGTTGACAAAAATACTTGTTAATACAATACTGAAAGCCGCTAAGAACAGTCAGCCCACACTTACATTTGTGTTTCTCTCTGAAGTTCAGTGTTTTCCTCATTATCAGAGTTTCACCACTTGTTTGCAATTACTCCAGACAGATGTACCTAAGCAGGATTTGCAGTCCATGAAAAGAGTATCACACTATGCAGTCATAAGTGTTAGCCTATATTTAAGAAGAAAAGCAATCAAACAGAACAATCCTGTGTGTTAATAATCCAAAGAGGAGGTTTTGGTTTTTAGACAGGCAAACCAATACCAGTTTAACATCTTGAAAGAAAAGGTGTCTTGTAGAGAAATTACCCCCCCCCCAAAAAAAAAGAGAGGGGGGGAGGAATGGGGCTACCAAACCTAAAGGTGTATTTTGCTGAATGCTGCCTAGTTTGAATTAGAGACTGGATTATGTTGGAGGATGAACAATTACCTACTTTGTTTAGAAGGAGACAACTTAAGATATGGGTGGCTTGGTTATCTAATTTACGGTAAAGAGAAAGTACATAAAGAAAGTCTAAACCGGTTTGTAAGAAGATCACTACTATGGATTTGGGGTAAATATACAGTAAACGTAGGATATGTCCCAAAATACCTTTATGGTGCTTAGCTCATGAGATGTTCTTTGGAAAGGAAGGTATTAAAACAAACAACTGGCTAATGTATAAAGACATATTGAAAGATGTCCAATGTAAATTAGAAATCAAAGAACAAGAAGAATTAAAAGAAATTAATCTAGATTGTTACTGGTACTTGTACAGACAAATGAGAGAAAAATTTAAAATAGACATGAAATTAGAAGGAATACAAAGAGGGAAATCAGAGTGGGATGATATTATGGGAAAAGGAAGGGAAAAAATGATCTCTAAATGTTAAGGTCTCAAGAGATGGCACTGCCTATTGGAGTGAGTGGAAGGAGCATACAGATTGTGGGGGTCTTATCTGCTGGAAATGGACATATCACGGGTAAGTACCAGTCCGTTTTTGTTGAAATGGGAAACAGAAGAAGAAGTAATAAGACACAGTATGATAAAATGGGTGCAGAATGTAGGATATAATCTAGAATATAGCCAATGGCAAGATTTATGGAATAGAAAATTGAAATGCACTGTTTATTAAGATTTAAAGGGAAATGTTAACAAAATGGTATACATATGGCACTTACCCCCTCAAAAACTTGGACATATGTATAGAGAAGTTAAACCAAATTGTTGGAAGTGTTCATTTGTAAGTTTTCATAAAGTAATCATGAAAACTCAGGGGCTTGATAGACCCATATAGGCAAATATTATATATATATATATATATATATATATATACACACACACACACACACACACACAATGTGAGTGAAGGGTGTACATAAAATAATAAGAGCCCCATGTCATTGTTGTTTGTCTTCATGTTAACTCCAAATTATGGAAACTCTCAGGTTTTTGTTTGGGGGGTTTGTTGTGGCAAGATTTATTCAGAGAACATTCCCTTCCTCTGGAAAGTGTGCGACATGCCCAAGGTTTCCCAGTGGGTTTCCATGGTTGAGTAAGGATTCCAACTCTGGTCTCATGGAGTCTTAGTCCAACTTTCAAATCATTACACTCTACTGGCTCTCTGAGCATCTTCATGTCTTTAAGAGTATCTTTTCTAAATCTTCCACCTCCCAAGAATATCTGTTTCTATTCATCACTCACATTTTGGTGATGGCAGTTTCCATGTTGGCTCATTCAGTGGGTGGGTGGGTGAGTGAGTGGTAGGAGAGTGTGCCACTACAGAAGGGCCATCTTCTGTCATTCAGTTGTCACTTATGATAGGACCTGATTATATGTTAAAATTTTGTTCAGGATAAAAGTGCTGACATGTGAATTGCTTTAAATTTTTAACTGCTTTTTTTTACTCCTGGTTCGATATTTTTTATTTTTATTTTTTAACTTTATTTACATGATGTACCAAGATATAATTAAACATATATTACATGATGTACCAAGATATAATGATGTGAACATTATTATTATTATTATTATTATTATTATTATTATCCTTTATTTATAGAGTGCTGTAAATATACACAGTACTGTACATACAATCATTAATTAGACGGTTCCCTGCCTAAATGCTTACAATCTAAAGAGACACGACACAGAAGGTGAAGGGAATGGTGGTGGGGAAGGGGATGAAATCCAGCAGTTCTTCGCTCCCTCTGAGACCTGGATCAAGGCAGATGGACTGGAGGGAGGGCTCGGCTTCTTAATACATAATTAGGACACAAAATCCTGGGGAAGAGAAGGGCACTCGCTTGGGAACGCTTCCCTAAACAATATTGTCTTTAACTCAGTTTTGAAACTGGTTAGAGAAGTGATGAGGCGGGCATGTGGGGGAAGAAGGTTCCAGGAGTGAGGGGCAGCAAGTGAGAAGGGACGAATCCGGGACAGGGCAGTGGAAATCCTCGGCTGGGACAGGAAACCTTGACGACCAGAGCGGAGGGTACGAGAAAGAGTGTGAGGAGAAAGAAGTTCAGACAAGTAAGGAGGGGCCAGTCCATGGAGGCCTTTGAAGGTCAACAACAAAAGCTTGTACTGGATGTGGAAGGGGAAGGGGAGCCAATGAAGGGAGGAGAAAAGAGGAGAAACATGGTCAAAGTGACAAGCGGATGTGATAATACGTGCAACTGAGTTCTGGACAGAGATTAAAGGATGGAGGTGAGACAGAGGAAGCCCTGTCAGAAGAAGGTTACAGTAATCTAGTCGTGAAACCACTAGGGCATGGACCAGAGTCTTGGCAGTAGAGGTTAATGAGGTTTTCGCTGATCTTAGTTTAAAAAAATCAATGGGATGGTGAAATGTTCCCTGTCAAATGACAGTCTTTTATTGGGTCAACATCATTACAACTGAAGAGAACTAGAAAACATTGGGTTAAATCCACTTTCTAGTCCCAAGTGACATAGATCCATTGAATTATTCTTGAATTTTAAACCAACATTTTTGTGACTCAGGGATTCAGTAGTTCTACTGCAGCTGGGATTAGCAGTTTGATCTAGTTATTTATTTATTTTAATTATAACTCAGAATTCTCTTGGCTAGCTGTCCATATAAATTAGGATTCAGAAACATAGCTGTGTTAGTCTGGAAAATCAGTATGCAAAGGGATCTTGTAGTACCTTTGAGACTAATTGAAAGACGTTGGTATAAGTCTTCGTAGACTTGAGTCTGCTTCCTCAGATGCCTGTGAAGGAAGTAGATTCTAATGTACAAAAGCTTGTGCTACCAACTTCTTTCAGTTAGACTCAATAGTGCTACAAGATCCCTTTGCATGTAAACTAGGCATTTGTCTTACTTTGACTGGTATTCTGTTAAGGGCATATGCAGACATTAGTTTCTCTAACATGCATGTCTGTCCTTTTGGAGTCACTAATCAAGTTGCCATTCCCTTCCTTCTTCTCTAGTGCCAAAAGCCACCTTGATTCACTGAAATCCTCTGAAGCCATTCTGTGCTTTATGAAGAGCAGGCAGGACCTCAGAAGTGTCCAGCAGATCTCAGTGCTGAGGCCATTACTTCACATCTGGCTATGGGAACGTAGCCAGATTATTCTGGCTGCTCCCTGTGAAGCATGGAATGGATGTGTGGAGAGGGAGTTCAGAAGTTGTAAATTGAGGGATTGGTATATGGCTCAGCCTGCATTTACTACACTACTGATCTACTACACTGCACTGAGCCACTCAGGATTGTGGCCTCTGTGTGTTTCAGAAGTAAACAGTAGACATTCAGAGTTAAGTGCTGGCATTGGAAATAGATCTTGGAGCAGAGCCCTGACACAAATTAACCAATAGTTAAAACCTGAGTAACCAGAGTGGCGTCTCTTTCTGTCTACACATGCACACACACACACACACACATTTTTATATTCTAGATATACCATCTGCAAGAGATTGCCTCTGGGTTTTTGGTGCTGTGAATTGATGTGGCAAAATCCTTCACTGAAGGTAATGTAATTTAATTAATTGTCTACAGATCCAGAAAGTTAGAATACTAGAAATATGCTTGAAGCAATAAACAGAGGTAGATAAAAGTTTTCAGTTGCCAAGGAACCAGCTGTGTTTTAAGAGTATTGTCAGGTGACCCAACATTTCCTCAAATGTTTTTGCATCACATTCTCTAAAGGAATCTAAAAATATGGCTGAAGTTATTTGTAACCTATTAATTATGTGAGTAGTTAACGTACTGGACATATGGCAAGCACATTACCATTCCTTTTTAGGATAAAAAAAGTAAATCCAGCTAAAATAACTTTTATCCTTAGGATCTTAGTTATTTTTAAAGTTCTTTCAGATTACTGCATTTTTTGTAATTAACATGCTGTGAAGCATTTTTGCTATTTTAAGTACATGATGCCTAAATTATAGATTGTTTGTTTATTGAACATAGACCCCCTTGATTGTTTCAGCTGTAAGTAGAATAAATTTTCCAGGTGGTGGTGGGTGAATGTCACTGTCAGTACCCCGAAGAAAATGTATAATTTATGATAATATACCATGATACATATTAGCACAATATGTAGTTCCACACGACATCTGTATAATTGCTTTAGTAATACATGTTTAATTCTCACTATAATATCATTTGTAATAAAACACCTAAGCATCTTTGTTGTAAAACTGCAGAACTAACAATCCCTCTCTCACTCATTTAATACATGGAATGCTCATTCTGAATTTTTTGAAAGATCTCCAAATGCTCAGCAGTTATTCATCTTCTAAGAATATTTGTGCAGCCCAGTCGAGAGGCCTTTACAAAGAATAATTTTAACCTAATTTTATTAAAATTTGTTCCAGCCAGTAGTATCGAGAAAAAGTTGCCTGGGACTAAATCTTGGCCATTGCCTATGAGTTGACTTCCCACTCTAATACACAGATATTGTAGATCTCATAAATCTATCTTTGCTTAGAATTATTTAGTGCAAAAATGATGTTAATATACTTGTTTTGTAATGCAAGAAGTTTCTGAAAGAGGCTTACAAGAAAGTCCCACAATAAAATTACATTAAAACCAGAATTCAGAATAACATAGTGCCCGTGGCTTAGACAAAACATGGAAAATTTGGAGAATGGTGACAGAATTGATTTTTTCAAGAACTTTCTTTATTTTTCCAATGGAAGAATTACAAATTTTGGACATTTAAAAACATACACATGTATGAAATAATTGCTTGGGTTTTATTAGAATAAGTGATTTTTTTAATTCAAGGCTTTCTTACTCAGAATATGTAATATCAAGATCTGCATGTAAGATAATTTGCAGCATTACAGAATAATAATTCCTGTGTGTTTTGTATTTTTTAATGTTACTATAATTTAATTTGGTATACCAATAAGCTTCTAATCTCTGATATTATTACTACATAAGAGTGTTTCTGCCTGAATAATACACTTGCTTTTGTTATCTACAAAAAAAAAGTTATTATCACTGTACTCCATTTGAAAAAGTGGGTTTATACCCACAAAAGCTTAGTCTTAAAAGGTACTGCACTAGTGCAGTATGTCACCACCCTGAGATAAGGAAAATGACAAAGTGATATGAGGTAGAGGAAGAAGAAGCTGAGCTTCTCTAATGAATCTCACCAGCACTTTTTTTTTTAATCATAGTGCTTATGGGAAAGGATTTCACTGTAATTTCACTGAAGCTCTATAGTCAGTTGTCCTCTCTGGCATCCCTATTTGTTTGCTATGTTTAGCACTGCTGTTAGCAGGAAGACATGTTGGAGTGGACAGTAGTTGATTATCATTGGAGTTAGGGGTTTTTTTTCTTTTTACTTTCCTTTTGTCTTGTGGAATAGACAAATTTATTTTCTGTTTACCATCTCTGTTAGTCTTTGTTAATATGAGTTCATGAGTCTTTGGCTGAGATCCTATATGCCACTGAGAGATCTAGGAGGATCAACAGGCTAGCACTCCCGCTCTTTACCCTGAGGTAATTAGTCAGAACAACCAAGACTCCTTTGATGACATATCCTAGCCGAAATGGGTCCAGATAATGTTTCCTACAAGAACATCTGAAGCTGCCCAGCTACCTCACATCCAATCATCTTGCCCAAATATGGGATATTAGTGACAGGGTGGCATTAATCACGTACCTCTATAGCAGTAGCAATAGCAAGTGCATCACATTGGAACAACTGAAACTGATCCCAAGAAATTTGACCAGATGGTGCACTAAACACCTTTCCAGACTCTGCAATAATTGTGGCATCAGGTTCTGAATTAATACTGTACTAGCAAATTTCTGCTCAAAGTATCACAGCAGGCAACATGAGGGTTCTAATCCTGATCTCTCCAAGACTGACCCCAGTAGGTCTTCACCACTCAGAAAAGGTCTGTTGGATGATGTGCTGAAGAATAGAGGAGGTCTAGAATAGAGGGGTATAGTTGTTCTATAGACAGTCCCATCTCAGCTGCCAATCTCTTCAGAGAAAGCTTCTCTGTCTAATGTCATCCTTACAATACAAATATGATTGAATATATACACATGTATTTTATCTATTGTTGGAATCCTGCCTCGATCCAATGGGAGAGGAAGGAAATAGAAATAAAATAATAATAATAATAATAATAATAATTATTATTATTATTATTACCTGGTCGCTGAGTTTTGGTAGATGGCTTTCTTTAGGCAAAAGTTGTGGTTAAGTCATGCTCTTTTCATTTTGTGATAATGGATTTAACAAGGACCCAGAGGATGTTTGTAGCGTATAATATTTTTGTAACCCTGATTGTGCAAAAATTTATCTTGGATTGGTTTGGATAGCTCTTTCACCTCATGATTCTGTTTGTTTAGATATGCTCACCAACAAACTCTGGACTCTTCCAGAAATAGGTGTACTAATCTGAGAGCATATGACATTAGAATTACACATGGATGTATTCAGTTCACCTTCTATGGGGTGATGAATTACACCAGAGCCTATACCGGGGTGTAGCAAAGAGGATAAATAGCACATGCAACCAACCAATTGCCAATTTGTTTTTGTTTGCTTAAATTTTGTCCCACAATAAAAAATATTTTTGCACTTTCACAGTTTTATGCATCTTTGTGTGCATCAAATGGTAGCAATGGCAGTTAAATCCATTGAAATTCTAGGTTGTAGCACAAGAAAATCTGGAAAAGTCAAAGGGAGTGGTAAATATTTCAGCAAGGCACTGTAATTTATGTTTTAGTCTGACACTTCAAGGATACTTCAGGTAATTTAAGAGACCCATTAATTCATCCATAAGGATTTATAGGGATGGCTCTAAGACAGTCTGGGTAGAATTTGTTGTGAAGGAACTTGATTCTACCACTTACTTAAAGAATTGCAAAAATCTATCAGCTAAAAGACTGATAGCAGTTTTCAGTATTAAAGTCTTAAAGACACCTGGAATGACAGTCAGTTACAACTCAAAACGGGAACCACATAATGGTGGGACTAGATCCCAGGATTTTTATTTGGCTTCACTATAGGCAGCAAATGAAGAGGGGCTAATTCAATAGTCTCTTCAAGGACTTTGACAGGAAGCACCTAGTGGCTTAACTGAAGCAGAAAAGTTTAGGCAGCCAGGTATCAGAGAGAAGACCCATAAGACAGCAACAAAGAGAGTGAACCCCATGAAAGCAGAAGTTTTCAGTTTCTCCCCAATGCGTTTATATAGGCAACTCTGGAAAAGAAGATTAAACAGAATGTAGCTATGAGAGGAAACATTTCCATAGTGTGGATCGCCAGGTGCCTCAAGGGAGATCTGAGGAACTTTCACAGGGATCTGTCTTTCAGTTGGACTGACAGTAAAGCATCCACTTGTCATCAGTTCCCCACTCCTTCATGCTCCACCATTAAATTGCACCAGTTATAAAGCTTCTAGAATAATTAGAAACCTTTAGTAAGCTGTCATTGTTATGATCATATGTGACTTTTATTTAACAGATTTGGCTGACTGATGCACCAGGGAACATTGTCAGGACAAAATTAGCATGGAACACTAAAATTAAACAGTCAACATCTTTTTTAAAAAAAAATTTTTTAAAAATACAGCAAATTTTACAGATGCCAAACACAAACACCCGTGGAATTACTCATCTGAAATTTGACTAGCTAAATCATTTCCCTAGGGTCTACTTCATGTCCAAATTTTAGGCATTTTTGTGAAAACAGTTGTAGACGTTCTTGGTTTTCAGTGCCAGTCAACTGGTGAGGACTAGCAATCTGGATTTCCAAATCTTGATTCAGATATGCAGTCTGAATAAGGACAGGTCGGATCCAGAATGTATCAGGTTCCAAACCAAATGGAAAGGAGATCACATACCGCCTCTATTTAATACTTTTGACATTGCAATTGTGTGCATGCTTGGCTGGAAATTAGCTCTGTCATTCATACTTTTGAATAATTGTTCACTGAATTATCTTGTGGGTGATGCTAAGGAAGATTTAAAAGATGAAATTTCTCTGTAAATGTCACCAATATTTCATTCTACAACTATACATTTTATGTTGTTAAGGCTAAAAAAAAGTTTAGGGTAGATACAAAAACTGTTGAACATATTTTGTCCCCCACCCCACCCCACCCCCCGGTCCACCTCTCCCTCCATCCACCGTCATCCAGAGGGAGAGAAGGGCAGGCCAGTTCCATCAGGCCTAGCCACAGTAAGAAGAAGGGCCCTCCCTCCAGTCCATCGGCCATAGTCCAAGCCTCAAAAGATCTGCTGGACTTTCCCCCTTCCCCACTGCCATTCCCTTCTTCTTTTGTGTCTTGTCTTTTTAGATTGTAAGCCTGAGGGCAGGGAAATGTCTAATTAACAATTTGTAAGCCGCTCTGATAGCCTTTTGGCTAAAGAGCAGGAAATTTATTATTATTATTACATAAAAAACAAAAAAAATCTCTCATAGTTTTAACATTTCTGGAAATTGTACATGACTAAGTTCCCATATGGTGTCAGAATGAATCAGGCAATATTTTTCGGCCTTTGTCTTTGAATTTTTGCAATGTCACACTTTCTTTAGAGGTGGCAGCTTATGGTGAAGACGTCTGAGGGAAGAGTGTAGGGTCAAAGAACTGGATTTCTCTCTGTCTCTGATGGAGAAAAATCGTCCCTTTCTGGTAGTGGACTCCTACAGAGGACTATTTAGAGAAGGAAGCATGGGGAGGAGATGACATAGGTGGAATTCCTTCCATCAGCTTCTATGCTACCCCTGATCAGAAAGGAGCACACTTTCTTTAAATTCCTAATTTGTCTATTTTTATGATAATATGTCCTTGAAATGTACTCACAAGCCATCATATAATAAGTTGCAATTTAAGAAGAATGTAGAAGCTAGTAATGGTAATTTGTCCAGGCTTACCTTTTAATGATTTTAATTCTATGGCTTGTTTACTTTTATTTTGAGAAGAACTTGTTTTTACTCATTTTTAATGGAATACACTGTCTCAGAATGTACTGTAGTCTCCTTCTGTTGAAGTTTTTAAGCAGAGGCTCAATGGCCACCTGTCAAGGATGCTTTGATTTTGTCTTACTGCATGGAAAGGTTGGACAGGCTGCCCCCTGTGGGCTCATTCAACTCTGTGATTCTGTAGTTTTAAAACTGCCTTAAGTCTTAAGATTAGAAAAAATTAAAGATCTAAAATGAAACAAACATCATCATCATCATCATCTCCTCTTCCTCCTCCTCCTCTCCCCCCCCCCTCCAGGATTTTAGATTTCAATGTACAGGGAACGAAATCTGTACACAATCACAGCTTTCTTTTTCTCAACCACAGTTCTATCTAGCTCATTATCTTCTTCTTGTTTGTTGTCTTGAGGTCCCACTGGATTTTTAGGTTACCAAATATCAAGGCCTGCAAATTATGATTTAGCACCTCCGGGAAAAGAAAACAGCTGTGGTTCCAGTAGAGATAGGTTTTCTGAGAGAAATTCCAAATGGGCTGTCAAAACATCTGAACAAACTCACCATAGATAGGATGACAATAGCACAGTTACAAAAAACGACACTGTTTGGAACATGTCCCATTATTGGACAATTCCTCGCTGATTCCTAGATTCCTATGTAGAATTCAAATCATTTCTGGTCCTAAACTGGTAGACTGTGAAACTGATATCACAACAATAACAACAATAAGAGCACTGATACTTTCTTATTTTCCAAGAACAAATGCTGTATCTCATTGTGTTTCATACATTCCCTCTTTCTTCTTTCTTTTATATTGATTAAATGGAATGCTGTCAGTAGCATGTAGCCAGATACCTATAATGCTGAAGAGATCATGGCTGGTACTAGAGCTCCCTCTATGGGGAGTAAATTAAATGTCTTAGAAATTAGTCAGTCCATAATTTGGGTGTGTTTAATATGTTTAATAATGTGTCATCCTGAACAGCTTCAAAGTAGTGTGGTTCTAAAAAAAACATGCTGACTTTCCTAAATGCTAGAAGAATATGGTAGTCATTTAAATTCAGTGACATAAGTGGAAATAGACTATCATCATAGTAAACGAATTCCAATGTTTGAACTCACTTGGAACAGTTCATTGATTCTGAATGTACAGAAAACACTGGTGTCTGTAACAGTAGTTGCAAGAGACAAGATTTGGGGATTTGAGCTTCTGTATTTGGAGGGGGAAGAATCAAGTTAACTGGCATATTTTTTCATGAGGATGGCCAATATTTAATCCAGTTCATTTAACAAAATGTACAATGAATATGTTCTGCTGACTAAAAATGTAGGAGATCTTTGTGCAAAAGAAATGTATGCAAAATTGTATTCAGGACTTGGTTACTCAAAGATCAACATCTTAGAGAAGGAGAATTGCTATGCTATTGATATCATGATGGTACTCCCCCACAATGTGATAGTGTTCTTATCACCATCAGGCCTTTCTGTAACTTCAGTCTGGGACCTAGGTTGTGAATAGTGACTGAGCTACAGCTAGGAACCCTTGTAAGTGGTGTGCTAAGCTCTGAAGCACAGGAAGCCCAATGCACTCTGAAGAACCATCTAACTAATCTCATACTCCTTAGTGACACATATTATTTCCACTATTAGAAGCAGTATGTATGCGTATATCACTTGGTGGAGAACTCAAAAGACAGTCATTATTGCAATGATGACCCTCTGCAGGTTTACCACATGGATATGGCTGGGCATTGTACAAAGGAAATGCTGCACCAAGTGGAGCCTTTGATTTTATTCAGTAGTGTTTTTCTAATGTTCACAGGTGTAACAAATTTGCAGGGATTATAGGGATGGAAAGAAATACCTGAAGGAAACAAATAAGAAAGAGGCTTTTTGAGTGTCAAACAAGGACCACCTCATTCCCCTTTCTTCTTTTTTTCCCTCTAAGTCCTCAAATGTTCTCAGCTCAACTATTCTTGGACTATTCTTGTCTTTTCTCCACCCCGGATTCATCTATTTCTCTTCCCACAAACTGGGAAGTGAGAATCCACTGTTACCCAAAGAAAGGGGGGTGATTTGGGGGGGGGGGGTCTTCACCAACCGTCAACATTACTTCAGGTGTTGGGGAAAGTAACTATGCAAGAGGTAACCTTTAGTACCTTTTTCACCTGTACATACTAGTTACAGTTGAGGAGAATTCCAAGTTTTGGTGATTTAAGAGGATTTTATTAGAAAAATGCAGAAAACAAAATAGCAATTCAAACAGACACAGCATTAAGAGTTAATCGAAAGTGAGATTAGGAAGGGGAATAGAGGAGTTTGAGGGGATTAGAGAGGGCAATGTTTACCTGTCCAAACAAAAGACCACAGAAAGTAAGACTGACTCAGACTGGGGTCTAAGGGCAACACAGAACACACAGAGAACAGAGCCTGAGACAACTGTATGCGTACTGTGTGTACAAAGAAGTTAGATTTTGGGAGCAAAATTTATACCTGAAAACTAGCCTCTAGAGATGAGACTAGCTGATCTGATAACAAAGGCTTCTGTCAGGAATTGACAATGAGATTCTGGGTTGGATGATGACTTTAACTTTGGTGACAGAAAAACAGTGATTGGATCAAAATAACCCCAGGATGGATGGACAGGGAAGTTTGACTGGGAACATAGCAGGGGGTAAGCAGAAAGAGTTGCTTTCTCTCGTGGTGCAAGAGGAAATGCAGAGGGTGGGAAGAGGGAGAAATTAGTACATCCATTTAGGTTGGATTGTCTTATTATGTGGATGATCCACAAGCCTCTGGTTTTCACTTCTTCTCAGAACCTGACCTTGTGTTCTTAAAGGTCATCATGATCTCTCAAGGATATGCTGACTCCACATATGAAACATGAAAACATGAGAACCCTTAATAAAATGCAGGGCGTGCTAACACTAGAAAGAAGAATTAATATGTGAATTGTCATGAACACAGCAAAAAACATAGGTGTTGAGGCTGTAATCTATCCAGTTCTTGTCCGGTTTTGTCCACATCTCCCATTGTCATGTAGGAAGAGGAGCAAACAGAAGATTCTAGTAGCAGAATTCATTTATACTTCCTGCATTCACTGTAGGTAACTGTATACATAATATTTTTATTTGTGCATGAAACAAAGTGTGTGTACACTGAGCCAACAGAAGGCAAAGATGTCGCTGTGTCTGCCACAGATGTGGACAATTTTGGATTTTGGAATATTTTCAAATTCTACATAAGGGAGAATCAGCCTCTATTTTAAAAAATGGGCTCACACATCATTTTTCTACTGGTATCTATGATGTTCTGTATTTATGTGGCAGTGTGTATTTCAGAAATACAGACTTTCTGTATTTATATATATTTCATTTATTCATTTAATTTCTGTGCCACTAATCCTAGAAAATGGGCAAAAAGAGCACCCTGTTTTGGGCCTGCTACATGGCCCATACCAGCTTAAAGGCTGCTGCCACACTGCAGAATTAATACAGTTTGACACTGCTTTAGTGTCATGGCTCCATCCAATAGAATCCTGGGATTTGTAGTTTGTTGTGGCACTGCTATAGCTCTTACAGGAAAGCCTAAATATCTCACAAAACAACAAATCCCAGAATTCCATAATATTGAGTCATGGCAGTTAAAGGGGTATCAGACGTCATTAATTCTGTACTGTAGATGCAGCCTATATCTGGCCTTGCAAATATGTTTGTAAATTGTAATTGTCTTTTAAAAAGGAAGAAGCCAACCTGTAGATGCCCAACACTGAAACAGAATTTTGAAACATTGTTCAAGGAACAGGTCTAAACGGTATAACCACCAGGGATACTTACTAACTTTATTTTTGGAGAAGCTAGGGTTTGAATATGATATTTTGCTCTCATGAGGGTGATTTCAAAAGAAATCAATGCAGATGAAGCATTTAAGACTGGCAGTAACCTAAGCGGAACATTGACAGAAATAGCATGTTAACAGAGGTGCTGCAGCACCAGGGCACGAAATCCGCATTGGATCATGTCTCCAGAGCTTGCTGGTAGAAGCCAATGAGTGAGAGGGCAGAAAGCAAGGAGAGAGAAGAGATCGTTAAAGTCAGCAATTACTCTAGATTTGTGTAACATTTCTTGCTCCAAGCAGAGTTTAATCCATGATGAAATTAACCTTTGACAGAAATCAGCCATTACCGTGCGTGATAATTTCTGTTTTTAGTGCAATGGTATTGTCATTATACAGTGCAGCTAGCTTGACTTTTTAAAATAATAATTTGACCACATTGGAAAAAAATGGCATTATATCAAGCCTCAGTTTCTTAAATCCCTCAGAATCTGTAGATCACTTGGTAATGGCTGTATTTTGCACTGTTTGATAGAGCATCAACCTCTGGATTTATAAAGGTTTGTACTTGCTGACAAGCTCTCTTTCTATTTCTGAGGATTAGTACTGTGGCTCTTTTTTCATATATTTAGTTACATATTTAGAGAGCCAGTGTGGTGTAGTAATTTGAGTGTTGGACTAGGACTCTGGAGATAACGGTTCCATCCCCTACTTGGCCATGGAAACCCACTGGGTGATCTTGGGAAGTCACACACTCTCAGCCCCAGAAAACATCATGATAGGTTCAACCTTAGGGTTGCCGTAAATCAGAAATGACTAAAGCCACACAATAAGAACAGCCATAGTCCAACACCAAAACCACTACACCATGCGGACTCTCTAAATCATGGTAACCGGGGGATGGGATTTGTTATCAATATGTTTTTATTTACTGTTGTTATTAAAATCTGTATTTTACTTTGTATATAGGTTCTGTTGTTACCCGCCTTGATCCAAAACAGGGAGAGGCAGAATACAAATAAATTATTACTATTATTATTATTATTATTATTATTAGGTCTCATTCAGTTTTCAGGTTTCCAGTGGGAAAGTATATTGTAGCTAAGCTGTCAGTCTTTGGGTTGTCCTATATGCTAAAATGCAAACACTAAAACCTTTAACTCTTGACTGTGAAATTGTACATGATCACTGATGTCTCTATAATGATTTGATATTTGTGCCTTTTTCCAAAATTGGAGTAGGGGGTATGTTATTCTAGCATACATAAATAGACAAAAAGAAAAGAAAGAAAAGGGGACCATTTGTTGGCTATCATCATCATCATCATCATCATCATCATCATCATCATCATATATGTCTACATCATTGTCAGTGTGCATGGCCCTTTACAAGTAAAGTAACAACAAAAAATAGCCAGCCTTACCAGAAGCATATAGTCTAAATTATACCTTCTGCACATACAGAGGGAGGATAGAGTAATGCAAATATAAAATTATACAATACATTTATAAAACAGATTATCTGGACATAACGCAAAACAATATGAATAAAGCAAAATCACAGAAATATATCATTTATTAAATTAAAATCCCCAAAGCTTTGGAAAACAAGAATGATAACATTTTCTGTTTGTTTTTTATATATTGTTGCAGCCCAGAAGATGGGGAGATTCATCCTGAAATCTGTAGACTGTTTATCCAGTTGCAGTGTTGCTTAGAAATGTACACAACAGAGATGCTAAAATCCATATGCCTACTAGGATCACTTCAGCTTCATCGGAAAGGTATTATTTTACCTTATAAATCACCTTGATCTATTTTCATTTACTGCAGTCATTATTGGCTATCTGTGAAACAGGACATGTAACATGTCCCCTTTATCTGTTCTCCAGCCAATCCTCTCATAGGATACATGAGACTCTTCTATTCTGTTCAGGTTAATTTTATTAAACAGTTGCATATCCATTCACCCTTAGAGGTCACTTGAGATCTCTGTGTGCATACTGGAAGGGAGCTATTGCATAATTAGGCTGCACTAATGGTTTCAATTGAGTGGGGGGAATCCATACATCCAAAATGAATTTGTTTCTTTCACTGAAATAAGAAAGAAGCAAAGTATCATAGCCATAAGTGGTAGTTGCTGTTGTTGTTTTTGTTTTCTGACTTATGGCAACCCTAAGATTATGGGTCCAAAGCTCAAACTACTACATCACTCTGACTCCTCATAGGTCATTTCAAGACAAAACTTTGGTAATTTAAAATCATTAAAATGTGCCATCGTCTGCCAGATTGGTAGATTATATTGATAGCCTATCTTTCCTCCAAGAAGCTAAAGGCAATGAATAATTTTCCCCCTGCACCTTGTTTATCCTGTTCACTTTCTTCTCTACCACCATATGCACAAGAAGAACTCAAACCTGTGCAGGAATTACAAAGATAATGTTTCTACATCTTTATCCTTTGCCCCATAAACAGATACAGGAGCTTCCTTTCATACACCAGTTCTTCTTTAGTTCTGCTGTCTAAATATGCCCCTGGTAGAGTCTGAAGTTCAAAATATTATTACAAAATATTAATATATATTTACATTTAATAGTTCCTTTCTGTGGCTTTGGTTCCCACATCAGTGGAAAAAGCATTTGACAAAGATCAATTTTGACAAGCAATCATTACTTCTTTGGTCATAGACATCTGGACACATCATGGATTATTTCCACTTTCAGTGGGGCCTATATTTATTTTCCCGTTATCTTTGTTTTGCTGTATTGATTGCTGTGATCTAGAGCTAAACCTACATTTTGCACTACATCTTCTGGATTTCTCTCAGCCAAAATGCCTATGGAATTCTATGTGTTGTGCTCCAGAAAGGAATATTTCCAGTTTCTGTTATGAGTAAGGACTGTAACATATTCTTGAACTGTGGAAGATCAGAGAACTGAACTTTTAATAATTTGAAGTCAAAGGCTCACGGCCAATGTCCATAGGTTTTTGTGAGTTTTTCAGGCTATGTGGCCGTGTTCTGGAAGAGTTTATTCCTGATGTTTCACCAGCATCTGTGGCTGGCATCTTCAGAGATATTAACAATTTATGTTTATATGATGAAATGGCATTTTAGTTATGGTTTATTAATTACTCTCACCAGTGAGGCCCATCTGGTCCCTGAATTCCCTGAATGCTGCTCTCTACCCATCAAAGACTGACCAAGCGGTGTGACTATCACAGTAAAACAGTGAGTCTTTGTGGGGCTTTGGTTATTGTGGAAGATAAATGAGAATGCTAACTTTCACAATGGCCAAAGCAAGACATATTCAGACATAAGATAGACTTAAACTTGGGTATGTCAAGAAGACTCCACCATTGCTATTTTGGAAACCCAACGTGTTTTTTAAAAAGCGTTCAATGGTTGCTGTTATTTCCCTTAGTGCCCTTTTGCATAGTCCTCTGGAGAAGCTAGTGTGTGTGGCAACACAGACCAGCATCTTGCAAGTTCATCACTACATTTCACAGTATGTTTTCTGCCTGGCACTGCTGATTTTGGTGGAGCTCTGGATGTGTGCCATCTGGTTGAGGTTTCTGTGCAATTTACCATGGAGAACTCCAGCAATCTACCCTTACACATCAGTGCACAACTTGCTTATTCAGGGCTATGTTCCTGAGGGCATAAAAGGACTGAGCAAATGTTTGCACTCATGGACACATATGGCACAGTCAGACCTGTGCTGAAAAGAAGTGCGTGCAGACAGGTGCTTAGCAGAAGCAGACTGGAGTTCATCGCTTTGCTGACTTCACCTGCCTCATGGGTATAGAGCAACCCTGCAGAATCAAAGCCTGAGGGAGGGGGGAAGCTTTGCTGCTTTTTATATCTTGTAAAGTTCAGAGAGCTTTCCAGGTTCAAACTGCTCCTGCAGGGAGCTGACATACAGGAGGAAAGTTAGATATCTTCTTGTACAGGACAGTAAGCATCTCCAAATAAAAATAGCTCCTCTGCAGAAAGGCACTAAATTGTTGTTTGAATTCAGAGCTTTTGCAAATATTATACCTCTCTTTCACACACTAAGCAGGACCTGGATCCAAGCCTTTGGAGACAGACTGTCACTCTGCCTGTGGGTTGTGCTGCCCCTCCTTCCACCAGAAGGCACTCATAAGCCATGCGAGAAATCCCTTCATCAAATTTTTGTTAATTCCTGCTGGTATAGCAGTATTAGGAAATTTGACAACATGCTTTTCCTCAATAGGATCTATTTTATTTATAAAGCAGTTTTAAATAAATGTAGAGGACCTAAGTACCCTAAAGGCACCAGATCCTTTATGATCTTGGAAGTTAAGCTGGATCGACCCTGCCTGGGTGAGAGATCACCAATCAAAAACAAAGTGCTGTAGACTATATTTCAGAGGAAGGAACTGGCAAAACTGCATGTGAGTATTCCTTGCCAAAGAAGACCCTAGAAATTCATGGCATTTCCATAAATCATTAGGTGACTTGAAGGCATTCACTTACACACAGAGAGAGTTTTTTAACTATACATTTTTTAACTTTAGTTCTGTCATGGGAGAACCTAAAATGTGTGGGTGGGAAAACAGTGGTGGCTGCAAATCTTTGGCACTTCCCTTCAAAGAGTGTCAAGAAAGAATTATTATTATTATTATTAACCTTTATTTATATAGCGCTGTAAATTTACACAGTGCTGTACATACAATCTTAAATTAGATGGATCCCTGCCCTCAGGCTTACAGTCTAAAAGAGACAACACAAAAGGAAGAGGGGAAGGTGATGGGGAAGGGGGTGAGGTCCGGTGGTTCTTCTCTCCCTCTGGGGCCAGGACCAAGGCAGATGGACTGGAGGGAGGGCTCGGCTTCTTAATACATAGTTAAAAGGAGGCATCCTGGGGCAGATGGCACAGTCCTGGGAAAGCTTCCCTAAATAATATAGTCTTTAACTCAGTTTTGAACCTGGTTAGGGAAGTGATGAGGCGTGCATGTGGGGGAAGAAGGTTCCAGGAGTGAGGGGCAGCAATTGAGAAGGGACAAATCCGGGATAGGGCAGTGGAAATCCTCGGCTGGGACAGGAGACCTTGACTACCAGAACGGAGGGTACGAGAAGGAGTGTGAGGAGAAAGAAGTTCAGAGAAGTAAGGAGGGGCCAGTCGGTGGAGGGCTTTGAAAGTCAACAACAAAAGCTTGTACTGGATGCGGAAGGGGAAGGGGAGCCAGTGAAGGGAGGATAAGAGGGGAGAAACATGGTCAAAGCAGCGAGCGGATGTGATAATATGTGCAGCTGAGTTCTGAACAGAGATTAAAAGGTGGAGATGAGAGAGAGGAAGCCCTGTCAGAAGGAGGTTACAATAATCTAGTCGTGATACCACTAGGGCATGGACCAAAGTCTTGGCGGTGGAGGCTGAGAGGAAAGGACGGATTTTAGCAATGTTGTAAAGAAAGAATCTACAGGTCTTGGCAGTGGCCTGAATCTGGGGAGTAAATGACAGCGAGGAATCAAAAATGAAGCCAAAGTAGAGGGGGTTGGTGCTTCTTTTAGGTTCTCCTAGGACTAAATAAGCTCTCACCTTTTACCACTTTACTCAGAGAAAGGGATGGATCCTTTTTTGATAAGAGTTAATACTGCACCGCTCTTGCCTTTACTCCCCCCACCCCCATTACACAACCACCATTTACTGTAGTTCCTTCCTCATTCATCAAGCCTTTAGGGTGACCTGTTATGCCTTTGACATTCTTTGACATTGTTTCCCTTATGCTTTATGCTTAGTAGCCTGTTATATGCCCCTAAGTTTCAAAATCAGGAATTTTGGTCCCCAAACCTGCCCTTGACTTATACATAGGTATACACAGGTATTTTAGCAGTCCACGGTATCCGCAGAACTCTATTCCAGCATCTCTTGTCTATCTCTGGCTTTTCTTTTCTAGTGAAGATTCAGGAAGGACTTATCCCACGCTTACTACAAGCGCGTTGATGACTAAAAAGGCCGATCCGAGATAAACAAGTCTGGTTACAGAAAGCACAGCAGAAAGTCTCCTTTGGTGGTGTTTCCAAGTTGTGTTTTTTTCTGCGTTGTCGTTTCTCCTCGAGACTCATTCGGCGTGAATTCTCGAAAGAGGCTGCAGCATTGTGGATAGTGCGTCGCCATGCCTCCCGATGTGAGGCCAGGGCAGGCAATTGTTGGTGATCAATTTGGCCGAGCTTGAGATATTGTTTCAGGGAGTTCTTGTATCTCTTCTTTGGGGCACCCCTCTTACTCTGACCAGTGGCGAGTTCACCGTAGAGTACTGTTTTAGGGAGGCGGTGGCCCTCTATCCTAGAAACGTGACCTGCCCAGCACAGCTGCGTTTTCAGTAGCATGGCCTCAATGCTGGTGATCCCTGCTTGCTCCAGGACAGCAATATTCATCACATGGTCAGTCCAGTGTATGTTTAGGATTGTGCATAGACAGCGCTGATGAAAGCGTTTGAGGAGTCATAGATGTTGGCGATAGGTGACCCATGTTTCAGACCCATAGAGGAGAATGGACTGTACAATGGCTCTGTTCCCACTGATTTTTGTGCTTCGCCTCAGGTGTTTATTACTCCAGACTCTTTTGTGAAGCCTTCCAAATACACTATATATAATAGATAACTCTTGGCTATATAGAATAGATAACAGCATATCTCTTGGCTATATATCATAGATAACAGCATATAATATTATATAATAATTACCTTTTAAAATTTAGGATGAATTAATTGAACAAAGACATTACATTTTTTAAAATCAGAAACATTAAAAATGATTTGAGTTGTTCCTGTGCACCACAGATTCCCAATGCAGACATGTGCATGAGCGCTTGCACACACATATATACATTTACACATATACATAAAAGGTCTGGTATCATTCAAAGCCTAAAATATTTCAAAGTAAGCTTCCTTCTGAGTGTCTGTGTAAGGCCTTCTACTTTATAGAGAATTTGAACTACAACTCATAGAAATGTTCATTGGAATTCTGAATGGAAGTGATAGGAGTTTATTGTTCAGCAATCTTTACAAAAACTAGTTGCTCATACAACTCACACATGTCTTCGGCTCTTCCCATATTCTAAAGTCACCTTCCTACACGTGTTTTAAAAGCAGACAAGCATGGAAAGAAAAGTAATCTGATGATCAATACTGACAATCAAAAAAGGAAGCAATTGCCAAGAAAACTTTGGGTACTTTTTTTATAGATAGTTTGTCATTAGGTGTGTCCTATTATGAGGGCAGGTTATTTATGAGGCATTTAGCTTTCCATACACAGATGCCACTGCAGAGCCATTTCATACCCATCATGCTGCACTGAAAATGTGGAACAAGTGCCTGGAGGCATAAAGTCTTTCTCAAGTGGAAATTGCTGATGGACAGCTGAAGGCTAATATTCATTGTTTTGTGGGTGTACAACTGGCACCAAAGATGTCTGAAAGGATTCATTGTTCTGCAGCTGTGTGCTCAGCTGTCTATTAGCCTTAAATTTGCAATACTAATTCAATTAAAAGGAGTCCTTGAGCAAGGGGACCTTTTAAATTACTCGTTTAAATCCTTTCCATCTTTTTCTTTTCCTTCTTTTTCTTTTTCTTTTTCTTTGTGAAATCTGGAGGAAGTAGCCCATCACTTTTCCATTTTACACTTTTTGACTCAGGCTATTAGCATTAATATGAGCAAGTTACCTCACCTATTAGACAAATGCTTCCTAAAGCATAACATTTTCTTTAAAAGAAGCCACAAAAATCAATGTGATGTGTGCTTACAGAAATATCATCAAGCAGGTACTTTCAAGAAGAAAAGAAAGAAATGTGCCCATCGGGAAAAACTGTGCGTGCATCAGGGACAGGCTCTGCTACAGTGCTTCTCTGATGGAAATTCAAAATGATCTAGATACGGTACACCGAGGACACGCCAAAATAAATGCTGTGCTGCATCTAACTATGGGCCAGGCACACTACAGTAGCCTCAGAAATTGAAATCCATTGCACATTATATATTTTATGTATATAAAGAACAAAACTTTGCTAGTATCATTCATAATTTTGTATTTTAAACAAGGAAAAGAATCTGTAAAAATTAAGCACTGTAATTCTATATGACCTGTTATATTATGGAACTTTACATTTAGGTAGCTACATAGTACAGGTGGGAAGAAATCTCTTTACTGAATTGCGAAGTTATGTAACAGGACACTAGCAAGAGCACCTGGTGCACACTGTTGTGTAATGGTCATTTGTGCACAAGGCACATAAGTGTGAAATGCACTCCAGTGTGCACCACACACTGGTGTACATTATGCACCAGTGTACATCAGGCACTTTGCCACATCTGCTATGAAATAACATAACAGCAGGTCTTTACTGGATATGAATGCAACACAACTTCACAGTTCTAATTCCTGCAGACATAAGTCCATCTACAAAGACTTAAAGATCCAACAGGATTCTGACTCAGAGTTTTTTCTTCTTCTTTACATTAGAAATAATGGAGCAGTGAAGGAATTCATTGATTAAACAAACTGGGAGTTTTGACACTAAGTGTATGATGAGAAGGAGATACTTAGATGGATGTATTTGTTTTCCCCAAGAGAAATTAAGAGCTTGGTAATGACTTTTATTTACAGTTATATATCAGTTAACTAAGGGGCTGTACAGATGATAACAAAGGGGTGGCCAGATTCTGCTCCTTTCTCCTCCGGCTCATTGCCGCAGCAATTGCACAGGTGTGGCAACAATCCACTTCAAAAAGGAGCCACAAAATGCAGCTCCTTTCTGCACCGCTGCCAAGGCACCATTAGCGCCCTGGAGTGGCGCTGTGATGTCTCATGTGTGCCACGCCATTTCGATTCAGTACACAAGACACATCATGGGTACACATGCCATATGGATGCACACACACCACAATGGCACTGGGAGAGCTTGGAGCATGTGGAGGCTCTGCTCTTAATTTTGGCTTCAGGCCGCCGCAAAGCAGTGGTCTATACTGGGCCTAAGTAAGTGTGTTCCTGAGCATTCTTTCTTTCACAGAAAATTTGGTACCAGAGGAAATTATGTTACTACTTGAGTTTTATAGCTAAGTTGTGTCTTCTGTCCTGACTCCCCTCCAAACATAGTTTACCAGGCATCAACTGTGCAGAGAGAAGTGAATCTGTTCTGGTGTGCAGGCATATGATATTTCCCCTTCCTCATCACCCCGCAAGGCTGCATGCAGTAAAGAAGTGCAACAGGAGTCCTGCTTGTGACTGCCACAGCCTTGCTGGATGGAGGGAAGTAGCATGAAAACATCATCTGCTCATGCCCCCCCCCTTGCCTGTGGAATGGACTCTCTGTGTGGCTGATGCATGGTAAAGTAGATCTGAGAGCAGTTATAGATAATAATAATAATAATAATAATAATAATAATAATATAAATAATAAATAATAATAAGTTTATTTTTATACCGCCCTTCCCAAGATCAGGGCGGTGAACAGTTAAATCAATTAAAATACATATAAAAATTAAAAACATCTAATATCACAATAGTACATTATCAGCCAGGGGAGCACAGTCACAATAACAACAATACAGTTCGGGGTATGGAATAGCAGCAGGGGAGTAAGTCAGGGGTATGCAAGTTCAAAGAGGAAGGTTTTCAATCCTTTTTTGAACGCATTGAGGGAGGTGGCTGAGCGGAGCTCCGTGGGCAGCGAGTTCCAGAGGCTAGGGGCCGAGGCAGAAAAAGCCCTCTTCGCCGTTGTTGACAGTCTAGCCTCTGGAACTCTTAGACGTTGTTGCCCTGAGGATCTAAGTGTGCGGGGCGGATTGTATGAGGCAGCCAATGTAGGTCTTTCAGAATTGGTGTTATGTGGGCGGTCCTGGGAGTGCCAGTGACCACCCGAGCTGCCATGTTCTGGACCAATTGTAGCTTCCGAGTGTGATACAAAGGCTGCCCCATGTAGAGCGCATTGTGCCACAATCGTAACTACGTAGGGATCTTGAATATGTATCCACTACAGATGCCAGGTTACACATCCCTAAGTCTGATCCCACCATAACAACAAATCAATACAACAACCAAAGCAAAGCAAAAGAAAACAAAAGACAAAAACAAAAAGACAGTCAACCAAGCATCACAAACATTGCATTTAAATTTGTTGTTGTTTGCCTTTAACTTGTTCCCAATTTATGATGACCCTAAGGTGACCCTATCATGGAATTTTCTATCATGGCAAGATTTATTTAGAAGAGGTCTGCCATTCCCTTCCTCTGAGGCTGAGAACTTATGACTTGGCCAAGGTCAACCAGTGGATTTCATGGCCGAGCTGGGAATCTAACCCTGGTCTCCAGAGTCATAATCCAACACTTGAAGCACTTACATTATATTCCTGTAATAATATATTAATCTTAAAGAAATGAGACTCAACATATTAATTGATTGGATGATAGACAACATATGACTATGGCTGAGTTATTGATGAAATAAAAGAAGACAAAACTATAGCAAACGTGTCTCTTTTTTTCCAGTTCCCCCTAGCTGTTCAGATTCTGCAAGTCAGCTTTTCTATAAGAGCAACTCCCCACAAATTGTCCAACCAGTGTTGAAATAAAAAATTTCCCAGTATTTTTCATGGTCTTGTAATTTCTAACTGTGCTGTGCTCCAGCAATGTAGCAATAAGTTCTTTGTGCAAAAACATTTCCATTTACCCTTTCAAAATGATTAATAATAATACAGCCCCTCTAAGATGTCGCTCTTGATGTGTTATTTTCTTCAAAAAATGGAATTACTCTGTTCCATCTTAAAGCAATGCAGCTTCATGTGATCTATCATACCAGTTGCACCACAGTCTTGACAGCAATACAGTGAAATATTACTATTTATAATGCAGTTAAAACAAATTTGCAAATTTATTGGGGAGAAAAAGATATATCATGAATTCAAATGGAGAATGAAGATTCCTCTTATATAGAGATTTATTGTATGGCTACATTTCTATAAAGGTAAACTAAATAGTATTATCAACCCCACATTTTTTGGCAATGATGAACACACAGAAGACTTACTCCAATTTTTTTTATCCCTTATAGTATGCCCTCTGTGCCCTTTCTATTGCATACTTGAGTTCTAAATGTGGAGGCAAATGTAAACAATATGCAAGATGGAAAAAGAGAAGATTGTATAGGATTAAAGGCTTATTTATAATGGGTAAACCATTATCAGTGGAATAGATTTTGACAAAGCTGTATGATTTTAAACGGGAGGTTTCAAAAAGCATCAATTTGGTCTTTTACTAATTACACACAAATACCAAGGGCTTCACATATGCCCCCCCCCTTCAATGATTAAAGAGCTGGCATCTAGAATTTAGATAAAGATATAATTAAAGAAACATATGAAAGAGGATATGGTTCATGAATACTGTGAGAGCTTTACCTCAATTTTTCTGTTTCAGAAACATGGACTATGCAAACTTATACATCAGTATCAAGCCTCATCTAGGAAATGTATATTTCATACTGTTCATAGATGGCTTTTAATGCCCGTTAGAACCTCTACAGACTGATGTTAAATGCTATGTGCTCAACTGCCTGGCAGGGGGCGTCACGGCACTCCATTGGCGCAGGGTTTAAACACACACACTTCACCAAAGAGCCCGAAAAGCTGCCACCATTTTTGCAGTGCAAAAAGGAGCCACTTTTTGTGGCTTCTCTTTGCACCATGGAAAGGCCAGATTGGGGCCAAGGCATGCAGTTGCCGCAGCCCCAATCTAATACTTCCAGGGGTGGCATGCAACTGCTCCTTAGGGGCTGTCTGTTGAGTCCCTTAAATTTCACAGACTTTATAAAATGTTTTTCAACTATTTTAACTTTGTGCTGATTTATCTGTGTGGATTTCCCCCACTTTTGAATTATAATCAATGACTGAGACACTGCACGGGATATGTAGCTGTGATCTGTTTCTTCATCCAGCCCCTTGAAATCCACTTTAAAAAAATAATGCAATCCCACCAACTGTAGGACCTCTGTGGTGCTGGCAGGCAGGGTGCTGAAGCATGATGCGTCAAGCCCCTTCCCACAAATAGAATGCAGTACAAGAAGCAATAGCAGACATCCCCGTGAAGTTCTATCCCGTAACTCTAGTGGAAGGGGGCTGGACATGTCATCCTGCAGCACCCCATTCACCAGTGCCTCAGAACTCCTTTGGTTGGTGTGGCTGCCTGGTTTTTATGATATGAAATAAAATAATAGCTAACATTGCAGTTGATGAGAGATGTGAGCATAAATTGGTTGCGATTAGATTTTGTTCTGTCTTATTCTTGTTTTGAAAGGGTTAGAGACTTGTGCAGCACCCAAGATCATCGACAGCAAAATGGAGGAGAGTTCAGAAGTTCCTATTTTAGAAGACACCTCATCTTCACCAATAGACATCCAGCAACATTTATGGCAGGTTTCCACAGATATTGAAAACACAGAGAGGTGCGTAGTATTCTTAATTTGAGCTAATTAAACTTTTTTCTACTTTGATTTTAGCAAAGATGATACATATGTGTAAGAAGTCCTTAACAATTCATACTTTTGTTTAGTGATGAATGTGGGCTTTGCATTCAGCTCCGCGACACTTAGAGACATAGATTGTTTATGTCGTTGCTAGAACCTTGGGCTTTGGTCCAGTAGCTTCTGTCAGATGGGGTTGTTCTTCAAAAGAAAGGTGGCGTTAGAATGGCCAACTTCATTCCTTTAGGTTCTGCTCCCCAAATAGGCAATTATCACTATTGCTGACAACATAGGACTAGACACATGGGCAGTAGTGGGACAGGAGAAGAGACTAGGCTGAACCTGAGAGAAACCATTTGTGGCATAGTCAAAATTCTACCAAATTTGTTTATTAGAAATATAACTAACATACTTAATATGTGTATGTTTAAAACGACAAGTGGAGTACAGTCATCCCTCTATATCGATGGATTCTGCTTCCACAGATTCCACCAGCCATGGTTTGAAAATAACCTTGATTTTGCTATTTTATATAAGGGCAACTATTGTACATGCCAGTGGTACCCAAACTTTGGTTTTCCAGATGTTTTGGACTTCACAACTCAGAATTTCTGATAGCTGACCAAGCTGGCTGGGGCTTCTGGGAGTTGAAGTCCAAAACACCTGGAAAACCAAAGTTTGGGAACCACTGATATATGCCATTGTATATAGTAGGACAGTGTTGGTCGTCACCTTTAAAGCTCTATATGGCTTGGGCCCGAGTTACCTGAAGGAACGCCTCCTCCTACACAATCCGCCCCGCACCCCCAGAACATCAGGTAAAAAATTGTTAGAAGGGATGAACACCAGACTGATGACAACATCTAATAGAGCATTCTCTGCTATGGATCCCAAATTATGGAATGATCTGCTGGAAAAGATCCATCTTATTACTACCTTAGATGCTTTTAAAAAAGCACTAAAGACGGATCTCTTCCAGCGAGCCTATCCACCTGACCTCCTGTGATGATTTTAAATTGATAATTGGAGACCTAACTGATGACAGATATGGAATGCTCTTTATTAAGTATGTGTATGTTTTTAATTGTATTATATTGCACTGTATGTTTTTAACTGTAATATATTGTAATGGATTTGTATTCTATGTTGTTGGAATCCTGCCTCGATCCAGGGGGAGAGGCGGGAAATATAAATATATCATCATCATCATCATCATCATCATCATCATCATCATCATCATGTCGTTATCCGTCGGGGGGGGGGGGCCTGGAACCAAACCCAGCAGATACAAAGGGCTCACTGTATTGTGATTTATTTTATGGGCCTGGGATTCTATATTCATCAATTCGTTTTGCATCCATTCTTCACTTAGACTTAATAATTGTTAATTGCTACTGATGGGGTAATAACTAACTGTTGCTGAATTGGCTGCAGTTCATCAGGGCTCATATAATGTAGTTGTTCCACATGTGGACCTGTGCTATAGGGATATAGTGATATCACCACTTCCAGACAAGCTATGAATCCCCACTTCTCATGTGGCCAATCAGAGCATCTGGCTGTGGCTCATAGTCAGACACTAAATGATTACAGCAGTTGTGGGGTCTAGAGTCTTCCAGAAGTTTCAGCACTGATATAATCCTGTTGTATCTGGTTACAGGAACATAGCCAGATGCTTCTCCAGTCCTACCTGCTCCCCATGAGTGGCTGTGCAAGAGGTTCCAGAATCATGACAGGGTTTATCTCTAACATAATGTCATCCATTGTTAAAGAACCAGTAATGTCATAAGCCCCACCAAACAACTATAGATAAAACAGCAATGGGAACCTACTTTTACCAGTTCTGGCTTCCAAAAATTGCAAACTTTGGGGAAAGCACAGAAGAAATATCTGTATGAAAATACCAAGTTGGGCATCACCGTACAGCTTGAAGGAGACTTGGTTTATCTATAAAGATCTGTTGAAGCACCATGATAATAAGATTGAGTTAAAATCATTAGATCAGAAGTGAGGGAAAACAATGTAGTTGGTTTTATATAGACAACTAAGAGAACAATTCATAATGGATATAAAGAGAAAAATGATAGAAATTTTAATTTCTGAAATGGAGAATTTTATGATCTGAAGTAAAAAGTCTTTAGTATCACAATTATATAAGAAACTTGAAAGACACATGGAACTAGAAGTAATTTAAAAAATATATGATTAAACGGTCTCCGAATCTAGGATACTCACTTAAATTGGGTGATCTTACAAGTGAATATGCCATTTAAATCAGAAACCTTTTTATTGAATATTGTAGATCAATTGGTGGGGAAAAAACACATGGTAGAATTTTGTTTTATATGATAGTGGTGCCTAGAAAGGTTTACGCAGGAGTATGGAAGTCAGAAATAATGCCTACACTAGAGGACTGGCAGCTAAAACTGTTAGATATGATGGAAAAAGAGAAGACTAATACAAATTCAAGGGGAAAAGAAATTAATAGAAGAATGGGATACAGTAAGGAAATATCTAAACCGAGAATGGAAAAACAAAATATTGACTGATTCATTGTAACAATAATATAAGGGATCTGAATTTAAGAAACCAACAACAGATAAGTAGTACTATAATGTTGCAACTACTTTAGAAAGCTATAAACAAAAACAGCATAGACAAATGGGCAAACTACACAAGGAGATAGTATGGGAAACTTATATAACTAGAAACTAACTCCAAGAAGGCAAGAGATGAGGATGTCATGAATGTTGATGATTGTTAGATGTTTGTAGTACGGTTTTTGTTTTGTTTTTTGTTTTGTTTTGGTAGATTAGTTGTCAATAGTGATTTTTGTTAAAGAGTGTGGGGAAGGGTTGTTGGAGAGAAAGGAGTGGAAAATGTTAATTGTGAGTTATTAGATTCAGCCCCATTGATTATTTATTTATTTATTTATTTATTGCCATCACAGTTATTATACAGAAGTAAACCAAAAAAGTGTGTGTTGTTAGAAAAATGAAGCCAAACCTGCTGCTTACACATTTTCTTCTTGATAAATGCTCCCAAACCTATATTTATAGTTAACATGCAGAAACTTGAAAATATCTTGATAATGTGCATTACAACACACTGCCTTTTATTTATTTATTAAATATTGAAATTTATGTCCTCCCTTTCTATAACATACAGTATTCAAGTCTTCTTATAGCACAATGAAAATTTTCTGCCATTATTAGAAATAAAAATCATTTGAATCTACAGAAAAATCTACAAGCAGTATTAAAACATAAGGTCTGAACACACAGGTTATCTGGATTTCAGCTATTTTTGCAGCTAGTTGAACATGACAGGTGAGGAACCTTGGCTCTCCAGCTTTTGTTACACTTCACTTTCCATCAGTCACAGCACCCCAGGCAATAGTAAAGGATGATGGGAGTTGTAGTTCATCAACATCCAAAGAGCCATAGGTTCATAACAGTCTTACATGTCTCTGTTAGCAGATGCTGAATAGTGTAAATATTCTGTTAGATCTGTGTTTATGAATAGATGTTAATAATCTTCATAGTGCTCTCATTCTTTCTCTCTAAACTTTAATTACTGATCATATTGGGAGAAGATATTTATACAGGCTCAGTATTTGCACATACTTAATGAAATATTTTGGAGATGGGACAAGTCTAAACACAAAGTTTATTTATGTATCATATACACCTTATACACATAGCCTGGAGGTAATTTTATGCATAATATGTTTAATAATTTTGTGCTTGAAACTAAGTTTGTATACACTGAACCATAAGAAAGCAAAAGTGTCACTTTCTCAGCTCTCAATGAAGAAAATTTTGGATTTTGGAATTCAGGATAAGAGAGACTCAACTTGTACTTAGGTTAGTGATGTTTCTAATTAGGCCTTCATCACGTGTCCACTGAAAATTTTGGAAATTCCTCCGTTCAATATGCAGATTGTGTTTATTCTTTAAAAAAATCTGAAAACTGTCATAGAAGCATCCTTGTAATTCCAAAATATAGGAAGGATTTTTATCTAAGCTTAACTAATATTTCTTTGGTTCTTTGGTTTATTTCTACAGGGATATGAGAGAAATGAAAAACCTTTTAAGTAAACTCAGGGAGACTATGCCTTTGCCACTGAAAAATCAAGGTAAACTTGTCTTTTCACTTGTAATAAGTGGATATTTAAGTGGTCAAGCACAGTTTCTTTCAGGAATGGAAAATGAATGCCTTCATATGTTAACACAGAAAATGGTTGTCATTTATAAATGTTCCACTAAAACAATTAGACAGTAAAACTGCTGCCTGTCATTTCAGTAAGGTTCTTCCATCTACTTATATGTACAGATCTAAAGCTTTGTTTATTTTGTTCTCATGCAAAGACTTAAAAAATCATGTTTTCTCTGTGCTGGGTGAAATTATGGCTGAGATCCTGTTGGTTAGTTTTGTAGACCCATTCAATAAACTGTTAAATTTTTAGTCAACTTGTAGGTAAGTCCCATTGATTCAATGGGTCTATGGGAGTCCAGACTAACAACAAAATTTAGGCCTTTGTATGCTTTTGCATTTTTTTCAATGATTTTTCACATTTGGAAGGGAGCATTTGTGTAAAAAACATGAAAACTATTTATTTTGTTTAAAATACAGTAGCCAGAATCTTGTGAGTGACATGTTTGCACATAAATGTGGCTTACCCACATGTGTGTTTCTTTTTTTTCGTGGAGCACAGGGAATTATCCTCTAGTGCTTTATGCCCCATCCAAAACCTCCTACACACATACACACACTCACACAAAGTTGTCAAACAAGGGGAGAAGCCTTTGCTGCTGCTTACCAATAAAGAAGGGAGGAAGGGGAAAACAGATCAAACAGTGTGGTCTGAGGGGGAATAGGAGAGTGTATGCCACCTGAGAGTGTGCTTTCATTTCCTTCCCACTCTGAGCCAAGATAACCCATTCTTCATTGCTTTCTTCTCCTTTCATTCCCTGCTGGTAAGAAGAAGCAGCTTGAGTGGCATGTACCCTTCTATCCCAGGCTTTACAGCGACAGTGTGGGAGCGACATTTTGGATGAGGTGTGAAAGGCTAGAGTATAGCCCTATGCTACCTCCAAATACACCAGTTTTCCTCTGCAGAAACTCTCAAAATAGAAAGAGGAAATGATATCTGAAGTATTTGGGCTTGTGCTACGGTGACCATTGTCCCCTGGACTATGTAGTTGCCTACCCCTGCTGTAGGGCAACATATGCAAGTGTAAACCATAAACAGGATTCTGTCCATTAGGTAACGCATCTGCTATCAAACTTTAGATGTTATGCAGATCATGCATAATTGAGTATAGTTCTGTCATGCCTCTCTTTCTGTTGCTAAGCTAAAGACTCAGAAAGAGCTATCCTTCTAGAATATCTTGCTTGGTTACTGTTTTGTGTAATTGCTTGGTTGCTGCTTGGTGTAATTCTGACTTCTTCTTTTTTTAAAACCTTACAGATGATAGCAGCCTCCTCAACTTGACTCCGACTCCTTATCCATTAGTACGGAGACGGAAGCGGCGATTCTTTGGACTGTGCTGTCTTGTCTCAAGCTAGATGACCCAATACAGAAGTGCACAGATGATTAACAGCCAATACAATTTGACCTTTATCGGGATAAACCTAAATGCTCTAAGTGATTGTGTATGTTTTCTACACTGCCCTAATTATATTTCTTCCCTCCTTTTTGAAAGTTTTACAGTTTGTTGCTGATGAGAACCAAATCCAGAATCCAATTTAACATTAAAAATATTTTTAAACTTTTTTTAATGGCATACTGCATGTCCACTTTAAACCATTGTGTTACTAGATGCAAATATTTTAATTATAAAATAAAACATGCAGAGGTTTTTTTAATTTAGTGTAAAAACCACCACTGATTGTGTACAGTACAATACTTATGACTGTAGCTCTTGCTAGTATGATGTTAAACTATTTGAACATATTCTATTAAACAATCCTAATCTATAGAAAACTATTTAGAACAGCAAACCTGTGCTCAAGTTCTAAACAGCTAAAATAAACAGAGCCAATATCTTAAGAGAACATGCACAAACTCTCCTATTGCTTTTTGTGCTCTCATTCATATTTAGTCTTCCACTCTGTATCTCAGCTTATACAAATCTCCATAAATACAGTATCTTAATTTCTAACTCACAAGCAACATAACATTGATATGTTGTTCCTGTAAATATCAGATAATTATATCTATATATTGTACAATGCATAGAAATAGCTAATTTACTTTTTAACCCCAGCCTCCACAAATTATCTATTTCTACTTTGGGAAGAAAGGATTTCAGCATTTAAGAAATGGTGTAGGAAACGGTAAAATCCACAGATTTAAAGCAGATTATCCCATTTTGTTTCCATTAAAGGTTGAAGCATGGTGTCTGAACATCAATTTAGTGTTACTGCTTATAGGGCATGCCAGATGTAGCTCTAATTGTAAAATATTAAACATTTTACATTGTTAATAAATATTTTTAGTTAAATTAAAATATGTTTCTTTGGTTATTGTGTTGCTGAATATCTTGAATGGCTTCCCGAAATTTCATTTGACTGACTACTCTGTTAAAATCCTACCAGAATTAATGGTTTGAGACCTGGTTTCCTTTTTGTTTCACTTCCATACTTGCAAAGCATCAAGAGATGGAAGCATAATATCCAGCAAAGAAGAGATGAGAGGTGGGGTTTTTAATCCTACTTTTGCCTGCTACTTTTTCTCCTTCAACTCATCTCACACATTTCCTCTTTTGTCTTGGCATATAACAAACGAGAGTTGAACCTGACCCGCTCCCCTTAAATAACCCAGTTTATCTCATCCAGATTCAAGCCTAAATTGGAAGGTAGCAAAGATTTTGCCACTGAAGCCGCTGGGCAAATACAGCCTGGCTGCAGCCCGAGTCCCAGGCAAGCTCCAATGACCTTACTTCAAAGCCAGGAGCTTTCCGACTTGAAAAAAAAGCTGCTGGAGCTTGCCTGGGACCTGAACGTCAGCCGGGCTTTACTCGCCCAGTGGCTTCAACAGTGAAATCCTTGCTGCCTCCCAATTTAGGCTTGAATTCAAAACCGGGTTAAGTGGAGCGATAAGCTCTGAAGTGAGTTACAGATGAAAACTCTGTATGGCTTCTGCCCTTTCATGTTTAATGTAGACTAGAGCAAGGCTGTCTAGGCAAGTCTGAGTTCTTGAAAGATGGGTTTCAGCTTTCAGCCTTGTAATTTTTAGATGGATATCCAGGTTGACCAATGTGGGTTAGTTGATTGGCTTCAAGGTTAGGCTGGAAAAAGGGTGTGAGAGTGTGTCAGATCATGTTATTTTTTCTGTATGATGGATTCTTATTTGAGCACCACTTCATTCACCCAAAAGAGCAATAACATCACATATTAATCTGTTAATCCTAAAATCAGGGAAGGGGAAAATCCAGCCGAAAGGAGCCTTGGGATGAGGGCCCTATCTGAAACTATCCCCTCATAAGGAAAAGAGGGTGGCAGAGGAACTGATCCAGTGCACTGAGACCAAGGCTCCATTGCTTTGGTTCTCTCTTGCCTCCATTACATGGGAAAGCTGAAGGAGAAAGAAGAGGGCTACCTATTCAACTGGCAATTTGAGACTCAAGTTGCTTAACTCCTCTGTTTTTTCCAAACAGTGACATGGTTAATGTAGACTAGAGGAACACCATCAAGTCAAGTCTGAGTTCTTGGAAACCTAGGATATCATAGTAGTGGCTGGCCTTTTATACAGAAAAAGAAACTCCTTCCAAATGGGTAGCCCAATCCTCTACTTAGTCTCTAGTGATGGGTAAAGAGAAGTTTGTGCAGCAAGAGATTGTGTAATAATATCCTCTGGGGCATATTCATTCCCATGCTTTCCTCATAATGGAAAAGCAAGAGCAGGGATGTGTTCCCATTGGCCACCCCCACCCCGCATGTTCTACAGGTTGGGTTTGTAGCATTTGCAGCAGGGAACCTTTTATACGTATGGAGGATCCCTATGTGATTTTTCCACTTCATGATCAGAGTTCTAATTAATGTGTAGAGTAGGCTGGCTGCTGCAAAGTTACATTCCTGACATATAGAGGACAGACAGGGCCAGGTTGTTCATTGTGGGGTCACACTGCAAGCACAATGGGGGATGTATGTGGTTCCAACACCCAAGTACAGCTAATGGAACTTGAAAAGATTAGGATGGACTACAACTCACAATGACCAAGCTGGATGGGGGATTCTGGGAGCTGAAGGTCCCAAAAGTACGTTTCCCAAGCTCTGAGCTAAAATGTACTGACAAATTGGCATAGATCACTTGAGATCTGTTGTACTTGTTATTTAACAGCATTGGCTTACAGAAAATCCACTCAGATGTCCCACTCTTTTTGAAAGAGCATAGTAAGTGTATTTAAGAATGCAGCCTCAAAGTTTTCAAGTTGTCCCAACTGCAAAATGTTATGGATACAATGATGTGCAGACCCAAGTGGACAAATATATGGTGCATATTCCCTCTAATAAGCCCATCTCTCTTTACGTTTCCTTATTGTCCACACTACATAGCTCTTTGACTATGTTGTAACAACATGGTGATGGGAGTCAGCGCAGACTGGCTTACATTCAGTGAACCCTCTGATAAGAAGAGGTGGCACCTCCCATCCCAGCTTCCTTCCCATTCCAGATACCTGCTTCAGTGGGTTAGTATCTTCCTGCTTCCCTATGCTGTGATCCAGGTCCTCATTTATTAACCCCCACAGTTATTTTAAAGGCTTTTTTTTAAATTTCATTTTTTAAAAAAAATGCCAAGCCACATGTTTAATGCAGCTGTGCATCTGGTCCTCAATTCCTCTTTCCACCTGCAATTTGCTCCTATAACAAAAAGATAATCCTTTTCATACAAATCCTTCCACCTGCCGTAAGTATTACACAAATTGCAGCCCAAGCTAGAAGATAAATGTATTACATCAGTCACATTATTCTTATGCAGTGAGCAAGTAAAAATGATGCACAAGAAGGCTACAGAAGAAGAAGAAAAATCAGATTCTTCTAGATTCTTTATGTTAGATGAATTATTTCAGTGTGCATTCTGACGGGAAGAAATTACTCAGGGCTGAGGGAAAGAGAAAGTTCGCAAAACAGTCAACCTATTTAGAACCAGAATGTAGTGTAGCTGAATTTAAATTTGGGTGAAAACCCTATACAACTATTATCTAAATAGTTGTACCAAAAATATCAATATAACAATACAAACATTTGTGTAAGAACACTGTAAAATGTCATTTTTCTCTGTTCTTCAACTGACAAAATTCAGTGGCCATGATAGACACAAGCCATGATAGACACAAGAAGCACAGTGATTAACTATAAATTTTAACTGGAAAAAAACATGTATCTTGGAAAGAAAGAAAAATAACCTTCTACTAAGTCAAAATATTGGCATTTATAATCCAGTATTGTCACATTTACTAGCTATACCTGAAGATCCCTAGGGATGTAATTCTTCACTAAGTTTCTTCTCAAAGGAAGTAATGAGTAATTTCAGTATTTTTTTTTTTCCTGCTGCAAGAAAGTCTTTGTAAACCACACCATTTCTGAAGGCTATTCACAATTTGAGACTTATTCTGTGCAAAATTTGCATGTGGTTTCTTTGCATAGAAAGCAGCATTTTCTGCACAGAAAACAATGCCGAATAAATGCTATTTTCTATGCAAAACAACTACATCTCAAGTTTGTGTAGAAGCAGCAAGGGCAGTAGGTGAACAATGTGGCGGGAGGGGAGGGGGGACAAAATCAGGGTGTGATTTTTGGAATTTAAAATATTTTTTAATATTTTCAAACTGTGAATGGTTGAATCCGTAGATAAGGAATCCATGGACAGGAGGGGTAACAGGTTCCAGATGATACATACACACTTTCTAATACAGTGAGCCCTTCAGATCCATGGGCTTTGGATCTGCAAATTCCACCAACCACAAATCATCACACCCCATATTATTGAGTAGCAGCGACACGAACGTGGATGTAGTGAATCACACACATTCACATTGCCTCCATTTAATGATATGAGACTTGATCACCTGCTTTATTCTGTGTCTGTAGGGGGTCCTGGAACAGAACCACTACAGATCCAAAAGGCCCATTTTGCATCTAGCCTTCTGTCTTATCTCTTACACCATATGTTCTATACTGTAGTGTATAAGATATACCAGGTTATCCTCTATGATTCATAGATTTATTCCCAAGCCACAAAGTTGGCAATTGAATACTGTTTGCCTATCACAAATCATTTGTATGGTGCTGATGACACTAGAGATCAATATTTTTGATAGTCCTTGCTTGCTGCTCTATCACTTCCAATTACCATCATAACAAGGAAAACATTTTGGTGGATGAGGACTGCACAAGTTCATAATAATAAACTTCTCCAGAAAAACCAAATAATGCATTATCGATCAGTGGTTATGCCAAAAAAAAAACAAAAAAAACCCTTCATTATGGTCCCTTTTACGTCCATTTCTGGGAACTCTATAAAATGGTTTGACAGCAATGGCTAAAATCTATACACACACACACACACCCCGCACTATTGATTCCTAACTTTTTTAAAGGAATTCTGAGGGGATTATATTTTGGGGTTAAAGGAATATTGGAAATAAGTCAGACTGGCACATATAGGAATAAATAATATAAATAATGACTTTATATGTATATATATTATATGCAACTGTTAACATGCTTAAAGTTTTTAAATACATAATTTTAAAAAGTGTTGGACTACAACTCTAGATACCATGGTTCAATTCACTGCACAGCCATGGAAACCCACTGGGTCACCTTGGGCACCTTACATACTTCCTTACTTCCTTAAAAACATTAGGAATCAATAGTGCGGGGGGGGGGTATAGATTTTAGCCATTTAGCCCAGCGGAGGAGGAGGAGGAGGCGCTGTGCTGCTGGCTGCCGCTGCTGCCAGGACCCATGCTCCTCCCAGGGCTGATGGGAGCAGGATGGGCCCAGCGGAGGAGGAGGAGGAGGAGGAGGAGGAGGAGGAGGAGGAGGAGGAGGAGGCGCTGTGCCGCACGCTGCCTCTGCTGCCGAGCTCCCGGGCCTTCCATTCCCTGTTGGAAGGAAGGCCTGTGGGATGCAGAAGCAGCGGCAGCGAGCGGCAGGAAAGAAACGCCGCAAGCCCCGCAAACCCCGGGCCCAGCAGCAAGGAAGGCAGCGGAGGCAGCAGCATCGGACTAGAGCCGTCCCCCCAGTAAGGGGGCAGGGAAGGAAGGAAGGAAGAGGAAGGGAGGGGGGAAGAAGGAAAGAAGGAAGGAATGATTCCCCCCCCCCCAAAAGGAACTGGGGATTAGTGTGTGTGGGGGTGTGTGGGGTTTTTTTTTCCTTTACAGTGATCGCAAATGCAATCTTTCACAAATGCACAAGATTGCATTTGCGATCAATACCCCCACCCCAAATTTTAAAAAACACAATTCTGACCAGCGTTCCAATTTACTGGAAATGCTTCAGAATCTCGTTTTCCAAAAAAGACCACTTTGAAACTAGTGTCAGGAAAGCCCGGGTTATTTGCCTTTAACCTGTTCCTTTCCTCCACTGATTGATTCAATGAGGATCGTAAATCGATTCAGGTGTGAACGATGGTGGTATAGCCCGCTTCACACTTCAAATCAAAATGTAGTGGGAACGGGGCCAGAGTTTCTTTTGCCCAATGAGAAGCACTTATGATTACAAAATTCCTACACAGAAAGAAATCCTATCTACAAGAAGTTAATGGTCACACATTTAACTTGTGTGGTATCCATGATTTGTTTTCTTTTTTACTTTATATCCACATTCCATGTGTAGGAAAATGACAAGTTGCTGGTTCCCAGTATATGTACACCCAGGACCCTTTTCATACTATACAATTATAGCACTAGGGTTCTGCTTTACTGCCATGTTTCCCTCCTATGGAATCTGGGCATCTGGAGTTTAGGGAAGTATATTAGATCCTCACCAAATCAACAAAACCCAAGTTTCCATGCTATCATGGCAATGAAAGTTGAATAACAGCTTAATAATTGTGAATGTGAAAGGGACCCAAATCTATAGAGAGAAAACAACAACAAAAACTACAGTTGTGATTGGAGCTTGTGAATTACATATCCACAGATTCTTAAAAGCATATCATCTTTAAAATGGGAATCTACCTATCATCAAAGTCTTCAAATCATTGTGCACACTCAAATTGCTTTACAGACTAGTAGGTAAGAGTAAGTGTGAATCCTACCACTTTATTTTTGAAATTAAGATTAATCACTTGTTATTATGAGGAAAAGCCATCTACACCTACAATTCCATTAGGAAAAAAGTGAATGAAAGGGTAATAGGATGTACTTCTGCAAGCCTAACAATAACATTTCTTCTGAGATTATGATTGACCCCCTCCCCCCATTTTATGTGTGTCTAAGGCTTATAGGACAAACTTTGTTTTTCACTGGAACACGGCGGTCCATGAGACAGGGATTCAGAAGATGGACATATACAGTGGTCCCCCGGGATACGAATCCCCCGGCTTACGAAAACCCCGGGATATGAAAGAGCCAGGGCCGAAATAATGGCCCCAGCTTGCGAAAGTATCCCCGGGTTACGAAATGGCCCTTTTCCACCGAAGCCAGGCTTCGGAGGAGAAGGGACGGACTTTCGTTCCTTTTCCTCCGAAGCCAGGCTTCGGAGAAAAAGGGACAGCCCTTCGTCCCTTCTCCTCCGAAGCCAGGTTTCAGAGGAGAAGGGACGGCCAGGAGGCCTCCGCGGCTGAGGAGAAAGGAAGGCCCGATCCGGCGGATCGGGCCTTCCTTTCTCCTCAGCCGCGGAGGCCCAGCCTGGCTGGGGAAGCCAGGCTGGGCCTCCGCGCCTAACGAAAGGAAGGCCCGATCCAGCGGATCGGGCCTTCCTTTCGCCTCAGCTGCGGAGGCCCAGCCTGGCTGGGGAAGCCAGGCTGGGCCTCCGCGCCTAACGAAAGGAAGGCCCGATCCGGCGGATCGGGCCTTCCTTTCTCCTCAGCTGCGGAGGCCCAGCCTGGCTGGGGAAGCCAGGCTGGGCCTCCGCGCCTAACGAAAGGAAGGCCCGATCCGGCGGATCGGGCCTTCCTTTCTCCTCAGCCGCGGAGGCCCAGCCTGGCTGGGGAAGGGAACCTTCCCTTCCCCAGCCAGGCTGGGCCTCCGTGGCTGATGAAAGGAAGGCCCGATCCGCCGGATCGGACCTTCCCTTCCCCAGCCAGGAGGCCCCCGCCAGGCTAGGCTTCGGCCAGGCCTCGGAACGGATTACCTATTTCCTATGGGAAATAGGCCCCGGGTTACGAAATTTTCGGCTTACGAAAAAGGTGCCGGAACGAATTAATTTCGTAACCCGGGGGACTACTGTAGAACCATAAAACAAGATGCCTCTGAAAACATGCTCAGCCCAAATATTTGTATTCAGTATGCTATGGGGATCCTGAGAAATCCCAAAGGTCCAAGCAGGATTCAGGAAAGGAAGAGGCACTAGGGACCACATAGAAAACATACAATGGCTAGCAAAGCACACCAGGGAATTCCAAAAAGAAAACCAGCATGTGTTTTATAGGCTATAGCAAAAGTATATATATGATATATATGGATATGAAAGGCCATGGATTGCCCTTAAAGACATAGGAGTGCCAACACATATGATAGTCCTGAGGAGGAATCTTTACACAGGACAAGAGGCTACTGTCAGAACAGAACATGGAGAAACAGAACATAGGACATTGAAGAAGGTGGAGTGAAAATAGGAGGAAGAAATATCAACAATATAAGCTACTCAGATGACACCGTAATACAAGCAGAAAACCTCACAGATCTGGAACACCTACTAAGAAAGATCAAGGAAGAAAGTGCAAAGGTAGGCTTACTGTTGAACATAAAGAAAATAAAAATAATGACCACAGAGAATCTACACAAATTCAACTTACACAATTAAGAAATAGAAATATGAAGAGTTCTCATACCTAGTATCAAACATTGATAGGAATAGAAATTTTAGCCAGGAAATCAGAAGAAGATCAAGAATGGGAAGAGCAGCTATAAAAGAACTAGAAAGGATCCTAAAATGCAAAGATATACAACTGAACACAAAAGTTAGAATCATAAAAACCACTGTATTCCTTATTACAATGTATTACCATGTAAGCATGTGAGAACTGGACAATTAAGAAAGAAGACAGGAAGAAAATCAATTCATTTGTGATGTGGTGCTGGAGAAGAGTGCCAAGGATTCCATAGACAGCCAAAAAAATAAACAAATGGGTCCTACAGCAGATCAAGCCAGAAATCTCCCTGGAAGCCAAGATGACAAAAGTGAGGCTGTCATACTTTGGCCACATCATGAGAAAGCATGGCTCACTGGAAAAAAACAATAATGCTAGAAAAGGTGGAAGGATGTGGAAAGGAAAGCTGCATCCCAGATGGATGGACTCTATTAAGGAGGTCACAGGTATTACTTTGCAGGAACTGAGTAGGGCAGTGGAGGAAAGGGAGTCTTGAAGATCCACAGGGTTGCCATGGGTCGAGATCGACTCAAAGGTGGTTAAGAACAACAATTCAATGTGGAGCTTGTAAACACAGTGTTCCTTACACAAATGTCCTGCCTCCTCTATATTAATTTCGGCAGTCTAATTTATGAAGAAAACAAATATTTGGGTTGTCACTGTCGGTAAAGCACTGCAAACTTGCTAGTTTATTAGAAATCACTCAGAGATCAAGTAGTAGTGTTCCTCCTGTATTCATCCCAACTTGCAAGGAGGTAGTGATTTATTCACAGCACATCTCTGTTGCTAGACCAACAGCACAGTGTTGAAAGGGTAGGCAGGGGTGTAAATCTGATTTCATGCTGTAGTTAAATTGAGGAGTCTGCTTCCATCCATGGCCTGAATCTTATTGTTAGCCTCCAAAACAGCACACTTGTTGAATCAATAGAAGTTACTTAAGTCATGTTTTAGGCTATCTTATAGGGGGAACCAGCATCCCCCAACAAAAGGTTACAGGAACTGGATGCTGATAGCTTATGTTTCAGAATAGGTCCATGTATTAACTTTAAGTAGCACTGATATTAAGTGTGGAACAATTGGATTTAAGTTATAACTATCTTCCACAACCTGTATACTTTTGAAACCTGCGTTGCAGATAGCTTAGACAGAAGTGTTTTAGCTTACACCAGTTATCCTTGTAATTACACTGTAAAATAGGTTATGCTAGTTTGCAAATTTATGGAATTCAAGCTTTAAGTGATTTTGTCTAAAGGGAACTACGCCACACAGAGATCTTTTGTGTGTGCTGGTGCCTAGTTTGCAAATATAAAGGAATATGTGGACCTCTAGATATTGTTAAATGTTGTTGTTGTGTGCCTTTAAGTCATTTTTGACTTATGGTGGCCCTAAGGTGAACAGGATTTTCTTGGCAAGATTTGTTCAGAGCAGGGTTACCTTTGCTGTCCTTTGAGACTAAAAGGGTGTGAATTGCCCAAGGTCACACCATGCATTTCCATGGCTGAGTAGGAATTCAAACACTGGTCTCCAAAGTTATAGTCTATAAATCCTTAATTCAAAGTATATAGTTCATAGGATGTCTAATGATATGAAAAAATGATATTTTATATTGATTCTCCATTGTTTAATATCACAATTCAGAAAGTAATATTGAGTTGTCATTTAATGAGAATATAAATTACTCTATATTTATAGATATTTTTGTATTGAAACATTGATTGGACTGGGGAAACTCGACATTGGCTTTACTTGCCTTCATTATTAGTATCCTTCTGCTTTGCTATTTGTTTCTTTAAACAAAATCACAGAGATTAGATACTGATCTAAAGCTGCAACATCTGGAACTCCCTTCTGCTCAAGAAGGTAGGCATCCTCTTGACAGTCCAAGACTTTCAAAGAGTCCTTAATTATAAAGGGCACACTGAATCCTCTTTTTAAAATGTTTAGTTGGAATGACAATTAATTACATATCTTCCAGAAGTATATGTGACAGTTAACTTAAACAAAAGCAGAACATTGCACACTTTTTAAACTTTAACTTGTAATCTGAAACAAATGCAAAATGCTGTTTTCCATTTTTAACTGTGAAAATACTTGAATTAGATGCCTTAAGAAGAAAGACCTTTAAACAATCTATGTATAGCCAAATTGTTTTAGCAGTAACTTTTTTAAAAAATTATTTAAATAGGCCTGTGGATATTTTACATTATTTTACAGTGGGTCCTTGGTATCCATTGGGGTTTGGTTCCAGGTCCCCCATGGATACTAAAATCTGTGGATGCTCAACTCCCATTATATGCAATGCCATAGTAAAATTGAATACCTTATATAAAATGGCAAAATCAAGGTTTGCTTTTTGGAATTTCTTTTTAATATTTTAAAATCATGGATGGCTAAATCCATGAATGTAGATTCTACAAATACAGAGAGATACAACAAAGCTGTGAAATATGTCACTATTCGATGTCATGGGCTAGATCTAAGGAAGATGTAGCTTAATTCTTCTCATGTAATCCCTTTCGGTGTAGCGGCTTGAGCATTGGGCTACAGCTCTGGAAACCACGGTTCAAATCCTGACTCAGCCTTGGAAATTCACTGGGTGACCTTGGGCAAGTCACAATCTCTCAGCCTTAGAGGCTCTTCTGTTGAAGTTTAGCTAAACTTATTTTGTCTAACTCCTACCTTGCCTCAAGATGGATTTCCTGAAGCAATAAATGTAAGTCTTTCTTTCTTTCTTTCTTTCCTACCTACCTTATAAGAGCATCCTGAGTATTTTCTCCTGTTTCTCCCACAAACTTATATTGCACTGGCTTTGCTACACTCTGTTTTATATAGATACCAAATATTTGATACCAAATAACCCTGCACATTACAGCACCCTGCACCCAAAACCACTCCTGACTGGACCTGCAAGGTTTGATAGAACTTTATAGAACATGGGTAGGCCTAGTTGTATCTGTTTTTGGCTTCTGTGGAGCACCACAATGCCCTGTTGCAACTGCCATTTGGGGCAACCAGGAGTTGTTATCATTTTCAGTTGCCTTTGGACACTTTTGGCAGATCTTATCGTTTCAGAGTGGAGAACCCCATGACATAGCATTTTTAATTATCTCAAAGTTGGGTTTTTCCAAGTTGAAAAAAATGGGGGGGGGGCATTCTGAAGCTAGGGAAGGTCTTCGGGATCATTCTGGACCTCCAAGAAGAATAAGAGTGGAACACAAATGGCTACATTTAAAATTTGGAAACCAGAGCAATTTGGTGCTCTGTTGTTTTCCCCCTCACAAGGCGTCCCTGGATCAATGGTTTTATTTCTATCCTTTCTCCAATAATCCCAGCATTCCCTCGTCTTTTATTTGCACAGTAAGATACCGTGATACACATTAGAGGTGAATATGTATAAAACTGGCTCAAGGTCATCCAGTGAGCTTCACAGATGAGGAGAGTTTTGAACCTGAGCCCATGTTTACTTCTGACGTACATCTATACCTCAGTTAATGAAGTAGATATGAGAATTACTTCTTTAAGAGAAAATGTTGTCACAGAGGCAGAAATAACATGGAGAAAAAAGTAGGGATGGATCCTACACCTCAAAAAAAGAAGACCAGTTGAACATATTTCAATAGCTTTTTTAAAAAAATCCAAAACTAACAATATGCACATGTGAAAAGAAACAACCAGGCCAGGTAAGGTTTGCGTAAATAAAAACATTTTGAACCTTCTAGAGACCACTTGAAAGCTCCTTCCAAAACACATCCTGGGATGACTTTTTCTTTCACTAGCCTCCACCTTTCTTAGAATTTCATTTTGGTGGCTAAACTTATAGATACATACTTAACATGCTGAGGGTAAATGGAGAGACAGTGTTACCTGCTCTCTCCATTTCCTCTCTGTTTTTGTGTTCACACATCCTCAGTAAGGTTTTCTGGAGGCACGTGCTGTTTATGCTACTCATCATAGGAAGGCAGACACATATACAATAGGATCAGATGCAGTACAATCCCATTATTTTTATCACCATTGAAGCTCATCAGATGACTAAGGACATGCTAACTGGTATCCAGTTCAGAGATATGTAAGAACATGGAAATTAGAGTTCCGGTTAGTTTTCTTTTGATTCTTTTAGACTATTAAAAAATAATGGTTTCAATAACAATGATCAACATAAGGAATTATCGTTTTAGCCTACAGATGCTGAACTTTGATGTCTTGCTTTGTTAAGAATTTGTGTATGGACTTTCAATACAAAAAATGGATTTCATGATTTCCACCCTCCATATAATATAATATAATATAATATAATGAGAGCCAACGTGGTATTGGACTCTGTGTTGTCTCTGGAGGCCAGGTTTTGAATCCCTGCTCAGCCATGGAAGCCCACTGGGTCACACTCTTTCAGTTTGGAAACACGAATTCTGATGCTTACAGCCAATTTTTGGTTAAAGTTGACTTTTTTCCCTGTTGGACTCGCTCCACTAATTTTGACAGATATTTTTAAATCTAAATGGAAAAAGACACTGTTAACAAAGCTAGAAAATTTGGGACTCCCGGCTGACACTCTTTGGTTCATGGGGTATTCTAAAGCCAAAATAGCCATAACTCAGCATATAAAAGATATACAATACCAAAACCATCGAAGTTGATCTGCTAGCTATCCCAACTATTGGGGTTGTGCGGAACCATTTATAGTACTAAATTACATGATGAACCTTTCTAACCCCTATCACAGAAAAGCTTTTACCCTAGCTAGGTTAAATGTTTTACCATCAGCACTACTGAAGGACAGATACAGTAAAATTCCAGTTGATGAACAACTATGTCCCTGCAACACAGGAAATGTAGAAACTGTTAATCATGTACTGTTCCACTGTCCCTTTTACTGTGATTCTTGTAAAGACCTGATCACTCATATTATTTAAAAAAAACCAGGGAGATCTGAAACTTTTTATTTAGAATATTTGTTGTCTGATAGGAATTCTTATATCTCTCATAAAGTAGCACAATTCTGCGCATCTGCTATCACTTGCAGGAAAAGAATAATAAACCAAAGATAGCAGAATTGTTTTAGGATATGTCTCTAAACATGTGCTTACCTTTGTTTTTAATAATCTGGATACAATTTGTTCTTTATTCTATTATTGTTTTTGAAATTATTTTTTACCAAATGGAAATGCTTTTTATTGCTATTCATTTTTTTCTTAGTCAGCAGGTTTTTATCCCCATTATTTTAAACTAAAACAGTTTTTTTTATATGCTATTCTATTTTTATGCTGTGTGATTTATTATTGTTATTGTTTTTGTTTTGTTTAGTGGACTTGCTGGTCATTGACCGTAATAAAGTGATTGATTGATTGATTGATTGATTGACTCTTTCAGCCTCAGGGGAAGGTGAAGGCAAAGGCAAAGGCAAACTCCCTCTGAAGAAATTTTGCCAAGAAAAACCCATGATACCTTTGCCTTAGGGTCACTGTAAATAAGAAACAATGTGAAGGCGCACAACAACAACAATATCATACATGTAAAGTATTTATATTCCACCCTTCAAACAAAAAAGCTCTCAGAGCAGTTTACAAATTATTAATATGACAGTTCCCTGCCCTCAGGCTTACAATCTAAATGAGACAGGGCACACAAGGATATGGAGATAGCAATAGCTGAAGGGATTAAGTCCAGAATATGCTGTCTGCTCTTCTTTCCTTCATGGGCCAGAGAAATAGCAGTTGTAAACTAAAGGAAGGGGCTCTCACTAGCTGCTGGAGCCAAACAAGATGGAGTTGTGCCTGACTGCTCTTCTCCCCCTCAAGGCCATAGCAATGACTACTATATCTTATATACCAAAACTGAACCCAACCCAAGGCAATTCATGCCGTACTCTTGGGTTGAGGTTAGGCTCCACTATAGATAATTAACTGTGCTAATTATCGTTGAGCCTAGGCCTAGGCCTCCCAGAATACTGGTACCAGTTTCTGAACAAATATGCAATAAATTATAATTTTATTAAAGATCAGAAATTGAGAGTAAGGCCTTCATTGGATGTAGGACGTCCATAGGCCCTACATCCAATAAACACCTGGAAGTTTAAGGAAATGTCGATTCTGCCTGCCTATTGGGGAATCATTCCTTTTTATTTACCTTGTTTCCGTTTTAGACTCAAGGCATTTTTCTTTCTTAGCCATATAGAGCTGAAAGCCAATAATAATAGTGCATCATGGCATTAGCAGCAGACAGAATGCAAAGAAAGGACATGTACTTGGGTATCGGCATGTATCGAGAACAAAGGATTAAGTTAATGAATGCACTTTAAACATGACGAAATCAAATATATTGGGGAAGACGACATAATTATATGAGCAGCTGTACTTCCAGAACAGTGACATCTTTCATTGAGACATAGTATCAGGAAACAAGAAGAAATATATTAATTGAAATATATCTTCTTGATCAGCTGCTGAAAAACAAGTCTATGAAAAACAAGTAATTTAGGACAAATTCCACTGGCATATAGAAAATTTTAGTCTCCTTAATACCTGAAGTTACATTCCTTGTGTATTATTTTCCTTCTTCCTAAACTATTTCGTCCTTTCCTTTATCTCTAAAGGACTAATTTCCCCCTTTCATTTTTATTTCAGTATAGGCAATTCCAGCAGAAAAAACAAAATTAGCAGCTCAACCATAGCTGGAAGTTGAGCCAAACAAAATTATACTGAATAATTAATTCAGGGAAGCAAACAAGCAGATTTTGCTGGAGCTGAGCATCCTTATGGCTTTGAAATCTCCAACAGTGACAATTGAAGTATTTATTTTCAAGAGGGAAAGCTATTTTGGTTTATTCTAATTAAAACAACAGTCTTGTGGCCTTTTAAAAGTGAGCAAACTAATGGTGCAATAAATTTTCGTAGGGGAGAGGCAGCCACACAATGTATATTTTATTGTACAGTATTAAAAGAAAAAACCCATAATATTATGTTCTGTTATTAACATACATATAACATTTTACCTGCTTTAAATTGTTGAACTACTTGGAATATGGACTATCTTCTCTATGCCCCTTTCAGTTACACAGGATGGGTAACTCTCCAGCTAAACTCCCCGGTTAAATGGACCCTTGCTGCCACTGCTTATACTGTTTGAGCATAATTGGTTTTATTGGTATTTTACTGCTTAGATTGTTTTTAATTCTGTATCAGTTTAATTTAATTTTAAGGGGAGAGAGGTTAGGGATTGGGTTCTTGGAATGTTTTAACTGTTGTTTGTTTTAATTTTGCTGTACACCACCCCGATTGGTGGCGGTTTAGAAATACATTTTTTAAATTATTATTATTATTATTATTATTCCCTTGTACTGGTCATTTGCTGCTCCATTCTTTCTCTTTCCTTCTTTAGGGCTGCAGAAGTGTTGGATAGGTATCTAAGGTTCTAATCATTTGAACAGTTGCCTAGAAGAAACCTACACTGAATTTACACCTGAGTTACCTTGGTTAGGATTGTGCTGCACAATATTTAAACAGAGCTTCAAGATGAGTGTTTTTACTTCATAATCATAGTGTCAAAGTTTTAAAAAGTCAAGGCTGAAAATGAAAGGAAGTTTGTTTAATTCTGAAGACAACTTGGTTTTACTGCTTTATACAGGAAATACAATGACAGCAAAACAAATACAATCTATAAGACCTTCTGGGGGAAAATGCATGCTAGAGAAAGTGTTCACAACAGCTTCTCAGAATTAAGAGCCTGGTCCATTGCTGTGACATCAAGATCAACCTCCAAGGTCTGCTTAAGACACTTTTTCATTCTGTATACTGTATAGTCAGCCCTTCATATCCATGGATTCTTTATCCACAGATTCAACCATCCACTGCTTGAAAATATTCAAATATATATACACTATTCATATGGTTGGTTTCGATGTATGCGTGTGAAAGCTGGACAGTGAAGAACAGTGAAAGGAAGAGAATAAATTCATTTGAAATGTGGTACTGGAACAGATTTCTACAGATATCACAGACTCCTAAAAAAAAATGAATGGGCCTTTTAGCAGATCAAATCTGAACTCTTCTTAGAAGCCAAAATATCTAAACTGAGACTATCAGACTTTGGACATATCATAAGAAGATTTGTCTCCTTAGAATAAGCAATAACGTCTGGGAAGGTGGAAGGCAGTAGGAAAAGAGGAAGACTGAATTACAGGCGGATGCATTTAATCAGCCACAGTGCTGAATTTGCAAGCCCTGAGCAGGACTGTTGATGACAGGGACACTTAAAGGTCTTTCATTCATAGGAACACTATAAGTCAAAATGGACTTGACAGCAATTAATAACAAAAGTACCTTCAAACTGACACTAACTTATGTTGGCCCTGTTATAGGGTCATCTTGGCAAGATTTAGTCAAAAGAAGGTTTGCCTTTGCCTTTCTCTAGGGTATGAGAGTATGTGACTTATCACCTGCCTAAGGTCACCCAATGGGTTTCCATTGCTGAGCAGAGATTTTGTACTCTGATCTCCTGGCATCCTAGTCCAACCACTACATCATGCTGCCTCTTCCTTCCCTGAATGCCTGTTGCTTTGTCTGTTGGCAAAATTTGGTATAGATATCAGCTTGGTTGAATGTTGCAGAACTGGTTTGTGCGCACAGGACTTGTTTCCACCTTGTTCCATGATACAGATCTGAATACTGAAGAAATACAGTATTCCCTGGTTCAGTAGTTATGATATCATATCCTAGACTTAGGATATCATAACACCTGGGGACTAACATTTAGGATCATGCACAAATGAATGGGACCCTAAAACCCTACCTTCACAGCCTGGCAGCACCCTGACCAAAGCTTTTCTGAGGCACTGGGAAATGTCCACAATGTTCTCCTGGTCATGGGATGTCTTGGGACAAGCAGTTTTGGCAGATCCTTGATGAGGTCTTTCCAGCTTCTTTTTTCAAGATCATTCCCAGTACTCTGACTGCCAGCATCTCGGAAACATTTTCTTCAACATTAATGAAAGGCACTTTTAAAGAGTTTCTGGTGTATGTGCCTTCAAGTCAGCCGTCGACTCTTGGTGACACCATGAATTTCATAGGGTTTTCTTAGGGAAGAAACACTCTAAGATGGTTTTGCCAGTTCCTTCCTCTGAAATATTGGCTATAGCATCTGATATTTGTTGGAAAACTCCCATCCAAGTACTAACAGGAACTGACCCTGCTTAGCTTCCAAGATCAGATTAGGGTATTTAGGCAAGTTATTGATATACAAATGTTCATACTAATACAGTTGGCCCTCCATATCCACGGATTCCTTATCCATGGATTCAGTCATACACAGCTTAAAAATATTTTTAGAATATATAAATTCCAAAAAGCAAACTTTAATTTTCCATTTTATATAAGAGACACTGTTATACTATGTCACTGTATTTAATGAGACATGAGAAGCTATGGATTTGGGTATCCATGGGGAGTCCTGGAACCAAACCACAGTAGATACCAAGGGCTCACTGTAAATAATAATAATAATAATAATAATAATAATAATAATAATGTTTATTTCTTACCCGCCGCTCTGTAAAACAATCGAGGCGGGGTACAACAAGGTTAAAAAACAGATTACAGATTAAAATAATTCAAGAATTTCATCCCAACCTCCCCCCCCCCTAAAATAGGATTAAACTAGTTAAGTTTAAAATTAAATTACTGAAAATAAAAATAAACACAACTTAATACACAAATAAAAACCGCTATGCTGGCCACAGCATGGGTAGCAACAAAATACAGAAGGGGGATAAGGAGTTGGGAATTGGCTGAAAGATTTTAGGAGCCGGGTAGATTATACAGTTTCAGGGAAGGCCTGCCGGAAGAGATGCATCTTTAAGGCTGTTTTGAAACAGTCTAGCGATGTAATGAGACATATCTCGTCCAGCAGGCCATTACATAGCCTGGGAGCAGAAGCAGAAAAGGCCCTCTGGGAGGTCTGCGCTAACCTAGTCTTCATGGGTTGCAACAGATTTCTCCCAGAGGACCGAAGCATACCGGGGGGGGGGGGGGGGGTTCATATGGGGAGAGGCAGTCCCTGAGTGCGGGGGGGTTCATATGGAGAGTGGAGGTCCCTCTCCCCATATTTAATGTGCCTTCAAACTGATGCTAACTTATGTTGGCTCTTATGTTTTATGTTATGTTGTATATCATCAGCGTGCTTGTAGAAAGCGTGGGATGAGTCCTTCCTGAATCTTCATTAGTGAAGAAAAGCCAGAGAGACAACATATGTTGTATATTAACTGTATATTTAATTTTAATGTTTTAAAAGTCATTAAAAGGCTTGAATTCTGTTGGTGGCCCCAAACAGAGCAGATGTGGTGAGTCAAATGTTTGTTGGTGAATGAAATGATGAAATAAATAAAAATTAAATAAATAAATAGATTAAATGGATCTGCTCTAATTCTGACTACTGACAGGTAAAAGGTAATTTTTATAGTCATGGAAAACCCTAGTTTTAATAGGGAGAAAAGATACATGTAGTTCAATTGCAATTGAGCTTTTTTTAGCTGTCCCACTAAATTCAATGTCCTACTGAATTCAATAGGATTAACTATCTATAAAGGATGGTTATGTCACAGTTATCCAATGGTATAGCTTTAAAAAAACATAGATGTTTTTCATATCGGCTTAGGAGACATCCTGAAGTTATTAAACAAGGTTAAGTATTTATTTGACTGACATATAAGGGAGTAGCATGCTGGTAAAGTGACTCTGCAGAGTGCAACTTAACAATTCTATCACCCACAAAGGTTGCTTATGTTTGCACTTAATAAAAATGAACCCTGCTGGAAATTCACTCTGAAATATGATTTGACACTTGTCAACTATCTGCACTTATCAGTTTAAAGAGCCATCACTAGAAACCCATTTTAACTGACAACCTGACGGTTCTTATTCAGCCCATTAAGTAAATGTTTAAAATACTTAGTTTTATAAGTGTTTATTATGAGTACACGCTTGACAAAATTAGGCACTTGTAGTTCTGAATTCTATTGCTAGTCTGCCCGTGTGTATATATATATATAGAGAGAGAGAGAGACAGTGGTAGATGCATTTGTGTATTTGAGATGAAGTAGAGATCAACCTTAAAAATCAGAAAATAATAATTGTTATTTATTCCATTTATTTAGAGTATTTATACCCCATTCTTCAACCACAAAGACTTTCAGAATGGCTTACAAAGTATTAATTTAATAATTCCCTGCCCTCCAGTTTACAGTCTAAATATAACCTCACCTTCTGAAGCCACAGCAGGGCAACTGAAGTGGTGAAGGTATTTCATCATGGTTGAAAGTAATGAAATAATAGATTTGGGGGGGAGGGGGGAATAAAATGAATCCTGCAGGAAATAGCAAGACAACTAAACAATTACAAAATGATCTTCTTTCCTGACAAGTTGGTGTTTATCTAGTAATAATCAACTCCATTACTGAATGAAAATCTGCTAACTTGAAGTTTAGGCTAGGAAACATGCAGCCCTCCAGATGTTGTCATACTGGAAATCCCATGAGATGCAGCCAACAGAGCCAATGGTACAGAATGATAAAAGCTGTAGTTTAACATCTGGAGGGCCACACATTCCCCACCTCTGTTTTAGGAATCTGCCTGTTGGTTAACAAACACAAAAGAGCAAAAGCATGACAAAGCAACGCTCTGCCAAACTTTGACAAGGCTTTTTGATCAGAGGAATTCTGAACTTGCTTTTTAGCCGTTCATTTACACTGTCCATTGCTTTAGAGGAGCAAAGCAGAAGTTGCAGAGGGACAAGATGACAGACTAATTGTCTAACCCAAAATGACAGTTTTTCCATCCTTGAGGCCTTTGTGAAGCACTTTGCAAAAGGCGTTAATTTATATGGGCAAGATCAGTATCCCTGCTCCCTTTTAACCTATTTCTAATCTCCCCTCCCCCAAAATTTTTGATGATGTTTGCTTCTTGGAAATGAGACGGGGGTTAATATAACAGATCCAGTTTGTGTGATTAAGGACACCTGCTCATGTCACTGGAGCCATACACCATATATGTTCCATTCTCATGGGCCTTCCTAGAAGCTGGATTTAGCCAAATTCACTAACACAGAAGTTATCTTGCCAAAGATATCACAGGTTCTGTGGCTTTAAAATGAGCCCATTGATTGGAAAAATAGAATCATAGAGTTGGTAGACACCACAAGGGCCATTCAGTCCAAACCCCTACCATGCAGGAACTCCCAATCAAAGCATGGCCCCAACAGATGGCCATCCAGCCTCTGCTTAAAGACCTCCAAGGAAGGAGACTCCACCACCCTCCGAGGGAGTGTGTTCCACTGTCGAACAGCCCTTACTGTCAGGAAGTTCCTCCTAATGTTGAGGTGGAATGTCTTTTCCTGCAGTTTGCATCCACTATTCTGAGTCCTGTTCTCTGGAGCAGCAGAAAACAAACTTGCACCCTCCTCAATGTGACATCCTTTCAAGTATTTAAACAGGGCTATCATATCACCTCTTGACCTTCTCCTCCAGAATAAACATCCCCATCTCCCTAAGTTGTTCCTCAGAAGGCATGATTTCCAGGCCCTTAACCATTTTAGTCACCCTCCTTTGGACATGCTAAAGTTTCTCAACATCCTTTTTGAATTGTGGTGCCCAGAACTGGATACAGTATTCCAGTTGGGGCCTGACCAAAGCAGAATAGAGTGGCACTATTACTTCCCTTGATCTAGACACTATACTTCTATAGATGCATCCTAAAATCGCATTGGCCTTTTTAGCTGCTGCATTGCACTGTTGACTTATGTTCAACTTGTGGACTACTTGGACTCCCAGATCCCTTTCACATGTAGTCTTGTTCAGCCAGGTGTCCCCCATCCTATATCTGTATATTTCGTTTTTCCACCGTAAGTCCAATACCTTACATTTCTCTGTGTTGAATTTCATTTTGTTAGCTTTGGCCCAGTTTTCTAGTCTATTCAGGTCATTTTGAATTTTGATCCTGTCCTCCTAATTTGGTGTTGTCTGCAAATTTGATAACTATACCCCCAATTTTGTCATCAGTCATTGATAAAGATGTTGAATAGCACTGGGCCCAGGACAGAACTGTGTGGCACTCCGCTAGTCTCTTCTCTCTATGATGAAGAGAAGCCATTGTTGAGCACCCTTTGGGTTCAGCTGTTCAACCAATTACAAATCCATGTAACAGTTACCTTGTTTTTGAACAATACAGTAGGCTTTTGTTATCCGCTGGGGGTTGGTTCCAGGACCCCCCATGGATAACAAAATCTGTAGATGCTCGAGTCCCATTAAATACAGTGGCATAGTAAAATCATTTCCCTTATATAAAATGGCAAGGTTTGCTATTTGGAATTCATACTTTTTAAAAAGTATTTTCAAGCCATGGATTCTTGAATCTGTGGACACGGGGGATCAATTATATTCAGTAACAGTCAGCTTTCCATAGCCACGGGTGGTTTTATCCCCAAATTCCACCATTCCAAAGGCAACCTTTGATTTTGCCATTTTATATAAGGGACACTTTACAATGCCATTGTATTTAATGTGACATGAGCATTCACAGAGTTTGGTATCTACAGGGGGTCCTGGAACTAAGTCCCAGAAGATATCGAGGGCCCACTGTATTTGATTATTTGTAATATTTTTCAACTCAGATTAGTTTTTAAGGCAGAAAGCATTACCAACCAAACAGCATACCATACTGAAGGCCATAACTGGAAAGTTTCATGCTGCTTATGAAAGTCTTTAAGAACCTCTTTCATTTTAAAGCCTTTTATTTTTAAGAGGGCCATGCTTTTAGAGCTGGCAGATTCCAAACAGTAATAAAAATAGTGAAGAATGCTGCACATAAAACTAACCAGTCATGGAAAACTGCAGCATTCGCAGTATGATTTCATCAGACCTGAGAAACCAGGCAGGTAAGGCTTTCTCTTAAAGCATCCCAGACACAAGTGGTATAAAACTTGGGCAAGAGCCAGCTCTTATCTTGGGTGTGGGGTGGGAAATAGACTAAGTGGAAGTCCACTTAGGCGTGGAAGGTTAAAAAAATATACAAAAGTCTCCTTTCATAATCCCAGAAAGCTACATAATATTGTGCTTGCTATGTCATTTTAACAGAGATGGCAGCAGCAATCTTTTTTTTAATACTCCCTTGTTATGCCTTTCTTACCTCCAATGAAAAATATCCCTTTCTTGGCTTGGTTTCAACTTGGAATTTTCTAATTCATTTGACATCTGAAATATATGCAGAATAAGTTATTGCATTTGCACACATTTCATTTGCCAGTTTTGCCTCATGCATTTCAGAGTGTAAAATCATCTTACGCTTATGTTACATTGTCAAGTGCCTGAGAGATGGAACTATGTATAGGGGAAAATCTGAAAATTGTACAATTCAGTCACCACATGAAAGGATGTGTGCATTTGCTTTCATCATGCATTCAATACGGAACATTAAAGTTCTTAAAAATGCAGTATTTTGTAGATATGGGCAGACCAATCTTTGAACTTTGCTCAGCAGCCCTTCATAAATGCTTGCACTACATTTTTGGGGCGCATTATGGTCTGATTTAAACAAGGAGTGCTGTCTCAACACACATACATGGGCACAAGGCCAGACTGGTGGACAAATAGACCTATCTTTGAACAGAGGGTTGGAATGCCTTTGGGAAATGGTTTCATACAAAGCCATTAAGAATTAATTGCTGCAGAAAATATATTCCAGAAAATGTCTGAATGATAAACTTTTCCCCAAAGCTTTCAAGTTTCTGAGAAAGCTAATTTTCAACACTGAAGCTTGATGAAATCTCAATTGTTAGGGTGAAAATTCTTAAAACCGCACCTCTAGTAGTTTGTTTAATTTCTTTGGGGTTCAACGACCACGATTCTCCAAGGACCATCTGTTTAATTTTGATGTGTCAAAGTCCATCTAAAGAAAGATTTTTTTAAAGGCAGCAGACAAACCAGAAAGCAGAAACCTTTCAACTGTGAATAATGCATACTGGATTCTATAATAAGTATGGTGGATGAGCAAAACTATGTTCTGCACTCTATACTCCAGAAAGCTACAGCTTTTCAGGGGAAGGGGCAATAGACTATAAAAAAGTCTATTATATGTTAATATGTGCAGGCAATTCCTTTAAAAGAGGTGAAACCGGGGGGGTGGGGGAATCTACCAATAGTATTCATGCACAAGTCCATTTGCTGCATCTGTAGGAACTACAGATGAGAATCATAGAATCATAGAATGACAGAGTTGGAAGAGACCACAAGGGCCATCCAGTCCAACCCCCTGCCATGCAGGAACTCCCAATCAAAGCATCCCTGACAGATGGCCATCCAGCCTCTGCTTAAACACCTCCAAGGATAGAGACGCAACTACACTCCGAGGGAGTGCACTCCACTGTCGAACAGCCCTTACTGTCAGGAAGTTCCTCCTAATGTTGAGGTGGAATCTCTTTTCCTGCAATTTGCATTCATTGTTCCACATCCTAGTCTCTGGAGCAGCAGAAAACAAGCTTGCTTCCTCCTCAATATGACATCCCTTCAAATATTTAAACAGAGCTATCATATCACCTCTTAACCTTCTCTTCTCCAGGCTAAACATCCCCAGTTCCCTAAGTCGTTCCTCATAGGGCATGGTTTCCAGACCCTTCACCATCTTAGTCGCCCTCCTTTAGACACGCTCCAGTTTCTCCACATCCTTTTTGAATTGTGGTGCCCAGAACTGGACGCAATATTCCAGATGGGGCCTGACCAAAGCAGTATAGAGTGGCACTGTTACTTCGCTTGATCTAGACACTATACTTCTATTGATGCAGCCTAAAATTGCTTTGGCCTTTTTAGCTGCTGAATCACACTGTTGACTCATGTTCAACTTGTGGTCCACTTGGACTCCTAGATCCTTTTCACATGTTGTCTCATTCAGCCAGGTATCCCCCATACTATATCTGTGCATTTCATTTTTCCTCCCTAAGTGCAGAACCTTACATTTGTCTGTATTGAATTTCATTTTGTTAGCTTTGGCCCAGCTTTCTAGTCTATTCAGGTCATTTTGAATTTTGATCCTGTCTACTAGGGTATTAGCTCCTAATTTGGTGTCATCTGCAAATTTGATAACTAGGCCCCCAATACTGTCATCTAAGTCATTAATAAAGATATTGAATAGCACTGGGCCCAGGGCAGAAACCTGTGGCACCCCACTGGTCATCTCTCTCCAGGATGAAAAGGAACCATTGTTGAGCACCCTTTGGGTTCGGTCAGTCAACCAGTTACAAATCCATGTAACGGTTACCTTGTCTAGTCCACATTTTACAAGCTTGTTTGCAAGAATGTCATGGGGAACCTTGTCAAAGGCCTTACTGAAATCAAGATATACTACATCCACAACATTCCCTTCGTGTACCAAGCTGATGATTTTATATATATATAAAAATTAGGTTTGTTTGGCATGACTTGTTTCTCTGAAACCTATGTTGGCTTTTTGTGATGATGGAATTATCTTCTAGATATCCACACTCTCTGTTTAATGATCTGCTCCAGAATCATTCCTGGTATTGATGTCAGACTAACTGGACGATAATTGTTGGGATCTTCTTTTTTTCCCCTTTTGAAGATGGGGACAAAGTTTGCCCTCCTCCAGTCTGCTGGGACTTCTCCGGTTCTCCAGGATTTCTCAAAGATTATTGCCAATGGTTCCGATATTACATTTGCCAGTTCTTTTAGTACCCTTGGATGTAGTTCATCTGGTCCTGGAGACTTGTATTCATTTAGATTAACCAGGTATTCCTGTACTACCTCTTTACTTATTCTGTGCTGAAATTCCCCTATTCTGTCTTCTTCCCTATTATCCTTAGGTTGAGCACCCTTTGCCTTTTCTGAGAAGACTGAAGCAAAGAAGGTGTTGAGTAATTCTGCCTTTTCTCTGTCCCGTTAGCATTTTGCCATCTTCTGCATGCAGTGGCCCAACCATTTCCTTCTTCTTTTTACTGCGGACATAACCAGAAAAGCCCTTTTTATTGTTCTCTAACCAGCCTGAGTTCATTCTGTGCTTTAGCTTTTCTGACTTTATCCCTACACATGCGGGCTATTTGTTTGAATTCCTCTTTGGTGATTTCCCCATTTTTCCATTTCTTATACATCTTCCATTTAAAACTTAGCTCAGTTGAAAGTTCCTTAGTCATCCATCCTGGTTTCTTGAGACATCTCCCATTTTTCTTCCTCATTGGAACTGTTTGAAATTGTGCCTCCAGTATCTCCCTTTTGAGGAACTCCCATCTGTCTTGAACTTCCTTCTCTTTTAGTGTACTTGACCATGGGATCACCTCCAGTATTTCTCTAAGTTTATTGAAATCAGCTCTCCTAAAGTCTAGAATTCATGTCTGAGTAGACCTAGGTTCACCTTTCCACTGTATAACAAACTCCAGGAGAGCATGGTCACTCCCACCTAAGTATCCCACCACTTGCACCCCATTAACTATGTCTTCCATATTAGTTAAGATCAGATCCACAATAGCTGACTCCCTTGTTGCCTCTTCCACCTTTTGAACAATGAAATTGTTTTCCAGGCAAGTGAGGAATTTGCTAGACCTTGAGGATTTGGCAGAATTTGAATTCCAGCACATATCAGGATAGTTGAAGTCACCCATTAGTCATTTTTGTGTTTATGTGAAAGACATTCCTGTTGCCTATTTCATTGGGTCTTCACATATGTTCATATAGGATACAGCCGTTTTTGTTGCTAATTGCTGTCAAATCAACAGCAACAGCTTCTGTTCTGGGAAGTGCCAGAGGAACCTGTAAAATAACAGGTTCCAAAGCTGTCCTATTCCCTGTCTGTCCCCTAAAATAAGGGACGATCTATGTTGTATGTTCTTCCTATTGGGATTAATTCAGGGCTGGGGGAGAGCTGTTAAAAGGAAAACATACCCTGCAGCTGCTGTCTGGAAGAACACTGGAAAGCTTTGTTTGTTAAAGCAAGAACCACTCTTGAAGGGATGGTTACATGAGCAAGGTAGAAATGGGAGACAGTTCTGTATTATAATATGCTTTAAAGCTTGACATCTTGAAAGCACATAAACACACAAGGCTTGCATCATATTTGCTAATGCAAAGAAAGACGCATGAACCAATAAAAGCTATTGGTCTTTGATGCTAATTTTCTATCTCCATGTTTCTTGCCATAGCAGCTAATTGTACAGAGAATAAGAAAACTGGATGTACATGTTGTTTAGCCAAAGAAATAAATATAAAACAATAGCTTCTGGGGTCTACACTAAATGATTATTTTGCCGTATAAGAGCTTTATCACATTACAAAAGATGAGTGGCAGTTAGCAAAAAGCAGCTTTCTGTTTACATCAACATGCCTTCAAAGTACTTCTGTTGTTTCTGATGGAGACAATTGTAAAAGCATGCCTTTTGCCCTGATGGAAAAAATCTGTTTAGCAAAAGTCACACTTCTAAACCTGTCTCTCTTTAAAAGGAGAAGAGAAGTAGTATGACTTCATGAAGGTAGGTAAGCAGAAAGCCACTTCTATCTCACTGCCTCTCCTTTGTAATGTGATATGGACCTAAGATTTTAAGAATCCAGGACAATCCCACCATTTATGTTAATACTCTGTGGTTCTTGGATTAAGTATAGCTGGGAAACTCCCATAAAATATTTTGAATTGTCTATATACTGGCAATAGGAAAAGAGGAAGACCACATTACGGCTGGATAGATTCAATGAAAGAAGCCACAGTCCTGTGTTTGATAGTAGGGCTGTTGATAACAGGATGTCTTGGAGTCCTCTCATTCATGGGAGTCAGAGAATAAAACCTTAGGAAGTAAAATTAGTTCTCTATCAAATATGAAGTGCAAATAAAGGTTATAAGCAAAGGGGAAAATAAGCTTTTTCAGGCTTTGAAAAAATAGTTTAATATAAGTAAGAGACATATTTATAAATAGCTTTTTTCAGTAAAAATATATATACATATTAACTAGATCACAATATGAACTGGAGCAAATAATCATAATTCTAGCTTTGCTTCTCAGTCACTGCTAGAGGAGTCTGAGCTATCAGAGGATGAAGAATCTCTCCCCTTCTTTTGCTTCTTTTTCCCCTTTTTGTGGTGATGTTTTCTTTTCTTGGATTTATTCTTCTTCTCCTTCTTCTTTTCCTTTTTGTGGGATTTCTGTTTTTTTGATTTAGGCTCGTCGTCTTCTGTAGCACTTGAGGAATAAGACCTATTAGAATACAAGAATACAAACATCTGTGATGTGACAGTCCCTGATATTCAAAAATGACCTCTCCATTATCACCTCAGTCTTCTCTTCTCCAGGCTTAACATATTCAATTGTCTCAAGTCTTCCTTATAAGGCTTAGTTTCTTGGCTCTTTTACAATCTCAGTCACACTCCACTGCATACATTTAAGCTTGCTGATATCTTTGTTGAATTGTGGTGACCAGAACTGGGCACAGTATTCCACGTGAGGCCTAATCAACGTAATATTACTTCTCTTGATCTGGACACTACAGATCAATACAAAAATGCCTAAAACTGCATTGCCTTGTTTTGCCACATCTCACTAATGACTCAACATTTAGCTTGTGGTCTACTAAGACTCCTAGATCTTTTTCACATTACTCAAGCCAGACGTTCCCTATCATACTTCAACATCTGATCTTTTCCCCCCTGCCTAATGTATCCTAAATTCATTGCTGCTGACATTCATTTTTTTTCAAGTTTTGGTCCACTTCTCCAATCTGTTGAAGTCAACTTGAATAATGAATCTAACTTATGAAGTATTAGCTATTCTTCCCAATTTGATGTCCCCTTTATTCCTTCATGAAAGTCATTTATAAAGATGCTCAACAACACTAGGACAAAACCCTGTGGCCTCTCACTTGTCACTTCTCTCTAGAATGGTGAAAAACACTGGTGAGCAATCTTTGGGTTCAGTCAAATAACTTAACAATAGCATCACTTAGCTTACATTGTACCATCTTTACTGAAACCAAGATACATTATATCCACAGCATTTGCCTGATCCACCAGGTTTGTAATTCTACTGAAAAAAGATTTTAAAAATCACTATCCAAATACTGTGCCAGTAGAAAATATGATACAGTATAAAAGTCAAACAATATACCTTTTTCGTGCTTTCTTTAATTTTGATTTTTCTTTGTGCTTCTTTTTGGCCTTTTTCTTGTCTTCTTCAACAGCAATATCTATGAATTGAAATGATAAGATTTTAGTGCAACAACAAAACTTTCCTGATGCCTTTAGTTGTTACTTTGCACCTGTCATCCTTCCAGATAAAACATTTTAATATGACAATGTCCTCTCAGTCTTGCAGACCTCCACAAGTTCTGAGTTTTTATCTTTCTTCCCTTAAAAAACCCATGAGGAGGAAAACAAGAACTAGCTGAACAATTTATTTTGATTGGTATTGCTGGAAGCTTTCTACTTGGAAGCACTCCTCACTGTAAAGACAAACTGAAAAAGATAATTCTCTGATTTGCTTGCTATGCAGCTAACTGCCAAGCTTGGAAGTAACTAAATACAGATAATGAGTAACTTGAAAAAATATTTCTGCAATGATGAAGGTGTTATAGATATTACAAGTTGAATGTATTATAAATGTACCTTAACAAGGGATAATGCCACTCCTTTTTTGTTGGAACTGTAATTGTTAAGAGTTACAGGGGCCTGGCCTCACTAAATAGTGGTAGAGGAATGTTCTATGTTTTTAATGTTGACTTGTGCTGTGCTGGATGGATTTTTTTTAAAGTAAATAAAAAATGTACGTACTTTTTATAAGGAAAGTGTTTATTTAACAACTATAACTACCACTACAACAGCAAATAACTAAGGGATATAAGAGTAACCAATCACTTATTAAAAGCAATTTGTCAAGAACTTACTAACACCTTTAGTCCCAGCAAGGAAAGAAATTGTGGTAAAAAGATAAATAAGATGCTTAAATTTACTCTGTTTTTCTGGTATGGGTTGCAGTTTCCCCAGTTCTTCTTCCTCACTGTCTTCACTGCTTGTGCTGCTGACATCTAAAACAATATCTCTTTTGGGATCCACTCGAAGAAAGTTTCGGCATTCAAATGTCAGATGGCCAGCTAAGTAAAATGCAACGAGAGAAGAATAAGTTAGGAAAGCCAACAAAAACATGAGCAGAATAGTTATTTACTGCTCAGTGGTGTGGGATAATTTATTTTATTTTAATCAAAATACAAGGAAGAAAAATGGTCATTTATAACAATAAGCTACTTGAATAGTTAAGATACCATGAAGAATAAATGCATGATACAGAAAAGAAGATCTCCACTGTAACAGACACTTTGTTCAACTGCATTTATTTAGAATATGAATGTAAAAACTATCTTTTCCAACAAAACTTTTTTCTGTGTAAATGGCTTGAACATCACAGTTTTCTAACCAAGTCCTGGTTAGAACACCGAATCAAGCTAAGAGGGCTCAAACATCACCTTGGATTCCATGCTGGGAGAAAGGATATAAGTTAATTAAATAATAATATCAAAAGGAGACAAAGCATGCCCTTCTACCTAATACTTCATATCTCCCTTCCTTGCATCAGACAGGCCTGCTATTCCATTTTTGTTTAGTACAGGTTTACTTCTATGGGAATGGGCTGCAACAGCCCCACAATACATCCTCCTTAGGAATTCATTTGTATAAGGGTAAATATGCATTTGATCATTATTTCTTTTAAATTATAACTTTTAGATTTTAATCAGATCATAATTCGCCCATTCCCCTAGGGTGGGTCTGGGCAAGCTGCAAACTTTGCCATAACAGCTACTGTTAAGAGTAAAATATTTTTTTAAAATATTAATGTACAGAACCAACAAGGATGATAATTCTGAAGTGGGTTAAATCCAGTGTTGAGATAATATATTTCCATTGGCATAATAGGATGTCTAATTTCAGCCTGCCACCCTGCTTTAAAATCTGTTCCACTCCTCTACAGAAGATTTTCAGGTTACACAAGGATAGGTGATTTTCTCCTCCCGACCTTCTGCTGTCAGAATGCTTCCATCAACACTGATGGGTCATAGCTAATAACTCTTCTCATGGAACTTAGCTCATTTGAAAATAATTTATCACTGAACAGGCTGTATCTATGAACATGGCCAATTTAATTTTGCATCTAAGTAATTATCTAGAAGTATTTTCTAATGGTTGTTATACTAATGGGAAGAAAAAGAACAGAAGATCAAGAGATGTACTGTTGTGTTAAGAACAAATATATAAATAGTTTTCACACAAGCTGAGAGGCCTAAGAGATTCTTCTAAAATTTAAGTAACAACAAAAACAACTAATAAAAAATAAAATACATTCCCATTTCATTAGTGCACATTTTTCAACAATTCATATGCCATTAGCCACCCAATAGTGATAAAACACAAACTAACTAGTGTTGCTAACAAACACTTGCATGTGAAAGGATTTTTTAATGTGTGTAAGTTTTAAATACATTATTATTGCCCAGACAAGTTATTAAAAATTGTACATGATCAAAACACCTTATCCAGACTGCCTTCATTTCTACAGATAGAGACCCAGTTAAACTAAAAGAACGCTAAACCCCAATAATGGGAAGATAACACTAATCTCAGAGAAGTACCATTGCAAGATTTCACATATACAACTGTGCTTGTACTCCAAGACGTATGTCAGAGGGCCGGCTGTATTAGAGGTATGAAAATCTAAAATGATTTAATACCGGCATAGGTAACAGACAAGTCCTTCCTGACTGTGATATAATGTGTTCCTGATTAACATTTGCCTGGTCTCCTCAGCACAGGCCTTCAAACATTGGCCAGTATTCCATACCAGTTAGGCAGTTAAGTATAGCCAACATAGTATAATGGTTTGAGCACTGGACTATGGTTCTGGGGATCAGGGTTCAATTCACCGCATGAAGCATAAAAACTCAGTGGATGACCCTAGGCAAGTCACACACTCTCAGCCTCATAATATGACAATGGCAAATTCCCTATAAAGAGACTGGCCAAGAAAATCCTATGATACGGCAGGTTTAGGGTCTCCATAAGTTAAAAAAAAATTATTTGCAAGGGCACAACAACAAGAAGTATAATGAGGGGGCTGTCCACATGGGCCAAAAAGCCTGTGTTTTCACCGGCCTTGTGTCATCCTCGAGGAGAAGGAAGGAAGGAAGGAAGGAAGGGCAAAGATCAGCCAGGATCCTAGCAGATGGATGCGGATTGGCCCAACCCTGGGTTAAACAGCCCTTAACACAAGTTAATTTGACCCTCAGTTTGCTGAGCAGTTTCCTGGAAACTTTTTGGAAACCCCTAGCTGTTTAGACACCCTGTGTGCACCCTACCACTGAGTCTCTGCAAGTGAGCAGACCCTTGTTGTTGTGCCTGACGTGGAAATGAGGTGCCTGGCTCCACACACATGCTTGCATGAGAGATTAATGCACTAGTCCAATGGTTACTAGAATCCCTGCTTTACCCTTTCTTTGGAACTGAAACATTTGAGTGCTTCCAGTCTGAGGGACATTCCCCTCCCCCCCAATATATGTTAGCAGATTTTTATCATAATTTGAATGGATCAGGTCTCTATAGCTTGAAACAGCTTGATGCAATCTACTTCTGGTGATTTATTTCTTCCAAGAGCTTTGACAGCAACTTCCACTGCACTTTGTTAACTGTGAGTTTATCTGTCACTTGCCCCCTTTTTATATAGCTCCTCAATGTATTGCTCCCACCATCTTTTTTATTTTATCTTGATTGTATAATGGGTTTCCCCATTCATCATATAGCATCCCCATTCTTAGTTTGAATTTCAGGTATACTGATGTGTTTGCAAGAGTTAGGATTATTTGCTTGTCATAATTTGGTTTTGTGGGGGGTTTTGTTTTGTTTTTGTTAGTTTGTTTAATTGTTGATTTAGATGTTGAGGATGTTCAACATTTTTGTTTTGTTAAGTTTTTCCTTAAAAGCAATATTTAATAATAAAAATTGTATTTTTAAAATTCCCTTTAATTTCTTGGATCTTGTGGAAGAGGTTGCTTATTTTACCCCTTTGTTTGTCCTCCATTTCTTTACATTGATTATTATAATCAATAACTGTTTTTAAATTAGTGTTTTTAAAAGGATTGCTTATTTAAATTCTTTAAATAATGATGATGATAATAACAACAATAATGTGTTTTAATTGATATAGCAAGCTTCCTTGGGTTCCATGCTGGGAAAAGATGGGATATAAAGTAGGCAAACAAACAAACTATGCTAGAGCATAGAAAGTGAAAGTATGAGAAAAATGTAAATATTAATTAAAACTGTGTATGAAAATGAAGACAGATTTGAATCATAACGATGGTGAAGGAATTAAGCTCTTTTCAGTTTTCCATCCTCCTTTCCCCACCATAACCACCAGTATACCCAACCCAAAGCCTGTCAAATTATTGAGTTTGGGACCTCCTGAACTAGTGTGGAATGGGACACGAAGGAATTCGGAAAAAAGGGAACTCGATGGCTTCCTGCACCCCATTCAGAATGTTCAGTAGGCCTTCATATTATCTGGTAAAATCTGTGTGTGCATGCATGCATGCGCGCACTGCTAGCTGCATGAAGAAAGAAATATAAAAATCTCTCTTCCATGAACTTCCTTTCATTCACTTATCTTAAGATTCAAGCCATCTTGCTGCTCATATTTTTTTAAGTCAGTCTCAACTACTCACATATTGATTTTGATCAGATAAGGTCAAAGAAAAGTAGTGATGTTTAACATAAAATTTTAGGCAATTATATCTTGGTCTTGGTAGGTACTTACGATAGCCACATTTCTTGCACCCTGCCCTGATGTTATCTTTATTACCACCTGAAAAAGCCAAATACATTTCATATTAGTTTTGGAAACGGTTCAAAATGTGTACTACAGAGGATAACACAGAGAACAGAGAACAACAGATCTACTAAATGCAGGAGCAATATTGCGTATTTGCATTGCTATACATAACAAAATGGTGTTGTTGTTTTTTTACACAGCTTGGTTATCTTCCCATAGACATTTACAAAGGCCACAATAAAATTAAGAAAGTTCCACTGATGTCAGAAGCACAAGTTTCTTTCATTTAATTATTTACTGCAAAAACAAAACAAGCCTCTACCTGTGAATCATATTAAGAGCTGGCAGAAAATATAAAATATGAAAATTAGCTACAATATCAAAACAAACTAGATTCTAATACAGAAAGAACGGGCCCTAAGAGCCCTAAATTTCAAACTTGATGATGCAGCTCACCAAGATGATTAAACAGAGATTTTGTACTTTGGGCATGTAATTTGTTTATTTTGAAACAACATGACTTGCTGGAAAAGACAGTAATGGGTGGTAAGGTGGAAGGCAGTAGGAAAAGAGGAAGATCATATTACAGGTGCATATATCAAATCAAAGAACTCGAGCGCTGGGTTTGCAAGACCTGAGACAAGGAAAATTCTTGGAGATTTCTTAGTCATTTGTTCTTGTGTGCCTTCAAGTCATTTCTGACTTATGGTGACCCTAAGGTGAACTTAAGGTGAACTTATCCTGGCTCTGCCATGTAAACCCACTGGGTGATCTTGGGCAGGTGACATTCTCTCAGCCTCAGATGATAGCAATGGCAAACCCCCTCTGAAGAAACTTGCCAAAAACACGCTGTGATAGTCTCGCCATAGAATTAGGCTCACCATAAGTCTGAAATAACTTGAAGGCACAGAACAACAATGTAATAGTTCTTAAACCTACTGTGTTTTAAAATTTATTATGTCACTGTCTGTTCAAGTACTCCACCCACTTAATATGAAAGAATTGTAATTATATTATGCTCTAACAATATGTTATCAAAATCATAATTGCATTACTAGTGTTCCTTCTTGGTAAACAGTGCCACCAAGGGGAGAAATACATGACAATTCACAACTCCCTTTGCAAGTTATTTCAGGAAGCAGTTTTCACATAGGTTTTATTTCATGGGCCAGTGGGCAAAGGTTTAAACTGAAGATGGAAAACTCTACACATGATGCTAATTAAACTCTGCATCATTACTGAGAGTAGTTGAAAAGCGTACATTACAAAACCTTACTTGTATGCACCCAAGAGAGAACCTATCAACTGCTCCCTCATCTCCTGCTCTGTTTACCTTGATGGAGCATACTCAGTAGCCTATCTTCCCTCAGATGACTCCACAATAATGTCTGGCAGGAGGAACAGAAAAACTCATTAAAAAAAAAAACAACTCTAAATTACTACAGATATTATGAGGGAGTGCTATAGGAGATACTTAGAAGTGACAATTCTGTCCCAATTATAACGTAAGTCTTAGGAACTTGATATGGATTGAGAATATCTAACTCCACAATATGTTCTGTTCTATTATTCACTGCAGCCTTGTGGTTGCTGCTGCTATCGAAAAACCTTATTTAATAAAATGTAATATTTAAGTGTTGGAAATTATTTATTGTTTTCCCATCTTCCTCATGGATGAACTAATGCAACCCATTAGTGACTACAGTAACTCCTGCCTTCCAATGTCATAGGCCATTCTGGGTGGTGTGACTGGGAGTTGGGAGTTCAGTAACATCTGCAGGGCCACATATGTTACTATCAACAAACCCTGTTTGGAGAGTTTTAGTGCACAAACTTAAACTACAACATCTGAATTCTATAGAGGAAAATTCTACCTGACCAAACTACAAATCACAGGATTCCTTAGGATAGGGTCATGAGAGATAAAATGATTTCAAACTACTGTAGGTGTGTAGTGTGTAATGTGGGTACATTCTATGATTGTTGGAGAAAAATGAAGGAAGACCATCCCAGCAAGTGCAAGATCAGCCATCTCCCACCTACTGGCCAGATAGCTTCCTCTTCCTTATCACTACAACTGTCAGTGGTTTTTGGATGCAGAACCGGAGAAACTTGCTCTGATCCTATGGTTGTGTGGGAAGAATTGGTGTGTGGAAGTACACTTGTTGCTTACAACCCTTTTGAGATTCATTTGTTTGAAAGTTGGGGTGTACCGTAAATCTTACAAATACAGTAAATATTTTTATACTCCTAGGCATTCCAATTTAGGAAACATCAACAGCCCCTCAGGCCATTTTAACAACCAAGAATGAATCCTTTTTCTCCTTACATGCCTTCAAGTCATTTCCAACTTATGGCAAGCCTAAGGCAAAACTATCATGGGCTTTTCTTTGCAAAATTTGTTTAGAGGAGCTTTGCCATTGCCATCTTCTGAGGCTTACAGAATTTGACTTGCCCAAGTTCTCCCAGTGGGTTTTATGGCTGAGCTGGGAATCGAACCCTGGTCTCTGGAGGCATAGTCCAACATTCACTATGCCATGCTGGCCCTTCTTTTAATGCCACATAATTAGATAGGTGCCTATGCAGAATATGTAAACTAATATAGACTATACACTAATATAGAAAGAAAAAAATGCTATGAGGTCAGCAGTGAGCCAAACTGCGGTCTATGAACCACTGGGGGTTGTAGGATGGAGGAAAACACTTTTTAAAATGTTGGAAAGGATTCAGTGAAACCTCTTCTTTCCTCCCCACCTCAGTTTCTTCTTTTACCCATGTATTTGGATCAAAGGATGCCAAAAAAGCAGTAACGTAACAGAGACTCCACACTGATTTCTCTATCACAGTACATAGTATTTCAGTGGATGTCACCGGTTGCACTCTGCTCTTCATACAGGATTTAGGCCAGTGTACAGAACATGAACTCTGGAGATCAAGGTTCGAATCCCTGCTTAGCCATGGAAACCCACTGGGTGACATTAGGTGAATCACACATTCCCAGCCTCAGGAAACAGAGTAATCGGTTCACCTTAGGGTCACCATTAGATGGAAATGAAGGCACACAACAAGAACGACAACAGCAATGGAACATGTGGTGTACTTGGACTATAACTCTCATCAACCGTAGCCAATGTAGCCAATGGATGACGGGAGAAGGAGTCTGAGTGCATGTGGAAGGCCACCTGTTCCTAACCTCTTATAATAAAAAGAAGCAATGTATTACAGATTCCTGTATTAGTAGACTAATGTAAAGCAATCCAGAATTATGAAACTAGACTTTTATCAGGCATTCTCACACTCAGGACACAATTTAACCCAGGGGTGGGAATCGTGCATCCCTCTGGACACCTGGGAACTGCAAGTCCCAGCAACTGTGAAGTATGCTGGGAGATGCAGACTACCAACATCTGGACAACCCTATGATTCCTTCCCCCTAATTTAACCATGGAAGATCTATAAGAATTCATCCTAGAATTAGGAATAATGATCGCAGAAGAGCTACTAGAATTCATCCTGAAAAATGAGAAGATTCAAATAGTTAAAAAACAAGCAGAGTCTCCATATCCTGGGTCAAATATTGATCAGAACGGAGACTGCAGTCAAGAAATCAGAAGATTAGGAATGGGAAGGGCAGGCACGAAAGAAATGGGAATGTAAGATATATAATAATATAAAATAATAAAGGGAGGGCCAAATATGATAAAAGCAAAGACTATACTTTCTTTTCAAACAGCCACAATTCTTGGTCCGGAATAGACATGTTTTTCGTTTCAGCCCAAATTTCCAAACTCTAAATTTCTTAAATGGAAGAAATGGACAGGTGAAGAAAGCGTATAGGAAGAAAGTAAATTCACAGAGTTGCCATGAGTCGGGTTCGACAACATTGGCCCAAAACACACTGCGGAAATAACCCAGTTTGAGACCGCTTTAACTGCCCTGGCTCAGTGTTAGGGAATCCTGGGAACTGTAGTTCTGAGAGAGAGCTCTGGCAGTGCCACAATAAACTACATTTCCCAGGATTCCCTAGCACTGAGCCAGGGCAGCTAAAGCAATCTCTTTGTCTGATGTCTAACTAACCATTTGTAATCTGCTCTGATATCTTAAATATTATTATTAATCTCAATCTGGGCCACTTCTGCAGTGTGTTTTGGACCATAGGCTTTGGGAATTGTAGTTTATTGTGCTAACAGAGATATCTGTGATAGAGAAGTCTAAATAAATGTGTCACAGACACTACATTTCCCAGAATCCCCTAGCTTTGGACCAAGGCAGCTAAAGCGGTCTCAAACTGGGTTATTTCTGCAGTGTGTCCTGGGACTATAAATTTTGGGAACTGTAGTTTACTGTGGCACCAGAGACAAGGCTATACAAAAGCCTCACAAACACTACATTTCCCAGGATTCCATAGCACTGAGCCAGGGCAGCTAAAGCAGCCTCAGACTGGATTGCTTCTGGAGTGTGATTTGAACCTAAATCCCATTGAAGCATTAATGACAATTAAAATTAATAATAATAATAATAATGGGATCTGTTCCTTAGCAAACAATGGGCTCCCCTTATTCCCCTCCAGCTTCCATATGGGACTCCTTTCATTCCATTTCAAAATTTGAGTAACGAGTTACTTTTAGTAGTTACTCCCCCGTTACTCGACCTGTGCTCACCTGGCACCGCCATACAGTCCCCAAAGAGCCTCCACCACCTTCTTTCCTCTTCTATGGGCAAAAAATGCTTCCTCCTCCACCCCCGCCTGAAAACTTGGACTCGTCCACTGAGGGCTGTACTACCATCAAGGGCGGGGGGGAATACAAAAAAGCACCCTATTGATTCAAATAGGGGGGAGACTTGGAAGCAGCCGCATTCACCCCTCTTTTACAAAATGGTACGTTCCAAGCAGCCCCAGCAGCCAGGCTGGAAATTCTATCAAATTGAGCGCATGCGCACCCCCGGCTTCTCTGGAAATGGAACGCTCCTCTATTATTCGCAGCAGCAGCAGCCAATCAATTCTACTAGAAGAGGGCGGGCCCTGCGCGCTTGATTGATGGAGGCTCGGGCCAATAGTAGCGCAGGAAAGTTTGTCCTCTGAAGGAACCGTGCCCAATCAGTGGTTCTCATGCTTTGGCCCCTCCCTAATGATGTTTTGGACTTCAGCTCCCAGAATTCCTGACTGTTGGCCATATTGGCTGGGGCTTCTGGGAGTTGAAGTCCAAAAAAATCCCCTCAAAGTTTGAGGACCAGGGTTTTGTGGATTTGGGGTGATGATGATGATATATTGTACTTTGCTATATACAAAGTATATACAGCTACCCCTGGATATGTTTATGGTGTAGAAATATAATGCAGCTTTGCAAAAATAATGCCAAAATAAATAATACAATGTGGGTGCATCTGCCCTAGAAATTTTATACATACATATATATATATATATATATATATATATAATTATTTATATATATATATATATATATATATATATATATAATATACACAAAAATAAATGCATTATGAGGAGGCAGATTTAAATCTAGGAAAGGTCCTGCTGCCAACTTCTTTCTTCCAGTGAGTCTCAAAGGGGCTACAAGACCTCTTTAAAGAATAATAATAATAATAATAATAATATCTAAAATGCATCTGAGGAAGTAGACTTAAATCTAGGAAAGCTCCTGCTGCCAACGGTTACTCTCAGAGGTTAGAAGATCTCTCTACAATATTATTATAACTGTTGCTGTTGTTGTTATTATTATAATTGTTGTTGTTATATCCAAATGCATCTGAGGAAGTAGACTTAAAATGTAGGAAAGCTCCTGCTGCCAACTTCTTTCTTCAGGGAGTCTCAAAGGGTCTACAAGATCTCTCTATATCATTATCATTATCATTATTATTATATCCAAATGCATCTGAGGAAATAGATTCTGAGAAAGTGTATGTAGCCAACTTCTTTCTTTCAGTTACTCTCAAAGGGGCTACAAGATTTCTCTATATCATCATCATTATTATTATTATATCCAAATGCATCTGAGGAAGTAGATTCTAGGAAAGTTTATGTTGCCAACTTCTTTCTTTCAGTTACTCTCAAAGGGGCTACAAGATCTCTCTATATCATTATCATTATTATTATTATTATATCCAAATGCATCTGAGGAAGTAGATTCTAGGAAAGTTTATGTTGCCAACTTCTTTCTTTCAGTTACTCTCAAAGGGGCTACAAGATCTCTCTATATCATTATCATTATTATTATTATTATATCCAAATGCATCTGAGGAACTAGATTCTGGGAAAGTTCATGGTGCCAATTTCTTCCAGTGAGTCTCAAAGGGGCTACAAGATCTCTCTATATCATTATTATTATTATTATCCAAATGCATCTGAGGAAGTAGATTCTAGGAAAGTTTATGTTGCCATTCCAACTTCCTTCTTTCAGTTACTCTCAAAGGGGCTACAAGATCTCTCTATATCATCATCATTATTATTATTATATCCAAATGCATCTGAGGAAGTAGATTCTAGGAAAGTTTATGTTGCCAAATTCTTTCTTTCAGTTACTCTCAAAGGGGCTACAAAATCTCTCCACATTATTATTATTATTATTATTATTTCCAAATGCATCTGAGGAAGTAGATTCTGGTAAAGCTCCTGCTGCCAACTTCTTCCTTTCAGTGAGCTTCAAAGCAAAGGGGCTACAAAAAGAGCTCTCTTTTTTAATGTCCCTCTTATCCTCCTCCTCAGGCGGAACTGATCAGAGGCGGAACGAAAGAGCCTCGGGCGGCGTTGCTCAGCCGGAAGCCATTGGGGCGCAGCACAGTGGACTGTACCATGAAGCTGAGGGGGGAACCTCCGAAACTATGAAGGCTCTAGTGTTAGGAATTCGATTAATATCCACTCAAAATATGCTTTAATATATTTTGTTTACAAAACTACGTCGACGCAGGTCTTCTTGGCGCCTGGGGAAGACGCTTGGGAGCCTTTTCTTCGGCGTTGCCCCCGCCGCGCACCCCTCCTGAGGAAGGGGTAGCGCCCAGGTCTCAAAATGGCGGGAGGTTCGCCTTAGAGAGAGTGACAGAAGATAGAAGAAGAAGGAAGAAGAAGCCATGAGCAACATCTACATCCAAGAGCCTCCCACCAACGGAAAGGTCAGGGCCCCCGCTTCTATGGGGTTTGGGTTCAATGGCTGAGTTCACACTGGAGAAGTAAACCGGTTTAAGTGCCGTGGGTCAATGCTGTGAAATTCTGGGAATTGTAGTTTGTTGTGGGGGCCCAGAGCGGAGCTCCGCTCCGCTCTGGGCCCCCACAACAAACTACAATTCCCAGAATTTCACAGCATTGACCCACGGCACTTAAACCGGTTTATTTCTCCAGTGTGAACTCAGCCAATGTTTACTTTCTTGACCATGTTTCTCCTCTTTTATCCTCCCTTCACTGGCTCCCCTTCCCCTTCCACATCCAGTACAAGCTTTTGTTGTTGACTTTCAAAGGCCTCCATGGACTGGCCCCTCCTTACTAGTCTGACCTTCTTTCTCCTCACACTCCTTCTCTTCCCCTCCGCTCTGGTAGTCAAGGTCTCCTGTCCCAGCCAAGGATTTCCACGGCTCTGTCCCAGATTCGTCCCTTCTCACTTGCTGCCCCTCACTCCTGGAACCTTCCTTCCCCCACATGTGCGCCTCATCACTTCTCTAACCAGGTTCAAAATTAAGTTAAAGACTATATTGTTTAGGGAAGTGTTCCCAGGATTGTGCCATCTGCCCCAGGATGCCTCCTTATAACTATGTATTAAGAAGCCGAGCCCTCCCTCCAGTCCATCTGCCTTGGTCCTGGCCCCAGAGGGAGAGAAGAACTGCTTGACCTCATCCCCTTCCCCACCAGCTTTCCCTTCTCCTTTTGTGTTGTCTCTTTTAGACTGTAAGCCCGAGGGCAGGGATCTGTCTAATTTTTGATTGTATGTACAACACTGTGTAAATTTACAGTGCTATAATAATAATAATAATAATAGTAGAAGTAAAGATCTCTGGTAGCACCTCTGAGACTAAATGAAAGAACTTGGCAGCAGGAGCTTTCCTAGGCTTCTGTCTACCTCCTCAGATGCGTTTGGAAATAATGATGATGATGATGATGATGTAGAGAGATCTTGCAACCCCTTTGAGACTCCCTGAAAGAAAGAAGTTGGCAGCAGGAGCTTTCTTTGGCTTCAGTCTACCTCCTCCGATGTATTTGTATATAATAACAACAACCACAGTGAGAGATCTTGTAGAATCATAGAATCATAGAGTTGGAAGAGACCACGAGGGCCATCCAGTCCAACCCTCTGCCATGCAGGAACTCCCAATCAAAGTATCCCTGACAGATGGCCATCCAGCCTCTGCTTAAAGACTTCCAAGGACGGAGACTCCACCACTCTCCAAGGGAGTGTGTTCCACTGTCGAACAGCCCTTACTGTCAGGAAGTTCCTCCTGATGTTGAGGTGGAATCTCTTTTCCTGCAGTTTGCATCCATTGTTCCGCATCCTAGTCTCTGCAGCAGCAGAAAACAAGCTTGCACCCTCCTCAATGTGACATCCCTTCAAATATTTAAACAGGGCTATCATATCACATCTTGACCTTCTCTTCTCCAGGCTAAACATCCCCAGTTCCCTAAGGCATTCCTCATAGGGCATGGTTTCCAACCCTTCACCATCTTAGTTGCCCTCCTTTGGACACGCTCCAGTTTCTCCACATCCTTTTTGAATTGTGGTGTCCAGAACTGGACACAGTATTCCAGGTGGGGCCTGACCAAAGCAGAATAGAGCGGTGCTATTACTTCCCTTGATCTAGACACTATACTGTACTTCTATTGATGCAGCCTAAAATTGCATTGGCCTTTTTAGCTGCTGCATCGCACTGTTGACTCATGTTCAACTTGTGGTCCACTTGGACTCCTAGATCCTTTTCACATGTTGTCTCATTCAGCCAGGTATCCCCTATCCAATATCTGTGCATTTCATTTTTCCTTACATTTCTCCTCATTGAATTTCATGTTGTTCGCATTGGCCCAGCTTTCTAATCTATTCAGGTCACTTTGAATTTTGATCCTGTCCTCTGGAGTATTAGCTACTCCTCCTAATTTGGTGTCATCTGCAAATTTGATAAGTATGCCCCCCATTCTGTCATCCAAGTCATTAATAAAGATGTTGAATAGGACCGGGCCAAGGACAGAACCTAGTGGCACCCCACTTGTCACTTCTTTCCCGGTTGAAAAAAAGCCATTGTTGAGCACCCGTTGGGTTCTTCCAGACTCACTGGAAGAAGGAACTTGGCAGCAGGAGCTTTCCTAGACTTCAGTCTACTTCCTCAGATGCATTTGGATATAATAATTGTAGTAGTAGTAATAGTAATAATAATAATAATAATAATAATAATGTAGAGAGCTTTTGTACCCCCTTTGAGACTCCCTGAAAGAAATAAGTTGGCAGAAGGAGCTTTCCTAGACTTCAGTCTATTTCCTCAGATACATTTGGATATGAGAATAATGATGATGTAGAGATATCTCTAGTTGTAGCCCCTTTCAGACTCACAGAAAGAAATAAGTTGGCAGCAGGAGCTTTCCTGGACTTCCCTCTACATCCGCAGATGCATTTGGATATAATAATGATGATGATGATGGGGGGAGATCTTATAGCACCTTTGAGACTCACTGAAAGAAATAACAGATGTGTAGGATGCCCCCATGAGGATGGGATCAGATACTGTTGAAATGTGTGTACTGAGCCAAGAAGCCATTGTCCCTGTTCAATCTATTGCTGAGGGACTATATTTCATGGATGACATTATGGATGAAATGTGTTTAAATATACATAATTTCATGTGGTTAAAGTGAAAACTTGTTAAAATTTGGATGTTTTTAAAGAAAATCTTAATTTAAAAAAAATTGAAAATTTCTTTTTTTAAAAAAAAAAAATTGTGAGGCCTCTCCTTTCTCCTCCCACTGAGCCTCACCCCACTCACACCATCCCTTCAGTGTTTCAAAGGGATGCAGGCAACTGCCACAGTCCATTTCTGACAAAATGCAGATGTCTCAGGAGGAGCGGTGTCACCCCTCTTGGGGTGTCACCTGATGTGGTCCGCACACACACACACACACACGACACCACCTTAGTGACACCACTGCCCCAAGGGCCATGTAGTCTACTCCCCTGCTACATATGTACCGCAACAAACTACAAATCCCAGAATCCCATAGCACTGAGCCATAGTGGTTAAAGTGGGGTCAACCTGGATTACTTTTGCAGTCCAGATGCAGCCTAAGTGTGGTAGCTATGGAATCCTGGGATTTGTAGTTTTGCAAGATTTTGAGCCCTGTCTGCCAAAGAGTGCTGGTGTATCTAAAATGCACAAGTCCCAGGATTCTGTAGGATGGAGCCATGGCACCTGAAGTGGTGTCAAACTGCATTATTTCTATGATATAGATGTATTCTGAGTCTGTGAAGGGGCAAAACACAAGCTTGCTCCATGTTTTGCATGACATTAATTTTATTTATTTCATTTATATCCTGTCTTTCTCTCTGGTGGGACCCCTTTCTCTCCCGGAGGGACCCCTTTAGGTATTTAACAGTGAGAGCCACCATGATGTAGTTAGTGGTTTGACTCCTGGATTACAGCTCTGGCGACCAGGGTTTAAATCTCTGTTCGGCCAAGGAAATCCACTGAGTGGCCTTGGGCAATTCACATTGTCTCGACCTCAGAGGGAGCCAAAGGCAACCTCTCCTCTGAGCAAATCTTGCCAAGAAATCCCCTTGATAGGTTCACTTTAGGATTGCCATAAATTGGAAAAATTGTGAAGAAACACAACAACAACAATCAAGTCCCTTTCAGTCTTCTATAAGCCAAACATACCAAGCTCCCTAAGCCATTCCTAACAGGGCAAGAAATCTAAGAAGGTATGTGTATTAGATAGAATGAGGGCTGAATAATCTATATTTGTATTAGTTACAGAAAATTAGAAGCCCTATCTAACAAAAATATGAAAAGTCTTGATGAGGATTATGTGAGTAAATTAAAATGACACCACCACACATATAAATTGGACCTTAAAAGTCCAATTAACGTACCTTTAAGGTCCAACTTACACATTTTTTGAGCACATAAAAGTGCTGATCATCCTCAAGTACTTGTTTATGTGGACAAATGTAATGTGTGAACATGGCAATCCCGTAACATAATCAGCAGAAGTTCCTGTAGCTTTAGTAGCACCTGTTTCAGCCTGTATACCAATAGGAATCAGGGTTGACTATACTCATAATTCCCTTTTGTTAACTGAACTAAAAAAGATCTTTGAGATGAGGTGTATAGTTTGATGAGGACAACTTATCTGTTGAAATTTTTTTTTAAAAGAATAAAACTGCCAATATCATATTGCATTTATACGAATCAGTGCTATAAACCACATTTGGAATACCGGATACAATTCTGATCACTGCATAATATGGGGAAGTTGCATAAGTAAGCAATCAAAATGATGGGAGGAGCTGGAGTAATTTCATGATAGGAACAATAACAAGATTTAGCTCTATTTTGTGTAATGAAATCTGTTATGAAGAAATGTGTTGTTGTTGTTTTAAATTAAAGAGTGCAGTATTGGGATTTGTTGTGTGCCTTCAAGTTGTTTCTGACTGATGGTGACCCTAAAGTGAACCTATCATCTTGGCAAGATTTGCTCAGAGGTTTGCTACTGCCCTCCTCTGAGGCTGAGAGCAGGTGGCTCTCAGTGGGTTTCATGACTGAGTGGCGAATAAAACTCTTTTCTCCAGTGTCATAGCCCAACACTCAAACCACTACACTACAGTGGCTGCAACCCTTTTCAAAGTGCTCCTGGAGGCTGCACAAATAGACTTTGAGTCTGCATGCATCCCCAGTGCTGTATGCTGCCCATCCCAATGTTATTCAAATTGTGTCAAATACAGAGTTTTCCCAGTCTTCAGAACTGAAGAGGATTTACTTTTCTGAGAAACAAGGAACTGTTTCTGCCTTCTATTTTAGACTATGTGTGCCCAAGAGACACATGGATTTTTCTTCTTCTCCTTCACTGCTGTTCAAATTAGGAATCCTTATTTGTCTGCAGCTGAAAGGCATGAGATAATCTATTTCAGTTTCTGACCAAAATACTACTTTGGGAATTTTGATGACAGCAAGGAACAGGCCAATTTGAGTTCATTCTCTTCTTTTATTCTGTAGACTCTGCACACACACACACACCCACACCATATCAGTGGAAAAGAGGACCATAAGAAAGGGCCTTCTGATAGTGTACAGCCTCAAGATTATAGAGATCGCTGTAATGGCTATGGCCATTACAGCAAATGGAGAAAGTGTTGGGTGTGCTCTTTCCCCTTGCACTGTTCATTCATAGAATATGTTCAATGGTGAGTGTGGTGACTGTGATGATGACTTTATATTTCTTATGGTAGCTCTCCTCGGCCTGGGTATCCCCAGGTGTATTGTACTACTACTCCCATCATTCCTGTCCAGAATGGCCAACACATGTTATGTAATCCAAAATATCTAAATGGTATATGATGGGGAGAAGCGGGAAAATATAGCATTTGAAAAATCTTTTACACTAGATCAGTGCTAGGGACTCTGATACAGTATTTACTCAACAGCATCAGAATAATTACAGTAACATGATGCTACAGTGGGTGCAAAGCTGAAGTGAATTACTGAGATAGTGTAGCACAATTGGGTACTAGAACAGCCCCCAAATGGGATATTCAGAGCTTTGAAAAGTTACTTTTTAAAAACTTAGCCAGTATGGCCAGTTATGGTTCAAAAGTTCTTTTAGTTAAAGAAAAGAAAAAAAGAAATTTTCCCAAACCTTGTGTACTTTTATTGTGAAGTCTGCTTTCCAACAGCAGTTAGGAACAAGTTATGGTTTAGGTATGATGTGGTGTTGAGCTGTAGAACAGGGCATGGATTTAAGAAGGGAGAATTGCAGTGGTAGTTATGAAAATAAAGATTAAAACTGGATATATTGCCTGTAACTGGGACTTTCTTCAACCACCATCTTGAAGGGAGAGAAAGGCAGGCCACCTCCTGCTGCAAGCAAGAAGAGCCCTCCCTTCCACCACCATCTTGAAGGGAGAGATAGGCAAGCCAGCTGCAACAGGCCTTGCCTGAAGGGAATAAGAGCCCTCCCTCCAGTCCATCTGCCTTGGTCCAGGCCTCCGAGGGAGAGAAAATCTGCTGGACTTTCCCCCTTCCCCACCACCATTCCCTTCTCCTTTTGTGTCGTGTCTTTTAGATTGTAAAAGGGCAGGGAAATGTCTAATTAACAAACTGTAAGCCGCTCTGATAGCTTTGGCTGAAGAGCGGGGTATAAATAAAAATTATTATTATTATTATTATTATTATTATTATTATTATTCTTGTACTCATGTTTTAGCAATACTCTGAAGAAAAGGGTGGCAGATGAGTGCAAGTTGTTCCTACTAGATTTGACAAACTAGAGCATGCACCTGTCTTTGAACTTGACTGTTTTTCTCCAGGTTTTACTGAAAACAACTGCTGGAGACATTGATATTGAACTATGGTCAAAAGAAGCTCCCAAAGCATGTCGGAACTTTATTCAGCTTTGCATGGAAGGTAATGATTAAGAATCATATAATTATAAGATGATATATTTGCATGTTAATTAAGGTACTACATTTCAACAGGAATGCATATTCCTTAATATATTTCTTTACAGAGTATTACAGATTACATTGATTTACTGTTTGGAAGCCTCAAGCTGCAGTTGGAAATACTGAAGTTTTTTTTTTAAATCAGCAGCTGGTTGCTGTTGTGATTGCTAGGAAGAACTCACAATAGGTTTTTTTTAATGAACTTCATATTGCAGTTTTTAAAAGGGAGAAAAACAGAAGTATCTCTTGATATTTCACATAAGGGCATGCCAGGCCTTCAGCATTTGCAAAAGGCCTCTCCAATGGAGAGGTGTTTCATTTGCATGGAGATGTCTTCAAAATTCTTGCCAGTGATCAATGCTGTCATATCTTTCTTGAGCCCTCTGGCAATCTCAGAGGTGGGGATTTTTCTGGGTTTCACAAAAGTTAAGACGACAGTAATTATTCACACTGTTTTGAATCCAAACCTCCATGCAATTTGTTCTGCCTCTTGGAAGCCCTCAGAGAGAAGTAAAGTTTTGAAAATAAAAGAAGAAGCAAAGGAGAACTGGTGGTCTGAAAGTCCCAGTCAGATCTCAGAACAGTTGAGAACATCTGACCTTTGTCCAGCACTTGATTTATTTTTTCTGAGAAGGAATATTGAAGCTATTTTGACCAGAGACAGATAATCAAAAGGCTAACAAGGCTTTTAACCTATGATCTGTATTTATCACAAGGCAGTGTTGAGTCAGTATAGTATTTTTTTTGAAAAGGTTAAGGGTTAGATTTAGGTTCTGTAGTTAATAAAATATAGATTACAGTCAACCCTCCTTATCCATGAATTTTTTTTCTCCACGGATTCAAGCATCCATCGCTTGAAAATGCTTTAAAAATATATACATTCCAGAAAGCAAGCCTTGATTCTGCCATTTTACATATTTTCTATGCCATTGTATTGAATGGGACTTGAGCATCCATGGAATTTGTTATCCGTGGGGGAGGGGGGGTGTCCCGGAACCAAACTCCAGCAGATAACTAGGACCCACTGCACATATGTGTTTCCATTTGTAGAACATAGAGACAAATGTTTATTATATGATCCACTAAAATCTTCAGCAATTTCCTTTGTCTCTGGCTCCATCTACACTGCACAATTAATGCCATTTGACACCATTTTAACTGCCATGGCTTAATGTGATGGAATCTTGGTATTTGTACTTTTGTCAGATACTTAGCCTTCTCTGTCAATAGCTCTGGTGCCACAACAAACTACAAATCACAGGATTCTATATGATGGAGCTGTGAAAGTTAAAGTGGTGTCAAGCTACATTAATTCTGCAATAGCAGCAGCCTATGAAAAAAGAAGTTTGGCAACTACTAAACAAGAAAACAAGGGACTCGTAGTAGGGAACAAATAGGGTTTAGCTTTATATCAAGTCAGTAATATTATTTGCAATATTTTTTTAGAAAGTATGTAAAAGCATTTCTAAATTTTGTAATAGAGATTATGGGATTTTGGTAGTTTAGAAAGTTAGCAACATTTATTAATTTAGTTAATATGAAGTAGTTCCCTTTGAAGGAATAACATTCCAGTTAATATCTAAAATTAACTTGCCAATGAAAACATTTCTGCCAGTGTAAACTAATACAATATAATATTTCTTTTCAGGTTATTATGACAACACAATATTTCACAGGGTTGTGCCTGAATTTATAGTACAAGGTGGAGATCCAACTGGTACTGGGTCAGGAGGAGAGTCAATCTATGGTGCTCCTTTCAAAGTAAACCTCTGTTTTACTTGGGTTTTATTTTCCATGCTAAAAAACATTTGCCATTGTGTTGTACCTTTTGGGGAAAAAACTGCTGCTAACTGCTTGTTAACTAGGATAGCTAAACGCAAAGATCTTCTTGGTGCAAGTTGCTTTAGTGACGCAGTGGTTAAATGCCTGTACTGCAGCCACTCACTCAAAACCATAAAGTGGCGAGTTCAATACCAGCAAAAGGGTTCAAGCTTGACTCAGGCTTGCATCCTTCCGAAGTTGCTAAAATGAGTACCCAGATTGTTGGGGGCAAATAGCTTACAGTTGTAAATCGCTTAGACACTCCTTAGGCAATATGAAGCAGTATATAAATGAAGCTATTTGTTTGTTTGATTGATATAACTAAAATAGTCTATATTTGCAAGTCACCAAAGGGCTTCACCTGTTATATGTTGCAAGTTTTTAAAAATTGGAATCATTTTATACTTATAGCATATAAATTATATGGGTCGTTTCTGAATTTTCCAGAGCAGATACACATACATTTATAATAAAGCAAGTAAAAGAAGTACATATTATAATGAAAGCAGGTGTTGTTCTTGAAGCTCATTTTATTGGGTTTTTATGTAATGCATTAAAGATCATTCTGTGCATACAAATGGACAAGCTGTTGAATAACAACAGCCAATTAAACCTGTTCCTTAATTGTTCTTTGTTTTTAATTCACAGGATGAATTCCATTCACGATTGCGCTTTAATCGTCGAGGTCTGGTTGCCATGGCAAATGCTGGGCCTCACGATAATGGCAGCCAGTTCTTCTTTACTTTGGGTCGTGCAGATGAACTTAACAACAAGCACACCATCTTTGGAAAGGTTTGCCTGGCTTCTATCTTGTCCATCATTATTGCTATTAGATCTTGGCCTGTTTACTCAGAAACCTCAGATGACATTCTAATGAGCTGTCGAGGACTCCTTGGAAAGGTGTTTGGGTCGTAATCTTAAAACAGGATTGTACTATATTCATTATGACTATAATGAATATATTATATGAATATAATAAGATTGAAATATAGTAAAAAGAAGAGCAGGCAAACTGATCATTTCAAAAATTAGCATTGAGTAAGGAACCACCTAGTGTAGATTTTTCCATCAAAGCTGGGTTATCAGTCTATTAACCCTTTACAGAAGGTTAGAGTTAGTACCATAATCAGAGAAAAGTTGTTTAAAGAGCAACCATTTCTCGTGATTCAGAGTCAGCCTGCATGCAACTCCATGTTGGTTCATTTCTAATACTTCATTACATATGCCATGTGCTTCGAAAGTGGTAGATGTGGTAGTCTCTTTCAGCACAAATAGTGAAGAATCTTGTGGTACCTTAATGATGCAGTATTTAGAATTTTAACTGCACTCTCTTTGATGCAATGTTCAAATCAGTTTTGTCATCCTCCAGAACCATCATGTGTGACTTGCCACATGCTTTTACTTTATCCTCAGCATTCTAATTTGTCACACCTCAGACTGTAAGCAAGATGGATGGAAGGTTACATTGGCTTTCCATTTTTTCTCTGTGGCTTCTTGTCAGCCCCTGCCTTTAACCCATAACAGTTTTCATATACACAAGAATACTTTTCAAAAAGAATACTGCTTCCATGAAATCAGTATCCTAGAGATGATCTACTTACTTTAGTTGCCTACTTAGTATTCACACAACAATACTTACCCAGTTAGAGTGAATTAAAAAGGTGTCTGTTAAGGATAGTGAAAGCAAAGAAATAGAATAAGGGGCAAGTGGATCAATCATAAAACAAAAGAAAACATAAACACAATTTTAGGAAAACAAAATATAAACACAATTTGATCAGTTTATCTCAAGTATACAAGCCTTTGGGGAAAATAATATTTTTCTCTAAAAATGGTATGTAACCAAGCTAGGCTCTCATAACCTTTTCTGAAAAGATGCTCACTTGTAGTAACTCAGAGATAGCACTTCAATTCTTTTGAAATGACTGACTTCTAAACAGCATGAACTACACAATGAACAAACAAACAAAAACAATTTTAAAATGAAAGGTTGCCTTGCAGGTATTGGTCTGCAGCTCTTGTGATGCCTTACCATTGGCTATAGTAACTTGGGCTGAAGACAATTGTAATCCAACAACATGCAGTGACACAACTGGTCATTACTGCTTTATTGCTTCAAATATGTCTAAACTAAAGGCAAGGTGAAGGATGAACTTATGAAAATTTTGGAGCAAATTGGGGCTCCAGGTCTTCCTTGGAGCCCCCTTGCCTACCTAAAATGTCTCCCTGTATCCCGCTTCCATGACCAAAATGAATTTTCAGTATGTTTATGGTTTCACAACTGTGATAACCCCTTTTCTTCTTTGGGTACTGGGTTTTATCACCACCCCAGAATATAGAAAGTAGTTGGGTATCTCAGTATTTAGTACTAAGGAGCAGCACAGTGATGAAAGACAGAGAGAATTACATACACAAAAAAGTGTCTTCCTGTTTTATCTTGCTGTGCTACAGGATGGGAGAAGTATCACTAGTACAATGGATAAGTGTGCTAGGACAACTCCCCTTGAATCATCAACAAAAGGAGGCTACATAGACTGAAAATGTGGTTGTGAAATGACCAGGTTATTTTGTTCTAGTTGAGCTCTAGTCTACATTTCCTGGTTTCTTTTACTTCTGTAAAAGCATGTCTTTGCAACACAAAGTTCTCATTTATGGAAAAAGACTGTTGTGGTATATGTAATGTATAAACAAATTTTTTCATGTTCTAATATCAGTACTATTCTGAATGTACTTTGAAAAAATATCTTTTACAATAGCTTTTAAAAATCATCTTTAATTTTGCAGATCACAGGAGATACTATATACAACATGTTACGACTTTCAGAGGTTGAAACAGATGTGAATGAAAGGCCAATCAATCCATATAAAATAAAAAATACAGAGGTAGGTATAAAGTTTTCTAAATAAATTAAAAAACACATTTTCTTGTCCTCAAACTATGAAAATGGAATTGAATTAATTTTTGCAGTGCTGTTTCATTGTAAGAGGTATCAGAATATGTCAATTACAAATTCTTACATCCTAATTGTATTGATATGACAGGAGTTACCTGCCTGTCTCATAGATCATTTCCCATGTTTAGATTTGCTTTCCTTGTTAGGTGGTCTGGTTGGTTCAGTTAAAACCCTTTCAGTCAGCTTGGGCAGCAAAATTGGGCAGAGGTGATGGCCATGAACATATGTTGTTGGTAAAAATTCTAACACAATCAGCAGGGGATTATTCTGCTAATGAATTCTAGATCATCTGATAGAGTTAGTAACACTGCCCCATATATGTAGTATCTTTACAGCTCTAAACATTCTGTTCACTTACTTCAGCAAAGCTATCAGTTTAGGCAAGTGTCTCTTTCTTAGCACTACTTTTTAAACGATGTTGTCTAGTTTGGATTAGGTCTGAACAGTCTTTCCCAATAAAGAATTGTGAAAAAATCATTCCAATTATTCATGAACCTAATTCCTCCCAGTGTGATTTTAAGCCACGTAGCAACTTGGGGCCAGGTATTTACACTACGTGTGTGTGTCAGAAAATATTTTGGTTCACTACCCCCACATTAAGTAGCCTATATACTAAGATCACCATCAGAGGACCTGCTCAAGGTGTTCCTACTAGTAGACTTATGGGGGGATGACAGTGGAAGCATGGAGACCTTTTCAGTGATGGTGCCATTTCTGAGAATGCTGTCTTCAGGAAGGCTCAGCTGCCACTTAGGGGCAGTACAGACCGGCATGAAAAGCCAGCTTCCAGCCAACTTGGGACTTGGCATACACACAACGCACGCCCCCATGATGCCCAGAAGGCAGCTTCATGTCGCCTGGCTGCCCACACAGCAGCCAATTTTCACACACTCCAGTGGCACGGCGTTTACATACCAAATGCTGCAGGAGTGCCATAAAGCTGCGATGGGGCGTGAAAAGCTGGTTTTTGCCAGCACAAAAAGGAGCAGCATTTTGCTCCTTTTTTTTTCTGCTAGCAAAAGGGCGAATTGGGGCCACGTGCAGTTGCCATGGCCCCAATCCAGTTTTTTCAGGGGCAGCTTCAAGCCACCCCTTTGTGGCAGTCTGTTCCACCTTTGAGTCAGATATATTTTAGCATTTGATAAAGATTTTTTTCTATTTCTAAAAATTACAATGCATCCTATAGCTGATAACTAGCAGAACGATATATGGTAAAAATTCCAAATAAACTGCTATATTCTCTGGCTATTTTAATTGTTAGTTTTAATCCTGAGGATTTGATTTTTACTGCTTTGCTCTCTGCCATTTTACTGCATACTATCCTTTATTTTATTTTATTTTTAACTGGACTATGTAGCCTACCCTGGAGAGGGAGACTGATGCTTAGGGTGCAACTACTGTATCTTAAATAAAGAAAAAAAATTACATTATGTGATAGTGCAGACTTCTGGGCCTGAATCCAATTTTTATTCCCAGATTACTTAAAGCCTTTGAATTTATGGGGCTTTCATAAGTCCCATTCATTCAGTAAGTCTGCTCCTGTTGAAACTAACCATTGGATTTAGCTTCTGTTTTGCTTGAGAATGCAATGCAATTTCAGTGCTGTGGAATACTGTGCCCGAAGCTCAGTGACCAGACCACCTTCCGTTAAAGGGATTTAGAATAGCAGTGCTGGGAAGTACCTTTGCGTGTGATGTTGAAAAGGTGATGCCAAGTAAAAGAGTGTACTAGCTTCTCTGAACCAGCAGCAAGACCCAGTGTATGGCAGTTCCATATGTTCAAAATTCCTGATTATGAGTATTTACTGACTATTGTTTTAATGAATTTGTTTTAATGATCGGGGGCCCAACTTGCTTTCCATTAACATATTTGCTTTAATTACACTGAAAAGTAGGGGAGAATACCAGACATAATCCAGCAAAATGAGGCTGCAGTGACACTTTTTATTGAATACTGAAGCACTTCTTATATATCATAATGGCACAGGGGCCTAAATCCTACATTGGAATTACAGAGCATAAATCTCAGCATGCAGGCTTACACGTCGATTGCATTATGCAACTTTTGCTGAATGAAAACACTAGGCAGTGGAATGCACAACCAGCCACACAACTGAATAAGCAAATGTGCACAACCAAAAGAGCAGAGACTCCAGAACTTTTTGTAAGATGGAGGGAGTCTTCAACATTGGCAGGCAGCTTGTTAATTTTGCCTACTGGCAGGTGCTTGCATTGTTGCTGTGTGCCTTCAAGTTATTTCCAACTTCATGGTGACCCTAAGGTGAGCCTGTCATGGGGTTTTCTTGGCAAGATTTGTTCCAAATGTCTTTTCTCACCCAGTTTCATTCCAGTATCTTTAAACATGAAGGCACTTACAAGCACTTACAAGGTTTTGAAAAATTGTTACATTTCACATTGGGGAGTCTTAAAAATTTGTAAAATATCTTTCTTACAGGTTTTATTTAACCCTTTTGATGACATAATTCCAAGAACCAGTAAAAAGCTGAAGAATGAAAAGCCAGTGGAAGAAGAAAAGAAGGCAAAATCCAAGGGCACAAAGTAATTGTTACTTGTTATTTCTTTTCTACAAGTTACAAGATTCTATGCAGTAGTTAGGATCACTGTATCACTGTGGAAAGACAGTACATTCAAAACAGCTTCTTAATTGTATAAGTACAGAATAATAAATATGGATACGTTTTTTTCCTTTGAATTGGATATATCACTAAACAAACCAGAACTGTCGATTTCCTAGTAAAATTGACTAGGTATAATAAATGCTTTCTTTTTGCCTTTTTCTGTTTGAAGAAATTTTAGCTTGCTTTCTTTTGGAGAAGAAGCTGAAGAAGAAGAAGTGGAAGTCAACAAAGTTAGTCAGGTAATTGTTTCAGAACGATCACCTGTGAAGCTTTAAAATAAAATTACTTTGTGACTGTTGCTTTGCTCAGCTTTGTTCAACTTTGTTATCTGAACCTGTAGCTTTGCTGTAAAATATATATATTGCTCAGCTTTGCTATCAAAATGTATTCTAATATTTGATGCTAGATGTGGCTAGTTTAAACAGGAGTGTGCACCTTGTGGCTCTCCAGATGTTGTTGCATACATCTTCCATAAGCCTATGAGAATTGTAATCCCAGCAACTAACCAATAGTTTTACAAGCTCTTTAGCCTGCTCTGCCAAAAGTGTCCTGGTGCCTAACAAAACTAAAGCTCTGTAAGATGGCCCCATGACAGTTAAAGTGGTGTCAAAATCTCATTTTTTTCTGCAGTGTAAATGTCTCCCTCATTTCTTGGGCTGCATGCAAAGCAACTGGAACTGCATCTACTCTAAATCATAGGTTAAATTAACTATAGGTTAATTTCATACATATATCATACACATCATAAATAGGTGTCATACATAACAATAAATTGTGACTAATTGAAAATGAACATAAAAGGTTAGTCTTGCAGTTTCCTAAAAGGGTTTGAGAAGGGAGTATTGAACTTTATACACTGTACCTGAACTGTAGCACCAAACTATAATTTAATGCTACTGCACTTTCTAACTGTTACATTATATAATACTACATTATGTCAAGTCACCTCTCTTGAATAGAAAATTTCTCTGACCTCTGCAGTATTACCAAGAAAAAGCTAATCCGATTTGTTCAGTATATTACCGTTAAGTATATGGTTGATTCTCTGAGTGTCTATTAGCTTCTGGTTACCTGAATTAACAGCTTCCTGGTGAACTCTTAGTTTTTGTTGGCATGACTAAATAAATAAATAAGAAACATGTATTGCACAAAGTTTTTTCTTTATTGAACAGAGATTCTGTCTGTCTTCACTGACATAGATTGTATAAGGTAAAAGCAAGAATATTTCTACCAAGATTCCATTGCCTTACTCTACTCTAATTCTTTTATTTTGAATTTTAGAGTATGAAAGGAAGAAGCAAAAGCAGTCATGACTTACTGAAAGATGATCCACACCTGAGTTCAGTCCCTGCAATTAACAGGTTAATATGCTACTTGCATACTTGGCATCTGTGCCTAATTAAATACGTTGGATGTCTGTTGTCAGTGTATGCTTCTGCTATATCATAAATGCAGTTATCTGTCATTTCCCTCACTTCCTCATTCCGCTAATGATCTGTCTGTTGAAAGATGCAGTTATTAAAAACATCTATGAGCTGCATTTAGAACAAATCTTCCCAACAATATTAAAACTGTTGTGAATAATAAAACAATGATAAGATCAAAATATCCAAAATAATAACTCTTTTGCACTTGTGCACCCTGTTTTTGAGTTTAGGATTATCTTGTAGTAGTGCCTGCAGATTTGGGGCTAAGATGGAGTGAGATAATACTCCAGTGTTAGGATGTGTTAGAAATGGTGTCTCAGCTGCCTTGAAACTGTGTTTGTCTTAATGCAAAAACAACAAGCGTGCCAGAATGATGTCTGCATTCTGCCAAAACGCACGAAACGTGATTACTTCCTTCTAGTATATTTCAACTATTCAGTTTATTTTACATCCAAAAGACAACAGTGACGTCTTTGTGTTCCCTATTCCACTCCATTTTGTCTCCCCTGTGTCCCTTCCCTTTCCTCCCACCCCATCTGCTCTCTGTTTCTTCTTATCGACATAGGATCTGATTCTTTCTTTTCTCTTTCCTTGTCCCCCACCTTATTCTATTCTTCTAAAATCCACATTACATTGTTTTGTGCAGAATTGCTCATGGGCTGTGCTGTGTAAATTGTATTTGCAGCAACAGATATCATTCTTTAGTGTTAAAATGATAGATATCTATAAAGGGATTATGCTAAGTGAGTTGGATTAAAGGAGAACACAGAAAGATATCTCCATTCTGGCTATTAGCATCTACTAAACCTCTGCCTCTCCTTTTCTATGGGGCTTTCTAGATTGGCAAAAAGAAGTGTGTTCATGGCTGCATGAAACTCTAGCCTTTAGATGAGAAAAAGGGAAAGTGTGCCATGAAAACGCTTTTTTTGCATTTTAGGGGAGAAGAAGCGCCTTTTAAAAGGTGCTGGTTTTCCCAGCTTCTTTTTTAAAAACTGCGGAACAGCGCAGCTCCATCTAAAGGCTGTGGTGCAGCTGCTAAGCATTAAGGAAAAGGCAACCTCATGTCACACTGCCAATCTAGAAAGCCCCTATATGATTCTGATGCTCAGAATGGAAGTTGTGTAACTGAAATCTTACACACACACATGTCCGTGTCAGTGTTTGTACTCCTCTGCTTTTAATTGCATCTTTCACGCTTAACTGGGTAATTTCTTTCCACTACCAAGAATCTGTGTTCATGCAAATTTTATTCAGCCTAACCCCTGAATGAGTGATAACCTCTGCTAGTTTTTCCCATCCTGCCAGAACAGATCAAGTGCAGCTTCTCAGAACTCCAGCATTTTTACTTGGTAGATTTATTTAACCTTCCTCTTTGGCTTGGGTGTGAGTATTTCTCTGGAGATTGATGTAAGCACTGTTATACATATGCTTGGCAAGGACTCTGCAATGAACGCTTATTTCTGAGAATCTGAACAAGGCCCAGACTTAGCTCAAGACACTAGCATGTTGGACCAGCAGAGGAGAGACAGTCAATAAGGTTCCTCCTGTTGTTCCCCTGCCATTTATTTTTTCATCTGAACTGGTTGGAAAGATGTAGCAAGATATTGAGAGTTCAAAATGGTGGGGAAAATCCATTCCCCACTCTTTTTGGTTAAGGAACTGATGTCTGCGGCAGTCAGTAGAGGGCGTCTATTCGCAGATTGCAAGGATGTTTGAGCTTTCTCTGGCTGGCTCTGTCTGTTCCAAACAGATAGTGCTCACATCATCCTTCCACAGCTGCAGTAAGGGCAGGAAACAGTGAAAAAAAATCTTCAAAACTACTTCCAGAGAGGCTTCTCTTTGGAGCAGCTATAGTAAGGAGATGGAGGAGTATGGGATGACATGGAGTGCTTGGTCTCCTCTTCCTATTCCAAAGAGAATTTACCTTGGAGGAAAAACACTAATTCTAAAACTGACAAGATTTAGGCTTTTTGGAATGGCTTACCCACCCGACCCTGTATAGGAGATTTATTAAAATGAAATGCTCCACTTCTTTGATTATGATTGTCATGATTGTTATCACTGGGTGATGATTTAGCTATTTTACTGGAATTATTAATAGTGTTAGTATTTTATTGATTGTACCTCTGTACTTGTATTTTGTATTTATTTTATTGGATGTAATCCCGCTTCAATCTGTAGGGAGAGGCAAGAAATATTTTGTTCTGCAAGAATATTTTATTCTGCTTTTCAAAAAGGTTACTAGAGTTCTGATAGTGTACTTTGCTAGTATGACTATGCCTTTATAGTCAGTGATAACCGCAGGAAAGAAGCTGTAGGCTCAGCAGCCATGAAAGAAAGTAGACACTGGAGAAATAAGCGGTTTGGAATTACAGTAGTCACCACCATGTGATTCTGAAAAAAGTGTAACTGCTAGCATAGCACACCAGTACTATTTCGACCACAATCTTTTAACAGTTAACCGAGAAAATGAAGAGGCCATGAACTTTGTTCTGTGTAATTCAGATATTTAAAATACATTAGGGAAGAATGTACTTAATATGTTTTCTTGCCTTTCAGTGAAAACTCAAATGAAAATGATAATTCAGATGAGGTGAGTGGCATTTTCGTTTCTAGTTTTGATTTGCTGAACTATGGGTTGACTCTTTCCCCCAATGGAAAGGCTTTTGTTAGTGAAATTGGGAGAAAGGATAATTTCCCTTCATCCTTACGACACCTGCCTTGAAAACAGCTATTGGCTTTTGGCAGTTAAGAGACCTCAGAGTAGATTTTAATGATGGATGGAGAAGAGGAGATAAATGTTCCCCTAGGTAAATAGAGATCCACTTATACAGTGGTTGAATTTGCCCCATGCAACATTTTTCTTGATCATTGCTTGTGAATAGTACCAAGCAATGTTAGTTGAAAACAAAATACTTAGAGAAGAGGCAACAACTTTTATAAAGTATAAAATCCTGAAGGCAGGAGTCTTTTTGAGGAGGCCTTTGAAAAGCAGAAGAATATTTTCTTCATATAGCTTTCATTTTTGGTATCTCTTTGCCATCTCTTTTTGTATATCTTTGACAATTGACTAACACAGTGTAAACCTAGAGAGTGCTCAGCACTATAAAGTGGTATAGACATGTGTTATTGCTATTTATCCATGTATATCAATGGCTGTGATCAGTGGTAATATTTTTTTGGTGAAATGAAGCTTTCAGATATGAACAAAAGTTAATGATTGAACTCACCATCTGTTTCCTTAGGAGGGATATTGTGATGATGAAGATGATGATGTTGATAGTGATGAAAAAAGTCAAATGAAAGAACGAATTGTGAAGAAGCTAAAGAAAGATACCAATCTAACTGTTAAAAAAACAATTAAAGAGGATGAAACAGAGAAGAAAAGTAGTCGCAGGTGAGTAGAGCATGACACTGAAGTTATGGAACTGTAATAAACTTTCCAATACATGCCACCTTGGACATTGAAGCAAAAATGACATGTCCACATAACATGTTCTTACATTTTTGTTCAGAATTATTTTTTGTTAGATTTTTTTTGTTATGTGCCTTCAAGTTGACTCTGACTTACAGTGATCCTATCATAGAGTTTTCATTACAAGATTTACTCAGAGGTGATTTGCCACTGCCACCTTCTTAGGATGAGAGAGTATGTCACCTACTGGGTTTCCATGGCTGAGCCAGGATTCAAGCTCTGGTCTCCCAGAGACATAGTCCAGCATTCAAACTGTTACACCATATTGGATCTCTGTAAGATTTTTAGAGGAACAGTTTTACATATTTTAATTATTTTATGTTCCACCATATAAATGCTTCTGGGTAGCTACTAAATATCTAGGATGAAGCGCCTCTGACATCAATAAGAAAAAGTGATTGTTGTTGTTGTGTGTGTGTGTGTTTTAATCTTATGTGGTGTTATGTTCCCCCTTTGCAATGGGCTTCCTGCTCATTGCCTAAAGGTAGTATTGAGGCCAGAGGTTCACATCTGGGTATTTTCCCAATAAAGGAATTTTCAGGATGGTGCTTCCCCAAGTAGACAATTGGGCAAAGTTGAAATCTGGGTTGGCAAAGTTTTGTACCTGTTTTCCCCATCCATGTTGTATGTCCTGCTATAGGTACAGTAAGTAACTAAAATTGGGATGCTGTCTGTAGGCAAGAAAAAACCTGCCACAAAAGTGCCCTTGGAAGGGCAGTATTATTGTCCAGAATGGGTTATAGTTTATTGATGATATGTATGAATGGTCTGAGTTGGGAATCTTGCTTTGTTGATTTGTGGTTTGTTTGGTTTTACTTCATATGGTGGGTACTGTAGCTTGAGGAATTTTTTTTTTTAACTCCATAAGTTTGGTGTCCCTGCCTTGTGAGTCTGAGCAGGTGCAATTGTGTCAGAGGGCTTGGCTGTAAACTATGGATTTGTCAATGTGTTCATGGTGGAAAATGGAGGCATGTAAGTATGCATACGGATCAGTGAGTTTTGATACAGTATGGTGCTTAAATGTCCTTTTATTGCTGTTCTGTGGTGTCCAGAAAGTGAACTTGTGCTGTTGATATTTTCAGGTTGAGATTGATAGTAGCTTGGAAGTTGTTGAATTAGTACTGGAATGTCTTGAGTGTGTCTTCTCCACTTTCAAAATTATATTGGACTATATAAATATGTTCTCTATTCCCTTTTGACTTTCTTTCATTCTGTTAGAAGATGTGCCATATTCTCCAACCAAGTCCAGTTTCTCTAAACTGCTTGATCATTCTTTAGTTTGGTGATTTTTAAACCTTTATTTTTAAGAGTTTGCCCATGGCTATACTGGTGGATTTAAATAAGCAGCATTCTAATCTTCCACTTATTATATTTAATTTTTTATTGTGCCTGCTATCCCCTATGTCTTCAGCATTAAGCATTTCATCAAGTATGGGGTCAATCACAGACATCTCAAAGGACACAGCAATGTAAAATTACTTCAGTAAGCTTTTGAAGTTTCTGCCATGCTTGAAGCTTTCCCCTGCTTACTTGTGGATTTTGTTAAGAAATTGTGAAAAATGGGAATTTCAAGATGACTGTTGCTATACACAGATGTGTTGGAGACTGGTGATATGGTGCAGTGTCCAGAGAGAATTTCAAGGATGCTGATTCAGTCTTGTGTTGATCAAAGCAGGCAGTGATTCATGGATCTGGGGTGCCAAAAGTTATGGAACAGAATCTATACTGTGTGACTTCAGTGGGAGGTTCTCGGAATGTTTTGTGGAACATCTGAGAGTTATCAAACCTTTCATTTCATCAGAAAGTTAGATCAGCAAGTCGAGCATTGTAATGTAAAGTACAGTAGTAATGTAGTAATGGCTTATATTTAGAACAACACTTGTAGCAAATCTGTTGCACTGGTCTAAACTGTAAATTTCAAATACAAAACAAATAATAATCCTTATTTGGTTATGCCTTTTGTGGAAGAGCGTTTCTACTCTACTAAAAATTGTCATTTTAAAGACAGCTACTATTACTATATTTTGCAATTCTACAAAATAGGTGCCCTCCATATAACTTGGGAGGGAACTTTGTGCTATCCACTATAAACTATTAGGAAGCTATCATAGTCCTAACCTAGTGCCTCTCAGGCGGGTGCTGTTGCATCTGGCGACGCAGGTCCTGCGCCAGAGTTCTGCTTCAACTCTGAGCAGCCATTCAGAGTCCTTTACAGTGTCTACCATCAGGAGACTTCAAATAGAGTCTGGGGCAAATCTTACTCCAGATTTCATTTAAATCTTGTAGTGCTTGAAATCCCATGTGACAGCTGGCCATTGTTGGCCAGGTCATGCCCACAAGGAGGCCGTGTGGGTGCCAGTTGAATTTTTAGAGGATGAAACAGAGAAGAAAAGTAGTTGCAGGTGAGTAGTGCATTAGGATGTTGGATAAGAAAGACCTGGATTCAAACCCTCACTCAGCCATGAACATTGATGGAAAATTTGAAACCATCACTAACCCTAACCTCTCTTACAAGATTACTGTGGCAATAACATGGGGGAGTAGGTGGGAGTGAATCATTTCCATAACCCTTTGAACTCTATACAGGAAGGGACAGAGAAATGGAACAGATTAAGCAAACTTGAAAAAGATTGCTTATTTATGATGTGGCAATTTCCCCGAAAAATGTCCCAGAGGATTGAATGACCTCAAGCTGATGCTAAAAGTAGTCATTCATTTCATGATGAACCATCCAGTGAATGTTGACAAAGATCTTTCTCAAGGCTACTAACAAGTGACTGACTTTTTAAATAGAGATATTGCAAATTAATACAAAATGCTAAGCCAGATAGTATCTAACATGCAAATAGAAAATCATGTTTTCCCTGAGGAAATAGAGGTTGAACAACCATATGTCTGGAGGGTGTAATTGCATTCTCTCATTAAGATCCTGCATTAAACAGTATCCTTTAGCTCTTTAAAGACCTTTGGTTGAAACTCATTGCACCATTTTCAAAAAGTTGTTCCTCTGATGAACTTGCTAGAGGCTTCTTCGTGTACTGTTCTCTGTGTATACAATCACCATCTAGTTCAATGCTTGGTTAAACACCTCATGCCCAGAACACCTATGATAATTTGGTCAAATGGCCCATTAGCCCTCCATATCCAATGATTCTATATCCATGGATTCAACTGTCTATGGCTTGAAAATATTGTTAAAACTAAATTCCAAAAAGCAAACCTTGATTCTGCTATTTTATATAATGGACAAAATTTCACTATGCCACTATGCCAAAAATAAAAAAATAAAAAAATCATGAATTCCCAGCTCTGAAACGGAAATTGGGTAGAAAACCTTGATTGTCCCCTTTATTTAACTTCCTTGATTCCATCTATTGCTTGTTTGCACAAGAATTGTTCATGAAATTGCACTTTGTTTTTAACTGTTGTCAATTTTAATATTTGCTGGTTTAATTTAATTTTAAGGGGGGTAGTTGGGAAAGGGCATGATAATTGTTTTAGTCTGTATTTTTTAACCTTGTTGTACCCCCTTCCGATTACTTGCTCGATGAGCGGGTTTTAAGTAAACATCATCATCATCATCATCATCATTATTATCATCATTATATAAAGGGACATGTGCATTCAGGGATTTTTGTACCCATGGGGAAAGGGTCCTGTAACCAAACCCCAGTGGACACCAAGGACCACCCAATGTGCAACATTTCAAATGACAGTCATAGAGCAAAACCATAGTTGTAATGGAACGGTACAGAATATCACTGTAGAAATGATAAAAATTGATAGCTCATTGTAGAAATTTTAAACTCAAAATTTTAAAGTTTTCGAGTGGACCGTTTAGGGTGGTGCTGAGATTTTGTTAAAGGCATGAAAATGATCACTTTGGCTAGTATTCTCCTATTTTAAAAAAATCTATTAAAACTTCCATTCAAGTCTTCATCCTGTAGGTGGAGCTCATATGCCATAAATTTATGAATGACCTCTGTCTTGATTCTTCTTCTTTTGGTTGATATGACAGTCTCAAAACTTGAAAGTACATGGAAGCAGGGAGTTCAGATTGCTAACAAGAAATGATAAAATAAAGGGAAATAGTGTTTTAGAGACTTCTGTAATCACCCTACAGTCAAATATGAGTTCTCAAAATCTGTTGGTGGTGGTGCCATTTGTGACTTATAGCGATCCTAAAGTAAAACTGCAACTACTGGTAGATTAGTCAACTAAATAGATAGGAACCAATTTTAAGCAGTGATGACAAATTTTAATTAAGTAGGACAGCAAGTTAGTAGCATTATTTTTGTTCATTTTTAAATGCTATATTAGTCCTCTGTGTTGCTGTAATTGAGGAATGGAGAGGGGGAATAGGGTAGCTTTCTCTTGTTTAGCTTTCACTTGCTTTAGGATTTCTGAAAAGCATCTATTTGGTTTTAGAAATAGGTTGACCTATCTATGTGTTTACCTTTTGTTAAAAACTGAATGAACAGCTGTGAAAAACTATCACTGCATTGTATCTTGCATGCCACAGCTGTGTTCCTGCTGATGTCCACTCACAGTGGTAGCAGCTGATGATTAGTGTTCCTCTGCCTCCTCCACTAACAATCGAATTTAACTTTTCTCAAAAACTTTTTTTGGTTAGATTGGACCAGAGATTGGAAAATTACTTTTAAAAAGCAATTAATTACTGCTAGTAGTTAACAGTGGTTGAAAAGTAATTCAGCAATACCACAGAACTGATTATTCTGCAAAAAAGGTCCTTTTTGATTCATTACTCATTACTTTAATGAATAACATCAACTCATTAAAGGTTAAAACATGCCAGGATGAATATACAAAACCAACAGAAAGCATAATGAAAGTTCCTTAGAAGAAAGAAGGCTGTAGTGCTTTTTTAAAAATGGGAGATAGCAGTCATGATGGAGTTCTAAAGATTTGCTGATCCAGTTCAGACTAAGGCAATCCTTTTTCTTATGGTTCAGTTTTTTTTTTCATAATGAGAAGAAAAAATTGTCTTGTTTTCACATCACTTTGTTTCCTGTATCACATGTATGCCTTTACCTTTGTGAAGCTTAAAACCAAGGCTACAAACTATCAGGAAGTTCTCTTGTGTGTTTTTCTGTTGTGTTCAGTAAGAATAAAAGAAGGGTGTGCTTTCACAAAGATATCTGCCACCAACAGGGTTTTTCCGTTTCATCACCCTGCAGTAGGATGCCTGCAAATACTGCAATTTCACTACTGTTTAAATAGTGAAATGTACAGACTATTTCTTGATTTCCCTTGATTGGGGAGATGGTAATATCTAATTAGCCCAAATTCTCATTAGTGATGGCTGTTTTTGATGGAGAATTGTTTGGGTTTAAGTTGCTTTCGTTGTATTACTTAAGTGTTCTACTGATTTCCAGGAGTCATTAATGAAATAATATATTTTCTCTTTTTATGTCTGATAAAGCATGAACGTAAACAGAAAAACAATTGACTAGAATATTTAATCTTGTTAGTACCGTAAGGATTATCTTGCATCACCCGATTTATTTGGACTGGGCTTAAGAGTATTTCACTTCACTCATGTTTGTGGGCTGATTGTATTTATAAAACATGATAATGTTTTTCTCTTTTACTCTGTGTGAAGTCACTAGCTGTGTTTTCAAAATATTTATTTCAATTTCTTTCAAAACTTGAAACGGGTGGCCATTACATGATCTGTATGTGGTACTGTTGTCGTTGCAGAGAGCTTTCTCTTGCTGGGGCCTTGATGGACTAATTGGTCAGTGATTTAAAATTAATAATAGGTGGTTCTGCATCTTTAGGCAATTTTGATGTAAAGATGTTTTGGTTCATATGCTCACTGGGGCCTGTGCTCAATTTCTGTGGAGAAGGTGACACACAAGCCTTTAACCTCCTGCTGGTAACATCTTGTGTGGGTTTGGTGCTCCCACTCACAGCTTAGTTCACATGACTCTTCCTTCCCCCATGAGGAAGAAAGATGTTCACACTGAACGCACAGCTCACAAAAATATATTCTTCCGCAGGGTTTTTTTGTACAAATTAAATGCTGGGTGAAGTGATTCTAGCAACTAGGTCTATAGGTATAATCCCCAACAGTGGAAGTTGTTTAACAAATAGATACTGTATATACTCAACTATAAGTCGACATCATGTATAAATTGAGGGCAGGTTTTGGGGCCAAAATTATGGATTTTGCCATGACCCATTGATAAGTCAAGGGTAAAACTTGAAGGCTTTGGAGTATGTCTACCCCTGCTTTAAAGCTTGGCTTACCACTGTGGGTGAGTAGAGCTGTTACACAGTGTTCATAACTTAGTGTAGCCTTCTCAGCCTGCCCCTCCAGAAGTGTTAGGCTATAACTCCCACTATCTCCACCCAGCATATTAGTAGGCATGTTGGGTTGGAGATGATGGGGGTTGTAATACATCACAGCTAAAGGCTTTAGCAGCTTTTGAGTGGGACTTTAGATGCTATTGTATGTGGTTCCATTGTGTCTTGGATAGGGCAAACAAAGCATCACTACTCCAGCATCAAGACTTAGCCAGTGCTATGCCAGTGCTTAGAAACACAGAGCAAAAACACTCATGCTACTTGAGAAGAGAACCATAATACCCATTGTAAGGGACCCTGATTCTCAGTGTCTGTTGGCCCCAGACTTGTAAAGATCCTGGAAAAATATCATCTAAGTATGCCACTTCATACAGAGTTAAAGTACTGTTGCATCATTCTACTGGGAAGAAATCAGTTCAGTCTGTGTAATAAAAATGTTCATACTTTTCACAAATCTGCATCTCATTGTAGTAATTATAACAATAGTATAAAAGTACAGCCTCTACTATTGCTATTAGTTTTGTTCATTGCTTAGTTAATCATGGAGGACACTATGGAATAGTCTTTCATCTGACAGTTCAAGGCTTCTTGGGATGGGAGGAGAGGGGAATGAATGAGAAACTGTTAAAGACAAATATTATTTTATTGCCAAAAATAATAATGGTATAATTTTGGTACTTTATCTCTCATCACTTATATGACTTACTTTAAATACAGGATATTGTGTGTATCCTGCACTTAAAAAGTCTCTGTGAATGTTTCGTATGAATATTAAAAGAATTGTCTCTTATTTTACATCACTAAAATACACTTCCCTCTGTAGTGGTTCTAGATCATTTATAATACTGTGTCTGTTGCTCATATAAATATATATTTATTGATCAGAAAGTAGTTGTTAGAATTTGTATGCATGATGTGGTCACACAGCAGAGTAACAAGTGAGCCAGCTGTCTTCATTTGATCTTCAGGGTGAGGTTTAGCTGAACTTTAAACTCTGCATTATTTAGCTCTGAAATGCCTCTGATAATAGAGGTTCTGACACTGCTGTTAATAAAAGGTTGTTTTTTCCTTGTTTTAAGTGTGGAAAGGGGAGCGAAACAGGCTTTGTTGTGGGTCATGCTTCCTGTGTTGTTCCCCCCAGAATCAATTAGATGCAGTATTCATGATTGTATTCTGATGGCACCAAGAGGCTGAAGACCACATTGTTTTGCTAGCCACTGTACAAATACAGGACAGGAGGATAATCCCCAGGCTAAAGCAGCAACAAATAAGATGGACAAAAGGAGAAGGGGGGAAAGATTAACATGCAACTAGAGTAAATAAAAAGAGAGGAATGGTGGGTTATTGGTGGTCCAGACTTTCAAGCACATTCTTCCTGTCACCTCTTTTATTCCCCCCCCCCCCCCGTTTCCTTTTAACCTTTTTATTCCATTCCACCAGTTTTAGTGTTCTATATTTTATTTTGAGATATGTACCTTTTTGTGAAGGTAACATTGTTTAAATATCTGTGCAAAATTTTGTGGGGCAACTAAGGTGGTAACAGATTGTGGCAATTTGATTTGGCAATTTGTGCATTGTTAGTTTACAGATAATCTGATTTTAGACAAATGTTATTTTTTAAAAGAAGATGGAATAAAAATAGAACATTATTTTTTAAAGATGACGCTTCCAAAGTTAAATTGGTTCCCTCACAGCACACTTTTAACACACTTATAACAGCCCTGGTGGCGCAGTGGTTAAATGCCTGTACTGCAGCCACTCACTCAAAACCAGAAGGTGGCGAGTTCAAGACCAGCAAAGGGCTGAAGCTTGACTCAGGCTTGCATCCTTCCGAGGTCGCTGAAATGAGTACCCAGATTGTTGGGGGCAAATAGCTTACAATTGTAAATGAAGCTGTTTGTTTAACAAATTGTAAGCCGCTCTGATAGTCTTGGCTGAAGAGCGGGGTATAAATAAAAAACATTATTATTATTATTACTTTTAACTTTTCTCTGTTTTTAGTAGAAGTGGGCTTCGGAGTTATACAAAATTGTAAATAACTGTTTCTGTGATTACCCATTACTAGAACAAAGTAAAGACTTAACTGGCTTTCCTATTATTGATTACCTAAAATCACTTGTGACCATTCTTCTACTGAAATTAAGTGAGTCTGACCCCAAACATTGCCTGCAGAGCAGAGCTAAAGTGGGATTAATAAATGAAATAACTGTTTGCATCAGAAATATTTATCTATCCAGCTTCTCTCCTACATGTTTACCTCCTCTCCTTTGCTTTCTTCTGAATCTTTCTAGTGTGTTCTAACATTGCTGTTATGAACACAGTTTAGTTAGTGGTGTACAGAAGGAACACCTGTGTTTTAGTGTGTAGTGAAGCATACTTCATTATGAAAATGAAATAGTTGTGATGTTTGCTTTTCCTTCTAAAACTTATCCACTTCCCCTTCTTAAGGCTCCAGGGTCTGCTACACATTAACTTGAGTGGCCTTTGTTTCTGAACATCTGGGAGAGCAGGAGTGACTTATGTGGCGGGGAGGCAGAGTGGGAGAAATGTTGGATTCTGACACTTAAAGTTTAGACAGCCTACGCATTGTTCAAGAAATCTTTTTGCAACAACATATTGTCAGTATATTTGGGAGAAAGATTTGTTTAGCTGTTAACTAAATTCTGTAAATATATTTTGTTCACAAAGATTAATTTAAATGCATGATCCCCCCCCTTTTTTTTATCATACCATACCTTTTCTATATCACTTTCTGTTTCCTTGCTAGAATTCTTGAAAGCAATCTCAGCCAAGCTCTTCATGTTGAGTACATGATTGGCAGGGCCTTGAAAATAGACTATAGTATATTAAACACAAGCACAGATTGTTTAGGCGCAAAAACTGTATCCCAGCACTGAGATTTTTATTGGCTCAGCTTCAAAGCATGTTAATAGGTATAGTCTTGGCCTGAGACAAAGACTCGATTGTTACAGTGGTATATTTCATCCTGCTGCTACTTGGCAAAAGCCAGTGTACTTTTAAGTGAAATTTGTGTGTGCACTTGTCTAGTCACCTGGAAAAAAGGATACTTAGCTGACCCGTGAAAATGCGGCTAGTGTGGTGGAAGGTGAGAATGTGTAATCCTTATTACAAAGCAGATTGTTAACACCATATGGAGGGAAAAGATATCATTTCAAAGCACTACAATGCTTTTGATTGTTTAGCTGCACATTCATCTTTTGTAGTATAGATTTAGTAGAGGTATTACAGTGCATTTCTTAATTACCCAATTTTTATCCTTTTTGTTGTTTCTGAGAAACACAGGAAGTATCGCTGTTTGAGCTTCTGTAGTTTTAACTGGGGGTACAAATTTCGTTTGTATGAACATGCATAAGTTAGTTAATCTTGATATTAAGATACAAAGCCCTATATAGTCATACCAACCATTAGAAGCTCATTTCTTTTTTTAATGAATTATTTATCCCTTAGTTTGTTTACTAGGCTTTTGCATTCATAGAATCTTAGAGTTGGAAGAGACCACAAGGGCCATCCAGTCCAACCCCCTGCCATACAAGAACTCTCAATCAAAGCATCCCTGACAGATGGCTATCAAGCCTCTGTTTAAAGACCTCTAAGGAAGGAGACTCTACCATACTTCGAGGGAGTGTGTTCCACTGTCGAACAGCCCTTACTGTCAAGAGGTTCCTCCTAATGTTGAGGTGGAATCTCTTTTCCTGTAGCTTGCATCCATTGTTCCAGGTCCTGTTCTCTGGAGCAGCAGAAAACAAGCTTGCTCCTCCTCAATATGACATCCCTTCAAATATTTAAACAGGGCTATCATATCACCTCTTAACCTTATCTTCTCCAGGCTAAACATCCCCAGCTCCCTAAGTCGTTCCTCAGAAGGCATGCTTTCCAGGCCCTTCACCATTTTAGTTGCCCTCATAGAATCATAGAGTTGGAAGAGACTACAGGGGCCATCCAGTCCAACCCCCTGCCATGCAGGAACTCCAAATCAAAGCATCCCCGACAGATGGCCATCCAGCCTCTGCTTAAAGACCTCTAAGGAAGGAGACTCCACCACCCTCTGAGAGAGTGTGTTCCACTGTTGAACAGCCCTTACTATCAGGAAGTTCCTCCTAATGTTGAGGTGGAATCTCTTTTCCTGCAGCTTGCATCCATTGTTCATGTCCTAGTCTCTGCAGCAGCAGAAAACAAGCTTGCTCCCTCCTCAATATGACATCCCTTCAAATATTTAAACAGGGCTATCATATCACCTCTTAACATTCTCTTCTCGAGGCTAAACATCCCCAGCTCTCTAGAGTCGCTCCTCATAGGGCATGGCTTCCAGTCCCTTCACCACCTTAGTTGCCCTCCTTTGGACAAGCTCCAGTTTCCCCACATTGTGGTGGCCAGAACTGGACACAGTATTCCAGGTGGGGCCTGACCAAAGCAGAACAGAGTGGCACTATTATTTCCCTTTATCTAGACAATATACTTCTATTGATGCAGCCTAAAATAGCATTGGCCTTTTTAGCTGCCACATCACACTATTAACTCATGTTCAACTTGTGGTCTACTTGGACTCCTAGATCCATTTCACATGCAGTTTCATTCAGCCAGGTGTCCCCCATCCTATATCTGTGCATTTCATTTTTCCACCCTAAGTGCAGAACCTTACATTTCTCCGCATTGGATTTCATGTTGTTAACTTTGTCCCAGCTTTCTAGTCTATTCAGGTCACTTTGAATTTTGATCCTGTCCTCTGGAGTATTAGCTACTCCTCCTAATTTGGTGTCATCTGCAAATTTGATAAGTATACCCCCAGTTCCTTTGGACACACTCTGGTTTATCAACGCCCTTTTTGAATTGTGCTCAGAACTAGACACAGTGTTCCAGGTGGAGCCTGACCAAAGCAGAATAGAGTGGCACTATTACTTCCCTTGATCTAGACACTATACTTCTATAGATGCAGCCTTAAAATTGCATTGGCCTTTTTAGCTGCCACGTTGCATTGTTGACTTATGTTCAACTTGTGGACAACTTGGAGTCCCAGATCCTTTCACATGTGGTCTCGTTCAGCCAGGTGTCGCACATCCTGTATCTGTGCATTTCGTTCTAAGTCATTGATAAAGATGTTGAATAGCACTGGGCCCAGGACAGAACCCTGTGGCACCCCACTGGTCACTTTTCTCCAAGATGAAGAGGAGCACTTTGGGTTCGGCCAGTCAACCAGTTACAAATCTATTTAACAGTTGCATTGTCTAACCCACATTTTACTAGCTTGTTTTCAAGGATGTCATGGGGGACCTTGTCAAAGGCCTTACTGAAATCAAGATATGCAATATCCACAGCATCCCCTTCATCTACCAAAATGGCAATTTTATCAAAAACAGAGATAAGATCAGTCTAGCATGACTTGTTTTTCAGAAACCCATGTTGACTTTTTGCAATTATGGCATTCCTTTCTAAATGTTCACAGACTCTCTGTTTAATGATCTGCTCTAGAATCTTTCCTAGTATTGATGTCAGACTAACTGGACGATGATTGTTGCGATCCTCTTTTTTCCCCTTTTTGTAGGTGAGGACAACGTTTGCCCTCTTCCAGTCTGCTGGGACTTCTCCTATTCTCCTGGAGTTCTCAAAAATTATTGCCAATAGCTCTGAGATTATATTTGCCAGTTCTTTTAGTACCCTTGGGTGTAGCTCATCTGGCCCTGGAGATTTAAATTCATTTACAGTAGCAAGGTATTCCTGTACTACCTCTTTACTTATTCTGTGCTACATTTTCCCTATTGTTTTTCTCTGCTCCATTTTCCTCAGCTTGAGCACCCCTTTCCTTTTGTGAGAAGACTGAGGCAAAGAATTGAGTAATTCTGTCTTTTCTTTGTCCCTTGTTAGCATTTCGCCATCTTCTCCACATAGTGGCACTCCCATTTCCTCCTCCTTCTTTTTGCTGTGAACATACCCCCAAAAGCCTCTTTTATTGTTCTTAACTTCTCTAGTGATCTGATCTCATTCTGCACTTTAGCTTTTCTGACTTTACACCTACATGTGCTCGCTGTTTGTTTGAATTCCTTTTTGGTGATTCCCCCCCCCCCTTTTCAATTTCTTATACATTCCCTGTTTAAAACTTAGCTCCTTTGAAAGTTCTTTAGTCATCAGCATTGCTCATGAAAGATGTAGGACAATAGCCTTGATATACTTTTGCTTCAATTTTCAATGCATTTGTTGAATACTGTGTGTGTCTGTGTTCGTGTGCTATCAGGCACTAGTCAGGCTCTTAGTCTTAAGTAGACCTGGACAAATATTTTCACTGCATGAAGTTTAAGATTCAGCAGAATTCATATTCAGTTAGTTTTGAAAATACAAGGAAGATGGCAGAACTGCAATCAACAGCAGACTGAATTGTTATTTAAGAGGTCTGTTAGCTCTACTGCAGAAGACGTATGGTGGGCTCAGGCTTTGGGTCAAAGCAAGGCCGATAGCTCAGTATTAAGGAGTTCCTGTGCCCAACTTTGGTTGAGAAGATAGACGACTGTATGTATTTTATTGGTGTGAGATATGATCTTTGTGCATGTAACAAAGGATGTAAAGGAAGAAGCAACGAAAATGGCAAATGTGTCAATAGTGATTCTAGCCTTGCATTTAATTTGATAATTTTGCCTGATTTTAGCCTAGAACCTGGAAAAGCGGACAAATATACACAAACGTCTTAGTGGCATTATTGCATGCCTTACCACTTTTAGAGGCTAGCTTGAGGAGTATCCATGACAGGTTTCTTAAAAGCAACATTTTGCTTATGGAACTACCTTTTAAGGGTACTGCCTTTTAAGGATGCCTCCATCCCTTTTTGAGTTTCTAGTAGGCAGCTGGGATCACATTGTTTTGTATTGTCTTTGGTCCCTAAAATTAGGCTAGCTTTTCCATTTTGTGTTCTGTGAAAGAATTGGTTATAAAAGTATTGTTTTGATTTGTGCTTAAATAATATTTTTATCTGTTTTTATCCATTCTGCATTGCTTTGGAGACTGGTAGGCTGAGAGGTGAAAATATTTAAATAAATAAATAAGAGAAAGAAAGAAAGAAAGAAAGAAAGACATGTTGTGGTTTAAGATACACCAGGACATTGAAGAACTGGCTTCCAATATGTTTAATAAAGATAATAAGAAAATGGCTGCACATTATTACTTCACATTTTTTAGTTGATTGTTAAGAACATGAAGCCTAGCATTAATATATACACACAACTGAGAGTCATCCTCTGATAACTATGAACTCTCTGCAAGCCTCCCCCTCTTACACCCCTCCTCTTCCGATATCAGAAATGCAGGTTAATTCACCCCTCTGTGACCCTACTGTGAACACCATTACTGGGATTCCTTCATTGCAGGCAGGTAAGCTAGCAGTAAGAGTTGCGTCAACCCTGTTTTTCTGGACATCCTTGAGGAAGTGTGAAATACCCACCATGATATGATGCCAAAGAGTCAACAGCCTTGGCATCTTCGCACACTAATAATAATAATAATAATAATTTTTATTTATACCCCGCTCTTTAGCCAAGGCTATCAGAGTGGCTTACAATTTGTTAATTAGGCATTTCCCTGCCTTCAGGCTTACAATCTAAAAAAAAATCCATCCGACTTCAGAAATATGCTTCTGTCACCCACATTCATACCCCAACATTACCACCTCCGAAAACTGACTTCAGAGTGATTCAAACCCATTTCAAAGGAATCACCAACTTTTTCTATACCCTTAATTTTGCCCCAGGGCTAAAATTTTCTATATAAATCACTGTTTTTGTTTCCCCGGCTGAGTCCAGGATCAGGCAACTATGGTGCCAGTTTGCTTGGCTAACTCTTGTCTCACTTGCAAACTCTGTTTGTCTCAGAAGTGAGTGAGTTCCTTTAATCTCCAGACCTGTAACAAATGGAACAACTATTCAATTCAGATGCAATACTTCCATTAATTTGGCCTTCTAATGCCTTTGAATTTCCTAGTCCTTGTCAGTGTGCATGGTTGTATGTCTTGGATGATTATTGAATTCCCTTTTTACAATAAACTACTTAGAAGCCTGCCTCTGTAATTCTTCTATTCTCTGGACATGGTATACATAGGAACTAAATCTCACGGTGAAGTAACCCAGCCACTACCATTGAGCTTGTTCATAATTCACAAGCATGCATTGGTACTTGAGTGTACAATCCAGGATTGCATCTTTTTGTTCAGTTCTTACTCCTCCCATAATGAGGAAAGCAGAGAATGGAAGCACAGACATAAACCCAAGGCCCATATTCTGTCTCTCTCACTCTTTCTTCCAGCCTCTTACTGGATGCAAGGAAGGTGAAATCTGTTTGGATCCTGATTAGCTGATGGCCAAGCCATCATCAGTCCACTATCCCATCACTAGCCAATTAATATCCAGTATCACATACCCTTGAAGGCTTTCCCATGTATTTGAGAAGAACAGACTGGAAGCAGAGGGTGTAGTTGCCTCAGTCCACGTCCCTGCCTTTTTTGGGACACAATCCCTCAGTTGCCATGTCTACTGTAACTAAGCCAAAACATGTCTAACTGAATGGAATGTATATCCTTTCCCAGTTTATCCCTGCTTTCTTTTCCTTTCTTTGTTTTTCCTGTAGAAAATGGTAGACTGTAAGCCCCTCCAGACAGGGACCTGTCTTTATTTAAAGAACAAATAAAGGCATGCAAGTGACCCTATTTGACAAACATGTGCTTTTCTTTTCCAGTGGTAATTTTTATACTTAATTCCTAAAACATTCCCAAACATTGATTGGGTAACAGGGAAGCCTGAATGTGACTGAGTGTTTCTAGCTGCTCTCCGACTTGGAACAGTATTTTGTTGCCAGACTGAAATTGCTTTGAATGGGCATTGCTCAGCCAAATAGCCCAGAGGAAACCCATGTAGCAGGGAAACTTTACTTCAGTTATTATTTTGGGAACAGAAAATAACCATTAGGTGCAAGAACTCCAGAGAGTTCAAGCTAGACTTGGCACTTGAAAACAAACCAAATGTACAAGGATTTTGGGTGAAACCAGTTTTCAGGTAAGTAGCAAAGGGTGGTAAAAAATCTGTTAGTAAAACTGATCTAAAACTATAGGAGACTCCTTTACAACAGTTCAGACTGTTGTCTGTCTAACATAATCTTGTCTATTCTGACTTGCAATGGTTTTCCATAGCTTTGGGCTATGGTTTTTCCCATCCCCCTTTACCTGTTCTTTTTAAGAACAGATTTAAGATTTGAGATACAAGGGATTGAACTTTGGGGTCTTCATCATGTAAAGCTTGTGGTTCCCATATGATTTGTGATCTAACATCATGTCAGAATACAAATATATCTCGTATGGAACAAAAAATTTTTTTACAGTATAATCATGTTCATGTTTATGCAGGATTAAGAGTTTGGTGTTTCTGGTTTACAGATAAGCATGTGTGAATGTGCATGTCAGATTACAGATTTAGACCAACAGAGATGGGCTGGGAAGAGGAAGCGGTCAGCTAGGCTCAGGTGGATAACGCGTTGTCCACATACAGTTCCCAAAGCCATTTTGGTTGTACTGCAAGGTAGCTCTTCAGAACCGTGCCAGAATATTTTAAGCAAATGAAATTATTCCTTTAAGTAGCATGTGGCAAGTTTGCCACTTAAATTTGGTAGCATAATTTGAGGGTGGAGATGGCCATATGATTCCTAAGCAGGGCTAAAATTGGTTTATGGACCCAAAAAGTACCCCAACCCTAGTTGAAAAGGATGAAGTAGAAGAGGGGCATGAAAATACAGTATACATTCATCCAGTCCTATATAGTCATAGAGCTAAATGCTGCAGTTTCAAAGGTAAATTCTGAAAGATAAATGCTGTCCTAGAGGATATAAGAAGTGGATTGAATCTTTCTGCTTATAGTATGGCCTTTTTTGTGTTAAAGATTATGAGTGGCATTGAACAACTTGGAGTTGGGGTAAAAATGAATAGTGGCATGCAAAACAGTTAATTAGTTTTATTTATTTTAGACATTGTAATCCTGAAGAGATCAAGTTTCAAATCCTGGTTTGGCCATGTAAACCCACTGGGTGACCTAGGGCAAATCACCCTCTCATCCTCAGAGGATGGCATTGGCAAATCCTCCCTGAAGAAACTTGCCAAGAAGACCCTGTAGTAAGTTCACCTTAGGGTAGCCATAAATTGGAAACAACTTGAAGGCAACAACAACAACAAAATCTTGAAGAACATATCTTTTCTAATACATTTCACAAGATACAAGGGCTTTGTATTAAATTATAAGGCTCACATGTTTTAGCAAACCATTTAAGACTAAACACAGCTTCTGGAGCTTTAGAAATCATGATACACAGAGGATAATTTAAAGTGGAAGTAGAACTTACTCTTTCTGCCATGCCAGAGGAAGAGATGTGAAAGGTAGCAGCATATGAACTTGCCCCTTGCTGTGATGAGTCTTTGTTATACAGTGGTCCCCCAGGTTACGAATCCCCCGGGAAACGAAATCCCCGGGACCCGCACTCGCCGGGACTGCAAAACAGCCCCCGGGATCCGAAGGAAACCCCGGGTTGCGAAGACAAAAAACCGTGCGGCCCCTTTAAATTTGCTGCGGTCCCCCGGGAAACGAAGATTTCTGGGTTACGAAAGGTAACCCGGGGGACCCCTGTATTAAATCTATCTGTAAATGCCTAAAGGAGTAAGAACATTTCAAAAGCCCATGGAAAGAGAAAAGACAGAGTATGGTGGATTTTACACAACAGTGTGCCATAAAAATGCTGCCAATAACCAGTCTTGGGCCAAAGATCAGCCTTTGTGATGCCAATCTTAAGATCAAATTGATCTTCTGCTATTAATAGGTGACATTAACAAATACCGCCCTTGTCCATGTTGGACAATAGCAAATTGTAAAGGATTGGGTCTAGTTAATGACTTAGCTTTGAACGGAATAGTAGATTCTCTCCAATGTTGTCATTTTCCTTTACAGAAAACCTAGTTCTGTGTCTTGAGAATTTCTTCTGCCTTGTGACATTGTCTGCTATATGGTTGTTTAACTGAGCAAGTTTGCAGTCTCTAGGTAGTTTTGATTCAGATGTCCTGGTACCAAATGAGTTAAGTCACACTGTTTTGACAACTTTCCAAGTTAAAGAATAGCAAAGCATTCCACAGTCACAGTTGGATAATTTTACAGCAAAATCACTTTTTAATGAGAAGTATATCAGCAGTGCAAAGCTTTTGAAGTTCTTCTCGGGATTGACTGATAAGCAGCCATACTGAGCTCATTGATGGAAAAGCATCATTTTTTGAAGAAACCTCTTGTTAAAGACTGGAAGTAACGGTTACATCATTGCTTGCTTAATTGGCTGCACCTGTCATTTGTTAACTGCCATAATCCAATAGTCTCTAAACCACTTGTTGAAAGGTCAGAAGGATCAGGAAAGAGCTCGGTTTACTGAGGGAAAATTATTAGATGTTCCAGCCTGGCAGCCTGCTGTGCTTGTTAGGTTGAAGTCGTCACTCTTAAATCATCATGCGTGTTTCCCATGCAAAACATTGCAAATAATAAAGGTTTACGTTAGTTATTTTCTCTTTTTTCCTTCACACTTTATCTAGTACTTGCCATTTGTAGATTTCATATTAGGAAATTGCCTCACACTGAGTCAGACCGTTGCTCCATCTTGCCCAGTATTTTCAGTTCTGACTAGCAGTGTCTTTAAACAGTTTCAGCCCAGATTTGTTCTTAATCGTATCTAGAAATCCCTGATATTACTTGGTGGTCTCCCATTCAACTGCCTTGTTCAGCTTCTGGTCAGACAAGAATGGATGAGTTCAGGCTGGTGTTGCAAATTGTTTTTTCACATTCATATTTTTGAACTGAGTTTAAATTTCAATTATTTGGAAATTAGGGAAGATGGCTGGTCTTTACTATACAACTAATGGCTGATTTCCTCTCATTGCTTTATGAGCTAAATAGTCCTGTGGTCTGCAATATTTGCAGAGGGACTGTATCTCATTGATTGCACACATTCCTTGCATGCAGGTTCAAACCCTGGCATTTTCAACAAGATGTTTTCATGGCAGATGATAAGAAGGACCTCTGCCTGGGGAGTCAATGTCCATCTGTATATACAGTGTCCAGTTCAAACACACATTAGTATAGCATTATAAAGGCAAGCCCACAGCCTCCCTCTCCAGCAGGCCCAGAGATCTGAAAATTCAATTTAGATTAATGTAGAGGTCTTGTAGCACCTTTGAGACTAACTGAAAGAAAGAAATTGGCAACATGAGATTGGCAACATGAGCTTTCATAGACTTGCGTCTACTTCCTCAGAGGCATTGGGTGGAATGGAAAGTAGGGACAGACCTATATAGCCCATTAGTATGTGAGAATATAAATTCAAATTCAAAATCCTTTGTGTATGGAAATGAAATGGCAAGTCTAGTTTTAATTATGGTTATTGTTGAACAGAAGCAGTGGAAACTAGCCTGTAGGTGAGGAGAACAGATGAGTCTGGGAAACAGAGTGATATCCCTATGAAGATGTGGTTAGAAGTGTTGAAATGTGTTTAGTGTGCCACAAAACCATTGTCTTTGTTCAACCTATGGGTGCTACAAAATCTTGCTATGTACTGACTAACACAGCTATATCTTTGAACTTTAGATTAATAACTCTTTGTTCCATTGACTAAATCCTACATTGTGTCTAATATTAACCGTACTAAGCAGAAATAAATCACTTTCATAAATCAGTTTTCACTTACATATGAAAGAACAGCTCTTTTAAGATAACTGCTGCAAGAAATAAAAATTGTTGTTGTTGTTGTTATATTTATTACACTCTTTTTAGCAAAACATTCAACAAAATCTTCATACTGTCACAAAATAAGTTTGCTTCCCGCTTCATACATAATGTTTTTACCAATATGCATTTTTACTTAATTTTAAATTTATTACTAAAACTCATGCAGTTAATATTTAAAAAAATAGTTTGAGTTGGCAGCTTAGCTTATTAGCCTAAGGAGAGAAATCAACAAAACAGAACTTGATCAAAACACTATATCCCATATTTCACCACTCTGCTCTGTTTATTGGTATCACTGTGTCTGGGTTTGGGTGTTACAGAGGGACATAATGTTATCCTGGAAAATACTAACATGTCATTGTTAAAGAAAAACAGTCCATATCTGGATATAGTTAATTAGAAATTTGTTTCTTTATTGACAGCATTTTTATACAAGAAGCTAGCCTACCAGAAAAAGACTAATTTACTTGTCTAAATTTGTTAGACAGATTTGGAAAGGTATGTCATAAATATAGTATCTGGAGCAATGTTAATGGCAAATGGAAGATGTAGCCTTGGATAAGGAAGTCTTCACGTTCTAGACGGGAATGTACAACTTTAAGTACCATTATACATGATTTTCCCCTTGGATACTAACATTTCTGATTGGTTTTATCCTTGTCTCAATAAGTGGTGTGTTCTCTAGAAGGAGAATGACCAGGGTACTGTCAGAATCATTTTAGTAGCAAGATCCCCACCCGCTACCCCCCACTATTGCCATAGTAGTCTCTTTTGGCTTGCTGTTCCTCACAGAACCTAGAGGCAGGAGTACAGTTTTGTCTCCATAGATTATGTCAGTGCACCCAGTGCACAAGAAGGGACATGATGTACTCCTGGATCCATCTCTACAGTTGTCATCTCAAGTAGATGCGATGGCCAGGAGTGCTTGGTATCAACTCTGGCTGATATGCCAACTGCCCCCTTACCTGGACAGAAAGGACCTTGAAGCAGTAGTACTGGCACTGGTAATCTCTCGTTTAGATTTCTGTAATGTGCTTTACATGGGGCTGTCTTTGTCCCAAGTCAGAAGCTCCAATTGGTACAAAATGCGGCAGCCAGATTGGTCACCAGAATACCTAGGTCGGCCCATATAACGCCTGTATTAAAATCTCTCCACTGGCTGCCGGTTAGCTTCCGAGCACAATACAAAGTGTTGGTCATTACCTTTAAAGCCCTTTATGGCTTAGGCCCGAATTACTTGAAGGAAAGCCTCTCCCTTCACAATCTGCCTCGCACTCTCAGAATATCTGGGAAGAATTTGGTGGAATGCCAGGTGCCCAGGTTAAAATCAACTTCCGATACATCATTCATAGTCACAGCCCCTAAACTATGGAACAGCCTCCCGGAACAGATCCGTCTCATTACCACCTTAGAGGCCTTCCAAAGGGCACTCAAGATAGATCTCTTCCGGTGAGCCTATCCACCAGATCTCCTATAAAAGATCTTGAAAACAGGATGCTTGCTTCTGGATTAATGTATGTCCTTTGGACACTAGATGGTTTCAGATGGTTCTGTTTTAATTGTAATTAATAACTACTGTTTTAATATTTTATTAATTGTATTTTTATCCTATTGTGCTGTTTTATGATGTAATCCTGCCTCGATTGTCCCTTGTTAAACTCATGAGTTCTTTTGGTTTCTCCTATCATCTGTATGCCAATGACACTCTGCTGTATCTTTCCACCCCTGACCTTTCGCCGGGGCTTGAACAGCAAGTCTCCTCTTGTTTGGCTGCCATCTCTCAGTGGATGCGGCATCGGCGCTTGAAGCTCAACATGTCTAAGACAGAGCTTCTCATCTTCCCACCTAAGCCCACCCTTCAATACTCCTTTTCTGTTTCTGTTGATGGCACTTCTATTCAGTTCAGCAAGCCCGCAGTCTTGGTTTCATCTTTGATTCCTCTCTGCCATTTATCCCCCAGATTCAAGCCACCGCCAAGACCTGTAGATTCTTTCTCTACAACATTGCTAAAATCCATCCATTCCTCTCAGCCTCCACTACCAAGACTCTGGTCCATGCCCTAGTGGTTTCACGACTAGATTATTATAACCTTCTTCTGACAGGGCTTCCTCTCTCTCACCTCCATCCTTTAATCTCTGTCCAGAACTCAGCTGCACGTATCATCACATCCGCTCGCCGCTTTGACCATGTTTCTCCTCTTTTATCCTCCCTTCATTGGCTCCCCTTCCCCGGCTCCTCTTCCGCTTCTGCATTCAGGACAAGCTTTTGTTATTGACTTTCAAAGCCCTCCATGGACTGGCCCCTCCTTACTTGTCTGAACTTCTTTCTCCTCACACTCTTTCTCGTACCCTCTGCTCTGGTAGTCATGGTCTCCTGTCCCTGCCAAGGATTTCCACTGCCCTGTCCCGGATTCGTCCCTTCTCACTTGCTGCCCCTCACTCCTGGAACCTTCTTCCCCCACATGTCTGCCTCATCACTTCTCTAACCAGATTCAAAACTAAGTTAGATTATATTGTTTAGGGAAGCATTCCCAGGATTGTGCCATCTGCCCCAGGATGCCTCCTTATAACTATGTATTAAGAAGCCGTGCCCTCCCTCCAGTCCATCTGCCTTGGTCCTGGCCCTAGAGGGAGAGAAGAACCACTGGACCCCATCCCCTTCCCACCACCTTTCCCTCTTCCTTTTGTGTTGTCTCTTTTAGACTGTAAACCTGAGGGTAGGGATCCGTCTAACCTACGTTTGTATGTACAGCACTGTTTAAATTTACAGCGCCATATAAATAATAATAATAATAATAATAATGTACAAATAAAATTTATTATTATTAGAAGTAGTAGTCTGATCACCATTTTGGCCTGATGTTGGCCTCTTTTCAACATGGGGTTGTGGGTAGGCTGTCACATTTGGTAGTGTTTGGAGCACCTTTGAGCATGTTTTCGGGCTATATATGTCTGCCTAAAAGAATTGTTTTTAAAAACTGGGTTTTACAGGAGCTTTGATGGTCTCCTGAGGGCTTTGGGGGACTGCAAACATGAGACCTGGGGGTTCCATGTATTAAATCATTTTGGTCAATTCTCAGATATTAAAAATCAGTTCAATCTATCAGTCAAATAACATACTGTATATACTTGACTATAAACTGAGAAATGTATGCCCCAAAATTGACCCTAAAATCCTGGATCAGCTTATATACAGGTCAATAACTAGGACTGCTTAGAAAGGTCCTAAAACAAGCAAGCCTGATGCCACACTCTTGGTGCCTCAAGACACTTGTTTTTCTGTGTGTGCATGTGTGTATGAAAGAGGTTCCCAGTCCGGTTTGCAAGTCTCCTCTTCCCATGGGAAAAAACCCCCCTCATTTAACACCGCTTGCTTCCCTCCCCAGTCCAATTTGCAAGCCTCCTCTTCCTGTGGAAAAAAACCATCTCATTTAACACCACTTGCTTCCCTTCTCAATCCAGTGTTAAAACCTCTCCTCCAGTACCTGGGAATCAGGTGGTCGTGAGATATCCAGAGAAGGAAAAGGAGAAGGAGGGATGGAAGTGCTATTTTACCCTTTGCATCCTTCGTTATAGCCCCTAGAGTTTTATCCTCGACTTATACACAAGTCATTTTGACCCTGAACCTTTCCTCAATTTATACATGAAGTCGACATGTACATGGGTATATACAATATGTATGAGTACATTTTCATTTAAGAAAAACTTCAAAAACAGCAGTGTGTAGCCTGGGAGCATTTACTGATTTAATCAGGAGTCTATTTTAATGGAATAACTTTTTTTGGTTCGTTAATCAGTTACTGTTGGAGCCTTAGCTTCAAGAGTTTTAGTCTAATTTGAGTTTTTTTATGTGGTAGATTATTATTTTTATTGTGATTATTTATGATGGTCTTGACTTTACTTTGTACTTTATGACTGTGAACCACTGAGCATTCTTCGAGCATGGCATTAGGGTATACTACTTTATATTTACTCTGAAGATTAGCTTTTTAAAAGTAATATGAAGAGTTGTAATATTCTGTGTTGCAATGAATGAAAGTTATGTTCGGCCTAAGATTCATCTTTTTTTCTTTTACTTTTTTTGGTTCTTTCTTTTTTTTCTTCTTTTTTTAAAATAACATCTGCTTCTTCCTGCAGGCTCTAATGATTAAATAGCTGATTTGATGTAACTACAATTAATAGTATATTGGCAAACATGTTTATTATTGTTTCACTGTGTTCATTCAGGCATTTACTTGCAGATGCCCTGTTCCATTCTCTTTGACTCACTGCATTGTTTTTTCCTTCTGCGATTGTTGAAATGATAGTTCTTGTCTGTTGACATAAAATAAGGATTTTGAATGGTGGCTATTCTCCTGGCTTCTTGAACCCCTGTAGATACAGATTGAGTAAAAAAATGCCTGCTGAAAACAAAGTGTCAGTGTTATCTTCTCATAATGGAAATAGTGAGCTATGAAATTTTAGCTGTTAGGAAATTTGAATTGGGAAAGGGATGCTAGGAACCATGGTAGACTTAGGGCATTTCTTGTTTTAAGTGGCTTCACCCTTCTCTATTATTATTATTATTATTATTATTATTATTATTATTATTAGATTTTATTTATAAAGTGCTGTAGGTTTACACAGCACTGTATATAAAATAAAACATTTAAGAAATATGTCCAATTTTAAATATGCATTATTTACATTGCAGTTTGTTAAATATGATTGCCAGAGAATGTAAAAAAAGATTAGAAATTTTTTGTTGTTTAATTCAGCCTTCCTTACCCTCATGCCTTCCAGATGTTCCACAACATCTTGCATTTTATCTAGGCATTTTATCTTGACACCGAGGAAAACTATCCTAGAAGAAGAGATGACACCGAGGAAAACTAATTTATCCTAGAAGAAGAATGTCTATTTGTAGGACATTCTGTTGCTAAGAATTCTACCCTTCAAGAATTGTAAGGGAAACTTGTTTTATTTCTAGAAGTTTCTTAAGACCCCAGTATGAGGATGACATGAAGAAGAGAGCTCTAATGCAAATACTGTGAAATGAGACCTACAAAGCATTTAAATATACTTGTTCCTTAGGTGACAGATTGGGAAGTTGTTGTCTGGGGGATCTGTTCCAGACCCCGCTGTGAATCTGGAAAAACACAAATATTTGAGTCTCCATTGGTTACAATGGTGGTGCGTTCCCGCCATTTTGTCCTTCCCTGTTTGCCATCCGTGAAGGAGTGAGACTGCGGACTCCAAGTCCATGAATGGAGAGGGATGAGGGTATATGTATTAACATGAACATCATGGATGGGCAATTTTTGTTACCCTCAGTTACCCAGACACTCTCTGGGAGCAAAGACATCTTTTCCTATATGAGGAGACTGGGCCATTTTAGGCCCAGGAAAGGTCTTCAAGTCACTACCTGTTATTAAAAGAAGGCCTCTTCTGGGGCCCAAAACATGCCACTTGGAGGACATGTGGGGGCAACACATTTATTTATTTTTATTATGGCCTTGTAAAGTTCCTGTGCAGACTAGTGCACCCCAGAAGCCTCCCAGTAGTTGCCCATTGAGCAAGCAGATGTCTTTAAGTTTTGCAAACAACAGTACCCTTCAAAGTGACTCAAGCAGAGATGTAGTAGCGCAGTAGTTCTCAGACTCTGATTGAATGTTTGGGATGTCAGCACCCAGAATCCTTCTCCACTGTTATGCTGGGTGGGGCTTTTGCAAGTTGAAGTCAAAACATCTGGAGGACCGGAGTTTGAGAATCATGTAGGAGGCTACAACCAAATGTTAGAGGGAAAGACTAGTGTTCTATTCATCTTTGTATTCTGTGCATCCCCTTGATCATATGCTTTAACATAGGAGAGGGATGTGTCTGAAACCAGTGGGTAGTTGACCTGCTCCAAGCTAATCATGGCAGGAGCAGGAAGATAGTGATTAGAGTGTCAAACCAGGAGTTGGTCTGAACCTAGGATGTCAAACCCAGGTTAAGATCCACATTCACCCATGAGACTCACTGAATGACCTTGTGCTTATCACTCTCTTGCATCCTAATCTCCCTGTCAGAGTTGTTGTGAGGAAAAAATACAGGGGCAGAAAACTGTATACAAAACACACACATTCATTCTTTAGAAGAATGGCACAATGCAAGTATAACTGGCTCTAGGGCTTGTTTGGGACTTGTTTTGGCGGGTGTACTTTGAACACAATAACAAGTATTTCCTATAAAATGTGAAACAGTTCTTAGTGTACAAGTGACATCTAAGAATTTGAAACACAGGAGCGGAAGTAGATGAGGAATTCAAAATTGGTGAGATTCAAGACAGTGGGTATGTTTTTTGGCCCAATGGTATGTAAATGTTTCCCTTTCCACTAGTATACTCTTACTTAACCATCATAAAAGAACGTTTCTTTTATGTGCAGGAGTATGTACAGTGTGATTTAGGAGAATGTGCAGTATGACTTATGAGTTATGAGAATGTGCAATATGAGTTTCATGAGGATGAAAACCATCCTCTTCAAGGATGTCAATGCCATGGGAACATTTTAAAAATGCTTTGGAGACCATTTGCTTATACTGTATTGCACTAATGCACAAATATAGGATGGGGGAAATCTGGCTGAATGAAACTAAATGTGAAAGGGATCTAGGAGTCCAAGTAGACCATAAGTTGAACATGAGTCAACAGTGCGATGCAGCAGCTAAAAAAGCCAATGCTATTTTAGGCTGCATCAATAGAAGTATAATGTCTAGATCAAGGGAAGTAATAGTGCCACTCTATTCTGCCTTGGTCAGGCCCCACCTGGAATATTGTGTCCAGTTCTGGGCACCACAATTCAAAAAAGATGTGGAGAAACTGGAGCGGGTCCAAAAGAGAGCAACTAAAATGGTGAAGGGTCTAGAAACCATGCCCTATGAGGAACGACTTAGGGAGCTGGGGATGTTTAGCCTGGAGAAGAGAAGGCTAAGAGGTGATATGATAGCTCTGTTCAAATATTTGAAGGGATGTCATATTGAGGAGGGAGCAAGCTTGTTTTCTACTGCTCCAGAGAACAGGACTCGGAACAATGGTTGCAAACTGCAGGAAAAAAGATTCCACCTCAACATTAGGAAGAACTTCCTGACAGTAAGGGCTGTTCGACAGTGGAACACACTCCCTCGGAGTGTAGTGGAGTCTCCTTCCTTGGAGGTCTTTAAGCAGAGGCTGGATGGCCATTTGTTGGGGATGCTTTGATTGGGAGTTCCTGCATGGCAGGGGGTTGGACTGGATGGCCCTTGTGGTCTCTTCCAACTCTATGATTCTATGATTCTAACCACACAAAATGGTTTCCCTTTCTCTCACTCTTACTGCCCTTATTTTTAGAAATGACTAAATCTTGTTCACTGGATTTTAAGTCAGTATTTTAAAATGAATCATCATATTTCTTTGGAGCAGAGATGACATTCCTTTTCTATCCTGTGTCTAAATCTGGTCACTTATTCTATAGCACTGTGTCTTCATAGCCTGGCTTCCACTGCTTTGCAGAAAGGGCCAGAAGAGTAGAATTTCTAGCAAAGAGGTGTCAGGAAGGAAGAAGGGCACTTAAATTTTATCTTACCTGCCACATTCTCTCTCAAAATCCACCTACCAGCCACCTCTTCCCTGTCTGGTATTTCAGACTTAATGTCTCCAGTGTGAGCATGGGTTTGGATATCAGACTCAGACTGGAGGAACATATCCAAGGGTTTAAAGAACAGGTATGGAAAAACAGACAAGGCATAGAGGTTTAATTCCTGCTGCCACTTCTCTGCTTGGATTCCTTATTTCAAGGCATAGTTAGACTGTGAGACACATGGTGGTTCCAACTTGGAAGCATTGGCAGAAATCTTGCACCTCCCTCTGCAGTGTGGCATAGACAGACAGACAGACAGTCACACACACAGACACTGAAGCAGAAATGCATCCAGTAATTTTCCTTTAGGTGGGCACACTATGACAGTAATCCTCATGGTCTTTCTAGGGGTCCTTAGAAAGTCTGTGAGGGTGATAGCTGTCTTCTATACTGAAAATATGAATGTGTGGGGTGTTTGGTCATTGCACAGTTGGAACAGAATTCTCGGCTGCATAATAACAAAAAAGTGGGCTACAGTAGAGCAAGTTGGCACATCCTTGCAGTACAATAAATGTTATACATATCATGGGGTATTTTATAACCCTAGTGAAAATCACACTATGTCACACGATGTAGTGTGCCATGGCCAAATGAGTGTTTTTGTTTGCCTGTTGAAGTACTGTAGGTTTCATTCGAATACCCAGAGCCAAAAAACCAAAGTGGGATAAAACTAAAATGAAACTGGATAAAATAAAACATGTGCCTTTTGTATCATTGAGTGTTTCCCAGTGCACCTCCCCCACCAGCACCACATAGTTTATAGAGGGGAAACTGTAAATGACAAGCAGCTGAAATTTGGGGACATTATTTACTGCTGCTGTTGTGTTCCTTTAAGTAGTTTCCAGCTAATGACAACCCTAAAGTGAACCTATCAAAGGGTTTTCTTGGCAAGATTTGTTCAGAGAGGGCTTGCCTTTGCCTTCTTCTGAAGCTGAGAGAGGGTGACTTTCCCAAGGACTCATACTGGATTTTGATGGCTGACCAGGGATTCAAACTAAACCACTACACCATGTAGATTTTCATTTACTACTGAATAGATGACAATATCTTAAAAGAGCTGCATTATATATTTTCTTCTGTATTGATTCCACAAAAAAAGTGTGTCTGGGTAACTAAAATATTGCACCCTTGTATAGGAAGGTTTTGATTTTTTTAAAAATGTTCCTTACCATAGAATTATGTTGTAAATAACAGAATTATATAATTACACTGTAAATTTGCCACCGTGTTCATCAAAATTATGTTTTTCATACATTTAGGAAAAAAGTAAACATTAATTAATACATGCACATTCATCCACCTTTCTGCACCACCCTGACTCACGGTATCCCATCCTTCCTCTGAAGCTGAGAAGCTTTCAGTCCTGCAGATCTCAAAACTGAACTTAGTTTTCTGCAGCTTGTTCCTTTTGGGTCTCTGAACAAACTGGTTAGACAGAATTGTTGCCTCATGGCTACCATCAGTACAAACATGTGACTGATAATACGCCAATGGTATTTTCAACCAACGCAAAATTATCTTACCCCTCTACATTTCTTCTGTTTCGCTTTGTGATGAAGGTTTTTATTTCCTTCAAATGGAACTGGCCAAACTTCTGCTAATGGAGCCAGCTAGCAAACCGCAGATTCTCTTTCTGTGTTTTGTTTAGTGAGGTTTCCAAATCAAGGATTCTCTCTTCCCAAACAAGTCAGAATCATAAGCCATGGTTTGTTGTTAATTTCTGATTACTTTGACTTATATGGAGACAAATTAGAATCACCAGTTGAAACATAATGATAAATAAATCACAGATTTGATAAGGATAAATAAACATAATGATAAATAAATCACAGCGTTGCTGTTGGAGGAACCACCAGAAGTGAACCTGAATGCACCTGAATGCTGTTTGATCCTGATAAGCCAAGTTTCTTTGGAAGTTTGGCTGATCATAAAATTTTTAGTTGGCCCGGATAGGCCCCAAACAGACTGGCAGACGGGGGTGGCTTCTGGCTGCTCCAGGGGCATGACATTTACATGACACACGGGCCTGGAAGCCACATAGTGTATATGATGGCTATCTTTAATCAAATAAATATATAGTATTTATCACAGATGGAATGGCATGTTAATGGCAGATTCAGTTTCAAGAGAAAAGGATATCTAAAAGTCGTCATTCTTATAGATTTGCAAGTGTATGTCCCATTTGTTTCTCAACATTTAAAAAAATGAGTCACAGATACAGTTTCTATTTCACAGTCATTTTATGTTACAGATTCATTTGGCTTTTGCTACACTGGGTGAAATGCACATTTCTATATAACTTGTAGAAAAGTAGATGACGCTAGCCACAGTCTTGAGAGTTTGTGTGTCTTGGCTGATAATTCCCCTTCAAATAGTGATTTGGTTGTTTTCTTTTACCAATGCAAAGAATCACTCTTCTCCTTGTTCCTTCAGGAAATCAGCCATTCAATTAATTGGGCATTCCAATTCACCCTTACATCATTTTTTCCCAATTTTGCAAAAAGAATTAAAATTCAAGAACAAAATTACACTCTTAGCTGCTTCCATTTCTCTCCCCCTTCCCCATAATAATTGAGCATCTTGCTCCATAGCTGAAAACACCTGTTCAGGCTACAGAATACTATAGATGAGGGTCTGTCTGCATAAAACTATTCAGAGTGGAGGTGTAGGATTTCACCCATCCATCAGGCATGCTTGTCCTACCTGTGGGTCTATTGGAGTCTGTTATCTCTAGGTCTGATCCACTCAGTGGTTCCCAATGTACATTTCTCTTCAGGAGTTAAGCTTTTTGCACAACAAAGGCCTATCTTAGCAATTCACAGGCATAGGCTTATGCAAGCATTACATTCAATGGGGACAGTGCATTCAGAAGGGAGCAAGCATGGATAGACATGATCTTGTCATTTTATGTTGTGTGAGCTGTATCTTGTTGGATCAAGTGCGGTAGTTGCAGTTTCGTTTTTGCTTTACTTTGCTTGTCTTGATAAAGAAGCCAGCTTATCAAAATGACTTCAGAACCACATGTGTACTATTGTACGGTTATCATTGGGCAGGTAGACTCATGACTGCTTGGTAGATTTCTCTACAAGGCTGCACTAGAAAATCTGTCTAGGAATCCTGCCTCAGTATTGAAGATTATTTTTCTTGTTCTCTCATGATTCTTGTTCCTGTAGCTGAAAACTAGTGTGGTGTATTCATTTGGCCTTGAAAAATATGTCATGAGCCTGAATACATGAATTGTCTTCTTAACAAGTTGGATTGTAATGATAGCAGTCTGCTCATGTCTCCAGACATGTCCATAGGATACAACCTAGTGAAGACTCAAATATACCATTAAATGGCAGATGTGTGGTCCTTCATATGTTGTTAGATTGCAACTCTCTGTCATCTCTCACAGTTTGCTGCATTCTCTAGGACTGGTGGGATTTGCAACAACATCTGGAGGACCATACTTCCCTGCCCTTGTATTCAAGAATAATAAGTGTACCACGATCTAGACAGCTAGTGAGGTGCAACTAAGTTCAGAGGATTTTAATTTCTCCCACTCTTCATAGATCGTTTCCCACCCAAAGTATCTAGTGGCCCCTGTGTTGTTGGTTCAGGGAATCTCCAGAAAGGTTTAATAAAAACTTTGAAGGAGATACCCAAAGTGTTGAACACATTGAATAATTCTTTCAAAGTCTGGGTTAAAAACCAGTCCCAACGCTACTAGCATTGGAGCTACCATTACCTTGCCCCTTGGCTAAAATCTCATTGCTTGTCTTCAGTCTCAGTTGCTGAATCGTAACTAAACATCTGTTTAAATTCTACTAATTCAGTGAGTCTCCCCTAGCAGTTGGACCAGCAGTTGTATTTAGGTTCTTGAATCACAAAGTACTGTTGATACACTTCCATTTTCTAGGATGAGAGAATAATGCCAGAGCTTTCTGTCTGAGCCAGACCTATTGATTCTTAGCTGAAGGAGGATTTTATTCATTCAGTTGTGTCTGTGTATTGACCATTAAAGAATGGCTTTGCAGTTAGATAACTAAAAAAAAATCTTATTGTGGCATTTCATTATGTCTTGACTCGTAGATATGATATGAACAGTTGAAACAATTTCTGAGAAATTTCTTAGCTCTCATGACCTGAACTGCATGGGTTCAACAAAAATGCTTAATTGAAAATCAGGACCAGGTTTTCTGATATTACTGAGTACATTTTTCTTCAGGGAATAATTAATGTTTTTCCTTCTGCTAGAGTTGTAAAATTTAAAAGATGGAGTGTGCAGTTCATGAATATATTTATGGCAACTAATTCATTCTAATCAGTCTAGGATCAGCAAAATACATTCTCTTATTTTTCATTTTAAATACATAAATAGATTTCTCGGCAAATAAAACTTAGTTGGTGGACTTTGTATTTTTCAAGAAAGTCAGAATTTCTGACCTTTTAAAACAAGCTTATGACTTGATAAACAAAACAAAAAAAAACCCTCCAAAAACCTGCTCAGAGCTAATTTCTACACTTGGATTCAATTACAAATGTTCAAGTAGATATGTACCAGTGTAACATAGAATCATAGAATTATAGAAGTAGAATAGTGTATAATGAAAGAAAGGAATCAGATACTAAATTTGGTAGACGTTAATTTATTTTTAGATAGATTTAAGGCCATAAAAGAAATTCAGGAATACAAAGATTAGTTTTTAATTGTGTGAGGTTTTTTAAAGTTATAGGCTGCTTTTCTACAAAAGAGCTGTCCACAAAGTACAATAAAATAAAACAACAGCAATGTAAATGTAATCATATAAATATTATTATAAAATAAGATTTTGTGGACTGCAGCCCATATTGTGAAGTGTTGTCATAGCAGATTGTTATACATATGCTTGACTGAGTAGGTGAGGGATTGTGATCAGTACAGTTAAAGTAATTAAGATGTGAAAAGTATAGAGAGACAGTTGCCTTGATAGCAAAGCATCCTTATATAAGTAAGCAAATCATGGGCAGTGTGATTAAAAACTTTTGTCCTATTCAAACCACAAGATGTAGAGTTGAACATCTTGAAGAGCTGTGTTGCCAAAATAATCATAGAACAACAGTTGATATCTGGGTCTGCACAAGTACTGGTATTTCTGTTGCTAGATTTGTAGTTATTGATTAGTAATCTTTGAAATGACTTTTGAATACTCTCCTTAGCATTTTATATTATTTATTTATTTATTTATTTATTTATAACCCACCCCTCTGAACAAGCAATCGAGGCAGGGTACAACAAATTAAAACAACAACAGTTGTTTTATATCAGGTATATGTCAAGGACAGCCATGAAAGAACTAGATAAGATGCTAAAGTGTAAATGTACACAACTGTGCACTAAAGTTAGAATCATCCAAGCTGTTATATTCCCCATCACCATTTATTGATGTGAGAGCTGGACAGGGAAGAAAGCTGACAGAAAGAAAATCAACTCATTTGAGATGCAGTGCTAGAGAAGAGTGCTGAGAATACTTTGGGCAGCCAAAAAGACAAACAAATGGGTCCTTGCACAGATTAAACCGGAACTCTCCCTGGAAACCAACTTCAGACACATCATGAGAAGGCATGACTCAGTCAAAAAAATGATATTGCTAGGAAAGGTAGAAAAGAGTAGAAAGAGAGGAAGACCACATGCCAGATGGATAGACTCAATCAGGGAGGCCACAAGCCTGAATCCTGAGCAGAATGGTGGAGGATAAGAGGTCTCATCTACAGGTTTGCTATGAGTCAGGGCAACTCGAGGGCAGTTAACAACATAGACAAAGTGCGTGATATGACAGCATGCAAGCCCACATGTGGCCACATGACCCCTTCAACCCATCACTACAAATTTTCACACAATATGGTAGATCCTCTTGGGACTAAATATGTCATCTTACATAATTTCACCTCCACCATTCTGAGCTTCTTTTAGACTTTAAAAGGCCTTTCCTCCCCAGAAACCAGAAGTGACAAGACAACCAAATCCAGTTGCCTTAAAAGGCCTTTTTGGGAAGTGGTGTGTTCAAAAGCGTATATTTAAATGGCAAATTGTGCACCTCAAAGGCTGTGGGCAGGGAAGGGAGACAAGTGTTGAAGGAGGCTATGGCTTGCACTCTATGTTCTATGAACTACGCACTATGGACTATGTCTCTGGAGACTGGGGTTCGAATTCCCACTCAGCCATGGAAATCATGGAAAACCCCTGGGTGACCTTAGGTAAGTCACCTTCAAAGCTTCAGAGGAAAGCTGTCCTATCTATGCAGAATACCCTAAGTGATGTTCTTACCTCTTCCATTTGTACACAGGCTAGCTTCAGTATTTTTAAATTTTGTCCCCTGGAGGAACACAACAACAAAAGACATGTTGCAATTAATTGGTAGATGATCTTTTACCTGAATTTTGTAACAAACTTCCTCACAGAAGTTTTTACCTTTCATGTGTGGCATGAAAAACAAAGTTTTGTTTTTAACTGTGTTATTAAATAAAACTTTGGAATCACTTTGCTATTAGGCTAAGTTGTGTTGGCTTATTTGATAAATGTATAGAATCATAGAAATTTAGAGTTGGAAGAGACCACAAGGGCCATCCAGTCCAACCCCCTGCCGTGCAGGAACTCCAAGTCAAAGCATCCCTGACAGATGGCCATCCAGCCTCTGCTTAAAAACCTCCAAGGAAGGAGACTCCACCACCCTCCGAGGGAGTGTATTCCACTGTCGAACAGCTCTTACTGTCAGGAAGTTCCTCCTAATGTTGAGGTGGAATCTTTTTTCCTGCAGTTTGCATCCGTTGTTCCGAGTCCTGTTCTCTGGAGCAGCAGAAAACAAGCTTGCTCCCTCCTCAATGTGACATCCTTTCAAATATTTAAACAGAGCTATCATATCACCTCTTAACCTTCTCTTCTCCAGGCTAAACATCCCCAGCTCCCTAAGGCGTTCCTCATAGGGCATGGTTTCCAGACCCTTCACCATTTTAGTCGCCCTCCTTTGGACATGCTCCAGTTTCTCCACATCCTTTTTGAATTGTGGTGCCCAGAATTGGACACAGTATTCCAGGTGAGGCCTGACCAAAGCAGAATAGAGTGGCACTATTACTTCCCTTGATCTAGACACTATACTTCTATTGATGAAACCTAAAATTGCATTGGCCTTTTTAGCAGCTGCATCACACTGTTGACTCATGTTCAACTTGTGGTCTACTTGGACACCTAGATCCTTTTCACATGTTGTCTCATTCAGCCAGGTGTCCCCCATCCTATATCTGTGCATTTCATTTTTCCGCCCTACGTGTAGGACCTTACATTTCTCTGTGTTAAATTTCATTTTGTTAGCTTTGGCCCAGCTTTCTAGTCTATTCAGGTCATTTTGAATTTTGATCCTGTCCTTTGGGGTATTAGCTACTCCTCCCAATTTGGTGTCATCTGCAAATTTGATAACTAGGCTCTCAATACTGTCATCCAAGTCATTAATAAAGATGTTGAATAGCACTGGGCCCAGGACAGAACCCTGTGGGACCCCACTGGTCACTTCTTTCCAGGATGAAAAGGAACCATTGTTGAGCACCCTTTGGGTTCGGTCAGTCAACCAGTTACAAATCCATGTAACGGTTACCTTGTCTAGTCCACATTTTACAAGCTTGTTTGCAAGGATGTCATGGGGAACCTTGTCAAATGCCTTACTGAAGTCCAGATATACTATATCCACAGCATTCCCTTCATCTACCAAGCTAGTAATTTTATCAAAAAAAGAGATCAGATTTGTCTGGCATGACTTGTTTCTCTGAAACCCATGTTGGCTTTTTGTGATTATGGAATTATCTTCCAGATATTCACAGACTCTCTGCTTAATGATCTTCTCCAGAATTTTTCCTGGTATTGATGTCAGACTAACCGGACGATAATTGTTGGGATCCTCTTTTTTCCCCTTTTTGAAGATTGGGACAACATTTGCCCTCCTCCAGTCTGCAGGGACTTCTCCTGTTCTCCAGGAGTTCTCAAAGATGATTGCCATTGGTTCTGATATTACATTTGCCAGTTCTTTCAATACCCTAGGATGTAGTTCATCTGGTCCTGGAGACTTATATTCATTTAGATTAACCAGGTATTCCTGTACTGTCTCTTTATTTATTCTGTGCTGAAATTCCCCTATTCTGTCCTCTGCCCCATCATCCTTAGGTTGGGCACCCTTTGCCTTTCCTGAGAAGACTGAAGCAAAGAAGGTGTTGAGCAATTCTGCCTTTTCTCTGTCTCCTGTGAGCATTTTGCCATCTTCTCCACGCAGTGGCCCAACTGTTTCCTTCTTCTTCCTTTTGCTGCGGACATATCCAAAAAAGCCCTTTTTATTGTTCTTAACGTCTCTAGCAAGCCTGAGTTCATTTTGCGCTTTAGCTTTTCTGACTTTATCCCTACATGTACTGGCTATTTGTTTGAATTCCTCTTTGGTGATTTCCCCATTTTTCCATTTTTTATACATGTTCCGTTTAAAACTTAGCTCATTTGTAAGTTCCTTAGTCATCCATACCGGTTTCTTGAGACATCTCCCATTTTTTTTCCTCATTGGAACTGTCTGAAATTGTCCCTTTAGTATCTCCCTTTTGAGGAACTCCCATCCATCTTGAACTCCCTTCTCTTTTAGTATTCTTGACCATGGGATCACCCCCAGTATTTCTCTAAGTTTATTGAAATCAGCTTTCCTAAAGTCTAGAATGTGTGTCTGACTATGCCTAGCTTCACCTTTCCACTGTATAACAAACTCCAGGAGAACATGGTCACTTCTCCCTAAGGATCCCACCACTTGCACCCCATCAACTAGGTCTTCCCTGTTGGTTAAGATCAGATCCAAAATAGTTGATCCCCTTGTTGCCTCTTCCACCTTTTGGACAATGAAATTGTCTTCCAGGCAAGTGAAGAATTTTCTAGATCTTGAGGATAGCGCTGAGTTTGACTTCCAGCAAATATCCGGGTAGTTGAAGTCCCCCATCACTACTACATCTCTCCTTCCTGATTGTGTGGTCATCTGTTCTAGAAAGGCATCATCCATTTCCTCTGTCTGACTTGGGGGTCTGTAGTAGACTCCCACAGTAACATCCCTGTTGTTTCCCTCTCCTTTGATTTTTATCCAGATGCTCTCCACCTGGCTTCCAGTATTGATTTCCTGGATCTCTTCACTGGTGTAAATATCCTTGACATATAATGCTATTCCTCCTCCTTTCTTGTTTGTCCTGTTTCTCTTAAAAAGGTTATACCCCTCTATTTCTATATTCCAATCGTGAGACTCATCCCACCAGGTTTCAGTGATGCCTATTATATCATATTTCCCTTGTTGTGCTAGGAGTGCAAGTTCATCTTGCTTATTTCCCATGCTCTGTGCATTAGTGTAGAGACATCTAAGACCATGTGTCCCCTTTACTTGATGCCTGTGCATGTTTTTTTGGCTCCTATTGTTGGGTCCTTGCACTGTTTGTCTTCTTCCCTCTATGTCAGTTTGACTATTTTTTCTAGCCGTTTTGCCTTCCAGACTGCTGTCTCCCTTCCCCAGATCACTTAGTTTAAAGCCCTCCTGATCAGATTCTTCAGACTGTTGGCAAAAACGTTTCTTCCAACTGGCGTGAGATGTAGCCCATCCCTTGCTAGAAGTCCCTCCTCATGGAACCGCAGCCCATGATCCAAGAATCCAAATTGTTCTCGGCGACACCATCTGCGGAGCCAGTTGTTGATATCTGCTATTTTCCTCTCTCTTCCTGGACCATGCCCTTCTACTGGTAGAATAGACGAGATGACAATCTGTGCGTCCATCCAGCCACAATGTAGCTGTGATGAATAGCAGGATTATTTTGATTTCAAATGTTCTTGGCAGTTTCTCCAAAACATTATTCAGTTCACTCTCCCCATATGCAGGGATCCATTCTGGATCCCCCCACCTTGCATATGGGGAAAACTGCCTATGCTCAAGTCCCATTAATTGTTATGGCAGCATGTTCCTATGCACCATTTTTACTTTTGCTGACCGCAGACTGCGTATGCTCAAAGCAGCATATGCAAAGTCCACGTAAGGCAAGGCTGGACTGCGACCTCAGAAGGATGCAAGACTGAATGGCTCCTGGAGCTTTGGCTGGGATCCAACTCACAGCCTTGTTGCTCTGAATGGCTGTAGTACAGGCATTTAACCACTGCGCCACCAGGGCTCCCTCTTCTGCAAATCATCTAGAGATCTATTAAAAGGCTGTGTTCTACTGTCTGCCTGCTCAATTATATCCTTATAGAGGTATTAGACTAAAATCATATTCGCTTCCTCCATATTTAGCTCATAATTCTCCCTACAACTAGAGTCACTTTTGTCTACAGTCCACCCTTGCCTTACGTGGACTTTGCATATGCTGCTTTGAGCATACGCAGTCTGCGGGCAGCAAAAGTAAAAATGGTGCACAGGAACATGCTGCCATAACAATTAATGGGATTTGAGCATAGGCAGTTTTCCCCATTCGAGCCCTTTTGCTGGTCTTGAACTCGCAACCTTCCAAAACGCATTCAGAAATATTTTCTTTTTCTGTGATTTCCATTTTGGAAGCCAAAATTCTACTTCAAAGCCACACTATGTGCCTAAGTTTGCATGTGTGATGATGTACATAGTTAACCATGTGTTTTGCTGCATATCTTCAGCGGTAATGTGGATGCTAACTGATTTTATGGATTTGGTCTGTAGGATGTGAGGAGATGCTGAGGCTTGCTTGGTGGGTAAAAAGACTGTACAGTTTTTCAATACTTTCCCCAGTTCCTTCTCTTTTAATTAGGAGAGTAGCTTTGATACGACACAGTACCTTTTGTACATGAGGTTTTATCAGAAAACTGCATTTTCTGGCATTATTAAAAAGTTCAAAATGTTTATCTTCACTGGCTTGTTAGGCATGAGACATCTGATTAACATCTGAGGGTTATAGTGACACAGTCCTGATCATGTACTGAGCAAACAGATATATGCTGAATACACGCCAGGTTTGATTTATGAGAAATTGACAGGGCCCTGTTACAATATCTTGAGCAAATGGCTTGTATTATGTGCCCTGAAGCCAGAATTTCTATTTTTTATGAAGTCAGGATGTTCCTGGGAAAGGAACATTAATTTAAGAAATGATATCATACTGTCAAACTACTAATATCATGTGGTAGCATGTATAGGAACAGGTGTGGCTAACTAATTTTTAAAGGTTGTTTTCTGTTTGTTTTGTGTTAATTCTGAACCAGGATAATAAATGAAGTCTTAGACCATTATCCTGAATGATTTCAGGAAATGTTTTAATAAAAAATGGACCTGAAGACAAGCATAATTAGCCTGCAGCATATGACAAACCACTTCCATTATTAGTTGTTTAAATATTTCTGCTCATTTGAGATGGCTGAAACATAAAACTGACTGTATATGCACCATTAGATATAAAGATAAATACCTACATGGCTCACTCTTGATTAGACTTTTCCAAACATGGTATAAAATTCCTTTTAAAAAAAGAAAGGCAAATGTATCAGTTTCTCCCTCTTTTTATAGAAGCAAGAAGTTCTTGATACAAATGTGATTCTGCAGAGCATAAATATTTTTCCTTACCTAAGTGAACTGGTCTTCATAGTACATCATTTTCTCAAAACATCCACATCACTGTACCATTTTGAGTAATGACTTCTTTTGTGTCTCTGTGATTGTGAGGAACTTTTAAAATTTGGTCATTCAACTTGCCCCACTCCTTGTCATGGTCTTTGATCTCATTTTGAGACCGCATGGATGCCCAGAGGTGTATGCACAGTTCCTATTTACTTTGGGAATTAACAGACACTTACAACTTACCATGCACTGTTAGCTGTTTGCCAGCTGCTAAATCTGTACAGCAACAATGGGGGGATATATATGACTCTCTAGGTGCTGCTGGGCTACAAATTCCATCTATCGCATCTAGCATAGTCGGTGTTGAAGGATGGTAGGAGTTACATTCTAATAATACAGTAGCTGGCAAGCCCATATTCTTTACCCCTGTTGTAGAGGACCTCTGCCTAACACAGGGAGACCCTGTCAGTTCTCTATCACATCAACATTTTAGTTCATGTAGAGATTGTCCCAAAAGGGAGTAACTTTTCAAATTTGAAATAGAGAAGTTGGGATACCTGAGTTCCCCAGAAAGTTCTCATATTTTAGAGTGGTTTGCCTTTGGTCTGTAGATATTTACTTCCATCTCAGTTCTCTAAGCTAACATGTATTTGTAGTCTATACATGTTGAGTCTCCCTTATCTAGAATTCCAAAATCAGAAATATTCCAAATACCAAAACCTTTTTCATGGGTGGCTAAGATAGTAACATCTTTGCTTTCTGATGGTTCAGTGTACATAAACTTTGTTCATGTACAAAATTATTTTTAAAATATTGTGTAAAATTATCTTCAGGTTATGTGTATAAAGTGTATATTCCAGCCAGCACAACACCTGTGCTCCCTCTGAGGTTCCTCTGAGGAACTCTGGGATGCTGAAGGACAGAGAGGTGGAGCTGGTGAGAGCAGCATACTTAACCTGGCTTGCCAGCAGCCTTTGGACCTTCCAGCCAGCACAACACCTGTGCCCCTTCCCAGGCTCCCCTGAGGAACTCTGGGATACCCAAGGACAGAGATTGACCTTATGCTTATTGTAACTGTAATTGGCTGATTATGTTTATATTGTGGATTGATTCATTTATCTTGTATTGTATGATATTATGAACTATTTTATTGATATTGTATTGTGTGTACATGTTAATGTATTAGGTCTTTATTTTATCGTTCTATTGATTGTGCTGTGTGTATTTCATTTGTTGTAATCCCGCCTTGATCTGAAGGAAAGGGGGGACATCATCATCATCATCATCATCATCATCATCATCATCATCATCATCTCAAATATACAGTATCTCGTTATGTATAGATAAGCATATACAGGTATTCTTGTATTCCAAAAAAAATTAAAAATCCCAAACACCTCTTGTTCCAAGCATTTTGGATACTTTTTTTGTCTCCTTTGTTCTAAAAGAGGCATGTGTTCCTGCATTTCAACATTAGAATGTTAATGGAGATAGAAGGATTATTTCAGGTTTTCTGAATATTATTTGTTATCAATTAGAGTTATGCCAAACATTTCCTTCAGTAAGCTGAAATCAGCATGAATGTCTTTCTTCCTCCTGACTTTAACCTTTTAATTGCACTATGAATTTCAAAAGAAAAAAAGCCTGTGCTTTATAGATTCCAAAATAAAATCAGAATGTGCCTTATAGATTATAGCAAAGACTTTGATTGTATAGGTACTATGGATCACTCTTAAAGAAATTAGTGTATAAATATATTGGATTGTTCTGATGCCTAACTGGTACAGGCTACTGTCAGGACAGAATACAGAAAAACAGAATGGTTTCCAGTGGTGGTGGTTGGGGGGATCAGGCTGCATTTTATCACCATATCTGTTTAAGGTGTATGCTGAAAATATCATATGTAAAACAGGATTAGACTCAGAGTAAGGAGGTGTGAAAATAAGAGGAAGGAACACCCAACAATTTAAGATATGATGGTAACATACTGCTAGCAGAGAACAGCAAAAACTTGAAATAGTTCAAGAATTTCTATACCTTGGCTCAATAATTTATCAAAATGTAATTCCCATTTTTATGTATGGGTGTGAAAGCTAGACAATGAAGAAAGTGGATAGGAAGCAAATCAACTCATTTGAAATGTGGTGCTGGAGAAAGGTTCTGTGGATACTGTGGACTGCTAAAAAGAATGGGTCCTAGAACAAATGAAGCCTGAAACCTCCCTAGAGGCCAAAATGACTAAACTGAGGCTGTAGTAATTTGGTCATATCATGAGAAGACATGGCTCACTAGGAAATACTAGGAAAAGTAGAAGGCAGTGGGAAAAGAGGAAGAGCTCATTGCAGATGGATAGACTCAGCTACAACCCTGAGTCTGCAATACCTGACCAAGGCTGTTGAAGATAGGGTGACTTGGAGGTTTCTCATTCATGGGGTTAACAAAAGTCGAAGTCGACTTGACATCAGTTAACAACAACAATGAAGTGTTTCAATGCAGTGTGACCCACACATCCTTGGTGGATATATTCCTGGGGTTACTGTGGAAATGTGAAACCACAGATATTAGCCAACTCTATTGAAACTAATGATCTCATAACTTCATGCTGGAAGACCCAGAGACTCCTAAAGCGAATACCTCTCTAAGCATTTCTAGTTCCTAGAATTGCTCTGGAGGATCTAGGAAATGACTATAGAGAATTTAGGTTTTTGGACATGGGTAAGTGAAACTGCAAGTACCAGTCCTATGAATATTGGGGTCATACTGTGTATCAAACTTTGGAAGAGTGACTAGTGCAAGGACACTGAAAGAGTTTCATATCACTGTGGGGAAGACATCTTGAATCTTCCAAGTCCCAATTCAGCAATATGAGCACAATACTTCAGTGACTCTCAGCAATCTCTTAATAGTCAATAGTCAGTGACAAAGTTGACAGGTGCAGTTTTTGTAGGAAGACTAGAGATAAATGGCCTGCAAAGGATAGGAGATAATTACAGATGCCTTGAGAAAGTAAGAAACTTTTTTTTTTTTTGCAAAATGGCACATTATTATTTCTATATCCTCTTCCCCTGCCTCAGTTGAGGATGTGAAAGTGAGGTCTGTACCTGTGACAGAAAGGATGAATGATTTTTTTCATAGAATGTAAAGGAGTCAAAAGGACTAGTTTTGACTTATGGATATCTTTTCAGATGTTGCCTCCCCTTGGAGAGCTGATGTGCAGCATTGGAATTTGTAGGGGTTAAGTTGTACCTCTGCCTGTCCTCATCCAGTATAAATGTGATTTTACAGAATCCTATAAGTCTCCAGCAAGTCATTCTTCCAAAAGAAACAAGCCCTGGTCAGCACTGTGCCTTTTCAACTTTTTACTGATAAGTGGGGAAAGTGTCATATCATTCAAACTCTGTACCTTGGGTTAACTCACCTTTGCCTACCTCCACCTCCTGGCTGATACTGAGAATTTTTAAACTATCCCTACACCTGGGGACTCAGGACCTTTTCTCCAGATTGCTGTAAAATCTTGAGAACTGTTAGTGGGAAATGTTGATGTTTGTCTTCTAAAATTTTGAATGTCCTTGTAAATAGCAGAGTTAAAAATTGTAGTTGTGCTACACTGACTGACACAGACAGGAATGTAGAGGATAGAAGGCTTAAATACCTACATCCCAACACATTTTTTTTATAGACATGTAAAAACTGATGCACACATGGAGCCCCTAGACTTAAATCAGTTTTCAAATAATGACTTCCTCTGTTGAAATCACAAAAGTGCATTTGGAACTTTGAATGAGGGCACTTATGCATGATATATGTGCATTTTTTTTAAAAAAAGAAATGTGTCCCTTTTGCCATTACTATAGTAAATTCCTGTATAATTTTTGTTCCTTGATTAGCTTTTTGAGATATGCTCTTCTCTCCCCTACTCCAAAATATTATGGTCACTTACCTAATTTGCAACTTCCCTGTTGTAAAAAGTATTGGTATGTTTTTAATCTAAACCAATGTTACTATTGCTCCTCATCACCCCCCTCTCCAATTATAGAAATTCTTGTCTTTCACTAGAGACTTACGAAATGTCTGCTTAGTTTTCAAGAAAAAAGGTTACTAAAGGAGCCTGGCAGAGAGATCAGTGACTATATTTCAGCAGAGCTCTTGACTAATTCTACTGTTTTATATCCTGCTACACACATTGAACTGCTATTGAGCAAAAGAGAGATCTGAAATTCTTCTTCTCTCTCTCTCTTTTTGGTTTAATGCTAGTCATAACAGGACTTTTAGCTATGCCATTCCTCTAAAATACAGGGATAAGAGGTTTTCCTGTATGGCAGCCCACAGCCTTATATTTCAAGCTCCCTTTTGTACTTCTTTCCTTGAAAGTGACTGTTCAAGCCATTTGCCCAACAAGCTCAATACCCAATGGGAATATTTTTTAATTGTTTTTGCGATTAGAAAGCATTCCATATTGCCATATGATGGCAGACAGCACTTCATCCAAAGTAGACAGAGCTGCATTATTAGGAGTCTGGTGCAATACCAAGACTAGTTTAAAAACAAATGCCCTCTAACAAAGGCCTTATTTTAACACACAGGAGATGAAAAAGTAAGCCTGCATCTGAGCTCACATGGACATTTAACCAGAACTTGAAAGTTACTATGATATCCAAAAATTGATCAGTGGTCATTCTGGCTGAAGAATACTGGGATCTGTAGTCAAAAAAGCACTTTTCCAAACTTTTTGTTTTGTTTTGTTCTGTTTTGTTTTTTAACACAAGTGAAGTAGAACCATACTGGTACCAAAATGAGGAGAAAAATTCTCCAGGCTGTTTCATCTTCCTGGTGTGCAGGGAACTGGGTGCAAATGCCCTAGATTATAACCAGGTAAATTATTAAGTTTGAATATCCCATAGCCTGGTTTACCCACAGGAACAACAGCAATGGTTTCCCTCCATACTTACTCATACTTATAAAAGACCAACTAAAATCAATGAGACTTAAGTTAGTCATGAGTCTATTATAGCAGACTCAATGAAACCTATGAGACCTAAGTCAGAATTCTGCATAGAGTCTACTGAGTCTAATGAGTTTATCAGTTTTTCTGCTTATCCTCATTTCTTAAATAATAATAATAATAATATTTATTTATACCCCTCTCTTCAGCCCTAAAGGCTATCAGAGCAGCTTACAATTATTATTTTAATTAGACGGTTCCCTGCCCTCAGGTTTACAGTCTAAGAAGACATGACACAAAAGGAGAAGGGAATGGTGGTGGGGAAGGAGATCAGCTCCAAACATTCTTCTCTCCCTCCGACGCCTGGACCAAGGCAGATGGCATGGAGGGAGAGATCTGCTTCATGATATAGGACAGGCCAGATGGAGTTTGGCCTGTCCTTTCACTCCCTCCTGGGTCAGATGGTGTTGCATGGAGGGAGGGCTCTTCCACTTGAGGCCAGGCTGATGGTCTTGTTGGCCTCTGCAGTCCTTTCACTCCCTCCTGGGTCAGATGGTGTTGCATGGAGGGAGGGCTCTTCCACTTGAGGCCAGGCTGATGGTCTTGTTGGCCTCTGCAGTCCTTTCACTCCCTCCTGGGTCAGATGGTGTTGCATGGAGGGAGGGCTCTTCCACTTGAGGCCAGGCTGATGGTCTTGTTGGCCTCTGCAGTCCTTTCACTCCCTCCTGGGTCAGATGGTGTTGCATGGAGGGAGGGTTCTTCTACTTGAGGCTAGGCTAATGGTCTTGCTAGGCCATCACATAGGCAATGCTCTTCCATTGGACAGTTGAGCCACATTATGAAAAGGAGTCAAAATAAGCCAGGAACATAGAAGGATCCTTGTTGTGGTGACATGACAAAGGAGATAAACATGTTAAGATGTATTTAAGAGAATCACAATGGCACTTAATGAGGAAAGGTTCTAAGCCAAATGGAGCTGACATTAAGTTCCTAGTGAAAGATTGTGTCAAAGAAACAGACTCAACAGAAAAAATGCAGAGGGTTCATGAAGACAGCACCCTTCAGAGGAGAATTTTTCTTTTCAAAATGTCTTTTAAGATGTTCTGGAAACTAAGGGCAGATGAAGTAACCCAGGTGCGGAAGACCACTGCTTTATATAAGTGTGAAACATAAACATTTAACCAACTCAGTTCCTATAGAAAGGTCACATTTTTTAGTTCATTTATTATTATTATTACACTTAATAATAGGCTTCTTATGCTTATAATATCAGTTTTGGGTCAAATAAAAACTGGCTATGAATCTGTAGTTGATCAAATGTATCATATATAATTTATAATTTATTATTTATTTATTTATTTATGGTATTTATACCCCACTCTTCAGCCTTAATGGCTATCAGAGCGGCTTACAATTATTAATTTTCATTAGACGGTTCCCTGCCCTCAGGCTTACAATCTAAAAAGACATGACACAAAAGGAGAAGGCGATGGTGGTGGGGAAGGGGATGAGGTCCAGTGGTTCTTCTCTCCCTCTGAGGCCTGGACCAGGGCAGATGGTATGGAGGGAGGGCTCTTTTCCTTCAGGCAAGCCTTGATGAAGCTGGGCCTGCCTCTTCACTCCCTCCCAAACCAGATGATGGCAGTTGGCATGGAGGGAGGGCTCTCTTTCTTCAGGCAATAGAAGAAATATTTTTTTAAAAAAAAGGTGAGGGAAAGGGATTTGATTGTTACTGCTTCTGCAGAGCTTATACATGTAATACTGTGTGTGTGTGTGTGTGTGTGTGCACATGCGTGTGTGTGTTTGTGTTAATTTTAGTATAAGAACTCTACCAGACCTACTGCGAGTACTCTCAAGTGTTTTATTAAATTGCAACGGTGTAGTCTTTGGCAGAACTTAATATTTGCAGTGGTCACTCATTACCTATACTGAAATATTTGTAACAGTGAGTTAAAATAGAATTTCTTCAGGTAATATTTATCCTGTACCAGGATTTTCCCTCCAAATTAAATGCCAACAGTAATAACTTCCTTTCTTTTACATTTTATTCCAGATGTATTTATTTTAAACCAGATTCTATTATGGCTATAGACTGTTGCTGAATTCTGAAATTATATATGCATAGCTTAAAAATGTGACTTGATGTCCATGAAACTTTGTCTTCAGATGCCAGTTCTTTTGGTCCTGGCCTGGATAAATGGGATCAGACTCCTGCAGACCTCTGGACTTCATGTGTTTTTGATCAAATTTACGTGACTGGAACATTCGTGATCCATTTTTCTGGTCCAGGTTCGATAGCAGGAGTGGGAATCGTGTCCCTCCAACTGTTGTTAGACTACAACTCCCTCACCATTGCATCCAGGCTGCTGGGAGCTGCAATACAAGAAGAATTGGAGGCTGCATGATTCCCAATTCTGATCTAGGATTGTCTCTGGAACCTTCTAGAAAGCAACATTTTTCTGTACTTGTGCCCATTTCTTCCTTAATTTGTTCTGGGAGCCAATCTGACATTCGGTTTAGCCCTAAATACAGATGCTAACGTTCCTCTGAGCAATAGGTAGAATGGAGAACAGTCCCCAGTAGTTTTAATTGTTAAGAGATCCTGAATTAGGAAGAGACACCATAAGGTTCTGCCAGGCACATCTCCTCCCTCACCCCACTTTTCACCTGCTCCAGTCCCTACATGGCCAGTGTTTGTGTGTGTGTGGATGGATACTGAATACCCTGCTGCCCTAGAGATATTTGGAACTTATCTCCTGCAAATCTTCACTATTAGTTATTTAATTTAGAGTTGGTGGGGGTTACAGTCTAAATATGGAGACAGAGAAGGCAGAATTAGAGCAGTAAGGCAATAGTGGTGCTGTTTCTGGCTATGTATTTTGTGACAGGTTATTCTTGTCACAAATCTGCTCACTTCTCTCTTGCCATCACTTGCCTTTGTTTTCCATTGCCTCTTCAAGCTTATGTTTTATTTTTGCTTCACCACCACCACTCCGCTAGTCCTTGCCTGGGGCCTGCCATTTTGAATTGACAAAAGACAGAAGGAAGGGTGAAGTGTTGTTTGTATAGTAGAATTATGTCAATTCCATTTCTCTGTTAAACAATCTAGCATTTGAAATGTATTTATATTGCTTTCATTTTCTTTCCCCCCCTCACCTCATGTATTTGGAAACATGCTGGAGGAAGACTGGATTGTTAGTTTCCATATTTGAACAGTACACAAATATACATGTGAGAACATAATGCTTTGGGGAGACATAAGGTTTACTTTGTCCAAAACACAGTGCAGAAATAATCCAGTTTGAAACTGCTTTAACTGCCCTCGTCCAGTGCTAGGGAATCCTGGAAACTGTAATTTATTGTGCCACCAGAGCTCTCTGACAAGGAAGGCTAAATGTCTCACAAAACTAGAGTTCCCAGAATTCCCCAGCACTGTGCCAGGGCAGTTAAAGTGGAATGAAACTGAATTATTTCTGCACTGTGTTTTGGAACCTTGTTAAAATTGTAACGTATGTGCAAACATCCAGATTAGACATGTAGAAAAAAAACTTTTGACTTTCCAGTGTTGTTGAGTCCATATTTCCCTCAACTTTAGCTAGCATGACCAGTGAAAGACCATAAGTAGTGCACCCATGTTCTAGATAGAAAGTGGAGTGATGGAATTGTATACAAAGGATGATGAGAAGACAGAATGGGTTGTGTGTAGACTACTGAACATTATACTACCTGATGCTAGTATTCATAACAAGGAATGGGCTACATCGACTTGGGTCTGATCCATTATCTTTTTATTTCTTCTTGATCATGCAGTGTATTCCCCTGAAGGTCATAGAGCATCTCCACTCTTGGTATAAATATCCCTTTGAATTCTTGGACCTTGTAGAAGAGTCTTTTGTTCTGCCTTTTTTGTTGTGGTCTTCTATTTCTCTGTATAGATTGTTACAGTAATTATCTTTGTTTCTACACAAAGGTTTCTGAACAGTTAATTGAGCATCAATTCAGATCCTATGTCTGTATTGCAAATAGATTCCAATACTATGCCTAATATTGGCCCATAACAATGCTACTCTGTTTTTCCATGAAAGATTAAACTTTTAATGTTTTCTATCTTACTGGCAATTTTGCTTCCATTTTATGTTCCAAGATTTAAATCATTATGTCTACTCTGAAGTGACTTCTCTGGTAAAACAGTGTGCTATAAGAGCATAATCATATATGCTGTTTTGTAGAAAAAGTAGGTTATAAATGTACTAAATAATAAGTACCAAATAATACTAAGTACTAAATAATTATAACAAGAACAAATTCCAAAGTAAATCTCCATATGACTGGAGCCTTAGATCCATTTTTCTTATCTGATCAGTCCAAATATTTAAAGCACAATTCTCTGCATGTTAACTTGGAAGCCAATCTGAGCTTTCTCCCAGGTAAATATGTATAGGATTTCAGCCAGGGGGTTAAATCTGAGTTTAAGTGGAGTCCCTGGTTTCCTGAATGCCTGATGTTTGGGCTGCTAATTTTTGGAACTGTTAAATATATCCTTGAGGCATTTACTGCTGTTTCATTATAGTGGCTTTATGAACTTTCCTTGCTATATTTATTTATTATAAAGATGGCAGTAATTTTATCCTGCCACAAAAAGAACAACTTGCATACAAAAATTTCCAGTAACAAAATACAGTGTGAGGTTCTGACTGCTCTATTTTTATATTCTTAAAACATCACGGTAATTTCTTTTACGTTAACTTCAAAAGTCCCATGTTTAATTTTGAATGATAGCTCAAAATCTAGCCAAAACATTTTGGTCTCGAAATTGGGCTCAAAAATTTCCTATGTGATTTGCAGTACTTCCTGCTTTGGGTTAGTTCAGGCATATATGAGATTAGCTTCCTCCCCCCCCCTTCCCCCCCTTCTTTATTTCTTCTGTCCTCCTCCTCCTCCTCCTCCTCCTCCTCTCTCTGTTCTTTCATTTTTGAAAATGTCAAAGATGAAGAACTGAGTGCCTTTTCATTATTGCTTTTCTGTGGCCACCAGTTGTGTAATATCATAGTAACTTTCAAAGCAATAGCCAGGTTAGTCTGTCACAGCATAAAAAGGAAAATGGGCAGGGAATATAATAGTACATTTGAGACTGATTTGAGAAAGTTTCAAATGTGCTATTAATCTTCTCTCACCCTACCGCTGATTTGCCATTTTGTGCTTTGGTACTATCATGTGCATTTTAAGTTTTGATTTCAGCAGGATTTTGGCATGCTGACCTGTGCCAAGAGAAAAATAAGTTTCATAGAAATCAGTAGCATATGATGCATAAGATTGCAGTTAATTCCACTGGTCTGGATTCTGAGAATCAAGTTCTGTGCACAGTTTTCTGGTGCCTTCCTGGTGCAGCCCCTTGCATACTGTTCCTCTTCCAAAACTAAAGTTTTAAAAACCTCAAGGATAAGGGGTAGGGACATTGGTGACTCTATACATGGGAATTGCCACTTTTTATACCTGTGGAAATATTGTAGTAATGAGTCCAAGCTATTACTTCTCTATAACCTTTCTCACTAATTCTTGTATAGCCAGGGCTGTGTGTATTCTCTGCAATGAATTTAGAATTAAATTCCAGGTACAGAATCTAGCATCTTAAGAGGGTCACCTTTCATCTACACAGTTTCTTGCCCTACAGCTCTACAGATTGGCTTGGAAGAAAATGCTTTGTAAAATGTTGGAAGCCATATAAGAATGGGAAATGAGTGGGAGGACTAAGATTTTAGGTAATTGAGGTGGGGTTTCTGTGCTTTAGAGAGCACAGTGAGCTCCTTGCCCCATTCCCAGTAACAGAAGGAAAATGATTTATGCAGAATAAGATATGCTAGATGAATAGACACACACACACACACACAGTTGGCAGAGTGTAACTTTTCCCGGTATAGAATTTGACCTACCTTTGCATACAAATGTTAATTTTTAATCCACATATCCACGAGTCAGTTCTTAGTTCTGTATTATATGTTAAATGTTCTTCAAACCAGATTTTAGTTACAGCCAGATTTTGTATCTCATACAGCATGTTGATATTGGGGGGTGGGGAAGGAGCAGTTGTGCTTCTTTGGCTTTGGCTTGTATCTCTAAAGGGTCCTGAGTGAAGATCACATAGTTTTTCACTTTTAAAAAAATCTTGCTTATTATAGTACTTACTGTATTAAATGTCCCACAAGAGATCAAAAATTAAAAATCAAAGTCGGATGTCACAACTTTTAATTATAATTGTATTCAAATGTTATAAAGCATCTTGGGGAAGGGGGTGCTAGATTTTTCTTGGGAACACTTTGTAACATTCTGAACTACTTTAAAGTGAAGAGAAACAAAATAAACAATTAGAAATACATGCTAAATTTGAGAAAAAGGATGTACTAGACGATCTGTTCAATTTGTTTTCCGATGCCAAAGTTGAGAAATTAATTTTAAAAGGAATTTCCAAGGAAGTGATTCTTGTATTTTCTTGTCATCAGCTAGTATATGAATACACAAAAAGCTATTGCATTGTCACTTTGCATGGGGGAAATATCACTAAGCATAGCATTATTGTGGAACAATTTGCACTTGTTCAACAGAAAATTTCATACCACAATAGGGATAGATTCCTGCAGTAGTTCCGCATGTTTCAGCAAAGTTTTTATTCAAAACTAGCCATATGCATGTGCGAAATGAAACAACCAGGGCAGGTAAGCCTTACATAAGTAAACATAAACATTCAAAACTTGAAAGTTTCTTCCAAAGTGTGTCCAGGAATAATTTTTTCTTTCACCAGTCTCAATTTTTTTTAATCTAGTGGCTTCCATTTTAGTGGCCTTACTTATCAATCTCTGCTTTTTAAACTTGCTGTGGGAGAACTGGTGAAGTAGGTTTATCTGCTTTCCCCCTTACTCTCTGTTTTACTGTTCACACATGCTCAGTAAAGGATTCTGGATGCAGCTACTGTTTGCCTTGTCTGTTGTAGGTAGGCCCATACAATTACAGTAGGCTACTGTAGAATCCCATTTCAAATCTTATTGCATAGTTTTCTGTAGAAGTACTGCCGCAACCTGATACCGAAAGTCTGTTGCCAGCCCTCCTTCACCGCCCTCCACCAATAATACTTTAAAAAGCCTTCCATCCAAACATAGGATAAGAAGGAAACGGTGAGGGCTGGGCAGGTGTAAAAAGACTTTGTAAAAAGCAGCTTCTTTGTCAAAGGCTTTGTTAAGTGAGGTATGCCTGTATACTGACCCTTCCTAAAATCTAGAACACAACCATTAGAGCTATAGCCATTGAATATTTACAAGGTTGTCTCTCTGTATCAGTACAGTATTAGAGTTTCATAAGCAATAGCTACAGAAGAATGACAATGAAGTGTCACTCGACACTAAGACATCCCAGTCAGCTCTGTCTGTGCTGATATTTTTTTTAAAGGAAGGAGACAAAAAGGTTAATGAGAGCCCACATGGCATAGTGGTTTGAACATTGGATTAGGACTCAGGAGATCAGGGTTTGAATATTGGCTTGGCCATGTAAACCCACTGGAAGCCTTGGGCAAGTCATACTTTTTCATCCTCCAAGGAAGGCAATCACAAACCCCCTCTGAAGGAACATGCCAAGATATTGCTTGTATGTACAGGGCTATGTAAATCTACAGTGCTATATAAATAAAGCAACAACAACAACAACAACAACAATAGCAACAACAACCTTATGATAGGTTCACCATAAGTCAGAAATGACTTGAAGGCACACAACAATAACAACACGGAAATCATGAGAAGGGCTAGAAATTGGATATCTGCTGGCTGATAAACTCATTATGATGTTTTGATTTTAGCTGAATATTACTTGGCATTGTCCTTACCTTTTTTTAAAAAAATGCATAATTTAAATTTATGCATCTGTTCATTTTCTTTCATTTTACTATGCTTTTCTCCTTGGTCCATCTGTTTAGCCACGTGTAAAACCAGACTGTCTCTACATCCTGGGCTGTCTAAGCTGTCTGATCTTCCTTCCCATCCCCCAAGTCCAGCATCCATATATAAATGACAGGCTGGAAAGAAGGGATAAACATGGAAAGAAACACCCCCTCCTAAAACTTCCTCCCTTGTGTTCTTGGTTATCCTTCCTTTCAGTCAGAAGAGAAAGAAAAGAACAGAATGCTTAGTGTACCCTGCCAAGTGTTGAGCACATTCCTCAGGGCAAGTAGCCATGATAGAAATCTTCCTTCTCTGGAAATTTTGTAAAGAACCTGGAGGTTGCAGATCCCAGATAAACATGGACTTGAAGCATCCCAGATAAACTTGTAGATCCCAGATAAACTTGGACTTGGCATTTCATGCTAACCAGTAGATGAATCTCTCATTCATTTCAATATGCTGAGCTCTTCATCCAACTTTTTCTTCTATCTACTAGAGGCTAATGCAGAATTGTTTGTGAGTTGTCAGGCACTGGCTTGGACTGGCGGTTTATGGATATCATCGGGAAAGGAATATCAACATAAGCTGTAGTCATGGAATGGAACCACCCTGATGAACTAATTTAGAAAAAATGTATGGCCTGTTGTCTGCTCATTGTCGAGATGTGCGGGGTAGTGCTAAATTTCCAAAAGGAGAGTTTGACCTCTATGAGAGCTGTGCCAAATTCCCTGAAAGGAAACTCTTTTGCAATTATAATTACACAAGGACAGGCTGCAGTGATCCATTTTAAAAGGAAAAGCTTTTTCTATATCATCATCTTTAGATCTGTAGTATGAGATACAGGTGACCTCATGGTGCAGTGGTTTGAACCTAGGACTAGGACTAGGACTAGGACTAGGTCAGGGTTTGATTGCCTGCTCAGCAATGGAAACCCTTTGAGTGACTTTGGGTGAGTCACAACCTCTCAGCCTGAGAAATCCCTATGATAGGTCTGCCTTAGGGTCTCCCTAAGTCAAAAATGTCTTGAAGACACACAGCAACAAAGAACATGAAAAGCATTATTTCATAGGTGTTTCTTATGAAATACAAAAAGTGATGATGCCATAGATGGGAGGAATGATGCAAAAATGGGTAAGTTTATAGAATGGTTCATACGTGCTGTACTGTAGGAGGTTCTTTTTTTCCTTATATCTCTGGCTTCAGCCTTTGTAAGACACTGATGGTCAGGTTTCTCAAAGGTACCTTAAGCTTTTGATTTGTGCTGTTAAGATGGCTGATGTGTATGGCACAGCTAAGTTTGGAAGAACAAAACGAAGCCACAAAAATAGTTAGCTCTTTGATTTATAGCCCCTTTGGGAAGACCAGGCTCCTTGTCTGGCTTCCTGTGACTGACCAAAAATACTGCAGCTCAGTCATGATATGAAATGAAACCCACTTTACATAACTCTTATTTAGTCTACTCTGAAAAGAAATGTATTTCATAGATGTTCACTGCCATTCTAACAAGTTCAGTAAACCAACACAATGATATTTGAAAGAATTCTCCTAGCAGGCTGCTGTGTTGAACAAAGGCTGGATTGTTTCATAGTGAGATTCTTCAAAAGTTCTGGGCATGTGGCCGAGACTTGGCTGCTTACCTGTATAGTATATGACCAGGCAATAACAAAAACAGTGGAAATGGGTTTGTCTATATATAAAAATATTTTTATAATACATTTAGCAAGTGGGAAGCAGTGATTAAACCATGTTAAATTAACAAAATTAGATAAGGTAACTTCCCCGACCCATATTTCTTGTCACCATGAACAGGTTTTTGGCATCTTTCTTTCCCAGCAATGGGCCACTTATACCTTTTGATTAAATACTCTAAGATAATGTGGCTCAGAGTTCTTGGAGTAAGGAATGGTAACAGTCTCATAATACAAAAATATTGCAAACATTTGGAGACATTTTGTGGTTTTCCACACATCTGCCTCTCCTCAGTTACTATAGACTCTAAGGTTTCATAAAGATTTACCATAAATTTAGAAGAAGGTGTTTGAATACCAGTTTTCTCTTAACCTTTTGAACGAAAACTGTGTGTGTCTGTGTGAGAGAAGGGGGGAGGGAGGGAGGGAGGGAGAGAGAATATACATGTGTATGCATATGTGTGCCCCTCTTTAAAAATGTGTATCCCACAATTCTTATGAGCTGAAATGTTAATGTGGTTGGTCTGTACATGTGTGCATCTGTGCGTGCGCCTGCCTGTTGACTTATGGTGACCCCGTGAATTTCATAGGTTCTTCTTAAGGAATACTCAGAGGTGGTTTTGCCAGTTCCTTGGTAATAAAAGGATTGACACAGGGTTCTTTTAGGAAGGAAATTGGGGTTGTGAGTTGCTACTTATCTATTTGGATTGTGACAACTGGTAGATTAAAAACTGCCCCAAGTGACCAAGTAGGAATGTATTACTCGCGCCCCCCCTCCCCCAACTTGTCCACAGGTAACTATTATAGATGTGAGAGTGCATACACACTGATATTTACATCTAGTCAATTGTGTGGATTTATTTACAGACCTGGTATAAGTGGCCTGGTAATAGTAATAGTTGTTAGTATATAAATAACTACTGAGCCAGCATGGCACAATGGTTTGAATGTTTGACTATGACTCTGGAGACAAAGGTTCAATTCCCAGCCATGAAACTCACTGGGTGACCCTGGGCAAATCAATGCTCTCAGCCTCAGAGGATGGCAATGGCAAACCTTCTCTGAACAAATCTTACTAAGAAAACCCCATGATAGGTTCACCTCAGGATCGCCATGAGTAGGAAACTATTTGAAAGCACACAACAGCAAATATAAATAACTGTGGCCAAATAATACAAAATAATCAACACAATAACATGCTGACTATATGTTGTTGTTTGGTATATGGCTCCTAAACATTTAAGACAGAAAACTCTTTTGACCCCATATTATTTAAAATATATATGGGAAAGCAGGAATTTTCTCCAGGATGCATACATGTTCTCTCAGGTCTTTGCAGTCAGTTCAGACATTGTACAATGCCATGACATTTAAATATAGCTTGTTTGATGTCCAGACTGACAACACGTGATCTGTGCTTTTGTGCAAGATATGATAAAAATAATAATGTTGAAGCATTTTGCAAACCATGGCTTTGCTAATTTTGCCATGATTTTCTAACTCAGCAAATCAGTTATGGCATCTCCAGAGACTGCCATACCATAGAGACAAGGGTGCAAATGGAAATATCCAAGAGGTTCTTACTGCTGTTTCCTGGAGTGACCCTTCTCAGTACTTGAGTTGATCTGCAATTCACATCATTCTGGTGATCCTCCCTAGCTCTGAACTCAGAGCAGCACACACTACAATTTAAATCAGTGGTTCTCAAACAGTGAAGTAAAAACCAAAGAGGAGGGGGAGGAGCAAGACGTGCTGTAGGGCCCACAAGAAATATAGGCTCTAATTAAATGACATCTGATCCATGGAGGGCAACCCACCTCCCCATTGCTTCATTAGATCTTGCTCAAGCAGAGAAGCCAAGCAGGCTCAGGCCAAAAACTCTGTGCTCTGCCCACATGGAATGGAAGTGACCTCCACCTAGCAACACTCCTCCCCTTCTGGCAGATGGGAGTGCAGTGATGAAGCCTTTAAAAGCTTTTAAACCCCTCGATTTCTCCCTTCCCACTGGGAAACCTGCACCAGTTTTTAAACCTGTTGATCTCTCTCAGGCTTTGTGGCTGAGAGAGAGAGAGATGAAGGGGTCTGAGAGCTGGTTAAAGCTTCATGGTGGGGAGGGAGAGATTGAGAGGTTTGAAAGCTGGTTCAGATTTTTTCGTGGAAAGGGAGAGTCTGAGGGGTTTAAAATCTGGTCCAGGTTTTGTGGTGGGAGTGACTTCTTTCAGTCACATTTGCTCTGTCCCTACTCCCTTCTCACCACCCTGCTGTTGCAGCCTTTGCTACTGCTCTGGAATCACTCTTCCTGGCCTGCCTGCAGTTGATCACAAGTAAAGTTTTTTAAAACATTTTTTCTTTTGAATCCGCAGTTTATCAGATCTGTGGATACTGAACCCACAGATACCAAGGGTCTACTGTACTCATCATTTTAATAAATTCTATGCTCGGAAACAAGCATGTGCCTCACATCAATAAATATAGTCTTGAGTTGGGTATTGAATGTATTGAAATTAAAATGTTCCTATTTGAATGATGTTATTTCCCTATAAAATGTAAAATATGGGTATACACGAATGTATGGATGAAAATATGCATACTAAAAAACAAAATATATTCATATATTACATCAAGTGGGGAGAGGCAACATACATGTGTAGGTGTAAAGGAGGGCTGGGGGGGAGTTTGGGAACCACTGGTTTAAGTGAAGCAAACAAAATCATAAAAATACATTTACCAATAAATATAATACATTTTGGGCTATATAAATTGTTGAGTAATGTTTCATAATAACTGTAATAATGCTGCTTTGACACACTTGTCTTACAAGCAGTTTTATTTTATTAAATTTGAAGAAGTCCATCTTCCCAATGGCCTACTTGAAGATATATTTATATGCTATTTAATATGAAATATATAGATTCAGTAGGAGTGCAAGTATACTGAATTTGTGCCCTGGAACCACAAGCCGGTGGGGACTTCATGGCACCATTTCCCCAACTGCTCTGCCAGTGCAGCCTATTCAATTTGTTCCTGGTGCCTTTACCATCAATTATGATGTAGATGTAGCCCCCTTTCCATGCCTTGGAGGTCTCTCTCCTCTCCCATTTTCCAGCAGATCAGGCAAGTCCCTACCATTCCTCAGGCATTTCCAACTGACTAGCCACTGAGCTCCTCTTCAACCCTTGAGCACTAAACTACACTCTAATATTGAACTCTTTGGTTAACTAACAGTAAACTCTTACAGTTCTGTAGTTGTATCATGCATGTGTTTACTGGGAAATAAGTTTTCCTCTGTACAGTAGAAACTAGCTCCTGGTTAGGAACAGTTAATATACTTGAATCATTTAGAGAGACACTTTGCTTAGTGATTCACTAATCTGTATGTCTTAATTGTTGGACTGAGTTTTCCACTGACCTATAATTAGCACCACAAACCCAGTTTTCTTTCTGATGTTGGCACTAGGAGGTGGTGGTGTTGAGAATTACTGCAGATGTTGTATTGAACTATAGAGAAGCGTTTTGTGTGGTAACAGACGTTCAGTGCAGAACTGTGAGATGATTCCATGCCACCTCAAGCTTGGAACTGGGGAGCATAATTGGCACTGGTAATCTTTGTAACTTACTTCTGAAAGGTTTTCAGTGGCTTAGAAACACATGACATTTGTCTACTCTATTTCTGTCCAGCTTTTCATTTGGGAATGTGGAGCGGGGGGGGGGGTGTCTTTATCTTGAGTTTCAGAAGTACAGTGTGAAATCAGGAACAAAAACTCTTCTACTTGGGTTAGGATCAGTATCTTGGAAAACATAAATTTTCACTGGACTGCCAAGGGCAGCTGAAATTTCTGGCTCTTTTACTTCAAAATGGGGGATGACAAGGTGAGGCTGGGGTATAAAAACCATATACTCCCATTCCTATCTGCAGGATGCATTCCATCACATAGTCTTCCTTCTTCAATCCCATATTTGTTGTTCTTCCTCACACAAATCTATAACCTTGGAACTTTGAATTTTTTACCACATTGCCATGCCTCTACCTTTCTTGTTCTTTGGTCCATTTAGTCTTCGATACCAAGTGAAAAAATGGGCAAATAAAAGTTGCACTGCACTAGGGCTTCCTATGGAGCATGCATGGTTAGAACTATGTGTTCAACCTACTTTGAATAAGACAGTTATAGTTGTCAATGGGCTAACTGTTAATGATATAAAATATATTCAGAAGCTGTAAGCTTTTCTGGAAGAAAAGGGTTTATTTGGATGTGAGTTATAATGTTCCTTGTTAGAACTAAACTGTGAACTCGATGCACTGAAATGACAGTTACCATAAAAACAAATCATAGCAATACAGGTGTAGCCATATTGACCATAAGACAAATTCCACCCTCCATATTGTGAAGAAAAAGGCATAACATTCTTTCTGCTAACTTTCAAATAATATAGGCTTCTTTATCAGGCAAATAATGTTTTTAAAAACATACAGATGAAGGAGGGAAGCCAAAGTTAAGATATTAGTCACACATTCTATATGCTGCTTTAAGGCTAAATGGATTAAAAATTTGCATGGATGGTGAAATGTGGTTATGTTTACAATGGCCATGACTGTCTGGAAACAAAGGCAGTAAAAGGCAATGCAGTTTTTGATTCTCTGTTTGGAAACACAAAATACTCACACTTGAAAACTTACAATAATCAGTGTTACAAAATTTAATGGTAATATTTATGTATCCAGCCAAAAGAATGTAAAATTAAAAAATTACAATAAAACTATCTCATAATGCAGCTTCATGGTAGAGATATTTAGGCACAAAATAGCTCTTCCTTAGCATAACTTCGATTTCGAACATTTGTAGAAAATCTTGCTTATGTCTCATTTTCTTAAGTCCTATGTCCAGTGTGAACAAAGTATTTTTTTTTAAAATTGAAAGAAACATTCCTATTGTGTCAGTTCTGTAGCATGCAGAATAGGCATAAAAATACATTAAACATTTACCAGATCTCAGTAAATAAAAACAACTCCACCAAATCCCTGGGAGATGTTTCTAGAATTCATCTTGAAGACATTATATTTTAAATATCAGGACTAAAGCCTGTAGTTTTATTAATGTGTTGATATTTTACTTTATCTTGCATTTTCTTTAGGGTGATTTGATTTATCTTATTTGATCTGCCCAGCAGCCTTACTAGTTTTGTTAGGCTGAAAATGATGACTCTGTCCAGACTAGCCAGTGAACTTTGTAGCTAAGGTGGGATTTGAACTTACCATCTGTGTTGCCAAATCAGATATTGCTACCCGTATATATTCATGTATAAGTCGACCTCATGTATAAGTCAAGGGAAGGTTTCAGGGTCAAAATCCTGGATTTTGATATGACCCGTGGGTAAGTCGAGGGTAAAACTTCTATAAGGAAGGATGGCAAGGGGGAAATATCACTTATGTCCTTCCTTCTCTGGACCTCTCCCAACCGATTCCCAACTGCTAGAGGAGAGGTTTTAAGGAAGCAAGTGGATCTGAATCATAGAATCATAGAATCATAGAAATTTAGAGTTGGAAGAGACCACAAAGACCATCCAGTCCAACTCCCTGCCGTGCAGGAACTCCCAATCAAAGCATCCCCGACAGATGGCCATCCAGCCTCTGCTTAAAAACCTCCAAGGAAGGAGACTCCACTACCCTCCCGAGGGAGTGTGTTCCACTGTCGGACAGCCCTTACTGTCAGGAAGTTCTTCCTAATGTTGAGGTGGAATCTTTTTTCCTGCAGTTTGCATCCATTGTTCCGAGTCCTGTTCTCTGGATCAGCAGAAAACAAGCTTGCTCCCTCCTCAATGTGACATCCCTTCAAGTATTTAAATAGGGCTATCATATCACCTCTTAACCTTCTCTTCTCCAGGCTAAACATCCCCTGCTCCCTAAGGCTTTCTTCATAGGGCAAGGTTTCCAGACCCTTCACCATTTTAGTCACCCTCCTTTGGACACGCTCCAGTTTCTCCACATCCTTTTTGAATTGTGGTGCCCAGACCTGGACACAGTATTCCAGTTGGGGCCTGACCAAAGCAGAATAGAGTGGCACTATTACTTCCCTTGATCTAGACACTATACTTCTATTGAATGGAGAGGTTTTTCCTGGGGAAGCCAGGTCTTGCAAAAAAGAAAGTGGATTTGAATGGAGATGTTTTTCTGGGGAAGCCAAATCTTGCAAAAGGCAAGGAAGTGGATTTGACTGGAGAGGTTTTTCCTGGGGATGAGGAAGCCAGGACTTGCAAAAAACAAGTGGATTTAAATGGAGAGGCTTTTCCCGGGGAAGCCAGGACTTGCAAAAAACAAGTGGATTTAAATGGAGAGGCTTTTCTTGGGGAAGCCAGGTCTTGCCAAAAAACAAGTGGATTTGAATGGAGAGGTTTTTCTGGGGAAGCCAAATCTTGCAAAAAGGAAATGGATTTGAATGGAGAGGTTTTTTGTGGAAGCCAGATCTTGCAAAAGGGAAGCAAGTAGATTTGAATGGAGAGGTTTTTCTGGGGAAGGCAGGTGTTACAAAAGAGAAGTAAGTGGATTTGAATGGAGAGGTTTTTCTGGGGAAGCCAGGTCTTGGAAAAAGAAAGTGGATTTGAATGGAGAGGTTTTTCTGGGGAATCCAGGTCTTGGAAAAAGCAAGTGGATTTGAATGGAGACGTTTTTCCTGGGTAAGCCAAAGCTTGCAGAACAGACCAAGAGAGAAGTACAGTGGTCCCCCGGGATACGAAGCCCCCGGGAAACGAAATCCCCGGGACCCGAAACGGCCGGGGCCGAAAAAAAGCCCCCGGCCTACGAAGAAATCCCCGGGTTGCGAAAGAAAAAAGCAACCTGGGCCCTTTAAAACAGCGTGCTTCCGGCACGCTGTGCATTAACTAAAGCGGTCCCCCGGGTTGTGAAACACTTCCTGGTTATGAAAGTAATCCCGGAACTGATTACTTTTGCAACCTGGGGGACCACTGTAAGTGTTTTTAAATGGGGAATTTTTTCCTCTTTGAGGGAAAGGCTTGCTAAAGGGAGGATAGAGAGGGAAGTGCTCTTAAATGGGGAATTTTTCTGCTAGGAAGCCAAGGCTTGGAAACAGACCGGAGGGGGAAGGAACGGGTGCCCAAGGGAGATTGGAGTGACTCAGGCTTGCTTGCTTTGGAACCCTACTAAGTACTGCTGCTCAGTTGACCCTTCTATAAGTCTACCCCAAGATTTTAGAGGCAATTTTGGGGCATAAATTTCTCGACTTATAGTCAAGTAGATACGGTATGTCACCACCCCACTGCTTTGTTCACTTTGATGTGAATTCACTACGCTCCTGTTAATTGTGGATATGTGCAGGGGATGTTGTGTTGCATTCATTAATGATCTTTCCAATACTGTGTTTGTGTAACATGAAACTTTATTTCAATTTGTATGCAGAAATGGACAAATCTGTTGGTTTCACATTCTGCCTTCAAATTTTGCAGAATTTGGTTAATTCTCATTAAATAAACTGAAATGAATTTTTACCCCATCAAACCAGTTTCACCTTCCTCAGATATGAATTTTGGGACTTTTCATAAATTTTGATTCAAAATGAACAAAAATACTCATTATTGGTGATAGTAAAGACCATGTGTCTGTTTCATTATTCCAGGTCCACAGAATGTCTGAGGCTATATCCATATGCCCTTTCCAAGACTGTTGTTTCAGCAGATGCAGTATGTTTGTGATTAAGTCTGCAGACTAAAGAACATGAAGGGTGTGCTATTCAGTGTGGAATCATTTCCATCTGTTGTAAATTCTTGTCAGATGTTGGGAAACAGCAGGCAAAACCTAACAGCAAGTGTTCTATCCTTGTTCCAAGGAGAAGCTCTTTATTGTATAGGCTAAGATTCTGTTGTTAATTAGGTTAATGTATTTTGTTGTTTTTCAGTGTGCTCATTTATTTATGATATATGTATCTATTTAAAACATTGTCAGGCCAGTTTTAATGGCACAAAAATGTATTTGAACCACAGTCTGGAGAATGAACTATACAGCTGTCTGTTTATCCAAGAGGCCTTTGGGTTATGTCTTGCGAAACAGCCACTCCTTGCAGTGGCTCCCAACAAGCTACTCATTAAACTTTAGAGAGAGATTAAAATCAGCTTGCAGTCCTGTGTTGGAGGTGCGGGACTAGCCACCAAAGAAAAGTCACAAAGGCCACTGAATGCATGTAAAATACAGGAAAAGATAAGCTCTTTCAATTGACTAGGCAGAGACAGTAGTTAAAGCCTGGATGGCTGAAATAACATCATTTTGAAGAAAACTTTTCAAGAATGTTTTAAGATTAGAATGCACAGAGAGCATAATGCAAATAGAAACAGTGTCATCAATTAAGGGTGCTCCTTTAGATCAAATTTGGAATAGGACTAGTGTTCCCTAGCAAAAGTAGGGTGTGGGTGAGTCAATTCTCAAGATAAGCTTTGGAAGAAACACACCCCATGAAAACCTTAACTTGTGATAAAATTTTACTTAGTTATATTCACCTGCTTCAGTTGAAATAATAAACCATTGTTTATCATTATATGCACAAGCCTCATCTACATTTGCCCCTTTCTTTGCCTTCTCTAATGTAGCTCTGAGGAGGAAGTAAGAAGTTTTTGCTTTATTTTCAAAATCTGTCAACCTTAGGTAGGCCAAGGTTCTGTTCAACACCATAGACTATAACTTTAGAGTCATTTTTGGCAATGATGCAAGAAATAACAGTATTCAGGGACCATTCTATTAGATGTACCTGTCATTGGGGTGGGTAGGATCTGTGTCCATGAAGCGGCTGTTTTTTAAATCAGTCAGTTGTACAGTGGGCAAATGGGGAATGGTTTTTATTGGGAATAGAAGTCTATACAGTGTTACTAGTGTAACCAGGAGTTATACTGGTCTAATGCCTAAACAAGATTCTGGTCTGAGTATTGTGTTCAGTCCCTAAACTACAGGTTGAGTTGCCCTTATCTGAAATGCTTAGGACCAGAGGTGTGTTGGATTTCAGATATTTATTTGTTTGTTTGTTTGTTTGTTGTTTTGGACTGCCTGTATGTGCCTATAAGTACATAATGAAATATCTTGGAAATGGAGCCGAAGTCAAAACATAAAATTCATTTATGTTTCATGTACACCATATACACATAACTTGAAGGCAAATTTATAGATCATTTTTAAAAATTGTGTGTATGAAACAAAGTTTGTCTACGTTTGAGCCAGCAGAAACTAAAGGTGTCACTATCTTCAGCCACCCATAAAAAAGTTTCAGTTTTTGGAATATTTTGAATTCCAGATAAGAGAGACTCAACCAGTGTCATAATTATGATTGTTTGAAACAAGGAAGTTTAATAAACCATGGTCTGAAGCTGGCTTATTTAAACTAGCCATAATAAAGCCATCATTGTTTCAGCTAGCCATAATAGAGATTAATTACAATCCTCTAAAACTCTATAATGGAGAAGAAGTGGACAGCTGCAAAGTTCATTGCTCCTTGTTCCCAGCTTATAATGATAAACTGTGACTAAAACTTTAGCTGAAGAGACAGGGTAGAGTAGATAAGAGGTTGAGCTATACACATCATTCCTCAGGAAAATCTCACATCTGCCCTTACCACTCAGCATCTAACTCCTTACCCCTGCCCTGCACATGAGCTTCCCAAAGATATCTAGTGGATTACTGTAGATGGACTTTGGATCTGATCCAACACGACATATGTTCTTATGGTCTCCCTTCACAGTTTGTAATATTACAGGCTTATTGGAAGTGTTACAAAGACAATGTGGGCTGGTTCAGAAGGAATGGGAAACATGTGTGAGCCTCGGGCTAGCATGCTCCCTTGCCCTCTCTTCTCTTTGTGCACCAGAAGAGGAGATTGGAAGCATCTCGGTCTGTGGTGTCTGACTCCAGGAACTATGGTTTGTTTAAAATATGAGAGAACTCTCCTGTGTTGCTCACACTCTAGAGTTTAAACAATCCTGACTTTGGACACCATGGAGAATTGTGGTTGTGTTGAAAACGAGAAGTTTTCAACACACCATTTCCAATTGTCTCCTGTTGCCAACACAGTCACTTCCAGTTGTCTCCTATTGGGCAAAAAGTGGAAGATTTGTTGATGTAATGGAACATTAAAGCTGCTGCCACACTGATACAGCTTTAAGTGCCATGAATTCTGGGATGTGTGGTTTTGTGATATGTTTAGCTTTCCCTGTCAAATTGCTTTGGTGCTCCATCAAATTACAGATCCCAGAATTTCATAGTACTAAGCCATGGGAGTTAAAGTGGTGTCAAACTGCTTTATTTCTGCAATGTGGGAGCAGCCTGAGATCCAAAACACACTGCAGATATAATCCAGTTTAATACTGCATTAACTGCCCTGGCTCACCGCTAGGGAATCCTGGGAATTGGAGTTTATTGTGGCACCAGAGCTGTCTGACGGAGAGGGCAAATGTCTCACAATACTACATTTCCCAGAATTCCTTAGCACTGAGCCAGGGCAGTTAAAACAATCTCAAACTGGATTATTTCTGCAGTGTGTTTTAGACCTAAGTTTTTCCTTGTGTCTGAGCTATGCCTGTTTGTCAAGCACTATATAAACACAGTTATGGTGATGGTGAATACAAAGACAAAAAACATACCCAGACAGACAGGCAGACAAAGGAATCTAACAGAAGATGATTCTAGTGTTCTGCATTCTAAAGAAAACTGTAAAACTGATGCTATCTTAGTCTGGAATTAATTTTCCAGCACAGTAACCAAAAGTGCATGGAACGTCTTACTCTTACACCAGCCAGACATGTGTAAAGAAGTGGCAAGTTATTGGAATAATGGGGACCAGTTGTTCATAAAAATACAGTTTTAGGAGGAATTGGGATTCGTCTGGAGAATTGCTTGGGCAGTCTGTATCCAAGCACTTCAGAGTAACTGAAATGTAAACTACTTATGGATAAGGAGCATGACTATTGATCAATGTAAATTTGAATTCACTGATCAAACTCAAGAGCAGCTAATTTTCAAATTTTAACATCTGTGCTAAATTGTAGAGGAGAAAGGTAGATCTATTAATCATCATACATAATTAGAGAACTGAAGGGTCATTTTTGTCTATATCTACAACTGTTGCTGATCCCTGTTTTAAGAACAGTAGCCTGAGTTTTAAAAGTTTCTAACCTTCATATATATAATATACATGTGTGTGTGAAATTTAGAAACTTTTAAAACTCAGGATACTGTTCTTAAAATAGGGATCAGCAACAATAATATATATATACTCGTATATGTATGAATAATCCAAAACCAAGGCTCAGTGTTAGAGCATTTATAAGCTGCCAGATTCCAGGATCTCCAGTTTAAAAGGATCAAGTAGAAAGCAGTGTGAAAGATCTCTGTCTTGAGTCCTTTGTAAAGTGGTACAATTCAAGATAATACTAGGTATTTCTGATCTAACATAGCATTCATATGCTCAGTGTGCCTAATGCAAATTAGTAATACTGTAGTGTACTTTACTGTTTGCTGACTTTAATTCAGTGGATGTATACAACGTGAAAGATCACTGACTGTATATATAAACTCTTTACAACACTTTGTCTCAATATTGAAGGACTCATGCATACGTTTAACATAAAACTCTACTTTTAAGATGCTTTCTGAACATGCCATACCTTCCGTGGACTCAGTTGTACTGGATCAGTTTGAGTCTGTCAGTACCGAGGATGTGGACAAGATCCTTAGAAGTCTTAGAAAGACAACCTGCTCTCTCGATCCCTGTCCCTCGTGGCTAGTGGCACAGGGGGGGGGGGGACCGGTTGTAACTTCATTGTTACACCGGATCATTAATTCATCCTTGAGGGAAGGGCAGTTCCCTGAAGATCTTAAATTGGCCATTATAAAACCTATATTGAAAAAGCCCTCCCTCGACCCCCTGATTTATAATAATTATCGGCGAGTTTCGCTGCTGCCATTTTTGGGGAAGGCGATCAAGAGGGCGGTTGCACTCCAACTTCAATCGATCTTGGATGAAACCGATTTTCTAGATCCATTTCAAACCGGTTTTCGGGCGGGTTACGGAGTTGAGACTGCCATGGTCGCCCTGGTCGATGATCTCCGTCTGGGCATCGACAGGGGTAGCGTGTCCCTGTTGGTGCTCTTGGACATCTCAGCGGCTTTCGATACCATCGACCATGGTATCCTTCTGGAACGCCTGGCAGAGGTGGGAATCGGGGGCACTGCGCTCCAGTGGTTCCGGTCCTACCTCTCCGGGAGGTTCCAGATGGTGCAGCTGGGGGACGTGTGCTCCGATAAGAGGGCCCTCACCTCGGGGGTCCCTCAAGGAGCCATTCTGTCCCCCACGCTCTTTAACATTTACATGAAACCGCTGGGAGAGATCATCCGGAGACATGGGGCGCGGGGTTATCAGTACGCTGATGACACCCAAATAGTTTTCTCTATGTCTCCGACTGATGCAGTAACCAGGGATGGCGTCGCTCCTCTCGTGGCCTGTTTGGAATCGGTAATGGACTGGATGAGGGAAAATAGACTCAGCCTGAATCCAGAGAAAACGGAAGTACTCGTTATAGGTTCCCCCGGCCCAGGGTTGGAGGTGGTTCCACCTGTCCTGAACGGGGTCACGCTCCCCGTGAAGGACACTGTACGCAGCCTGGGGGTGCTCCTTGACTCGTCGCTCCACCTCACTTCTCAGGTGGATGCGACAGTCAGGAGCACCTGCTTTCAGCTTCGGCTGATACGCCAGCTGCGTCCCTACCTGGACCGGAGGGACCTTGAAACAGTAGTACACGCTCTCGTAACCTCTCGGTTGGATTTCTGTAATGCGCTCTACATGGGGCAGCCTTTGTATCACACTCGGAAGCTACAATTAGTGCGAAATATGGCAGCTCGGGTGGTCACTGGTGTTCCCAGGACCGCCCATATAACACCTATATTGAAAGACCTTCATTGGCTGCCTATTCACTTCCGGGCTCAGTACAAAGTGCTGGTCGTTACCTATAAAGCCCTAAATGGCCGGGCCCAGAGTACCTAATGGACCGCCTCTCCCCACACAATCCGCCCCGCACACTTAGATCCATGGGGCAACAGCTACTTAGAGTTCCAGAGGCTAGATTATCAACAACTTCAAAGAGAGCCTTTTCCATCTCGGCCCCTAGCCTCTGGAACTCCCTACCCACCGAGCTCCGTCTGGCCGCCTCCCTCAGTGCATTTAAAAGGGGTTTAAAAACATACTTGTTTGACCATGCATACCCCTGACATCTTCCCACATGTGATTCCCCCCCACATTGGTTTCGTGCCCTGACACACTGCTATTGCAATTGTTATATTGTTTTAATATTGTTTTAATGTTTTGGTAGTTTTTATTGTTTTATATTGTCTGTTTTTATGCTGTGCACCGCCCTGATCGCAGGAAGGGCGGTATACAAATAAAATTTATTATTATCATTATTATTATTATTATTATTTTACATATGCTACAGTAGCAAAACCTCCACAATAATTACTATTTTACTTTTAGAATATAAAATGTTCCTGAAAAAAAAATCAACAGGACCAAACTACTGCAACCAAATAAAATTAAAAAGACAATGAAGAGCTTTTTTCACTTCAGTATTTCATTACTTTCCACATTTTATAAGTGCTGAAAGCCATGGTTTTCAGCAGTCATGCTAGCTAGATTTCAAGGCAAGGTAACATCTACTACACTCCACAACTTAATGTTTATGAAACTACTTAACTCTCTCCTAAAACTGCATGTCTAGCCTGTCATGAGATATTAATATGTTGTTCCTTGATCAGCTGATGAAACCTCTTTGTGAATCATTTGGTTCTTTTAAGCTCAGGATCCTAACAAGGAAGGTTTTTATCCTTAGTGGAAGTGACTTCAGCCTGCAAAGTGAAAGATGTCAGTTGCAGTGTCTAATAGCTGATCCACCCTGTGCTATTAATACTAAAAAGTGTTTTTACATCTTGGGAGCACTCATCTAGACAGCAACCCTCTTTATTTACACATGGGAAAACCTTGATGCAGAAAGGTGAAATGATTTTTCCAAAGCAACTCAGCCCTGGACAGTGAGAAAAACACTCAGTAGCTTTTCAATCCCAGTTCCACATTAGATTGGTTGTTTATACATTAAGAGAGAAAAAGTGAAATTTGTGTATAATCTCTCTTGAACATAGCATGTCATTTTCCTAGTCAGTACATAAGCTTATTTTATATATATATACTGGTGTATGTATACACTGTGTATACTCATGTATAAGTCTCGAAATATTAGTAAAAAATTGTCTCCAAAAACCTGAGTTGACGTATCCATGGGTCAATATAGGGACTGTACTTTAACTCTTATTTTAAAAAGGAACCATTCCCTGATGAAAAGCAAGAGCATAATCTGTCCTGGAAGTGTGGATCCTCCTCTATTCTCTCATCCATCCAGCCTTTAGGATGAGCACAAACAGTTGTGACTGCTGGAATTCTGTAAGTTGTTTGGCATTATTTTCCTTGTTTCATCCTTTAGATCCTTTGTCACATGTCCCTAAGTTTTACCCTTGACTTATCCAAAGTCCATAATTTTGGCCTGAAAACCTACCCTCAATTTGTACATGAGGTCAATTTCTCTGGCTTTTCTTCGCTAACGAAGATTCAGGAAGAACTTATCCCACACTTACTACAAGCACGTTGATGACTAAAAAGGCCGATCCGAGATAAGCAAGTCCGGTTACAGAAAGCACAGCAGAAAGTCTCCTTGGGTAATGTTTCCAAGTTGTGGTTCTTTCTGCGTTGTTGTTTCTCTTCGAGACTCATTCAGCGTGAGTTCTCAAAAGAGGCTGCAGCATTGTGGATAGTGCGTCTCCATGCCTCCCGATATGAGGCCAGGGCAGACCATTGTTGGTGATCAATTTGGCCAAGCTTGAGGTGTTGTTTCAGGGAGTCCTTGTATCTCTTCTTTGGGGCGCCCCTCTTTCGCTGACCCGTGGAGAGTTCACCGTAGAGTACTATTTTGGGGAGGCGGTGGTCCTCCATCCTGGCAACATGCCTTGCTCAGCGCTGCTGCGTTTTGAGTAGCTTGGCCTCAATGCTGGTGATCTCTGCTTGCTCCAGGACAGCAACATTCATCACATAGTCAGTCCAGTGTATGTTTAGGATTGTGCGTAGACAGCGCTGATGAAAGCGTTCAAGGAGTCGTAGATGTTGGCGATAGGTGACCCATGATTCAGACCCATAGAGGAGAATGGACAGTACAATGGCTCTGTACACACTGATTTTGGTGCTTCGCCTCAGGTGTTTGTTACTCCATACTCTTTTGTGAAGCCTTCCAAATGCACTATATGCCTTTGCTAATCTGTGATCGATCTCTTTGTCAATCTTGGCATCTGAGGAGATGATACTTCCCAGGTAGGTGAACTCCTGTACGGACTTAAGTACAGATTTGCCGATGGTGACATGGGGGTGATAGTGCTCTTCCTGTGGTGCAGGCTGGTAGAGGACTTCCATTTTCTTCAGGCTGACTTCCAGCCCAAACAGCTCTGCAGCCGTTGCAAAGGAGGATGTTAGGCGCTGCAGAGCTGCTTCTGTATGGGCAACAAGGGCAGCATCGTCAGCGAAAAGCAGCTCACGGACTAGATAGTTTAGAGTCTTTGTGTGAGCCTTCAGACGGCTTAAGTTAAACAAGCTACCATCAGTACGGTAACGTATATAGATGCCGTCTTCTTCTTCGAGCTCTGCCGTAGCCCTTTGGAGCATCATGCTGAAGAAGACTGTAAATAGTGAGGTCAATTTATAGTCAAGTATATATGGTATAGTGTTGTTTTTTCTTATCAATGTGGCATTGCCTGCTTTATCAATAAGCAGAGATCATTCATTATAATAGTATAATAATAATAAATGTTTATTTATATTCCGCCCCTCTGGGTGAGCAATCGGGGCGGAGTACAACATTTAAAAATACATACAATTAAAAAACACATCAGTCTATCCTCCCACCCCTTAAAAATAGATTAAACTAAGAGTAGAATTTAAAACAGTAAAACATTAAAAGATTGATATTAAACACTGATAGCTCTAAAATTAGAAAGTGGGCAGCCTCAAGAGTATTACATGTTTCAATAAGTGAGAACTGAAGGGACTATCGTTGACGGACAGTTTACTCGTTCTCAGGGAAAGCCTGTCGGAAGAGATACGTCTTGGAGGCTTTCTTAAAACCATCCAAGGTTGTAATAAGGCACATCTCATCCAGAAGGCCATTCCATAGCCTGGGAGCAATGGCAGAAAAGGCCCTCTGGGAGGTCTGTGCTAGCCTAGTTTTCTTAGGTTGTAGTAAGTTCCTCCCGGAGGACCGAAGAGTGTGAGGGGGCTCATATGGGGAGAGGCGGTCCCTAAGATAGGATGGACCTGAACCATGAAGGGCTTTAAAGGTCAAAATCAGCATCTTGTACTGTGCCCGGAAACTGATCGGCAGCCAGTGAAGGGATTTGAGCACCGGTGTTATGTGCTGCCTCCTGGATGTTCCAGTAACTAGTCTGGCTGCCATGTTTTGGACCAGTTGAAGTTTCTGAGTTAAGCACAAGGGCAGCCCCATGTAGAGCGCATTGCAGTAATCTAAACGTGAGATGACCAAAGCATGTACCACAGTTTCAAGGTCACTCATCTCCAGGAAAGGGTGCAGCTGGCGTATCAGCCGAAGCTGATAACAAGGCACTCCTGACCATCGCATTCACCTGACTAGTCATGTGGAGCAACGAGTCTAGAAGTACCCCCAGACTGCAAACAGGGTCCTTCGAGGAGAGTGTGACTCCGTCTAGGACCGAGAGTTGTATTCCCAGACCTGGTTTCGGGCCGGTGACCGTCAGTACCTCTGTTTTGTCTGGACTGAGCCTCAATCTGTTTTCCCTCATCCAATCCATTACCGCTGCCAGGCAGTCATTGAGAGAGGAGATGCCATCTGAGGTCTGAGCAGATGATCTTGTCATGGAGAAGCATACTGATGACACTGCGCTCCATGCCTCCAGATGATCTCACCCAGCGGCTTCCTGTAGAAGTTAAATAGCATTGGGGACAGGATGGCACCTGAGGGACGCCACAATTAAGCTCGATTTTGGAGGAGCAGCTGTCCCCGAGCCTCACCCTTTGGGACCTGCCAGAGAGGAAGGACCGGAACCACTGCAAAGCAGTGCCTCCGATGCCCATCTCCCTCAGCCGGTCCAAAAGGATGACATGATCTATATTGTCAAAGGCTGCTGAGAGGTCCAAGAGCACCAGCAGGGTCACACTACCCCTGTTGATGCTCAAGCGGAGGTCATCTGAGCAACCATGGCAGTCTCAACTCCATATCTGGCCCGGAAGCCAGTTTGAAATGGATCAAGAAAATCAGTTTCATCCAAGACAGCTTGGAGTTGTGAGGCGACTGCTCTCTCGATCACCTTGCTTAAGAATGGCAGCAAGGAAACTGGTCTGTAGTTATTTCTGTCCAGGGGATCAAGGGAGGGTTTCTTCAGGAGAGGTCTTACAGCCTTCTCCTTCAGAGAAGATGGAACAATACCCTCCCTAAGGGACGCATTGATAACATCCGGAAGGAATGTCCTCAATGTGTCCCCTCCCTGGATGACCAGCCATGATGGACACGGGTCGAGAGAGCAGGTCGTCTTCCTCACGCTTCCAAGGAGCTTGTCCACGTCATCAGTACTTACAGGTTGAAACTCATCCAGTAAAGTGACAACAGCAGAGTCGCTAGGTGCCTCATTTACAGATATATCCTTCCCTCCATCAATTACAGTGGTCCAAATAAGCCACATCAGAGTCAGGTGCTTATGGTCAACCAAGTGAAGAGATGCATTTTCAAAACAGTTGCTCCTTGAACTTAAAATGTGTAAGAAAATCCATAAAATTTCAGTTGACTGATGGCACCTTTTGAAACTAGTTTCATTGTCACAGGTAGTGTTTGGGAAAATAATACACACACACACCGTGCACAGTGTTGGTTTCCTTATTTCAGTAGGAAGAATACCTGCCTCCAAGAGTTGTTCAGAGTCTTAGTTAATATTTGTAAAGCACTTAACGATGAAAAGCACAAAATAAATATTAAGTACTTGACAAAGAACAAAGGCTTGGCTTTGTTCCAAGTTGTAAGTAATTCCTCTTCCTGCCAAATGAATCTAAACTAGTCAGAGACAAGACCTGTTGAGTAAGATGTTCTGTCAGTATGCAACTGGTAAAGGCGATACAGACGGAAACTATGCATGTAAGAAGGATTGGGTCAGGGAGATGTTTCCTGCCCCTGCTTGCAGGGGCCAGTCCCAAGCATAGTGTGATTGCCAAGTTTATTTTGAGCATAGCAGACTTAGAATATGAAGGTATATCACATCTGCATTGCTGGGATTTCAAAAATGGTGGCAGGAAAATTGCCAGAAAATCAGCCCACATCTATTTCAGTTTATCTGTGTTCTGATGTAAAAGCAAACCACCCCAATTCTTGTATTTCTGGGCTGCATCCACACTGTGGAAATAATCTGGTTTGACACCACTTTAACTGCCATGACTCAATACTATGGAATTCTGACCAATTTTCTTGATAGTTTGTGGCACTGGAGCAGAGGGTAGTAAAGACATTTTAAAATTATATTCATTACTTATTTAAATAAATTGTTTTGCTATTGTTTATTCCAGGGAGAGTTCAGGCTTGATTTGCACTCAGACTCATTTATTTGTCTTTTTAGCAGTCCATAGTATCCATAGAACTCTCCTCTGCCACCACATTTCAAATGAATTGATTTTCTTCTTGTAAGCTTTCTTCACCATCCAGCTTTCACAATGTTATATAGAAACTGGAAGTACTATGACATGGGCAATCCTAAATTTTGTACTGAATGATATATTTTTACACTTTATCTAGTTCCTTCATAGCTCCCCTTCCCAGTCCTTGTTCTGATTTCTTGATTACAATCTCCATTTTGATTAAAGACTAAGAACAGAATATATTACATAACATACAGGCTGATTTTCTTCATCTATTCTTTGTTTTGTTCCCTTATGCAACTCATGTTTGCAATATGTTCCATAGTTCCCCTTCCTTTCTGCACCCAGCTTGGACATCTGGCATTTCTTGCTCCATATGTGGTTAAAACTTTGAGCATCATTTTGATTGCATAAGAAATTAATGCACTAGTCCAATAATTACTGCAATCCCGCAGTTCCCATCTGTGGACCATTGTTTTGTTTTCCATCTCAGTTGGCAAATTTTATTTAGATTTTTGAATGGATTCTTTAAGGGATAAATAAACATTTCACTAAGTCAGATTTCATTACCCCGTGTCATGGGGAAATGGATCATAGAATCAGAGAGTTGGAAGAGACCACAAGGGCCATCCAGTCCAACCTCCTGCCATGCAGGAACTCCCAATCAAAGCATCCCTGACAGATGACCATCCAGCCTCTGCTTAAAGACCTCTAAGGAAGGGGACTCCACCACCCTCCGAAGGAGTGTGTTCCACTGTCGAACAGCCCTTACTTTCAGGAAGTTCCTCCTAATGTTGAAGTGGAATCTCTTTTCCTGCAATTTGCATCCATTGTTCCGCTTTCTAGTCTCTGGAGCAGCAGAAAACAAGCTTGCTTCCTCCTCAATATGATATCCCTTCAAATATTTAAACAGGGCTATCATATCACCTCTTAACCTTCTCTTCTCCAGGCTAAACATCCCCAGCTCCCTAAGGCATTCCTCATAGGGCATGGTTTCCAGACCCTTCACCATCTTAGTCACCCTCCTTTGGACACGCTCCAGTTTCTCCACATCTTTTTTGAATTGTGGTGCCCAGAACTGGACACAGTATTCCAGGTGGGGCCTGACCAAATCAGTATAGAGTGGCACTATTACTTCCCTTGATCCAGACACTATACTTCTATTGATGCAGCATAGAATAGCATTGGCCTTTTAAGCTGCTGCATCACACTGTTGACTCATGTTCAACTTATGGTCTACTTGGACTCCTAGATCCCAAGTAGACCATGGAGGCTCCTTGGGCGGTAGGATCAGGAAAAATTAACCAGTTCAGCTATGCCATGTTTTTAATAGTAGGAAAGTAGAAGAGGGAGGAATCCTGGTCAATTTTCAGAGGCACCTATATAGAAGGAAGACCAAATGAAGGTTTTTGTGCTTTGTCACATAGCGTTGTTACAATGAATAGAGAAATCATGTGGCAGGCCAAGAAGAAATTATTTTGGCTATTTTTTCAGACATTTCCAGAGGCTTTTTTGAATTAGAGAGAAATTAAAGAGAAGAGAAGATCTCAGGATAGGGCTGAAGCAGAATTTATAAAAGAATGTTGCAGTTTGGTCTGATACTTCTCACTTTGTTGGAAATGATTCAGAAATATCATTGACCAATATAAGAAACATATTTATAACTTTTTCAGAGCCATACAATATGAAAGAGTCCTGCTGGTCTTAAGAAGGGATAGATTAGCTTCTGTCTTTCATGGTCTACATTATTATTAATTATTATTATTATTATTATTATTATCATCATCCTTTATATCGCGCTGTAAATTTTTACAGTACTGTACATACAATCTTATATTTAGACGGTTCCCTGCCCTCAGGCTTACAGTCTCAAAGAGACAACACAAAAGAAGAAGGGAAGGGTGGTGGGAAAGGGAATGAGGTCCAGTGATTCTTCTCTCCCTCTGGGGCCTGGACCAAGGCAGATGGACTGGAGAGAGGGCTTGGTTTCTTAATACATAGTTAAAAGGAGGCATCCTGGGGCAGATGGCTCAATCCTGGGAACGCTTTCCTGAACTGTATAGTCTTTAACTCAAAATTGAAATTCAGTGATGGCAAAACTTTTAGGGACCGAGTACCCAAACTAAAAGGCCTTCCAGCACTGGGTGTTACCCAGTGACGGGAGAGGGTGTTGCAGGGGCAGTACTTCTGGGATGGGACTTATGTCCTCTGGAGGTGGGACTTCCAGGGCGGGACTTCTTCCCCCTGCCCTCCCGAGCCTTCAGTTGCTTGTCCGGAGACAGCTGAAGACCCGGGGGGGGGGCAGGGCGGAAGAAGAGGAACAGGTGTGCACCTGCCCTCCCGAGCCTTCAATTGCTTGTCTGGAGGCAGCTGAAGGCCTGGGACAGCTCTCCAGAGGCAGCTGAAAGCCCAGGACAGCCGGGAAGGAGGAGGAACAGGCACACACCAATTCCTCCTCTTCCCCACCCTCCGCGTGCCATGAAAAATGGCTTCCCATGCCATCTATGGTCTACATCTTGCTATCTTTTTAAATAGTCTATCAGTGTATGTTAAATTTATAGAGTGCAACCTGGGATTGATCTAAAGTATGATTAGGGCTGTCCAATGACTGAGCACACATTGTATTTATAAATGTTAGTGTCTTAATGGATCCAAAAGGTTTTGCGTGATGTTACGGCAACAAATTTACTGTATTAGATAGTCTACAGAAAACTAGCCAATATCTACTTTCTGCCAAAACTTGATTAGAAACATAATGGTTCATCAAGGAGCTCAGCTTGATTTGGGCCCTTAGAAAGTGGTAAACGTTTACAGGCTTATAGGTTTAGTTTGTGTGCCCAATAATTTAAGATGATATGACACCAGAATATTAAACTGTAATGTGTAATAACAGAATCTGAGAAATCTGTTACAGAAGAGTTGGCTTGTGGGGGTTTCTTGTTCCAAATGATAATTCCTTCCTTGAGTCATAGAAGCTGGTGGCTCATACAGCTGATGGGTCTCTCCTCAGTAAGACTTGATGGATGCCAGAGATGTCCCTGTCCTTTGAGGCCAAGTGAAAAAAGGAATAATGTTGTAGGAGACAATGTCAGCCATCTATAAAACTCCAAGCAGCTTCTGGTAGTCCTTGTTGCTCATTTCCATGCAGTCTTCTTGACTGACAGTTCTTTCCATGCTTGTGTATTTCTTTGGATTCTTTGTAATTTGGTTGAACCTTTGGCTTCTTTGAGTGGCTGAGACTTATAGGCATAGGATAAAGTGTTGTTGTTTTTTCAGTCACAAATATACAAAGGCTCTGGCCCATGAATATGTGTCTCTCATTACATATAAGCTTGACTCTTGCCCATCTTGGCTGATAGGATCCACAGAGGTGGATTAGTTGGATCATTCCATGTAGTTTAAATATCTCATTGTATCATTGAAGAAGGGATGGTGCCTTCACTAAAAGGGAATACCTTCTCTTGAACAAAACTTTCTTGTACAAAGGTATTTGAGAACCACTGCCTCGTTGTAAATACCCTCCCTTTTTGCAATATGCTTAAGAGGAAAGTAGCTGGGGAGTTTAAACCATTCTTTGAGGTCCCTAATTATCTAACCTAATTACCTAATTACTTTGCTGCTCAAAGTGGTGACCAGTGGACCTATGCTGGTCCAAAAGCTATTGGTTGCTGGTCTTCAGCAAGTTGTAGTCAATGGGAACAAATAATGGCTCCAGTCCCTGCCACATTAGGAAGGGAGGGATTAAAAGATTACTGGTCACCCATATCAATTAGCCTGACAAGCACTGACCCATTTTAGTCTGGTTTCAGAATGGGCTTTTGAACTACAATAGTCTGAAAACTATATCAAAAAGTACAATGGGAAGTAAGGTGTATGGTGCGAAGAACAGGGAAGGCATTTGGGCAGCATTTTTCTCTACCTCTGTTTTAAATAAATAAACATGCTATTATTTTCTTTTTAAATATATTGTGTTTTTAGATTCAGTGAATAATAATAATAAAATGTATTTATACCCTGCCCCTTTGAGATCAATTTGTTGTCCTGTGAGAGGATATGATTTTAGGTTTTGCTGACTTCTTATTAATATCATTATACACCATTTTCAAACATTATAAGAAGGTTTTGCTTCCCCAAAATAAATATTTCATTGCCAGTGGTTACTCAAAGAAACTTAGATTTCCATTATGAAAAAAAGGGTCAAATATTAGCATTCCTCAAAATGATTCCAGCCAGATGTTGAAAATAAGTTACAAATAAGAATATTACCCATAATGGTAATAGCTTTTCCCACCAAATTTGTAACATTAATGCTAATGTATTACATTTTTTTAAAAGCAATTACTACCCTTTAGTTGTTATTTTTCAAACATTGTAAAAGTCATTTATGGGAGGGTGGGTGGAGCATTTTTGCCAGTTTACAATATATACATCTTTTTTTAATGAAAAAAATGAAAAGGTTGAAGCTGTGCTAATGTTTGTAACTCTATCTCCTATCATGTTCAATCTAAAAACAGTAGTCACCTATATGACAGATGACATCTAAATTAATCATGCTTCAGAGTGTTCCTGGGACATTAAAATAACAGCAGAGATGCATGCTATCTTTAGTAAGGATGTGGAAGTGTCTTTTGTTGCTCATGGATACTTGGGACCGAAATAGACGCATAATTTCCCCAACACTGCATTTTAAAAAATGAAGAACAGCATTATTTAGAGACAGCATTACCTCTGTGCACAGCACATTTCTACATTTTGTCTAAGGAAAGGGAGAAAGCACACATACAAAACACAGTTTTCCTAAAAAAAAAATTTAAAGTTCTCTCATTCTCTCTGACTTCTTATCATGCAGAAGGGAAAGCAGAAAGCTATAATTGAGGAGATGGTTAAAACTCCCCTCCTCCAGTAATGCTCCTGAGACCAAACTAACATCCAGGTCCTCAGCAACCCCACATCTGCATTTTCTTAAAAAAGAAAATGCGAGAACCAGCCATGGATTTCCTCCATGATGTGGTTTCTCTCTAACTCAATATTGCTCTCCCTCCTAAGGCTCTTAAGTATTTATACCATAATCTTCAGATTATTTTGTCCAAACTCCCACGTGTGATAATAGAGTGCCAGCAGGGCCCTTTCAGTCAAGTCCTGTGTAACATATTTTGGGGAGGGATCTAAATAATAATAATAATAATAATAATAATAATAATAATCTTAATAATTAAAAACAATGAACATGATCCAACCAATCTGAAGAAATTTCAGACTTTGCTGATTTTCTTTGGGATGCTTTTTAAAAAATTATTGTTGAAATCAGTAACCTAAGACTTGGACAAAACAGTTTTTCTGTACCATCTGTGTTAAATTAATCACCAAGGATTTTTCTACATTACAGTATTTATACCGATGTTACTGTCATAGCTTACCTGAAAGAATCTTGAGATTTTCTGGTGTGATGAGTGTGCAGAAAGTTTGTGGAATACTCCTTAGAAGTACACATTCCAGGATTTTCTAGGGTTAGATATTGATTGTTTTAATGTCTTTGAAAATAAATCCTGAATGGTTTTTCATACCTATGTGGAAGAAATGCACAGTACAATCATATACATGCAGTTACATGCGTGATTACTCAGACGTAAAATCTATTTGGATTCAATAAGTAGATACAGACCTCAACTGCTTTCTAACAAGTCTTGCCTAGATAACTTTCAGACTTCAGTTTTATTCTTTTGACTTTTTGACAGTTAATAAAATGTACTACAAATGTCATATATCATAGGTTAGTTGCCTTCCTGTGCAGAATAAAAACAAGTACTATTTCAAAGGATAAAGAAGGAATGGGGATCTTTTGCTTGTCTTATTTGTCATCTTTCCTCTTATTTAGCAACATGATGTTGAATTACGGTTATGAAAGGTTGGAGAAAATAGCTACAGTCAGACATAATCCAGGAATGTGCTGTGCAAGCTTCACTCCACGGCTCTGTCAATGCCCTTTAATTCATCTATTATTCCAAACTTGGCTACTTGCTCTTGACTGATGACGTTTTCACTCTCTGCTGGTGAACTGTGAATGGGTTACTTATGAAAAGTGCCAGACTGGTAATCCTGGAATATGAAGTTATTGATTCAGTCATGTACAGAATAGACAGCAATTTTGGAAGCTTAATATGCTGTCCCACAAAATAACGTGAGGATGACAGATACTTTCCGTAGCATGCTTGTATCAAGAGTATAGAACTTTTTTTTTTCATTGAGGATCGCATTGTCAGCTGGGGATCCATGTGTGGTGTGAACACTTCCTTGTTCACTCACCACCTATCTCCTACTGAAGCACTGTTATCTTTGGTAGCGTGTTTCAATAGTTTAACAGAGGCCAAGCAGTACTTCAAAACATAAATGAAGTTTATTTATAAAATAAAGAAACAAATATTGAAATATACTTAAAGCTTTGTTTGTCTTATTCCTTAGTTACAAAAGTTCCTTAAAAATAATACTACAGCCACTCAGGCAACCTTCTCCAAAATTAAAGCCAAAAGCTTCCTTAACCTCCAAGCTTATTCCGAGCCTCTCTTTCTCAGACTTCCTCAAGCCTCTCTAGTCCCTACTGGACTTCTCAGACCCTTCCCTGGCCTATAACTATCCTATAAATGTTCCCACAGGAACCCCAAGAGCACACCCTCCCTCCGAAGATGTCTCTTCCCTCAAAACTCCAACAAAATAAAAACCCCTTTTGCTCCCTAACAAGGCTCTTTTATAGCCCTGCCCAGCCAGCTTCTCATTGGCTGGACTCCTGGAGCTCTGTGATTGGCTGTTTCCACGGCCTGCTCACTACAGCATCCATGATAGATGTTCACATACTGACTTTTTGGAGTTGGGCAAAAACTTCAGCCTTAGCTTCATCCCAACATTACTACATAAAATAATTTGGGTATAAGGGAGCTACATTTGGATAACTGTGGGAGAAGACCGCTAAAGTCTCCTTTACCTCAACCCAATCTCAATCAGTACTTCTTGCTTATACTGTATTAGTCACTGAGGGAGGAGATGGCACCAGTGTCCTTTCTTGGTGTTGCTGTTTCCATTCCACCATTAGTGAAATAGAAACACTAATAAAAAGTGCTTGAAGATCACAGGGAAAGTGGGTTATTTGACTATGTTAGCATTAGCCTTCAAGGGGCTGCATGCTTTCCACATTCCATTGGTTGGGAACACAGTGTGAGGTTTCAGCTAACAGTTGAGTTGTTTCAAGTTTAGCAGTATAGAATACTGGACTGTTGAGACCTATCTGAATCCAGCTGTCTGAATTCAAGTTTTTTAGAAAACTATAAAGCCAGACTACTATATTAGAATGTCCAGTAAGGAAGCTGAATTTACCATATATACTCTTGTATAAATCAACCTCATGTGGAGGACAGGTTTTGAGGTCAAAACAATGGATTATGTTATCGCCCATGGATAAGTCGAGGATAAACATAGGATGTAAAGGACGAAACAAAGGATAATAATGACAAAGAACTTAAAAATTCCAGCAGGCATTACTGTTTGTGCTCACCCTAAAGACTCGATGGATGAGGAAGAAACTATAGTAAATGGTCATTGTGCAATGTGGTGGTAGGTGACCAGGTGTAGGCAGGGCTAAGAAAAATGTACACAGGTCAAAAAGGATGTAAAGGCAATAGTTAAATTACAGTATTAACTCTCATCAGGAAAGGAATTAACCCCTTCTTTGAGTAGAGTAGAGAAAGGTGAGAGCTTAGTTTGTCCCAGGAGAACCTAAAAGAAATACTAACCCCGTTTGCTCTCAGATCTCCTTTTTGGGGAAGTGCCACAAAGCTGCTATTTTCCTGCCTGGGCTTTCAAAAAGGCCAGAAGCATCACCATGGTGGAGAGAGTAGAAGTGCTTCTTTTAGGTTCTCCTGGTATGGACTAAGCTCTCATTTTTGCCACTCTTCTCAGAGAAAGGGGTGGTTCAATATATATATATATATATATATATATGAGTTAAGGCACATTGACCTGTGGATAAGTTGCTGCAGGTTTTTTGGGTGGTTGTTTTTTTAACTAAAATTTCTAGACTTATAATGAAAATATGCATTATAAGTATTTCACTGTGTTTAATTACTGATTTACTGATATGTGGCTTCTTTGGCTGAGTATGTGTGTCTATGTGTTTTAGCCCTATGAAGATTTTTGAAATTCATAAAACATGAATAATAACAGTTCACTAGATCTTAGTTTTGTCTCTCTTCCTTCTTTTTATGCATTTAAACATTATTTTCTACAGTGAGGAGCTCCGGAAAGAAGCGCGTCAGCTGAAACGTGAACTACTTGCAGCAAAGCAAAAGAGGGAAGAAAATGCCACGAAACCAAAAGAAAGTAACAATGAAGGTAAGACATGAAGTAAAGTAACATGTGTTTGCACTTGTACACCAGTGCAATGTGATAATTTCTCAGGAGGGCAAGGTGCCAAATATCCCCAAGATGTACAAAAATCTAGTCCATCATTTGCTCATGAAAACAAACCTTGAACCTCAGCCAGTTATTATCACTTATTTAACTTTTCCTCAATAGTCCCCTGATTAAATATATGGTAAAATACCTTTTTCTTAAAAGGTTCTAGAGATTTTTGTCCCTTGCACAAAGTCTTACTGATTGCTGGCCATTTATTTTGTAGAACAGAAGCAAATGGGATCAAATGAATATTGAGTCTTTGCCAATATGTATAGCATTTCCTTTTTGGTTTTATTATATGTCCTGGGTTGCATTTCTTTTCTTCTCTTTTAAAATTGTAGTTTATTGTAATCAGAAAAAGAAAAAAGGCACACACAAGTAATATTGGGTTGGGGGAATGTGACATTGTAAATTATGCTGAATATAAGGATTATCAGTTTAATTCTAAAATGCACATTAAAGCAATGTCCCACTTTTTATTTTATTTTATTTTATTTTCATTGTTTCAAAGTTAGTGGTGCTTGTGATTTTATCCAGTAAGTGGCTATAAAGAATCTAGCTACTATTCATAAGTTCATTATAAAGTCTAGATCAACAGTCTCAACATATTCTGGTGGCCCAGTGGTTAAATGCCTGTACTGCAGCCACTCACTCAAAACCATAAGGTGGCAAGTTCAATACCAGCAAAAGGGCTCAAACTCGACTCAGGCTTGTATCCTTCTGAGGTCACTAAAATGAGTACCCAGATTGTTGGGGACAAGCTGTAAACCGCTTAGACACTGCTTAGGCAGTATGAAGCGGTATATGAAGCTGTTTGCTTGACTGCTGTAATCCGCTTTGATTCCCCACTGGAAAAGGCAGGATAGAAATAAATAAATAAATAAATAAATAATGATATTTACCTTTGGCCAGGATCAGTACAATATCCTGGAAGTTTGTACATCTTTTCTTTCCATATTTCTGGAAAGCTTATTTTATTTTATTTTACAAAGTTAAAAAAAAATAAGAATATATTTGCATTGAATAAGGTGACTTAAATTCCCAGGAAATACTAGGAATGTTAATAAGTTGATTTCTGAGGACTGAGGTATATTGCTAGATTATTTTACTGTTAATTCACTATTTAAATTAACATAGACACCGCCCTGATCGTAGGAAGGGCGGTATACAAATAAAGTTTATTATTATTATTATTATTAATTATTATTATTATTATATCGCCCTTGCTGAAACAGTAGTAAAGATCCAAATCTCTATTTGTTATATTCTTCATGTCTTTGAACACAATTCTAGCTGGTAAAGATGGGCAAGGATCAGCTGAGCCAACATCAGACCAGATTAATCCTGTGCAGTATCCAAACACCCTCAATTTAAGCATGTTGGAAATTACTTAGGGTATTTTTGTCCAGACAGCCAGTGTGGTGTAGTGGTTTGGGTGTTGGACTAAGACTTTGGAGACCAGGCTTCAAATTCCTTCAAATTCCTTAGGCAAGTCACAGCCTCACAATCGCAGAGGAAGGCAGTGGCAAACCCCTTACTTATAAGTCTTGCCATGAAAATAATAATAATAATAATAATAATAATAATAATAATAATAAATTTATTTATTTATACCCCGCGCTTCAACCCTAAAGGCTATCAGAGCGGCTTACAATTATTATTTTAATTAGATTATTTTAATTAGATTTTAATTAGGCTTACTCCTCAGGAGACATGCACTGTTAAAATGCTTTCCAGGATCCTGCCATCCCCTTGGTAAGACATTAATGTTTCAGAATCAATACTGAATATTGATTATGTGGCTCTATTAAAGCACATTATCGCAGTCAAACACATTATCACAGTTCATGAGGAGCACTGTGGCACAATAAAGATTTTTCATGTGAATCCATGAGATCTTATGAGCAGGGACCATAGCCTCTAGATCAAGGGAAGTAATAGTGCTTTGGTCAGGCCCCACCTGTAATATTGTGTCCAGTTCTGGGCACCACAGTTCAAAAAAGATGTGGAGAAACTGGAGCGTGTTCAAAGGTGGGCAACTAAGATGGTGAAGGGTCTGGAAACTGTGCCCTATGAGGAGTGCCTTAGGGCACTGGGGATGTTTAGCCTGGAAAAGAGAAGGTTAAGAGGTGATTTGATAGCCCTGCTTAAATACTTGAAGGGATGTCACATTGAGGAGGTAGCAAGCTTGTTTTCTGCTGCTCCAGAGAACAGGACTCGGAACAATGGAAGCAAACTGCAGGAAAAAAGATTCCACCTCAACATTAGGAAGAACTTCCTGACAGTGAGGGCTGTTCGACAGTGGAACACACTCCCTCGGAGGGTGGTGGAGTCTCCTTCCTTGGAGGTTTTTAAGCAGAGGCTGGATGGCCATCTGTCAGGGATGCTTTGATTGGGAGTTCCCTCATGGCAGGGGGTTGGACTGGATGGCCCTTGTGGTCTCTGCCAACTCTATGATTCTATGATTCTAACAAAAGTTGCTTTAAAGCCATCTTGATAATATTGGCTTATTTAGGAGTCACAAGCCAGGATCCTATATTTGGATGTCCCAATGAACTATTCTTTCTTGATTTGTTTTACTCACTTACCTGGAAGGAATAGTAAAGAGGGTATGAACAAAGTATATTTACAAGCACAGAGGTTTTACACAATCAAAGAAGAATGTCAACTTACTGTTATGAGTGAACACTACCAGTATGTTGATTCTGCAATACCAAATATCTTTTTTCTTTTCCTAGCTTACTTATCACGAACGCAACTGAAAAAGATGGCTCTAGCCCTCAGAAGCTTATGACACAAAATACATGTGTTAGTCTTTAATGTGCCACAAGGCTCTTTTTTGTTTTTATTACAGATGGTATATAACATTGGGAATAAGCCTACTGTTTAAATTGGGTTTATGAGGTTTGACTTTTGCAAGCTTTTGGCACTGCATAGCCCGAGGTATTTTAATGCATTTTTAAAGCCTGGTTTGGCAGCAGGATTACAAAAGAAAGATTGAAAGAGGCTTGAAAATTATATCTTGTGTTGCTAAAGCAGCAGAAGATCCTGGAGCAGCTGAAGCATGAGACTTAGTCCAGTGGTCAAACAAAATAAAATGTAACAAATGAAAAAGCAGTTGTTAAAGATTTCCAACTCCTGTAATAGCCATCATTATAGGAGGACTTTTTTCTCTACTATAGGGTCTGAGGGCATACCAGAAGCTATAGGCATTGATACTAGGCTTTGATTCCAGTTTCATATACGGGTTAGTAAAATCAACCACAGTTTCCTGGTTTAGGAGTAAATGGGAAACTGGACTTAAAGGAAGCGTTAGCAGAAAATAGATTGGTATCTACTGGTAGAGCTTGTGATTATCTGGTCTGAAATTTCTCACTAAGAATAGCTTAACAAAGAAAGTTTCCCACCATCTAAACTAGATTGCTGAGGCACAGAAAGCTGGAGTGAAACCAGGAGCAGACATGTGTGGGAAACAACTAAGACATCAGTTTTGATCCTGAATACAAATTCTCGAACTAGTCATGTGCTCAGAAGCTCTGCCATATTAATTCTAAATGACCTAGAGCCAGCTCCCCATGTCACATTTTGTAGATCTCAAGGTTTTAATTTAGAAAATGAAGTATATTTTAAGGCTGAAATCTAACCTTGGTTTAAACTAACCAGGATAAAAACAGTACAGGTGGCAAGAGAGAGGAGGTGTGAAGGGAAAATGCATGGCCCAAATCCAAGTTTATTAAGCTGTGATGGCTACATCAGAATCAGCCCAATATGAAGGGAAATAATGATGTTTGAAATCCGATCCAAAATAATTCCCAGGTACTGCTCTTTCTCACAATTTATTGACACAGACCTAACCAATAAAATTTAGGTGACATAGATCTGTCATCAGAACAGTCTGATGGTACAACTGCTCTGCTTGTTAAGATTTGCCATCAGAAAAGCCAAAAAGGGGTGGTGAAGAGGGTGAGGTACTTCAATGGCTGAAGCAGTTCAGATCCAAACCTGTCCCAGCCCAGGGACATAGCCACAAAGATTAAATATGGTCAAAAGTTTGTTTGTTGCAGTGTGCCTTCGAGTTGTTTCCAACTTATGACAGCCCTAAGGTGACTCTATCACAGGGTTCTAAGAAGCTTTGGTGCAGCTTCTGGCCTTTTAGGACGCATGCATCATTTAAACAACATACCTCCAAAATGACCCAAAGCAGCTTTATTTTGGCCTGTCTGTATGGGCCCCAAAAGCCAAAACTGTGGCTTGTTCAGGCTTACTGTGAACAATGAGCATGAGGGAGTCATTTTTACAGTGACCCAAAGCAGCTTTGTTTTGGCCAGTCTGTACAGGCCCTTTGTTACTTGTGAATGTGGCCCAAAGCAGCTTTATTTTGGCCAGGCTGTACAGGCCCTTTGTTACTTGTGAATGTGGTCACTCTCTACTATGTTGTTGCCTGACAGTAACAACAGAGTAACTCATTCTGTATGATGCCAAAAAAGAAAGGGGTGTTTCCAACAGTTACAGAAGCCATAGTGTCCACTGAGTCCAGTGGAGATAAGAAGAAATAAGTGATTGTGAGTAACACTCATGAGACTTCAGTCTCAGAAACTGAAGTAGGAGTCTGGAGAGTACTCATGTAAGTTACTTGACAAATAAAACAAGGTATAGGGATGACCATGTTGGAGCTGAGTAACTAAAGAGACAGGCAAAAAATGTAAGGAGTACTAGGACTGAGTTTGTGGTGGGCTCTAGCTTTTGGTACATCAAAAGCTACTTGTTCTTCTCAATGGCTTGTTTTTAACTGCTTTCAATTTTATTGATAGTATAATGTGATATTTGTAGCTACCTCTGTTTACTTTTATAGGCCTCCTTGGGTCCCAGATTGGGAAAAAGGCAGGAGGAAGAAGCAGAAATAGCGACCTGTTTTGAATGCATATTTTAACTAAGAAATGTGCACATTTTAAATTATGCAATCTGACATTCAGAATCTTGCCCTATTTTGCCATTAAAGAACAGTTGTGATGCCATCCCCCCCCCCCTCACAACCCAGAGTTTGTTGTTGTGTACCTTGAAGTAATTTCCAACTTACAATGAACCTAAGGCAAACCAATCATGGAGTTTTCTTGGCAAGATTTCTTCAGTGGGAGTTTACCTTTGCCTTCTTCTAAGGCTGAGAGAGTGTAACTTGCCCATGGTTCTCCAGTGAGTTTTAATGGCCAAGTGGGGATTCAAATCCTGGTCTCCAGGGTTGTAGTCCAACACCACACTGGCTATTCCAATCCAGAATAGTTTGCCATAATAGCCCGAGAGTCCTGACTGGTTTACCATGTTCTGGATAGATTGGTTTGTTCATTTTCTTCACACCTTTTCTCTAAATTATATTGCTCAATCTTCCTCCTATTTTGTGAATTTAAATATTTAATTCAAATTGTCATGCAGCAAACCTAAACCCTATACACATGTAGGTTTAGCTAAATGCTAATCTGCTTTGGAAAGATAAAGTGTCAGTTCCTTTCTGGTGCATTATCAAAACAATGCCTCACTTGTGAATTGTCAAAATATAGGCTAGAAGGAGCAACCTGAGCTTTGGAAATAAAGAGAGGATTAAAAATAATGGTTATTTGAGATAACACCTGAGGCAATATAAAAGTCACATTAAATCATTTAAAAGTTTCCAAGTTGCATTTTAAGGGAGAATTACATAAATAACAGTGCCATGTTACAGTGTAAAAAGGCATATCAATAGTTATTTGTATTGTGACTTTTTAAAATGAATGTTATTATCAAATTGAAAAAAAAGTATTAATTTGAAAGCTAAAAAGATAATGTATCACTTCACCCTGTTAATTGTTATTATAGACTACATATACATATACAGATGTTAGTGTTGGGAGGAAGAAATGGAGCACAGAGATTTATAGCAAGGGTGGGGGAGGGGGAAGGATCTGTGCGCTTCAGATATTGCTGCACTCTGCAAATGTTGTTGGACTTCTACTTTCATCAGCCAAGACAGTATGGCCAGAAGATGGGGATCTTTTGACTTAAGAGCGGGATATAAATAATAATAATTATTATTATAGCAGATGGTGTCCAAAAAAATCCAGCAGGTCACATATTCTGTAATTCCATGTTATGTAATTTAGTAGTAACTCTTTCCATGCTGCACTTAGCTGCCATCCCAGATGTCAAGTTATTTCATGTAGACTGGGCCACTTCCAAGAGTCATGGCTTCCACGATGTGATTCGATTTTTGTTCTGTTCTGTTTCATTTTATTTTGTTTGCAGAAAGTTGAATGTTAAAGGATGCATAGGATTGCCATTGCCCATCCAATATAGAAGACTACTGACTCTGGAACCCAGGATTCATTTCCCAGCTCGGCCATGAATCCCTTGGGCAAGTCACATGCTCTCAACCTCAGGGGAAGGCAGTGACAAACCTCCTCTGAATAAATATCACCCAAGAAACCCCCATGATAGGTCCACCTTAGGGTAGCCATAAGTCAGACACGACTTGCACACAACAAAAACACATGCTGTCCCTGATAGCAAGATGATATTGGCCTAGATTTGTGAAGTGGGTATCAGGTCTTGCTGCTGTCAACTAGGAATGAGATGAAGATAATTACAGTAGGAATCTGGGTTTCAAACCCTGCTCAGCCATAAAACACATTGAGCAGGGTTATATAGTTATAAAGATTAGATCAAAGCATCAAATAGGATTATTATTATTATTATTATTATTATTATTTCTAACCCGCCCCTCTGAGTGAGCAGTTGGGGCGGGGTACAACATTTAAAAACATATGCAGTTAAAATATTGCAATCAGTGATCAGTTATCAGCGATTGACTCTGCCCTGCTATTGTTATATTAAAGAGTCTTGTCCTGAATGCTTACACGAGAGTTTTTTTTCCCCCTTTTGGCCAGAGTTGTTGTTTGCTTTCAAATCTTTTCCAACTAAAGCAAACCTACCACAAGGTTTTCTTGGCAAGACTTGTTCAGAGAGGGCCTTTGTCTTCCTCTGGGGCTAAAAGAGTGTGACTTGCCCAAGGCCACCCGGTTGGTTTCCATGGCCAAGTGGGGATTCAAACCCTGGTTTACAGAGTTCTAGATCAAGACTCAAAACACTATGCTCTGCTGGCTCTAAGTACTCAAAATAAATGTCTTCTTGACACCTCTTGAAACTCAGTTCCATAGCTCGTTGCATACTATAGTAAATAGAATGTTTTTCAGCTGTAGAAAGGTCAAACAGGTTTAAGCTAGGAACTGCCTCATTCCCCTGTCACTTTTAGAATTCTTTAGTAAACTGTTTTGTTGTTGATGTTATATTTATTTCTATCACACCTTTTCCCAGTTCAGGACTCAAAGCAGTTTTCAACAAATTAAAAAACTTACTGTTAAAAATCTACAAGATAACAAAAGTTAAAATGAGATTGGACAATCAAAAAATTAAAACCAGATTAAAACATGTATCATTTTTTTAAAAAACTTATATATCAACCCGACAAACTGCTGAAACAACATGCAATCACTCTTAAGATGTTTTTAAAAGTCCAAGTTGATTTTGTCCTACCATCATGAATGCACAAAAGGTAGAAACATTTTCTCTTTTTCCTGGTCACATTTATATATGAAAATATTTGCATGTCACATTTCTGCTAAACAAGGCAACATTTGCTGGTCACTAGTTATAAAGTATAAAGTTACATACCAGGCAGTAGCTTATTGGAGTATAACAGCAATGTAATTAGTAGATAAATTCAAAACATGTGCTTTACTCTTCAGATACTATCAAATACATTGGCACCTTTTAGTGATATAGTTTGTTTTCTCATGCTCTCCTGTTTTGGCACAAAATAGTTTTGATTTTGTGTGCTACTTTTGATAGATCTATTGAACAGCATGACCACCTCGATTATCTTTTAACAATCTTAATAGGGTTTGTTCTTTCTAGTTCTGTAGTTTTATGACTGCATATTCTTACACACCTTGTTGGCTCATTTATTTTGAGTTTTATGTATCTTGAGATCAAAACATCCTCTGATATTTACTTTGAAACTACCTGTGGTGGTAGCTTTTCCAGCAACTGTTTTCCGCATTGCGTTACATTTCTTCCTTCTTGTAAAGAAAGACATTACCCCGAGGCCAACAATTTCACATTCTACTTGTAAAGAAGGACTGGCTTTTTTCCAAGAGCTGTCAACACTGTCCCATCAGATTACTTTAGAATGGGATGTGTATGTGAGGAAACCAAGTGCTGGGAGGAAGATCCAAATCATTGTTCCATATTCATTGCCAGCATACGTGTTCATGCCACTGCTCTGTTGTCATGTTTGACCCACCTTAATCCTAGCAACAGTGGTCTTCTCATCAAATGTGTGTGTGTGCTGCATGGAAAATACGTAGTTCCTCTTTTGGTCCCTGAGACTATGAAGAGGCAGCATAAATGTTGGTCTTACTGTTTTAGAATCTCCACAAACTTGAGGTGACAAGGCACTTTTTAATAGAACTTCATCTAACTAGACATATCTTTTTTCACTATCATCTATCTATCTATCTATCCAAGGTTCCCAAGACTCACTTAATTGTGAGACCTGTTTCTGGATTCAGCTGGTTATTGTCCTGTTTCTTTTGTTGCTTCAAAGTTGGTTTGTTTTTATTATTCCTTTGATATTATATCTTTAAATGCTGTTCATAACCATCTCAAGAGTCTTTATAGTAAGCAAGATGTTCTTAAAACTCTTGCTTCTTAACTGAATGTGTTCAATCTCAAATGTTATATTTTATTTGTGTATGTTTATATACTTACTTAGTATGGCTGACATCCTGTTCAGTACTTATGAGAGCATAAGCTGTTACTTTTACATTAATTAACAACCAAATGTGGCCCACAGAAACTCCATTTCCATCCAGGCAGTATTCTATTTGAAGACTGTTTTAAACACTAAATCTGGATGCTGAGAAATGACAATCTACAGTGCTTTCCCAATTGTAAGACATATTGATAGAAGCAGTTGTAGCAAGACTCCAAGGGATCTCTCTGACTGCCTGTTCTCAGTGTGCTCCATGACCAGCTGTCTGCTACAGATGTCATTTCCCAGGGCTTCAATGCCTCAGAAACTCTTCAGTTGGGGCATGCTGAGAAATGACAGTTGGCAGGGTACATGAGATGTAGCTACATCATTAGGGCTCAGTCATCATAGGTCCAAAACACACTGCAGAAATAATCCAGTTTGAGACCACTTTAACTGCCCTAGATCAGTGCTAGGAAATCCTGGGAACTATAGTTTATTGTGGCACCAGATCTCTCTGACAGAGAAAGCTAAATGCCTCACAAAACTACAGTTCGAAGAAATCCGTAGCATTGAGCCACAATCAATTAAAGCATGGATTATTTCTACAGTGTGTTTGGATCATAGTTATGTTTGACCATGCAGGATCCTGCCCTGTGTTAATATCTTGACTTTACTTTAAGATATAAGGCACTGTTTGCTTCTTACCCCCCTGTTTTTAAGCTCAAAACAGCCATATGAGGTGGGGAGGTGATAATGGTGGTTGGTCAAAAGTCACAAAATAGGTTTAATTTGTTCCCAGGTCTCTCCAGTGACACTCTAGCCACAATACCACATAGATTCTCATAAAAACGTATATTCTTGGAAATAATATATGCTTAGGAATCATCAGGGTATTCCAAATTTTACTATGTCATTTTGTATTGTTTTCCTTGTTTTAGTAACAGGTGTTTTGCAAATTTGTTACATTACCACAACATCAAAATAAAACCCTGATAGGAGTGGATTTAAACATTATGTTAAATAAGCCTCCTTTACAGTTGCAATTGTTCATTTCACTGCTTGCTGCTTGAGGCATTTCCTTCTACAGAGACCCTATTCAAAGTAGTAGAGGAATACAAAATACTTGTAGTATGCAATACTCTTTCAAACCTAACATGTTAATTATTGTATAATATGTTTTAAAATTATTTTTATTGTTTTAAATTGCTTCAAGTGGTTTGACTTGTATGCTGTTCTGAGAAATATTTCAATAAATAAATATTTTGCACTGTAGATGGATTTAAGGGCATATTATTAGCTATATGTGTTACTTTATCTATGTGTTTAAAATATATTTGCTTCACATTTCTGTGTTCGTTATTCAAGCAAACAAGGTTCTGGTGGACCAGAGTCCCCTTAAGTAAGATTGCAGAAGAATCAGAATAGCTGCTTGGACTGATCTTATCATGCAGATATGGACTGTTAGGAACACTGAATGAAATTGGATCTTTTCCAGTGTCCTATCATCACCCCATCCAACCTAATTTATTACATTTATTTGAATTAAGTTTTGTAAACAAAACATCAAAAGCATGCCAGATTAATTTTGTGTGACCTTTGTAAAAATCTGAAATGTTTCTCCAGTAGCCAAAAGTATTTGAACTAAAATGTTTTATGAGAGGGATGGGGTTTAGTAAAAAAGTACATTTTGGGGAGTTTAAGTGTTCTATACAGGGAAATTTAAAGCTTTATTTGGAAATGATTCTGATTAGAATATCTGCCAGTATTTTAAGGCATGGCAATTTAATATGATGCACTTCCCTTATTTTACTTAGATTTTAAACATATGCTTTATAGATGCAGCTAGGGTGTAAAATCCAGTGTTTCATTCCTATATCACTTTGCAAAAAGGAGGCCATACGTTAAAGGAATGTGTTAGTGTAGCAATAAATGCTAACACGTACCATCCACCATAGTTAGAGCATATAGCAGGTCTTTGATTCAAAGCAGAGCAGAAGTTTGCCAGAAAAAAAAGTTTGTATCACCAAAACGGAGGACAGAAATTTTCTTAAAAGTGGCACATTCTAATTTATTTGTGCAGGTAAGTGTGACTGCACTCATGCCTTCAAGATGCCTGTCTGCTCATGGTGATCCTATGAATTTCCTAGGGTTTTCTTAGACAGTGAATACTCAGACCAGTTCCTTCTGAAATATAGCCTACAGCACATTATATTCTTTGGTGGTCTCGTCCAAATAGTAACCAGGGCTGACCCTGCTTGGCTTCCAAGATCAGATTGGATCTGGTACCATTAGGGTATTTAGGACTAGTGTGAAGTTCCCAATCCACAATTATAATAGTACATGGAGATCAGACTGAGCAAGCAGTCAATTTGCTTGCTCAAAATCACCCTCATGGTGAGTTTTATTCTCTTTTTAAATGAAAACCACTTTTTTAGATGTCTATGTATATAAAAATAGTGGTTGTCATTTAGAAAGAGTTGGAATAAATTTCTTTGGGGGGGGGCGGGGGGGAATTGTGACCACGCAAGCTGTCTGCCTGGTCAGTCTAATCTCCAGATATCAGTGTAACTGTGGACTGGGAATTTCAGGTTCCCTGCTAATAGTTTTTTATCCCTAAACTGGACTTAGACCAGGTAATCAGTCCAGTTCAGGTCAAAAGGAATGCCTTCCACTAGAGAACTATCTTTCAAATAGAGGACATACCATGAGGTTTGAAATTTCAGAGGGATGTTCATCAAATAACATGTGCAGCTGATATATAGTAATTGTATTAGAAATTACTATTATATTATTCTATTTTATATATACTACAAAATTATATCATAATTGTATTAGAAAATAAAGATGGATTCTCAAAAAGGATTGAGTCAATGCAGTGGAACCTTCCCATCCGTGGAGTTTGGTTCTCCACCCCCCGCAGATGGGAACAATGCAGATGGTCAAGCCCCAGTAAGAAGCGGCATGCATGCACCACCATTTTCCCTAAATGCCATTTCTCTCCAGATACTTTAGCTTCCTTTTTTTAAAAAAAAAAAAATTGTGGTTAATACTGGTTGGGCTACTTTGTTTTTTTAATGATTAAAACATAAAACTTTTATTACAGATAAGCCAAACTAAGGATCGGATGTGCTATAAATTCAACTTATATCTTCAAGCTGAGAAATAATTTGAGTCTAAAAACACCATTAGAAAAAAGAGGAACAGTTGTTTGTACACGCTTCTCACACTGAGATATCCTTCTTGACGGCTGCTTCGAGACTGTGGAACTCTCCCCCACAAGAAGCCATACTGACTGTAGGCCCATAGTTAGGTATTTAGGGGCCCTAGGCAAAAAGTACATTCGGGGCCCTAATGTCCCGAGTCCTACCATGTGCCACAGGCACCATCTTGGTGCACCACTGTTTACACAGGGCACAAGTCAATGATGTGGCTCATGCACTGCGTCTAAATGGTGCAGTGCACAAGGGATATCATAGCACCACTCCAGGGTGCTCATGGCTCCTCTGTTGCAGCGGACAAAGGAGATGCATTTCGTGGCTCCTTTGGGGCCCCCTTTGGCTGGGGGCCCTGGGGCAGTGCCCTAGTTGCCCCAGCCTAGCTACGGGCCTGACTGACTGCCTCTATGCTCCCCCTCCAGTGGCATGCAAAATCCTTTTATTTAGACAGGCCTTTGGCTATTTAACAGATGGTTGCAAAAACATCTTCTAATGAGTGTGGGAGGAGGTGAGTGTACTATGTTTTTATTCTTTGTGTTTTATGCTTTTAAACTATGTTAAGGTAGTGCTATTTTAAATACAATAGTTTCCTCAGTTGTTTTTAAACTTGATTATTATAACCATTGCCTTTAGCTGTATTTTAATATATGTTGTGAGCAGTCTTGGGTCCATGCTAGGAGAAAGGTGGGATAATTATAGAGAACTAGATACAGGTCCCAAAATGCTTGGGACCAAAATGGTTTAGGGTTTTGGATTTTTTTTTGGATTTTGGAATACCTGTACATACGTACATAACAGGATATCTTGGAAATGGGACCCAAGTCTAAATACAAAATTCATTTATGTTTCATATACGTCTTATACACATAGAAATTATACAATATTTTTTCATAATTTTTTGCATGAAACAAAGTTTGTATATGTATACATTGAACCATCAGGAAACAAAGGTGTCAGTATCTCAGCCACCCAAGATTTTTTTAAAAAATTGGAAGATTTCAGATCTTGGAATTCTAGATAAGGGAGATTCAACATGTATGGAAAATTCTTGTCCCCTTCACCTTAAAACACTATTCTTATCTGAGAACCTAGCACATTTTCAGTAGGAGGTATATTGTGTTTTGTGGCTCTGCGGGTAGACATTTTGTAGAGTCTCAGCCAAGGATTGATTTCTTCTCTTGCTGTCGCAGGAGAAATGGTCTGCTAGACCAATGTCTTTCAAGCTCTCTGATGTGGCGAACTGTGCTAGATTACAGTGCATGCCTGTTAAAAAGCTGTAAATAAGAACAAGAAGTGAATTAAAGTGTGTTTCTCCCTTTTTCTATTTGACACAATCTACTTTCTCTCCAAAGACCTGTCAGCCTTAAGACTTATGCCATCCTTTAAAAAAAATGACACCGGGGTTCAGTATAGATTTACTAATCTGAGACCTTAGTACTTTGCCTTTTCCCTATAATTATCTTCCGTTTGATCTTCTGTTAGTGTCATTTTGTGCTTCAGGTCTGTGTGCTCTTTAATTGCAAAAGCTATGCCTGACAGTTCCTTCTCTATTTTGTAAACTACATAGCAGCCATGTATGTTTGCCTTCTAAGAATAATTAGAGGTTTGTTAATATGGTGAATCAGATAATAAAAATCAAGGAAATGGGCTAATACAATTTCAAAGTATTTATTATTCAGTGTGGTTGTATTATGAGCAACAATTTGAGGTATAATTGTTTTTTTTAAATTATTAAAATAACTATGGCAGTTTAAATATAAGATGTAAGACCAGTCCAGTGGACCAAGGGTTTATCTTAGACTGTCCTGTGCCTGTGCCACATCTCCTTGCCCTGCCCTTTCCTTTTTCATGCCCCACTTCATTCAAGCTTTCATAAACCATAGTTCTGGCAACATTTAAACTAAAAAACCATGGTTTATGAGAGTGCCAACAAACCAGAAACCAATATAATCCACCCTAAACATTCCATTATGAAATAAAAGGTGTTTCTTTATCTCCTTTTCTTGATCAGTGAATTCATTCCTTTCAATGGCTTCTAAAACAATTAAAGAATCCATTGGGGGCAATTGGCTTACCACTTAGGGAGTATTAGTTCACTGATAAGTGGTATAGAAATGTACTTTCTATTGCTATTCTATTTTTTTAAAAAACAAAAAAGAAAAGAAGCCAATCCATGCTTAGAACATAACTACCATTTCAGAGCCAATCACTTATCATTTTTACCATAGCCAGAAGATTTTTTAAAAGTTCACATCTCCACAAATGTGTAAAATGTAACAGAAGTGACAAAATGTTTAAATCTTTAGTTTTGACCAGTTAGTCATAGTATTACCTCTACTGTCACATCCAAAATAACTGAAAAAGTGGATGAATCCACCATGATTGCTGCAGCAATTACTTAAACAAATTACTGGTTTTCCTTCATTAAACTTTTTTGTTGCTTCTGTTTGTGTTTTTTTTTTATTAACATGATGAAATCTGTCTATGCTTTTGAGAAATGTGCATTTCCTTTTCTCAGTGATTTGTGGTTTCCTCAGCCAAAAAGACATGACAAAACAAGAAAGCTGTCAATAGTTACCATTAAATGCAAGAACAGCAGCCAGCTATAACAGCTGGAAAGGCAGTGCCTGGAGGCAGCATCATTCAACATCCTATAGGGCTAGTCTTGGGCACCAAATAAAAATGTAAAATAGATTAAGACAAAGTGTTGCTGAAAGCTGGAAACCTGAATCCAGTCTTGCAGATAAAGGAAACATTTGTCTTGTACCTTCTCCCCAGGACTTTGTCTAATCTCTTGATCCTGTCCTTGTCTGAATATATTGAATACTGAAGAATTTTTCTCATTATTCTGCACAGTTAGTTTTCAGCATGGTCATTGCATTTTATTACTTTACAATATCTGCATTTCCTCACTGTGTTTACTAATCCAAATATACTACAGTAATTGTCCATTGTTGTTGTTAATTGTTGTCAAGTCAACTTCGATTTATAGCCTTAGAGATCATCAGATAGAATTCTTGATACATTTTCTATCTATGTTTGTAATTCTGGATCTTTAGTATTCATTTAGATGCTAAAGGACTCATTTAGATTTTTCTAAATTTACTGATAACAGGCATAGTAACATTCCGTTGGCCTGATCTTCCAGTCTTGAGAGACAAAACAGAGTGGAAGGGTTTACTGTAAGAATTATTTAAGTTTGTTGGTTGAACTGAAGCTAAGCCAAAAATAAAGTTTGAGAACTGAGTAGCTAGGCTAAAATGGAGAAACAACTCTATATTTGCAAGAAGAATGGTACACTTCTTTCTCCTCACACTCCTTCTCGTACCTTCCGTTCTGGTAGTCATGGTCCCCTGTCCTAACCTAGGATTTCCACTGCCCTGTCCCGGATTCATTCCTTCCCACTTGCTGCCCCTCACTTCTGGAACCTTCTTCCCCCACATATGCGCCTCATCACTTCTCTAACCAGTTTCAAAATTGAGTTATTGTTTAGGGAAGCATTCCCAGAATTGTGCCGTCTGCCCCAGGATACCTCATTTTAACTATGTATTAAGAAGCCAAGCCTTCCCTCCAGTCCATCTGCCTTGGTCCAGGCCCCAGAAGGAGAGAAGAACCACTGGACCTCATCCCCTTTCCCACCATCCTCTTTCCCACCACCTTTCCCTTCTCCTGTTTGGAGCCCTGGTGGCACAGTGGTTAAATGCCTGTACTGCAGCCACTCACTCAAAACCATAAGGTGGCGAGTTCAAGACCAGCAAAAGGGCTCAAGCTTGACTCAAGCTTGCATCCTTCCGAGGCCGCTAAAATGAGTGCCCAGATTGTTGGGGGCAAGTAGCTTACAGTTGTAAACCGCTTAGACACTCCTTAGGCAGTATGAAGCGGTATATAAATGAAGCTGGTGTGTGTGTGTGTCTTTTAGATTGTAACCTTGAGGGCAGGGAACCACCTAATTATAAGATTGTATGTACAGCACTGTGTAAATTTACAGCACTGTATAAATAAAGGTTACTACTACTACTATTAATAACATTACAATTTTAAAATGTATCCCTACATATTGTTATTGGTAGCATTGAGATTCAGATTCATGAATAAGCATATACCTGACTTACATATTTATATTTTCAAGCCAGGAAAGGTAAATAGTCTGACATTAATCACAGATTGACTAATTGAGTTCTTAGAGTTCTGCATGGAAACATATGATAGCCTCAATTTAGATTCCATATAGAGACATTGTGTGTGTGTGTTTGCCTTCAGGTCCCCTCTTGACTTATGGTGACCTCATGAATTTCATAGGGCATAGATGACTACATAATTCTCGGAATTTTTAAAATTGATTTATTTCACAGATCTATTCATTTTATAAACTCAAATTCATTTTCAGTCATTTAATAATAATAATAATAATAATAATAATAATAATCTTTATTTCTAGCCCGCTCCTCTGTGAGTACAATCGGAGCGGGGTACAACAAGATTAAAACATACAAATTAAAACACTTCATTGACCCATTCCCAGCCACCCACCCCTTAAAAATAAATTAAATTAGCAATAATTTAAAATCAACAACAATCACTTTACAATCACTTATAATCTTCATATGTAATCAGTGTGAAGGGGAATTTCACAACATTACAATTTACTTTCCATGAGTCAGGCAGTCCATCATTTGCTCATAATGGCATAGCGCAAATGTCATCCTCTCATATTATATTGTCCACATGACAATTTACACTCATTCTTAATAAAACATTCCTTTACTCTAAAGATTCATAGCAGGGCTAGGCAAAGCATGCCCCCCCACATATTGTCAGCATAGCCAATAGTGAGGAATACTGAGAGTTACAGTTGAGGAACAGCTGGAGGACTATACTTTGCCTACCCTGATTTAGAGTAATTGCTTGCATAGTTTAGGTTGTACTCCTTAAAACATCTGCTGGGATGCAAGCCCCAACAAACACGTCAGGGTTTTCTTCTGTATAAACAAATATAGGATTTGTGTTCCATTCAGTTTTGGTTTGAAGATGAAGACTTGATTCTTGAACATATGGGCTTGGATTGTAGCCTTTTGGATTGTAGCCTTTTCCTCCTAAAGACACTATTCAGCTCTAACTTTCTCACCTATCAAATTATAAGATTAATAAAGGATGTTACTGAGATATTGTTACTTTGAGTACGTGAGGAGTTTGCGCATTAAAATTATTGTGTGAATTAAAAACAATGGAGCTTAGTGTACTTATAGTTTTTCTATTAAGTGCAGCAGTAAGCATAGCTTGAAGGTCAGGAAAGGAAGGGAGTCTTGGGCTGCATCCACACTTCAAAAATAATCCAATTTGGCATCACTTTAACTGCCAGGGCTCAGTGCTATGGTATTCTGGGAATAGCAGTTTGTTGCTCTGCTCTGGTTCCGCAACAAACTACATTTTCCATAATTCCATAATTCAATTAAAGTGCAGTTAAAGTGGTGCCAAATTGGATTATTTCTGCAGTGCAGATGCAGCTTTTGTCCCTAGTGATTTCATCTCCTGAGCCGCTATCCTTTCCAACAGTTTTCCATGGGGCCTGTATGTGGCTATGGCTATTTGAGATAGCATGTGGATTCTGTAGCTGTACTTCCCTGCTCAACGTTTTCATTTCTTAGCTGATGGAGTTGTTGTAAGAGGTAGTGCAGAGACTTCCATCAACTTTAAAAACTTCAGCTTTCAAACCATGACCATCTTGTCTGGGATACCTTTGAATTTAACTCTTGAAGAACTTAAGGGAGATATTGGATTCCAAATTTTGGAATGTTACTATTTTTTTAAAAGAGATGGTTCACCAAAAATTTGCAAGGAAAAGATAGAGTATTATGTATGAATTCAAACATCTGTAATATATTTGAAAGATTAGCGTACTGAAAAAATCCCAAGTAAGAACAAAATTCCTCTCTGAAGGTAGGAAACAAATAACAGTTGTTCATCTGGGAGTTGGAGCACATTCATTGTAAATGTTCTTTGTTTTTTAATGGAATAAACTATAGTTAATTGCTAAATCTGCAAGTTTTAACCTGGGATCATTGTTTTAGGTAATAATTTTGGGCAGTGAATTGGTGCAAAGTAATTAAAAACAAAACAAACAGAATACACTTGAAAAAAATAGTACACTTTTGCAGTTCATCACAGTTTTTAAGATTATACAATGGAGCATAAAATTTTGATATCATAAGGTGGAGTAGTTAAGTATCAGGTTGTAAACCTAGACAAAATAGCAGATGAATAAGGTATTACCCCATTTCTAAGCATGTATATTTTTATTCATACAAAAAAAGGCAAAAAGCAAAGAATTTTCCATGCAATTGCATTTTCATAATGTTTTTAATAATATCCATTGCTATTAGTTTAGCTGTAATAGTAATCCAATCCTGTTAGCTACTTTTAATTCTCTTTCCATTTCTTCAGAAAAAGTATTCCTGTTTTAATTTGCAATATGAAAAACTTGTACCGGTACAATTTGCCAAAATTTGGGGTGATCAGTATATACCCACGAATAAGCCCACTGAGCTTACTTCAGTGTCAACATGCAGAGATGTGTACTGTTATCTCAGCAAACTATCCCTTATAATGACTACATGTGTGGATTGCCTAATTCGACAGAAGTAGTCTATATAGACATGTGTTTTATCTTTTATCATCTGCACTTACAAGTATTGCATCCTTGAATAAAACATATATTTTCACTGTTTTCTAAATGCAGAGGAAAAAGCTGTCCCAAATAGCATAGTTGCAGAATACTTAGAAGAGAAGAAGAAATATGAACAACTGAGGAAGCAACAGCCAAAGAAAGGGTCATCTCGTGAAGACCAGGTAAATAACCTAATAATTGGTATATTATTGAAATCAGAGTGATTTTTTTAGAAATTGATTTTTTTCTCTCCATTAAGTTGTTTACCAAGGAACCCGTCTATTACAGAAGATTCTTGGCTTCATGGTCAGTTCCGACACAGACTCACCATTGCACTGTGTGAACTGTGAACACATCCAGGTGTTTATTCTTATCCAGACCATGTATTGCGAGGAAATAATGGTAAAAATAGGAAAGCTTCCTCTAAAGGTCATTTATATATTATTACTCATCTGTTCATTGAGGAACTCTTGCCTTCTCATTCAGTTTCTAACTACTGCCTAAGCAGTTATATGAGAAAGTGACTGAGTCAGACAGGTCAAAGCAAAGTCTGCAGCAGGGAAAGACAGGTAGGTGGAGCAACTTCAAAAAAATATCCCTCAAAGAAACAGAGTTAAAAGACAGCTTGTTTTTCTTCATAATCTCTGTGTTGAAACTAACACAGAAGAAAGAAAAGGAAGTAGCATTAGTGACAGAGTTTGGAAGAAACTACTCACAAAGGGCCCAGTGCTCAGGTCCAAGTATCCAGCACATTATAAATATATTTGCATGGCAATGGCATAATGGGTGAACATTTCAAAACCACTGTGATAAATTTCTGGGCTTATGTGTGCACATTCAAATACACACACACCCCAAACTAGTGATGCTGATGACGCTCATAGCCTCCTGTGAATGGATAAGGCAGCAGCATAAAGCGTTTCAGAGACCTTTGCAAGAGAATAATTGAGGTACATGAAACTGGACTGAGGCAAATACTCAGCGTAATTATTCGCTTTACAAAATTTGGATATCTCTTTTTAGAACATATATTCATCAACACATAAGAACAAATTTAAAACTAAAACTAATTAAAGTTGTTCAGCCAAGAGGGAGCTCAAATCGGGCTTCCCTCAAGGCATGATACTGTTGCCAGTTCTACTCAACATATACATGAAGCCACTGGGTGGGATCATCCGGAGACATGGAGCAGGGTGTTATCAATACGCTGATGGCACCCAAATTTGTTTCTCCATGTCTCGGACTGCTTCAATGACCAAGGATGGCATCTCCCCTCTGAATGACTGTCTGAGGTCAGTAATGGATTAGATGAGGGAAAATAGACTTAAACTGAATCCAAATAAAACAGAGGTACTCGCTATAGGCAATCCTATTCCGGGTGTGGTGATAAGTCCTCCAGTCCTGGATGGGATCACACTTCCCCTAAAGGACTGTGTTCGTAACCTAGGGGTACTCTTGGACTCGTCACTTCGCCTCTCATCTCAGGTTGATGTGACAGCCAGGAGTGCCTGCTATCAGATTTTGGCTGATACATCAGCTGCAACCCTTCCTGGAACGGGAGAACCTAGAAACAGTTGTATATTCACTGGTAATCTTTCGTCTCGATTTCTGCAATGTGCTCTACATGGGGCAACCCTCATGCCATGTTCGGAAGCTGCAATTGGTTCAAAACATGGCAGCCAGATTAGTTACAGGGAGTTCTAAATTTTTTCTTAAAAAACTTTTAGAATCCCCACACTGGCTGCCTGTTAGCTTCCGGACACAGTATAAGGTGTTGGTCATTACCTATAAAGCCCTACATGGCTTGGGTCCGTCATACTTGAGGGAACACCTCCTCCCATACAATCCTTCCCGCACACTCAGGTCCTTTGGGAGGAACCTACTGCAGCCAAAGAAAAACAGGCTGGTGGCAACCTCCCAGAGGACCTTTTCAGCTGCTGCTCCAAAAATATGGAATGACCTGCCAGCGGAGATCCACCATATAACATTGTTGGAGGCCTTCAAGAAGGCAATAAAGATGGATCTCTTCCGGCAGGCCTTCCCTAACTGACCTCCTCAGATTTTTTAACAGTCCATCTGTCTCACTGTTCCCATCAGATGTTTTCCAGTCTTATAAAACAATTGTTTTTATTTATTTTTATTTTTATTTTTTTTAACTGTTCCCCACTTGCTGTTACCCACTTCGATCCAACACAGGGAGAGGCGGGATACAAATTATTATTATTATTATTATTATTATTATTATTATTATTAAAACAATGTGTTCAGTCAACTTATTTTACAATACATGATAAACAGATTTCATCACTTAATCACTTAGCGTGGTACTGTAGTTAGGAAAGACTGGCATAGTGAATGATGTGTGTTTGTATTAATCATGCTTTAATTCCAGACATTGGCACTACTGGACAGATTCAAATCAAAACTAAACCAAGCAATAGCAGAAACTCCTGAAAACGAAGCATCTGAACCTGAAGTTGAGGATGATGAAGGATGGTAAGGAATTTTGGAATTCTTGTCTTGGGGTTGCGCTACTGTCCAATGAACGGCTAGTGAGGGCAGTACTGCTAACGCCTAACGCAACACATACGCATCCCTGGGGCTCCGGCCCCAACGAGGGAGTCCGGCCAGAGAGAGGAGAAGGAGAGGAGCTGCTTGGCAGCCATTTTGGGGACCGTGTGCTTGAGACCGTGTGCTCGTTGCTGAAGGGGAGGAGCTTCTGTGAGTCACATCTGTGAGTCACAAGGGGGCGGAGCTAGCAGACTAGCTTTATATACCACCTTCCAGAGCCTTCCAGAACAGTCCGGCCAGAGAGAGGAGAAGGAGAGGAGCTGCTTGGCAGCCATTTTGGGGACCGTGTGCTTGAGACCGTGTGCTCGTTGCTGAAGGGGAGGAGCTTCTGTGAGTCACATCTGTGAGTCACAAGGGGGCGGAGCTAGCAGACTAGCTTTATATACCACCTTCCAGAGCCTTCCAGAACAGTCCGGCCAGAATTTTAGTTTTCTTTAACTGAACAACTCTGCTCAAGTGGCATTAGGTTAGAATCAGATATTGAAACAGAACCTTCCCTTTAAGTGCAAGATAGCAGCCAGTACTTACCTTTAAAGAAATATTCCCAGTAGATTGACTGTTATATTTATTACTAAAGACTTTGCAGTATGGAGGGATCTGCCACAGTCACCTGCAACTCTTGTGGGATGTTTCTCTTCTTGCCTACAGTAGTGGAGAACTTCACATGCACCAAGTGCAAGTTGGTAGCACTCTTGGAGGAGAAAGTGCAGCAGCTGGAGTCCAGAGTAGCTACACTTCAGCAGATTGGGGAACAAGAGGATTTCCTGGACACAATAGAACTAACCATCTTGGATGAGTACCATGCAGAGGAAGATGCTAGGGTGGAAGAGGTCACTTGCCAAACAGAGGAGGCAGACAGCTGGAGGAATGTCACAAAGAGTAGTAAACCAAGAAGGAATTGTTCGGGGAGCTTGCAGCTAGAGAATCGATTTGAAGCTCTTTCCCTTATCAAGGAGGATGAAGAAGAGCAGCATGGACAGACTTCAGGGACAGAGCAAGGGAGCCTGAGAGTCCCACCCGAGGGAACAGTCGCTGCTAAGCCTCGGAGGAGGCGTGTGGTCGTAGTGGGGGACTCCTTGCTGAGGGGTACAGAAGCAGTGATTTGTAGGCCTGACAAGATGTCTCGAGAGGTGTGCTGTCTTCCAGGTGCAAAGATCCGGGATGTGACAGAGAGGCTGACAAGACTGGTCAAGCCTACTGACCAATACCCCTTCCTTTTGGTCCACGTGGGAACTAATGATACTGCAAGACACAGCATTCAGAACATCAAAAGGGATTACGAGGCGCTTGGTAGGAAGCTGAAAGAAATGGATGTACAGGTTGTCATCTCGTCTCTTCTGCCAGTTGAAGGGCATGGTCCAGGAAGGGAGAGGAAAATAGCAGAGGTGAACAACTGGCTTCGCAGATGGTGCCGCCAAGAAGGATTTGGATTCTTGGATCATGGGCTGCGGTTCCATGAGGAGGGACTTCTTGCAACAGACGGGTTGCATCTCACGCCAGTTGGAAGAAATGTTTTTGCCAACAGTCTCAAGAACTTGATCAGGAGAGCTTTAAACTGAGTTCCGAGGGGAAGGGAGACAATATTAAGGAACGCAAAAGGGATGGCGTAAATAGTCAAACTGACATAGAGGAAACAAGGCAAACAGTGCAAGGACCCAACAGTGGGAGGCAAAAAAACTTGCACAGGCAGCAAGTAAAAGGGAACCATGGTCTGCGATGTCTCTACACTAATGCACAGAGCATGGGAAATAAGCAAGATGAACTCGAACTCCTAGTACAACAAGGCAAATATGATATAATAGGCATCACTGAAACCTGGTGGGATGAGTCTCATGATTGGAATGTGGAAATAGAGGGGTATAACCTTATTAAGAGAAATAGGCCAAACAGGAAAGGAGGAGGAATAGCACTATATGTCAGAGATATTTACACCAGTGAAGAGATCCTGGACATCAATCATGGAAGCCAGGTGAAGAGCATCTGGATAAGAATTAAAGGGGAGGGAAACAACAAGGGTGTTACGGTGGGAGTCTACTACAGACCCCCAAGTCAGACTGAGGAATTGGATGATATCTTTCTAGAACAGATGACCACACAGTCAGAAAAGAGAGATGTAGTAGTGATAGGCGACTTCAACTATCCTGATATTTGCTGGAAGTCAAACTCAGCAAAATCCTCAAGGTCTAGCAAATTCCTCACTTGCCTGGAAGACAATTTCATGGTCCAAAAGGTGGAAGAGGCAACAAGGGGGTCAGCTATTTTAGATCTGATCCTAACCAACAAGGAGGACTTGGTTAATGGGGTGCAAGTGGTGGGATCATTAGGTGGAAGTGACCATGTTCTCCTGGAGTTTGTAATACAGTGGAAAGGAGAAGCCAGGCAGAGTCAGACACGCATCCTAGACTTTAGGAGAGCGGATTTCAGTAAACTTAGAGAAGTATTGAGGGCGATTCCATGGTCAGAAATACTAAAAGATAAAGGAGTTCAGGACGGATGGGACTTTCTCAAAAGGGAGATACTGAAGGCACAATTTCAAACAGTTCCAGTGAGAAAGAAAAACGGGAGGTGTCTCAAGAAACCAGGATGGATGACTAAGGAACTTTCAACCGAGCTAAGTTTGAAACGGAACATGTATAAGAAATGGAAAAAGGGGGAAATCACGAAAAAGGAATTCAAAGAAATAGCAGGCATGTGTAGGGGTAAAGTCAGAAAAGCTAAAGCGCAGAATGAACTCAGGCTTGCTAGAGAGGTTAAGAACAATAAAAAGGGCTTTTTTGGATATGTCCGCAGCAAGAGGAAGAAGAAGGAAACGGTAGGGCCACTGCGTGGAGAAGATGGCAAAATGCTAACAGGAGATAGAGAAAAGGCAGAATTACTCAACACCTTCTTTGCCTCAGTCTTCTCAGAAAAGGCAAAGGGTGCTCAACCTGAGGATAATGGAGCAGAGAACAGAATAGGGGAATTTCAGCACAGAATAAGTAAAGAGATAGTAGAGGAACACCTTGTTAATCTAAATGAATTTAAGTCTCCGGGACCAGATGAACTCCATCCAAGGGTATTAAAAGAACTGGCAAAAGTAATATCAGAGCCATTGGCAATCATATTTGAAAACTCCTGGAGAACAGGAGAGATCCCAGCAGACTGGCGAAGGGCAAACGTTGTCCCCATCTTCAAAAAGGGGAAAAAAGAGGATCCCAACAATTATCGTCCAGTTAGTCTGACATCAGTTCTAGGAAAGATTCTGGAGCAGATCATTAAACAGAGAGTCTGTGAACATCTAGATGGCAATGCCATAATCACAAAAACTCAACATGGGTTTCAGAGAAACAAGTCATGCCAGACAAATCTAATCTCTTTCTTTGATAAAATTACCAGCTTGGTAGATGAAGGGAATGCTGTGGATATAGTATATCTTGATTTCAGTAAGGCCTTTGACAAGGTTTCCCATGACATTCTTGCAAACAAGCTTGTAAAATGTGGGCTAGACAAAGGAACTGTTAAATGGATCTGTAATTGGTTGACTGGCCGAACCCAAAGGGTGCTCAACAATGGCTCCTTTTCATCCTGGAGAGAAGTGACCAGTGGGGTCCCACAGGGCTCTGTCCTCGGCCCAGTGCTATTCAACATCTTTATCAATGACCTGGATGACAGAATTGGGAGCATACTTATCAAATTTGCAGATGACACCAAATTAGGGGGAATAGCTAATACCCCAGAGGACAGGATCAAGATTCAAAATGACCTGAATAGACTAGAAAGCTGGGCCAAAGCTAACAAAATGAAATTCAATACAGAGAAATGTAAGGTATTGCACTTAGGGCGGAAAAATAAAATGCACAGATATAGGATGGGTGACACCTGGCTGAATGAAACTACGTGTGAAAGGGATCTAGGAGTCCAAGTAGACCACAAGTTGAACATGAGTCAACAGTGTGATGCGGCAGCTAAAAAGGCCAATGCTATTTTGGGCTGCATTAATAGAAGTATAGTGTCTAGATCAAGAGAAGTAATAGTGCCACTGTATTCTGCTTTGGTCAGGCCCCACCTAGAATATTGTGTCCAGTTCTGGGCGCCACAATTCAGAAAGGACATTGAGAAACTGGAGTGTGTCCAAAGGAGGGCGACAAAAATGGTGAAGGGTCTGGAACCCATGCCCTATGAGGAACGACTTAGGGAGCTGGGGATGTTTAGCCTGGAGAAAAGAAGGTTAAGAGGTGATATGATAGCCCTGTTTAAATATTTGAAAGGATGTCATATTGAGGAGGGAGCAAGCTTGTTTTCTGCTGCTCCAGAGAACAGGACCCGGAACAATGGATGCAAGATACAGGAAAAGAGATTCCACCTGAACATTAGGAAGAACTTCCTGACAGTAAGGGCTGTTCGACAGTGGAACGCACTTCCTCGGAAGGTGATAGAGTCTCCTTCCTTGGAGGTCTTTAAACAGAGGCTGGATGGCCATCTGTCAGGGGTGCTTTGATTTGGATTTCCTGCATAGCAGGAGGTTGGACTGGATGGCCCTAGTGGTCTCTTCCAACTCTATGATTCTATGATTCTATGATTCTAGTTTGTTTAGGAGGAAATAAAGTGGTGTTACAGCCATAAGTGCTTGCTATCCAGAACCATATATGAGGTCTTGGTAGGGTGTCCTTCATTTGCTAAAATGCCTTATAAAATTTAGCACAAACTATTTACAATTAAGAAGAAATATAGGGAGACTTACTATATTGCATATATCATGAAACCCTGACAGTCTATTCCATACATCTTAGGAACTTCATCAGGTTATTGGCCAGAGAAGTGCTAATGTTATCAAACTGGGATGTAATGATCTAAAATTTCTCTCCCTTATACAGCATGTGGCCTTTCCTGAATCCAAGTACTAAAACTTATATGTATATAAGCCAGAGCAACTTAATGGAAATATTAGTCTAATTGAAACAGACTAGTTCTGTTAGCAACTGCTCTACCAGAGTAATTAAGGTGGCAGAATCAACTTCTGCATGGGGATAACCAGGCTTAACACTGGTGCAGTATAGGACTGTGAAATGCTATGTCAAAACCTGTTTTGGACCTGTAGAAACTAGAGAAAGCCACTGACAGCTGTTTAAAGGGTATTCTGAGAGCCATGAGATCAAGGCCCAATTGATTTTGTTTATTTTATAGCACCCTTCAACAAAGTTCCTTGAGCGTTTACAAAAATAAGATAAAACACACAACTTAAAGCACACTAGTGGTGTAAAGAAGAAAAATACATTACACATGCAGACATGCATATATATATATACATATACATACAACTGAAAGAATAAAAATGTCTTTGCTCAGCCCTGGAAAGACAAAAATATTGGCATCAAGTTGGCCCCTTTAGAATTCCACAAATGAGGCACACCTTTAAGACAGTACAGTCTCTCTGGTTGACAGCCTGCCTTATACAGAGAGCTGAAGAGCTGCTGAAGGTTACCTCAGAGCAAAAGAAGGTTGATGTGGAAGCAGGCACAGCTTCAGATATTTGGATCCTACGCCATAATGAGCTTTAAAGATCATCCACAGGGTCACTATGAACCAAGGTTGACTCGAGGGCAGTTAACAACAACAAATCCATTTAGATATGTTTAGACACTTATCCTAAACTTGGAAATAAATTTCATTTCCCACTATAACTCACCTCTAAGTATGGGGTGGGTGAAGTCACTCCCCATGGCATATACAGCCCCCATAGCATCCCATCCACACTGACCCAACCCCTTTGAACATCCAGAATCTTTTTTAACAATGGGCCATTTTGCTGCATTCTCTCCTATGCTGGGTTTTATGCTTCTGCGAGCCTTTTCAAAACCAGGAATGGCTTTATAATTGAAGAAAGGCATCAGCGGCTCTAAAACCGGCCAGGGCATTAACAAATACTGCACAGTTTTTGGCCTGAAGGGTGAGTGAGGCTTTCAAGGCTTACCTGGAATGAGCCTTTTAAATAAAGAAAGCATAAATTTTCCCTCTGTGGTTTGTTTATTGGTACATCTAAACCTCAATTTCTAGTCATTTTTCTCTCCTAATAAACCAGAATCATAAGCTACTTACAAATCTGGTCTATTGTGCTGCTAATTAGGAGAGCAACAAGTTAGTCATCACACTTCTGACATAATGCTAAACAAACTTCTTGTTGTGTTTAGCCACACTTGCTAAGCAGGTGCTCTACTGTTTTAGGAAGAGGGGTGCTAAGTTCTTAATAGAAGGCAACTTGTATGAATTACATTAATTTGCATCAATTACAGTTAGTCTAATTTGAATCTCAGTTTGCCTCTAAAGAAGAGAATTAAAGTGTATGAGGGAGAAAGATAAACTAACCCTGAGAGATAGCCCTGATGACCAAACCATAGTTTTGTTTCTTATGTGTGGTTTGAACAGGAAGATTATTCTTAACATTAGAAAGTCATAACTCTTACCTTCATACAGGCTTATTTTACAAAAATGGGTGTATAGCTAATAGTTCCTACCATGTTATAATGTACTGTAACATTTGAAGCGATTGCTTGTTTAATATGCTACAGTTCATGCTAACAAGATTTCCCCCAGTGCTATCTAAAAGTCAAAAGAAAATAGCATTAAATATTTATTGGAAGACAAAACACGTAGGTGATGGTGGAGACATAAGGCCTTGAGCTGACATGTTAAGAATAACAATTCTTTTTCTTTGTACATTTCATGGGTAAAGGACACAGGCATTCTCCTAGTGTTGTCTCAAAGACTTTGCTTGCCAAAGGTTGCCTTCATTTGTAAGAGAAAGGAGAAAACTGAATATAAACATGAATGTAGTTAAATGTTCCCTGCAATTTGTATCTACTTTTCTTAAATTCTTGAGGAGTTTACATTTATATGAGGTAGCAGGAAGGAAGGGAACCTGCTGGGTTTTGCTACATTTGCAGCTACTGTGAAAATGTTCACTGTGTTTTGAATTACTGTGTTGGGAATCCTAGATTATACAGCCGACTCCACCTCAATTTCTGCATTTGCTGTTCAGGTCATGGTGCATTCATAATAATATAAAAGATAGGGTAAATAATGTGATTGGTTTTGTTTGTTTCTACAAAGAGTTAGGTTACGAAAATGTAGATCTAATCTGCACTGATACCTCATTTTCATCAAAAATTATTTTGTATCCTTTTTAAACAAATGGTCTTGGCCAGGGGGTTGAACTTAATTAAATTACCAGTATGTGACAGAACGCTCAGAGGGAATACTCAGCAGACAGCAGCGGGTGCAGCTCATGTCTCTTCACAGTCTATTTGTGATATTGTCACCCCTCCATAGCCATGGATTCCAGCATCCACGGTTTGAAAATATTGAAAAAAATGTATAAATTCCAGAAAGCAAACCTTGATCTTGCCATTTTGTATAAGGGGCACCATTTTACTATAGACGTTATTACACCAGTCCCTTTCTTGCCTCTTTCCCACTGCAGTCCAGCAATCAAAAATAAAAACCCCTTCTTCTGAGTCTAAACTTTTCTTAAACCTTCCTGCTTTTCTTCTTATACAAGTTGAACAAATAGGGTGATATAATGCAGCCTTACCTGACTCCCTTGCTAGTTGGGAACCATTCTGTTTCTCCAAATTCTGTTCTAACAGTAGCCTTTTCTCTTTAGTACAGATTTGTCATCAGACTATCGATGTACTGGCATTCCCATGGCCTTGAGAGCCATCTACAGTGGTCCCCCGGGTTACGAATACCCCGGGGTTTGAAAACCCCGGGGTACGAAAGAGCCAGGGCCGCAAAAACAGCCCCGGCTTACGAATAAAACCCCGGGATCCGGGAAAAAAAGACTGTGCGGCCCCTTTAAATTTGCCGCGCGGTCCGTCAAATAAAGCGGTCCCCCGGGTTACAAAAATTTCCAGGTTACGAAACGTAATCCGGAACGGATTACTTTCGTAACCCGGGGGACCCCTGTATAACTTTTTGTGATCTACAGTTAAATGTTTTGTTATAATCTTTGTTATAGTCTATAGTGCACATGATGATTTTTTTCCTGGAATTCTTTTGTGTATCCCATTAATCATTGTATGTTTGCAATCTTGTCTCTAGTGCCTCTTCCATTCCTTAACCTCCCTTGGACTTCTGAGATTTCTTTCTCCATGTATGGTTGGAGTCTGTTTTGGAGAATTTTGAGCATATCTTTTTTTCTTGCATGGGAGATTAATGCAGTGGTCCTATAGTTGCTGCAGTCTTTTGTGTCTCATTTTTTTGCCAATTGGGATATATACTTTTCATTGCCATTTTGTTGTCCACCGTTTTGTATCCCATATTTGTTGACATATATTAGGTAGCACAAGAGTTGCTTCGGTCTGTGTGCATTATAGCAGTTCAATTGGAATATCATCTGTTCCTGATGATTTATTTTTCACAATTTCTCTTATTGCACTTCCACTTCACTTTTTAGAATTTGGTGGAGATTGTGATTATCATGATTTTGGTTTTTCCCCCTATTTCTCTCTCTGTTTTCCTCCCCGCCCCCTTTCCTTTACTGCAGAGACTACTACCTTTTTATGATTTTCATCTGTCATCCATTGTTTCCTCTCTTTCTTTTTGGCCACTGTTAGTGTCTTTCTGCATCTTCCTTAATTATCTCCTTAGTTTCTGCCCATAATTCTTCAGATTCTTGGTCAATTATACTTAATAGTCCAAATCTATTTAAATTAATAAAATTAATTGTGACTTGTTCTTTTACCCAAATCCCAGTGTCCAAAATTCTTAACCTGGAGGGCTTGTTTGTGTTCCTCTGTTATTACTGACTTTTGTCATTGAGTGAAACCATAGCTAGCACATTTTGAAAGATAGCAACATACACACTATCCTCAACTCATACAATTACCTCACATCTTCATACCATTGGCCAAAGCAAGAAACTATGATTTTGTTTTGTTTTCCTAGCAAATTCTGGTTTGCATAGATCATAGTTTACTCAAACTGATTTTTCATAAGCAGGAATGAATGGAGGAAATAGTAATGCATGAGAGGAATAGGGAGCATTCACGTACAGGGATCCTTACAATAAATTCATTCATAGAGCACCAAACCAATCTTTAGGGTTAATTTTAATCAAACCATAGCCTGATAAAGACTGTAACAAGAGTATGGATACGATGTAACAGTAGAAACCATACTTCACATCCATTCTGCTACCATGGAGTAAGTGATTTCAGCATTGTAACATTCAGTATTCAGAAGACTATGAAAAAAGTGCAAGGAATCTTATGGGGAATAAAACATATTTGGATTCAAATTCTTCTGCTCATCCCCTCCCATTTTCAGAGTCCTTAGCTAGATTGAGTGGCTGGATCCAATTGTGGCAACTTTGAAGGAATGTTTAGTGCTGACTTCCAACCCACTCCTCAAAATATAGCAGCATGCTTGTGATGATTTATTATATATGTTGTGTGTGTGCGTGTGCTTGTGTGATGTGTATAAATTATATGATATCTAGACCATTTTGTAGGTTATGGTTGCTGCTTTTATGGAAAGTGAAAGCAGCCAGTATGCTGCACACTACTGTCAGGGTCTGTTATCTGAAATAAAATGATTGCCTGTAAGACATTCTTATGTGTTCACATGAGTGGCCACACATTGAGGTATAATTTTCATTTTCTGTCAAGATAGAAGCCATTACCAATTTGTTATATTTTCTTTTATTTGGCAGTCCTTTCTCTCTCTGCATTTTTGGCTCCATTGCCATGTTGGCATAAAATACAGCAGACATTTGGGTACTTTTCAGACGTATTTTACTTCTCTGTGCAAAAACATTTTTAAAAAATTACAACTCTATTGTAAACAGTGTGTATGGTGTTTGATAATTACTACCAGATTTTACTGTTTTACAAGGCATTTGAGGAAGCATTGTTAAAAGATCTAACACAAGATTGATAGGATAGAGTTTCATTTTAAAGTTGAGAAATTTATTGGGAGATACCTCTGAAACTCAGCAAAAGTTCTGTCTCCACTGCTGGTTCTTCTGTCTCCACAAAACAAAGCTACAGAATGTAAAGCACATATAAAACACAGGTAGTAAATGCTGATGGTACACGTCTAGAGCTGCTGATGAGGCCTCACACAAACCTACACAGTCCTTGACCACATGACAAACTTAGATTTGGCACAAAAGCAACAGTTACTACATTTATTTGTCTTTTCTTGGCAGTGGCTGGAGATGAGGTGTTCGGTGCTGATAAATTTAACAGGAACTATTTTCATTACTGTTATTAAGAAGGCGCTTTTGATGCCTTCTGGTTTCGTTTCAACTTTTGTTTTTTATGTCAGTCCCCTCCTCCCCCCCCCTTTTTTTTTTTTTGACATATCACAGGGGTATGTAAGGACAGCTTCCAATGGCAATTCCTTTGAGGTTACCTTATATTGGCTCATGTGCAGCAAGTTGTATGTTCTGGTAGATTCAGCAAAGAAGAGCATATTGATGAGTGTGATGGACAGATCTTCTGTGAGTTTGGATGAAAGTCCTATGGGAGTCAGCCAGACATGAAAAACAGTTAATTGCAGCTTTAGTCTTGGAAGAATTTGTCCCATATGGGTGAAGCACCACAATGGCTCCTCCAGAGTCTCTTGGTACCATATTTCCATTCCATTGGCACAGCTGACTACACAATATATTGCTTGGAGGGGACTCTCTAAGATCCAGAGAAGCAGCAGGGAGATATGCAAAGAAATCATCTACCTTGAACATCCAGGCTAGCGCCCATGGCTCGCTGGCACTTCTCCATAGGGCTCCATGGAGAAGAGGCTTGAACAGCATTTCCCTGATTTGGAAATGAATTCTGACCACAGAATTTTTCTCTCTGCGTTAAAGAGACAGTCGGTTGTGACTGATGGGCTACCAGCAAGTTCATGCCGACGAAAGCAAGTTAGAGGACAACTAAGTTTGCCTGCCATGCTTTCTTTAATCAGTTGTGCTTTTAATACTTTGGAATCATCTATTATAATTGCAGACCTCTTTGATTCTGCAGGGTCAGCTTTGCCTCTGTGTGAGAGCAAACTCCTCCTTTGGCATCATTTTATGTACTTGGGAAATGAAAAGTAAAATAAAATAAAATTTTAAAAAAGAAATCATGTGCCTTGACATATTAATGTAACTGTAAGCCAGTTTTGTGCAGGTAGAATAAGTTTTATTGTACAAAGCAACTCACTGGGTTTCTTTTGGAACAAAGTTGGAAGAAAGTTACAATCCATGTCACAGTTCAGAGGAAACAAAACCTCCTTTATTCTGAACACTCACACTAAAGGCATGCAATAGAAGTTTCACACACTCCACTCATCCGCATGTTCATATTACCAGCTTCCATTCCTTCATATGATGATAGTACAGCATACAATTTGTAGCACTATCACGGTGTGTAACTCTTGCTAGGTCCAAAACACACTGCATAAATCATCTAGTATGAGACCGCCTTAGCTGCCCTGGTTCAGTGCTAGGGAATTCTGGTAATTGTAGTTTTGTGAGACATGAAAACCATGCCTTATGAGGAGCGGCTTAGGGAGCTGGGTATGTCCTGGGGAAGAGAAGGTTGGAGGGTGACATGATAACCATGTTTGAAAGGATATCATATTGAGGATAGGTCAGGCTTGTTTTCTGCTGCTACAAACACTAGGAGCAATGGATTCAAATTACAGGAAAAGAGATTCCATCTAAATGTTAAGAACATCCTGACACTGAGAGCTGTTTGACAGTGGAACATGCTGCCTTAGAGAGTAGTGGAGTCTCCTTCCTTAGAGGTTCTTAAAGAGGTTCTTAGATAGGCTGAATGGTCATCCGTCAGGAGTGCTTTGATTATGTATTCCTGTATGGCAGGTGGTTGGACTGGGTGGCCCCTGAGGTCTCTTCTAGCTGTGTGCTTCTGTGATTCTAATTAATTTCATCAAACCACATGTATATAAGATTTTGAGGTTTTGTAAGGATGAAGATTTGAAGCAAACTATGCATAGGTATAGTAAATATAAACTTTCATTCTTTCTCTTTTATGACATGAGAAGGCAGCTTTCACTTAGCATGGTCTCTAGTTTGTCAAGTTGATGCAGTACATTTCATTCTTATATGCAAGTTGGTCAAATATTTTTATTATGGACATTTTCTGTTTGGATCTAGATTATGTTGGTTGAAGAGTCTGTTATATAAATATATTCCACTCTGGAAGTGATTACACCAGTAGTTACAAAAGCATGCACAGCTTGGGTTTATGTATAAAGCAAGATAGTTAAATGCATTCCCTGGCTATATTTCTAGAGTGCAGCATCAGCCTGTTCAAATGTCTGCATTCCAGGCTTAGATGTGCTTGATTTTTGAATGCTTCCTAAAGCATTGACATGCTAAGGACCTTGTTGCTGCCTAGAATAAAAATTTCCAAGGGCTCATAAATGTTTCAGTAATTACAAGGTTTGCATGAAAAGCCAGATTGAGAATATATTTTCAGCAACATCTTGAGGATAGGGAGACAGACTTAAGATTTTCATTTCTACCATGCCATCAAACATGAGCCATAAACGCAGACAAAATTCATTGCTTGGTTACATGTGTATTTCATAAAACAGACCTCATATAAATTGATGTGACTCTTCTTGGAAGAGTGGGATAATAAGATACTAAAAGTCCTATGGTATGGAAATGTTTGGCACAAATTTGGCATTAGTGAGGAATGCTTTTAATATGATTCATTTGGTGTTAACAAGAAAGAGTCTTGTTGTTATATGGATCACAACAGGTTTAGGTCACTCTAATAATCAAATGAGTCTTTTTAATTCGAGGAGACACTCCTCAAGAAAGTTTATAAACACCCTATGTGAGTAGCTAAGAGCCACCTGCCTGCGTAGCTAAGAGCCACCAGTAGCTAAGAGCCACATAGATTATATGAGAGACTGTGCCTTAGGCATTGTAGATTATCTTGCTGTCCCCCCACTCCCGCCCCACTTGCTTTTACACTGTGCTTGCCCCAATATGGATCAGTATCAAAAACAATTAGTTGGATATGTTGACATTGCTTTACACTCCCATGATAGCTGAAATTGTGAAAAGACTGAGGAGTTTACCAAGATTCTACCTGGTAATTCTATAGTCTGTGGAAGAGGTCATCTTGGCTGCATCACACGCTCTCATCTCCAATTAAGAAAAAAAAAAACAGTGCTTTCTCCTAAGCAGGTCTGATACCTTTCCATGATTGAAAATATAGCGCCAGTTACTGCAATATCTGTACTTAACACTCCCCTCTATAAAAATAATACTTAGCAAAGTCGTGGTACTGAGAAATGGGGCCAAGTCAATGACTATTTCTTATTGTTGTTAACTGCCCTCAAATAGACTTTGACTCATGATGGCCCTACGGATGAGATATCTCCCCTGTCCTCCACTGTTCTGCTCAAGTCTTTCAAGGTCAGGTCTGTAGCTTTCTAACTTAATTTCTAACCATCTGGCTTTTGGTCTTCCTCTTTTTCTAATTGTGTTTTAACATGCAATACCATTCCTTGAGCCTTGAGGAGAGGTAGGAAATAAATAAATGCATTATAATTATTGTTACCCTCTAGCTTTCCTGTTATCATTATCTTTTCCAATGATACATGCTTTCTCATGATGTGACCAAAGTATGACTCCTCAACTTAGTCATCCTGGCTTCAAGGGAGAGTTCAGGTTTGATATGCTCTAGAATCCAATTGTTTGTATTCTTGGCCATCCATGGTATTATCAGCATTCTTCTCCAGCACCACATCTCAAATGTGTTTATTTTCCATCAGCTTTCTTCACTATCCAACTTTTACATCCTTACACAGCGATGGGGAATACAGTGGCTTGAACAATCTTCATTTTAGTGTTCAGAGTTATAACTTTACACTTTTGGATCTTGTCCAATTCCTTCAATAGCTACCTATTTCTAGCCTTCTTTGAATTTCTTGATTGTGGTCATCTTTCCAGTCAATATATGATCCAAGGTATGGGAATTCTTTAACTGTTTCAAATTTCTCATTATAAATTCTCAGATGAATTCTTGTCATCTGCATATCTTTGGTTGTTGATGTTCCTTCCTCTAGTCTTCACTCCTCCTGCCTCTGAGTTTAATCCTGCTTTGTGTATGATACATACAGATTGAATAAATAAGGTGATAGGATGAAACACTGAATCAGAATCCCCCCCCCCCCCCAGCTTCTTGTCCCTCTCCCATGGAATAATTAATGCTCACATAACACTCCTGCTCATGTTTGCATTTTCTTAGTCTTCTTTGTCTTGGTAACTGACATTTAGTACATGGATAGTGCTCACAAGTAGGAAAATAACGCGACAACTGCAGTTTTGGTTCAGCAAGAATGAAAAGCATGAATTTAATGCAACTAGTATGCTGGTAGCATTACACTTTACAAGAAGCACCAACAATGAAAATAATACTGGCTTTTCATAGAAAGTAGTTATAAAAAATAGCCACACCATCAAAGAAATTCCAAACACTTATTCATCTTTGGTGATATTAATTCCCTGCTAGGAACAGCTTATGGTGAATGTGAATGGGGTTTATGTGCTACTTGTCAACCTACCTACTGTGAGAACTGAGGATAAGTCAGAGAGAACAGGGAAGCTGAATTTGATGGCAAACATCTTCACCCCCGCTAAACTAAAAATAGTAGTGCTCCAGCTCTCAGTCCTGACCCTGCCATGTCCTATTTTAATCTCTTTTGGACCGGTTCCTGCTGGAGAGAAGGAGAAGGAGAGTAGTTCCTGGGTGGCCATTTTTAAGGGGAAGCCCATAATCCTATTTCAGGGACTAACTAAGACTTCTCAGTATGGAAACTCAGGGGACTGCCACAGTCACCTACAACACTTGTAGGATGCTTGTCTTCTTGCCAACCAATATGGGAAAATTCACATGCCCCAAATGCAAGTTGGTAGCCATGTTGGAGGAGAAAGTGCAGCAGCTGGAGGCCTGTGTAGCTACACTTCAACATATCAGGGAGCAAAAGGTTTTCCTGGACAGAACGGAACAAACAGTCTTGGATGGGGACCACACAGAGGAAGTCGCTATGGAGGAGAGTGTCACTTCATGTACACAGGAGGAAGACAGCTGGAGGAATGTCACACACAGATGAAGGGAAACCAGGGATTGTTCTGAGAGCTTGCAGCAACAGAATCGATTTGAAGCTCTGTCCCTTATCAAGGAGGATGATGAAGAGCAGCATGGACAGACTTCAGGGACAGAGCAGGGCTGCATCTCATGCCAGTTGGCAAAAATGTTTCTGCCAACAGTCTCAAGAATCTGATCAGGAGGGCTTTAAACTGAGTTATGTGGGGAAGGGAGACAAAAGTGCTGGAGAAAATAGTCATTCTGACATAGACAGAACAAGACAAACAGTGAAAGGACACAAAAGTAGGAGGCAAAAAATGTGCACAGGCGGCAAGCAAAGGGGACACATGGTCTTAGATGTCTACACTAATGCACAGAGCATGGGAAATAAGCAAGATGAGCTTGAACTCCTAGCACTAATAATAATAATAATAATGTTTTATTTATAATAATAATAATAATAATAATAATAATAAATAAAATTTTATTTATATCTCCCGCCTCTCCCTATGGATCGAGGCGGGCTTACAGCATATTAAAAACAATACAAAATAATAGCATTAAAATCAGTTATCAATTAGTTCCAATACTTCCTATCAACAAGCAATCAATAAGATGGGGTAGGGTTGATTTTATATTAAATGAGGTCAGATGGATAAGCCCGCCGGAAGAGATCCGTCGTCAGTGCTTTTTTGAATGCCTCCAATGTGGATGTTAGACGGATCTCTTCCGGCAGGTCGTTCCATAGCTTTGGAGCTACAGCTGAAAATGCTGATTGAGATGTAGATATCAGCCTCGTATATTTATGGTTTAATAATTTTTTGTCTGTTGTTCTCAGTGTGCGGGGCGGATTGTGTAGGGAGATGCGTTCTCTCAAGTAACCTGGGCCCAAGTCATATGGGCTTTAAAGGTAACGACTAACACTTTGTATTGCGGCTTAGTTCTTCCGGCGCTGGCGCTCTAAATAATAATAATAATAATAATAATAAAATTTTATTTATATACCGCCCTTCCAACGATCAGAGCAGTGTACAACATAAACAACATACATGGTTAAAACAATCAATTAGAGGCTAAAACAAAACTATATAAAAACAATACAAGATTAAAAATCAAATAAAACATGACATTAAAAATATAGCAGAGCAGCTTGTAATATGGAGAGGGAGGGGGGAAGGATCTCAGAGTGGGGGGGTGGAAATCAGGGGTATGCAAGTTCAAATAGATATGCTTTTAACCCCTTCTTAAACAAAGTAAGGGAGGCAGCCAGGCGGAGCTCAGGGGGCAACGAGTTCCAAAGGCTGGGGGCCGAGAAAGAAAACGCCCTCTTCATGGTCATTGACAGTTTAGCCTTTGGAACTCTAAGTAGCTGTTGCCCAGAAGATCTAAGTGTGCGGGGCGGATTATGTGGGGAGAGGCGGTCCTTAAGGTACCCTGGGCCCAAGCCATTTAGGGCTTTATAGGTAATAACCAGCACTTTGTACTGAGCCCGGAAGTGAATAGGCAGCCAGTGAAGATCTTTCAGTATGGGTGTTATATGGGAGGCCCTGGGAGCACCAGTGACCACCCGTGCTGCCATATTCTGCACTAATTGCAGCTTCCGAGTGTGATACAAAGGCTGCCCCATGTAGAGCGCATTGCAGAAATCTAATCGAGAGGTTACCAGAGCATGTACTATCGTTTCAAGGTCCCTCCAGTCCAGGTAGAGACGCAGCTGGTGTATCAGCCGAAGCTGAAAACAGGTGCTCCTGACCGTCGCATCCACCTGAGAAGTAAGATGAAGCGACGAGTCAAGAAGCACCCCCAAGCTGCGTACAGTGTCCTTAACGAGAAGCGTGAGCCCACCCAGGACAGGTGGAACCACTTCCATGCCTGGGCCGGGGGAACCTATCACCAGTACTTCCGTTTTCTCTGGATTCAGGCTGAGTCTGTTTTCCCTCATCCAGTCCATTACCGATTCCAGACAGGCCACGAGAGGAGCGACGCCATCCCTGGTCACTGCACCAGTCGGAGACATAGAGAAAACTATTTGGGTGTCATCAGCGTACTGATAACCCCGCGCCCCATGTCTCCGGATGATCTCTCCCAGCGCAGGTGGCTTGCGCTGGCGTTGGCGCAGGTGGCTTGTGCTGGCGTTGGCCTCCATTTATAGCCCGCTCCTCTGTATCCAATCCCTCACTACAAGGGAAATATGATATAACAGGCATCACTGAAACCTGTTGGGATGATTCTCATGATTGGAATGTAGAAATAAAGGGGTATAACCTTTTAAAGAGAAACAGGCCAAACAGGAAAGGAGGAGGAATAGCATTATATGTCAAGGATATTTATATAAGTGAAGAGATCCAGGATATCAATACTGGAAGCTAGGTGGAGAGTGTCTGGATAAAAATTAAAGGAGAGGGAAGCAACAGCAATGTTACTGTGGGAGTCTACTACAGACCCCCAACTCAAGCAGAAGAATTGGATGATGCCTTTCTAGAACAGATGACCACACACTTAGATAGGAAAAATATAGTAGTGATGGGTGACTTCAACTATCTGAAAATTTGCTGGAAGTCAAACTCAGAAAAATCCTCAAGGTCTAGCAAATTCCTCTCTTGCCAGGAAGACAATTTCATTGTCCAAAAGGTGGAAGAGGAAACAAGGGAGTCAGATATTTTGGATCTGATCCTAACCAACAGGGATGACCTAGTTAATGGGGTGCAAGTGGTTGGATCCTTAGGTGGGAGTGACCATGTTCTCCTGGAGTTTGTTATACAATGGAAAGGAGAAGCCAGGCATAGTCAGACATGCATTCTAGATTTTAGGAAAGCTGATTTTAGAAAACTTAGAGAAATACTGAGGGTGATCCCATGGTCAGAAATACTAAAAGACAAGGGAGTTCAAGATGGATGGGAGTTCCTCAAAAGGGAGATACTAAAAGGACAATTTCAAACAGTTCCAATGAGGAAGAAAAATGGGAGATGTCTCAAGAAACCAGGATGGATGACTAAGGAACTTTAATGGAACTAAGTTTTAAACTGGACATGTATAAGAAATGGAAAAAATGGGATAATCACCAAAGAGGAATTCAAACAAATAGCAAGCACCTGTAGGAATAAAGTCAGAAAAGCTAAAGCACAGAATGAAATCAGGCTTGCTAGAGAAGTTAAGAACAATAAAAAGGGCTTTTTTGGGTATGTCTGCAGCAAAGGAAGAAGGAATTGATAGGGCCGCTGTGTGGAGAAGATGGCAAAATGCTAACAGGGGACAGAGAAAGGCAGAATTACTCAACACCTTCTTTGCTTCAGTCTTTTCAGAAAAGGCAAAGGGTGCTCAACCTGAGGATAATGGAGCAGAGAACAGAATAGGGGAATTTCAGCACAGAATAAGTAAAGAGATAGTAGAGGAACACCTTGTTAATCTAAATGAATTTAAGTCTCCGGGACCAGATGAACTCCATCCAAGGGTATTAAAAGAACTGGCAAAAGTAATATCAGAGCCATTGGCAATCATATTTGAAAACTCCTGGAGAACAGGAGAGATCCCAGCAGACTGGCGAAGGGCAAACGTTGTCCCCATCTTCAAAAAGGGGAAAAAAGAGGATCCCAACAATTATCGTCCAGTTAGTCTGACATCAATACCAGGAAAGATTCTGGAGCAGATCATTAAACAGAGAGTTTGTGAATATCTAGAAGATTATTCCATAATCACAAAAACTCAACATGGGTTTCAGAGAAACATGTCAGACAAATCTGATCTCTTTTTTTGATAAAATTACCAGCTTGGTAGATGAAGGGAATGCTGTGGATATAGTATATCTTGACTTCAGTAAGGCCTTTGACAAGGTTCCCCATGACATTCTTTCAAAAAAGCTTGTAAAATGTGGACTAGACAACGTAACAGTTACATGGATTTGTAATTGGTTGACCGACCGAACCCAAAGGGTGCTCAACAATGGTTCCTTTTCATCCTGGAGAGAAGTGACAAGTGGGGTCCCACAGGTTTCTGCCCTGGGCCCAGTGCTATTCAATATCTTTATTAATGACTTAGATGACAGTATTGGGGGCCTAGTTATCAAATTTGCAGATGACACCAAATTAGGAGGAGTAGCTAATACCCTAGTAGACAGGATCAAAATTCAAAACTTAGGATGGAAAAATGAAATGCACAGTTATAAAATAGGGGACACCTGGCTGAATAAAACTATGTATGAAAGGGATCTAGGAATCCAAGTAGACCATAAGTTGAACATCAGTCAACAGTGCGATGCGGCAGCTAAAAAGGCCAATGCAATTTTAGGCTGCATCAATAGAAGTATAGTGTCTGGATCAAGGGAAGTAATAGTGCCACCATATACTGATTTGGTCAGGCCCCACCTGGAATAGTGCGTCCAGTTCAGGGCGTCACAATTTAAAAAGGATGCGGAGAAACTGGTGCAGGTCCAAAGGAGGGCGACTAAAATGGTGAAGGGTCTGGAAACCATGCCCTATGAGGAACGACTTAGAGAGCTGGGAATGTTTAGCCTGGAGAAGAGAAGGTTAAGAGGTGATATGATAGCCTTGTTTAAATATTTGAAGGGATGTCATATTGAGGAGGGAGCAAGCTTGTTTTCTGCTGCTGCAGAGACTAGAACGCGGAACAAAGGATGCAAGCTACAGGAAAAGAGATTCCACTTCAACATTAGGAGAAACTTCCTGACAGTAAGGGCTGTTCGACAGTGGAACACACTCGGAGAGTAGTGGAGTCTCCTTCTTTGGAGGTTTTTAAGCAGAGGCTGGATGGCCATCTGTCAGGGATGCTTTGATTGGGAGTTGCATGGAAGGGGGTTGGACTGGACGGCCCTTGTGGTCTCTTCCAACTCTATGATTCTATGATTTCTGAAGGCATTTCTTCCATCTTGGTTATTTTTTTCTAAGTTAGGATAAAGTAACAAGGAAGGTTAGATATAAATTAAACTATCCTGCAAGTAATTTTTCTATAGAATTAATATAGCCATTACATTGCCACATGCACACATTTGTGACTTCAAACTGATGGATACACTTTATTTTAATTTCATCATGGATATAAATATGACCATTATTTACTCGATTAATTAAATTTATTTCCCTTTCTCCCCCTTTCCCTATACTTCTCCCATAGACTAAACATAGCCAATTCCTTCATATTTGCCTCATAAGTCTGGTATTTTGAATCTTTTCTTGTTGGAATTGCTTTCTAAACTTTTCTACGTTTTGTCACTCTTCCCCTAAAAGTACAAATCCCAAAACTGAATGTAAGTAAGTACTGAGAATTTAGAACACTTGTTTTTGTGTTGCCCTGTTCAGGCAAAGTTTTCCCTTTTAATTTGTTTTAAGACATTTTTATACTGCTGTTGATAATTCCAAAAAAAAAGTATGAACAAGACTAAAACAAGACAATAGCAGATAAAACCTTAAAACAGAACCAAAAATCTTTTAATGCATTTGTAAAATATATTACAATGACTGAATAAATAAAGCTGTTTCTGCCTGCTTCTTGAATAACATTAAAGCTGGTACCAGGCAAACTGCTTGGGGCAGGCCTTTCTACAACCAAATTGTTGTCGTTGAAAAAGCCCCTCATACTTTTAATGGAACAGTTATTTGATCACAGGTGTTGGTGAACTTGTAGAATGGACAAATTGATATGGAACTAGGAGTTTCTTTTCAATAACAATGGAGCTGGTGGTAGGCAAACCATTTTTGTTTGGGTCTTCTACAGCCAATTTGCTGTTGTTGAAAAAGCTCCTTGTGTTTCTAATGAAATAGTTATTTGGTCAAAGAATTCCCATACTGTGGATCAAATATTAATTGGAACAATGACTTCAGTCAAGAAATTAGAAGACTAGGTTTGGGAAGGGCAGCTATGAAAGAACTGGACAAGATCCTAAAGTGTAAAGATATAAATATGAAACCAAAGTGAAGATTGTCTAAGCTATTGTATTCTGCATCACTGGATACAGATGTGGGAGATGGATAGTGAATAAAGCCAATAGAAAAACTCATTTGTGATGTGCTGGAGAAGGGTGCTGAGGATAGCATGGATGGTCAAGAAGACAAATAAATGGGTTCTAGAACATATCAAGCCCAAATCTCCCTGGAAGCCAGGATGACTCAAGTTGAGGCTGTTATACTTTGGCTACATTATTATTATTATTATTATTATTAACCTTTATTTATATAGTGCTGTAAAATTTACACAGCACTGTACATACAATCATTTAATTAGACGGTTCCCTGCCTTCATGCTTACAATCTAAAAAAGACATGACACAGAAGGAGAAGGGATTGGTGGTGGGGAAGGGGATCAGGTCCAGCAGTTCTTCTCTCCCTCTGAGGCCTGGACCAAGGCAGATGGACTGGAGGGAGGGCTAGTCTTAATTGAGGCCAGGCCCGATGGCATTGGGCCTGTGAGAGGATGGAGGATGCTGCCTTCTCAGAATTCCTCATGGTGGGCTGAAGGAGGAGGAGGAGTTTGCTCACAGGCAGGGCAGGATGGAGGATGCTGCCTACATCATGAGAAAGCATCAGCCATTAGAGAAGACAACAATGCTAGGGAAAGTAGAGGGCAGTAGAAAGTGAGGAAAACCATATGCCAGATGGTTAGACTCAAATTAAAGAGGCCACAGGCCTGAGCCTGCAAGATTGGAGCAGAGCCATGAAGGACAGGAGTTCTTGGAGATGTCTCATCCACAATGTTGCAATGAGAGTCAAGATCAACTTGACAGCAGTTTAAAACAGCAACAAACTTGTTTGTTCACAGCCCTGACCAAAGATCTTGTAGAGTGGACAAATTGATAAAGGAGTTGTTGTTGTTGTTGTTGTTATCATTATTATTATTATTATTATTATTTATATAGCGCTGTAAATTTACACAGTGCTGTACAGTGGTCCCCCGGGTTACGAAGGTAATCCGTTCCGGATTACCTTTAATAACCCGGAAGTCTTCGTTTCCCGGGGGACCGCTATTTCTGCCGGACCGCGCGGCCGATTTAAAGGGGCCGTGCGGTTTTTCTCATTCGCATCCCGGGGGATGTTTTTTGGTCCCACCGGTTTCGGGTCCCGAGGATTTCGTTCCCCGGGGGATTCCTAAACCGGGGGACCACTGTACATATAATCTTATAATTAGACGACACAATTTCTTTAGTGCTGTTTCTTCAATATGTCCTCGCCACCAGCCACTTTAAGAAACCCAATTTTCATCAAATTACATCAAATGGGGCCATAATTTTTTAGATCCGAGAGAGAGAGAGAGAGAGAGAGAGAGAGAGTTATTTTAGCCAATCTCCAGTACAGAGGCTGATCTTACATGTTTTGTTACATACAGTAGAGTCTCGATTATCCAGCCTTCGGTTATCCAACATTCCATGTTATCCAACGTCACGGCTGCTGTGATTTCTTTAAATTTTCTGTGAGGAGGACTGAACTTTTTATACTGTACATCACAAATTTGATCAGTGATTTCTACATTTACTTTTACTGTTATTGCAATAAAACTTCAGTACAGTTGCAATTCATAATGATTTCAAGGCTTTTCTTGGGCCTTCCGGATTATCCAACATTGTCGGTTATCCAACTATCAGCCGGTCCAGTTTATGTCGGATAATCGAGACTCTACTGTATTTTATTAGGACACATTACGTCATCAGAAAATTGGTGATTTCACATTTTATTTGTGGAATAACACTTTCAGTAGATACTATCAGATTCCAGTGATTTTCAATCTGTTGATAAATTATTGTAGTAATTTAATTGTATTTTAATATACTATTTTTGTATTAACTGTATGGTGTTTTTTAATGTTGTAAGCCACAAAGTGCTCACAAAAAAAATCAGTATTAAACCAAAGAAGAAAGCAAAGACCATCATTATATGACCTGAATAACATTTCAGATGAATTCAAGGACAATGTAAGAAACAGATTTGAACGATTGAATATAATCAACCAGGAACCTGAAAAACTGTGGACACAAGTCAAACACTTAAGGGTTAATGCAAGAAAACATTAACAGTGGCCAAAAAGAAAGATAATAAACAATGGATGACAGATGAAACACTTCATGCAATAAAAGAAAGAAGAAAAGCAAAAGCAAAGGGAGATAGGAACAAAGCCAGAAGTGTGAACAAAACTGTCCAGCGTCTGACATTCAGGGATAAGGACAAATACAATGACAAATGCAGAGAACTAGTCAGGTGAATGTGACGGTCAGGAGTGCTTGTTATCGGCTTCGGCTGATACGCCAGCTGCGCCCTTTCCTGGAGATGAGGGACCTGGAAACTGTGGTACACGCACTGGTAACCTCACACCTGGATTTCTGTAATGCGCTCTACATGGGACTACCCTTGTGCCTAACTCAGAAACTTCAATTAGTTCAAAACATGGCAGCCAGGCTTGTCAGCGGTACATCTAGGAGAGAGCACATCACACTTGTGCTTAAAGCTCTCCACTGGTTGCCGATTAGTTTCCGGGCACAGTACAAGGTGTTGGTCTTAACCGTTAAAGCCCTACATGGCTTGGGTCCATCTTATCTCAGGGACCGCCTCTCCCCGTATGAAACCCCCCCCCCCCGCACACTCTGCTCCTCTGGGAGGAACCTGCTGCAGCCTGCCTCCCAGAGGACTTTTTCAGCTACCGCCCCCAGGCTTTGGAATGGTCTGCCGGATGAGTTGCGTCTTGTAACATCCCTTGATTTCTTTAAAAAAGCTTTAAAGACGCATCTCTTCTGGCAGGCCTTCCCTGAAACCTCCTGATCCCGGCTCCAAAAATTGAGATCTACTAATGAAATCTGACCCGGCTTGCTGCTATTCCTTTCCTCACCTAAGATCTGCCGAGGATGTATAATGTTTTTAATCTGTTAGTGTTTTTAATTCATTGTTGATTTAATTTATTTTTAAGGGGCAGGTGGTTGGAAATGGGTTATGATGTATTTTTAACTTCATATGTTTTAATCTTGTTGTACCCCACTCCGATTGTGTCCTACAGAGGAGTGGGCTAGAAATTATTATTATTATTATTATTATTATTATTATTATTATTACTAAGAACAAGAGACCTCTATCAAAATATCAAAGAAATTAAAGCCAAGTTCAAACCGAGGCCAGGGATGCTCTATGAAGAAAAAAAGAACATTATACAGGAACGAGAAGAAATAAAAAGATGCTAGACGCAATACACAGAAGAGTTATACAAAAGAGATGAGGGAATGAATGATATTTGGAGTGAGGAGACATATGAAGATGAACCCCAAATTCTTAAGAAATGAAGTGGAATCTACAATAAAGGAAATGGGAAAAATAAATCACCAGGAACAGAGGATATCCCAATTGAACTGCTAAGGTGCCTTCAGACAGATGCAACTTTAGTGCTAACTGAAATATGCCAACAAATATGGAAAACAAAGAGGTGGCCAATGGACTGGAAACATTTAATATATATACCAATCCACAAGAAAGGAGATACAAAAGACTGCAGCAACTCAATACAATCTAACATGCAAGCAAAATAATGATCAAAATTCTGCAGAATAGACTCCAACGATACATGGAGAGAGGAATTTCTGAGGTGCAAGCAGGATTCAGAAAAGGAAGGGGCACTAAGGACCACGTTGCAAACATGTGATGGCTAATGGAGCACACCAAAGAATTGCAAAAAAGAATCAGCATGTGTTTCATAGAGTACTGCAAAGTATTTGATTGTATAGATGGAGACTGCAGTCAAGAAATCAGAAGAAGAATAGAAATGGGAAGGGCAGCTATGAAAGAACTGGAAAAGATACTGAAGAGCAAAGACATACAACTGAGCGCTAAAGTCAGAATTGGTTCAGGCCATTGTATTCCCAATTACCATGTACAGATTTGAGAGCTGGATAGTGAAGGAAGCAGATAGAAAGAAAATCAACTCATTTGAAATGCGGTGCTGGAGAAGAGTACTTAGGATACCATGGACAGCCAAGAAGACAAACAAATAGGTTCTTGCACAGATCAGACCAGGGCTCTCCTTGGAAGCATACTTTGGCCACATAATGAGAAGGCACAGATCACTAGAAAAAACAATAATGCTAGGAAAGGTAGCGTGTAGAAGAAAAAGAGGAAGACCATAAACTAGATGGATAGACTCAATCGGGGGCGGGGGTCGTGGGCAAGAGCTTGCAGTATCTGGGCAGGGCAGTGGAGGATAGGGATTCTTGGAGAGGTCTCATTCACGGGGTCACCATGAGTCAGAACCGACTCAAGGGCAGCTAACAACAACAACAAAGCCACCGTGAGTCCCAGCCCTGGGAGAAGGGCAGGATATAAATAAATATAATGATAAGGATGAGGATGATGTCTAGAACTTTACCAGTTTTTGTCTTTTTTCTTCAAATTCCCTTTCTGAAAAATGAGTTCAAGTGTAGGTATTTACCCTACATCTTCAGCAGTAAAGATAGCTTCCCTGCAGTCCCTTTATCTTCTTTTGGAGTCTTTTAAGTCTAATCATCCAACTACCTAGGTGGTTCCTGCATCTGACGTAGTCACAAGGTTTTTTTATTGATGATATTTATCTTATTAGTGATACATTCCTCCAAATCATCATCATCATCATCATCATCATCATCATCAATCATTTCTTATTGTCTGCTTGCAATTTTTTTACAAGTGTATGTTAACTTTTTCTTCCCCTCAAGTGGGCAAATTTTCCAAGTTCTGAAAGAAGCCTTTTCTCCAGTAGTTTTTTGGCATTTTTTCCCCATGTTGGTAACCTCTTAGCTTTGATGGTGCTTTTCTTGACCTGGGGTTTACATTCTGGCTGAATTTTGTTATTGTGGTTTTGAGTTACTGCCAAGCATTCTGCAGAAATTTAGCTCTCTCCGTTTTACTTTTCACTTTCTATTTTCCATGTTCCTTCATGTTAGAGTGATGGTGTTCCTCTATTGTAGATTCAGATCATCCCAAGTACTTTGAGCCACAGTCAACATAGGCTTTCATGAGACATGATGGGAGTTGTAATGCAACATGACTGGAAGGACCACAGATTCCCAAGCCCTGTCCTAGACCAATCTAAGAGAACACTTATCCCAGAGAAACACCTTCATCATTTATTTTATTTTAATTTTTTAGCACTGTGGCCTTTGTGTCATCATTACAATCCACAGTAAATAATTTCCTTATCTACATTCCTGGGAAGTGGTGAGTGCCTTGATGGGTTAATTTCTTTTCCAGAGAGGAGAGACAAAAAGGGGGAATATTACATAATTCTTCTGCCAGCATTATAATTTTTATTAATATAACCAAAGGTTTCTTGTATTACAAAAATTGTTTGTCTTCACATTTGTCATTGTTTGAACCAGGGATCTGACTTTCTGTATTCTGCCACATTGTTTACTTAGCACATGTACAGATTAAATTTCATAGAAAGAATCTAAGGATGTGTAGTGTTATATGCATTAAATGGAAATATTATATGTATCACTGTTACAATAACAAAGGAATATTGGCTTAATCCCTTCAGCTGAGTCCAGGCATCAACTTCCTCATTATATGCTAGATACAGTCAGGTACATATTTTACCCACAGAGCTTGTCTGCCCACTGAAGGACTACACAGACCATTCTAAGTCTGCATAAGTTCTCAATGAACTTACATTTGCTAAGCCACTGAAATGGTGATTCTAGTCCCACTAAGCTATCTGGAAATATCTCAATATCTCCAGGAGAAATATCTTTAGAAGAAAAACCATAGGTTTCTCCAGTATAGATTATATGGAAATGAACAAGACTAGAATAGAAACACTGCTTCACACGTTGCACATCAAACAGATTTATCGGGTACAATATACATTTGTGCCAAGTCACTTTCGTGACATATATAGGACACATGGCTTGAGCCATATTGTATATCTGCATGAAAAGTGAGGTTAGCAACATAAGAAGCATATGCTGAAGGCTAAGGAGGTGTGGCACAGTGTTGAGTAAACAGAAATGTGCATGCGGAGCAGTCCACCCTCCACCACTTAGGCTAACCTACTGCCCTCGTGTCATGGAAGGTGCGGTACTTTCAACAATGTAAATCTCAGTCAGCTTCTGTACATAGAAATGGGAGAAGCATCATCTTGGTTTTCTCCCCATGGAGCAATATGTCTTGGGTGGGTGTTTTTTAAGAAATCCTTTGGGCACGTACAGCTAGGCTGGAAAACATTCCAGAGTATTAGACTGACACATCACATTTCTAGACACCTACATGTTCAGACATCCAGGATTTATCTAGCCCTAGTCATAAAAACCAGATCTGGCTACACTAGATAAGGCTTTGACCGAAGAACTCAGCAGGTCTTCACAACTGTCTGGGTCTTTTGGGGGGATAAGGCTTACAATCATCTATAACTCTTCTGGAACTGTTTGTGTTTTGCCAGCTACTCTCATCCACAATGTGCTGGGCTATTGTCAGCTTGCTTTGAGACCTGGAGGTCAACAGAATGCCTTGAGGATATGAGATACAGCAAGGGTATTAGACTAATAGAATTATTGTCCAGCTCCAATAAGAAAGGTTTCCTGTACCTTAGAAGACATGCTTTGTAACTCTGTGAACATGAGCATGCTGTCTGGGATGACATCTGGCCTTCACATTATAATGTCTCATATCCATTTGCTCTACTGGTATGTTCTCTTTAAAGTACTTGGTTAATCATTTTATCAAAACATTTGAAGTATGTTTCTGTGGCAGTTTTGGGAAATGTTTTAACTATAGTGTATGTGTGAACTGTTCCTGTAAACGATAGAACAAAGGCATTATGTCTGTGCTTTGCACAGTGGAAATACTGGAATCATAAATCATAATGGTTTTATATGTCTGTGTTTCTGATGTGATTGCAAAACCCAGTCGCATTTTTTTTTTTTTTTTTTTAGTAATACTGTGTCAAGGCTGTGAGTTTTGATAGCTTGGCTTTTCATAGACACATTAATATCCCGCTAGACAGGTTGTTCAGAATGTTTTAAGAGCAAAATGACCACTTTGGGCCTCTTAAAAGAGTAGGGGCAGAGAGATAAATCTGTGGAAGCAGCTTTTACAAAGCAAAAGTTACATTACAATCAACCCCATTTCTCCAAATAGTGGAATATTTTCCAGGAGATTCTGGATGAATGAGATGCTCAGTTGCTTATGCATTAAGCTCACTGGCTGCCATAAGGCAGCATTGCGTTCACGGACATGTGTGCATGTCCAAATAAATGTGTACAAACAGAACTAACACTGCTGTAAAGCACTGTGAAAGTTACTTCTAAAATGTGCTGTGCTGATTATTACAAGAGCCTTAAAACATATTTCTACTGCCCTCATATATATGCCAATTTTCAGAAAGCATTCATTCTCCTTCCAAACTGGTCTCTGCTGTCGTCAAGCATAAAAGTATAGTTAGTAGGTACGGCAAAAGAGAGTGTTGTTTCAGTACCTGTGGAAATTCATTATAGACAAACAAATTAGCTAAACTCATGGGCTTAGCAAATGGAGGGGGAAAGCCAGTTTACCTCCAGGATTTCCTGATTCGCAGGGAGAGCCCACTGACTGCTCCCACAATGGGCTGAACATCCATGGGCAGTCCACACCACACCTTTGGCTGCAAGGACAGATCCACTGAAACAGGACATTGGCAGGTACAAGCTGTGCCACTCTGTTACTCTGGCTCTCCTTTAGTGCTCCATGGTAAAAGTTTTAATAAAATATCAGTTTATTTTGCCATTAAATCAATAGATTTGAGCACAATTTATTGAGGTCTCTCTCTTTTTAATGTTTATTATTTATTCCAAACATAAATTCCTTAAAAACAAAACAATAGTCCAAAACAGAGGGACCAAATAAAGCAACTTCAGAGGCATGGCATTTGTATGACGCACTCTTGCAAAGCTGGCAGAAGCCACTCCAAGACCACCTAAGGTGGCTAGTTGAGGACTGCCATTGCTGCCTGCTCCTTTTGGCTGTCTGCTTCACCCCAATGAATAGAAGACATATTCTACTTAGTACATAATATCTGTTTTACATATGCTTTGTTTGTCTGTTCCATCTATTTCTTAACTAAACTCTTAATTCTCATCTAATCTTACTGAAGTTCCATACAATTTTCTTGTCTTCCATAAAACAAGTCCTAAAGCTTATTGGATTTTTTGCTGTTTACTTGCTACTTCCTTCCTATTACGTTCATATTCCTCTTTAGTTTCCAGTTCTAATAGTGTTCTCTTAAAAGTTGCTTAAATTTGACCACATATTTTTCCAATATTTTCTGACTTGGGACCATTCTTCTACTTTTTTTTTTTTTTTGAAGATTTATTTTTCAACCAGTGTTTTGTCATTTTGTCCAGTTTCATCATGTCAGCTAGTTTTATTAGCTATTCTTTATATGTAGGTAACTGTTCAGTTTTCCATTTCTGAGCATGTAGCATCCTGGCTGCTGTTGTCATATATAAAATTATTCAATTTTTCTTCTCAAAATCTTTTGCCAATACTGATGTCATGTTTAGTTTTTTAAGTTCACAACATAATGGGAGCCATTCCCAAAATCTTTATCATGTGTTTGTGGATTACTTTCCAAGAACTTTTTGCTTTTAGGCATTCTCACCACATATGGTACAAAGTCCCTGTTTTTTCTTTGCATTTCCAACATTCTTTTTATCTATCTTCTCCAGTTTATTCAGATTTAAGTGCCAACAATGTAACATCTTTAAAAGGTTCTCTTTCAAATTTTGACATAATATAAATTTGTTTTTAACCATGACCTCTCCCAGTCTTCTAAGCCCATTTCTCATCCTATATATTGAGCCCATGGACTTTTTTTTTTTACTTTTTTTTGTTTGTTTGTTTTGCTCTAATAGATAATTATAACATTTTGCCATCTTATGTTTTTCTTTGCAAACATTTTCTCAATTTCTTTTTCTTTATCAATTGTCCATTGTTTATATGTAAACCAACTGCATTTTATTCCTTTTGATTCTAATTCTTTTCTGGACCACATTTTATAGTTTTTATCTTGGGCTATGTATATTAAATTTTTATATCAAATCCCAAGTTTATCTGACTCATGCCATCTTCCAAATAGTGCCTCTTGTGGTGATATCCACAGGGGAATTTTTCTTGTATCTTTTCCAAATTTTTTAAAAAATGTTCTTCTAATAAACTGGTCGTTGAAATCTTTGTGTACTTTTTCTTTGTTGTACTATATGTAAGCATGCCAACCATATCTCAAATTGAATCCTTCCAATTTAAACATTCTTTTGTTTTGCTGTCTATGCCAATGTGCTCACTTGGTAATAATGTCTTAAGTCTGGAAGTGCACATCCTCCTTCTCTCCTCCCCCGCCATAAGCTTTTTACCATCCCATATGATTTTAGCTAAATCCTTTTGCCATAATTTGAAGGGTTCATCATTTGTAATAATCAGCAAATTCTGGAATGAGAAATTCATTTTCTTAAGTATATTCATTTTCACTGCCAAATTCTTCCTAGTAAGGATAATATTAAAGTAGTCTGTTTTTTTCCAAATCATTTTTAATCTTCTTCCAAGATGCTATAAAATTGTTGTCAAATAGACCAATATTTCTTTTTGTAAAACAGATCCCCAAATAGTGCATTTTTCCTCTATTTTAAACACTGCTCTTCATTAATTCTATCTCTTCGTAGTTTTTTGTGGAGCTTTCGGGCTATGTGGCCATGTTCCTTTCTGACGTTTCTCTGAAGATGCCAGCCACAGATGCTGGTGAAACATCAGAAAGGAACTCTTCTAGAACATGGCCACATAGCCCGAAAGCTCCACAAAAAACTGGATGGTGGCCATGAAAGCCTTCGACTCTATCTCTTCGCATTTTGTCATGTTTTTGATCAGCATTAGCATTTTTTCATTGTGTTCTTGGTCAGTGTTACCATTTTTTTTATTTTGAATCCAGCCACTTCTCAAAATTCTTTTATATTTTTTGAGTAATTTTTCTGTTCCTTCCAGTGCTGCCTTTGGTCCAATCCGGAGGGCATGGCATTCAGATGACGCATGTCCCCAAATCAAACCAAAGCCACACTGTGGCTGCTTAAGGCAGCCCAAACCCAGCCACAAAAGGAATCCAAAAAAGGATTCTTTGCCAGTGGTCTGTTGCAGCCCACAGTGGTGACAGTCTTGGGACTGCAATGTCTGGTGGTCACGGTGGTCCCGCACCACTCAGAGGCCACTCCAAGCCATCCATTTGCTTGAGGGCTAGGTTGTTTGCAGAAGCATGTTGTTTGTAACTTTGTCCCTTGGTATACATTCATTTAGCTTCTTCATCTTCCTTTATTCTTCTGTTTAATATTTGAAGAATTATAATGAAGAGTAAAGGGTATAACAGAAAAGATTGTCTTGTATCTTGTATTATTTCTAGTGGTTTCATCTAGTGACTTGAGCAGTCTGGTCTTTGTAAATTGTTTCAATCCATGGGATAAAATTATTTCCTGCTTCCATTTTATGTAGAACCTCAATTTTTAATATCCAATTGGTGTCGTCATTGGTTTTCTCTGCATCCAGAAATATCATTGCAAGTTTTCTTTCATCATCTTTTTCATAATACTCAGTAATGGTCAACACTGTCCTTATATTTGTTTTTAGTTATCTGTTTGGGAAAAAGCCATTTTAATCCAAATGTATCTGATTTTGTGGTATTTTAAAAATCTTTCAGCCAATATCAATATCTTTCTGCCAATATCTAATCAAGATTTAGTAAGGAGATCAGTCTACAATTTGTTGAATCTTTCTTATCTTTCCCTTCTTTTGGTATTACAGTAGTAGTATATTGGCATTGTTTCATGAAATTGGTTTTGAGTTTGTTATTACTTCATTTTCTAATTCTTTAGAATACAAGTGTTTTCCCTAACTTGACCTTTCTGATAACTTCTGAGGTCTCTGCTATTGTTATGGAATAATTTAAAAGTTTCGGTTCAATTTAATGATTCACTGAGGTCTTTCTTAACTGTTCATTCACCTCATGGTGGTAGTCAGAGGTCATAAGAGGGTGAAGGTCCTAACTCTGCTCTAGTAAAGTTGATGGAGTACTTCACCAATCTCAGTCTGTTTCTTTTGGGGGTTACTAATTTAACTAGAGATTCCTTAACAGTTGGTAGATTGGTGGCTGTGATACTTTGGGTCTGATCAAGACTTACTAGCTTTATTCCTTCCTGGGGCAAGCATACGTCCTGTCCTAGGAAATACTGTAGCTAGATCAGAACTACATGTCTGACAGTGGTTTGACATAATCATATTGGCTGTGCCTGGTACTCAGTTCATACCAATCTTAGGGTCAAGAAATTAACTCTTATTTAAAAAAACAGAAATTTTATTTCCGCAAAAACAGAATTTTTAGGTGACTGTTTACTCTTGGCTTTTAAATGTATCTGAACATTTTATTTCCTTACTGAGTTACCTCTGTTTTTGTTGATGGATCTGTAATTTTGCATTTCCATTACAGTTTTTCTGTAACTCTCCATTCCTATCTTATTGAGCTTTCAAATTTGTTTAGTCCATGAAACAAGAAGATGAAAGGGAAGTGGAACTCTGTGAGTTCCCTCCCATCCTTCCACTAGTAAAGACATGTACCTGAAACCTTAAGTCTCCTTTGAGGGAGTATGCCAGCTGATAAAGAAGAGTGTGGTTTGTTTAATGAGTTACTAGTATGCATTTGGGAATCAGCAATTTATTTATACACTTACATTGCTTTAGAGTTAAGGAGATTTTTTTAACTTTATGGCGAGCTCATTTAGGGCTTGAGAGATTTGTTTATGAACTCTCTTCAGCAATTAGTTTTATTGTTTGGAGTTTAGAGACAGAACATCCATCTTTCCTCCATTGCTTTCCTACTAATTAGCTTTTTTATCACAGTTTTGGTTTTGTACCAAAATCTCCCCCTCTTGTGATTGATTAAATGTTCCCACTAGACTTTTTGAAATACAGTCTCAGAATTGTAGGTCTTGCACTCACAGATTACACATGCAATCCACCAAGTACTGAATCTGGCTAGGCTTTATTTGTCTCAGTGCAGTTTTGACAGGAATGGCCCGAGGCAGAATCAAATTGAAAGGAAGAAGTGCAGCAGTGGTAAATGTGTGGTGTTTCTACGCTGCTGAATTGCACCCTTACTGCTTTCCGGGCCCAAACTCTGTGAGCTGTTGTAGATCAGATTAAGTGCAAAATGAGGATTGCAGTCAAATCACAGAACAAGGGAGCCAACATCTTGGGTTGCTTTGCAGCAGCTTGTACTCAGAAGCAGCAAACAAAGTAACCTATTTCAGTTTAGTTTTTACAGAACCTCAGCCCAAACCTATAGACTCATTCAAAAGAAAGAAATCCATGTAAATTTTCTAATGTGAAAAAAACAGACTAAGTGGATAAAAACAAAAGATGTGATTGAGAATTCCGGTCTTTTATTAATTTTTGTCTGGTAATTTGTGGTGATTTTTTTTTCATTCCAAATATTATCTTTCCACACATGTTTGTTCTTTGAACCAATATAGAGCCTGATCCTATGCAGAGTCACATTTAAGCCCATTAATTTCAGAGGTTTTGAGACAGATGTATCAGATGGAGCTCAGTGTCTTCAGTATGCTGACGACACTAAGATATATCTCTCCATGACCAGATCGTTGGCTCAGACTTCAGATGGCGTCTCTCCTCTCAATGAATGTCCTGCGACGGTAATGGATTGGATGAGGAAAAATAGATTGAAACGAAATCCAGACAAAACGGAGGTACTATCAGTTACAGGCCCGAAACCAGGTTTGGGAATACAACTCCCAGTCCTTGATGGAGTCACACTCTCCTCAAAGGACTCTGTTCGCAGTCTGGGGATACTTCTGGATTCGCTTCAAATGACCAGTCAGGTGAATGCGATGGTCAAGAGTGCCTGTTATTAGCTTTGGCTGATACACCAGCTGCACCCTTTCCTGGACATGAAGGACCTGGAATCTGTGGTACATGCTCTGGTAACTCACGTTTGGATTTCTGTAATGTGCTCTACATAGGGCTACCCTTGCGCTTAACCTGGAAACTTCAGCTGGTTCAAAACATGGCAGCCAGGTTTGTCACTGGAACATCTAGGAGAGATCACATAACACCAGTGCTTAAGTCTCTCCACTGGCTGCCGATTAGTTTCCGGGCGCAATACAAGGTGTTGGTTTTGACCTTAAAAGCCCTACATGGCTTGGGTCCATGTTACCTTAGGGACCGCCTCTCCCCATACAACCCCCACCCCACCCCACACTTCAGTCCTCTGGGAGGAACCTGCTTAAGCACATGAAGACCAGGCTGTCGCAGACCTCCCAGAGGGCTTTCTCCGCTACCGCTCCCAGAACAGCCTGCCAGATGAGATGCGTCTCATGACATCTCTAGACTGCTTCAAAAAAGCTTTAAAGATGCATCTCTTCCGGCAGGCCTTCCCTGAAACTCCTTCATTCTCCAGCTCCGAAACCAGGTTTATGATTTTTTAAGCTTGTTCCCAATATTTTGACCCCTAATTTAATGTCAACGCTGCTCTAGGAAGGGTTACCTTCATGATATGTAATGTGTTTTTAACTGTCTGTGTGGTTTTAATTTATTACTGGTTTAATGTAATTTTAAGGGGTGGGAGGTTAGTAGTAGGTAATTGTTATTGTTTTAACTTGTGTTTTTTGTACCCCACTCTGATTGTCTGCACAGAGGAGCGGGCTATAAATGAATTATTATTATTATTATTATTATTATTATTATTAGCATTATTAGCATTATTATTATTATTATTATTAATCACCAAACTGTTGCTTGTTTAATGTCTACACTTATTTTGAGTTTTCATATTTTAATGAGAGCTATTTTCTTCACTTTTTTACTATCTGTTTGCAGTTTGGTCGCTCATGTGCACTCTCTCCCCTTCTTTTTCTTTCTTCTTCCATCCTATTCTATTCTTTACATTTCTTTCTCAATTTATTTTTCTTCCTGGTCTCCTTGAGTGTTTCTCATCTATCTCTCCTCTTCCTGTGCCACCCGCTACTCTGCTAGATATGAAAAGACTGCTAGCAAATTCACTCTTCCAGAACAGCTAACACTTCTTTTCCTGGGGAAGGAAACCTCTTTTGCTTTGATCTGTGGATTCACTCATCTGCTTTGTCTGTCTGCCTACTTTTGTGTGCTACATTTCTGAGGCAAATGGAAGAGGAGTGTTGCAACATTTTTCGCTGTGTTTGCGGTCCTAACATTTCAGTCATTCACAGTGTTTACTAAACTGATTTAATTTTTAAGGTCATACTTCCCTCCTTTTATGCCCCTTTTAAGAGGGTAGATTGAGGGGCTCTGTAAAACAAAAAGTACATTCCCTTCATTATGGTACTTTTTGTACATATGGTACAAAAAGTACCATCATGACTAGGTCAGGGTATCTGGTAAGAACCTAGAGCTAGTGAGCAGGCACACAAACATCATCTAGCCACTTTTTCTGTCTTGAAATGCCAAGCAATTGTCTTGTAATTTTTTTCAGCAAGGGGTTTCCTGGATTTAAGCTAATGTCTTAGAGCGTTGCTAGAATCACCTGTTTCCCACGTACAATGAGCACGAGTTCTTGGCCATTTGTTGATGCTGTTATTATTAACTGCCTTTGAGTCAACTTTGACCCATGCCGACCCTATATATGAGAGACCACCAAGTCACAATATCTTCAGCTGCACTGCTCAGCTCGTGCAGATTCATGGCCTTGGCTTATGGAGTATGGTCTTGTTTTTTACTTTCCTTTTTTCCTCTTGCTTTTTACTTTCCTAGGCATTATAGTATTTTCTAGTCATTCCTTTCTTCTCATAATATGACAAAAATACAACAGTCTTAGTTTAATTACCTTTGCTTCCAAAGAGAGTTTGAGCCTGATCTGCTCTAGGATCCATCCATTGGTCTTTTTAGCTGTCCACAGTATTCTCAGAACTCTTCTCCAGCACCACATCTCAAATGAGTTTTTTTTCCTGCCAACTTTATTCACAGTTTTCATAATCATACATAGAAATGGGAAATACAATGGCATGGACAATCCTAACTTTGGTATTTAATGATATATCTTTACACTTCAGGCTCTTGTCTAGTTCCTTCATAGCTGCCCTTCCAAGTCCTAGACTTCTGATATTTTTTTTACTGCAGCCTCCACTCTGAGTGATGACTGAGCCCAAATACGGAAAATCCTAAACTATTTTGATCTCCTGTAAACCCTCACTGAAATGAATGAAGGATATGCAAAGGCAGTACTTTGTGGATTACATGGGTAATCTGTTAAATGCAAGACCTGCAAATCTTAAAGTGCCAGCCAGACCTTCCCTCTTCTGAATAGCAGCCCCATTAGTTCAGAGAGCAGCACGGCTCCTAGTCTGAGCCCCTTGGCATCTGACAGCCTGCAGTCCCCAAGATGCTCATTCCCCGGATCTCTAAACAAGTTTTAATCTCATCTTTTTCTCAAGAAATGTGAACCTTTTGTTAGTACAGTTTGTGTACAAAACAAGCACAAAACTTTCTGACAGCTGTTGCAGTTACTTCCAAAGAAAAGGATTTTCATGCTTTGCCATCCATTTTTCTTTCCAAGGCTTGGGGTTTTGGGATGTTACCCTCTCCTTACTGAAAAATAAGTGTCACTGACATCTGTGGCGTTTAATCCCAAAACTCCCATGAATTGCCATATAGGGATTGGGTACCAGTAATATTTAGCTATTTGTTTATTTGCACCCTGCAAAGATGGAATGCTAGTTTAACATACTTAAGTGCTACTAAAAGACACCAGACCCTATCTAATATTGAAAGCTAAGCAGAGTCAGCCCTGGTTAGTACTTGGATGGGAGTTTGGCAATGAATATCTGGTGCTGGAGGCTATATTTCAGAGGAAGCAACTGGCCAAACCACCTCTCAGTATTCCTTACCTAAGAAAACCCTATGAAAATTGGGGTTGCCATAAGTTGACAGGCAACTTGAAGGCACATACATACACACAACAAACAAAGCTTTGGAAGGGAAAGCATGAAAATTCTTTTAACATATTTTTGGAAGTAACTGCAACAGCTGTCAGAAAGTTTTAAAAGCCAGCTGTTTCCTCTTTTAACTATACTGAGAGAGTGAACCCGACATACCATATGAAATACAGTGGTGATTATTTACAGTAGTCATGTCTTTGGTGTACTTTGCAATATGATTAATCATGTTAAGCTAATTTGATTTTAAGTATGGAAGTGATTTGTAGGCTTTCTTCATTATCTATTTGCCCCATGATGTTTATGCTGGCATTGAGCAAGAGGCATATTTCTAACCAGCTCGTGTTTTGTGCCTCGGTCAGTTTGTTTAGGCAACGTACACAATCCTGCTTTTAGCCTTAACATGCTTTGAGGGCATACAGAATAGACCAGGGCAAAATATTTTTGTTGTTCTGTTATGGACTGTCTTTGTAGTTTTAGTCAGGTGGTCTGTTGGCTAGGGTTCTGCCTCCTCCTGGCAGTATCATTATGATATCATCCAGGAGTGGGAAGGGGGAGTCTCACATGCTCTGATTGGCCCTGTTTCAGTAGCAGAAAAAAAGGTTTTTCTGAAATTGAAGGCTTTGTTGATTTTTTTTCCCTGAAAACTCAAAATTGGGTGAGGGAAGGCACCTAATTAACTCCCTTTTTGAAAAGGGCAGCTCTTCTGCAAAGCCTCAGATATGCAGGACTACACTGGATTCCATTCTGTCATCCATGTATGTTTAATGTTCAGGCAGAACCCAGAAGAGCATTAGTGGGAGAGTGCAAACTAAGGTCATGACTATACTGCTGGTGCCCAGACCTACAGCCTCCAACAGCAAAATCCATCATCAATTCCTGTGATGCTTTAAGCAGCTTGTCTGTACTGTATATTTGAAATCATAAAGGAAGCAGTATTCTGTATCTGGGTTTTTAATGTGTGTGTGTGTGTGTGTATTTGTGTGTATGCATATATGTGTATGCCCTGCTGTCTCGTTCTCCTCAAAAAAATTGCTGGTGCTTATTCTCAAAATACATAAGGTAGAATTAGTTATGAAACTCATTGGCTATTGCTAAGACTCATCCTAACTGTTTCAATATCTGTGTTTTTTAAAGTGCTATTTAACATGTGCAAGTCAGCCCTCCACATCCATGAGGATTAGTGGTGCAGGTCCACTGTGAAACTGGAAAAAACATGAATATCACTAGCCCTCCCCCAAACTTTAATTCAATCTATATTTCGCCCCCCCCCAAACTTTAATTCAATCTATATTTCGGGCTAAGGAACCTGAGCAAAGTGTCTCTTCTATCTTGCCGTTGTGGGCATAAGGGGCCTTGTAATCCTGGTTGTGTCCTGAGAGGAGAAAAACAGCCTTTACCAAGCAAGGCTCCATGGATGGAAGGGAAGCAGGGATACTGTGTTGTTTTATGCATTTATGATTTACCAATTTTTTTAATGTTTACTTTACATTTTCTAGTCTTTCTAGCTGGGGAAAGACAGCTGTCTTGCCTTGGGAAGGGGTTTGGGGAAAGTGAACGTGCCCTCCTTCCTGCCATTGCAAGGCTTCAGAGAGCTCCTGAAGCCTTGGAAGGCAAGGAGGGAGCCGCGAATACATGCTCCCCTGCCCTTCCAGTACCTCAGAGAGCTTGCAAGAGCTGTTTGAGGTTTCAGAAGGGACATGGGGGTGTGCATGTTTGCACTTCTCTCTCCAACACACATCCGCTTTATTCGCGAATTTTGACTTTCATGGGGTCTTGTGCCCCTAATCCCTGTGAATGTCAAGGGTTGACTGTATTTGAAGGTGTATCATGTTGAGGATGGAGCAAGTTAATTATCTGCTACTCCAGAGAAGAGAACCAGAAACAATGGATGCAACTATAAGAACTGTTCAACAGTGGGACACACTCCCTCAGAGTGTGGTGGGGTCTCTTTCTTTGGAGGTCTTTAAACAGAAGCTGGATGGCCATCTGTCAGGGATGCTGTGATTGTGAGTTCCTGCATGGCATGGGGTTAGACTGGATGGCCCTTGTGGTCTCTTCCAACTCTGTGATTCTATAATTTTATGACCTGTTGGTGAATGGGATTACATTCCCCCTGGAGATACAGATTTGCAGCTTTGGTGTACTCCTAGACTTAGCCCTGACCCTGGATGCTCTGTGGTGACCTGGGTGCATTTATACAGTTGAAGCTAGTGCTGCATTGCACCCATCCTTGGGATGTCTGATTTGGCCATGGTGAAAAATGCCTTAGTTACTGTAATTCACACTACTTGGGTCTGCCTTTGAAGAGCTTCCATAAATTTTCATCTGATCCAGATTGCTAATTGGTGCTCCTTATAGGAAGCAAACAACTCCCATGTTGCAATAGCTACGCTGGCTTTCAATCTATTTCCATGTATAATTAAAAGTGCTGGTTATTACCTATAAAGCCCTATACACCTTACGTCCAGGCTATTTGAAGGACCTTATCTTCCCATATGAGCATGTCTGAGCTCTTTCCACCAGCAGATAAAGACCTTTCAATTTAAGGAGGCCTTTTGGTTTTAATATGTTATGGCAGGTGGAGCTTTTAATAGGAGCTGTTGTTTCTATTATTATTATTATTATTATTATTATTATTATTATTTAAAACTGCTATTAACCTACATTTTTAAAAAGTTGACATTTGATTTTAACTATGTTTTATTTTTTGTATTTAAAACTTTTTAGGTGTTTTTAAAAATTTGAATGCCACATTGAATCCCATGTTGTAGAAAAGGTGGAATATAAATTATGTATGTACACATGTGTATATGTTTGTGTGTGTGTGTGTACTGTATATACTCAGCTACAAGTCGGCCTGATGTATAAGTTGAGGGTTAGTTTTAGGCCCAAAATTTATACGAGCCAAAGATAAATTGAGGGTTACACTTGGGGGCATGTAACAAAAGATGTAAAGGACACAGCAAAGAAAAACAATGGCAAAGAGTTTAAATTCTGGCAGGCATAACTTTGTGATCATTCTAAAGATTTGCTGGATGAGGAGGGAATTATGGTAAATAGTCCCTATGCAACTTGTGGAGTATGGGACCGGGCAAAGGTGAGGCTAAAAAAATGCTCACATTAGGATGAAAATGATGAAAAATCAAAGGAAATTGTGAAATTTAAATTTAACTTTAATATGATAGCTTTGTCTGATTTTAACCCCCCCCCCCCCCGCCCCGCAAAATGTCATATTCAAATCCTTCGAAACCTGATTCTTCTTGGCATTCCTTTGAGGGGAAGCATCTAAAAACTACCCCTGCTCCTGTTTTCCAACCAGGCATTCAAAAAGTTCAGAAGCAGCACCACTAAAAGTCTGTTCTTTTTTGACGTGCTCCTGGGATGGACTAAGCTCTCGCCTTTTGCGACTCTACTCAGAGAGGAGGATGGTTCTTTTTTTTTGATAACAGTGAATAAGTCAACCTAAGTATTTTGGTCAATTTCACATGAATGCATCCAGTGCATGCGTGTGTGCATGAAATCTCTTTACCCCCAAAACCCATCCAAAAACAAGCATTTCAAAAATATCAAATTCAGTTATAAAAACCTTCCCTGTATATGCATATTCACACGCATATATACAGGTAAGGATTTTATAACTAAGGGGCCACAGTTGCTATGACCCCAATCCAGCAAGCAATGGGCTGTCTGTTTTCGGCCTGAGTTTGATATTTTTGAAATGTTTGTTTTTGTATGGGTTGTGGTGGGGGGGAGAGATTTCATTGATTTTAACTGTTACCATTTTCACTTATCTGCTGCTTGGTGGCTTTTTAAAAAATGGATATTCTTTAAATCAAGTAACATTGGCATCTTGTCTGTTGATGGTAGTTTTTAATATTTTCAGCAGAGCAGCCATGGGAGAGTGAGCTGTTGATAACCTTTTCATCTGCTATTAGAACCTGTTCTTTGAAAAACAGGCTCATACTCCTGTAGTACAAAGCAAGCCCTTAAGAGAATAAAATTCATAATGATTCAGTTGTGTTTTTTGAAGGATGAACTGTCAGCTTCTAGAGATAAATGTAAGCTGGGAAAGATGAAAATGTGGAACAGTGACAATTGGATGGGTAGTGTACAGCTGTCCTGAAAACTGCAATCTCCCAAGAACCTGAGCAAATTAAAAAAAAAAGTGCCTATGTTTGTTGGACAGAATATTCAAACCATTTGCTTAATATGAATACTTGTGCTACAGACAGTGCTGTCGAGTAGCCAAAGAACAACCTTAAGGATGCCCAACTGGCAAAGCTTGAAAAAGTTCCCTTTTCCCCCTCCTACAGCTCCCAGAATTGTTCCAAATATGTTTTCCTAGATCTGCCAACTGATTGGTGTGCCCAAATCAACTCTTTCTTTATTTTCTGTTGGATGGCAACTCATAGCATGTTGACTTGAATGTTGTTTGCCATGTAGCTTGAAGAAATGCTCTTTAGGAAACATAAGCCAACTAACTGAGGCTGCCCCTGGACTGCAGAAATTATCCAGTTTGACACTGTTTTAACTGCCATGGTTCAGTGTTATGAAATCCTGGAATTTGTAAATTTTTGTGACAGCAGAGCTCTCTAACAGAGAAGACTAAATATCTCACAAAACAACAAATCCCAGGATTCATAGCATTGAGCCATGGCAATTAAAGTGGTGTAAAACTGGATTATTTCTGCAGTGCAGATGCAACCTGAGTCACCTGAGCTACCTTCTTTAGACCTATGCTGCTGCTTCAGTAGCAAATCTGGACTCTTGGAATTGGAATTGTAAAATTTAGACATACTTTCACTTCAATACAGTAAGCGGCCTAAATGGAGACATGTGCTGGGAGTCATAACAGATCTATACTTATCTCATATCACTTACAAAAAGATATTACCTTTACTAATATATGGTTGCTTAGGAGTAAGACTCATTCTTCTCTGTTTAGTAATCAAGGCTCAGTCTGACAAGCTGAAGATGAGGTTGCAGGACAGCTGTTTTTTTGCATAAGAAAAGTTGTCAAAGTAGCTCACCACCACACAATAAAACCATCATGCACTCATCGGTAAAATGCACTTTTAAAAAGGAAGAAAAAAAGCCCACTACATAAATGAAAATACATTTTTTAATTCTTTTAAAAATGTGTACCCCAGCTTTCAAATGTCTTGCAACATTAAAACAACTTGCAACATTAAAACAAAGCAATTCAGTCAAGTTACAGTTTTTTAAAAAATGAAATAACAAACAACAAATGAATTATTAAACTTGCTTTGTATTTAGTATTTCAAAAGGGCTGCTGAAAATAAAAAATAAAAAACAGAATCTCCCTTCCAGAAGGGAAAAAACTGGGTTTTTCATCTTATTCTTATAGCTTCAGTGAAAAGTATTAATCCCACAGGTATTAAGGAAAGCCACATTCAGTTGCATGTTATGATGTGGGAAAGTGTTGGATTTCTGAATGGGGAAAAAGACTCAGGTTTACAATTCCTAAACCTGTCATTAATGTGAAAGGGGAAGTCCGAGAGTGGAACATTCTTCCAATACATGAGCTTCTCCAACTAATAAAGCCAGAGTTGATATGCTGATCCGTTCCAGGCTTTCCTGGCACTTACTTAAAACCAAAGAAAGATAGCTAAGGCTCCCACCCATGTTGATAATCTCCATAACAATGATAACTTGGTTAATTGAAGTTAATACAAACATTGTAAAGATATGAAATTAAAGAAAGAATTGTCTTCAGAAGCAGTGTTATTGATCACTCTTATAATTCTAGACTGAAATAGCTGTTAGAACAACCTGAGCATGCATAAAATTGATTGAAAAGTCTATCATTCCTAAAGAGTTTACCTCTTAAGCCAACAGAGGAGTTTTAAGTTTTAACCCAGATTTTACTGCCCCATCCACGCTGAACACACAATGTGATTAATGGGAACGCTGTGGACCTTTCTATTTGATAAAAGAATAAATCTATATTTGAAACTTCTGATATAATTGGTTTTTGGTTACTCCCAGAGATTCTTTAGAATGGCTTTTATCTCTCATGTTTATTGTTGTTGTGTACCTTCAAGTTGTTTCCAAGTTATGCCAACCCTATCAGAAAGGATTTTCTGGGCACATTTCTTTTAGTTTGCCACTGCCATCCACTGAGGCTGAGAAAGTGTGATTTGCCCAAGGTCACCCAGTGAGTATCCATGGCCAAACCAGGATTCGAAGAGTCGTAGTCCAACGCTCAAACCACTACGCCACACAGACACTCTGTACCAAGGTTGAAAAATTGTATTGTGAGGCATTTTCTAATCCCAATGAGAATTTCAGTGCATTGAAGGGTAGCATGTGGATTAAGGTTATGATTAGGCATAGGGACTGATAATATGAGTAAGGTGTTTTTGTGACAAACAAATAGGAAGACAAATGGAAATACAAAATAGAACATTAAAACTTACAGTTAAAATGAACATAAAATATGACAATGGTACAAAACTAAGAGCCCTTTATTAAATAAATACAGGCTGCATTATTTTTTTAATATATTAAATACTTTTAGTAAAGCAACAGCTCTTCAAATGATTATTTCTACTAGTCACCACTCTTTGCCATTACAGGTACTAAAAACATTTAATCATCTGAGTCTATTTGTTTTTGTACTGAATCACACTGGTTGTATTATGAAATTAGAACAAAATTATCATTTATTAAAATATTAAGACCTCAGGGCATCTTAGAAATAATGTTAAAGCAACAGGTGAAAAGGTTTAAAACATTAAGAAATAATTTAAATAAGATAAAACATGTTAAATATCATCAGTTGAAAACAGATTTTAAAGTGTTAACATCAGTATTTGGGATAATGGTGTGCATAGGGTGGTTTCTTTTTATCATAGTTATCTTTTAAACATGTTAAAACCTATTCTAGGAAAAATGTTTATAACTAACCTGAACAACCATTGTGTTTATCTTTTGTTCCCTAACAGGATGTCACATGTGCTCCATTTTGAGGACAAAACCAGAAAAGTAAAGGATGCAAGCGTGCAAGATGAAGACACTTTTGAAATTTATGATCCTCGGAACCCTGTGAATAAGAGAAGAAGAGAGGAGAGCAAAAAGATTCTGAGAGAAAAAAAGGCAAGGAGATGAAATGAATGTAAAGCTAGCCAGAGCCAACTTGGAAAATGCGCAAATGTTCTGGCGCTGTAGTAGCTGGTGTCCCAAAATATATCACTTACAAGATGTAAAAAGGAATCTGGTGTCTGATTTAGACACAGTATTATCTCCTTTGCTGTGTGACTTCTGGTGTAAAATAAGCATGTGTTCTCAGAAAAGCTTTCGGAAACCATTTTCAGCTTTTACTGTGAATAAATAACTTATTTTCTATCTATCTTTTTATGTTAAAGTACAGAAATAATGTATTTACAATATTTTCAGAATAGTGAGAAGTATATTTTCTGAAAATGGAACAAATGGCGATAAAGTTGTTACCATCACTATTAACAAATTCTCTGTTAACAAATTCAGATGGTGAGTACTGAAGGAAATGGATCCAAAATAAGGCAACTGAGAAACTAGGGAGAGATATAGGCATGCTCAGGAAAACAAAGAACTTTTCAGAAGCACAAGAAGTCTTTCAAAAAAAGAAATCTCTTAATGGGGCTAATACCACCTCAACAAACAGCCAAATGTGTATTGAAAAGATGTAGACACAGAATGTTGATTTATCAGATGAAAAAAAAATGTCAGGATGCAGAGTAGAATGACCTGCTTAGACTCCTTCTGTATTAAAGTATTCTGGAGAAGATACAGTTTGCTGAACTGGAACTCCAATCAGGAGCATTCCTGCAAGTTACTTCTTGTTAGTATTGCATTAATATTTCCCAACATATTGCTTTTGTTATGCAAAATGCTTTACAACCCTGATGTATCTCTGTCCCCATTTTGGGAATCATTCATTTAGCCTGTACTTAATCACACTTGCAAGTAGCTGCATCATTAATAATATGTTTCTGTAAGAGTCTCCTATACGATTAGGCATACCTCAGTTAATGAAATAGATGTGTTCTTGAACATTATTTCTGTCATAGAAAATGTGGTAGCAGAAGCAAAATTAACATGGAAATAAATGGGTAGATTCCTGCTCCACAAAAAAAGAGGAGTGGTTCAACATGTTTCAGCAAACCTTTTATTCAAAATTAAAAGTATACATTTGTGAAATGAAACAAGCCAATAACTTGTGATTGTTTGATGTTATGAGATTTGTAGCTTGGTGTGGCACTTAGAATTCTCTGATATAGAGCATTCTTTGATTCCCAATTTGGGAAAAAGGAGGGATACACATAAAATAAATATAAAGAGGAGGGGGAGGGGGAGGTCCATAGGGTGGAAGATGGAACATGACAGTTATAGTGGTCTTAACTGCATTATGTAGTAAATAGTGCAGATGCACCTTAAACCATTGAGAGTTGTTATTGATTAATATGGGATTATAGTCTAATAATCTCCAGCACTGAAAGTGAAATTATCACAAAACTCAGTACTACGGGTGATTCCAATAAAATGCATAAGAGCTGTATCAGAGCTTGTTATTGTCCATTTCAATGGGAGCTTGTGTGGGTATTAGCTAAGGTCATTTTAAAAGCTAAAGAGAAACTTTGCTGATGTTGTTTTTAGAATGAGTTCAATAAAGTATAGTATCCTTATCACACTATGATAACCAAGTTTTGTGATAGGGTCGGAAGTGTGAGATACATAAAACTGTCTCATCGTGTTAATATGGTCCAAGTGGTGTGGGTTAATTTAGTGCTGAATATTGTTTAAATGTGCTATGTAATCTTGCTTAAGATAAGAAGAAAAGAAAAAAGGAGGTGTGAAGAGAGTCCTTGTGATAGGTTGTCACTGTCCCCAACTTTACTTGTGAGGGTACAAAGGAGTTAAAAGGTGGTGTGTTCTTGAACTGTTGCTCACAACAAAGCACAGTTCTTGTACTCCAAATGTGCTGTCAGGTTGCTGTTACGACAGATTCTCTTAAAAACAACTTTCTGTCCACAATCTCACATTGACGCATCATTAATTATTCATATTCCTTGCATGTTCAAACTACAACATTTTTATTCTATGGAAATGTCATCAAATAACCCCATTCCACAGATGGATCTTGCTAATCCTAAATTCATGTGTCTAAAAATAATTCACATGGCTATTCTTATAGATTATGGACAACAGTATCTTCTGATTAATAATAATGCCAGAAGATTACTAAGGGTGCATCTGCACTGCAGACATAATGTGGGTTGACACCACTTTTAACTCTGGTGGCTCAAGGCTATGGAATTCTGGGAACTGTAGTTTGTTGTGCTGCAACAAACTACAGTCCCCAGAATTCCATAGCCTTGAGCTATACAGTTAACGTGGTGTCAAACCACATTATGACTTAGGACTTAAAAGGATTCGTACCCACATTAGACAATAACATTTCTCTCTCAGGCATAGTAAGACTCCAATTTAGATAGATTTACCTTTTAAAAATCCATAATCCCCAAATCCTCCAACCATTATCAGATGGAAAAGACCTCAGATAATGTAGATGTATTCCTGGTTATTAGTTTTTCAACAGAAAACTAATAACAGAAGCAGAAATACCACGGAAATAATAGTGATAGGGTCCTTCACCATAAAAAAGAGAGCAGTTCAACACGTTTCAGCAAACCTTTCATCCAGCACTAGAAGTACACACATGTGACATGGAACCAGCTCAGGTAAGCCTTGCATAAGAAGACAAAAGCATTTTGAATTCTTCTAGGCTTGGGCAAGTCACATGCTCTCAACCTCAGAGGAAGGCCATGGCAAACCTCCTCTGAACAAATTTTGCCAAGAAATCCCTATAATAGGGTCACCATAAGTTGGAAACTACTTGAAAGCACAACAACAAAGCAAAATCGTGGCACATTTTGTGGAGGGACTTTCTGGAGGAAATATTTCATAAATCTGTTCTGCTGGTTTAAAGACGTTTAGTCATCTTCATATTTATGTGTACCAACCTTTTCATAGAAAAGAAATACTTGGCTAGCCTAAAATGGAATCAATTGCTGCCTGAAAAATAGATGAAAGCCATATTGTTTTATTTTAACACAAGTTACTGTCTGGTACCTTTAGTTTAGAGTTCAAAGTCAATCTGATTTTCTTCTTTGGCATAGACTGGAAGTTATTTTCCATTTTAATGTTTATCTATGCTAGCCCCTAAATGTTGTACAACTTACTGACTTTTTGCTGTGATGAAATTAAAGCATTTTTCAGAAGCTGAACTCAGTGATATTAGGTATGTCTCCCTCTTTGAGCCAACATAGTGTAGTGGTTGGACTAGGGTGGAGTATTGGACTAGGACTCTGGGAAGCCACCTAACCCATGGAAACTCCCTGGTTGATCTTGGGCAAGTTGCACTCTTTCATTCTCAAAAGAAGGCAATGGCAAGCCCCATCTGAATAAATCTTGACAAGAAAACTCCTTGCTAGAATCACCTCAAGGTTGCCATCCATTAGAAACAACAGCAACCACTCCTGAGATGGCCATGTATGTTGCTTTACTTGCCCCAAAATATTGAGAACCTTTTTATTCAGCCTTCTGCCCCAAAGTCCATCTCTTGTGGCACCAATACCTTTTGGGCACTGAAGCACTGCATTACTGTTACAGAACAGGCACAAACCTCTCTGTTGTTATTTTAAAGTCAAGATTATATCTTAATCCCTTTAAATTGGACTTTCCTCTTCCTAAATCCATTTTCCCCAGGCTACAAGGAAAGATAAAGGAAGTAATTATATTAACTCCACCCTTGTTCTCGATAAGTATGCTATGGTCTTCACAGCTAATTAAGTTGGTACAAATAAAGTTTATTTCCTGTGTTTGCATTTCCTTGGCAACTTTGCCTGCCCCTTTTCTTTGTATACCTGTATTTCTAAATTCTCAACTGAAGTTCTACATTACTACAATGCTAGAAATTTGGGGACTGGAGGAAAAAATTAACGGGGGACCAAGAATTCTTATTGGGGAAGAGCAGGCCCACATTTTGTCCTTTCTTCCATGGCTATGACCCTGAAGAGGGGTCTGAAAACCACTACCAGGAAAGTTTGAAAGCACCAGTTGTGTTTTGTTTTGAGTGGATAAAATAAGAATAAAATGCTAGTAAATGCACAGTAATTTTGGGCTCTGTGATTTTTCTTTGTTTCTTTGTTCATATGAGTACACATATCAAGAACAGATTAGAGCTCTTAATAGCAAATTATTATTCTTTTACCTTATAACTTAGCTAAATTTGCTTTTCAAATTCACCAGTTAATTCCTCTCTCCATATTAATACTTCCAGGTACACTCGTCCCTCCATATTCACCGGGGTTAGGAGCACAGGTCCCCTGTGAATGTGGAAAAAATGCAAATAACAAAAACACTATGTTTTTACCTGAGAGAACACCTCTCTAGGAATCTCTCGGTCCTCCAGTGCAACTCTGTGGTTAGCATCTGTCAGACATTAACCATAGAATTGTTTTGGAGGAGCTACAAAGGCCTAGTGGAGTGTTCTCTCTAGGAACCTCTAGGTCCTTCGGTGATGCTTTTGGTTACAGTTGACCATAGAGTTGTGTTGGAGGACCTACATGTTCCTAGAGAGAACACTCCACCATGCCCTATGAGGAACGCCTTAGGGAGCTGGGAATGTTTAGCCTGGAGAAGAGAAGGTTAAGAGATGATATGATAGCCCTGTTTAAATACTTGAAGGGATGTCACATTGAGGAGGGAGCAAGCTTGTTTTCTGCTGCTCCAGAGAACAGGACCCGTAACAATGGATGCAAGCTCCAGGAAAAGAGATTCCACCTCAACATTAGGAGGAACTTCCTGACAGTAAGAGCTGTTCGACAGTGGAACGCACTTCCTCGGAGGGTGGTGGAGTCTTCTTCCTTAGAGGTCTTTAAGCAGAGGCTGGATGGCCATCTGTTGGGGATGCTTTGATGGAGAGTTCCTGCATGGCAGAGGGTTGGACTGAATGGCCCTTGTGATCCCTTCCAACTCTGTGATTCTGTGATTCTATATTAATAAAATTCCAGCCAATGTTTAAACAAATGAGTCACTTGAGTTGATTTACCATCTTATTAATATTCATGTTTCATTTATAATAATTGTTTTATGTTTTTATTTATTTAGTTTTATATGTGACTGTAACAACAAATCTCCTCATACAATAGTGTCCCCTTAGGCCACATAACTAAAAAGTGAGAAGGTGATGACAGCATTGTACAGATAAGTAACAAATGCTGCATACAATACCCTCCCTCTTTCATTGCTAGTAATACCACTTGATGAGGCAAAAATGACATGAACTTTGTGTAGCTTCTCTCAACTAAACGTTTTACAGTGAGTTTTTATTTCCTTTTTCTAACCAGAGCCTTATAAGGACAATGAGCATTCATTGCATTTTAAAATGCAGCTTACATCTAGAAACCTCACTCCTTTTGTGTGCTAGAGACAGCCATGCAAATGTTGACAGTTTGTGCAGATACCTGCCATGCCATTTTGGACCTTGTTATCATCCCCCAGAACATTGTTTATCAATTAGTATCTGGTATGCAGGCTCTGTCACTTCTTGCAAGGCAAAGTTTTCAATAGCTCCCAGGGTTGAGTACTAGAACAGTAGTTTTCTCTGAGGTTGCCTTTGGAGACAATTCAAAAGCTTTTAGTGATGAGAAGTGCTACAGTATAGATGTCAGCAGATGGGAACATGTGATATTACTGCCTATGTGCTTCTGGATGTAAATCATCATGAAAGTTTTTCATGACCTAGGATCCATGTTTCTTAAATATGAATATATATATCACACACACCACAAACTACATTTGCTAACTTTGCCTAAAATCCTTCCCACCCCATCTTATTCCCTGTATGATACCAAGCAATAAGTAATCATGTAAAGTTGATAAAGTCACACTATGCTGATTACTGATTACAAAACTGATTATTTTAAATGTTATAAAGCCAATTCAGAGAAAAGACAAAAAGCTCCTTTTCACAGCTGTACACACACAGACCTTTCCTCCCTTTTCTCTCACACAGCTGAAGTAAAGATGATTGCTCTAAGTTACAAAGTACTTCACAAAAAGCACCGTTCTGTCCAAATTTTCCCACCATACCTCTGTGAGTAATTTGTGGGATCACATAAGGATCATGATCTAAAAGCAAAAAAAGAGTCTTCATGGTTCAAGCCAAGGAACTTCTCATCCAACATTCTGCAAGATTTGGTCCTCCAGGTGTTTAGAACTTCAGCTCCCCAAAGCACCAGCCAACTTAGCCAAGAGTCAGGAATTGTGGGCACTGATGTCCAAAATTTCTGGAGGACTTAAGGTTGTAGTTTGCTGTTCTGAGTCCAACTCATATCCAGATGCCTCTCTCATCTGTTACAAGGTATAGCTAAGTTACAAGGTAAAAAAATAGCTATTAAGAGCTTTGATCTATTCCTAATATAAACAAAGAAACGATGATGATGATGATGTCCCAGCTACAGCTCCATGGCCGAATGCAGGATGGACAACTAGAATACTCTTGATGCAGTCTTTTCTAGTTAGACATTCAAAACAATTTGGAATCACTTCTGTGCCATATCCTGTAGAACTGCTTCTAGTCAGAATAGACTATAGACTAATGATCTGTCCATGTAAGGAAGTTTCTCATATCCCTTGAAGAACCTCACTTGAATTTCACCTTGCTGAGATCACACAGAGCTGAAAATGAATGCACACCACCCAAATGTACACGTTTCACTGACATGCATCTCAAGGACTCTGTAGCAGACCCAGATCTACTATTAGCAGAGCAAGTTGTCATTTGGAGTATCATCCAGGATCTGGCACCAAAGTTGGTAGTTTATGTTTTCTCAGCTATAGATAGGAAAAGGCAATGGTAAGATTTTCTGCCTCCTGTGCCAAAATAACTTGGCTGGTACTATGCACCATGACTTGTGGGGAAGGAAGCTATCTTTTGCTACTCTGCCTCAGACAGCAAAATATCTCGAGCCAGCCCTGTTTGGCATTATGCCCGGTTCCCTACCAAGTGTGGAATGAGGGCTTCCAAAACGGCTGACTAACAGAAGCACACAGTTTGAGGGATTTTTCTATTGCATCTGACAAATAAATATTGTTTATTGGGACTCAGGGTATAATATACATTTATTGCATCAGTTTTAGGATCACACTAGAAGTCTAAAATATGGTCTATAATTATAGCCAGAATAGCTGGGTACAAGACGAAAAATAAAAGAATAGTTTGTGGGCTAAATTTTCAGTCCTCTTATAGAAAGAAAGATGTTTTTCCAGACAGTTTGGCAATTCCTACCTCTTTTGGAAGAGGAGGGAGGAAGGGCAGTGTTTTTAAACTCTTTGCTTTCTTTCACCATTCACAAGGTATATTAGTGCAACTTACTACTGTCTGAAATAGAGAAAAATATTTTACAGTCTAGCAAAATGCCTCCAAAAAAATGATAAAAATGACTGCCTATTGTTTCTTGTTTGCTCAGTGGCCCATGATTTTTCGGCAGCATGTTGGAATATTTGTGACTTTTGAAACCAGTCTGACAATCCTGTAGTAAAAGTTCTCCTCACTTATTCTCTTAATATACTGCAGGTTTGGAGTGGGGATGGGGGGGGGGGGAAGGAAATTTTTTTAAAAAAGAGAAGCTCCAGACAATTTGGCACCAAATGAATAAAAATAATAATGTAAAAGTCATGGTTTGCTTTACTGGGGGACTTCCATGATAAGTAATTTGAAGACCAAGCACACATACACACACAGACACTATCTACCTTTCCAGTCAGTAGTTTCTTATTAGGAGGCCAGTATATTACCAATCACTCAGCAGTGCTACTCCTGCTGTGATGCTGTAGTTGTCTCTTGTGTCTTTGAATTATTTTCTACTGAGACGTTCTGTCCAAATGATCTACAGATATATTCAAATGTCCTTTACTGCCTATTTGCTTGGCCCAATCTGATTACTCTGACTGGAGTGCTCCCTATTCCCTTGATTTTCTTGCATTGTTTTCCCCAGGCTACCTGCCCTAACCTTTAATTCCTCCTTCCTCTAGCACTGCTACAAGAACCTGCTCAAACAGATTGCTAAAGAAGATATTGTTTGAATTATATGCTTCCTCAGGTGTGTGGTGAGGATGACGTTTGATTTCTAGACAGTGCTAGTGATGCCTGGCATGGTATCGTCAACGAGATAGTGGGCCCTTGGTATCCACTGGGGTTTGGTTCCAGGACCCCCTCCCCCCCATGGATAACAAAATCTGCGAATACTCAAGTCCCATTGAATACAAAGATTTGCTAAAATGGTGTCCCTTATATAAATTGGCTAAATCAAGGTTTGCTTTTTGGAGTTTATACATTTTAAAATATTTTCAAACTGTTAATGTTTGAATCTATGGATAAAAAAATGGATACAGAGGGCTGTCTGTAATCAGCATTATGAAGGTATAAAATATTTTTACTGTTGCACAGAAGCATTGTGCATGAATTGTAGGCAAATACACTATGAGAGTTCAGAAAAGTTACATTTTTTGGATGACAACTCCCAGGATCCCTCAGCCCTGGCCACCATGGAGGCCACCAGATTGAGGGTACCTGATCTAGTTATTTATTCCATCCTGACTCATATACTTTTGTGCTCATGCAGAAATATGCTTAGTGTTCATCTTGAAAAAAGATAATATTTCATGCCTGAAAATGATCAACTGGATATCCAGTGGCTTGCTATGTATTTATATAGTTCCTTGCTGTGAAAAAGCAACAGCACTGGAAAAGTGAATTCAAACCATAGGCCATGTTCTCTGACCTGATCCTGTGGTTTCTTTGTTTCTTTAATTTTCTTATCACTGTGTAGAAAGTTAAACTAACCAGGAACATCTGCAGAATGCTTCATTTTAAATACACAAGGCAGAACTGAAGGCGCAGTGAATGTAATTGGCATGTGTATATCTTAAATGAGGTGCCACTGACTAAACCCTTTTCTGAAAAAGGACATGCCATGGGAATGATGTTTTGCAGGGAAAGCTTTACCTGCCACTTTAGCCGCTAGACCAAGATGAATATAAGTACCTTGAAGCATGGAATTCCACTGTAGTTGATCATAATTCTTTGAATCTTACCCGTCTCACTCTCTTTCACCCTATTAAACAGAGGAAAATATGTCATCTCACAATCTCAGAAAAGTTATGCTGCTTGACTAACAGTGGAATTCTATACGTGTCTGTCCAGAAGTATAAATTCCATTGAGTCCAATGGAATTTATTCCAAGTAAGTTAATTTGTGGAGCTGGTGGTGACTGATGGGCTCTGGTGGAGGAAGCAATCAGACCACAAGATTTGGGTTAAAACAGGCAACAACTTTATTCCTTACAGTTATTAGAGCATTTGCTGGGCACTAGACATAGATCCAGAAACCAAACGTGATCTGATGATCCAATCACCAACCCAACTGTCAGGAGTGAATAAGAAGTGACAAAAGATGAAACCACATTGGTGCACAGCCATCATGTAGTTGTCTGCTCACTGGGGTTATAGACCCCCACAGGGCCCCTGATCTAGGCCTACCTCAGTTTTGCTGCCCCCCCCCATTCCTTTTGGGGAACCTTTAACTGAGAAAACAGGGAAGTCCACCCCCTCCACATGTCTTCTCAGAGAATGCAAGATCTGAGTTGGCTCATGGAAGAAGACCCAGTGTTGCAATGTGGGAAATTATGGCCTATTCTAGATTGGCAAAAAGAAGTGTGTTCATGGCTGCATGAAACCCTAACTCTGAGAAAAAGGGAAAGTGTGCCATGAAAATGCTTTTTTTGCATTTTAGGGGAGAAGAAGCACCTTTAAAAAGGTGCTGGTTTTCCCAGCTTCTTTTTTAAAAACTGCGGAACAGCGCAGCTCCATCTAAAGGCTGCAAGCCTTTAAGGAAAAGGCAACTTCATGTCACACTTTCCTGCCAATCTAGAAAGCCCCTATGTCTGTTTCATACCAGACTGAGCAGCACCACAGCACAAAAATGGGGCATTTTGGGGTTTTCTGGTGAGTGTGCACCCTAGTATAGTATTGCAAACTTATAAGGTTATTGCACAGGACTTGGAGAACGTGAACGGAAGGGAACGGAATGGAAAGGGGGTAAAGACGTATGTTAATGTTATTGCACGGGAGAACACCACTGATGCCACTGGGAGTCCCCAATCTGTTCCCCAACCTTTCCACAGCAGCTGATTTTTGAAGAACAATTCTGAACAGTTCTTCAAAATTAGCTGCTGTGGAATGGTTGGGGAACAGATTGGGGACTCCTGGCGGCATCGGCAGTGTTCTCCCATGTGATCATATGTTTCCCCCCTTTCTGTTCCATTCCATTCCCTTCCGTTCCACTTGGTTCCCATTCTCCAAGTCCCGTGTGATAAACTTATTAGTCACTGACTTGAAGGAAGACTCTGTGCCTTATCCCATACGTACCTCTAACTGTGCTCAGGCCATGCTCTCACACTGTAAGAGCTGGAGCTGGAACTGAAGATGGGGGAGGTGTACACAAAGTCAAAGCTTGCAAAATTGGCTTTTGATGCTACAACTCCCAGAATCTATCTGAGTCACTTGCCATAGTGGCTTAGGGACTGTGGGAGTTGTAGGCCAAAAAAGTAACATTTCTGTGCTCTGGTCTTGGTGTCATAACATTAAGCCATACAAACCATTGAGGAGCAGCTATATGGCTGTCACTACTCACCTGTAAATGAAAGGCAAAAGCATAGTTGTGTGTCATTTTGGAGCAACCTGATATTACATTATTCCCAGCTGTTTCAAATGCATGGTGTGTATTTGGTTTTGATACTACTATTTTGTCTGCATTCCATACCCTGGATTCCCAATATAGTCTACAAATGATACTCTTTTTAAAAAAATACAACTTTTGCTTCATATTGATTTCAGAATTTGTTAAACTACCCTGTTGTTTGTAAGCTACCTTGGGAGTTGTTTGGGACTAAAAAGCAAAGTACAATATGTTATAAATAAAAATAACTAATCTTGCATTTTGCTGCTCTGTCTTTTTATACTCAGTATAATAAGACTCGACATTTCTCCTGTTGTTTCTCCCCATGCAGATAAAGCCACCCTCACAACCAATAGACTAGAGTCCTTAAAGGACAGCAGTCTTTTAAAAGAACGCAGAACAGGCTTCCCCAAGAGGATGCCTTCCAGATGTTTTGGACTACAGTGCCCATCTTGCCTAATCTTTGATCATGCTGATGGGAGCTGTGATCCAAAGGATTTGGAGGGTATCACATTGGAGAAAACTGACAGAGGAAAAAAAATCAGCATTTTTAAATTACATGAAAGGATGTCTCACTGGATTATAGCCTTAACTAGTGTCTTCAACATTTTCCTGTACAGAAAACAGATTCACATTCTGTATTTTCAGCTCATGATCAAGATGACACAAATGAAGTGCACATAAATATACTGCTAAAAAAGGTCAGTGCTTCTTTCATGGACTGATTGAGTGGGGAGGATGAGTACATTTGCTGAAATGGTACAGACCAGGAGCTAGACATCTTGGTTGCCATCAAAGACACATTCCCAAAGCACCAAATAAGGCTACTTTAGAAAGTATTACACAGAGACACTCTGCATTAGGCTATTTGTAACACTCATTTATTTCATTTACTGTTGTGCCCTTAAATAATCTAGAAAAAGATGTAGTTTAACAGAAATCAAGATTATTCAAATAGATAAAATGTTACATGTATTAAAACCACTGATGACCTTAGTCCAAGCCTCCTCATCAGCCCCAGGATTACAGATTTTACTGCTGAAAGGCACTTGTCTTGCTGTCCAACATGTTAACATCAGGTGGATATTCCTTAAAATACCATGGAAACTATTTTTGGAGACTACAGCCTCCAGAATCTCACTGCCAATATTGCTATTGATCATGCTAGCTGAAGGAGTCTGGGAATTCTTTTTCTTAAAAATGGTAATTTTTCCAATTGCTGTTCTGCTAGTATACTGGCCACCCCGTTGCCTAGCAGACTCCCTAACCGAGTTGACTCAACTGGTTTCTAAGTTGTTGCTGGAGTGGCCCAGACTTCTGGTCTTGGGCGACTTCAACATTCTTCTCGAAACCAGCTTGCTTGAGTTACCTGGAGCAACTCGGGGGTTCATGGGTTCCATGACAGGCATGAATCTTTCCCAATTGGTCAACGGGCCTACTCATTGTGCAGGTCATACACTCGATGAGGTTTTTAGTATGCAACAGGAGCATCCATGGGCGGAGGTAACCAAGACCTCCACACTGTCATGGACAAATCATTTCCTGATCAAGCTGGAATTAAAGGCCACTTTCCGACCTCGAAAGCTTATGGAACCATTTGGTTTCCAGAAAGCCCTAGAGCGTCTGCTGATTGGGAATGCCAGTAACTGGGTTGAAACCCTGGTTGACACTTGGAATACGGATGTCACCAGGGCTATCAACACAATCGCTCCTGAGCGTCCTTTCCAGCCCGCTTCCAATCGGAAACCCATCTTGTCTGAAGGAGGCGGCTGTCAAGCCTCTCCTAAAGAAGCCTTCTCTTGATCCCCTGGACAGGAACAACTATAGATCAGTGTCCCTACTGCCAATTCTCAGCAAGGTGATCGAGAGAGCTGTCGCCTCCCAACTCCAAGCTGTCTTGGATGAAACTGATTATCTTGATCCATTTCAAACTGGCTTCAGGGCAGGATTTGGAGTGGAGACTGCCATGGTTGCTCTGACAGATGACCTCTGCTTGAGCATCGACAGGGGTAGTGTAATCCTGCTGGTGTTCTTGGACCTCTCTGCGGCTTTTGATAAAATCAATCATTCCATCATTTTGGATAGGCTGAGAGTGCTAGGGATTGGGGGCACTGTACTTCAGTGGTTCCGGTCCTTTCTCTCTGACAGATCCCAAAAGGTGAGGCTCGGGGACAGTTGCTCCTCCAAAATAGAGCTTAATTGTGGCATCCCTCAGGGTGCCATCCTGTCCCCGATGCTATTTAACATCTATATGAAGCTGCTCAGTGTTATCAGTACACTGATGACACTCAGATATATTTCTCTATGACCAGATCGTCTGCCCAAACCTCAGATGGCGTCTCTCCTCTTAATGACTGTCTTGCGGCGGTAATGGATTGAATGAGGGAAAACTGAAGCTCAATCCAGACAAAACGGAGGTACTCACAGTCACAGGCCTGAAACCTGGTTTGAGAATACAATCTCCAGTTCTCAATGGAGTCACACTCTCCTCGAAGGACTCTGTTCGCAGTCTGGGGGTACTTCTTGACTCATCACTCCACATGACTAGTCAGGTGAATGCGACGGTCAGGAGTGCCTGTTATCAGCTTCAGCTGATACGCCAGCTGCGCCCTTTCCTGGATATGAGGGATCTAGAAACTGTGATACATGTGTTGGTAACCTCACATTTGGACTACTGTAATGTGCTCTACATGGGGCTACCCTTGTGCTTAACTGGGAAACTACAACTCGTTCAGAATATGGCAGCCAGACTTATCACAGGAACACCTAGGAGAGAACATATATCACCTGTTCTTAAGTGTCTCCACTGGCTGCCGATAAGTTTCCGGGCACAGTTCAAGGTGTTGGTTTTAACCTTTAAAGCCCTACATGGCTTGGGTCCATCCTATCTTCGGGACCACCTCTTCACCTCCCTCCCAAGCTGTGGAATGTCCTGCCGGATGAGATGTGTCTCATCTCATCCATTGATGGCTTCAAAAAAGCCCTAAAGATGCATCTTTTCTGGCAGGCCTTCCCAGAAAATATGTAACACCCCCCCCCCCCAGCTCCAATCCTAAGGCGTAGAGTTCCCCCAGCCTTTTACCTACACTTTCTGCCCATCCACATAGTTCAAGGACTTTTAGGCTTGACACTTGATATTGTTTTATTTTTATACCATGTTTTAATTCATTGTTGATTTAATCCTTTTTAGGGGGGGGGGTGAGGATGAGATTGGATATTTTAACTATTGCTGTTTTAACTCCTTTTTGCTGTACCCCGCCTCAATTGCTCGTTCAGAGGGGCGGGCTATTATTATTATTATTATACAATTCTGTCCATCAGCCAGCAGAATGGCAACCCTTGTGCAACATTTTCTTTCACCACCACATGGAAATGCCAATCCGCTCCAGAAAGTTAGGGACTAACTGGAGGATGAGGAGAAATCCCATTGAATGAAGTCTACCAAGCATCCAGTGTGTGGAGGATTAGGGATATTCAAGGTGCTTCACCAAGGACAATGTATAGCTCATAATCTGAAAGTTTAACTGAAGATTAAGGATCCCATTATTACTACAATGCCTACTATGGCTTCTTCAGAAACTTTTCTTTCAAAGATTTAATCCTCGTTCTTTTCCCTAGAAACTTTTGTGCAACTATACAGTCCAGAACATCAGAAAATTACCTTTTGGAACAACATCTTCCAGACTCTTCCAGCCAGCCTGGTGACTTTTCCAAGCTTTGTTCCAGTGAACACTTATTTTAGCATGGTATCTCATTTAATACCGGTATCAGGCAGTTTAAATGGGGTCTGCAGTTGCATAGCTTCAGAACTGGATGTACTGGAATGCTCTTACTCCATCGAGGTGTGTATTTTATATCTTGATGAATATTGTTAGCTACTCTGAGGATTTTCGTAATTATTAAAAGGCAGGATATAAACATTCTGATAGATGTGTAAAATATATCACATAAATCTGAGCTCACAGTGGGATGCTCAGATGACTGAACTGGCTGACAAAATGAAAATTACTATTAAATGGGAGTCAGCTTTCCCAAAGTTTCTCTGTCCATGAAGCCAGTTTCAGAAATGAGTGGCTCTGTAATGATAAGCATAGAGCTTTTCACTGAGCCAATAAAAATATAAGGCAGGAAAAAAGTGCACCCTCTCAAATTAACCTAAAAAGATTCCCCTATCAAACACTCATTATAGAGGAAGGGGAGAAAGGCAGAGAGGAGAAAATGAACGACTTTAATTATGAAAGAGTTCTGTGTATATTTTTATCTGACACTATATCTGTAATAAATTTAACATATACTCTGAATCAGCATTAAATAAAGAGCAAAAGAATCAAAAACATATCTATCACCCTCAAAAGACATGCACTGTTAAATTATACCACCAGTATTTGCAATAAATTGTTTCTTACCTTCCATTGTAGGCTGGCTTTAGTGGCTTTTATTATTAAAGTGGGCTTTTGGTATCTGCTGCAGTTTCATTACAGGACCCCCACGGATACCAAAATCCATGGATGCTCAAGTCCCATTAAATACAGTAGTGTAATGAAATGGTGTCCCTTATATAAAATGGCAAAATGAAAGCTTTATATAAAAATAATTTATATATTTTTAAAATATTTTCAAGCAGTGAATCCTAAAGAATCCATGGATATAAAGGGCCAGCAGTATTACTATTATTATTCAAAAGAAAATCATCTGGAACTATTTTGAACTCTTTCAGCAGCGTTGGTCTGGATAAGTCACCTTATACAGTGTGTTTTACGGAGAAATCCAGACTCGTTCCTTGGCAGAGCATCATTATCGCACTGAATTAGAGAGGGACGAAAGCAAGCGATAAGAGCTTACATGGCACACCACAGACAAGCATACCATAGTCTGTGTTTCAGTTGTAAACCTCTTCTTTGATCTAGCAGTGCTCAACACTTCTCATGTTCCTATCTGAGATGCTTGGCTTTAATTTCCTTCAGCCATGATAGGAATGTCAGGCTGCATGAGAAGTTGTTATTTTGTTTTGTTTTAATCAGAAGTCTTGGGTAGGGCATTGCATGAGGACAACAAGGTAGTTTCTCTACTAGTCATGCAGTATGGAATGGGTACAAAATCTGTACTGGCAAGAGGGCATGCTGAATTTCTTCCCAATGTTTCATCTTATTCGGACATTGTTCACACATAACACAAACAGCTGTCTGGCTCTTCAACAAAAGCTTGTCTGACATGGGAGACTCTGCTGGCAGTACTGCTGCCATCAATATAGCCTCACAGGAGCAGGAGTAGTGGGAGGTGACCCTAGTGTAGGATCTTTCATAGACAACAGCAGTGGCACCATACCTAACACTTGTTAGTACTGCACAGAAGGAGGCACAGTAAATCTCTTTTGGATGTCTTTTACCATGGAAAGCCTAGGATGAAACAATCCAGAATGAAAATAGGGGCAGACACTGAGACTCCCAGAACAGAAGGCACTCGACAAGCTACTGGGGTGAAGCAGAGGACAATTATGAGTAGCACTGTGGACTCAAGCTGAAAGGATGCTCAGTTGTTGATGCGCTCAGGAGCGAAAGGAAAGTCCAAAGCTGCACCACACATATTACAGGAACAGGAACATGGAATGTAAGAATGTGAATAAGAGGAAGCTAGGCATAGTAAAACAAGAGATGACACATTGCAATACTTAATGGTAAGTGAGCGAAAATGGGCAGGAATGGGACTATTTGAGTCAGATAATTGCACAGTGTTTAATTCAGGAAACGAAAAGCTAAGAAAATATGGGGCGGTATTAATATAGAAGACAGATGTAACAAAAGTAGTCAAAGAATATAATGCAAAGTTTCTCTATGATTCTATGAATTTGGTATTTTCTAGCTTTTCTTTCTCTCATACACACATGTGCGCATGCACACACACTGAGAGAAGTGCACTGTGATAGCAAGATAATCACTGGTGTAAGGCAAATTGTACAAGGGTTGCAGACTAGATTAAAGGGTGCAAAGCAGGTTATGTGGTGGGCACAAAATTCTTTCAGAATTCTGCCTTTGCTCTGTGCCAGCCCCACCCCCTGCAGCTCCTGATTGAGGCAGTTTCTTTACTAGCCCTAATAGCATGCCTAAGACTGCAGAACTGGTGAGCTTTCTGCCTGTTTGAATACTTTGTGCACAGGAACACATATAAAACTTAACGTTAATGCAGTCTGTATAGGCTTTGCTGTTAGAGATTCATATAGTGCAGGCTGGAGAGTTCATCACATTCTTTTGTGCATTTGACTATGTATGTGTTTGCTTTCAGATTATTCCATTGCTCCAAGAATTCATTTGCTGGAGGGCACCAGCTTACTGTCATATAATTTAGCCTCAGTCATACCTCAGATAATATTTTTATAAGGTCACTTTGCAGAAGTATGTCTAGCTTACCCAAATGACAATATTTTTTAAGCCAAAGGTTTCTCTTTTGGGATGGAAATATTCCAGCTACTGTACAGTTTAATGGGCAAAATGGACTGGCTAAGAAAACATCATTTGTAGCAGAAACTGTTATATATATATATAGTGCATAATTAAGGAGCACAGACTGATTATTGGAAACGTGGCCTCATGCAAGCCCTAGCCAAAAAAGCCACAGAAGCAACGAGCTTCTGAGTTTCTCTATCCAATATTATTTTTGGAAGGTTTAATCTTAACCATAAATATGAATGTTCAACTGAGAAACACTTCTGAATATGATGGCTATCTGAATATTAAAAGACAGAGGCCTGGCGCCAAAAATTTGACTGGCTATTTAAAATCAATATGTGAAATCCAGCACCTCAACTTGTAGCTATAAGCTATCCCAGCCTTGTTGCCTGACAAATAGGTATTTGGATCCCTGTGAAGTGAAAAGCAGAAGAGAGGAGGCAGTGAGAGAGCAGAGAAGCAGGAGATGGGAGGAGTCAGCACACTTATCTTGATTTTACTATTTTATTAAACTTTATCCTCCACTACTACTTGTTGTTGTTGTTGTTGTTGTTGTTGTTGTGTGCCTTCAAGTCATTTCCAATCTATGGCGACCCTAAGGTGACCCTTAAGGTGCAATGGCTTAGTGGTTAAGACACCAGTTCTGATGATCAGAAGATTGGAAGGTTGGCAGTTTGAGACCTGAGTGCAGCATGATGGGGTGATTTCCTCTCACTAGTCCCAGCTGCTGCCAACCTAGTAGTTTGAAAGCATGCAAATGCAAATAGATCGATAGGAACCACTTCTCAGTGGGAAAGTAACAGCGTTCGGTGCAGTCATTCTGGCCACATGACCACCAGAGCAGTTCTTGGACAACGCTAGCTCTTCGGCTTAGAAACAGAGATGAGCACTACCCCCTACAGTCAGCTACAACTAGACATTAATGTCAAGGGATTAGCTTTACCTTTAAGGTGACCCTATCATGGGGGTTTCTTGGCAAGATTTGTTCAGAGGGAGTTTGCCATTGCCATCTTCTGAGGCTGAGAGAATTATACTTGCCCAAGACCACCCAGTGGGTTTACGTGGCTGAACCAGGATTTGAACCCTGGTCTCCAGAGTAATAGTCCAATGCTCACATCACTACACCACACTGGCTTTCATACTACTACAATATGGCCTAAATACCCTGGAGGCAGTAGATGTTATCTTATCTTGGAAGCTAAGCAGAGTCAGGCATGGTTAGTACTTGACAAGGGGACCACCGAAGAATACCAGGTCTTAATTCTTTATTTCAAAGGAAAGCAGTCAGGGGAAACCCTCTGAGAATTCATTGCCGAGGAACCCTAGGAAATTATGGGGCTGTCATATGTTGACAAGCAACTTGAAGTCACACATGCATAACACACTTTCCCCCCTCATTTTCCTGATAAAGGAAAAAGACCCACCAGAGGGAGTTGGGCCCAGGACAAGACCCCTATGGACTTTCTGGAACCAGAATCTTCCTATGATAGTTGCAGTTTTAAAATTATTTGGAGAAGGAGTTTAAAAAAGGAACTCCTTCAAAATGTTGATGAGTATACCAAATAGGCAAGACATAACTAAATTTTTTTAGTGTCCATTTGTTTGTTTGTTGGTGGTGCTGGTGGTGAGAAACCCATGTTTATTTAGGCAAGAAAGGGTTTCAAAGAAGTCTAGGCAAGCTTATAATTGTGAATGACCTGAGCAAAAGGTACTATATGTAATGGTAAATATGAATGCCTGTTAGACAAAAGTACTCCACTACTGACTTATGGGTTGGTAGAAAGTGCTGAAATTGCCATCTGAAATTGTCACTGTTGAGATTTTGTGAACTGAGATGGGGTGAATTAGGTAGAGTTACAGATTAGTTCTGGATTTCAATTTGTTTCAGAACCAAGATAGTGATTTTCTGGAACTTCTGAAGCTCCAAAGGGTAAAAGGTATGTTGTATTATCTCTGCCAGGGGATGTATTTTCTTCTTCCTTGCTCATAGCTGACATGGGCTTCTTTATTTTTGTCTTCACCAACATGTCCTTGAGGACTTCCTCCCCAACCAAGGATGCTTCCTTCAAGGGAATGACAGCCTTGCAAAGAATATTCCTGTGCTTTAACCAAACAGTGTTGCCTGCTCTATGTTTCAGACCACAAATCTTTTCCTATCCCGTGGTAAGATTCTATAGGAAGTAGGTTAAGCATAGGACTAGAAGCTGCTCTGTTCTGCTAAGGGCACTGAGGATAGTGGTAAGGGGAAAAATTAGGGAGAAACTCTGGGGTTGTCAGGGAAGAGTTTGTCTTACATCAATATATCTACAACAAACTTGCTCCATTTTAGAAGCTAAGGAATGTCCTGCTGGGGTGTGGTGGCAAATGGGAAAAGGAAATAAGGCAGGATGAAGAAGGTATAAAACATAGCAAGTTAACTTCCCACTGGTCCATAATATCATTACTGACCAGCAGCTCTCTAGAGATCCAAAGAATAGTATTTTTCCTATTTTCTTTATAGATGCCAAGGGCTGACCTTTTTGCTTTCTACATACAAAGCATGCATTCTACCTCAAAATACAGCCTTTAGTCAGCCGTTGCTAGGTGCTCTTCCCTACTTTCTTGTACCTCAACCTCAGAAAGAGTGGAAGAACCTCTGTGCATGTCTCTGTCTGTAAGTCAAAATTGTAACCACAACCTGTGTAGACTGTGAACTTGGAGACTTGCCCAAGGGCCACCCAGCTAGAGAATCTGTCTCCGCAGTGGTTTCTTGTAAAACACTTGCTATGGCTGGAGTGGTGTGGTTTACCACATAAGCAAGCAATCTGGTATATGGTACACAATTTGGTGTCTTGCAATTTTCAGCTTTCTGGGTTTGTTGTTCATTGTCTGTCTGCTCTAGTCAAATGCAAAGAATAATGTGGGCACAATTCAGTGAAGCTTCCAAAAACTAAAATGTCCACCTGGTCAGAAGCATATTACAGATATGTTCTCCAAATCCGTACAATACTTACAAACATCCAATAATATAAGTTGGTCATGTAATATCCTTATGATATATGATGCATTGAAATAACACTGAATTAAAGTTTGTTTGTTTTATACCAAATCTTTTATCAGAGCTGGAACTCAGGGAAGCTTGTGTGTACATGCCTTCAATTTGCCTGTCGAATTATGGCAACCCCATGAATTTCATAGAGTTTTCATATGCAAGGGGTACTCAGAAGTGGTTTTGCCAGTTCCTTCTTCTGAAATACAGCCTACAGCACCTGCTATTCATTGGCCGTCTCCCATCTGACTACTAACCAAATCTTACCCTGCTTTGCTTCTAAGGAGTTTATCACACAGGAGGAATTTATCTCAATTTCGAATGGAGCCAATGTGAATTCACATAAATTCGCTAGTTTAGCGAATTTACGTTAATTCTAATTGCGTTCGGAATGCATTCAGAATGACTTCCCATTTCCCCAAAATTGCCTGAAAATGCGTGAGATACTCTAATACAATTACGTGAAACCCTATGATTGCATTCGGGATGACTCCCCATTGCCCGAAATTGCATGAGATACACTCATACACAATAACGTGAAACTCCATGATTGCGTTCAGATTGCCATTGCATTATACCCCCAAATTCCGTCATATAATAAACTCTTAAGATTAGACAGGATCTGGTGCCTTTAGAATATGTAGGCCATAGCAAGAAAGCCTATTATACATGCATCTGAGGAAGTTGATTCAAGTTTACAAAAGCTCATGCTACCAGTTTCTTTCAGTTAGTCACAAAGGTGCAACAAGTTCCTTTGTATATTGATTTTTCAGGCTAACACAGCAATGTCTTTGAATTATATATAATTTTAGTATGTGTCATTTAATGTTTCTAGCATGCTGTAGTGGTCTGAGTGTTGGAGATCCAGAAAGATTGGATGGCCATCTCTTGGGGGTGATTTGATTGTGTATTCTTGCATGGCAGGGAGGTTGCTTCCAACTCTATGATTCTATGAGATTAGGGTTCAATTCCTAATTTGGCCATGGAAACTCACTGGGTGACCTTGGGTGAGTCACATACTCTCAACGCTAGAAAACCCTGTGATAAGTTTGCATTAGGGCCACTAGTCAGAAATGAAGGCACACAACAACAACAACAACAACAACAACAACATATAATATAGCATAAACAACTTGCAGTGTACTGAAGCCTGGAGCCTAGCTCAGTGGTACAGTACATGCTCTGCGTAGAAGAAGCCCTAGGTTCAATTTTTAGGTAGATCTGGGAGACACTTCTGTATGAACCCTTAAAGAGCTGTGAGGGACAAGAGACAAAAGCATTTTCTCTCCTGCTCAGGAGTACAGATAGGAGGAGGGGACAAAATGAGTCCATTGCACCTCCAAATATGAATTATGACCCCACCAATGATTTTTTTCTTTCAGCCCCTGAATTTCTAGTATTGTAGCATGACAGTGAACATAATGAACAGCTAGAATTCTAACAATTGCTGCTTTTGCATTCCACAGGCCAGTGCAACTCCAAGTGGAGATCCCTGGTGGTTGCCAGTCCTGGAAGGTGGGGGGGTGGGTGGTAAGAATTGAACTCAATGGGGCTTTCTAGATTGGCAGGAAAGTGTGACATGAAATTGCCTTTTCCTTAATGCTTAGCAGCTGCACCACAGCCTTTAGATGGAGCTGCACTGTTCCGCAGTTTTTAAAAAAGAAGCTGGGAAAACCAGCACCTTTTAAAAGGTGCTTCTTCTCCCCTAAAATGCAAAAAAAGTGTTTTCATGGGACACTTCCCCTTTTTCTCATCTAAAGGCTAGAGTTTCATGCAGCCATGAACACACTTCTTTTTGCCAATCTAGAAAGCCCTAGGGCACAAAATTAGTGCTGGGCCCTGGTTCGTTGGGGGGAAAAATTGCTGGTCCTCCTCATCAAATATCCTGAAAAGCACTGTCCTAGCCAACACTGCCTCCCCTTTTCTCTGGATGCCTAAACTGTATTTCTAAATATGAAGCTGAATTTTTAAGTTAATGAATTCTTAGAAATTTGGGGATTGAAGGAACATTTCACAGGGGGCATATTTTTATATGAGGTCAATGAACGCTTTCCCCTTACTTTTCTTTTTAAAAAAACAGCATGGTATAGTGGTTTGAGTGTTGGATTACAAACCCAGAGGCCAGGGCTCAATTCCCCACTCAGCTGTGGAAACCCACTGGATGACCTTGGGTGAGTCACACACTCTCAGCCCCAGGAAACTCCATGACAGGTTTGCCTAGGGTTGTTGCCATGATTTGGAAACAACTTGGGATACAACAACAACAACACATTCATTTTGTCCCCCATCTCTGTGGTGGTGGTGGTGACGGTGGCGGTGGCTAGACACATACACACACCTCTTGTCCAGCATTCAAAGTATTACATGACAATGGCTATTATATACAAGTGGGCTAATCCATTGCTGCTGGTCTCCCCTGGTTTAACAATTCATTTCAAAGGGCAGGAAGGCTTTACATGCCACCATCATCACTGTAAATATTAAAAGTTCCATTAAAATATTTATATTCTGCCCTATAACCTAGGCCATCAGGTTGTTGTTTTGGTTTGAGAGTTGTACTGCAATACAGAAAAGGTTCAAATCACCAGTCAGCCATGGAAGTCAATTAGATGACCCCAAGAGCAAGACACACACTCTCAACCTCAGGTGAAGGCAATGGGCAAACCCCTTGTGGAGACAACAGGCATATTAGAACCTTGGCACTAGCCAATGGAAGCGAAGCCAGGAAAAGGTGGGGGCTGCTTCCAGGAGTAAGTATATAAGAAGGAAGAGCAGATTTGAAAAAGTTGTTGATGTTTAGTGTGCCCTGAGGAATGAAGAGTGATTGAGGCTAGGTTAGGCTGCTGTGAGAGCAGTTAGAAAGGGTTTTAGATACCCAAGAAAGGGATGAAGAGTGTCCTTAATTATACTGTTGTAGTGTCCTGCGAGAGACATAGGTGATTAACACATGGGGATGGGACGTCATTATTGCTTCGCTGTCCCGTCTTTCACACTTGACCCGCACTTGACCCGGCAGGGAAACACAAGTGAGAGTGATCATGCAAATCACTTTCATACTGCAACAGGCCGAAAAGCGCTTTCAGCCATCATTTGCAGTCTTTTGTATTAACAGCTTGACCTGTTAATACCATGATTAAACATATTAAAAACACTACCAAATTTGAGAAAAGTCTTTTAGGTTTGGGACAGATTAGATAGTGGATGACCCTCACCTTCACATAATTCGTGGCAGTGGTAGGATAAAAAAAAGACCCAATGGGCTGCCATCCAAGAAAGTAGTTGAGTGGGTGAGTCTCACCCCGTGACACATTGGTGGCAGCGGTGGCCAACAGAGAAAAAGAGTAAAAGGCTTTAAGAGATTTTGGCAGTGCCATGTTGTCACTGTGACACCCCCTCTGAACGGGAAAATGCCCTCCCATAGGTTTGCCTTAGAGTTGCCATAAATCAGAGTGACTTGAAGGTGCATGACTACTACTGTACAATGAAATTAATTTATTTCATTTAAAATGAATGAATAATTAAGTAATTAAGAATGTTTGCTAGAATTTGATGTGACATTATTCTACACAACTTTACTTATGCCTAGGTATGTAATAAAGGTTTTAAGAAATCTTGTTACTGAATTATGACAACACAACACAGAACACAGAACACTAGCAAGAGTGTCCAATGTGCTTTGGGACTGATACAATGTGCTTTCTCTTGTGCATCAGTCCCATTGCATACTGGTTGCTATGTAACAAGTTAAAATAAGATAGTTTAGAACCAATTAATAAGGCCATTTAAACCAATAAAAAGCATGTCAAATACAAAAATATATAACAAGATCTTGCATGAATAATAATAATAATAATAATGTTTTATTTATACCCCGCTCTTCAGCCAAGACTATCAGAGCGGCTTACAATTTGTTAAGCAAACAGCTTCATTTACAATTGTAAGCTATTTGCCCCCAACAATCTGGGTATTCATTTTAGCGACCTCGGAAGGATGCAAGCCTGAGTCAAGCTTCAGCCCTTTGCTGGTCTTGAACTTGCCACCTTCTGGTTTTGAGTGAGTGGCTGCAGTACAGGCATTTAACCACTGCGCCACCAGGACTGATGAAGAGATGTACCTGTCTCACCTAACTATGTCTCAGTGGTTACATCTCCAGATTTTACCCCTTTCAAAAGGTAAAATTTTCACCTTTTACGTCATCCCCCCTTCCCCCCCCCCCCCCCACATTCCGGCTTCTATTCCTTGCCATCCCTAACTCTACCTGACAGTGTTATGGCCAAGCCTCTGTTTTTACAGTGACTCCCCCATCTCAGAGTTCAAAGATTGGGTAGCTCTACTCAGTCTGGGCAAAATGTTCTCTTCAACACCTCATTTTCAGATCCTTGGTTTGATGGCAGATCTAGGGTGTTATGTATTTAGGGTTTTTATCTAGGGGGTTTATGTAAGTCTATCGTGCTTTTGTATTTTTGATTGCCACAAATTTTGTCGCTTTGGCATGGGGCCAGATCCAGTTTGAAGGAGACATGACATCTGTACCCTGGGACCTACGCGTTACGTATTCCTTAAGAAACTTTAGAGGTGAAGGCACAATGGTCACACCTACTCAGGTTTGCTTGGCTCTGCATCAATCCCAAGTATGTGGAGTACAACAAAATAACTTCCACTCACATAGAATCCCACATCTGTCATTTCAGCTCAGCCCAGCAGACAAGATGGAGAAAGTGCTTACAAGTGACTAGAAGAAAGTTTAGCTGATGCATCCCGAACCACGCTGGTCCAAGTCTACTTGGCTGTAATTAATAAAAGTGTGTCTTTCCTGTCAAATAAACATAACGTGTTTCATTCCAACCAGGCAGAGCCACCCTCTTCATTGTTGTGTCTACAGTTATTATTAGCTGTTGCAATGGTTTTAGGAAGGAGGCCATGAAAAGTCACTGCTTCAAGAATTCCAGAATCTGGGTGCCACAGAAGAGAACAGCCATTTCTCACCACCCAGCCACATTTTAGTTTATAATTAAATAGAAAGGTCTCTAGAAAATCTGAGCCAGCCATCCATTCCAGTATAGGAGGATGCTCTTAATTTTTAATAGATATATGGTTGTAAACTAATGACTGTACATAAGCTAATTTATTTCATTTATGCTTTATTGGTACCGAAGTTTCTATTGCTTTTATTTTGCAAAAAAAAAAAAAAAAAAAGATAAAGAGAAGAAATAAAATGTTAACTCAGGAAGATGTTTTCATCAAGTATTTTATTTCTATACTAATGTTCAGCTGATATAAATCTTATTTGTTAAAAGGACATCATAAAAAATGTTCTGCAGTTACTGCTGTCTGAAGATGCTGGCTTGACTGATTACAGGAAACATACCAGTCGTTTTTTTCAGAATATACATGTGCTGAGCCAAGAACAAGGAGCTGGATTTCACTCTCAAAGTGCCTGTGATTCCAATGTCCACACAGTAGCAAAGCACTCCCATATGCTACAGGATGTTACTGTTCCCAGGGGCATTCTTTTAAAATCCAGCAGCTTCCAAGTGATCCTGATGTCTGCAGATTTATTGGGCTTCAGCAAACAGGACATGGATAAACAGAAGCATAAGATGAGACCTCACAAGCTGGAAAGGAAGATGGACACATAGTTGAAATAGCAGCTCAACATGACCTGGCTGAAATAGTATCACAAGGTGTGTCTGAAACAAAGGGAAACAATTTCAGGGATTCAAGGAACACATACAGAGGACCCTTTGACACAGGTTAATGGTCTATTGCTTTAACTGTCTTGTATCAACAAGTATGCTGAAACAGTTTGATAAAAGGAAGGATGATCGCTTCCCTTAAATTGTGCTCAGTGTGAAACAGTGTCTATCTGGAAAAATACAAGTATCCTCCTTAGTTGTGATTTTGTAAATTCTAGATTTGGTTACTAAAACATGCACCGTTACACGGTATATTTCAACAGAGGATAGGAAAGTCAGCAAGTGTGAAATATGGCTCCCTGCTTCCCTATGGATCTTTGGAGGTGTGAAAATATTCACCTTTTGTTATTTTGCACTGGCTACTAATATATTTCCAGGCCCAAATGAATCCAGAACATACATGGCCTCTTTGTATGTAACCCTCCCATGTGTCCTCTTCAGATATTATGTTGATATGAGAAGATAGAACAGAAGCTGCCAGCCATGAAGCTGCAGAACAGATATTTCAATCAAGTGATTTCCTCTCAAGTGACAAGAACCTCTATAGTCTCTAGTAATTTCTGTAGGTTTTAGGATGTTGTTCTTAGTGTTTCATTTTTCTAAGTCGCTAAAAGCAAAGGGTAATAAATTATTTTGAATTAACAAATATCATTTTTACTAATGATTCAGACCAAATAACCATCATTTTAATATCCACAAATCTTTAATATCCATTCTTCAGACCTGCAGTGCAATTAGTAGTAATAGGACATCTCCATGTTTTTTTCTTTTTTTCATTGTCAGGTCCTAAATAAGTTCAGACATAGTATCAAACTACGTTTTAGAGACAAGGAGCATTCACATGAACTCACATGTACTCCCCTTACCCTAAATCACTTTCACATGCCTATTCCCTTTTCTTTGTTGTTGCTATTTTGTTGTGGATACAAGGGGGTATCATAAAGTTTTAATTATCACCTTTAAAAAAATTGACAGAAAGTTTGTTTTGATTTGTAGTTGTTAACTTATCTTTATGTAGTCACCATCCAGATTTACACATTTTCCCCAGCGTTTCTTGACCCTCCAAATACCATTATTGTAGAAGTCTGCAGATTGCGCCTGACAAGAATTTTACACTTTAGTCACTTCTGGCAGAGCCAGTCACAAAAATAAAGGATGCAATGAATTGATTTTCTCAGCACTTAGGGACCAATGATGACACTGACAAAATTTCATCAATATGCCACAATAACATCTGGGTGATAATTATTACTTTACAATACCCCCTCATAAGGCACAATCCCAGGTATTCTACAATATCAGGTATTTGGAGGGTCAAGATATGCTGGGAAAATGTATAAATCTAGATAGTGACTACATAGAGATAAGTTAACAACTACAAATCAAAACAAACTTTCTGTCAATTTTTTAAAAAGGTGATTGTTAAAACATTCCAAAGAGTGTTCACCAATGGTTCCTTTTCATCATGGAGAGAAGTGACTAGTGGAATGCCACAAGGTTCTGTCGAACCCAGTCCTGTTCAACATCTTGGTAAGTAACTTGGACAAGAGAATAGAGGGCATGCTTATCAAAATTGCAGATGAATACCAAATTATGAGGAGTGGCCAGTTCTCAGAGGACAGGATCAGAATTCAAAATGGCCTTAACAGATTAGAAACTAACAAAACGAATTGCCAGAACTAACAAAATGAATTTCACCAGGGAGAAATATAAGGTACTACTCTAAGGGAGAAAAATAAAATGCACAGATGAGTGCAAAGTGATCTAGGAATCTTAGCTGACCACAAGCTGAACATGAACCAACAGCATGGTGTGGCAGCTAAAAAAGCCAATGTGATTCTAGGCTGCATAGAATCAATAGGTGTATAGCATCTTGACTGAAGGAAGCAATAGTATCATTATATTCTGCTTTGGAATACTGTGTCCAATTCTGGTCACCACAATTCAAGAAGGATATTGACAAACTGGAAACATGCCCATAAAAGGGTGACCAAAATAGTGAAAGGTCTGGAAACTATGCCCTAGGAAGAGAGGCTTAGGAAGCTGGGTATGTTTAGAAGCGAAGGTTAAGAAGTGACGCAACAGCCATGTTTACAGACTTGAAATGATATATTGAGCTTGTTTTCAGCTACTCCATAGACTACGACATGGAGCAATGGATTCAAACTACAAGAAAAGAGATTCCACCTCAACATTACGAAGAACTTCTTGACAGCAAGAGCTGTTCAACAGTGGAACACACTTCCTCAAAGAGTGGTGGACTCTCATTCTTTGGAGGTCTTTAAACAGAGGCTGGATGGCAATATGTCAGGATTGCTTTGTTTGTATATTTGTGCATGACCCTTTATGTTTTATTAATAAAATGATATGTGACAGAACATCTATGGTATATTTATGTATATATGATTTCATGATCTGCTGGCAATTTGCTAGAGTTATCAATTCTAGAAGAGATTATTAGAATTGACATTTAATAATAATAATAATAATAATTATTATTATTATTATTATTTATAACCCACCCCTCTGAGCGAGCAATCGGGGTGGGGTACAACAATTAAAAACAAGTACAATTAAAATGTTACATCCCAATCCCTCCTCCCATCCCTTAAAATAAGATTAAACTAGCACAAAGTTAAAACAACAACAATAAAAAAACCACAAACAACAACAACAACAATACAATATATCCAAATCCAGATTTATGGGCAACCGCAAGATGATATCAGATGTGGCTGGGGAAGGCTGGTTAGGTGTCTTGGAGACCAGGGAAGGTTAGCCGCTGTCCAGAAAGGCCTGCCAGAAGAGATCCGTCTTGGCGGCTTTTTAAAAGCCATCCAGGGTCGTAATAAGACATATCTCATCCGGCAGGTCATTCCACAGTCTGGGAGCGATGGTGGAGAAGGCCCTCTGAGAAGTCTGTGACAGTCTGGTTTTAATGGATTGTAACAGATTCTTCCCAGAGGACCGAAGCATGCGAGGGGGCTCATATGGGAAGAGGCGGTCCCTGAGATAGGATGGACCCGTACAACATTTGCTGGAGTTCTAGTTGTTTGTCTCTTTCTGCCAGAGGTAGCAGAGTGTTTCATCTGGACAGAAAGAAGGAAGGCAGAAAAAGCAGAGTAACTTCTAAAAAACTCTTTAAAAGATTTTCAGTTAACCTAAATCTCTTGTGCATCTCATGTTTTCAGTATGTCTCCACATTCTCCTCCCACAAAAAGGCAGCACAAGGAAACCAAGTATGTGACCCTTTCTCTTCTCCCTCCCATTGTTCAGACTGTGGGTGCATCTACTGTAGAAATAATGCAACCTGACACCACTTTAACTATCATGCCTCCATCCTACAGAATTCTGGGATTTGTTGTTTTGTAAGCCACCAGCACTTTTTTTCAGAGAAAGCTAAAGAACTTGTAAACTACAAATTCCAGGATTTTATAGGATGGTGCTACAACACTTAAAGTGATGTCAAATAGCATTATTTCTACAGTGTTGATACACCCTGAGTTAGAACACACCCATTAAGAGTAGCAGGCAGAAATGTCAATAGTTTGAGAAGCAGTGAATTATAAGCCTGGCTGTTACAGCCAAAAAGTATCATCATCATCATCATCATCATCATCATCATCATCCCTCTCCTCCTCCTCCTCCTCCTCCTCCTCATATTTATTTATATTCTGCTTTCCCCCCAAAGTTGGGACTCAAAGCAGCCTACAGTCTAAAAGCACAGTACAATGGAAAACTTATAAAAGTGGCAATTAAAATGTACTGTTCAATATCACTACTGCAAAAAAACACAACTAGCTATGAAAGTAACAGATTACAAGTAACATGTTACTCCATAGTTCTGGTAATTGTGTGATAACAAAGTAGGTCATTTTTGGATTAAATTTTAAGGGAAGCAACTAATTACAGAAAAATATTAGAAACTTCAATCTGGAAGAGCTAAGAGACAAAGGAGGTGATCAGACTGGGGAGGGGAACGAAGCCCGTCCTTATCCTGTCCGTGACAGAGATCACATGAAAGACATTCACAAATTCATGCTGATCCTGTCATTAAACTCTCAGTGAAGTGGAATTGCATTAACGTATTCTTCCATTAATGCAAAATGAAGGGCAAGGATAGGACTATTCCTCCTCACTGATGGGACAGTGACAGGATCAGTGCAATGTCATTTGAAAGTCTTTCACACGATCGCAGTCATTTGCGTTTCCTGGATGAGACAATAACTGGATCAGTGTGATGTTTTCTGAAAGTCCTTCCCTGTAGTAAAACTACAGATATTAGGATTCCATAGAACAGAAGCAGGACAATTAAAATGGAGTATATAGATGAGACAAGGACAGGACAAGTCCCCCATTTGATCATCTCCACAAATATGAATAGGGAATTTTGTAGCCTGGAAAATGAACAAACAGCCCTAGAAGAAAATCAACACAGAAGCACACCAAAAAGCAAGGATACAGTGGGGAGATCAAAGTCGAAACTTCCTTAGTGATAGATGGATATTTTGCTGAGAGTCTGAATGATTTCCTCATGTCAGAATACACAAAAGGAAAAAAGATAAGGGACCTAGTAACTCAGGCTTGTTTTCCTAAGCTTTGGGGAGTGAATTGTTGAAAGGTTTTCCCTTCATGCTAGAGTAGATAAGGAGGCAATTAGAACTACTAAAAGCTGACAAAGTACTAGAGCCAGAAGACCGAAACCACCAAACTGAGAGAGCAAGCAAGCAACAAAGTGCATCTTAGTCCAAATATTTGTGACAACTTATTCATAAAACATGACTGGTGAGATACTGATGGTACTTTGACCCTCAGTAAAAACAGGAGGGAGAAAGGACTCAGTGGATGTAAGGTATAGGTAAGAGATCGTGTTGAATAAGGAAACAACATGTTTGAGATAGATATTTGAAGAAAGATTTAAATAAGTACATCTGGATATATATGCAAATGAAAAGGGCCATTTTGAAAAACAAGAAACTATGGAAGCTCTAACCTACTCAGAGATAAAAGAAGAAAGCTGTTCCTAATTGTTTTAATACGAGCATCTGTTGGATATCTTAGTTTCATCAACTATGACTTTTGGTATTCAGCCGCTCATAACAGTCTTTATTAGTATATTCAACATTTTATTTCAGAATAATTTATACTGTTAATGCTACTTTTTTTCTAAACTTTTATAGCCCTAAATGGTCTCAGACTGGGAATATCCTAAGGGGACATTTCCACCAATATGTGCCTACCTCAGCACTCAGAATATAAGGGTCAAAGTAGCCATATAAGAGAATACATATTCCCCTGCAATTAATCTCTTTTTCCTGCCATAATGGAATTTTCTCAAAGATGCTTGCATCAGCAAACAGACTTACTTGCATTATTAAAGATATTATCCAAATTCTAGTTCATTTACATGATCAGCCTCATGCTGGTTTCCACAATCAGCTTTTCCAGAAAGCCTACTTAGGGCCTGCTCCCAATTTGAGTTTTGGTCCTGAAATCTCAGAGGAAAAGATGCTGCAACCCTGGTCTCTTTCACACAGTTATTGCACTTTGATGCTATGGCTACATCCTGTGCAATCCTGGGATTTGCAGTTTGGCACAGCACTAACATGCTCTTTCTGGGAATATTGGATACCTTATAAAACTACAGATTTTAGGATTGTTTAAAATAGAACCAGGGCAATTAAAATGGAGTATATAGAGCTATAATTCTGTTTCTATCTGTAACCAGTGGACCCACTATATTGATAGGCTACTGATGCACAATTATGACTGTCCATGGATGACTGCACCCCATATTATTCAATGGTGGATATGTGAATGCACATGTGTGGAAGTGTGTGCATTCACATAGCCATCACTGAATAATATGGGGCATGACTGAGATTTTTTGGCATTCATGGGGTGGGGTGAGGTGGAGGTGAACCTCTCTGATATGGAGGGCACAGTATATGTATGGAAACCCTGGTGGCACAATGGTTAAATGTCAGTGCTTTGTCACAACGTTGTGAGTTCAGTCCCAGAGGGCTCCAGATTTACTCAGCCTTCTATCCTTTCATAGGTTGGCAAAATGAATACCCAGATTGTTGGGGCAATTGGCCAACACACTGTAAACTGCTTAGAGAGTGTTTAGTTCATTATGAAGTGGTATAGAAATGTAAATGCTATTGCTATATGTGTGAAAAAGAAAGACAGAGATTAATGGTGTAGTAGAGAGCTGAAGCAACTATTGTAACATGAAAGAAAGAACACAATTTCCTGTTCCAACTCAGACATCAAAAGGTCTTTAGCCAGTCCTGGCTAACAAAAGGAATTGCACTGAGGACAGAGGATATTTAACAACAGCCAGTCATTGCAACTTTCCCAGTGCCGTTCAGCAACTGAGAGCAGTGCCACAGTGTGTGTGTATGCCAGAATTATCCCTTGCCTAGGGCACCAAAATACCTTGAGATGGCCCTTTGCACTGGAGAATAGCATCCAGGTGTAAGCAACACCTCCTCAGTGCATATATTGAGAAGGCAGTTCATTTAGATACTATCTTTAAATTCATTTCACTAATACTCTTGCCTTGATCAGTTCTCCTCTCACTGGTTCCTGGCTTCTCACATTCTCCAGGGTCAGGCCATGTCATCTAGGGGTCATCTGAGCCTAGGGGTAGAGTAAGGGGGGTATAACTTCAAAACATTCAGCTGCACTTAAGAAAGAGAGAGGACGGAGGGATGATCACAGGTGTGCAAAGTCTCCTATAACTGATACTGTGGATAGGCCTATAATCATCTCTTGCTTGGGGCTGCAAAAAGCACCAAAGCCTCATATTATAAATCATGAACCAACTGCTTTTTTTAATGACTAAAAGTGCAGAGGGAGATTTCAGACTCCTTATTGCTAATTTTTCACAGGCAGAAATGTGCACGTTAGACTGGTTATGCAGATAAATGAAGGTGGGTGACTGGGGAATATTTACTTTTGAACATGATATGGGAGCTGTAGCCATTGTTCTTGTTACAATCAGTATTGTGTGCTGTTTGAGATTATATTTCCTGCTGAAACAGTATCTTAAACTGTAACAAGATGAAAATAGCTCAGGGTTGTCTTTTGTTTTTATTACATTTACTTGCTGCTGTCGTACAGATATGAGACCAAATCCAATTATTAATTCCAACTAGAGTAAGCCTGTTGAAACAATGGGAAACAATATGCATGCAAATCCAATCTATTCAATGATTTTACTAGTTGGAACTAACAATCGGATCTAGTCTCAGAGCTGTGCTGCATCCACTAGTAAATGTAATTTAGATCACTACATTATTTTGCCTGATTTTCCTCTACTTTACAGAAGTACTTATTTGACAGTACAGACCTATACCTAATTTTAGGTTTTATTCTACAGTTTTAACTTTTAACTCAAAGATGTACAGGTTATGGCACTAGGATTAAGCAAATTGAAAAAGCCCTCTTCTGCCACCACACCTCAGAGATCTGACAACCAAGCCATCTACCATCAGAATTGTCTCACTTAGTGCTGCCAGCATAAGGATTCAAATAAAGTTTAAAACAAACAAACAAACAAACCATACAGTTATGAGGAATAGAGCTGGAAGGGGCCTCGTGAGCCACTGAGTCCAACCCCCTGCTCAATGCAGGATCTCCAGATAAAGCATCTTCCGCAGGTAGCCATCCAGCCTCTTTCTGAAGACATCCAGAGAAGGAGACCCACCATCTCTCTAGGCATTTGGTTCCATTACCAAACTGCTCTCACTGTCAAGATGTTCTTTCTAATGTTCAGTCCAAATCTACCCTCCTGTAACTTTGAACCACTAGACCTGAGAACAGGCTTGTCCCCACCTCTCTGCTGACAGACCTTGTAATATTTATATAGGGCAGTTATGTCACACACATAACCCAGTCTTCTCTTCACCAGGCTGAACATGCCCAGCTCCTTCCACCTTTTATCATATGTTCTGTTTTCCATACCTTCTTGGGCATAGAAGGAACAGATTTAAGAATCTCCTCCAACTAAATGACAAAGCCCTCATCAGACAGCCCTTGGTCAACTTGGGTAGTTAGAATGGCACTCTTAGATTATACTATGTCCTCATTTGTTTCAGGTAGCCCTCTTAGCTATCCTGGCCCAGGGTTGGCACATGGCCTCTTTTGGCAGCCATTGTTCCTTGGGGTCTCACAGCCTCCTTCCTTCCACTGGAAAGGCATCTAAAGTCTTGCCTGACACCACTAGATAAGCCTAAATAGGATGACCCTCTGCCTATCAGCTGGCAGATCTAGTAAAAACCCGCTCCAGCCTGCACTAGCCTTCTAGCAATCCTTGTCCTCTTATTATTATTTTTTTAAATAGCAGATATAACAGCTTTGTGCAAAAAAAGTGTGTGTGTGTTTATGTGTGCTGATTCTTACACAACCACATGCACAAATGTTAAATTAATAGCTTTACCAGGCCTAGCCAGAGAAAGAAGAAAGGCCCTCCCTCCAGTCAATTTGGTATGGCCTAGGCCTCAGAGGGAGAAAAAGAATAGCTGGACTCGATCCCCTTCCTCATTGTAATTCCCTTTTCATTTTATGTCATGTCTTTTTTAGATTGTAAGCCTGAGAGCAGGGAACTATCTAATTAACAATTTGTAAGCTGCTCTGGAAGAAGAGTGGGGTATAAAAACTCAGAGTGAATGAAAAAATGAATGAAATCCAGTGCAACTTGGTTAAGAAGAGGGCTTCTTTTTACCTGCTTGCATCAGTTCAACAATCCCAAACCTTAGACTCCAAGAGAGCTAGAAGTTACCCCAAGGGTCACATAATACAGCCCCCTTTCCAAAGCAGGATCTACAGCTAAATCATCCCTGGCCTGTGTTCTGTGTACTACATTTATAGACCTGAACATTGGAATATATCGAGGCAACACTATAAGCCACTACAGCTTTGTGGCTGTAGTTCATGAAAGCTCATGCTATAAGAAACATGTACGTTCTGGATCCTGTTGATAGCCTCAGCTAGAGCAGTCCCATTGAATCAATAGAATTTACATAAGTGTTGATTCACCCTAGAACTATTCATTCAGTGGGTCTACTCTAATTAGAACTACCAATAGGATTCAGGCCTTAAGCTTTAAGGTGCCACAGGACTCTTCCTTATAGTTGTATTTATCTATTTACAAAAACCAGAAACCAGAGCCTTAAACCATTAGAGCACAGACAAATATTCTGCAAATAGCTTTTATGCAAACGAAGTACACCACAGTTTATTTGGATTCACTGTAGCTTCTCCAAACTTCTTAAAATTTCCCCTGCTAATGTGTGCTGATCTTAATCAGGAAGTCAAGATTTAACTTGTGTGGCCCAATTTGATGGACATACCCGGAGGTCGCAGTCCCAAAAGTGATTAATGCTGCTGAAACAACTGGCTGCTTGTCTGCTATTGGCTGTCAAAAAATATCACCACAGGATTTAAACAAACACTGGTTACTAAAAGGAAGGATCAAGGAACAACCCTCTGGCTAGATAGCTCCAACGTCTAGGAGCAAACTATTTCCCTTTGTTAGTTTTTACTCCACTCGATCAGTTAGACATTTAAGCCAGGACACTTTGATCTGATTTAGTATTATCTCATTAACTTTAGTGAAAAGGGTACTCTTATTCTATGTGCTGTTGTCATAAGCAGCCGAACATCATCAGACAGTGAAGACAATGCACCAATACTGGCTCCTTGCTCCTGCATAAACAGGTGTGATCATCATCCATTTTCACAATCCTGTGGCCTCAATGAAACTGTTGAAGCTGTTTTAACTGGCACCCTCCTTACTATCTTTCTGCAGGCAGGTGAAGACCTTTGTTTTGCCTTTGATGACTGATAAATTGGGGAAAATAGGCCTTGTATAATGTGCTGGACTTTTATCTGTCATAATTGTTGTTTAATGGTTTGTGCATAATTCTTTGAGAGCCCAGAATGGTGTAGTGGTTTTAATGTTGGACTAGGATTCTGAGACACTAGGCCTCAAAACCCTGTTCAGCCATGGAAACCCCTTGTGTGACCTTGGACAAATCATGCTCTCTCAGCCTCAGAGAAAGGCAAAGGCAACCCCCCTCTGAACAAATCCTGCAAAGAAAACTGCAACAGTTTTGCCTTAGCGTAACCATAAATCAAAAATAACTTGAAGGTGTATAGCAACGGCACAATTTTTTATACTTTTTTAACTTTTGTATGTAGTGAATTTGTAATGATACTTGTTTTAATAGTTGTAAACCAGCTTGAGTCTCAATCTGCAAAAAAGGTGAGATATCAATCTCCTCCTCCTCCTCCTCCTCTTCCTAATTGCTAAAAATCACTGATCCTTTGTCTGTCTGTCTAATTTATGCCCCCTTTCTCTCCTGGCACAGAACCCAAAGCAGATTAAAAATAATTCAAAAAAAAAGTTCAGCTAAAATCTTAGTTCACACAAGTTTTAAAATGTCTGTTTTTAAAAGCTCATGATTAAAAACAGTTTTAGCACATTTAAAACATAATTAGAAAGAGAAAAGATAAAAACATAGCACACAGCTTTGCATAGATCATGAAAGACTATGGAATGCATTTAAAGATACAGGAGTGCATCTGATAGTGCTGATGGGGAATCTGTACTCAGGACAAGAGGCTACTGTCAGAAGACAGAGAAACAGAATGGTTCCCAGTTGGGAAGGGGTCAGAAAAGACTGTATCCTTTCACCCTGTCTTCAACTTGTATGCAGAACATATTATAAGAAAAGCAGGTTTGGACACAGAAGAAGGAGGAGTGAAAATAGGAGGAAGGAATATGAACACTCTAAGATGTGCAGATGACACCATAGTACTAGCAGAAAACCTCACAGACTTGGAACACCTACAAAGGAAGATCAAAGAAGAAAGTGCAAAGGTAGGCTTAATTTTGAATATAAAGAAAACAAATATAATGACTACCGAGGACCTCACAAGTTCAACCTATACAAGGAAGGAATACAAATAGTAAAAGAATTCCCATACCTGGGATCTGACATTGATAGAAATGGGGACTGCAGTCTGGAAATCAGAAGAAGATTAAAAATGGGGAGGGTGGCTATGAAAGAACTAGAAAAGATTCTAAAATGGGAAGATATACAACTGAGCACAAAAGTTAGAGTCATACAAGCTATTATATTCCCTAATACCATGTACAAATGTGAGAGCTGGACAGTTAAGAAAGAAGAGAGGAAGAAAATTCATTCATTTGGGATGTGGTGCTCTGTTAAGGAGGTCACAGGTATGGGGTTGCGGAAATTAAGCAGAGCAGTGGAGGACAGAGGGTCTTGGAGATGTCTCATCCATAGGGTAAGCCATGAGTCGAGATTGACTCCAGGGCAGTTAATAACAACAACAACACAGCTTCCAAACACCCTTCTGCTACATGATTTAAGAAGCAAAGACCTGCTTAAATAAAAATGTCTCTGCCTGCAAGTGAAAGGTAGCATAGATGGTACCAGCCACACATCCTCTAGAAGGGAATTCCACACCCTGGAAACAGCCACCGAGAAGGCTCTCTCCTATGTCCTCACCCAATGGTCCTGTGATGGTAGTGCCTCCACAAGAAAGCTATCCCCACCTGTAGATCTTAAAAATCACATTGACTAGCTTAGGAAAATGTTGTCTTTTAAATAGTCTGGTTGTAATAGATGCTACAGGAGTAGCAATAATTATCTTCAGACTTATGCTCAACAGGCAAATACTACTTAGTGTAAAGCAATGGAGCATCAGGACATGTGTGACCATATATAACATTCTGAGCATAACACAGCTATCCTTGATGACAAAAATACAGTTGACCCTCTGGAGTCATGTTCAAAGTGTAACTCACCAGGATGTGTATGGAACATGTGGTTTACCCAGTATTGTTGGACTACAAGTCCCACCATTCCTAGGCATCATAGGTGAGGACTGATGGCACTTGCAAGACTACAGCAATGGGAAAGCCACATATTATCCATCCATGGTCAAAATATTGGGAACTAGGGCAACATTTGCCCTCAGGTCATGTTAGCTAGTGTCAAGGATGTATGATATTTGCGGGGAGGAGGCATTGCACTCCAGTAAGAACTCTGTCTCCTCCTAATGAAATTTTCTAGCATTCCAAAGAGTGAGACAATGAAAAATATTCATACGTAGAATTCTTTAATTTGCCATGTTTTTATTTCCTTGGTAATTTTGCCTGCTCCTTTTTTTTTTTTTTTTTGGAGGCTTAAACTGTGCTTTTAAATGTTCAATTTAAGTTTTAAGATCCTGCAATGCTGGAAGTTTGGGGATTGAAGAAATTTAATTGAGGAGACAGAATTCTTATTTGAAGGAATAACATCCTCAATTTGCCACATTCACCCCCCAATAGCAACACCGCTGGTTAATCTGACCTAACTCACTTCTCTCTCCCACCCATTTAATCTTCCTGCTTTCTAGGACAATTTTGACTTAATCTCAACAACCTGGTCTGTATTGCTGATGGGTTTGTTTGTGTGACAAAAGCTGACTACAGCAACAGAGTTCTGTGGTATACTGAGAGCTTGGAAACTGTATGATTTATCAAACTATTACTATTAATTTATATTGCATGTATATTTTACTTTCCCAATTCATTATCCTGAGGTAACATTTGAGTTAGGCAGTGATATCTGGCTTTGGCAGTTCAGTCAATCTTCTTAACCTTTGCTTTGGTATACTATAGTCTACATAACATTGGCCAGACCAACAGTGTTGGGCACTGACAGTAATGGACAGTGTAGAAAAGGTCCGTCATAGAGGTTACTTTCTTAAATGAGAGGGTTGGGGAAAGTGATTTTCAGTGCCCTTCCAAGCTTTTCATTCTGATGTCCAAGACATGCCTCAAACATTATAAAATCTCTAAATAAATGTCACTGTAGGAAATACTAGGTCACTCCTGTATGTTGTATATGTCCTGCAGAGATGAGAAAATATTTTCTGAGTAGGGGTTCAAAGTCCCTCCATTGAACACTCTAGAGGCAGGATTGTGATAGGGGCAAGGCCATGCAATCATCAAGTGTCAGGTTGGGACACAGGGTGACAGATGACAAAGGTACCCCTATAGCTTTGGTCAGGACAGTTTTACTGACCTACACCCCTTGGGGAGGATGGGTAGAAGACTTAGCCACACAACCATAATTCCAACACTGCTCAGTGACAGCTGGCCTCACTCACTCTGAACCTTCCCTTACCTGACCACAGGATAGGAAAGTTCTGAGACAGCTTGGGGAAACCATGGTGAATCATGACTTTAATGCACATATGAAGACACAGCAGTATACCTACATGACACAAATTGTCATCTGTGACAATGATGTCCACTCCATATTGAGGCAGTTTTTTATCCTACACAGTCTCTTGAATAATGAGCACATAAGAATTTTGTTACTACTTGTAGCCGCTGAGTAATTTCTTCCACCATCACCATCCAGTTGCTACCATCATAGCCTGTGCAGAATCATGTTTTTCTTAATTCAGGCATTTGAAAATTATTTTCAGGAACACGTCTGCCATAGGTCTAGTAATATCCTTTTCCCTACCATAGAACGGGGGAAATTAGAGATAGGAAGGGGAAAATTAAAACAAGCCAGACTTAAATGTTTTTGATCCAGTTCAGGTTTGTTTTATTTCACTCCCTTTTGACTATTAATTCTTCATGTTCTGCTGACTCAGCTAGAGAACAAACAAAACTGAAAGAATTTGTAGGGAGTTATTACCTGCTGCTTCCACCACTCTGCTTTCTTTTTGCCTATTGTTCATTTGAGGTTCACTTTCCTTGCTAACAGCTTTCCATGTCAACTTTCATTTAACTCTGAAGGGTTTCTGAAAAATAAGTGTTACCCTTTGCGCCAACATAGTCTGTCTTCTAATTCTTGGCCATGTATAATTTCCTATAAAAACAAAAATAAAATGAAGCCTCACAATAAGACAACAAGCAGAAAATTGCTGTCAAAAATCTCAAGCTGCAGTTGCCGTTTCTTTTTCAATGGGTGATAACACATCTTGAAACAGGATATTTATAATTTGTTAAGTTTTGCATTTATCCTCACAATCCTAAACCATAATGGCTGTCAGCTAAGAAAACACTGAGGTAACTAGGAGGATAGAGGAGAGATAAAGAAATAATTGGAAACAGAGAGTGAGGCTTCATCTTGCACCTTCTAAACATGCTGATATAGTTCTGGTTTGCCAAACATCTTCTTAAGAGTCTGCAGAGGCCTCTAATGCAGAGCATTCTCCAGGTTCTATGCCTTTTCCAAAGTTGACCTATAAAGCTTAGCTTGATTTTCTACACAGATACTCTGTCTGGTAGAGTGCCATTAAAGAAGTGCTGCCTTTGGATGGAGGTACTTCTTGGGAAGAGTCAGATGCCCAGATCCAACTATAACCCATAAAATGGACATATATCCAATACTGGATGGATGTAAAAGATTTCTGCACATGTGATTCCCCTTTCATAGGCTACACCAATCTAGATCCTTTTAAAATATCACAGCTAAAATATGGAGAAACTAGAATGGTTTTCAATTGGAAAGGGGTCAAACAAGGCTGCATTCTGTAACCCTATCTGTTTAAGTTGTGTACAGAAAACATCACATGCAGACCAGGTTTAGACTCTGAGGAAAGAGGAGTGAAGCTCGGAGAAAAGAATATCAACAACCTAAGATATGCAAATAGCACATATTACTAGCAGGAAAAAAACAAAGACTTAGAACAACTGCTGGAGAAGGTCAAAGAAGAAAGTATAAGGTAGGCTTACTGATGAACATTAGGAAACCAAAAATAATGACTATGGAGAATTTACATAAATTCAACCTGGATGATGAGGAAATTGAAATAGTTAAAGATTTACCATACCTTGGATCAATCATTGATCAGAATAGAAACAGCAGTCAAGGAATTGGAAGACTGGGACCGGAAAGGAAAGCTATGAAAGAACTAGACAGGATCCTTAAGTGCAAAGGTATGAGACTGAACATTAAAGTCAGGATTGTCCAAGCCATAGTATTTTCCATCATCATGTAGACCATGGTTCTAGGAAAGTTGAAAGGCAATACTGTAGAAAGAGAGGAAGACCACACACCAGATTGATAGACTGTGGACTCTTTCAAACGGGGAGAAATTTCTCCCAACTCCGAATGGAGCCAATGCGGATTCATGTAAATTCGCTTGTTTAGCGAATTTACATGAACCCCTGCTCCGTTCGGAATTACTTCCCATTACCCAAAATTAACCCCCTCCTGCCCGAATTTGCATGCTAAGCTTTAATTCGCAATAAGGTAAAACCCATGATTGCATTCAAATTGGCTTCCCTCCTGCCCGAATTTGCATGTGAAGAGTTAATTTGCAATAAAATAAAACCCATGATTTCATTCGAATTGACCTTAAATTATACTTCCAATTTAGCCTTGTATGAAAGAGTCCTCAGTCAAGGAGCCACTGCTTTGAGTCTGTGTGACCTAAATAGAACAGTTGAGGATAGGGCATCTTGGAGACATCTCAGTCATGGGGTAGTCATAAACCAAAATCAATACAAGGACAGTTAACAATAAAAAGTACAGGTATAACCTCAATTGACAAAATAGACATGGGGATTACTTCTTTAAGAAAAAGCTTGGTACTTTAGATTGTAAGTATGAAGGCAGGGAACCATCTTAATAAATGATTGTATGTACAGTGCTGTGTAAATTTACAGCACTATATAAATAAAGGTTAACAACAACAACAACAACAACAACAACATGGAAAGAATAGGGATAGTCTCCCCTGTGTGGGTGTGCCTTCAAGTTGCCTGTTGACTGATGAATTTCAGAGGGTTTTCTTAGGCAAGGAATAATCAGAGGTGGTTTGCTACTGCCTTCCTCTGAAATCTAGTCTACAGCACCTGGAATTCTTTGGTGGGCTCCCATCCAAATACTAACCAGGCCAGCCCTGCCTAGTTTCCAAGAACAGATGGGTTCTGGTGTCTTCATGGCATTTAGACTCTTTTAGGGTCCTACACCACAAAAAAAGAAGACCAGTTCATGTTTCAGCAAATTTTTTAATTTAAAACTAACATTATGTGCATGTTAAATGAAACAACCAGGCAAGGTAAGCCTTGCATAAGAAAACAAAAGCATTTTTAATCTTTTTGTCTATTTTGCAATATGAGTATTTACAAATATACAGGTTTAACATAGGCACACCACTCCATGAACGCACCAAAGTCCACTGCTTCTATATCAGACCTCCAGTGAACCAACACCACTAGGTGCTGTTAGCTTTTTAAAAAATAAATTTTTAAACATTAGCCATACATTGATTATAATCATCCATACCCCAACCACCTACCCTGTTCCTGTTCCTGTTCCTGTTGAGTGACCAGTCACCATGTACATAACAAAGTAAGTCAGAATTCATAGTCTGTTTTTCCCACAGCTTTTGATGAGATTATGGTGGACCTTCTACAGAGAGATGATCTGAGATTTCAGTAAATGGGGACCAGACTTCCATAAAGATGTTCTTTTTAATTTTCCCTTTGTTAACCAAGGTTATTTTTGAGAGGTTATTTTTCCTAAGGCAGCCCACCAGAATCTATTCTGATCACTTCCTGGTAGATCCACTGCTGCTTTCCATATGCTTGACATCTCAGCTCCACTGGCATTGTAAATATTAATTGCTTGTGTGGTAATTTTGAACCTTCTAGAGACCACTTGAAAACTTCTTCCAAAATGGATGTAGGGGTGATTTTTTTTCTTTCGCAATCCTCCACTTTTCTTATGATTTCCATTTTAATGGCAAAAATGTTGGAAGATATGCTTCTTCAACATACGGGATGGTGGGGTGCTGCTAAGACAAACTAAACCAATTTCCCCCTTTCTATCTGTTTTGCTGTTCATTCAGTGCTCAGTAAGAAATTCTGGAGGCAGCTGCTATTCAGCTTTCTTTCTTTAGGCAGGCACACACTATTATAGGAAGAGAAGCTGGAATAAAATCCCTTTTTTTCAAGCTCAAACTTTATTGCGCGCACAGTCTGTTTTTCTACCATTTTTGATAAGATTGTGGTGTTTACTGCAGAAACACTGATGCGAACCAGCACCAATAGCCTGTGTTTCTCCAGCTCTCCTTCATCATCCTCACAATGCTGATGCTGCCAAACAGAGTTAGACAGAGAAAAGGGGGGCTATACAAGTGAGGAAAGACTTTGTAAAAAGCTGATTCTTTTGTCAGAAGCTTTGGCCCAATTTTAGAGCTTGGGAAAGTGGAGTGTCTGCATGTTCCAAGCCCTATCGCCCACCCCAGGCTCCATCATAGCTCACTCCCATCCACACAGGGGCTGCCATGATTATGTATGTGCGGTGCAGCATCCAAACAGCCCTGTGCCACACGTACGTCATTGGTGCACGCGAGGGTGCCAATGGCACCCCGAGCATATACCAGAAAGAACCTGCTGGAATTGGGTTCTTTTTATGCCTCATGGAGGCTACACTGTTTGGTTGGTGCGGCCTCTGTGTGGGGCAAAAACAGGTAGCTTCAGGCCACCCTTTTGGGGTGCTCTGTCCAGCCCCTTAGTTAACTTTGGAATGTCTGTAGCTTTGAACAGATTTGTCTCTTGCTATAGCTTTGTGAAAACAGAAAGTGAATGTTATCAGTGGTTAGCCAAAGATATTTTGGTATCTGGGGCATAACAGGAAATAAAACAACAACAATCCACTCAAATCAAAGTCTGTAGTGTCGATATCAGGCAGGGACAGCATAATTGTTTTTAAGGTAGTGGAGCTCAACATTGGCAGGAAAGATATTAATTTTTGCAGGTAATACAAACTGGTAAAAATGGCACATCATTTAGAAGGCAGACAAGCTTTGTTATCTGTAGATCCAGAAGAGCTAGAATCAATGAATGGAACCAGATTTTGGCTAAATGAACCAGTTTTTGGCTAAATAGTTGGAGAGATTTTTCTAATAGCTATTGGACAACAGCACCAGCTGCCTTAAGGCTTTAGAGATGGTATGTTCTCCTTCCCTGAAAACATTCAAGTGGAAGCTAGAGTGCCATCTGTCAAAGATATCATTCCAATTCTGTACTAGGAGCCCTGGTGGCACATTGGTAAAATACCAGCAACAAGGTTGTGAGTTTGATCCCAGGCAAGACTCCAGGGTCTACTCAGTCTTGGATTCTTCTGTAGGTTGTTAAAATGAGTACCCAGCTTGTTGGAGTCAACTTACACATTGTATACCACTTAAGGAGTGCTTAAGTGCACTGATAATTAGTATAGAAATGTGCTAGCTATTGCTACTGCTACTAACTACAGATCATACTTTTAAGGAATGAGTAACAGTAGATTACTACCAAGGTCTCTTCCAATTTATTTATTTATTTATTTATTTAAAAAAACTTTCCAAACTGTGGGAGGATGTGGCTGGATTTAATTTAAATTTTGAAGAGAGACAGTATGGTATAGTGATTTGAGTGCCGGACTACAATTCTGGTAACTGGGATTTGGCCCATTCGGCCATGGAAACCATCTGGGTGACCTTGGGCAAAGCATACTTGTTCAGCCTCCTAAGATGGCAAAGGCAAGCCCCATCTTAGAAAACCTTGTGATAGGGTTGCCATAAGTCTGAAACAATTTGAAAGCACATGACAATAACAACAATTTTGAAGTCGTTTGGGATATGGATAATGGATTTGATGACATCTAGTTTGCAGACAGCAAGTCTAAAGTAAGAATGTCAGGTGAAGAATAGGCTGGAAGGTGTGAAGTTGGCCTTACTACTGTTGTAATCTCAGTTAAAAGAGAAAGAGAGTTGTGACTTTTCTCTTTTTTGTATATCAGAAATAGCACTACACAGAGAGATGTCTTCAGCTAACATTATTTACTAAAACTTCTCAGAACAAAGAGTAGCATCTGACTTTAAGGAAAATGAAATATGCCCAGGATTATCCTGGCCTCTAGAATGACAAGGCAGACCCCATCTATTCAAACAGTTGGCCCTCCATATCCACAGATTCATTATCCATGGATTCAATTGTCCACGATTTCAAAAAATTCTCTCTCTCTCTCTCAATCTCTCTCTCTCTATATATATATATTCCAAAAAGCAAAACTTGATTTTGACATTTTACATAAAGGACACCATTTTACTATGCCATTGTAATTAATGGCACTTGAGCATCCATTGATTTTGGTATCCACAGGGGGTCCTGGAATCAAACCCCAGTGAATACCAAGGGCTCACTGTATTCACTTTTACCCAATATTGAAAATGTTCCCTCTTTCCCATGTTATGAGTTGTGCTCAATAAATAAGAATATTAGACTTTGATGCATAAGACAGGAAAGTGGCTGTTGCCAGAGTCTGCACTAATTGTTAAGAAAGCATACTGGACAGGTAGGTCTGCTGGCCTGGGTCCCTGTCCATCTTTGAAAAAAGATGCAAACTGGAAATTCCCTCTGCGCCCCCCCCTCCCCTCAACTGACAAGGAAATTGATTCATTGATGAGATAAATCAGAGCTTAACTGTATTGTCTACCTCCATTGAACAGAGACTTGCCAAACTGAATCACACTGGTACATTCCCCTTTGTGAGGTATTGTGTAGTTTTTGGAGATATTGGACAACCCATCTGGATTTGAAAGAGAGTAAATACCTTTATGTGATTGGCTTTATCTTGTGTAAGCAGTTGCATTATTCTGTATTGCCTAGACCATCCAAGCTTCCCTGCCCAAGATAATGTTTTGTAGCACCTAGAGGCATTCCCTTAACTTTTAGGAGAAAGTCCCCAAGTTAAGAAGAGATTACCCCTGGTGGCACCACAGCCTCTTCAGCACATCTTAAAGCACATCAGAGATTCTTTCAGATATTCAACATTCAGACCATTTCAAAGCACTCTTTTAGCCTGTTCACAACCTGTATGCAGTATATATTCTGTGAACTCCCCAAAATTCCTCATTCTGGTTCATTGGGCAGGTCATGCAGATGGAGGAATTCCAGGAGTTGTAATCCCCCCCCCCCAAAAAAGTAACTTTTTATCAAGCTGTGATTCAAATAAGGAATGGTTTCTATGGCTCGAAACAGACGGGCAGGAAGAGGCGCCCTCGTTACGTGCTATGGTTGAATCAGTGCGGTGCATCTGCACCGCAGGCTAACCCTAGCACATATGGCACCATCCATGTGTGCAGTGTGCTGGGGACGTAAGGCGCGCACCGCATCCACACGGACTTGTGTGCGCCTTACACCTCCATGCCACAGGAGGGCGCCTGTGCTGCCCTTCTGCAGCACAAGAAGGAGCTCCAAAATGGAGCTCCTTCTTGGCTTCTGCATCCTTGGCATGACCTTCACACGGCCACGCCAACGGTTCCGAGGGGAAAGGGGCTGCGGTGGTGGACCCTTTCTCCCCTCAGGAGCACCACAGATGGCTCAGGGCACCCACTGCACCCCACTTCTCCGTGGCCTGGGGAAGCGGTGGATTGGGGCTGCAAGGGCTGTTGGTGAGGCCCCAGTCTGGCGCTTCCCTGGCCACCTACAGACCACCGCTTTTGGACGGTCGGTAAAGGCCCGATGTAACTTCTTGAAGATGTTAGTTGGTAGTTCCTGAGACATGTTTAGGAAAGAGGAGAATGGAAACAACAGCTTCTTTGGAGACATCAAATCTCCTGTATGTTGTTTACAGTAAAATAAGCAATGCTTCAAAATTATGTGCAATGGTGTTTTACAAAATCTATAGAACAGCTGATTTGAAAGGGACCAACATGGAGTCAAAAAGGAAAGCAGAGAAACATTAACTCATTTCCTGCCTATTGCTTTTTCACTCCAGCTATCTTCAGGAAAATATTAGGTTAGGAAGGCTGATACACACAATCTGAGAAGTGTCCCTCTGAAAGGCCCAAGATGCTTTTGTATGACTCCTAGAACATATTCATAGCTAGAACATACTTCATAGCATCTTTAGCAACCCTGGCATATTCCTTCACAGTGGTGCCCCTAAAAACATTTTCTCCAAGTAATGCTTTGGATTATTTCTCTAATTTTTTTATTGTATTTAGTTGTTGTTGTGTGCCTTCAAGTCATTTCTGACTTATAGCTTCTGACTATGATGGGGTTTTCTGGGGCTGTGATTCCTTATAACCCCATAGCATTGATAAATTAGACTGCTAAACATTGTTAGACCTTTCCCTCAACTACTGACACTTGCTGGTTTTGCAAACCAAGTGCCCAAGGTAATTTCAGGACAAAGTCAAGCTAATCCTTGTAACATTAGTCACTATCACACTACACCATTATAGCACTATTATTCAACTTTTACAGTTATGGATGCCTCCTGTGGAATTGGGGTTTGTAGTTTAGTGAGGCCTAAAAGCTCTTTGGCTAAAAATTCTAAATTCCCCTCCTGAACTGCAAATCCTAGGATTCCACAGGAGGCAACAGTAGCAGTTACAGTGGAATAATGGCACTATAATAGTATAGTGTGATATTGTTCGTTAACTGGAGTCTTCCAGCATGTCCAACAGCCTTTACAAAATAATCTCCCCCAGCATTGTGGGTAAAGCAAAACAACAGTATCCCAGGCAGTCTGTTGGACTAATTCTAGAGTTCTAGGATAGGTAAACACTAAAGAGATGGGAAGTAGGTGGGGAAGCCAGGCTAGTTTCCAAGAAGTGGGCTTGCGTGGAAAGCAGTGCATTGTCCAAAACCAACAATCCCGGAGACAGAGAAGAATGGATTTGCCATGCCAACACTTGGCCAAATGCTAAATAAACTTGTCAGCATGCATTAAGATGGGATGGGGCTCTAGAACAAATCAACAAACAAACCACAGCCTGAAGACTCAGTCCTGACATTTCAAGGGTACCTATTTCCAAATCATATATTATCCTTTCATACTGCTGTCTTGATGCCCTCTGGATCCTGCTGTTCTCTACATGTTGTCATGCCTGTGGTCTCTGAGTAATGATAGTCCATTCCATGTGCAGAATTAATGGCTGGCTGTATGTGCTCATACCACTGTACTGTATTAATAGATGACTCTGCCCATGTGATTAGGGAGTCAGCATTCTGAATGATTAGACAAAGTCCTCTATATATGCAAAAGTGTGCTTGTGTGCATCCATTCTACACATAGAATGAACTCCTGCAAAGGGCTAGTGGCACAGGATTGTGTTGTAGTTATAACACTTATTGTACATTAGTTGTGCAAGTCTCGTTCTAGATCATCCAAACACATCTATACTTTGGAGTGGATGGTGGCTAACCTTTTGAAAACCGCTCAGATGTTATTACTTTCTTAGTTAGAAACTAACCAAGAAAGTGGCCAATGTGACAGTAAATAATTGCCCTTTCTGCAACTCAGGAATTTTTTTCGGAGGGGGGAATTCTATATCTTTTCTGAATCCCATTGAAGGATTTAACCATCATTTTTGCTTCTGGAAAGTTTCCAGATATACTTCTGCATTTTTTTTAAATCCAGAGAAATCCTGATCTCATTTGTATATTTGTTTTAACACTGTATGTACATATAAGGAATTGTTAAACTAAGGATGTTTTTCCCAATTTGGCCAAAGTATAAGTCACCTATTACTGACCAACTACAGACAAAAATTAAACAAACATTTGCTGCTGTTAAACTCTTTTCCTATGGGGTTTGAGCCTCTGAAGCCAGGAGGTCACTTGGATTGTGTATACAAAATTGGTAATTGCATTCCTGACTCCGCTAAATGCCATGATGCTTGCTATTTTCCAAAATAGCATCGCAAACAATGACAATTACTGTCCAGACATTTTCAAACACAGCAGGGTACTGGCTGAGGGAATGATGGAAACCCTGAAAAAGTATAAATATTTTGAAATGTGCTGTAAATCAAATTTGTGCTCTGGACTAAGAGTGGATTATCTGGTCAGCCAGCAAAGCTATAATCAGGGCATCTTTTCATTGGTTATTTGCTAGGTTGCTAATGAAAGTATTAATCAAAGGAAAACCCTTTGTTTTTTAGTACACCAAAAGCTTATAATGTAATAATATTATGTATTAACAAACGCCAATAGTATTATATAACAAAAGGCATGTGACTGAACAGCTCAGATGACTGAATATTTGCCAATATTTACTGTATACACACATGTGTAAGTTGACCTCATCTACAAGTCAATGGCAGGATTTAGGACCACAGTTATGGGTGTTTATATGACTCATGGACAAGTTGAGGGTAAAACTTAGGGGCATGCAACAAAGGATGTAAAGGATGAATCAAAGAAAATGCCAGACAACTAACAAAATCCTGGCAGGAAAAACTGGTTTTGCTCACTTAAAGCCTTGATAGACCAGGAAGGAACTATGGTACATGGTTGCTGTGTGATGTGTGGGGTAAAGCAAACAGGTGTAGTCAGGCCACATGTCAAAAAGGATGTAAAGGTTAAGGTACAGTTTTAACTCTTATCAAAAAGAAACTATTCCCTTCCCCGAACAGAGTGGCAAAATGCGAGATTAGTTCATCCTTTCAGTACTTACATTGACCTGTGGATAAGTCAACCCAGGTTTTGGGAGTCAGTTTTTGACTAACATTTCTAAAATGAATTATGAATGAATTATAAATTATTTTTATTAGAGCTGGTTTACACATCTGAGATTTGCTGAGGCAATGTGAAAGCACCAAGTGTGCCTGTACATGTTGCAAACCTCCCTCTGGTATCTGCACACGCATACATACTTGTGCCCCTGTAGGCCTTGCTAATACCTGATGGAACCCTACAATCAAAAGATAGCTATAAACCACATGTTGTGATAACAGCTAACAACAACACAAATGTTTATCTGACGTAGGTCAACCAGTGTCTCTTTACTTCTTATTTCAGAAGCAGGCAATTTCTGGGAACCAATGACCTACAGTGGAACCCCTAGATCACACCCAAGGTTGCAGCCTCCTTTTGCTGCCACCATCAAATCCACTACATGGTTGTCAGTTTCCCCCAGTAAATCTGGCTTATGAGAAAGCCTAGGAGGCTGCTACCACACTGCAGAATTAATGCAGTTTGACACCACTTTGTCTATCATGGTTCCATCCTATAGAATCCTGGGATTTGTAGTTTGTTGTGGCACCAGAGCACTCTGACAGAGGGGGCTAAACATCTCACAAAGCTACAAACCCCAGAATCCCATAGCATTGAGCCATGGTGGTTCAAGCTATGTCAAACGGCATTAATTCTTCAGTGTAGATGCAGCCCAAGACATCTTTCTAGGAAGAAGTGGCAGCTTTGGCTGTTATCACTGAATTTGTTTGGCAGCTGCTTGGCCAAAATTTAGTGATATTTAGTGACAAGAGACATTCATTCCATACAAATGGGGTGGAGTGGGTGTACATGCATGTCAGCCACTCTTATCTATTATGTCTGCGACAAGTAAGTAAAGGCTTACGTGACATTTATTGATGCCATTTGGTGCCAGTTTGCTCATGTGTTACAGTGAAGCAGATTCCAGATGTATTCAGTTAGACAGCTGGTAAATTCAGATAGTAATTTACATGATTTTCATGACACAACTTGGGAGGTGACTCATCTGCATTATCTTACTTCTTCTCACCTCTTCCTCACCAGTCCTTTTTCCTAGACTGGGACTCAACCACATTTTTGCACTGAGTCAAGAATTTAAATGATTTTTCTTAACACTTGGCATGAGAATATAGAGCACTGGCTTACCAAATGACCAGTATTGGAAATGACCACTGGTAAATGGCCATCTGTTTCCAGTCATTGTGATAAGCAACCATACATGCAGTGCATATCCACCATGGTAGACAGGCTGCACCCTTTTTTGATCATGAATGGAAGTATCAACTTTTGAACAAAAAGAACACAGCTGCTCCGAAAGTTGCAAAGTAAGTCACATTGGTCAAAAAGAAAAGAAAAATTCAATATCTGTAAAAGTTATTTATTAACTCCACATCTAAGTCATCCTTCCACCAAAACTGAGGCTCAAAGCAGTTAACAATAATTCAATACAGTTTAAATATTAGTCTTTAATTAAAAGATAAAATCAAATCAATTAACACAAAGGTAAAAACACAACGAATGAAATAAACAGGACCCAATCAATTTAAATCCATTCAGCAACAGGCAAGCATGCATGGCAAAATAAAAAGCATGGCTTGAATGAAAATGCCCTTGTTTCCTGGTAAAAGCAGAGCACAGCAGGAAGTGACCAGGTCTCTGATACTAGAGTCCCAGAGCCTGGGAGTATCTACTCAATTCTTGCCCCCCATAAGCTGTGACTTCTGTGGTTGCAGTAGGACAGAAGGGCTTCTCCTGGCCACATGGGCATCCAGTTTTCGGGACAAATTCAAGCATATACCCAAAGTGTATTCTGATAGGACCAAAGTACAACAGCCTCAGATAACAGCTTTTTTAAAAGCAGTCTGCAGTATCGGCAGACATCTTCTCCATCACCACATTTCAAATGAGTTGATTTTCTTCCAATCAGCTTTCTTTGCTGTTCAGCTTTCACAACCATACATAGAAATTGAAATACAATGGCATGGACCACCCTATCTTTAATACGCCATGATAGATCTTTACTTTTCTGGATGTTGACTAATTCCTTCATAGCTACCCTTCCAAAACCTAGCCTTCTTCTGAATTCTTGACTGCAACCTCCATACTGATTAATGACTGAGCTAAAGTATGGAAAATCTTGAACTATTTCAATGTCCTCATAGTTTTATTTAAAGTTATGTAAAACACTGGTCATTATTTTTGTTTTCTTAATGGTCTCCTGACTGCACTTTTTTCCGTAACATTCTTCAGTAATTGTTCCAAATCTTTGCTATTTTCTGCTAGTAGTAAGGTGTCATCTGCGTATCTTAAATGGTTTATGTTCTTCCTTCAATTTTCATAGCTCTGTCCTCTAAGTACCTTTATATATGATCAGTATATAAGTTAAAAAAATAAAATGCAAGCTTACTTGACCCCTTTGTCAACTGGAAACCATTCCAATTCTCAGTATTCTTTCCTGACACTGAGTACAAGGAGCTTATCACTGAGGATTTTAAACCGGCTCCAGCCTTTGTACTTAACTACTGGAAGAGTTTCATCCATCATCCATTGAGGTTTTTTTTCTTTTTGGCTGGAAATAGTGTCTATTGCATTCTTCTCAGACAATGTCCTTGGTTCTTCTGGCTCCCAGTTAATTAGGTTTAATAGTGCAAATCTACTTTTTACATCATCTTTAAATTCTACAGGGATGTTGTATTTTGGCACAATGGTTTAGTGTCCTTCTTTAGCTTAATCTAATTTTTGATATTAGCAGTTCACGGTCTTTGCCACAATCTGCTCCTGGTCTATTAATTGCAGAGAGAATGGAGCTTCTCCATCTTCAACTTCCAGTTAAGTATTCTATTTGATTTCTATATAGGCCATCAGGTGATGTCCATATATATGGTTGTGTCTTTGGTTGTTATAACAATGCATTTGCAATGAGCAAACTGTGGGCCTCACAAAATTCAACCAGTCACTCTCCAAGGACAAATTTTCCAACAATCTTTTATTCTGTTCTGTTTCCTAAAGTCATCTATGATTAACAAGATGTACTGTTTTGGTGTGCTATCAATTTTCCCCTGGACTCCAGAACAGAATCTTTCAATTTATTTTTTCCTCAGTAGTTGGAGCCTAAACTTAGATTATGATTATATCAATGGGTTTTCCCTGAAGTATTAGTATTATTATTCAGTCAGGCTTTGCAATATATTCTTTCACTGCTTTGCTACATCTCTCCTCACTAATAATGCCACCTCATTTCTTCTTAGATTCTCATTCCCCAAGTAAAAACACTGTGTAATCGTCTGACTCAAAATGTCCCATTCCTGGCCATTTCAGCTCACTCACACCAAGTACTACAATGTATATATGTTCAGAGTTTTTTGTGGGTTTTTCAAGCTATATGGCCATGTTCTGGAAGAGTTTATTCCTGACATTTCACCAGCATCTGTATCTGTGGCTGGATGCTGGCTGTGAATGCCTTCAACTTCACATTTATTCTATTATTCTATTTCTTGTTTTACTATGTATGACTTCCCCGATTCATGCGCCTCACATTCCATGTTCCTATAGTCTGTGTAATAAGACCTAGATCTTACCTAGATTTACTCATCCATAATTGTTCCATATTCACATTCACTACTTAGCCACAATTATCAAATTATTGCCATGATCATACCCCACCTACACTTTACTGGGCATCAAACGCATGGGGAGAAGGATGTCTGTTCTGCTAGCATTCAAACACAAGTGAATGTCCATCAAGGTGGGGAAGGGGTCAGTCAAGGAGACATTACTTAATTAAGTATCTGAAACACTCCATTTAAGTAATCATCAGAATTCTGCACTACTGGCTGCTATCCAGTAATGCAGTACTATCCTCCAAAACCTATTATTTGGAATAACTTATAACCAAACTCTCACTGTAGAATTTCTGGATATTTACATATGAAGGTGAGGCATTCTTACTTTAATGTCAGGAAAACAAGGAAGCAAATTCTTGTGGGCAGCTGTGGAAAAGCAATCTTTTAAAAAGCGTTTTAATTCAGGGATGGAAATTACCCAGATGTTGTTAGCTTGTAATTCCCTGTGGCCCTGCCTAGTTCAACAACATCTTGAATGTCTCATGATCCCCACCCTTGTTCTAAGAAAGTATCTGTTTGTAATGCATTAGATAGGTAATAATACAAGACAGGAAAGTTGAACTGGCCCAGCCTTGAGATATTTTCTAGTTTTTGTTTCTGCATTTCCATAATTTCAAGAGCCCACAGTTCAAGGAGATACAGCAGATGGTTTGCCTGTACTGTATTTGTGAGTGAAGAAAGGGCTGCAATAGAGACAGAGTAGCAACGCTGAATGCTTTAAAAAACAACAACAACAATATAACTATTGTTTACAGTTTTCAGATGTTTTAGCACTTTGTGGGCAGAGATATTGACAGTACAATGTCTCACCTTTTCCTGCCCATTATTTAGCCTAGGGATGTAACTAATAAGCCTTTTAGACCAAAGCCCCTTGTGGGTGCCATATGGGGAACCATACATCTTGATTATGATCCCTACGTTTAAATTCTGGTAAAAGGTGTACTTCAATGAAAAGTACAACTTCAGTGTACTTCAGTGAAAAAAATTAAATCATGCAGTAGGCAAACCAAGTGCCCCTTACCAATATCCAGCAATGAGGGTCCTTGGAATACACTAAAGGTAGATTGTAGGTAACAGCAAAAATGCTCTGATATAATGACATTCCATCTACATTCCATCAGTGTGATTGTTTGAATAAGCAGGTTGTCATTTTTGGCCTTGGCTACTTTATTTTTAAGACTATCGATATAAATTACGTATAATTCATATCCACATGACATTCCAATGCAAGATTAACAAAGAAATGTCCCTTTTGTGTTCAGTGAAGCTTACTTTCATAATTTACAATGATAATACACTGAGGACAACCTGTCTTGAAAAGGACAGACAAGCTTAATCACTAGGATTTGACCACCTTTGGTTTTAATCATGTAAAGGTGCAGGGACCTGGTAGTGAGGAACACACTGGAGTGAGGGGAGATAACATTGATTCACTCTGCACATGTTTGTGTTATGTTTGTTCATTAATAATATGAAGGATGAGCAGGCATCTGAAAAGAAATAGCTGTAGCAGTAAGGGATTTAATGAAAAGCAGTCATAAAGGGGAAATAGTTGTTGCAGTAGGGGATTTAATAAAAAGCAGGGGAAATATTAATAAAGGGGAAATATTAATGTTGCAGAACTGCATAATACTTGATTAAATAGTACAATAATTTTTTCCTTCTCTTTAATATTTGACCAGAAAACTTAATATAATTTCCCTATCCATTACATATATCAGAGCACATACACCTGGGCAGAGCTTAGAAGGCTGGTTTTATGGAATACATTTCCCAGAACTCCCCAGTAGTAGTTGGAGTCTTAAAAATTAACATTTCCATGTTCGGTATATGGGGTAATTGGAGAGTACACAAATGTTTCACCACATGCTTCATATTTTCAGCAATACCCTAGTCTGCCATTTTGACATAGCAGGTCTAGGGCAGTAGTTGTTTAAATTTTTCATGTTGAGGCAAAAATATAATGGTTCCTGGCAAATGCTGTTAACATGAAATTGTATTTCCTTGCAATCTCCACTAGGGCCTTAATAAAACGAACAAGAGACCCATAGCACTGATACTTGGTGAGCTGTATCCCATGGCTTTTCCACAACATGCCCAAAGGTAGTTACAGCCAAGGACAAGACTGAGAGAGCACAGACATTATTTGATGTGGTGTCTAACTAAAAAGTAAATATACTTTCAAGAAGTGCTTTCAATGATATAAATATTTGTGCTTGCAAAATTCTTGCACAGGGATGTCAGTGAACAGATTGTTACCACAAAGCTCATTCTTTAAAGTTGCATTTTTATTTTACTAAATTATCTATATTAAAACAAATCTGTGCCTGGTGTGGAATTTTACTGCATCAAATGTTACAAGCAGCAGAATGAATGACATGTAAGAACAAGTGTTAGGAAACAAGGAAATAAATTAGCATATAATTTACAAAAGCAAATAAAAATAATAACAATGTAACAGTGTACCACATTAATACTGCGCATAAAATAAGAAGCAACTAATCACAATAATAGCATTTTTTTCATTTTGTACTGTTAAGGAAATTTATGTGACATCCATACCATTAATAAAGATCCCTCTAAAATGGGTAGTTTTAAAGGCGTGTATATTTAGATAGTTTGATCTGTAGGCCTTATAGAAAGTGGCATTGCCCAAGGGAAATGCCAGAAATTATTTGTAAATTAAATATCCTACCACTGAATTTCTAGGCTTGTCATCTTTGCAAGGCCTATACAAATGGTTCTATTGCCATTATTTAAGAATATAATATTAATATTTTTAGCTTAGATTATATAGATGGCTATAGTGTAGCAGCAGCAATGTCCTGTGCTGTGAAAACCAATGATTTACCTCTTTTATTCATGCTTTTATTTAGGTTGACAAGTCAGTCCATTTGTAATCCCAATACATTCTGTGTATCATTCCCTTCAGCAATGCACGTCGACATTACTCCAGGGAGCTTCTTAAATTCCAAACTCAGTGCTCTTCTGTGCTGCAGAGTAAACATTGGACTCCCTGGTCTTCTAGCACCAATGAAAGAGCAAAATGTGTTTGTGGAAACACTCTTTGCAATGTCGATGTTGTGTGAGGTAAAAGAAGTTTTGTTTCAATAAATCCCATCACTTTTTCTTTATTCAAAAGACACATTAACTAATAAATATTCATGTCTCCGAGCAAACCAAAGTATGATAGATTGAAGTGTCTTGCCTGGAAAATGCCCTTGCAATACCTATCCCTTTTTTTAAATTATTATTATTTAGTTAGCGAAGGCATGTTAGCACCAAGATATTTCCTAAAGGTTACAACCCTATACCATTTACCAGGGAGTAAGCACCACTGAACTCATTGGGACTTTCCTTTGAGTAGATATGTATAGGATTGCACTCTAAAAGACTGATGTGTAAATGACATTCACTCAATGGCTATACTGCCCTCACACTTACATGTGAATTCACAAAATGTGTATTTCTAAACTTCCATTTCAGTGACCTCTGTTCGTTGCAACTGAACAGTAAATGGCTCTAAGCAAACAAAATGGCCAGAAATGAAGTCTCCTGCTCATAAGTATAATGGAAGTGAAACATTCTGTCAAGAGGTAGAATATGACAGGAATCTGATGGTTATGAATGAATGGACTCGAGAAAACCCTACTGATGGATTGTCAGTATTTTTTCCTGCATAGTACAACACACACACACTCTCTCTCCCCCATTTCTCTCTCACTCTCTCTCTCTCATTCTGTTTTTCCTGTTAATTCACATTAGTTAATATTGTTCAACACATTTGGCTTACTGCAATTTGTTAAATATACTGACACATTTAGATATCATATACATGTTATAAAAGCTTGTCTCATTAGAGTATTATTTTTATAAAAGTGCCATTTGACTTTTTAGTGTTAATACAAGGTGGTGGTGTTCACATCATCTCAATTGCACTACAACAAAGGAGGCAAGTTGGACACAAAAGCACATTCATCAAGTACCTGCTACAAACTGCAAGTGTTCAAGTACAATATAATAATATAAACAAGTACCCACTTTCCTTATCTCTTTGTTGTGTCACTGACAAAGCAGGGAATGGGGGAGAAGTATGGCCATTAGTATTAGCTCACACTGGATTCTGGAATCTATTTTACCCAAGGAGCTTGGCTTCACATTTAATACAAGTCAGCGTATTCATAAATTGAAACTGTGAATGTAAAAACTATGGTACTTCAACTTGAAAGTTTCCCATAAGTTATGTACTCTTTGGTTGTTTATTTTATAGGAATCTCCAAAAACAGATGCAACCATATTCACTCTTCTCCATAGCCTCTCCTAAATCAGTGCTCCCCTATTGTTTCAGTGAAGGAAAAAATGGAAAATTCACTGCACTTTTCAGCAAGAGTTAGAAGATCCACTACACAGTTTATTGCTGGTAGTTAAAAACCAGTTAGACATCTGGGGAAAAAAATGGGTGTCCTCTCTAACTGAAATGTAGAACAATGGATGTGAAGATATTAACCTTCAGCATCCTCTACTTAGGTGGTAAAATATTACAAAATATCTTCACAACTGGTGTATAACTCTTCCAATGTATGGATATATATTCCCTTTTAGTGGAAATTTGGGTGTAATTGTTAAATGGAAATATGGCTGTAAACCTGCAGTATGTGTTTATTATTTGATGCATCCAGGGAAAAACTGTTGCATCTCTTAACTCTATGTTTCTTAATGTTCTTATTCAGTTCAGCTTTAGATATGGCTCACAGCAGTCTTCAGGAAATATGGATTATTCTTCAGAGAACTAGATGAACAAAGGAAAATACATTTCTTTTACTTCTGATTTATATTCATTCTAAAATAATATTCCCAAGCCCACTTCTTTAAGTTGTGGTGCTATGTAGTAAGATAAAATAGTTATTAATTATAAGCTATGACAAGATTTTAAAAATTCTTTACTTTTGTAGTTGACCAAACCATAACAGCTACATTTTAAACAATATTAAATACAAATGGATTCAGTGTCATTGATAAGTCCATTATAAAAATTATCTTAATGGTCCAAGGAGGTAAGCAGACTAGTGGATTTAGTTAAAAGTACACATATGTTCCACCATAAGTTACTCTGTACGCACTGTTTGTATTTTTCCATTTTGACATGCCCTCCTCATAGTGTGTCCAGCACTTTGGATGAATAAATCCCACTTCACAGAAGTTAAAATAATGAAATTCTGTCAGCTGGGGCTGACCAGTGGTTACATTTTCCACAGGGTGATGCATTTACAAGGACATACGTCTGGTTGCACTTGCAGCAAACTCTGATGGACACATTTTCACAATGAAAATAACAAGGCACTTTCAGTTTCTGTGGGTCAATGTCCTTGGCAGGTCTTGCAGCACATCTGTCTGAAGTATGCTCGACTGCAGAATTTGAACTTCAGCACCAGTGGGCAATAAGCCACTTTATTCACATCTTTGCATTCTATTGGAGGCATAAACAAGCCAAAATAATTACATATTTTTTTAAAAGGAACAAAACCAAATAAGTCCTTCTGTCCTCTGTATGAACTTCTTATTCTAGTGGCACAGCTTAGTTACAACATCCAGAACAATTTAAAAAATCAGAAACTGCATACGGTTCTCAAACATTGACTATTTCCAAGCATATTTGCAATATTCTCTAGGGATGGGATCACTTGAAATTGGTAAAACAACAACTACCGTGTTTCCCCGAAAATAAGACAGTGTCTTATATTAATTTTTGCTCCCAAAGATGCACTAAGTCTTATTTTCAGGGGATGTCTTATTTTTTCATGAAGAATTGTGAACAAAAAAATGGGCATGCTTCCAAACAAAAACTTTGCTAGGTCTTCCTTTCGGGGGAGGCTTTAGCAATTCAGCAAAACGTCTACTAGGCCTTATTTTCAGAGGATGTCATATTTTAGGGGAAACAGGGTAGTTGTGTGTGTGTGGTTGTTGTTTTTGTCACAGATGGTTCTTTTACTTTTCTTAAAGGATCTACGTATTTGATTCTCATCAAGGAAATATCCCAAATGTAATTGATGTTGTGATGTTTAATATTATGTTTGGAAACTATCCATCATTCTATAGCTGGTCTTTGAACTAAAACATCACTGAAGCTGTCAGCAACTCTTAAAATAATCAGGATTACTAAGAACATTTATGCAAGTTTAGTGATTTTAGGGCCAAGTTGCATGCTTGTTTATTTATTTATTTATCTTCTGCCTCATCTGTCTCTCTGCACAGGATTCAATATGGCTCTCTGATACCAACACATTGGTATCAACACCTTAGTATGGTAAGAAAAGATACTTCTTCATTTGGGATCTTCAACAGTCTCTAATGTGTTTTCCACACTACTGAATATTTAGGGATCATGAAAATGCATCAGTTATTAATGCGTAACTCTAGGTAGCACATTCATAACTGTGATAATGAATTCCAGCCAATATTTCCACACACATCCCTTAACCACAGTTAAAATCAGTAGTGGAAATTCAAAGGAAATGGATGCAAAGAATTCCAAGAGAATATACTGCATGGCCTTTTGCTTGTCCTGATTTGTGGGTAGATTGTTATGGTAGCATCTATTCTGAAGCAGTACACCTTCCAGGAATAGCATTTATTCATAGGAAATATTCTCAGACTGATAAGTGTGTTTCTTACAAAGCCAAAGACATTGTCTAGTCTCTTTCTAACATATAGAATCTGATCAAAATGACCTTCTAATATATTGCTTCCGTGTGGACCATATGAAGTTTGTTTCTGGGCACAATTCAAAGTGCTGTTTATGATCTATAAAGCCCCACCTGGCTCAGGTCCAGGCAGTGTAGCAGATTGTATCTCCCTGTATGAGCTGGCCCAGGTTCTGAAATCTTCAGAAGAGGCCCTTTTTCCAGTCCCACCACCATCCCAAGAACAAATGCTAGGATATGATAGAGGGCTTTCTCTATGGCTGCCCCTAGACACTGGAACTCCTTTCCTAGGGGGACTAGAATGACTCCTTCCTTGTTGTTCTTCCACTGGCAGGCTAAAGGTTTTTTTATTCAGAAGACTTTTAAAACAGAAAGAAAACAGAAAGAGTGCTGTATTGGTTTAATGGGACTGTTTTTAAGAGCTTTTATCTTTTCAATTGTACTTTATTCTTTTATCGTGTGATTTGTTTTGATGTTGTACTAGTTTAATTTTAACATTCACATATTGTATGTTTTTAATTGTATTGTTCTTTTAAATTTTGAGACACTTTGGGTCTCAATTTTGAAGGCAAAGCTGGATAATAATAATAATAATAATAATAATAATAATAATAATATTTAAAGGACAAATCATATAAAGAAAGTGATGCCTGTATCAGAACAGATGAAAAGGATATAGTTTCAGATGACCTTGAAAAACCTGGATTAAGCTGCCATCTGTACTTAACAAATCGTCTTTTTAAAAGAACAGATGTACTATATCAAATACATATCAATTGCATTTGTGCTATTGCAAATACAAACTGTCAGTCTCTCACTCTGAATAACAAGTATAATATTGACATTGTCAGTGGCACTTTGCCAAGACCTAGTGTATAATGCCCTAATTCTTCAGTTAAAGGCATGAATCGTTAAGAGCTGAAAGCAGACATTCACTATGACAAGATGCTGCCAGCCGCTTTTATTTTATTCATTATTACAAACCTGTATCTTTTCTGTCTCCTCATTTATGAATGGGTAGTTACAGTTGTCAACTATACATAATGTAATCAGGATAGCTGTTTGATACAAGAAACTCACTTTTACTGATGAAAATGCTGCATTCCACACATCCTGTAGATGCTTTTTACAAGCACTAACTATAATTAGACTATTGTAGGCAACAACTGCTAACTATTTAATGTATGGTAAAACTAAGCTATGTTACTGGCATCTAAATTAGAATTTACACTAGTTTCCTGAGATAAGAGTAGATTTACAATTAATTCAGCCTTTATTTAATATAGGAATGCATGCCATAGCTCAGTTTTAACACACTCTTCTTTGTGAGTTCTTTGTGTTTTGTTTGTAATAATGTAGGTGCTCCATTTTTAGGGAGATATGTAAGCTATGGATTCTTTGCAGTTTTATTCTCAAATGAAGCAATGAATAATTTTAGCAATTTTCTTCCAACTGGAAGAAAGTATTTGAAAATTGTTCAGTTTTTGAAGTTTTTTTGGGGGGGGGATTTATTCTGTGCAAAATTCAATTGTGGGTTTTTTTCCCCATCAGCCCAGGAAACACTGTTTCCTGCACAAAAAAAGGTGTTCAAATTATGCACAGAATAGTATTGAATGGCAAAGATTCTTATCAGTCCAGGATTCTTCTCATCAGGCTTTTCCAAAACTCACGAAACTTGTGTTATGACTATTGGGTAGAATTTTTAATATTATTTCCAAATGTACACTACTCAACTGAATATGTCTATCAACATGTCTGAAAAGCAGCGGTATTAGCTTTGTTAACCTAATAGCTCATTCACATATGTAATTTATCTTAATGAAATGCCAAAAAAATGAGCCTTTATGAAATGTTGATAATATAAATTTTCCACTAGTTCAATATAAAGTTTTAAATACTGGTGGGAGATAGACATTTAAAAACCTGGTGTATTTTTACTGTTTCAGAAATATTCATGCTCCAGAGATGGAAAGGTTAACCTTCTTTAGCTCCACATGAATGTGTGCTTTATAGATGTCAGTTCCAAGAACATTAATTTTTGGACATATGGTCAGCTTATATTAATGTTAACTAACCCATTAATGTTAACTAACCCCTGTTTCTATCCTGTGTACTCTCTGATCCTGCTTTTTCTCTTCTTTTTCTCTTGCTATATTTATACATTTTAAAAAAAAAGCTAATGAAAAATTACAGTGAGAAAAAAAAATCCAGTAAATTGAAATAAGGAGCATACAGTATTCCTCCATATTCAGGGGAATTAGGGGAAATGAACAGGGAGTTCAAAATTTGACTCTATTATACCTATTTTAAAATCCCTACACTGGCTGTCTATTAGCTTCCGGGCACAGTATAAGGTGTTGGTTATTATCTATAAAGCCCTACATGGCTTGGGTCCAGCATATTTGAGGGAGCGCCTCCTCCCATACAATCCTTCCCACACACTCAGGTCCTCTGGGAGAAACCTACTGCAGCCAAAGAAAACCAGCTGGTGGCAACCTCCCAGAGGACCTTCTCAGCTGCTGCTCCAAAAATATGGAATGACCTGCCGGAGGAGATCTGCCATATAACATCGTTGGAGGCCTTCAAGAAGAAAATAAAGACGGATCTCTTCCAGCAGACCTTCCCTAACTGACCTCCTCAGACTTTTTAATAGTCCATTTGCCTCATTGCCCCAATCGGATTTTTCCAATTTTATCGTAAATTTTAATTTGATGCTTTTAAAATTGCTATTTTAGATTGTTTGTTTTTTTGTTTTTATGCTGTATTGTATTGTATTGTTTTCCCCCTTTTCTTCTTTTTCTTTTGCTGTTCTTGCTTCTTGTTACCTGCCTCGGTCCAACACATGAATATAGAAAAATCATGAATAACTCTGCCCCCCACTCAGAAGCCAGTTAAAGGGAGGGTGGGCAGGAGAAGAGGACCAGGAGCGTGTACTCCTTTTTCCCACCCTCCCATTCCTTTAACTGGCTCCCTGCCCCTTTCCCAGCCTTTTCACTTCCTTCCCCATGGACAATCAGGTAGGGAAAGGGAAGAGGAGCCTCCCTCCATTCCCCCTATTCCCTTTCCCAGCCTAGGCTGCTTGGGCAGCGATCTGGCTGGGAAGGAGTTTGGGGGGGGAGGGGGGGATGGAGGCTCCTCCTCTGTTTCGCAGCCCCATTGCCCCCTGGACAGCCCAGGGAGTGATGGGGCAGGCAAAGACACTTGATGTGATGGTGGCTCCTCCTCCCTTTCCCCGATGGATCACTGCCTGGCTGGCCAGGAAAAACATAGAGTTGGCTCCTGGGCTTTTTTCTCCTGAGCTGAAAAGCCCAGGAGGGAGCGGGACGGGGAATGCCTGGGCTAGCAGCCTTGACCTCACAAATAATTGAAACCGTGAATGTCAAGGCTGCAAATACAAAGGGCCGACTGTGTAAAACATCCACAGTTCATCGCTTCTTTTATAGCAGAAAAATCATGGATTGGCATAAGGGCTATTTCAGTAATGCTTTTAAGGTAGGCTACTTTGAAAAGTTTTCAGCTGGAAAACTCTGGTTTAATCATGCCTTACCTCTTATTAAGTACATATTTCACCAAGGCTGCAATTGCTTGTCTCTGTTAAAAGTAGATACAGTGGGCCCATGGTATCTGCTAGGGTTTGTTTTCAGGACCTCTCATGGATACCAAAATCCCATTGTATACAATGGCATAATAAAATGGTTTCCCTTATATACAATGGGTAAATCAAGGTTTGCTTTTGGGATTATTACTAATATTTATTTATTTATTTTGAATATTTTCAAGCCATTAAAGTTTGAATCTGTGTGTGCAGAAACCATGGATATGGAAGGGCGACTATATTACTTTATAAAGACTTACTAGCAAGACTCATTGATAGGGAAGTAAAAGAAAAGCTACCAAAGGTGACTACCAAATTTTGCCAGTTTCAGCTGTTCATCTTAATGCAATGATCTATTTCATAACACAAAGTATTTATCTTAAGCTTAGGCATATATTTTATTTAGTTAATTTTCATTATCATCTTGCAATTATATGATAGCATGGATGTTTTGTTTGCAATGGTAAATACACTATCTTATCAGTGACCTTAGTAAATCATCTACCTGGAGCCCTGAAATCTCTGTTGTTGTTGTTGTTGTTGTTGTTGTTGTTGTTATTTTGGTAACTTTTATGGGAAAACAGGGCATTCTAGCCAGCTGCTCCAGATTTAGAAGTTACTTGAGAACAACAAATCAGCATACTTTTCTGCTCTACAAAATGGCTAAATGGAATTGTGACTGATGAAGAAACTTTTTTCTGGAACTTTAAAGTTTTGCTGATGACTTTTTCTGAATGGTATTCTTTGCATTATCTTTTCTGCCTTTTTTTTTAAAAAAAAATAAGTAAAACCAAGCTCACCCTCTGTGTTGGAAATGGGAGTACTGTCACATTTGCTTTCACACTGCTGCATTGATGGAGGCCGAAGAGTATCTGGACAGTCATTGGATGCTTGCCCAGTATATGAGAGACATTGCACAGTTCTCATTTGTTGTCCAAGACCACATTGTGCAGAACACTATGTCAGAAAGAGGCCATGAAAGGGGAGAAAAAAGAAAGTAAAGGGTGTCATATACCAAGTAATAAACAGAACAGCAACATGGTGAACAGAGGGAATGCCTTCAGGTTCACTGGATAATGCATCTTTCACAACAACTATGAACTCTACCAATGAATACCAGGTGCTGTGGGCTATATTTCAGAGGGAGGAACTGGTAGAACCACCTGAGTATTCCTTGCTTAAGAAAACTCTATGAAATTAATGGGAACACTATGAATTGACAGGTGACTTGAAAGAACACACATTACTAATTGCCCAGGGTCTGAAAAGGTCATAAGAACCTTTTGAATCTTGGTGAATCTAAAATATGGAAATGTGATATAATAGGGCAGGTGCCCCTTAGGTTTATTTCTTCAGAATCTTGATCATGCTGCAGATACCAGATGATGATGATGATGGTGATGTTGTTATTTTTTATCATCATCTCACCTTTCCCTAGGTCTAGCCATTTAGAGTAACAACTTGAAACCGAGAAACAAATTTCATGATGAAACAAGAAATAGTAACAATAATAATAATTGCAACATTTTTCAGAGGTTTTGTCACTCAGAAATGCAATATTTTTCAGATATTGTGTCACTCGGTTGCTCCCAAAGCACTATCACTACACGAACAGATTTTTTTCTCCAGAGGCACTTAATCTCAAGGTCTCGTTATTCCATAATCTTTTCCATCTCTTTGTCTTTGATTCTGCTTTTTCCAAGGATTACCACTTCTGCAATTCAGAATTTATTTTTCTCAGTGACAATTATGTATCCCCTATTGTGTTCTAATTATTTGCCAGTTTGAATAATATACTCCTATAAGGTTTGTACTTCACCTTTTTGAACATTTTTTCAGGGTTAAGTTTCCATCAGTTCTTTACAAAATGTAAATGATAGTTTTTGCACAGATTCCACTGCTCCACTGCAACTACTTTACCATTATTTTTCTTACTTCAAGCTATGCAGTCTTGCTGCATGAACAAATACAGTATTTCACAGTTTCATCTTTTTTAAAAACATAATTTGCATTTACTATTATTACTTATTTTTCAACATTTGTCTTGACGCTATTTGTCTGAGGCCCCTGCTGTTGGGCTGCAAGTGTTTCTTTTTTTCAGTATCCTGTTCTGTAAGCACTTTCTGTTTTTCACACTGGCTGTAAAAGACTTAATACAATTGTTCATCTTGGGAGGGGGGGGAATTGTTGCAGTTACAGAGCAACTCTGTCTGTATTACCTGTCCCCAGTCTCCAGTAACCCATCGTGGTGGTGGACATCGGCCCAAGCTACAGCGCATGCGGACTGGAGGTTTATTTTCTTCTTGGCAATGTGCAACTGGAAATGTTTTTGAAAGATCACTACTTTTACAGAGGACAATACGATGCTTGAAACCAGGACCACATTTTGGAGTACACTGGAAACAAGAAACATAATTAAATATGAAAAAGGAGAATATGAATATATTAAATCACTCAGTCTTCCAAACAAAAGTATCTGTTACACCTATAATTTAAAATGGAATTATCATACTTTGATATAACATTTGTGGCTAACAGAAACTAGGTGAATGAAATTATCACAAAATCTTTGCACAAAGTAGTTCCTTTCATTTGTAAGGCATATTTTTAAGGTTGCCAACCCCACATACTTCTGCTTCTGCACTGGAGAAGAGAGTACTTTATTAAGCCCTATGTAGAATCATATATTTTTTATTAGTGTATTTATACCCCACCCTTTAGCCTTAAAGGCTATCAGAGGAGCTTACAATTACTATTTTTTTTTATTAGACGGTCCCCTGCTGTCAGGCTTGCAGTCTAAAAAGACATGGCACAAAAGGAGAAGGGAATGCTGGGGGGGGGGGGGAGGGTGGCAGAAGGGGATCAGGTCCAAAAAATCTTCTCTTCCTCTGAGGCCTGGACCAAGGCAGATAGACTATATATATATATAAAACTACGACTTCCAGATGAGCAAGAACAATCCATCAGCAGTACTAAGGGGCGTGGGTCTAGAGAGAACTGGAATGAATCTAACAGCATTGATTTGGACAGGTCCACATATTTGCATTTTAAAAATAAGAACAAAAGGCCACTCTACAACTCCTATTTAATACAAGGCTCAGCTTGTATTGAACATTGTGTGCTCACTCTGGGAAACCGATGATGGAAAGGACCAATGGTGTGACTTCCCTATTGAGATGAAGAAGCTATACTCATGTATTTAGATGGGAGCATTTTCACTTGGCAACTTTGAGTCAATGTGGAGCAGAGGATCAGGACCTTAGTACCAAAACACACTGCAGAAATAATCCAGTTTGAGACCACTTTAACTGCTCTGGATATTGCTGGGGAATTCTAGGAAGTGCTGTTTTGTGATTCATTTAGCTTACTCTGTCGGAGACCTCTGGTGCCACAATAAACTACAATTCCCAGGATTCCCTAGCACTGAGCCATGGCAGTAAAAGCAGTCTCAAACTGGGTTATTTATGCAGTGTGTTTTGGACTTTAGTGTATTTTCTCTGCAGGGAAATTCTGAATTCTTAAGGTACCTTTGGCCTACTTGTTCATATTAGTGACAGAAATAATTAGTGCTCTTCAGATGACTATTAATCACTAGCCTCTTGTGGTAATTGTAATATTAAAATGTAAGTGTGTGTGTGTGTGCATTTTTGTCTATTCAATCATTGCTTCAATATTTTTCTATCAATAGTATGCTATCAGGTTGCAAGTCATTCAGAATGGAAATCTCTGGTTTCTGAATAGCACAAATGTATTGTTTACATTTCTGTGTTGATACAATCATTCTACAGGAGAACAGAATGTGACAGAGTGCAAAAAGTTCACCATCCTGGGAAAATGAAGGATCATTAAAATGCACACACAACTGTTTCTCTCCTTTCTAACTATAAAGATAAGCTTTAAAATGTGAGAGTAATATTTGCCAAAAATCCTATATTTTATGGAGATAGCAGAATAAGATTTTCAGTAGTTGCAGGCGGTGTGTCATTGTTCTTACCCCTCCTGTTACTAATCCAGACTTAATTGTGTAAATTTAAAATCTGGACATACACATATGATCCTGTTATTGTAAAGTGCTCTAGAAACGCTGAATAAAAAACAGTATAAAATGTGTTGAATTAAATAAAATCAGAAGTAGGCAAATTATGACCATTTCCTCAATTGGCTAATTTATACAGTATCAAAAATCAGGGTTTTTAGAATGATGTATATGCATGTCTCAACAAATGTTTTAAAGACATTTGGGAGGACATCTGAGAGGAAATCTCTCAGAAAATCATGTATAGAGAGTTATTTTCACATTAAAAAAAAAACAATTTTGTAATTATTAATATTGTGACGCAATAGTATTATTCTTATTATAACAAAGGCATTTGTGATAACAAAACCCAAATTCTTCCTCAAAACCACAAAACAGTCTATTCCTAGTAGGGAAAGTAAAGTAAGGACATAAGTTTTCTAATAATAGTTAATTCACCAAATACATCATCAAAATTTCATGAACCCAACAACAAATAAACACGAACAAGCAAACAAAAACAAAGAGAAAACTTTCCCCATTGCAATATGCTTTCAGAATTTCTTTCTGCTTAACAGAAATAGTCAACTATGACTAATAGTATTATGAATGCAAAAGAAGAAATGCTTGCCCAACATTTTTATAAGAACCTATCCCCCCAAATCTCAAGAACTAGACTTTGTGCGTATTGTTTTTCTAATGTTATACCACAATTTTGTTTGGTTGCACAAATATGTTAAAAATGGAACAAAAGACAAGGCAGCAAAACTGTGGAAATTACTAGGGTAGATGGCCAACAGAATACATAGTAACACTTCTCAGTAATCCTCAGTATCTGATAAAGTAGGATGAAAGCCTGACCCTTTCGGTAGTAATAAATAACTGTTTCAATGTTAGTTTCAAAGTGCCATCAATCATACAAGCATTAACAACCACCTAGTCTCTTCTTCTTTTCAGTCTTGTCTCCCTGCAAAGGGACAAATGGCTAGCTGTTCCTGACTTCTTGTGGCATCCTGACTGAAATGGGAATGTGGCTGGCCATCCATTTTGGCTTTCAAAGAATGTTGAGCTTCCTAAAAGACCCACACATCTACTCCTGCCCTGCTATGGATGCTTTCTTTCTCTTTCTATCTGATATGGAGAGTGGAGTAAGTGGGAAGCACCATCTGAACCAGCTGCAACTGGAACACCAAGAGTTCAAAGGAGAAGAATAGCTAGAGGTGTACTGATCTTGATACATATTCTGATATGTACAAAGGCCATTATTTTATTATTTCATCTACTCACTTCTGACCAATCTAAAGGAATCCACTGTGGGGGGCAAGACTGGTTATTACAGGATTCTTTTTCAATTGGCCGGTGTGTTAAACAATGAGTACTGTCCAACGTTTCCTCTTCGGAAGGTCCGATCTTCCTGATACATAGAACCGTTCGTGATCTCATTCCGCCATCACAAGTCTTACTGCATTCTGACCAATCTCCAATAAACCACCTTCAAGAAAAACATTGGAAAAGTACATCATACTGTATATTCAACAAACCAAATGGATATTCACACAGTTAACAAATACACATTCCTGAATGAGTGAGAAAATGAAAAATGGTAATATTTCCTATGTCTTAGTGAAAGTATAATGATATCATTCTCAGAAAATAAAATATGTAATAAATGGTATCATTAATCATTAATTATATCATTATGACAATGAATACAAGCAATTTTAAACAACCTCAAATTCAAAATATATTGACAATAGCTGTTATTGATAATCTCATCTTGGGATAAAGCACAGCCTTTGCCTTTTTTTTTTGAATAATCAATAGGGCCAAATAAAATGTCTGTCATGAAATCTTACAGCTTTTTCTTTGAAGTACTGGCCTTTTATTTTAGGGGGAAAATGGAGATAGAGGCATGGAGAGAAGACACTCAAGTTTACAAATGGTCTGCAGATGCCGTCTTATATATGTGCATCAGAGTCTGGAGAATACAAATCTTTAACAGTATAACCTGGAGAACTTAGGTCCTCTATACATTGGCAAAATATGGCAGTGTGAGGGCAGAGTGGGAGCATGGTGACTGCCTGCTGCCCACCCCCACGCTGGCATTATGCCAGTGTCACACCATCCAACCAAACACATGTTGGGTGGTGTCGCACCATGTCTTTGGCACAGCACCAAAGAGCCATGGAAAAGCCATAGTATTTTCAAGTTTCTGTCCACATGAAAATATATCTGACATAGACCTATAATGAATCAGTTACCTCATGTACTAAGAACTTACTCAGGTGGGCAAGGCTCAGTGTTGCAGGCTCTCTGATTTTCTGGTGGTTTACTATCAGGATCACAGTAATTGTTCTGTACTACAGAATTATCATCCAGCCGTTTGCACACTATTTCTTGTCTCTGAGAACCTTAAAAAGAAACAGAGTATCATTAACAATTTGTGATGTATCAAGTCAAACAAAATGTACATCATCATCATATTATTATTATTAATAATTAAATTATTATTATTATTATTATTATTATTATTATTTTCATTGATATCCAGCCTTCCTCCCAACAACAGGACACAAGGTGGCTAATAACATATCTAAAACAATACACATTTAAAACTGTATAGAAATTTTGATAGAAGTATAAAGTTATCCAAAAAGAAAGTAAAGGTCTGAATCCAGGAGAACCTCCAAACTGTGAACCTATATTTTCAGGGTAAGTGTAACTTCATCTAACACAGGCTGAATCCCTATTTTATTTAACCAGGAGCACCTCTGTCTTGTCTGGACTAAGCTTCAATTTATTCACCCATATCCAGTCGTTACAGCTGCCAGGCACTTGTTTATCACAGAAACAACTTCCTTGAAATTGGGTGGAAAGGAGTTATAGAAGTTGGTATCAGCATACTGGTGACATCTGACCTTCAAACTCTGGAAACCTCTCCCGGATATTTCTGCACGTGGTAAAAAGCATAGGGGACAAGACTGAACCCTGAGGGACTCCACAGGCCAATGGCCAAGGAGTCAAATAGGAATCCCCTAGCACCACCCTCTGAGGTTCTTTCCAAGAAAAAACAGAGCCACTGTAGATAGATAATTGATCATATCAAAAGCATGAAAAAATTGATGGTTGATAGTATAGAAAGCCACTGAGAGGTCCAAAAGAATCAACAGGGACAAACTCCCCTTGTCCAGTTCCCAGTGTAGGTCATCCACTAAGGTGACCAGAACTATTCTTGGGGGGGAAAAAAAGGAAATTGATCTAGATAATCTGACTCATTTAGGAGCTCCTGGAGTTGTGAAGCCACCACTTGCTCTAGCACCTTGCCCAAGAATGGGAAGTTGGAGACTGGTTATAGTTATCCAGTATAGTAGGACTTTTGTTGTGCCTTCAAGTCATTTCCAACTTATGGAAACTTTAAAGTGAATGTATCAAGGGGCTTTCTAAGGATGAGAATGTGTAACTCACATCAGGGTCACTCAGTGGGCTTCCACAGTTGAGTGGAGATTTGAACCCTGGTCTCCAGAGTCATAGTCAAAGACCCAGGGAAGGTTATTTTCAGAAGAGGTTGTACAACCACCTCCTTCAGGTGAGTTGGGATCCTGCCTTATTATAAAGAGGCATTAATCCCTTACCTACTCAGCCAGTCCTTCTCTGGCCTGTTTAATTATCTAGGAAGGGTTAGAATCTAGTACATATATAATTAATCGTAATTCCTGTATATCAGTGGAGATAATGACAACAGTTGTGAAATAAACAACTAGCAAAATTAAAATTATACTTTTAAATTACAATATCATATGCATAGATTAAGCGTAATTATATTTACATAGCTTCATGTGGCTAAACTGAAAATGTGGCAAGATGTGATGTTTTAAAAGAAAAATTTAAAAGAGTATTTTTTAAAAAGTAACACCCACTTTCCAATATCCTTTGAGTCCTGACTTTTTATTGAGCAGCTTATGTTTTGCCAGAGCAAATTCTGAACTCAGGGAACTCTGAGACCTTTCCTTTCTCCATCCACTGAATCTTGCCCCACTCATGTCTTCTCTTCTGCTGAGCTGTAGGGCTTTAGAGGCTTATGGGTGAATGTCACAGCCCATTTCTGGAATTCAGGAAGCAGTGGTGTCACTCCTTTCCCAACAGCATGCCTTAGTGCTGTGTCTTCCCTAAGTTCAGAATCTGCTCTGGCAGAACATACAAATAAACTGAACAATAAAAAGTCAGGATTCAAAGAATATAGGAAGGTGGATGTGTGAATTCATAAATTAACCACTTGAAGAACTACGGTTACAGATAAGCAATCTATTCTTCTTCATGCTTCCTATGACTCACATAAATGAGAGATTAGTGAGCTACATAAAACTGGATGATGCTAGTCATGCCAGTAGTGATGACACTGAATCTCCCTTCCAAATGAGATATCAGTCTTTGATCTGTTATCAACCACTGTTTTCTTTAACAGGAATAGAGATTCTTATAAGCTTGTAAAAATCTCTTGACTAAGGGGTGCTGGAAACAGGTTTTTCCCTCCCAGGAGTCTAAGATTGTGTGAAATAGCTATAAGCAAACTTTATGGGATGACATAGATATTCTCTTGTCAGGCGGCTTTTTGAGAAAGGACAGACTATGACCAACAGTAACATTAGTTTTTAACAGTCCTGGCAACAACACTCAATCATGAAAGATAAACCAGTCATTCCATTTATAATATTAGAACCATATTTTAGCTGGTCTTTGATATGCATCTGGAATCTCCCAGATGCTCTGTTACAAGCCCAGCACAGGAATATATTCCATGTTGCCAGTTTCAGAGTTTCCAGGTCAGAAGCCCTGCCTCGACCCTTCAGTTGAATAAATTTGTCTGATATTAGGGAAGTTTCCAAAGCTTGCATCAAAAAACAAGACAACAGGGGAGCAACTATGGATTTCTGGGCCATTGTAGAGTCATTAGGATGTACCTTGCCTTGGTGTCCCATATATTTGCCACCACTCATGTTATCAATAGATATAGAGAAAAGGCAAATACTAGATGACTCCTTCAACTCAACAGAAAGTCACATCCAAGGGAGGGGGTGCAATATCTTTAGTAGTTTGAATGGAACCTTATTGTATATCTTGTAAATTCCCCATATCTTGAAGATGAATTTCATCAATCTTTGATACAAAATCCACTTGTTGAAAAAACTTGCTTTGCTGAGAGCATCCATCCTGTCATCTTCTTTAGGCAGAAGTATAGCCATGGGAAAAAATGCCTTTTGTAGGGGCAGGTAGAGGAAAGTCCCTTGTTTGTTATAATATACAATAATGGCATGTGGCATGTGACACAATCCAAACCAACTTCCTCTTTGAAATCTTCCATGAGCGCTAGCAGTCTAGTGCATTTATGTGTAACTATTTTTCTCGTAGAGACCAGTGTCTTTGAATTGTGATATAAGTGTCCATATGAGTACTCCAACTTAAATGAGATGCATTTGTTGTGACTGCACATTGAGGCTTTAAATTCTGGAGCTGCAGACTTTATTGAAGTCTTTATTGATCCAACCCACCAGATGAGCAACTGTAGGATAAAACAATGTGGAATACCAAAAGCTCAATGATTGCTCAAGAGAAAAAGCTGAATAAGAAAGTTCTAAATTTGCTGGAACAGACAAACAGGAACTGAGGGCGGACACAATGTTGAGGATTATATATCCATGGGGTGGGAAAGATGTGGGGTTACTTCCAGAAAGATTGCTCAAATTTAGAAGATTATTAATATTGCACTGTGCAGGCACAGCTTTTCTGAGTCCTAAAGATCATAAAGAATAACCACTAGACATCAAAAATATAAAAGAAGTACTGTATAAAATGACTGGAAAATTTCAAAGAAACTGAATGAATTCAGTGTATCAGGTTGTTAGTAGCACAGCTATATGCGTAAGGCCTACAGCAAAAATCTGAAGTTTTTTTAAGGGGGGGGAAGATATTGTATATATTGTTGTATCATTTTAAGGTTGTACGCTACTTTGATTGTTTTAACAAAAAGCAGGATATAATTAAAAGTTTTATTTATTGTTTATTTAAGTCTTAATACATCTGCTGATAACAACCACACTTAATCAAGCTTCATTAAAATATTTGGATATACAGAACTGTGCATACAAACAAATTTTTCAATCTGAAATTTACAGAGTATTTTAGAATTGGTCAGAAATATGAAGGAGGAAAACAAAAATAGGAAATAAAGAATGGTAACTAGCACCTCACTGCCTCCACACGGGAAAGAAAGCGAATGACAGCAGTCCTTATTAATTTTATTTATTCATTTAAAATATTTACATACTACTTTTGAAGAAGAGAGACTTCAAGGGAATGAACAAATCTGAAATAAAACATCATGACAAAAATACCAAAACAAATGTACATTATCAGCAAAGAAGCAGTAGTCCTTGGCAGTGAAGCAAAAACTTTATCTCTGGTACAGATTAAAAGAAATGTAACAGTTCCTTAGACTTGAACTATATGATGGCAGGAGAATGATGTCTTTAAAAATGAGTCTGCTGCAGTCATATTTAAACAGAGGTTTTACTTTCACACAATAAAATAAGTGTGTGTGCTGACTGAGCCCACTTTTTGTCTTTCTTAACTCAGCAGTCTAATCCCTAAATTATTTGCCTTCCTTCCAGTACTGGATCACATAGAAAAAGCATATTGAAGAGGTGCTTTTAGAAAAAGATGATTAACAAAGGGAGGGCCTGAATCTTCAAAACCAGGAAAAATATTGATTACAAATTCACACATTTGTGAAAAGCACAAAAATAATTTTTAAACTGGCAAAAGTACCCTGCTTTGTCTGACTTCAAAACTGCTTAAGATACTTCAATCCTATTTCTCCTTTTTTAATTTCAATTTCGTTATCTTGGCTTCCAGGGAGAGATCTGGTTTGATTTGTTCAAGGGCCCATTTGTTTGTCCTTTAGGCTGTCCACAGTATCCTCAGTACTATTTTCCAGCACCAAGACTCAAATAAATTGGTTTTCTTCCTATCAGCTTCCTTTACTGCCCAGCTCTCTCATCCATCCATAGTAATAGGGAATATAATGGCCTGGACAATGCGGACTTTAGTGTTCAGTTGTATATCTTTACACTTTAAGGTCTTATCTTTCATAGCTGCCCTTCCCATTCCTAATCTGCTGACTTCTTGACTGTGTCAATGCTTGATCCATGATATGGAAAATCTTTATTTAGATTTCCTCATTATCTAGATTGAATTTATGCAAGTTCTTCATGGTCATTATTTTTGTTTTATTTATGTTTAGCAATAAGCCTGACTTTGTATTTTCTTCTTTTGTTATTAATTACTGCACGTCTATGATGCTTTCTGCTAGTAGTATGGTGTCATCTGCATATCTTAGATTGTTGATTTTCCTTCCTCCTGTCTTCACTCCTCCTTATAATGTTTCTAAACCTTCTCTCCATATGTTATTTTCTGCATATAACTTGAACAAATAGGGTCATAGAATGCAGTTTTCCCTAACCTTTTTGCCAATTGGGAACCATTCTGTTACTCCATATTCTGTGCTAACATTAGCCTCTTGTCTTAAGTACAGACTTCTCATCATGACTATAATCTATAAGCTTTGCTATAATCTATAAAGCACATGCTAATTTTCATCTCGAATTCCTTAGTGCCCTCCATTGTCCCTCGTATGTTTGCAATGTGGCCCTTAGTGCCTCTTCCTTTCCTGAACCCTGCTTACCCCTCTGGAATTTCTCTCTCCATATATGACTGGGATCTATGTTGAAGAATTTTAAGCCTAATTTTGCTTGCATGGGAAATTAATGCTATGGTTCTATAATTGCTGCAGTTGTTTGATACACACACATACATATTGCTTATTTCTGCCCAGAAACAGTCCTTTTTAATTTACTTTATTTACAGGAAACAGAAGGTTGGGTTTCCTTCTTTGCTTGTGATGCAGAGTGACATGCACTGCAACCCAAGGTGTTTTGTGCACCTTGTGAACTTTTCTTTGCCACTTTTTAGCCACCCTTTCTTCTCATAGAATTCCTATGCAAGAAATACAGATATTCAACATGAAGAAGGACAACTGGTGTGGTGTAGTGGTTTGCTACTGTTGGACTAGGACTAAGAGATCAAGATTCCATCCTTGCTCAGCTATGGGATCTCATCAGAGTTCTCTGACAAAATATCTCACAAAACTACAAATCATATAGTTCAACCCTTGAGCCATGGTAATTAAAGCACTGTCAAATTGCATTAGAAAGGAACTGATTTCTGTTTTCAATAAATAAATCTGAGGATCAATTTTCTTTGAATATTTGTAGAAATCTTCATATCTGTGAAATAAATCTACTCTCTTTTTAAAACCTTAGTTGTAAGTACAATCTTGCGCACTTGGAAGTAAACACCATTGTGTTTAATGGGTCTTATTCTTGGATCAGTGGACATTGGATGAGCCGCAACCTGAAAGCCAAAGGAGTCTTTTACCTGCACCCCATTCTCTCTTCCCCTTCACTTTAACCTCTTGCTACCAATGCATTCACTTTATGTATCTTTTGACAAATGAGCACTGTTGTCTGGTCTGCTATACAGTATTTCTGAAATTATTTTTATATTGTTTGGCTCAGCTATCATACAATAAATAGCAAATATGTGGAAATGATACAGTGCTGGCATGGCATAGTGTAGTATGCGTGCTGAAATGTACATACCCCTTTACATTTTCTACATACCATTTTTCCCCTCTGCTGTGCTGAATGCTTTTCCTCACCTTTCTTTCCTTGAAATTTCATCATACTGTAAAGCAATGAGGAAGCTTTTGTCTGTTTGCAGATTGTTCTGTGGCATTTTAAAGAATTGTGTTTTAGCACAATGATTCTCCCCAGTTCTCCTTAAAAGTCTCTACAAGGGTGGTGACTGAATGTGATTGTGTGTAGAATCCCTTCTTTGTCACACACCTCATATAAAATCCTCCCCAACAATACACACACACACACAAAATACAACATCACTCATTAGTTAAACACTCAGAAAGGGAGAAAGTGAATACAGGGTTTGTTTTCAAGAAAACAACTGAGCAGAATTGGTTTTCCCCCTCTCTCGGTTTCTACAAGGCTAAAGACCTGCCCATTTTTGAAATGAAAGCTGGAAATACAGGCCAGCTGATGGTGTAAACTGGGTGCATGAGTAGAATTCAAGTATCAGTCAGCTGTCTACGAAATAGCAACTGTACCTTTCACTTTTTTCTTTCCCAGTTCATTTTTCTCCCTCCTCACTTAATCAATTTTTTAAAATAAAAAATAATCAACTTTTAAAAAAATAACTGCAAAGTGCACACAGATAGCCAGTCCCACTTCCCATTAACCACTCAAAGTTTTAGAAGACTAGACTTCATGGGGGCTTTCTAGATTGGCAAAAAGAAGTGTGTTCATGGCTGCATGAAACTCTAGCCTTTAGATGAGAAAAAGGGAAAGTGTGCCATGAAAATGCTTTTTTTGCATTTTTAGGGGAGAAGAAGCGCCTTTAAAAGGGTGCTGGTTTTCCCAGCTTCTTTTTTAAAAACTGCGGAACAGCGCAGCTCCATCTAAAGGCTGTGGTGCAGCTGCTAAGCATTAAGGAAAAGGCAACTTCATGTCACACTTTCCTGCCAATCTAGAAAGCCCCATTGTCTTAGAGCTATGACAGAGACAGAAAGACAGACCCTTTATCACTCTTTTATTATTATGATGATGAATTAAATATTAATGGTTCATGAGTAATGGAGCTCTTTTACATATACCCTTAGGTAGGAAATTGCCCATTTAACATTTGTTTTTAAGCAGCTGAGCAGAAGGAAAAATGTTTAAAGTTTAAAGACAAGATCTGTTCTGTTCATTCTAACTGACCACTTCTACTTAGTCCAAAATAGGATATTTTTAATAAAGCTAGTGCGAGTGCTGGCACACAGTGGGAAGAATCCTGAAGCCAAACAAGACAGACAACCCAGATGTGAACTGGCTGGCCAAAACACATGTTGATCTAGTTAAAAATAAGCGATTTTGTAAAGCCTTGTATTATTGGATTTATTTTATGGTGCAATAATGGTAGGTGCCTAAATATATTTCAAAACCACTACTACCTCACTGAAATGCTATTGTAAAGTTTCCATTAAACAAAATTACTAATACAAACAACAAAATAATACTAAGAACTGTATTTTTAGACAACAGGCATTCATTCCATTTGGGGACTATGAGCACAGAGGCTAGGGGCATGCATTTAAATTGCCATGGTCCCATACATCACTTCCAAATTTAAATTACATTACACACTGTGCTAAAATGTATTGTTCTTATTGTTGTCTATCATTTTATTTTGCTGTTCATGATCTAAAGTGGTTTTGCAGAATACCACCTTCCATGTTTAGATTCAGGTGAAATTTTCAACGCATTCCTCTGTCTGTATTAGATTGTTAAGTCCCTGAAGTGGGGATCTTTCATACCTCTTTCCTTCTAAAATGCCACAGAAAAATTAATAAATCATCAACCCAAGAAAAACAAGCAAGACAACTCTGTAATCTATTATCTGTCATCTCAAAATGCGAACCTGACTGAAGACATGTAAGTGACAGTGACAACCAGCCTAGAACCTTCTAGGGAAGGAACTTATTAATGGTTCCTTGAACAGGTGGACTCAAAATAAAAGTTAAACATCAGTACAGTCAGCTTTCTGCATTTATGGATTCAACCATAAACAGCTTGAATAGATAGATAGATAGATAGATAGATAGATATAGATATAGATAGATAGCAAGCCTTGGTTCTGCCATTTTGTATGAGGGCTACCATTTTATGATGCCATTGTATATAACTTGAGCATCCATGGATTTTGATATCCACAGGAAATCCTGGAGCCAAACCCCAGCGAGGTTCAGTGTAGAAATCCTTTGAAAATGAAAGACTCCTCTCTAACACACAAAAAGTGGTATTTAAATTGGAAATGTGACCATAATAAAATTGGGAAAGATATATTAGAAGACCATAGAGACCCTGAACATTTCATAGCAGTGTGAGGTGGCAACTAAATTGACCAGAAGAGTTTAATTGCTTTTTTAAAAAAGTATTGCTTCTGCTGGACAGTAACAAAGCAAACTTGTCACAGTGAGGGAACAGGAAATGAAGCAACATAGAACATCCCATTTCATAAATATGGTACTCCACTGGTATCTTGTGTCCACTGTGATGCACTTGTGACAAAATGGACTGTTTGTGTGGCAGAACAGCCTCTTTCATCACAGGGATATCAAAATGGAGATATTTCTTGCCTAAGAAAAGCCAAACAAATTCATGGGGGTCACCATAAGTTGACAAGTGGCTTGAAGGAATGCACACATGTACATGCATGCACAAACACACACACAAGTGGTCTGTAGACCTTTCTACAAGAGAAGGCATACATAGAATTGCCTGAGTTATGCTTTGTAAGCTTAGAAAAATGGTCTTTATTCTTCTGTTATGAAATTCTACAGCACGGTCCCATCAGAGTAGTCTTTGAAGTAACATTAACTTCAGTGAAAATTAGCACACATCTTCCTGATTGAAATCACTTGAAATTAGAGGTACTTAGCACTTGATGGTACTGTATTTACCAGATAGGAAGAGGATCAACTCATTTGGGATGTGGTGCTGGAGAAGAGTGCTGGGGATAGAATCATAGAATCATAGAATTGGAAGAGACCACAAGGGCCATCCAGTCCAACCCCCTGCTATGCAGGAACTCCCAATCAAAGCATCCCCAACAGATGGCCATCCAGCCTCTGCTTAAAGACCTCCAAGGATGGGATAACATGGATAGGGAAAAAAACCAAACAAATGGAACAGATCAAGAGCAGATCAAGCCTAGAACAGATCAAGCCTGGGAAACCAAGATGAACGGTGGAAGGAAAGAGAAGAAGACCACATGCCAGATGGCTAGAATCCATCAGGGAGTTCGCAGGCCTGAACCTGCAGGACCTGAGCAGATTTGTTGAGGATAAGAAGTCTTGGAGATGTCTCATCCATAGAATCGCCATGAATTGAAGTTGACTCAAAGGCAGTTAACAACAACAACAACACACTGAGATATGCTACTGAATTGATAAGTATCTGCATGAGACAGTTCTCAGTAATTTTTGTTTTAGTATCCATCTGGAGGAAGGCCATACAACGTATATTTCTATTTGTATCTTTCTTTTCACAAGAATCTTCTATTTATTCTTTGATTCCTGAGATATTATTTCAGATTTTAGAAATGCTACCTAATGCTACTTTTAAGAGGTATTTGAATAGATATCTCTATAAAAGTTGTGGTAAACTGAATACAAGTAAGAAACTAATGAGCACACAGAATAAAATTAATTAACATTAATGTTTAAAATGTTTTATCTGTTTATCTGTTGAGAGGCCCTGTTGGGCTGAAAGGCAATATATAAATGCCATAAATAAATAAACACATTAATTTTTAACAATATCTTAAAAGTTCTCAGTGATATACAAATGCAGCCAAATATGTTTGACTTCTAATCTTTCATCTTCATTTAAAAATAAAAAAATTACCTCCAGCACAAGTAGCAGAACATTCAGACCAAGGTAGATGATTCCACGCAAAACCAACTTCATTGTCGCCACTGCCAGTGCGAGAGATGGGAACATTGAATTTATACCTTATTCCCAGGTTTTGCTCCTGTAGTAAAATCTGCAGTTGGAAATAACTGGTTATACTATTTAAACAGTTCAAAAGGAGTATTGACAATTAATCAATGACTGTTATTGTACCAGATCTCTACTTCCTTGAAACAGTTTTGAAAATTAGTGCAGATAGTCCAAGAATTTCAAGTAACTCCTTCCAAACTTAAATAGTTGAGCAGAGTGCCCCTTTCAAATCCAGCATTGTACATTGTTACTTAAACTTTGCAGGGAAAGAAGGAATTGTCCTCTGATGTAAAACAGGCATTCTTATCATTGTGAAATTCTACAAGAGGATGTTTCAGAGCAAGATGAGTAACCAATAAAGTTACCATAGGAAGAAATCATGTTTTTTAAATGGCTAAATCCAGTGTAGTGCTACTATATGTCCACTAGTATAACGGAACTTTATTTTTCCCTCCTCCCCATATTTGTTCTAGACACCCAAAAATATGCTGAGGAGGGTTTTTCATAGGTACCACTAGGTACACAAGTTTGATGGTGGACGGCTACTGCCATATTGCAAACTTAGAGACATTTTCATTTTCAAAGCAGTCTGCACTACAGGAGTGCACAGATGTACCATTTGGGAAACACCACTACAAAACCTGTGTGAGTTTGCAAAACTAGCTGTAAGTTGATGATAATAATATGGATCAAATGACAAAAGAAAGGCACTTGGAAGAGGAGCTCATGAGCAACAAGGAAGGCTAAGCAACATGTCCGATGGAGGACAAACTCCCCCTCCCCAAATAATCTGGTTTACTTTTATATGTTGTTAAAAAAATTTTTAGCCCCAATGTGCTAGACATGAACTCACATGTTTAAAAAGACAATTACTTTACCATCACTATGAGGGTTTCTGAGGTAGGGCCTAAGGCTTCCAAAGATTCTGGTTCATCTGCTGGCCTTCTGTAATGGAAAGCTGTCCCAGCAACTTCAAATTTTCTAGGCCAGTCAATAGTCCAGGCACCATTAATATAATAATCATCCTCCTCAGACTTCAAAGCTTAAAAAACAAACAAACACGTGCACAAAGTGCTTAAAAGCAAAAAAGATTAGGTATATAAGAAAGGCCACACTTAAAAAAGCAGTGATGGTATTGCTGGTTTTCTGGCTACTTTTCTTGCAACCAGAAATGAGGTAGGATACGGCTTTTCCCATTATTATTATTTTTTAAACCCCTAACAGTTCTCCTTTTTAAAACATTGTAAATTAACATTGTAAATTACGAAAATTTGTAAATTAACATGTAAATCCCATCTATTCTATTCTAACAAGTTGATTTATACCCCTGTGTTCAGTGGGACTTGCTCAAGTAATGGAACACAGAATTACAGTTGGCCCTCCACATTTGAGGCTTTGACTTTTGCAGATTTGATTATTCATGGATTTTATTAATATGGACTCTCTGGATGACCTAGGGATTCCTAGAAAGAACACTTCTCTACGCATTTGTGGGTCCTCCAGCACAATTCCATGGTCAGCCTCTGACTGATGTTCACTATAGACTTGCACTGGAGGACCTAGAGATTCCCAGAGCAGTGTTCTCTCAGGTTAAAAAAAACCAACAGGTGTATTTTAATTAGCAGTTTTTCCATTTTCACAATGGTCCTGTGTACCTAACCCTAGTGAACATGGAAGTGGCCACTGTATAACCTAGAATTATTTTCAAATTTTGAACAATTTCACTTAAAGATATTTTGCTTCTAAAAGTTCTTTTGAAGCATTCAGAGTGTGGCTCTTTAGAAGTCTCACTGAATTCAATTGGCTTATTTCCCAGTAAATAGGAATTACTTTGCAACCTGAATGTAATATATACCTTGACTCTAATTTTATGCAAAAATATGCAGTCATATGCTTCACATTGTTATCTGTATCCCACAATCTTTATTAAGTTTTTATAATTAACATAAGAACATCCTCTTACCAATGTAGTTTTTTGACACTGTCACTTCTTTGATTTCTATGTGAACAGAACCTTTTGGAATCTGAACTACTTCCATGTAACCTACAATATAAGATAATGTTTATTTTATTATTAATAGCTATATTTATTCTTAAATGGACTGATCACTGTTTTTAGGACAATAAGGGCAGAGAAACAATAGATCCTGCCATTTATTCCACAGATCTGAAAGGAACAAGATAAGTTAATTTCAGATCCCACATTATGAAATATGAAATAACAACAACAAAATCGACATTTGCTCCCGCCATGTGATGATAAGACCTTTTAAAGCAATATTATAGCGTACTTAATGTGGAAGGAAGGAGAATGAATACAGTGTTGAGTGAAAAGTGGACCTCTAGAGTTATGGCCATGTTGAGTGAAAAGCAGACCTCTAAAGCAGAAGAGAACTTTAACCTCCATGAAGCAAAAAGAAAAAAAAACCTTGACCCTAGTGATTTGTGTGGTATTTCCTAACCCTTGTGGGAGTTACAATGTAATGAGGGTTAAGATTATGGTATACCGTACACTTCTAGAATTTCCTGACTCCAGCTGTATTGCTCTCTGGCTGTAGGTGACCCAACAGGGCCAGAGGGTTTCCTTAGACAAGCAACAGTTTCAGGAGACTCACAATAAAAGAAGTCAGAGGCAGGTCTGGGTCACTACATGGAATCCACAACAGAGTCATTGTTTATAGGCAAAGGGAGTGGTCAGTAAATAAGCCAATTTCTGATAAATATAGAAATTTCCTTCTGGCACATAATTCAGTGAAAGGAGAAGGGACAAGACTAGTCCAGGAAGTATCCTGAGCTCAAAGAACTTTTTAATAGGAAGCCAGGAATGTTGAGAACAGGGATCAAACTAATCAATGTGTTTGTTGAACTTTGGCTGCTAAAACTGACCCTATTTATATCACCACTGTGTATGGCCACTCCTACATACAGCTGTCTCTGGCTGCATCTGCACTGATTTGCCATGGCTCAATGCTACATAATTCCGGTATTTATAGTTTTGTAAGATATTTAGCCCTCTCTATCAGAGCACTCTGGTGCCACAACAAACTACAAATCCCAGAATCTCATAGGATGGAGCCCTGGCAGTTAAAGCAGTATCGAACTGCACTAATTCTGCAGTGCAGCTGAAGCCTTTGACACATCTGGACTATTCATTGACAAAACTTGGATTTTATCACAGAGCTACTTGAAATGCCATCTCTCCCTAGCACTTAGGCATCTCTCTGCTTCAGAATCAGTTTCTGTAACTCTGTGGGAAAGGGCGACTCTCTAGAGGACTTTGGCCCATCCTCACCATTCAGAAGTTCCAAAGGACTGTCAGCTGGGGGCCCCAGGCCTGACTCTCTTGTTCCCCCACTCCATTCCATGGAGAGAATGCACTAATACTTCTCCTTTGCTACATCACAGTTCAACAAAAAATAGCATGGACTATATTTTGTCTGAATACACTGTCTAGAGCAAAAAGTACTTCACTGGTAAATAACAATAAATTTGCTGGTACAGTACATCTTTTGTTCTAGTTGGTTTTGTTCTATAGAAAAAACAAATAAAACTGTATATTGGAAATTTGGGGTACATTGTTTATGGATATTTAGATGACAAATGCTTCTGAAAATCTACACTCTAAGCATAGTTCTGTGGATTCTGCAAGAAAATATGACTCTAGAGATCTATAATGTTCTGCTCTAGTAACAGAAATAATCTTGTCATTAAATGAGTAACTATGGCAGAACCCCCTTTGTGCCCACCTCAAAATACAGGGTAAAATGTAATCCAGGCATGCTGAATCACTGTTATATTTATCTATGCTCTACACAGTAATTATTTTACAACCAACAAAACTGTAACCTATGCCTTTATACGTACCTCCTCTGGGTAATGTGTCATTGAAAAAACCTTCAATAGCTTCACATGTACTCCCATCTCCACCACATACCCGGCATCTGTCTTCTTTAGCTTCAGATCCCAAAATATTGTCACACCCAACATGCTGAAAATAATTCAATTATTTTCAATTACCTTTCTTTAATTATGCAAGCATGCAAAAAGAATTGTTTGGTTTTTAAAATATGTTAAATCAATGCTGTTTATTCAAATCAAATCTCATTACAGAATCTCATTTGCCTTCAATTTATTTTCTATATTAAAGCCAACAATATTACTGATGACAAGCAACCAATAAACAATACTAAAGCTATTGCTTCCTTATATTCTAGTCTTTAACATTTGCCCTGCATATTTCTGCTCTATATAACATATGTAAGCACAGTTACATTTTGTGATATTCCACTGGCATGCCTGTTATGATGCCCCATCCTATATGATTGAATGCTGCTTATTCTTTAGCAGTCAGGGGAGGAAATAGTAATACTACTATTTAAAGTATCATTTTAAATAAGAAAGCTTTTAAAAAAAGGTTACAGCTGGACTGCAATTTTAAAATATGTGTGTGCAGCATTCAAGAGAATTCCAAATTGCTGTTTCACTAACAGCAGTTCCTCTAGTTAACATCCTATGCATAGATAGCATATTGCTAGTAATGAATCTCTGCCAAAAGGAAAAACAAAAGAATAGAAAATAAAAACAACATGATTACCAATAGCACTATCTTTTTGGAACCTTGTGTACAAGAGGAAGATGCTAATAGGAAAGGTTTTTCCCCAAATATTGTAATGTAAAGCTTACTACTACTAAATATTGTTTAAACATGTAAGAAATATTGCACCTTGCATTCACCATTGATACAAATATCCAGTGAATCTGCATTGCATTGTGTTCCATCAATCACTGCAGGGGCACGTTCTGTATAAAAGTTGTAACCTTCTGCTAAGCAGTTTAATGCACATGGCTTAACACCACCTAGACAAATAAAAACATTTTTAAAGTAGTGAATTTCTAAGCATGAATTTATTATTAATATAATCGATTATCTGTCCCATTGTCCCATAAAGAGATACACACATATATGTTTTATTTCATAGTCTTAAACTATGTCATTGAATCTTCTTCATAGTCTTCACATGCTCAGTTTCCTTTTCAGCCTAAGAACTCTCTGCCTGCCCCATGTCTCTTTATGCTATTGAATTATAGCAATAGCAAGTACTTTTCTATACTGCTTATCCGTGAACTAAAACTCCCTAAGTGGTTTACAATATGTAAGCCAATTGCCCTCAACAAGCTGGGTAGTCATTTTACTGACCTACAAAGGGATGGAAAGCTGAGGGGATCTTGGATCCCTGTCTGGGATCAAACTCACAACCTTGTGGTTGTGAGTAGCTGCAGTACCAGCATTATCCACTGTACCACCAAGACTCCCTTGTTGCTCTGATGTAAAAGCATTGGATAGCTTTGGGCAGATCATAATATTTGAAATATTTTGGAATCAGAATTGCCACATCAGTTAAGCAAAATTTGTTCAACTGCGTAATGTTATGTGTTACTACTGTGAAGAGACATTTGTTCAGAACCCTGCAAATGCAAACTAGTTGAATAGCTTTGGAGTCTTCTTACTACAAAATTAGTTTTATTTAAATTTTCCAGAGTTATTAGTATTTTTTTTTCTGTAAATGTTCTCTCACATCATTGTGAAATGATTATGAAAACTGTAAAAGATTAAATGTTTTGTAAATCATTCTGAAATTAAATTTACTCTTTAACACTAATTATTATTATTATTATTAACCTTTATTTATGTGTTAATGTTGAAAAATTAGCATGAGCAGTGCCTGGAACCATATCCACAGGATATAAAGCATGTTTTAGGTGTAGGGAATTTAGCTATACCTGCTGTAAAGAGATGGAAATACATGTTGTTGGATTCAGTAGTTTCAATAAGAATAGTATTTCGGTAATGGATTGGATGAGGGAAAACAGATTGAGGCTAAATCCAGACAAAACGGAGGTACTGACCGTCACCAGCCTGAAACCAGGTCCAGGAATACAACTCCCAGTCCTAGACAGAGTCACATTCTCCTCCCAGTCCTACACGGAGTCACACTGTCCTCAAAGGACTCTGTTCACAGTCTGGGGGTACTTCTAGATTCGTCGCTTCACATGACTAGTCAGGTGAATGCGACGGTCAGGAGTGCCTGTGATCAGCTTCGGCTGATATGCCAACTGCGCCCCTTCCTGGATATGAGGGACCTGGAGACTGTGGTACATGCTTTGGTTACCTCACGTTTGGATTACTGTAACGCGCTCTACATGGGGCTACCCTTGTGCTTAACCCGGAAACTTCAGCTGGTCCAAAACATGGCAGCCAGGCTTATCACTGGAACATCGAGGAGAGAACACATTACACCTGTGCTCAAGTCTCTCCACTGGCTGCCGATTAGTTTCCGGGCGCAGTATAAGGTGTTGGTTTTAACCTTTAAAGCCCGGGTTCATCCTATCTCAGGAACCGCCTCTTCCCATATGAGCCCCCTCGCATGCTTCAGTCCTTTGGGAGGAATCTGCTACAACCCATTAAAACCAGACTGTCACAGACCTCTCAGAGGGCCTTCTCTGCCATCGCTCCTAGACTGTGGAATGACCTGCCGGATGAGATATGTCTTATTACGACCCTGGATGGCTTTAAAAAAGCCGCCAAGACACATCTCTTCCGGCAGTTCTTTCCGGACACCGGCTAACCTTCCCTGGTTTCCAAGACACCTATCCAGCCTTCCCCAGTCACATCAGATATCACCTTGAGGCTACCCATAAATCTGGATTGGATACATTGTATTGTTTTTTGCTTGTTTTATTGCTGTTGTTTTAACCTTGTGCTACTTTAATCTTATTTTAAGGGATGGGAGGAGGGATTGGGATGTAACATTTAAATTGTACTTGTTTTTAAATGATGTACCCCACCCCAATTGCTCGCTCAGAGGAGCAGGTTATAAATAAATATTTATTATTATTATTTTATTATCCATACTTCCCAAAACATCTAAGAAAAGGTGCACTCTGTCTCAAGCATTCACACATTTGTGAGTATTAAAGGATGCTTCCAACAAACAAACTGTGCTCTAAAATAATGTGTATTTTAAAAAGTACAAATAGATATACAACTGGGGGGAGGTGAATCCAGAAATAAAGTTCAGTGGGGGAAATTGTATAAATTAAATACATTTCAAATATACATGCCCAGACTAATAAAAACAGGTTAAAATAGAAAAAATGCAAAGTTTTGCAATCTTGATATAAAACAAGGACAGGAAGAAAATGCAAAGCTTAAGAGAACTGTATAAGGTTTTTATTCCTCTATTGTTATTTACTACTTATATATTTTTCCTTTCTTTGTCCAAGTGAATCAAATGTCTCTCGCTTTTGCAACATTTTATTAAGCCCAAAGGAGCTAAAATGCAGCACTATAAATTCTATTTTTAAATAAGAATCCTGCACTTTCAAAAAGAAGCAATTAAAACTTTAAAAAAAGGCATCATCCACAGTGTGTACACCTTCACAATGGTTGTTCAACAGTCAGAACCTAAAGTGAAGAGGGATATAGCAACTAGGTTGGATCTTATACTTGACACTGTTGATTCATCATGCTCCTTCCCAGAAATAGTAGGAGGCTGAGTAGATGGGTAAACATTACTTATTCTGAACCAACCAGGATTCAGGATATTTCAGTGCTGGTAATTTATCCAACATATATGAAATGAACCATAAGACTGTACTTAGGGCCCACAGAAGGTGTCCATCTTTTAGCACTGATATGCAACCGCAGCCTGATTCTGGCAGAATAAACTCCCTGCAACAGGTAGCCCAGCAACATGGAAAGACTTGCAGGGCTGGCCTTTGTCACATCATATTACCTTTACCCAAGATGGTGAAGCAGGCTGAGGATATGGACCCATGCAGTAATGCAGATCCCAGCCACAAGACCCATATGAGAAACTCTATCACCCGTCTTCCACATGAGGGGTCCAGGGCTAGATTACATTCAGGGATACAAAACTGTATATTACCTCCTGTATATGGTTTCCAGTTGTAATATTTTCCTCGGAATGGCATATTGTCAAAATCTGCACATTGTTTCTCTCGAAAATCACGGGCCCCAAAAGGACATGGCTGATAAAAATAAAAAGACTATTAGTATCAGATAAATGTGAAGATTAAAGGCATAGTATATTTCCCATAAATTACATCAAATCGTGAGGAAGTTCTTTTGGGTTGCAATTTCCATTCTTGCAGCTCTCAGCATTAATCTAATCAGAGATTAATATAAATGTACTTTGTGTATGCTTAAAATTTTGTCAGATGTTGTGCATCAAACTATAGCTCCAGATTCTCAGTTAGTATAATTATCTTTATTCCAGCTGAGTCCCAGACTCTTTGTACTGTTGGACATGGCACCATATGTGACACAAGGAACAATGGCAACCTCAGCTACTCAAATATTTGAAGATATTAATTATATTATAAAATTATGTTATGTAATTTTACAACGATGGGATGCATCTCTAGCGCCCCCCCCCCCCAAGCTTTGGCTGACAGTTTTAACTGATGTTTTGTGCTAGAGCAGTGCAACTACACTCTCCAATTTGTGGCCTGATTCCAATTTGGATTTGGTCTGATCTCATTAAGACTGAATTCATTTGTTTAAATTTACACATTGATTTACACTGGTATACAAAAGTGGCCATATTGTGCCCCCCCCTCCCCCCAAAAATTACATGAAATCTGGACACATTATATCACCTTCTGAGAAGATGAATCTGCGAAAATTGTAGGCAAGTAGATCCAGGATTTGTGTATGTATGTTAGCCATCTTTAAAGTTTCTTTTAATAAATTTAAACTTGGTGATAGTTATGCCGCTTTTCTACTGTATGATAGAGTAGACGCATATGTGCTGCTTGAGAACAAAGACTTGTGTGAAAGACAGCAGGAATACTAAACAAACAACACAGATCAAACTCAAACCTAGCCTAAACGCCAAATGCAAAACAGATGTGTACATAAAAAATAAGGGATGTTGCTATTGTTGTGTGCCTTCAAGTCATTTTCGACTTATGATGATGCTATCATGGGGTTTTCTTGGCAAGATTTGTTCAAAGGTTTGCCATTGCCTTCACCCGAGACTTGCCAAAAGTCACCCAGTGGGCTTCATGACCAAGTTGGGAACTGAACCCTGGGAAATTATCACACAAAGATGGGATAGCGATAGGATTGTTCCACCATCCTTATCCCATCATTAACCCATTCGTGACTGTGATAGCACAAAAGGCTTTCAAATCATAGCACCAATCCCGCCATTAACCCATCATTAAAGTGACATTGCAATAACACAAACTTCTGTCATTGTAAAATGTTGGCCAATGTCACTTTAATGACAGTTAAGGGTGGGTTAATAATGGGATCTATGCAATGTTATCTGTAAATCTTTTGCATGATTGTAGTCAACTGTGCTTTTTGAATGGGTTAACGATGGGATCTGCACAACTTCATCTGAAAGTCCTTCCCGTGATCGTGCAGGAAGGAACGGGACAAGGAAGAGATAACCCCCATGTGATAATCTCCCTGGTCTCCAGAGTTGTTGTCCAACATTCAAACCATTATGCCATGCTGGCTCTCAAGGGACGTAGTTCTGCTTAATAAAACTAATTACTAAAACAATACTGAGAACTGTATTCAATTAATCAACAATAAGAAATACCAAGAATATGATAGCTCATGAGACTGAACTGAGAAAGAATTTAATGCTAGGTACTGGTAGGACAAAGGAAGGAGAAACACAAGCTAATGCAAATATAAAACTGCCACCAAAATCAAACAAGGCACTTCCAAAAATATTCCAACTAATAGAAAAGCAAAAAAAGAAAAGGGGGGGGGGAGCAGAAGAAAAAGGCAGCTACCTTTATCATGCTTTCCCCTAAGTACTTCAGTTGGAAATTACTGGTGAGATTCTTACCCCAAACTGGAAAGTTAACTAATTCCATCTCCCCTCTAGGTCTTCCTGGCATTTTCCTTACATGCCTTATTTGTTGTATTTTGGAGATGCACTTTCTAGCATTCTGTCCCTGGAGTCTAATTTCAGATCCAGAAGCACCAGGGGGTTTCCATATTAGTAGAGTAGTGAATCCACTCTGGGGTTCAGTTGAAACCTCAAAGGAGCCATGCATGGTGTTGAACCCTAACCTTGCAAACAAGTCCAAGATCTCAAATAGCTACTTTAAAGTTTGCACAAAAAGGTGTGTGGGGGGGGGGGGGGGATTTGTTATCTCAGTAAAATGGGAGTCACCAGCCACAACTGTCCAAACCAGACAAAACTAATTAGAGCTGATCTATTTCAAGAATGAATTGAATCACTGCATTCCTGAGTTTGTAAGAGATCACATTACAATAATTATCCCAAATTGGGGCACATGGGTCCACTTCCCAAACTAGTTCTAAAAAAAAAATATCCAGTAATTTCTTAGGGAAGCTATTTGAATCTGAGATACATATCTTCAAGAAATGTGTGTTTAAAGTCATTTTCAAACATAGTTAGCTGTCCACCTAGTCATTGCTCACTGCCTCTGAATTTTTCTTTGGTTGGTGGGCAGCATGCCTTAAAAGGTAGGGTTTTGCGTAGTAGCAATGAAAGGCATAGAAGCTACATCTCCAGATGCAAAACCTTGGCCTTCAATTCTAACCTTATGGTTTAAATTAAGGATGAATAAATGATATCCCTGAAGCCCCTAGAATTTCCCAAAAGCCCTCTGATCACATAATCTTTTTTTTTTTTTTTTGTGGTAGGTGAACTTTTACCCCAATTTTCCCAAAACATAGCCAAACAGTTCACAAAAGTGGGTCTTCCTTTTCCTTTCACAGCTCCTCCCACGATCTTTAAACCAGCTGCAAATCAGCTGAAACTCAAACCAGAAATACTGTTTTTTTCAAATTCAGCACCCAAAAATACATTTTAAAAAAGTAACAATGTGGAAAAACAGTTTTTTTCACCATAAGACCAAAGCACACTGCTGAAATAACCCAGTTTGAGACAGCTTTAACTGTCCTGGCTCAGTGCTAGGGAATCCTAGGATTTGTAGTTTATTGTGGTACCAGAGTTCTTTGACCGAGAAGATTAAATGTCTCACAAAACTACAGTTCCCAGAATTCCCTAGCATTGAGCCAGGGCAGTCAAAGCAGTCTCAGACTGGATTATGTCTGCAGTGTGTTTTGGACCATAGATTTAATCGAACACCTAAATCAGACGGCAAATGTTTATGACTGATGAAGTCTCTCACAGAATATTTGGAATCGATAATGTTAATGTTAGATTATGTAATAACTCCCATCCCTGAATGGTAATAATTCCCATTGCTGAAATATTTAATTGTAGGACCATAGCCTATGTAAGGGCAGAGTTGGAGAAATCACAATGCAGTATTATAACCAAGAAGGGTGAGGGGAGAGTTTTGTAATCTTTTCTCATGCAATCACTTATCAAATTCAAGTGGAACATGGTAGTGTAAAATAAATTCGGTTTGAAGACGATCTCTATCAAGTTTTAGGTAGAAAGTGTAATAAATAGCTTAATTATATTATACAGTATAATCATATTGTTGGAAGAGGCCTCATGGGTGATAGAATCCAGTGCAGAATCTCCAGCTAAAGCATTACCAGCAGATAGCTGTCCAGCCTCTTTATGAAGATGTCCAAAGAAGGAGACCTCTAGGGAACTAACTGGTCCCATTGATAAACCACTTTTGCTGTCAAGAACTTCCTTCTAATGTTCAACCAAAATCTACTCTCCTACCTCAGAGGGTAGATCCAGGTCTAATGGTTCAATGTTAGGGACCTGAAGGATCAATAATATTTCAAATAATGCCTCAACCCTGGGTAGTCATTATCTTTACTCTCAATAATGAGTTATGATTAGAATAAACAAGCATGTTGCTAAAACTACTTAATGTGCTTTTCTGCTATGATTTTCAGGGTAGGTAGCTTCAGGCAAATGATTTGTTTGTATTTTGACTGTGGTTTCAACTGCAAGACATGACATTTTTTTTCCTGTGGTTTGGGTGTGACCAAAGATGGGCAGGACAATGTTAAATATGTGTGGTAACATGAGGAACTAAATGACCTCCAGTACTTACAAGACATTTTTTCCACTTCAGAGCAGGAGACTCACACATTGCTGAAATTTGGAAGCTATTCAGTCTTTTGGAGAAAGAACAATTCTCCCTCAGTCAGGACTCTGAAGAACTTTAGTCAAGGCTCACCCAGTTAGCACTTTTGCATTTTTAAGTTTCATTATTACTCAAATGCTTAGGCAGTGCATTCAAGATAAATCCTCAAGTTGATTTACAATATAACTCTATGTAACAATAAAATATTTAGCATCCAGTCATTTGAAGTAGAGTAGAACAATCAGATTTTTAAGGTCCTTTTAAAAGCAGACAGGGAGGGGAACTGTGCACACTGTTTAGGAAAACAAAACAGGGCTTCATGACTGATCATAGGGCACAGGCAAGATCACACAAGTGCAGAAGGTTCTTCAAATAATCTGACAACAAGACATTTATGGATGTAAAGCTGATCCCAAACAACCTATATTTGACCATAAGATGTAACCATCTTATATCCAGTAGTATCTGGGCAACCCGGATGCATACAATGCTTAATGGTATAAAAGGCAATGAGAAGTCCAGGAAAACTAAAGCGTCCGCTACTGCTGTCCATTTTCCAACACAGGTCATTCACCAAGGCTGTTTGTGACAAGACCATGCCAAAAAAGATTGGAACAAATTAATATAATCAGTATAATCCATTACCACCATGGATCAAGAAATTACCACTTTTATAGTCTTACTATGGAATTGTATTTTTGATACTGTTGAATAATTATCTAGAATTAAGGGATGTAAATTTGTTGGTTGATTTTCTAAACTAGGGTTTCACCTCTGCCTCTGTACTTGAGGCTGATCTCAATGGAACTTAGTTTTGAGTAGAGAAGTACAGGTTTGTGTTGTCAAACATGCAACTGTGCTCACACAACCCAAGGGATATCTGTTTAAGCTAGTAGTTGGTAAAAAATTGACTGCCATCCCTGCTGCATTTCTTTTTTGAAGGGCTATGCAGCAGCAGAGCAAGGAGAAAGCAGAGAATTTCACAATTACCACTGCTGGGTACGAAAGTTGCCATGGGACAGTCAGTTTTCCAAGCCAGCATTCCCTAGCTTTGAGAACCCACTTAGAGGCCAGGCATTTCAGAAATATGCTGTTCAGGAACCATCTGCTTTCTCTACAGCCTCAGTAATTATACCAGTGTAGTACACCATGAAGATCTCAGCTACAATCTTGGTTATGTGTGTGGCATAATTAGGAGCTATGCCTGTTTAAGTGCTTTTTAGGATGCTAAACAAGGATTTATCCAGCACCTTCATAAGCAACATTTTCCCCAAGCTGTGCAATGCAGCAGCAACAACATTCATTATATCCAGAAACCCAGCAACAAAGCAGCTAGATAGCCTTATGTGCAACTCCACCTTCCAGCCCAAATGGCCTCCGGTTAGCTATGGGGATGTGCCCAGGTACTGTCTAGATGCCGTTACTCAGTCAGTGAGAAAAGAGCAGCTTTTAACTCCCAGATAGCCAGAATAAGTACCGTGGATGAGGTCTATGCATCACCAGCATCCAACAGGCTCTCAGCCCATGTTTGTAGATTTTATAGACTCTCTTCTTTCTAGGTCCTTCAATTTTAACATAAGCAAACATGTTATCCATCAAAAGTCCAAACAATGTCTTAAAATCTTTGATGAAAAATGTGTCTACTAAGAGCTGTCTACACTGATTCTAAAGGATGAAATGGGTCACAGGAAAGGGGGAGGTCTTTGAAGTAAAAATGCAACCAAGAAGATTTTTGTTTATGAATAATAAGAACTTTAGGGAGTAATAATTTTAAATTACAAAAGGAACACTGAATGCTGACACAAGTCAAAACTTTACAGAAAGCAGTGGGTGTAAGCAATGCATTTTTCATGTAAATAATGACAAGCACAGAAGACCTGTGGCCTTTTAATACACACATTAATCAAATGTCCCTCCCTTCAAATGATTTTGCTTCAAAGAGTACTGGGTAATAAGGTTCTTCATAAATCCTGAAAATGACTCTGTCTCAGCAACTTTATGTTTCATGAAACCCAAATTAGTAACACTGCAACCAATTGCTGGAGTGTTTAATCATTATTTAAATTTCTGTAGAATTTAAATTGCTGAACATCAGAACATTTTAACATCCTCTTCAAGACAGTACAATAGAAAACATGTGTTCATAATAAAATTTAAATGTGAACACAGCACTTTTAAAAAGATTGCAATTAACACTATAATAAGGTAAAATATTAAATACAGTAAGCTAAAAGAAGGGTTCATTAAAAATTGCTCTCACATTTTACCATAATAACAGTGTTATGGGAAAATATTATGGGATGTGAAATGCAGTTTGTAAATGACTCCATAACTTTAGAAATGAAACAGAAATGTTATTGCACTAAATGCCTTACCCAGTTATCTCAAATATAAGAAAAGAGATCTAAATTTCTGGAGATGATCAATATTACTTCACAGATGGTTCTAACCTATGCTTCTAAGTTACAGTGAAGTAACCTCTGATGCCTCTCACAAAATGCAGCTCCAATGATGGAGCTTACTGCATGGACAAAAAACCCGACTGCACCCCAACGGGATGCAGTTGGGTTGCGGGATGCAGGTGGGAATTATTGCATGTAAATTGTTGCTGATTCTGCCTGGCAAGTGCAGCCTAGCCTGGGACCCGGGATGCAGTTGAGCTGCACTCGCCTGGCAGCAAATTACACGCGATAATTCCTGCCTGCATCCTACAACCTGGCTGCATCCCATTGGGGTGCAGTCAGGTTTTTTATCCATGCGATAAGCTCCTAATTTATCTTCTGATTGTTGTTGATAATGTACTTTCAAATTAGCTCCAACCTATGGCAACCCTATCTACCATCTGGTTTTCTGGGCAAGATTTATTCAGAGAAGGTTTGCCACTAATTCCTCTCCTCTGTCTCCTCTCACAAAATGCAGCTCCAACTAGTTTATCTGAATTAGGCTGAGAAAGTGTGACTTGCTTCAAGTCATCCAGTGGTATTTTCTGGCTTAGCACAAATTCAAACTCTGCCCTCCCGGGCTGTAATCCAATACTCAAACACCTACATCACTTTGGATCAATTTAACTCCGTTTTTAAAGTTTAAAACTTAACTTGTAGACTTATAAAAACATCTTATGATATAGAAAAAAAGAGAAACAGGAGGAAACAAAACCTTACACAAGTTTCTACCTTCCCTGAGTTAAACAATATTCTTTTAATTATATTAAATTTATTCTCAATATTGTTGTGCACCACCACTCCCACAGTTCAAATGCAGATAGTGAAACAGAGGGGGAAGATGAGGCAGGAGGACAAGAGTGTGAGAATGCCATGCTAATGAAACAGAAGGCCAAGAAGGCATGGCAATTACTGAACAACAAGATACAGTATGAACACCAAATGCTGATTAATCAGGGAACAGCTCTGTCCCGACAGCAGATGCTGGCACCTCCCTTCTTGGATTTGTTTCTCACAACTGACCTATCTGGTGGATACAACATTCCTGATTCATGTTCATAGGTTGTGATGCCTGATAACCTCTGAACTTCCTCTACCTAAAGACTACACTTTTGTATCTCCCATTTGGACTGCTGTTTATATTGATTGTTTGACTGTATTTGACTCAGTCTGGCCGGATTAATCTGCTACATCATCTTTGCTGGTGAGCCACACATCACTCAAGGATTCTCCCATCTTCTGTTGCCTGCTGAACATTTGGGGGACTTGGACTCATGTTGGCCTTTGGGGACTTGGACTCATGTTGGCACTCAAATAGGACAGGTATGTAAATAATAGAATACAGTAACTTTAATTATTTCTACAGTGTAAATGTAACTGCTAATCCCAACTACAGTAGACCCATTGAATTACAGGTGCTCATGTAAATTCCTTTGATTCAATAAGTGTTTTTTTTTTGTTTTTTTTTTTAATTTGGAACAAGCAATTGGATTTAGGCCTATGTATTTAGTTGGCTGTTTCTTTGTGCAGAATAGCTTCATATTCTAGTGATTTTGCAGTATTAAGAAGTAGAATTTAGAAAAATGTGCAGTCAGTACAACTATAGGGTATAGGGTATACAGTTCAACTATTACAGTAAAATTGAGGAATGATGGATAAACTTGAATTAAGCAACAGTGAGGATACTCTGCTTTTTCTTTACACTAGTAGATATGTCTGCAAGTGTAAAACTGAAAATGGGGCAGAGACATGAGGAAAAAGGAAAGGACCAAAAAGCCAGAGTAAGGAAAAGAGCAACAAGATTTAATGGGGAGGATATATTTTTTAAAAAATTGTTCCCTTCTGTTCCCTTCTACCCACTTTGCAGTAATGAAATATAGGTTTTGGCACAACTGTGCCCAGTCATATAACTTACAAACACCTACATACAAAGTCCCAATGAGAACATTGTAACTCAGGCTGCATCTGCACTGCAGAAATAATCTGGTTTGACCCCACTTTAGCAGGGCTCTGGTGCCACAACAAATTACAGTCTGCCAAATTCCATAATCTTGAGCCATGGCAGTTAAAGTGGGGTCAAACAGGATTATTTCTGCAGTGCAGATGCAGCCTCAGATGGCATGGAACTATACGACATGGAAATAAATCCCAAGTATGAATGTCATGCATACACTGTACATCAAAAGGAAAATTCTGGTGACTGGATCAACGGAAAAGAGACAACACCCCTTGCATAATACTCTGGCTGGGATCTTGTTCAGTAGTTATGAGATGTAAAATAGACTTACACTCTTGTAACTGATAGAGATTCATATTTACAATAAATAATGATCAAACATGACTCCAAAAACTTACCTATTCATCCTGGCAGCTCTCCAGCTGAAGGGTGTCTGAGGCACTGCAGATTGGAGTGCTGGGAAATGACATCTGTAGCATTCTTCCAGTTACAGTGTGTGCAGAGACAAGTAGTTGTGGCAGGAACCCAAAAGGTCTCTCTAGCTGCCTGTTCTTTACATGCCCTGTGACCAAGATAATGCTGCAAACACCTCTCTCAGCACACCAATCTGCAGGGCTTGAAAACCCTTAATAATAAATAAATAAATTATTTATAACCCGCTTTTTGCTGGAGCAATCAAAGCAGCTTACTGTGTTTAAAACCATACAACCTTCAGTTGGGGTACTGCCAGGCTGAAAAAGTAGGCTTTGTAGGATCACTGTAGTTATGGCATCCATAACTGTAGTTATGTCTGATGACAAAAAATCAGACAGGACATGATATAATGTGCTAAAACACCAAATACAAACACCCAACCAAGAAATGTTACTAGTACTTTCCATACACAACGGGAGACACTACAGCATGGCAAATATATTGGTACACAACATATGTTGGTACATATCTTTTTGGTTAGCAAGGAACCTCATTTCAAGAATTAGGATGGCCTAAGCACCTTTATTGTCAGGTTCACAGACTGGGTATATGGAGTGAAACTGTCATTACAAGGAAGTGGGATAAGCAACACCTTAGTCACTACAGTGTCCATACATGTAGGCTGGGTGTGATGAGAAGAAACTAATTCACAAGTATGTAGAATTTTTACGTGGCACCAAAATGCACTGTGCATTCTCCAGCAGTGAAAAATACAGGAATTACTGCATTAATTACTGCATTTTCTGTCCCATGTTAAATACAGAAAGGAGGTTCCCCCACATCACTACCAGCAATGCCCTCCGTTCCCCTGTGGGGTTGCTAGGCTACTGGGTAAACTTGCTCCTGCAGCCTTGCAACTCCTGGCTCTTTCGTGGTAATGACATCCCTAGGAAGAAGATGCAGCCACGATAGATAAAACACCTGGCATCAGATGGTTGTCATACAAATGTCTAAGGCACAGGAGAAAACTTGCTGGCTGATCCCACACTTGATAACGCTGTTACCACTGGAACTATGCCACTTGTGTTGTTTCTCTGTTGTCAGAAGCATATTCATTTGAGGCATATTCATTTCCTACATCATGGTCCTCTAAGGCTCCAATTGTCCTCAGGATGAGGCTCTACCAAAGGAAATCCATTGCATCTTTGCTCAATTGAACTTCTCAATGTATGAGGTGGCAAGTCTGCTAAAGTCCCCAGTTATCTAAGCCAGTCAAAATTACGCCTGATATGACGCTGCCCAGCAAGAACAGTCTGTCAGACAAAATGGCAGGGAGGGAAATTGGTCATGTTGGTCATCAGGCAGATTTTATCAGATAGTCTTATCAGATTTGTGTTGGGGGGGCAGTGGAAGTTCTTATCCTATGTTTCAACATGGAACTTCCTATATTTCAACATGGGCTTTTCTATAGCATGTAACCTAATAGATTGCAGAAAGAGCCATGGGTATGTATTAAGTACCCCATGATAACTCACTTACTTCTCTGTTACTATGAAAAGAAGGTAGGGAGACTTATTGTGGAACTTATTGGGTGGGCTTAAATACAGCACAACACACTTTTGCTTCTGTCATTATTGCTGTTACCCACATATGCAAAAGATATATAAAGCTTGAATTCATATCTCCTGTCTTTTGATTCCTTGTCCTAGTAAGGGACTCCCTAGTGTTTTCCTCTCCCTGTTTGGCAAAAGATTCCTTTCCTCCTTGGGTGGAATGGGTTGATGAAGTGTTTTAATCTGTATGTTTTAATCTTGCTGTACCCTGCTCCGATCATGCTTCACAGAGAAGCGGGCTAGAAATAAAGATGATGATGATGATGATGATGATGATGATGATGATTCAAAAAGTACTGAAATCAGTCAACTAATCTCTGCCTCATTGAGTTCTTCCAGCCAAGGCAGTTATAAAATAAATAACATTTATTACATTAGTTCTTGTACAATAGTACAGTATTACTCAAAGTAGTGGTGTCATGGTGGTCCACAAGCTGTTGGCTACTATTCAATGGAGAGTTTCTAGGAGTTTCATCTATCCTCTCTGTATTTATAATTAAGGAGCCATTTGTTGTATTTGGATGACATGACTCAGATATTTTTGGACAATATTATAGCAGCTAGGTAGCCTATCAGCTTGTGTCAGTAGAAGCACATGTCTCTTTAAATTTACTGTTCCATACTACCATGGAGCCATTTATATGGCTCAGCAGAATAGCCAGTTAGTGTTCCTTGGAAAAGATGAACATATTGGGTGGATAAAATTATGGGATGATCTTATTGTGTAAGTTACATTTTCTGTTTATATTGCTTGTATTTTATTATATTTATATCAATAGGAAACTGCTATGTTGAATATGAAACATTATTCCACTGAGGAACACCAACTAAATGACTCCACAAGTTCGCAGGAGTGGTTGTATGCCATCTGTCATCATACATACACAGATCTGACTTTTTTCTGTGTCTCCTTTCCTCATGTTCTGATTGAATGTACAGTGGTCCCCCGGGTTACGAATCCCCCGGGGTACGAAAACCCCGGGGTACGAAAGAGCTGGGGCCGTAAAAACGGCCCCGGCTTATGAAAAAAAACCGGGTTCCGGGGGGGAAAAAAGCGCCGGCCCTTTAAATCTGCCACGCAGTGCTACAAAGAAAGCGGTCCCCCGGGTTACAAAGATTTCTGGGTTACGAAAGGTATTCCGGAACGGATTACTTTCGTAACCCGGGGGACCACTATATTTGTTTATAGCTTTTATTATGAACTGTTGAAATTTTATTCAGGTCTGAATTTCTACAGTTATTTATGCTTGTTCACTTGTTATCTGCACAGGCTATTAGAAACTCTAGAAACTCTCCATGGAATAGTAGCCAACAGCTTGTGGACCACCATCAGACCACTACTTTGAGTAATACAGTGGTCCCCCGGGTTATGAAGGTAATCCGTTCCGGATTACCTTTCGTAACCCGGAAGCTTTCATTTCCCGGGGGACCACTATTTTAAACGGACCGCGCGGCCATTTAAAGGGGCCGCGCGGCTTTTTTTCTTTCGGATCCCGGGGGATCTTTTGGATCCCGGGGGATACAATGCCGGTCCCGCCGCCTTCGGATCCCGGGGTTTTCATAACCCGGGGGATTCGTAAGGCGGGGGACCACTGTACTGTACTATTGTACAATACTGTACTATTGTACAAGGAGCCCTGTTGGCGCAGTGGTTAAATGCCTGTACTTCAGACACACACTCAAAACCATAAGGTTGCTAGTTCAAAAAGGGCCCAAGCTTGACTCAGGCTCGCATCCTTCCGAGGTCGCTAAAACGAGTACCAAGATTGTTGGGGACAAAATAGTTGTAAACTGCTTAGACACTGTTTAGGCGGTATGAAGCTGTATATAAATGAAGCTATTTTTTTATTAGTATCTACATATGTCATACTTCTTTGTAGTATTATATATTGTTTCTATCATTTGTTTGAGATTGCTCAATTATTTATTATAGTCTTGTTTGGCAGGGCTTCCAGGAAAGAAAGGAAGAGTTGTAGCGAATGGGCATAAACATAGTGCTGATCCCTGATACATATTAGAAAACAAAAGTTGCCGGTTGCTCACATCAGGTAGCTGGGGAAGCACTGACATAGCAGATTCCAAGTGGGTTCTGTGCTTTGTACTTCCTCCTTCCTTTCTGTTGCGCAGCCAGAGGGGCTGAGCAGTATATGTGTGGACTTCAAGCGATGTATATATACAGTTGGGGTGGCTTGGTCATTGCATCTTATAATACATCCTTGTAATGGAGGGTGATCTGAAGTAATCATTGTGCCTGGCAGACTGTGTTTTGTATACAGCATGTGGCAATAAGTCTCCTAGGGGCATTTTCCACTATTGTGAGAGGACTGAATCCTCCCCTACCTTGACGCCACCAATGTTACAGCCTATGGTTGGTTCTGCTTGACATACACAACTCATGCTTTTGCACCATTATGCTTCTCTACAGCATTTGTCCCTCCATCTGTATATTGTAAATGCATAGGAAAACATGACCCTTATGTCAAAACAGTACCTTCTTGGTATAAATATGGCAAATTTTGGACTGTTCTACCAGTGTAAAGTGAACTATCATAAGTTCTAGTTGAGGTGTCTCTTTTAAACTATAATCATGATATTCAGTTTATAATTGCAGCAAGTGAATGTCCCATTCCAAGATAGAGAAGTGATACACCTCTTGGCTCAGAGCACAAGTCACCTGAGCCTATAATATATTACACAGCCTGGGTATGGTACATCGTAGACTGTACAGAGGTATCCCAAGTATTCACATTTTAGCTAGTATTTCTGAAAATGTAATTATTATTATTTTTTTTAAAAAGGTCCCTAACAAAAACATTTCTCTCTGCATCACACCTCCATTTTATTTTATATTAGTATATACATAAGGATGTAATACTAAATACATTTTCCTGGAAGTAAATCCTACTCAATATAAGATGACTTACATCTGAGATTGCAAGAGAACTGTCCTTTGGAAATCCTGATATCTTTAGGGAAATTAAGAGCATTTGAGATGTTACTGCTATAGTTACATTTCTGCTAAACTTTGATCTACTCACATCAGTATTACAGGAGCGATACCGTTTCCTTTCTCCAAGGCAATACTTTCCTCCACCTGAAGGTCTGGAAAACATATTATAAATTTTATTAATTTTATACAGTTATAAATATAAAGGGAGTAACAGTGGAAAAAAAATCTAACTGGGATGCATTTTTCACAGTTCTTTCCAAATAAAAATGGAGAATACAGAATACTTTAAATTTTTGAATCTAAGGAATACTAACTGAAATGACAAAAAGATATATTGAATGTGAAACTAATTTCTTCTAGGAAAAATCTAATACTTCAATATCCAATGTTTTATTTTGTTTTATTAATCCTGATAAAATCAAGACATTCATCCCCCTCTACTGCTGCCCCTAGCCCAGCTCCAAACATTTGTTCAAGAAGATTTGCATCTATTTGGAGAAGATTTTAGTATACTCAGAGGAGGCTAGTGGAAGGAGGGGGACTGTTGATTAGGACCTAGCACAAATATACCATTGGATCCTGTCCTCTTACTTTACTTTGCTTTGTTTCTAATAAAATAATAATAATAAAAATAAAAACAGCAATATGAAAACACACATGATTGCATTCCAAGCATCTGTATGCAGCACCATGAATACTTGTTACATTGACATTTTATTTTGAAATGTTGCATGAGTGCAAGTCATTACACTCAAATCTAAGCACTTTGCTGTTGCAGAAAATTTTCATAAGATGAAAGGGGATAAGGGTAGGGATTCTTTTCATGATTTTACAGTTAAGCTGAAATGATCTAGTATGTGTTTCTCATCTCAGAACTGTAAATTTGGAAAATTAATATTTTTTTTAATTTACAGTGCTGTTTCTTTGAATTTATAACTATGGAACTTTTCTGAAACAGGTACAGTACAGCTGCCATATTTAAGGTTCCATGTATTTAAATCTAAAGTTAGTGCTACAATTTACTCGTCTTTGCAAATAGAAAACCTTAAGCCTAGATGTCTGAAATGAAATTGAGCTTATTTTTAATTCAGTGTAGTGTATTGCTATAAATATAGATAACTAAAAATGAATTCAGCTAAAAATTAGGGCTGTACATGTGAAATCCATGAAATCTTATTTGTGGAGTAATACTATCCAGATTAAAAAGAAGTTTGGATCTAATAATACCTAATCCACATCACTTTTTTTTTAAATTTAAGGGAGCTTTCAAGAATAGACTGTGATATTAGGATGGCTTGTTCAAAAACTCAACTGAGTAAGTAATATGGTTGTTTCAGTCTCCCCCATTATCCTAAAAAATACATGACAAGTTAATGTATCTTGAATAATTCCCAGAGCAATCCTATGCTTGTCTATTCATATCTAAGGACCAAAGCAGTCAGCTCAGAAGGAGTGATTCCAGCCACTCCGACCATGATCACTCCAGGACTGCAGTGACCTGATGGTCCGCTCCCAAAGTGAGCCACCGCTGTTGTCCTGAATGAGCCGCTGACAGGAGCAGTTTAAATCCACTCCTTTTGCCAATGGTTTGGGCTGCCTTGCTTCAAAGAGTCTTCCAACCACTTCAGGGGCATGCGTTCTCTAAACATCATGCCGCTGAATGTCCAAAAGCTGCTGTATTTGGCCCATCTGTTTTGAGCATCTGTCTGACTGGGTTCAATGGGACTTAATCCTAGGTTTATGTTTAAAGGTTTCCAACTTTGCTCAGTAATAAAGTTACACTGACAGTTTAGCAGGGCCAACTATATAATGGGTATGACCTAACCAATTCAGGGATGGGAGAGAAGCATTTGAAACTTTTAAGTTTTTATCTGTAGCTGAATGGCTCCATTGTTATAAAGGAAATTAGCTAAAATCAGAGCAAAGGGGTCAGAAAGTGAAAACTAAGCTGAATATAAATAAAAGTGTTCTCGTTTTAATTTGTGTGAAGATGGAAGTTTGCACAGATCATGGATAGGAAATCTCTGGCCAAATTACAAAATTATCCTCCAAACCTGGCTCATCTGGCCTGTGGGGTGATGGGTACGGCTTGTTCCCCTCCTCAACCCTTCATGGGGGAAAAAGGAAGAAAGAAAGCTAGGAGTGTGCTTGAGGCAGCTCCTTAAAGCAGAGGCTAATCTACTCCATTTGCTTTCTTCACATGAAAAGAAATAAGTGGTTCAATGGGACCACTCTGCCAGCCAAGGGAAAACCTGTGTTATGAAGCTCATTCCTACAAGAGGAACTAATCGAAGTGTGCAACTCCAACTGCTCAGGCAGCTTGCTAGATGTATAGATGTTTTATGTATGAAAACAGTAATTTACACCTTGACATAACACACATTTTACAGATCCAAATGGCTGTTAACGATCACTGGAATGAGGGGGATCAATTTTATTATATTAATAGCTCATGTTGAATGACTCCTGAAACAAATATACCCACTTGCATTCACTGCAATCAGTCAGACTGCTGTGAATACTGAGTGTTAGAGCACTGTGCACTGAAGATTAAAAAACAATGCTCATTCTCATACAGTTCAGCAATATGATGTGGAGAAAACTGGCTCACAAAGTGGTTCCATGAAAAAACAAAGCTTCAAGTTCTCAAAGGCATAGAGGACTGGGTGGCCATATTCCAATTGAAAGTATTTATTTAAGAATTTGTATTAATGCAAGGAATATAAGAAGCAGGGATTTCAAAATGTACAGTGCACCCGCATCATATGCAGGCAGGCCTTACGTGGCTTCCAGCATACGTGGAAGCCGTGCCAGGAAAAAAGCCTCTCGAACCCCGGAAGGAGTAATGGGGCATGCCGCAGGCACGAGTCCCATTACTTCCTATGGGGCTTGAGCATACGCATTTTTTCTTTTATGCGGGGGGTCTGGAACAGATCCCTCATGTAAGAGAAGGGCCCACTGTAATTAGTTAATATTGGTCATTAACAAGACAAAATATGTATAGCAATAGCAATACCAAATACATTTCTATATCGCTTATCGGTGCACTTAAGCAATGGTTTACAATGTGTAAGCTAATTTCCCCCAACAAGCTGGGTACTCATTTTAGCAATCTATGGAAGGATGCAAGGCTGAGTGGACCCTGGGATCAAACTCACAGCCTTGTAGCTGTGAATGGCTGCAGTACAAGCATTTAACCACTGCACCACCAGGGCTCCTCTGGATAAATATAAATATCCAGCAACTCTGCTATGCACAGAAAAGTCTTCAGAGCAACAGGAGAAGCCCACCTCACCAGCGGCCACTTGTGGGACTGGACTGCCTTCCAGGTCTGGCAGCTCTTCTGTCTGGAAAGTAAAGAGAGTTGCTTCCCTTTGCCATCTGGCCAGCAGCTCCACCAGATGCTAAAAAGGCTCTGTGTGTGTGTGTGGGGGGGGGGTGTATTAAGAATGATCCATACCAGGTGTCAAATATACTAGATATGCCGCTACCACACTGTATTATATTCTCATTGTACTCTCAAGGGCTCCCATAGACTTTTATTGGTCTGGAGTCAGAATGCATAAAAACACTGTGTCCAATTTATATAAGAGTTTGTTTCAAAGTATTCCAAAAATCATTGATGAATAATATCAAGAATTGCAGCCCTTAGTATTAGAGACTTTCAGGACACACAAACTTGGAATTAGAGGTTTTAAGATGACCTTAATTTACCTAAAGGTAGGTTAGAGAAGACATGGAAAAAGAGTAAGTTGTACAGCAGGATGGAAGCATGAGTCTAGAAAACTAATAAGCAGGATGAAAGCATGAGGCTGGAGAACTAATAAGATACCAAGTGGTGGATCTGGGATTACAAAGTTGTGAGAAGCATGGTGGAAAGAGGGAGAAGCTTCAATTAGGTTCAAGCCTATCCCTATACAAGATGGTCTCTGTATCAACCTACTCTTCCCTTCCTTCTTCAAACTCATATGTCTGATTTAAAATACATTGTCTATCTATAATATAAAATCTGTATCCTATCTTTTCTCAAAGAAGCTCAACAGCATTGGCTGGCTTCTATTCAGGCACCAACCAAATATGAACTGCATCTTATTTATTTATATTATTCTTTGGGGGAAAACTTAGGAAATGATAAATCTTGCAGAGATCAGAAGACACCTATAAAAGTTTATCAAGGTTCTACAATTAATATTCTTTTGGGTTCTTTGCTTTCCTTCACTGTCATTTTTGGTACTGTTAACAATGGCTGCTTCATGCTTGTCTTCCAAAGGGAGAAGGCAACATTACTTGGATCCAATGGAGGTCTGAATTTTGTCTATTGCTACCATCCAAAGCAGAAGTAAGTTATGGGATAAAGTGCCAAGACAATTATGTAACCAATATATGCAATCAAGCCACAAATCCACTTATGGTTCAGCTGTATCAGCATCATCACTAAAGAATGCTGATAACAGGGAAGCACTCTCTCAGAAAGTACTTCTTTCTCATTTTAAAGCTACTCCTCCTAACTGGCTCTAAGAATAAAGTTCTTTAAGGCTCCAGCTTTTGATGATATACAGAAAAGCTGGAGAGGAAGCTTATGAGCAAAAAGTCACAAGGAAAAGAGAGCAGATGCAAATATGGTTGAGTCAGGAACAGCAAAGAAGCAGACATTGTATGAGAAGCAACAAAAACAACATGGCAATGATGTGACAGGCTGAAGAGCTCATATAAATCCACATTGGCCAGTGGTTGCCAGGAAGCAACCTCACTGAAGGGCCAGCTGTTGAGTTCCTATTGCTCCACCCATGCTAGTTAGAACTTGCTGAGAGGTAATGGACTTACAAGGTCCTATGATTTAGCTTTGGGCAGTTTCATATACTCTGTTTCTGTTTATGTATGTACATGTGCATAAAGGATCAGTTATGATGGGGTTCTGTACTAATCTTCAAAATGAGAAAAATTCTGCATTGGTGGCTCTTCATATGCAAAGATTTGTGAAGGCAGCTGCTGACATAGACATGAAAACTGACATCACGTTTGAAAGAGAAAGTAAGGGGCTAAACAGACAGGCAAAAAGAGGTGCTTTCAGGCTGGCTTGAAGGTGTGGCATGTAGATGACACATGCCTTGAAGCCAGCAGGAAAGTGCCCTCTAGGCACCTCATGCAGAGAAAAGCTGTTTCAAAAAGAAGCAGCTTTTTTCCGTTTCTTCCTGGCTTGAAGCCATGTCATGTGGTCATAACATGAGCACTCCAGCTGCCTTGGGAGCCAGTAGTGCGGTTGGTGGGGTTTCAAGAAAGCTTCAAGCCACTTTTTCCTGCCCATCTCTTTCGCTCCTAAGTCACCATTATTTGTTGGGGGGGGGCAATGAAGCACGTTTGAAATAGAACTAATTTCACATTTATTTCTCAACCTATGTGCATACATACAGCTGCTTCAGGTTGTTTCCCCCTCCTCTAAACTTCATGCTGCACACGAATGTTTATTTACTGTGAAGCAGTGAACATTCTGTATTTATCGTAACAAGACAAAATGAAGTATTCTGCTGTGTCATGATGTGGTAAAAGTGAGGTGCTGTTGGACTGCAGCTCCAAGCAGCCATTGCCAGTATAGCCAATGGTGAAGAAAGCTGGGAACAGCAGTCTAACATCCTCCAGAGAACACATACTTCCTCATCCTGGTTTGTGAATGTACAAGCCAGTAAATGCATTCTGTATGTGGTCAAAGGAAAAAGGAGTGATTATTTGATTTTAGTAGACACTGATACAAGTTAGAGAAAGGATGGAAACATCAACCTGTCAGAACTGTGACTAGGAAGTTCAAATCTCTTACTTTTTCATATAGCATATTATACAGTGGGAAAGAGGCTTTTTACAGTGTCAGATCTGGAGACGATCAGCAGCCTTTATTACAAATTTGGATTTTCTCATTTTGGCATCAAAAAATTGTACCACTCATAGAAATCAGTAACTAGTGTGTGCATGCATACAGAGCTTGGAAGTGTTACTGGGAGATTCTGAGAGCTGCAGTTCAAAAAAACTAACTTTTCAAAGTGATGCATTTGTGTGTGTGCATGTATTTAAGGCTACTGAGAAAATAAGATTGTTCTACAAGGTTTCTTGCATATACCTCCAAAAGCATTGTGGAAAACCATGCAAATAACCTAATACTTTGGAACTGTTAAAACAAAATAGATACAAGAACATAATTTGAACAACTCTTAAGACTAAAGAAATGCTTATGTTATTGAGAACAATAGAGAACAAAATGTTTTCCTGATAAAAGTAGTGGTAACACAATGAGGAACTGCCTTTTGTGGAATAATTAAGAATCAAAGTGACAAATTTGTAGATTGCATGAGTGATAAGGTTTACATGGCTGAATGAACTGCCAGGAAAAGGAACAAGGCAGTTGAGAACATTTTAGTTGTTGGATGATATATATAAACTAAGTCATTGTCTTATAGTGACAAATATATAAAAACTTCAGTTTTGGGTAATATTTTAATATACAGGTATTAGCAGAACTAATTCTTATGTAAATGAATGCCAGAAGCATATTTTAATTAGGATATTAAGTGGGTTTTATCAGTTGTATGGTTTATATAAATGGAGCTGTGAGAAAGAGAAATCGCCTACTATATTAAATCTTTGTTTATAGTGTATGTTTCATACATATATTTAAATATGTGAAAGTATGTTGAGTAAGCTTCTTTCTGCTTTTTAAAAGACAAGTATTGGCACAGTACTGAAACGTTTTTACAGATAACACATGAAACCACACTTTGAAACATTTCCAAATATGCCTTTTTTGCTGGCTCTGGCTTACTTTAGCTACTTACGCTGGACTGTCACAGTGTCTTATGGATGATGAGACTCCTCCCCCGCAGGTCCTGCTGCACTCTCCCCATATTGACCAGGGACCCCAACCCCCATCTATGCTCTGGGGCCAAGTACCAAAAGGTACGCACTCTCCCTGATAACACCACTGAAAAGATTTCATAGAAAACATAGAATTAGCTTTCAACTGATACGAGTTATTAGGACAGAAAAATATATGGGTCAGGCATTGACCAATTATAGGCAACAGCATTCCTTGTATAGATAACATGCAGATGTTTTTATTTCTTTAGCCATGTTTAGTCAATGGTGAAGGCAAATGCTATTTGTTATTTATCTTTTAGCTAAGCCGCAAATGTAAATCACTTAACATAAATAAAAATTAACAAGGCAGCATTTTACATTTCATACAAAACTTTACCATCAATCATTAAAATAGAATACAACTCACTGAAAATCTTCAAATGTTAGGGATAACTTTGGGAGTGTTTTTGGGGAGGAAAGAAATCTCACCTGTACTTGGACTAATAGTTTAAGAGCATAACATGGAAAATTCCCCAGTTAGGAATTTTTATGAGGGTTATTTCTTTTCCTTTAAAAGAAAGACCCTGAAGTATGGATGATGTTACAATGGAAGAGGAATCTGAAGCAGTATTTCATCTACACTTACACTGCAGACATAATAAAAGTAATGCCAAGACACAGAAACAACAAAAAATCTTTACACTCACTGACTAGCCAGTTGCTCCAAGTCTAAATGAACACATGGACTGAAATTTTAAAACAGACAACAGCAAAGCCTAAACCTGGCAGTAGTTTTTTATGATGGGACATTAAGTTAGTATGAGACAAAAGAACACATTAAATATATAACTTGTGTTGGAATATTTTATTAATAAAGCCAAATACTGCATCCTAATTTAAGACCAAATTTGGCTGTCTTGTTTCACTTCAGAAAATTGAGAAGGCAGGAGAAAATGAAAAACAAAATAAAATAATTTGTCCTGTCAAATAACATTTTCACATTTTGGCCAGTATGCTTTAAAGAGGAATTTTACCTGATTGTGAGTTGTATGCAAAGCAGATGGGTCTAAAGGACTGCGCCAGGACCTCACCAGAGCTGTTCACATCAGAACTGCAGCAACTGCATGAGCCCCAGTCAATCTAGGCCACTGCCACGGTTCTGAACCAGGCCACCAGAAGGAGCTGATTCTATCTACTCCTTATTGGCATGGTTCTTCTTTGGCATGGCATTGGCACAGCTTCAGACTGTGTTCAGGGCATGTGTCATGTAAATAGCATGCCCCCACCATGGCCTGAAGTCATGTCATTTTAACCATGTTTTTCAAGCCTTAATCATGCATTTGACCCTTATGGAAATAAATGGGACACGTTACTCATGACTAACTTTGATTTCAGTGAATCTACTCAAACTCTGGTTCCTAGCCTGTATATATGGCACAGTTTAGGCCTCTTTTAATAAATTAGCAAGGTTGCTTCGTGCAAATCAAGTTGAAACCAGAATCTTATTATAACTGTCAACCATATAGAGAGACTGGTTTAGATTCAGACTCAGAGCAATCCTATGCATGTCTAGTGAAGAGCCCTGGTGATGCAGTGGCTAAATGCTGTTACTGCAGCCACAACATTGTGAGTTTGAACCCACAGGGCTCCAAGTTGATTCAGCCTTCTATCAGTTGGTAGGTCAGTAAAATGAGTATCCAACTTGTTGGGGACAATTGGCTAATACATTGTAAACTGCTTAGGGAGTGCATAGTTCACTTGGATCTCTCCGCGGCTTTTGACACTATCGATCACTCCATCCTTTTGGATCGGCTGAGAGAGTTGGGGATCGGTGGCACCGCACTCCGATGGTTCCGATCCTTCCTCTCTGGCAGATCTCAAAGGGTGAGACTCGGGGACAGTTGCTCCTCTAAGATCGAGCTTAGCTGTGGCATCCCCCAGGGCGCCATTCTGTCCCCGATGTTATTTAACATCTATATGAAGCTGTTGGGTGAGATCATCCGGAGGCACGGAGCTCAGTGTCACCAGTACGCTGATGACACCCAGATATACTTCTCCGTGACCAGATCGTCTGCTCAGACCTCCAATGGTGTCCCCCCTCTCAATGACTGCCTTGCGGCCGTAATGGATTGGATGAGGAAAAACTGATTGAAGCTCAATCCAGACAAAACGGAGGTGCTCACAGTCACAGGCCCGAAACCAGGCTTGGGAATACAACTTCCAGTCCTGGACGGAGTCACACTCTCCTCAAAGGACTCTGTTCGAAGTCTGGGGGTACTCCTTGACCCGTCGCTTCACATGACAAGTCAGGTGAATGCGACGGTTAGGAGCGCCTGCTATCAGCTTCGGCTGATACGCCAGCTGCGCCCTTTCCTGGAGATGAGGGATCTGGAAACTGTGATACACGCACTGGTAACCTCACGTTTGGACTACTGTAACGCACTCTACATGGGGCTACCCTTGTGCCTAACCCGGAAATTGCAACTGGTCCAAAATATGGCAGCCAGACTTCTCACTGGAACATCTAGGAGAGAGCACATCACTCCTGTGCTTAAAGCTCTCCACTGGCTGCCGACCAGTTTCCGGGCACAGTACAAGGTGTTGGTTTTAACCTTTAAAGCCCTACATGGCTTGGGTCCATCTTATCTAAGGGACCGCCTCTTCCCATATGAACCCCCCCGCATACTTCGGTCCTCTGGGAGGAACTTGCTGCAACCCATGAAGACCAGGTTGGTGCAGACCTCCCAGAGGGCCTTTTCGGCTGTTGCTCCCAGGTTGTGGAATGACCTGCCGGATGAGATGCGTCTTATTTCATCTTTAGAAGGCTTTTAAAAAGCCCTAAAGACGCACCTCTTCCGGCAGGCCTTCCCAGAGAATGTAAACATCCTCCGGCTCCAAATCTAGGCTTTAGAGTGGCCTTTTCTTCCAGCCTTCCTTCTCTGTTTCTACTTTTACATAACCGTGGCTGGGTCCGTTCTTCTCTAATCTTGTTTTTATTACTATTTTAGCTAGTTACTGTTTTAATTCAATTGTGATTTAATCTCTTTTTAAGGGGGGGTGGTAAGGGAAAGGATGGGATATTTTACTTGATATTGTTTTAATCCTTGTTGTAATCCGCCCTGATTGCTTGTTCAGAGGGGCGGACTAGAAATAAATATTATTATTATTATTATTATTCACTGTGAAGCAGTATAGAAATGTAAATTGCTATTGCTAAGTGCTAAGACATTACTCAAGAAAGGTTATGTATAAATTTGCAGCCTAAGAGCCAGTACAGACTGCCCCTTCAGGGGTGGCCTGCACCTGCCCCTTTTCGCAGAGGATTGGGGCTAGGGCAACTGCAGCAGCAGCCCAGAGGCCCCAATCTGCCGCTTTTCCAGGCCACGGAGAAGAGGAAAAATGTTTGCTACCAGGGGAGCTTTTTCTGGTGGCAAATATTAATTTTCAGGAGTTTTTGCCTGCATAGTTGTGTGGGAGAAAAGTTTAATCCACTGTTCCCCATCTCATTGTCTCATCAAGGGACCACGACAGGTACTTTTAAAAATTCACATGGATAGAAATGTAAAAACATTTTGGCATCACAATGTGATTTAACCTCAAGCTGATGTTCTCTGTCAATATGAAAGTCCATACTACTATATATAATAACACAGAGGGAAAAGGGAAATCATTTTTTCATCTAATGAGATACCTTTGCAGCTAGTAATAGTATTTATGCAGGACTCTTTCATGACGTGAATCATGTATGCATCCCACCCATAAAGTGAAGAGATATTCTCCTGCTTATAAGTATTGTAACTTTATTTATTACTTTGAGAACATAAAACACATGAAAAAAAATTACCAAACTTAGGAAATTATCTCTCCTCACACAGGAGCAAGTGCACCAGAAGCTTCAGGGACTGATATTAAATATTTTAGCATACAGAACGAGATTTCAATTTAACTATTTTAGCTCAACTTCATTCGTCATTAAAGATTAATAGAGAGCAGCAGTCTACATTTACCCCTACTAATCTCAAGCAGAGGCTACCAACAAACACAAATGCAGTCTCATGCATAAGGCAAATGTCAGATGGCTGAACTAAATGACTGTCTAAATGTCTTGGGTAATCTTTGGCTGGATTGGTTGAGAATATTCAGATGTATTAGGGACAATTTATTTAATATCCCTCAAACATGAAAAACTGGAAATAATCCAATACAGTAGGCCCTTCCCTTATGCGGAGATCCGTTCTGGAACACCCCCCCCCCCGGTGTAAGGGGAATTCTGCATATGCTCGAGCCTCGTTAAAAATAATGGGGCTCATGCCTGTGGTGCATGTGCCATTACCCCTTCTGGGCTTCTTCTGGTGCGACTTTCGGCATATGCTGAAAGCCATGTATATGCTGAAAGTCATGTATATCGCACCCACGTAAGATGTGGGTGCACTGTAATTCACTGATGAATCCATGTCATGGTCCAAATGACTGGATTGTATTAATCTACCACAGTGCATATCAAGACATCTGATGTGGAAAACTGGCAATTTCCCCTCAAGCCAGGGCTATATTTGTGCACATTCTTTCCTGAAAATTGTCAGGGATTGGCAGCCAATGGTTCATGGACTAGCACTAGTCCACTGACCTCTCCTTTGAGTAGCACTGATCTACCATATTGTTCTTGCTAAGCAATACACTCAGTATCCTGGACAACAGCAGCAACAACAGCCACACATCAATGAATGCCTATAGCCTCTGACAAAGCAGTTCCTTTTTACAAAGTCGTTTTATGCCTGCCCAAACTCCTTTTTCTTTCTCATCCTCTAGCCAGAGGTTTTTAGCAGCATCAGCAGTGGAATGATGGTGAAGGATAGCTAGAGAAACACAGACTTTTGGTGCCAGATTGAAGCATGTGACTGCAGTAAACAATGAAATAAAACTTGAGCTGGGAAAGAGTGGGATTCTAGCAGATCCTTCTGTAGCTGTGTGGTCCTGCCTACAACAGGTAAGATAAATAGCAGCTGCCTTCATAATCCTTTACTGAACAGTGCTTGAACAGCAAAACAGAGAGGGAAAAGGAGAAAGCAGATTAGTCTGCCTTACACCTACCGCCAGCATATAGCTCTGTAAGTGGTCTGGTCACAAAAATGGAAATAAAAAGAAAAGTAGAGGCTGGTGAAATTAAAAAAAGAAACCTAGATGCTTTTTTGGAACATGTTTTCAAGTGGTTTCTAGAAGGCTGGGGATGTATTTATTTATTCAAGGCTTACCTGACTTTGCTATTTCGTTTCACTCACGCATATTGTTAAGTCTGAATAAAAGTTTGCTGAAACATTTTGAACTGTTCTTATATTCTGTTCTGTAGGAATCTCTTCCTATTCTTTCTGTGCTATCTCTGCCTCTAGTACCCTTTAAAAAAGAAGAAGAAGAAGCAATTCCCAGGAACTCATCTGCTTTGTTAACTAAAGTCTACTTTTCTAATGACTGTCATTATTCTGTTTGAAGATGCATTTCTTGTTGTTGTGGGGCTTGAAGTCATTTCCAACTCATGGTGACCCTAAGGCAAACCTATCACAGAGTTTTCTGGGGCTGAGAGTGTGTGACTCACACAAAGTCACCCAGTGGATTTCCATGGCTAAGCGGGAATCGAACCCAGAGATGTAGTCCAACACTCAAACCACTACACCACAGTTTATACTGGTCCTTTAATCAAAAGGTCCCCAAGGAGCCTTACAAGGACAGGTTAACACAAAAACAAAACAAAAGAAAACTTCTCTCATATATGCATACAATGCAGTAGCCCTCATTCCTCTGGCTAAGAGATGGAGCTGGAGCATTTGCTTCTTTATTTCTCTAGTCCTAGGGCAACTGGATCTAAGGCCCTGTGCAGACCATCCATTAAAGTCAGCCTGGGGGCAGAGTCGGGGTGTGACGTCCACATGACGCACACCCTGACTCTGCCCCCAGGCCACTGTGACACCATGCACCATGTGAAGCAGCGTGCAGTGTCACGGTGCAGCTCCAAAGGAGTGCCTTAAAGCTGTGGTGCCGCAACTATCACACCCTTTCCAGGGCGCAAAAAGAGCCGCTTTTTGTAGCTCCTTTTTGTGACCTGGAAAGACCAGATCAGGGCCATAGCGTGCAGAAGGTGGCTGCAGACCGATCTTTAGGGGCAGTCTGCACAGCCCCTATATTTTCCCTGCCAGAAGATAAAACTTAGCTCCAGTTGCCCTGGGACTAAAGAAACAAAGAAGTAAATGTAGATGTTTTATGTGACAGCTTAATTTCATTAAAAGATTAAAAATTTAAAAAATACAGTACACCACATTAAACACACACTACAATTCAATAACTGAAATTCTTTTTCTTTCTTCTGTCTAGTCAGAATGTTTGTTTTTGCAGGACTGGCAATGGGAGGATGGGGAAGAAAGGCTGGAATAAGACAAAACTTCCCATGTTGAGTTGTAGCAACATGTCGATAGAAGACAAACAAAATTTGACCTGGGAAAGAATGGTATTCTTTTCTAGGTGATCCTATTACAGCTGTGTGTCCTTACACACAACAGGCAAGGAAAACAGCTGCCTCCAGAATCACTTCCTAAGCATGTGTGAAGAGCAAAACAGAAAGAAAAGGGGAAAGATTAGCCTGCCTCACCAACTAGCCTGGCATGTTGAAAAAGGATAGATCTGTATGTTTTGCAACCAAAATGAAAATCATAAGGAAGCAGAGGCTATTGAAAGAAAATACCATCCTGGAATTCATTTTGGGAGAATCTTTAAAGTTGTCTCTAGAAGATTCAAAATGTTGTTTATTTTTGCACAGCTTATCTGACCTAGTTGTTTCATTTAATATGGGCATAATGTTAGTTCTGAATAAAAAGTTTGCTGAACCATATTGAATTGCTCTTCTTTTTGTGGTGTAGGAATCTATCCCTACTCTTTCCATGATATTTCTACCTCTGGTACAATTTTTTGTTAAGCCCAGGAAGACATCTACTACAATTACTGAGGTATCACAGAAAGCTTTCTTGATTTTTGCCACCACTGCAATTGATCCTTTAAGAATTTTATCTTATAATTGATCTGGGTCAATAAATGTCAACCATTACTTGGATTCTAGCATATCCACCTGGTGTGTTCACCTTAGTAACTACCTACAAAGTAGTAGAACAGTTAAACTAAAGCAACTATGACAATTACTAGCACTAACCTGTTTTTTCTATTGTTGAATCAGCATATCAAGAGAGTATTTGTCAAAGTCAATGTCTACAACAGTAGGAAAATACTAATATTCTATTGGCTCCAAAGTGCTCTACATATAAAACTAAATAATATTTAAATATGTTGGGCTCACTTATTCTTAGATTAAATTCACAAAATAAGTAGATGTATTCATTATAATTTCTTATGTTTGTTGTATGCAATTCTTCAAAAGGAGCAATCTATTAAACAATAATTGCAATCAAATGGAAAATATAATACTGTATCTCTATTCTCAGCCACTCCATTCAGCAACAGTTACAACTGTCTAGTAGTGCATATATATTTTCCATTCTTCAAGGGATTGCTAGGCAGGAAGTGAGAGGAGTATTAGGATAAAGCCAAGAAGCTGGGGTGCAGAGAAGAAATAAACAAAAAGCTGTCAGAAAAGCCAGGAAAACAAACAGAAGAGCAGGTGGCTGATTTCAGCTGGGCAAACACCTGGTTGCCAGGAAAAAGTTTACTGAGCTTTTGACCACCTGACACAGCTTCATGAAAATCTGGGGAAACTACAGTTTTCTGCTCAACAAAGCCTTCCATGCCTGCTCTGTTAGCCTGTAACTGGCAAGCTATAATTGTACAAATGGCCCATTTAACCAGAAGCATAAAGTCTCTTTTGCAAGAGAGAGGAAAGAAAGCATATATCCTTCCAGCGCAGTAGAAAAACAATTCCGTTATCTCAGTATATAATTTACATAGCAAATGTTCAATGTCATCAGTGGTGAAACAAGATTGCCATTTAATTTTTTTAAAATAGGAAACATATTAGATATTTACCTGTGACAGTTCTGCAAGAGATTTCTGCCCAGCAATACATTTGGGATTGTTCTTGCCCAGATGACAGATAGAACTTTCTAGAAAGTATCAGATGTGGTGAAGCACTAGCCCAGTGTTCTCACCCATGTACTGCAGATCTCATGTAACAATGTAAGGCACAGATCCAGAATCTTCCTACTTCAGTTCATATATAAATTCCAAGAGGCAATCACACAAGTGATAATAACCTAATGTTTGAAATCCCTGAGCAGAGTTTTCTAGAAAAATGTTGGTGAATGAAACTGAAGCTTCTGAAGAACAGTTATATGGAAACAAAATATTTTTCTTCTCCATGGTCTTTATGCACATACAAAAAAAATCAGCCATCAGACTGTATCCAAACATGGTCTTCAGCATTGCTCCTTTAAAAGATTAAACTCCTTTGTCAGGGACATCCAAAGTAGGAGTCCAAAATAGTTTGACCAGAAATGTATACTATGGAATTTGTGTTGTGTCCCATTAGAGTGAATAAAATTTATGTCACAGCAAATTTTCAAAATAACAAAAGAACTCTCAGTTTCTCTTAGAAGCCACCTGGATGATAACATTGTTGATATTTGATCTTCTACCAGTTTTGGATCATAGACTACAAAAAGAATATTCATCCTGTCAGTGCACATTCTACATGGATAATGTTCATTATGCATAGATGGCTAAGATTCATTAAGGAGAATGCATCACAGAAGATGTTGGCAATGCATGGAACTGAAAGACTACTTCCAGTGTGAACTTTAATATGAGGAAGAGTTTCCCTTTAAAATAACTGTAAGAAAGATAGTTCTGTTCTTTTATATTCTATTTCACTAATTATTTAGCCAATGAGAGTGCTACAAGGAGAACATTGCACAAAAGCCAACAAAAGTTGCAGAGAGAATGTAGTTTTAAAGGTTTACAATGGGAGATGTAAATAAAAGGAGGCAGCTTTATTGAAAAATCAGTATTTGCAGCAAAGGAATCACCTTTGTTGCACAAGAGAACAGTGTCTGTATACTACCGTGTAGTATGCTGACATAACAAGTACAGCTAAATAGAAGTCACACACTTCAGTGTACCTGATTGAAAAAATATATTATTATATGCTTCAGACAATGCTGAATACACGAGACATCTGAAAGAATTAATCTGTGCTTCTGCAAATAGCTGAAATGAGATCTAAAGATGATGCTGTTATCCTCAGTCATTTTCTTTATCTTACTAGGAAGTTCATACTTGATTGAAAGATGTTTGTATCCTACCATAGGGCTGAATATCTAAGCCAGGCCTACCTTTAAAGAGGTTGCAGACTAGTTAAGTGTCCCATATGATTTGATAAATTTCTTCTTTTAGCTGAATGAGAATATTCCATGCAGAAATATCTGAGGTTTAATAAACTGTCCAAAAAGTTTTGCAGTGAAGCTACCACCCCCCACCCCACAATTAAAAGCAGGCAGCAGACCAGTAAGTAGCTAACATAGGCTATATTTATAGCCTATGGATCCAGAAAAACAGCCTGTGTAGTAGAATAAATCAGAATAACACTGTATTGTTACTCTACAGTGATAAATGTTTGTATATATCTGAGGGTTTGAGCAATATGATTTTGAGCACCCTCTTCTCTCATGGCAAATGGTAAAACAAATTTGTACTAGAAGATAAAATCTTCTGCATTTTTCCTATTTGCTTAGAACAGTTAGCAGCACTAAAGAAGCGATGACCCGGAACTCCACCAGGAACCTGAGAGGGGCAATCTGCAGAATTATAAGAGTGATTTTCTCTGATTCCTAAAGGCCAGAATGTAATATGTTGTGTAGCTACTGAATATACGAAAGAAGATGATCACGTTACCATTTTAATATTGAAACACAAAGCACAGGGAACTTTAGAATTTCACAGAAATAGGAACTACAACAAAACAAAGAAATGAAAGCAATTTCTGAGTTTCAAAAGGTCAGCTTCAGGAGTAGTTTAAAAGTTATTTCCACATGCATGCTTATGGGATCTGAATTCTGAAGAGCTGGGCTAGCTAGGTAGAGTGCTATCTTCCTCATTGAATTTAACAAGAATGCCAGCACACTGTGGATAAGCTTTTGTAACAATACCGAAGTTCTGCTGCAGAACAATATACTGAGGAAATGTAGAGGGGTGAGTTGATATTGATTATAAGAAATATCTATGACAATATAATCAATCAGTTCTAATGATACAGTGCTGCTTGTATTTCCCACCCCTCCCTTTAGGTAGTTCTGAGGAAGAGGCTACTTTAAGGCAATCACATATTCTAAGTTCAAATGAGAGGTAAACTGTGTCACCTTCTGATTTGAAATGCCTAGAATGTTCCTCATGTTCAAAAGACATTTGCTTTCAGGATTATAGTGGCTTCAGAATGTGTGTTTTGGGCAAAGCATAGCACTTTCTAGAGGGTTCTATCTGTTGCCTATACAGTCAGAGATATTGCAACAAAGGATCTTCAACATTAGTAAGAGTTTATATTTTAAAATAAAATTACTGATTTTTGTTTTGTTTTATGAAATAGTCACAGTCATAAAAAGAAGTCAGCACTTCATTCTGGAAATTTTACACAAAGTGTACATTTCTGAGATATGCATAACCTAAAAATATTTGCTCATAACTTAAAAATATTTGTTCAATAACTTAACATCAAAGTAATTTGAACTCACCCCTTTTTCAATGCTTCCACTTTGGCAAAGAGTACCCTCAGCTGCTGGAATACTGTTGGTAACACAACGGTTACTTTTGCTGAGACACCAAAGCTCTCTACACACTTCCTGGGAAAGAAGGCAAAAGCAAGTTGTTCAGAAGAACTAAATGGCATTTATCCAGAAGCTCCCTAAGATATACATATTTCTCCTGAAAGTCCAAGGTACTTGTCTATAATAAAACAAACTGAAATATATTTTGGAACATTGATCTAGGTGGATCAATTCACATTAGCTTTAAAAAAAACAAAAACAAAAAAACAAGGTATCTTCTTTCCTGAACCCACTGGTGTGAATTCCTTGTAACAAAACTGTCTGAATTCACTCTCATTCCTGGACATTCCTGTTGGGGTTGCCTGCAGAAAGCCCAGCATAGATAAGTACAGTAGTAATCTCTGTTTTTGAGGAAGCCTGCAGACATCTGCTTTAACACATACAAACTTATGGGTTACTTATATGAATTAGCCATCAGTCTGTGATATTTTACCAACAAAGTTTGAAACTATCAACACAAATCTTGAGTTGTGTACACAGATACTGTAATCTTTCTTCAAGGGGGACTGTTTACATGTTTCCAATGCAGACAGATCCTTAAGGAGAACTAAAAACTACCAGATCCAATACATAGGGGTGGCTATAAGATCTACTATCTGGCCAGACAAAGAAGGCTTTTTGGTACCTTAGATGTAGAAGGCATATTTCTCCTGGCCAGCCATGCCCACTCCCAACACTGGAGCCTAATTTAATTCTGTCTCCCTTGTTTGACAGGGAATTACCTTTAGCCTTAACACTTGGAGAATGCTTTTTATTCTCCTTGGGTACAGTTCCTCTCAATTGCCCTGCACCAATCACCCTTAATCACAACGGTATACAACAGCTAGTATGGGGTCAGCAGCCTGGGCCCCACAAACACTGTGCAAAGAAGGTGAAATGCTTCCTTTCATTGTACAGGGTAGGGCAGGGTAGGAGAAAATATTCTGGTGGACTTCAACCCTGTCAGAATCAGCATTACCAGTCTTTTGCTGCAGATTTCCCCAGGAATGTCAGAAGTACTGCAGAATCTTTCCACATTAACACATTAACAAACCCGAAAAACAAACCAAAACACAGAGCTGCCACTGAGGATATTCATTTTCCACTGTGTAGTAAACCTATGAAAAAACCTACTATGGGGACCTGTTAGCATGATTGGTTATCCTGGAGTTACAACTCCCTTAGTTTACTTCAACCTCTGATTTATTTATGCAGCCCCAGAGTTGAAAAGATGGTAACACCAAAAGAATATCAAGCTTCTCTGACCAGCCCTCCTATGCCTTAAATAGAAGATTGGCAACTTTGGTGTGTCCAGGCGCCAATTTTCTACCCTGGGACCTTCTGGGATGAAATGTACTACAAAAAAGCCCCCCCCCCAACGAAGAAATAGACTCGAAAGGGGTTGGAAGTGCACACGTGGCACTGGGGGGGGGGGGCGAGGGGATAATGTTAAACAGAGCAGGAGGCTCCATTCAACTTTTAAGTGAATTGCTACCAGATTTCCAGGATAAGCAAAAATGTTTAAACTAAGCTTTTATTTTAAATTTTGTGGGTCGCTTTGGGTCTCATACCAGGAAAAAGGCAGGGATAGAAAATGAATAAATAAATAAAAACCTTATTGTTCTCCTTTGTGGTCTCTACGAATCATACAAATGGTTGATTGGAATGCTAACTCACAGGTGAAGAGTTCCATATCAGGATGATGGCAGCCCAGCATTAGCCCTCAACCTGCCACTGAGGTGTTAGTAGGAGACAAAGGTGGAGGGCTGTGACTAGACAATCCATCTGCAAGTTTTAAGGACCCTCTTCAAGAGCACTGTCGAACACTGCAATAGCTCTTGAGGAGTGAGCTTGAAGGCCCTGTGGAACATATAATTTGAAGTCCACATAAAATAATAATGGCAATAATAATAATGATGATGTCGATGTTTTATTTATACCCTGCTCTTCAGCCAAGGCTATCAGAGCGCCTAAAAGAGCACAAAAGTCTCCACAACAGTCTTGACAAACTATCCCCTGGTCTAGATGAAAGGGAGTCAGATAAACCTCCATGGATGAGAAGGATGGATGAGAAATTCTGAGATGCAACAAGGGATGGAGTAATTATGATAATGTAAATATTAAAAAAAAACAAAAAACACATTCGAGTGATATTCTTTGTTCTTTATATAAATGCCAAGGAATTCCTCTGGAGAAAGTGGACTAATATTTTGGTAAACAGAAGTTTCCTAAAATTACAGATTATTAAAGACAGATCATGAATCCTCCTGTAATGGAGAAGATTTGCGATATGATGATATGGTGTAAAAAACTAAAACAGGAAAGATATCAGAGCCAGATGATTTGTTGGCTCTCTATAATTCATGTTTTGAAGATGGACCTTTATTGCCTCTACAACAAACAATGAATACTATTTTGCAGAATGGGAGAATTCTGGACAGTTGGAAAGAAGTGAACATAGCATTAATAGCAAAAGAGGACTAGAATCTGACAATAACTAAAAATTACAGCCCAGTATCATTATTGAAGAATTATTATAAGTTGTTTATTATGGTTTTGGCTTAAAGAATGAAAATAATTTTGCAGGTCTTTTTACATGGCAATCAGTATAAATTTTTACATAAAAGACAATTATGTGATAACATCAAAATGTTTTAGATATTTTAGAATATTTCGAGCTATACAAGAAGCAAACTGTATTGTCATTATTATTTGGAAGCTGGTTGTTTTTTTTTTTCTTGTTTTGTTTTTGTGGACAATTTGAACCAGACTTTGTTATTCACTGTTGGAAGAGAATTTTAGTGAAAATGTCATTAAATGAGTCAGATTGATATATACTTCATAAAACACCCAAATATTGGTTAATGGAAAATTAATAGCTAGAAAAATCTAAAAGGTAACAAGACAAGGATGTCTATTATTTTAAAATCTTGGTGCTTGAGGTTTTAAACAGAGATATAAGACAAGAAGAGACAATGTTGGCTATAAGGATTTAAAAAGAGATATGCAAGTTAAGGGCACTCACTGATGATCTGGTGATAGTTTTGGAAAACCCATTGGAGGGCACAGAAGTGTTAATGGAAAGTTAAGTGCATTTGGTGAGCTGGTAGATTTTAAGAACCATAACCAAAAGACAAAAATGCCGACTAAAATATGAAAACTTAAAAACAAATAAAACTGATGGACAAAAGTGGCTTTAAAATCAAGAAGGTCAAGCACATAGGTGTTACTACAACAAATATGAAATGTATTTTGTTTCAAAACAATTATGTGAAGACAGAACAAAATTAAGAAAGATATGCAAGGGGAGGATTATGGAAGAGGTTTATGGTAATAAAAGTGAATGTTTTATCTAGAATTATGTTTTTATTTCAGACAATACTGCTTTTGACAGCTAATGTAGCATTTAAACACTGGTAAAAGGGTTTATTTAAATTCATATGGCAAGGGTTAAATATGAAGTGTTACAAGATGTAAAGCAAAAAAGAAATTGAAATTGTTTTTCTTTTTGTGCTTCTCACTTGGTTTGGCTAAAAGAATGAATACTAGTGGAAATAAATGGTTATTAAAATTGGAAGGATGATGAAGTTTGAGTGGTATGTATATTTTTAATAGGATAAAGTTAAAGTGAAGGTAGACTCTAATCATCATTTTGTGAGACATGCCTTATTGAGAATTTGAAATAAAAATAAACCTAGGATATATCAGAAGTCCAACTTGTTTTCCCTGATCATCACTATGAACTCCCTTTCAGGCTGGATGATGTTAGATGGCATGGAGGGAGTGTCAGGACCATGTGGCACACTGGTCTGCAAAATGACATGGATGTGGCCACTAGGTGGAACTGGAGCAGAGGTTACTACAGTTCAAGTGGCAGGTGCATAAGTCAGCATTTGGTGAGCTGTGCACCATGGGAAGTCTGATGCAACAGTAGGTGAAGTCAGCCAGAGGTGCATCATGGATAGTATTCTGATACAACAGGTACTGGGTATGAAATTGGTGGCGTGACTGTCACATCCCTTCCAAGAAGACCACCTATATAAGGGAGAAGGTGATTATCTCCACTGTTGGGTTGTTGTGGTCAGTGGTTGGAGAAGCACTTTGTTGGTCTGTATAGTAGTGAGTATTCAAGACGGTTGTCTGATACTCAGTGTAATCTTTGTATATAGTTTGTAACAAAGATTTAAAGCCCTTTTGTTGAGCGAAGTCTCACTGTCCAGAGATTCATTCCTGCAAGCTGGGAGCTCAAGGCTGGATCCTGTGTGTGGGAGGAAAATTTCTTTGCAGTCCAGAGCTGCAGATTCCTCACAAGGACCTTTTTCTAGGCATTCTGCCTATATGCATCAACTCTGTGTTTATGAGTGTGAGACACAGCTCGTCCATATGCCCTAACAGGGAGAGATCATCTTCTTCAGGCTAGGCCTGATGGAGTTGGGCCTGCCTTTTCACTCCCTCCCAGACTAGATGACAGATAAACTGGAGGGAGGGCATAGGCATTTTATGTAAATGATCCAGAGGATAATTGGTCTTCAAACAGAACAAAACCTCATCAAAAGGAAGGTCTTCCAGGTGTGCTCTGATGTTTGACATAACTGCAATGGACTAAAACCAAGTGGTAATAATTGCTGTAGCCATCACTTTCAAAAACAATCAACCAAATGGTGCACCAAATTAATGTACTGTATAGTAAGCCTATGGATTTCTGCCTGGAAGAAGATTGCTGTATTTCTTTGTTTCTGAAGAAGAAACTGGAAGAGTAGTAGGACCTTCTCCCAAAGATTATCTCTCCATGAAGTCCTATTTTCTAAAATCCTGTCAGACAGGATGGAGTAAGAGGTTTTTCTTCCTTTAGTCTGAGATCCCCCAACCACTATGGAGTTAGGACCCAGATGATGGAATAAAAATTCTGCACTTTCCAAAGAAGTGGAAATCTCTGGATGTTTGTTCAGGTTTTCTATCCTTATTTATTTCATTTTATTTATTGTGTTTATACCCTGATCTTCAGCCCTTACAGATAGTTATTCATATCGTTCCCTGCCCTTAGGCTTACAATCTAAAAGGACATGACACAAAAGGAGAAGGGAATGGTGCAGACCTTTGTTCACAAATTTTCAGTGTCTGACCATATTAAAAATACAACAAGAGGACAAACCTTTACACCCTCCCTTCAAGTCTTACCTGTGTTTCCCCGGAAATAAGACAGTGTCTTATATTAATTTTTGCTCCCAAAGATGCACTAGGTCTTATTTTCAGGGGATGCCTTATTTTTTCCATGAAGAAGAATTCACATTTATTGTTGAACAACAACAAAAAAGAACATTTATTATATACTGAATATATATTTATATACAAAATCTTTTCTAGGTCTTACTTTCGGGGGAGGCCTTATATTTAGCAATTCAGCAAAATAGGTCTTATTTTCAGAGGATGTCTTATTTTTGGGGAACAGGGTAGATATTCTACTTTTCAATGAGAGTCTCCTGCCATTGACTCTGTTTGCAGGCAAAGAGCTGCGTGATCATGCAACCTTTGGGTATGTTCAAATGTATGTCATGTGTGATATGGAACTGGGTGGAAACCTATACTTTTCCAAACTCCCACAGGGTGAGAGTATTTCATTTCTAATTTCTCTCCTTTAAAACTGTCATCTAATACATATCCAAGATTTGACATATAATAAAAAATATAACTTAAAGGAGGCACTTAAGGGGAACTTAGTCAGGCTTTTAAAAGCTATCAAGCTTTTAGGCTCTTATTGGTTCAAGAACATCTATCCTGAAAAGTAGTGAAATTTGGGGGAAATAGCTCACCTAAACTTTGGTACATGATTGTATCTTACATTATATATCCACTGAATAACTTGTAATTTACAACTAGAAATCTCAAACAATCCCACTAGGCCAAAACAGGCCATCTTAGTAAAATCATGGCTAATATTCTCTTATGAAAAATAGTTGTAGCATAGATTCTGTACAGCCTGTGACCATGATTTTAGTGCTTATAAAAAGATTGCAGGGTAAATAGAAACAGAAAAATAGGAAATTACATTTGAAAGCTTTGTTTGTTATCTCATAATGTTGTAATAGCTAGAAGAAACAAAAAAGATTTGAAAGATTGGCACAGCAAGGGAGCTTTGCAATCTACTGAAATGAAAAATTCTCACCAGTATCATATACATAGGGGTGGAACAGATAGGCCATTCAAAACAGTTTTCATCCATTTTTAAGGTGGGACATTTAGATGATGCACACCTCCAAAGCGGGTAGAAACCAGACTGCAGCTGCACTCTGGGGATAAAAACTGGAGCAAACATAATCTGGAATAGTTCGCCTTAGCGTGGAAGATGTGCACCTTAGTATAAATGCCCCAATGTGAATGTGAGGCTGCAAAGCAAAGATATGAGAGTGCGCCAACTCCAGTGGATGTAATTGCAACATACATAAACCAGATAGTCCAACAAGAGGCATGGGGTGAAGGGGTTTCCAGGGGGCATGTATGGGGGACCTCCATGATTGTGTTTCACCAATGTATACACTGTGCACCAATGCCCTGTACTGGCAGAGCATTGCACATGCGATTATTTGGCTGATCAAAGAAGAGGCCATGCAATGGGATGGCATCTAGGTGGGCAGGGGGAGGAACCTGGAGGTTGCTGGAGATCCATTTGTGTGACATTGCGCATGCATTGTGGGGAGGCAACAACAACAACAAAAATACCCAGCCATAGGCTTGCTCTTCTGGGCAAGACACTGCACTAAAGAACCACCATGACCAACTGTTCAATAATTAGAAGCTTTAGGCTCGTTTGACATCATGTCTCATCATGTTCTCTTTCACCACCCCATAATAGGTTGTGATACAATCTCTGAACCATATAGGAAGGAGAGAAGAATAAAAGGAGATAGTCTTTGAATGTCTTCATAGAAATGTTGATCCTTGTGAGGACATAGATGTTTTTAATAACCTGAATTCAAAGCCAGATAGAAGTTACTACAGTTGAGAAAGTATCCCTTATGGCCACAAACTGGAGTACCATACATACAAAAGGAGTATCACTGGCTATCACATGGAAAATTCAGCCTTGCACTAGAGCAAAGCAGAACAGCCTGAGAGTTTTCTGGCAGCCCCTGCAGTAGCATGGTTTGACGGTGGTAGTCTAAATCCCATTCCAATAGAAACTGGAGCTTCCAAGAACAACCAAATATTCTTATGCAGTTTTCATTTTAGGATCCATGATCATTCCCTTGTTTCTAATTAAGTATCTTCTGGTTCAATATAATAAAATTTTGAATGCCAGTTACTTGGATATCATGTGTAGTGTGATATATATGCTGAGCTCAGCAGAGACAAAATAATAATAAAAATAAAAAGTATACTGAAAGCACAAAGAAAGAAAACCACCAATACATACTGTATATCTCTGTCAAGGGTTACTATCACTTTTAGTATTTGAACTTGAGATTTTAACACACAAATGGTGAAATAGGATTCTGGATTATTATTATTATTATTATTATTATTATAGAATTTTGTTAGCATTTAAAATTAACAGTCCAAAATGGCTTTCTGAATTCACTGCAGTTTTGGAGATTTCTGACCATTTTTATTATCACCTATTTAATGTAATTTTTTAAGGGCAGGAAACAATTATAGAAAATTCAAGTTTTTTTCTGAGTAAGCACATGGACTGAAAACCTTTAAAACTTTAAAAGCAAAGACACAGATTATATAATTGGAATCCAAATACTGAACACCCCAACATTCTGTAATTATCTGTCTCCAAATATTTCCTTAAAATGGCAAGTGAGAGTAACATTATTTTTAACCTACACATACATTTTAAAAGGTGAATTCAATACCAAAATCATTTAGTTTATTCAGATGATTCTAAATTCCAATATAATAAATTTCACTAACTTGAAGTTGTACATATGCCCATATGTGAATTTTTGCTACTTTAAGTTTAACAAAATATCTATTAGTGACCTATGAACTACAGATCAAACAGTAGTATAATTAATTCTATTTGGGAAGCAGATTTATGATTACTGTACTAGATAAATCTGACAAAAATCAAGTAACTGTAATAAAGAATTAAAGACACAAAGTTGTATTTGACAGGTTGTTCTAACAGAACATGGATTTAGATTCTAACAGAACCGGATTTAGCTATTAATTTGTGAAGACTGATTATTGGTAAGGGGGATTAAATCATTGTGACTGTCATTGGGAATTGATAAGAAATTGGTTCCAATATTTTCAATTCACTGAAAGACTAAAATTAGACAAAATGGAAGGATTACAAGAAAAAAAAACACAGAATAAGCTGACATACTGTTTAAAAATGAAAACAAATTACTATCAAATATTTATAAATATCTCCTAAAACTCCATACAGAGAACAAACTAATTAAAGAGAATATGATAAAATGGTCAAAAAATTTTGGATATTCGTTAGACTTAAAGCAATGGGAAACAACATGGACCAAATGACTTAATTTTATACGAAATGTCAAGATCTACAGGAAAATTATTACAAAATATTTTACCAATGGTATCTGACCCCAGATACATTAAACAAAATATATGGTAATATAAGTAAATTGATGCTGGAAATGTAATAAAGAAAAAAGAACACTCTACCATATATGGTGGAGCTGTGAAAAAGTCAAAACATATTGGGAAAGTATAAGGAATACAATAAATAAAATCCTTCAAATAAAGTTAAAACTTAAACCTGAAATCTTTTTATTCAATATGATTGATGAACAGAAGGAAAAGACTAATGGAAGATTGCTGTTCCATTTAGTTGTGGCAGGAAGAATATACCTGCACTAAAAGAATGGGAACAGACGTTACATGAGATAATTGACATGGATAAGTTAAAGAGAAGCCTGGACTATGAAAACTCTGAGAAATATAGGGAGGAATGGGGCAAAGTGATAGAATATTTGATAAATACAGGAGATAAGGCAATAAAAATAAGGTGCAGTAACACGTAGCAAACACAATATCATTTTACAAAGTCAAATACAGTTACTATTATTTGTATACATTCAGATTATTATATAGGAAACAGAAAGATTTAAATTTTTTCTATGTATATTACAGATGAGATCAAATGAAGTAAAATTTGCTTGTACGGAAACTATTATATATACTTGAACAATCAGAATATATACACTATGAAGTCGATAGATAAATGACAAGGGAAAATGTAAAATACAAGAAACGATTGAAAAGGAAAATAATAACAGGGAAGAGTTGATACACAGGTGTGGAATCTAGACAATGGATAAAATATATATAAAACAGTAAGACAAAATACATAGAGAGCAACCTAGATGTTAGAAAATAAGGAGCTCACATGTATGTCTATATACATTTATTTGTTTGTTTTGTTTTTTTCTGTCTGGTGAGGAGTGGGATAAATCTCAAATTTTACTTTTAAGCTGGAGACAATCTAAATGGTTACATTTTTTTCTTTTTCTTTTTTTACTCTTTGATAAGATGACAACATTGTATGTTTTTATGATGTTTGTATGTACTGTGAGTGTAAATTTTAAAAAAAGTCCTGCTTTGGTTCCTTTGTGGATGCACAGAACTTTGGCGACAGTGTATATGTGCTAAATTTCATCTACAGTGTGCTCTCCATATTCACTGGGGTTAAGAGAGCAGGACTCCTGTGAAAATGGAAAAACCACCAATAAAAAAAAATCTTGTTTCTTTTAACCTGAGAGAACATATCTCTAGGAATTTCTAGGTCCTCCAACACAACTCTGTGGTCAACATCTGCCTAAAGCTGAGCACAGAATTGCGTTGGAGGACCTACAAATGTCTAAAGAAGTATTCTTTCTAGGAATCTTTAGGTTCTCCAGTGCAACTTCTGGCTAAAGTTGACCACAGATTGTGCTGAAAGATCTAGAGAATCCTAGAGACAACATACTAATTAAATCCATATAATCAAAGCCACAAATGTCAAAGCTACAAATGTGGAGGGCTGACTGTAATTTGTTATACTGTTGTTAAAAATATCATGGGACTTAAATTGTTATTGTGTTTGTAATATTTACATAGAGTTGGCCCAAGAGAATCCAGAAAGAGATACACAAACAGAACTTCTTGTCATATGAATGCCCACTAAGTAGTAAATCCTGCTCAATTCAGTGGACCTTACTCCCAGGTACATGTACAGTGGACCCTTCCCTTACGTGGGGGAATCTGTTCCGGACCCCCTCCCCCCCCATAAGGGAAAAAGGATGTATGCACACACCTCATTGAAAATAATGGGGTGCAAGCCCCCAGCACGGTGTATGCACCATTGTTCCCTCCCCCTTGGGCTTGGCTTCCATGTAGGCCAGAAGCCGCATATGGTGCATCCACGTATGGCATGGGCACACTGTATATAAGTTTGCAGCTAAAAGATTTCATCAGCAGAATTGTCAAAGTGACTATCAGGAACAGGAGTTTCAGGTCTCTTGCATGCATTCAAATCAAAAGAACTTTAGTTATGTGCACAGAGAGTGAGAGAGAAAATAGAGTAGTCAGTTTACAGCATGGAAGGAAGGGGCAGGCAAAAAATTAAGAGGCAAATTTGAGAGATCTTTTTCTCTCTTCCCTCAATTTCTCTCTCATACACTTCAGTTCTCCACAATCTGTCTTCAGCTGTTTACATTCCTCCTCTCAGGCAGGCAGAGTTGCTTTTTCTTTTTTTAAGAAACAAAAAGTCAACACTGAACTTTCTGAATCTCTTCTTCTTGAGGGTGGAACAAATAATGGGGTAAATATCTTATGAATCATCCTATTGGAATATTGAATGTAGTTAGTTAAACCTTGCTGGGGGATTGGACAAATGAATTAGCACATAATTAGTTCAATTGTGTTCAATACCAGATATTGGAAACTACTAGTTATATTTAGTAGGCTACATGCTAATTCATTTCTTCATTTCTCCAGAAACAAACTGACTCGTTAGGTTTTACTGTACAGTGCAATGAATTAGCATACAGGCAGTTAAATTTAACCAGTTATTTCCAAGGTCAGAATCCTAAATTTCATTTCTTGGCTAAATAAGACTGCAATCAATTGAGACTCAGTGACACAAAGATGGTTAGCATTTCAGCCAAGGAGGATTAAATTTCTGATAATTTTACTTTAGTATGGACTAGCTGAAATGGGATGGTCAGATATAATAACATTATCAAAAGTTGTATAAGAATCAAAGGAATTGCTTTTTACTGAATTAGGCCATTAGTCATTCCCATTCTGTCCATTTTGATTGTCAATGATGTTACAAGGCCCCAGTGAGGCATTTCCAACATGAAACACTCTGAATCAGAGACTGTGCATTGAAGCTGGAACATTCCATACACAAACCCTGCACTATCTCATATCTCCTGAGTTGTAAATCATAAAACTAAAGCATAAACCAGAGTTTTCTTTTTGAAAGCTCTGACCCTGGTCCAAAACACTTGCTCAGAGCAACAGGTTGCATGTATTCTACTTTACACATATGTTTATCTTTCTTTGTGTATGGAATGTCCCAGCTTTAATGCACAATTTCTAATTCAGAGCTGCTACTGGCTGGTATTATCTTATTGGAGAGCCCTAGGAAACTAAATTTGATGCTAACAACACTGACTATAAGTTCATTGTGAAGCTTACTCTGTCCAGGAAATATTCTTAGTAGCAAAATATCATATTTCTTTATTCTTTTAAAAAAACTTTGAATATTTTAAGCACATGTGACACAAATTATTTGGACAGTCCTTTTACAAAATATAAATATGTGCTTTGTACTCTGTAGACAATTGGACAGAAAGATTTAAAGTCTTCTTTTGTAGTCCTGCCTCCTCACATTCCCATAACTATGAATTTGAAATGCTCCTTTAATTCCCATTATTTTATCAATAACAACTCTGAACATCTGTTTCCAATAATCTGGTGTGAATATCATCTGAGAATTCTGAGCTAGAAAGGTCGTGCCCAGAGCCACAATCAGCAAGAATGCTTATGTTTTCAAATTAATGTGAAGTGACCCAATAACCCCCATTCCTTTTATCCATGGGCATCCAATGAAGTAAAGTATGCATTCATTTACCAACTTCAAATAGATGTTAATCATGCTATCTGAAAAACTTCATAAAAATTATACTAGCAAAATTTGCAATCAAATCAGTCATTTCAAAATCAGCACCTGCATGTGTGCATCTAATAGCTAACCATTCTCTGAAAAATATGTGTAATTGTAGTAGCAACATAAACTGAAGCTGTAGCCTTTCACAAGATCAAGACAAGATAGATGACAACCTGTAACGGTGTATCTTAGGGCTCCATGACTTCAGTTTGGAATTCGGTTGCTTGTATTTGCAGTAAATTAAAGAAAGCTGAACCCATCTAGAGAAAAAAAACAGCAAATCAAATTATCTTCTTTTTGCCTATAAGGTATATATGATGGAGCCTTTTTTGCATGTCATGCAGAATTTTATATATAGGCATACTGAAGTTATACATGTAAATGATCTTGCATAATAATAAAATAACACACAGCTCATTGTATACTTAATAGCATTAATATCAACATGCTGTGATGGTTCCAAAATCAAGATTCTAATAAAAACTTTAAAATTCTAGAAAATTGTATTACTTCATATTCACAATATTAAGAAAAATAAGATGGGAAATACATTAATAAACACATCATAATAAAGTTAGAATATTATTACAATAAAAATTTAAAATATCTTTAAAATATTACCTTTCCTTCAACATGTGCTAATCAATAATATGCTGCACCTCTTGATGAGCATTTGTTAAAACAGAGCATTAACAGAATTACAGATTCTGATTTCCAATTCAAAGCTGCAAAATGTCCAGCTAGATTTACACCCTCATATCATTCATACTGTTAATCACATTTTTATGTATGTGAGGGTGAGTATTACAAACGTGTGAACCTCATAAGGTTCAACATATTTGGTTAGGTTCAGATAAGCACCCAAAAATTACACATCTTATGCTCCATTTTCAGAAATGCTCATTATGAAGCGGTGCAGCATGTTATCAGTTTCATACATGCTGAAGAAATTATGATATCTTACTTTAAATTCCAACTATATAATATAATATCTTCTCATCTTATTTTCCTAAATATTGGGTGCTTATCTGAACCTTACCAAATCTATGAACCTCCCACCTATCAAGGGAAAAACAGGTTGTTGTTTTTCCTTTCAGGGACTTGTGTATAACCTCTATCCCAGCTGCCAACTAGCCTCATAATCATGTCCTGCATTGTAAACCAGCTATTCCTTCCCCTTGAATATTAATGAAAACAAAAACTGGAGTCAAAATTACCAAGGCTGTGCTTCAGACTATAATTTTTATCTGTAGAATATCCTTAGTACTTTTAAAGATGTCCGACACACAAAAAAACCTTTGCAGCAGTCTGGAAATTCAGAGTTAGGAAACAAGAGACAAATAAAAAGACTACTAGACATGGGCAGGGGAAAAATACGGCTCTCAGTAAAACCAATCATTCAAGCACAGACATAGTTAATTAAAATGGTGGCATAACCTTTTGGCCATTTTGAGAATGATCTAGCATTATCAAGAATGCTAAAAACACTGTTAGACAGAAAAAACCCTATGCAAACAATTGAGGAAATTATTCCATATCTTATATTATTACTTATTTTATATTTATAATTATATTTACAATGAGTTCTACCTAATTGTCATTAATCCTCTGACAAGAGATCTCTGTCAGTAATATTGTAAAGGAGACAGTTTTGTGAGGGAGTTGGCCAGTTTATCATATCTCCTTTCTGGTTCCCAGTCAGCACACAGAGCTTTGCAAAACTCCCTCCCCCATTCACATGGTCATCCACTCACCCTGGCCTTAGGCAACATCTTTCGTCCTGTCTTTGTCCCTCAATGACAACAGTTAAAACTGAACATATCACTTTCTCACCATACCCATAACCATAGCCATATGGCTATACATACAGACTGAACATAAAGGTCCTTCCTGGGCACCAGTTTGCTCCATGCATCTGGATCTTAATTGCTTACATATATGCACTACATGATGTGTCTGAGATTAGTGGAGTTAATCAGATCCTTTCATACTGCTGAAATTGAAATCTGCATTATGTGCACCTTTTTCCTTACTGTATGTGCTCATTTCCACTGTGTGAGCCATTTTCCCTGCAGGAGTGGGTAATCTATATCCTTAAAGGCCAGATACCCTAAAGGAGAGCATTTTAAGGGGTGCACACTCACCTTTTCTGTATCAGGACTAGCACCATTCTACACTATCTGTCTTACGTTCTTACACATATTCCCTTCCACTCAAACACCTCTTTCACCCTAGATAAACATATACTGCCTTCCAACACTCTCACCCCAGACATGCCATCCACGCAAAATATTTCATCCAAGCCCACTTACACGGTCCATCTACCTCCTACACCCTACTGATATCACATCCTGCACAATTCTCCTTCTTACACAAAACAACACTCTATTCCATAGAAGCAAATGTACCAATCAAAACTATATTTTCCCCAGAACATCATCTCCATCCATAAGTTATGATCTCACAGCCCAGAGAAAAGGGCTAGCTTTGGAAGTGCATGTCTGGGTCTGGAACGTTTACCCTAATGGAAACATCTCTCTTTTTTGTTCTGTCTTGAAGGTTACCACTCTGTGCTGCCAGGTGGCCTTGCCATAGTCCAGTTCTGCACCTCAAGAAGGGAATTAATGAACTAGTCACTTCTTTAAAAGGTAAAAACAGAGTTGCCTTTCCTTTCTACTTTGTTCTTACCTGAAATGCTAAGCTTTAAAACTGACATTTAAACTGAGTGCCACATGAGGGGAAGGGAACAGGTACACAGTTTGTTTCCAGAGAATACGGAAAGAGAAATACTGTTTTGCTTCCTAAGATACTACAATAGTCACAGCTACAGGGAGATGTATAATTTCTAGATTTTACAGTCAAGTTACTGTTATGGGATCCTGACAATTGGTCTTTAGGGAATGATAGTTAGAATTTTCAGCTAAAGAGCTCCAGTGCCTCACAAAACTACATAGCCCAGGATTCCATAAGATATTGCTATGGCTGTTAAACTGAATCATGGTGCTGTAATTCTGAAGAATAAAAGTGTCCTCATAGTGTACCTGGTAATATAATCCTTACAATGGGTAGACTACACATAGCCCATGGCTCTTTTTGAGGTTCTTGGGGGTCCCTCAGCTGCTACAATTTGGTGATGTAGTATAGTAGCAGCAATACCTTTAAGACAGCTGTCTACCTTTAAGACAGCTGATCTCATCGCCTCCCCCGTCATTAATTGTACTATTAACATGAGCACCATTGTATAGCTTTATTGGAATGACACAGTTTTTATTGTTGTATATATGTTTTTAATCTGTATAGATGTTGGGAACCGCCCTGATCTTTGGAAGGGCGGTATACAAATAAAATATTATTATTATTATTATTATTATTATTATGCTTATGCAGTGTGCATACTGTCCTAGAAATCTTTCTGAAGTGCTAACAGACTACAAAACAAGGTGTGCATCGATTGAATCCCTAATAGAATCATAGAGCTGGAAAAAACCACAAGGGCCCTCCAGTCAAACCCCTTGCCATGCAGGAACTCCCAATCAAAGCATCCCTGACAGATGGCCATCCAGCCTCTGCTTAAAGACCTCTAAGGAAGGAGACTCCACTACACTCTGAGGGAGTCTGTTCCACTGTCGAACAGCCCTTACTGTCAGGAAGTTCCTCCTAATGTTGAGGTGGAATCTCTTTTCCTGCAATTTGTATCCATTGTCTCTGGAGCAGCAGAAAACAAGCTTGCTCCCTCCTCAATATGACATCCCTTCAACTATTTAAACAGGGCTATCATATCACCTCTTAACCTTCTCTTCTCCAGGTTAAACATCCCCAGTTCCCTAAGGCATTCCTCATAGGGCATGGCTTCCAGACCCTTCACCATCTTAGTTGCCTTCCTTTGGACATGCTCCAGTTTCTCCACATCCTTTTTGAATTGTGGTGCCCAGAACTGGACACAGTATTCCAGGTGGGGCCTGACCAAAGCAGAATAGAGTGGCACTATTACTTCCCTTGATCTAGACACTATACTTCTATTGATACAGCCTAAAATTACATTGGTTTATTTAGCTACTGCATCACACTGTTGACTCATGTTCAACTTATGGTCTACTTGGACTCCTAGATCCCTTTCACACGTAGTTTCCTTCAGCCAGGTGTCCCCCATTTCATATCTGTGCATTTCATTTTTACGCCCTAAGTGCAGTACCTTACATTTCTTTGCGTTGAATTTCATTTTGTTAGCATGGGCCCAGCTTTCTAGTCTATTCAGGTCATTTTCAATTTTGATCCTGTCCTCTGGGGTATTAGCTACTCCTCCTAGTTTAGTGTCATCCACAAATTTGATAAGTATGCCCCCAATTCTGTCATCCAAATCATTAATAAAGATGTTGAATAGCACTGGGCCCAGGGCAGAGCCCTGTGGGACCATACTTGTCACTTCTTTCCAGGTTGAAAAGGAGCCATTGTTGAGCACCCTTTTGGTTCTGCCAGTCAACCAATTACAAATCCATGTAACAGTTAACTTGTTTAGCCCACATTTTACAAGCTTGTTTGCAACAATGTCATGGGGAACTTTGTCAGAGGCCTTACTGAAATCAAGATATACTATGTCCACAGCATTCCCTTCATCTACCAAGCTGGTAATTTTATTTTTAAAAAAGTGACCAGGTTTGTCTGGCATGACTTGTTTCTCTGAAGCCCATGTTGACTTTTTGTGATTATGGCATTGGCTTCTAAATGTTCACAGACTCTCTGCTTAATGATCCGCTCTAGAATCTTTCCTGGAATTGATGTCAGACTAACTGGACAATGATTGTTGGGATCCTCTTTTTTCCCCTTTTTGAAGATGGGGACAACGTTTGCCCTCCTCCAGTCTGCTGGGACTTCTCCTGTTCTCCAGGAGTTCTCAAAGATTATTGCCAGTGGTTCCGATATTACATTTGCCAGTGTGTCAGAGACACAGTAGAAAGATAAAGCCATCTCCCTAGCAGTCTCTACATTAGGCTCACACAGAGTTTACAATTTAATTTGCTATAGAAAGATATGCAAAATATTTGAATAAAACTTTTAGAATTTATTTTATAAAAATTAAAAAAATGTATGAAGTTTTAACTGCTTTGTTAATTATAGATTGCCGAAATGCTTCTTTAATGAAAATCAATAAAAATAATCTTTAAAAATTCAAGTGAAAGGATTGCACTTTACTTTCTATTAATATAGATGGAGGAAGGCAAATGCAAACCCCCTTCTGAACAAATCTTGAGGTGAAAACCCAATGATGGGGTCACCTTAGAGTCACCATAAGTTGGAAATGACTTGAAGTTACAAAACAACGAATTTATATGGGGTGGGAGAGTTTTCACCAAATGTCACCAGTTCTGATAGGCACCATATCTGGTTATTTATACAGTATTATATAACACTATAATACTTTATATAGTACTTAATACAGAGAGCATGGATAACCACAAATAGTAATAGTATATATGCAGAAAGAGATGGGTGGAGATGTTTCATCATTCCAGGAGTAACCAGCTTCTCCTCTTGAGAAGTTTCTGTTTCACAGATAGTAAAGTAGGAAGTCCTAAGCAGGAACTCAAGAGATCAAAGCTGTTTGAAAGATGTTGTTTATTCATGCTCTCTGTATCAGTGCCTAATATGTGACCCAAGCTGCCTCACAACATAGATTATGAACAAAATATACCTAAAATCAAATCATAATCATAAAAACCTTTTAAAAGCAATTACACTATCTTATCAAAAACAGCAATAATTTAAATCCGTTTGAAAACATTTGAAACATAGCAGCACACACACACAGTCAATAACTAAAATCATTCTAAATAAAAAGGCCTTGGACGGCTAGTGGAAAGACAGCAAAGCAAGGGACAGCCTAGCCCACCTTGAGAGGGGGTTCTTCAGCCTGGAAACAATCACTGAGAAGGCCCTTTTCTATATCCTCAATGAACATGCCTACAGTGCTGGTGAGACTAAGAGAAAGTACGTTCCTTCTCATTCTGCCACCCAACACCCACAATTCAGCACCAGACAAAACTTGTACCTGCCTTGAACGGACAGTCCCTTCACCCTTCCATCCCAACAAACAAAGGAAAGTATGCAGCACTCATCTTTTTATAATTTTTTGGGGTGCCAGCCCTATTAAATCTCATTTCCTCTATCCCTCTTTATAATGTGCCCACAGCAGTCTTTTTCTTTCTTTTTTTAAAATAATTCTTATTCAGCCAGCCATCTCTCCAGTCTTATACACGTATTATAACTGTTCTATACTTCTTCTATAACAGTCCTTTTCTACCTAATGGATAGGTGAGCTGTTGCTCAAAGCATCTTCACTATCCCTTCAACTTGATCCACAGCCTAAATGCTAAAGATCTTGTAGCCTTGTCTGGTACTGGGCTTCAGAGTTTAAAGAAAGTAATACAATCGGCAGCATTGGGGGGGGGGGAGAGTACTTTGAGAAATACTTTTAGCCTATGAAATGGTGGAAAGGTTGTCCGTTCTCCCCAGGTATCAGTTCTGTGCACTTGCTTGGTCATCTTTGTTTCCTACTATAACATGTATTGGAAACTTAAAAAAAAAAAAAAAAAAAGACAATCCAGCCACTGAAAAGATATAAGTCCCCATATCTTTTTCCCTCCTGCTCAGATGATTTTCACTTTAAAATGTCACAAGGAGAAAAAGCTGAAAACAGCTCCACTAAAATCAAACTGCAACAATTTGATTATTGCTTTAAAAGGTAAATTATTGTATTAAAAGGTTAAAAAGGGATACTAAGTGAAGAGTTCAAAGCCAAAGTTATTTATGTAACAGTGTGTTATATCAAGATTGAGGAAATGGTCACAAGATTGGTCTATGACCATAAATAAAATATAATAATCATATTGAGGAGAGCCAGGTTAAAACTTCTCACAGCCATAAAGCTTACTCAGCTTGTGCTAGTCACTATCATTGTAAAAATAATGCAGTTTGACACCATTTTAAATGTTGTAGCTCCATCCTATGGAATCTTAGGATTTGTAGTTTTACAAGCTCTTGACCCTTCTCTGTCAAAGAGACTGGTGAGCTGGTGTCTCACAAAACTATAAATCCCAGAATTGTGTAAGATAGAACCATGGCAGTTAAAGTGGTGTCAAGCTGCATTACTGCTAAAGTGCAGATGCACTCAACCTATTCAACCTATTCACATGGCTGTTGAAGGGTAAAATGAGGTAGGGATGAGTAAGGTTGAAGAAACATGTACACTCACTTGAAAGCCATGGAAGAATGGCTGGAAATAAATTTAGTAAATGAGTAAATAGATGCCAAATGTAAGTCACCAAACAGACTCCCAGAATAACATGTAACATGTAATGCTGAACACAAGGACCTGCATCTGAGTAGAATGTCTCAGAAGCCCCCATGTACAGTCCCATGCTCACAGCTCTCTAAAGTCTATCCAATGAATACAACTATACAACATTCTCAATACAACACTGAACATGTAGATTAAAAAGAGCTCAATGAAAAGAATGATTAGCTTCCTCAATGGCAATGTACATGTTACCAACTCTTCACTGAAAATCTGATAACAATACACCTTGTGTTGATACCTCATATGACAAAGGTATGATAAAGATAAATATCTGCTATCCTTGGTATTGAATTAATACTAAAAATCAGATGACTACAGCAAAAGAAGATAGAAAAATATCAATGTATGTGGACATAACATAAAGAAAAAAAGGGAAGCAGAAGAGCAGAAAGAAGGGGATTTTAAATAGAAAGAATCAAAATTTCTTTGCTTAGAAATCAAGAACAAAAGACCTAACCAATCAGCCAGCCAACCACACAAAAAATTTAAATCCATCACTATAAGAGCTGCCAAGAGTCATCCCAAGAATAATATTGTACTTATCACCCCGGGGATATTAAAAATTATTTCCCTCTATACTACAACTCTACCAGATGTGATTAGTGCAAATGATTTAGTAAATTATTATATAGAAGACTTTTTAGACTTGACTAAACATATGTTTTTTTAAAAAATCCTTTATTTAAAATGTATATAAAATAATATATAACTTGGCAACAAAAACCTACAAAATGTATTTTAATACCATTTTCATATTTAAACCAAGATGATGACTGATACTGTAAAAAAGTATAACTGATGTTTTAGCCTACAAAAATATTCCACCAATTTTCTGAATTAAAATATGCCCTTATATTATTAAAAACTATTTTAAAGTGTATACACTCTTATTACACTATTAGTATGAAATAACAGTACTCATATTTAATAGAAAAAAGGTAAGGAAAGATTTCTGCAACTTCGTTTGGTTAATTTTCCTCTGTCTAACTCCTCTTTAACAACAGTAATTACTACTGTTGTTATCTTTATGTTCTAATCACTATTTCTTAATACTAGGAAGAAATAATACTGAAAAGTATTATTTGTTACATAATATTGTAATCATACAATATTACAGAGCTTATCACTCAGCATAAGCTTTCCGACTTCTAAAAAGTGCTGTAGGAGCACAGCTGGGAACCAGGCTGATGGTGACTGGCGATTCAACAGTGATTTAGTGTGTGATAATCCCACCTCCCTCCTGCGTCCCAGCTCCAGCTTGAGAGGCTGGAGCCAGTTTAAAATGCTGAGCGATAAGCTCCTACAATAAAATCACTGAAAAACTGTGTTTAGCATATAATGAAAGTGTTATCATGAGCTATATATCTGAAAGTTTAATATCACAGTAACCTGGTCTACCAGACATTAGCAGCAATTTCTCAGCTAACCAAAGAATGGAATGAATGTTATGAGTTGGTTGAAGCTTTGAAATCATCCATCTGAATTGGAATAAAATTTGTCAGCCCAATCTAAGTCACACATATGAGAAAATAATATATACAAATGACTCAAGCAAAAGATGCAGCATAAATACCCTTTGTTCCTTATTTTAAAAAGTGCTACCATGCAAATTACTAATGGAAAGCTACGTCACTGCTAAACATTTATATCATGAAGAAACTTCTACAAATGATTAAGGAGAACACATTAAACTTCTTACCCCATATTTACACTGACGCGATGTTGCTCCATACTGGAAACGACACTGTTCATCAGCATCATACACCTGACCTGGGGCCACTGCAGGATAAAGAAAGTCACGCTTGGGAGGCTCATTATCAAGGCAAGTACCACGGCCTGAACTGTTCAAGATAAAGGACCAAAGAAATTATAAAAACTATTAATTTGTTATTGAAAGCAAAATACATACCTGTCTCTTCCATGAAACAGGTTTTACAAATAAAACACTCGGAAAAGATCCACTCAGCTTATAGCATCCAAACTTCAGAAACAATCCAGTTTGACATCATTTTAACTGCCATAGTTGAATGTGATGGAATTCTGGGAACAGTAGTTTTGTAAGACATTCAGCCTTTTCTGTCACAGAGCTTTGGTGTCACAACAAACTACAGTTCCCAGAATTTCACAGAGTTGAGCCATGGCAGTTAAACTGGTGTGAAACTGGATTATTTCTGCAATGTGGATGCAGCTGAGGAAGAAATTTAAAGAATGATTTTCCCCCCATTGCTTAGTATCCTAACGTTGGAAAGGAAAATTATATGCACTAAGATTATCAGTCAGAAACATCCCGGGTAATAAACTTTCAGACCCCAAACAAAAGACCCATAGTGATGTCACATGGAGTGGGCCCCAGAAATGCTATAGGAGTGGCCTCTGATGATAATACAGAGGGGGGGTTCCTGTCGGTGTCATTGAGCTTGACACATCAGCAACAACTGCTTAGAGCATTTCATTCGAACAAAAACAGGGAGTATAGCATATGAGAAAACATCTCTCTTGTTGAACAACAGGCAAGAGTAATCATTGCAGAGAAATATTGAGCTACCCAGCACTTGTTTTCATAGAAGTCAATGGATATGGTATAGGTATATGGTATAGGAACAGCTTGATCAAGGCATAGAATGAGTGTACAGCTCAGCTACCATGTTTCCCCAAAAATAAGACAGTGTCTTATATTATTTTTTGCTTCCAAAGATGTGTTAGGTCTTATTTTCCGGGGCTGTCTTATTTTTTTTCCCATGAAGCTGAACCAAAAAAATGAACATTTATTATATACTGTAAATATATTTATGTATTACTTTGCTAGGTCTTACTTTCAGGGGAGGCCTTATATTTAGCAATTCAGCAAAACCTCTACTAGGTGTTATCTTCAGAGGATTATTATTTTTGGGGAAACAGGGTATGACACAAAACAAATTGCATTTCTTTATGGAAATATCCACTCTGCACCTTCTGAGAGTGCCACAGAGGAAAAAAGGGGAGAAATGCATACAAGATCATGCTTACACAGAGAAAACAAAAATCATACAAAACCATGCATATAGCTGAAAAGTGTACAGAAACAATATTTACATCTTACATCTCACAGAATACTCAAATCAAATGCATACATTATTAAAATGAAAACCACAATAAGTACATTTAAAAAAACCGTGGACAAAAATATGGGTTAATTTCCATGTGGGAGAGAAATGAATCACTTGTGGCACAAGTGTAGAAAAACAAAATCCCTGTAGAAGGTGGAGAAATTCCACAAGAATGAGACTCACTAATTTTCAGATCCCTAGGCTGAGCTCTAAACTCTGTTTCAGACTTTATGTACTGTTCAGGCTTTTTGCTGAGAATTTTCTCTGAACATAGGCCTGAAACACAAAGGCCAAAAGAAACAGCTTCTAGCCATGTTGGCGGCACGCCGTTTATACCATGTATAAACCATATACCAACGCGGCTGGAAGCCACACCAAAACTTTGCTTTGCTTCTTTAGACAAGATCAAAAAGGAGCTGGGATAATCCGAATTCTGGTGCCTTGGCTTGGGTCTGCCACTGGCAGCTCGTTTTTAGAGTAGGACCCAATCCACTTGTAGCCTTAGCAGCCTTGGGCCACAGAAAGGGAATAATAGATGTCAGTCTGAATTACAAGCTGGTTAAAATTTGAACTAAAAAGCAGAGCAATTGGATTGTCACATTACTTGTTCTCATGTACTTGTGATTTTTTTTTAAAAAAATGCATTGTTAGGATGTTCTGAATGTATATAGACTTCAATTGATAAACACATTTATAAGGAAGGAAGCCCACTGAGTACAAAAGGGTCTACTTTTGAGTGAATATACATAAGACTGATCATTTATGTATTTATTAATTTTATATAGTCACGTTATATATAAAACATAATAAACGTTTTTAGTTACATGCAAGTTTACACGTCCAAAAAATTCTCATGCCAACATTATTCTAAAATTTTGTAAGTATTCCAGTACATGTTATAGTCTGCATATCCACTAATATTTTTACTATCTAAATACACAACTTTGCCAGGGGTAGAAATTCCATAATTTCCCCATTTCAGTGTTTTCTCTTTCCCTCTAGTTTCTGAAAATATTGCAACTCTAAAATATATTGCTGATATGGATAATAAGTTTAGTTTAACTTTCAAAGCAGAAACTAAGAACTCACGGTCAGAGACACTTGCATTGTAATTCAGTATTTTACCTTGGATGTAGTGAGCTTTAGCTTCCTAGCAAGTACTTCCTTTGCAGCTATCTCAATATTATTGTTGGAAGCAGAGTATGACACAGATATGGGGTAGAGTTGTGCTATTTGTTCTTAGTGATGCAACAATAAGCAATATTTAGTAGGCACGCCATCTTCCAGGCAATAGTGCCCCCCAAGCTGGGGGGAAATGTATTTAGCAATATATTGTGATTTGAATGCTGGGGAAACAGACCCTTGACTGAGGCTTTCTGGAATCTATGCTTCAGACTGCACTTTTTGTGTGTGTGGAATTCAAAGATATAGCTGTGTTAGTCTGTATAATCAGTATATAGACAGCTCTTGTAGCACCTTAGAGACTAACAGGAAGAAAGAAGTTGGCAGCATGAGCTTTCGTAAACTAAAGTCTACTTGTGCATTGTGGGGTATAAACTGATCATCTGGAAAGACCAACCTTTTCCTTCAGCCTATTACTTTTTGGCATAATTTCAGTGGTGCCAAGAAGCTGAGATTCCCACTTTGATGGGAGCTGTGAAAGGATGGAGACGAAGTGTCCTTTTGCCAGCTGTGGGAGGATGAAGATAGAGGGCCACCATCTTCTGCACCTGGCATGCATGTCCTTCCCAGGTCTCAGCCCAGAAAGTTCAGTGTAAATGCTGGAAATAGCCAGCCAGTTAGGAGCTAATTGGACTCCCCAGCACAGATGCCGGAAGCAGAAATCTTCAGTGCAGTCTGCTGGGAAGCATGTAACCACTTCCCAGCTAAGACAGTGGCCAATCTTTCTTCCCCTGCTCTCTCCCTTCTCTTCATTTGTACATGAGAGCTCTGCATATGTTTTGTTATGGGGTAGCAATTTAATGTCTGGGTATTTTATTCTTGTCTGAAGTGACAGCTTAAGGATGGGGGGGGGGGAGTGGGGCCAGTATGGGGATTTCTTAAAGGGGGCTGGGAAGGCCCAGCTTGTGGAGAACAAATACTAATCCTAAAGTTAATTAGACAAAAAATAACTATACTTTCTGGATGTCAGTTAATGCTGAAAGCATTAAATAGTATGCACAACGCAATGACAAGAGAGAAAACATTCTTGCTCCAGCACATGAAGAAATGATGTACAACGCAAAACAATTCATCATACATCTGAGTTAGCTATTCAGACATCCACCCACACCCACCAGGTTTTCACATTATTCTGGATGCAACCAACACATGTAAAAGAGAGCAAAATAATGAAGAGCTCTACCCAAGGCCTGGATTAGGATTTCCTGGATTAAGATGGGCATTACTATTAGCTTTGACAGAACCAATCACCTGACCAAGGCTTGATTGCTGTGGAAAGGCATCCTTCTTCACCAACAATGGATCAACAGTGTCAAGCCTGATAAGATCAACTATTTCTTTAACTGTAAAGAACATTATATACAGCAGCATATACACAACCATGTGCAAGTATTTCTAGATTAGGCTTTAGGAGTACATATTTTCTTTACCACTGTATCTAGCATATATTGATCCCAGCAGGGTATGACTGTGTGTGAATTCCACCCCCCCCAAAAAAAATCTCTCTTCAGAGACTACTTACTCTAAAAAACTGGTGATATAATCTCTGCTGCAGGCTGACCATGAGAAAGGGTTGGTGTTTGCTGTAATATGAGCTGCCATAAGTTTTGCTGCTTCATGACCTTTGGTCCCACAAGAATTTCCAATTCCATCATGGTTCATACCAAAACTGTTCAAAAGAATAGGGATGGGGGGTGTCTATTATTTTTAAATGGAACAGCTAACCATTGTAACATAAGATTCACACAGATACAATATTAAAAAAAATTAACTCAGTGAACAAAAACCAAACCAAATGAAATTTTATATAGCTATATAGATACATTTATAATTCGGTTCAATAGCTATTAGTGCTTCAAGTTTTACACAACTCTAACACTGTGCTACTATTCGCATATTTATTTTAGAAAAGCTCTGACATATCGAAGTTTAGCTCATTCTAAGCATTTTACTACATTTATAGCACAATACTACCCATGGACAAGTATCACTGTATTAAATAAGGCTTACTCCCAAAAGTCTGATTGCATAAAAAGGATACAAGGAACAGTGAACATTGTGGTTAGTAAACAACTGTATGGAAAAGCTAGGGAATATTTTATGAACTGAGATGATAAATTATAGACAGATTGAGTCTCCCTTATCCAGAATTCCGAAATATTCCAAAAACCAAAGCTTTTTTCATGGGTGGCTGAAACAGTGACACCTTTGGGTCCAATATACATAAATTTGGTTTCATGCACAGAATTATTTTAAATAATTGTATAAAATGATCATCAGGCTATCTTATAAGGTGCAATGAAACATAAATTAATTCTGTGTTTAGACTTGGGTTCCCACTCCAAAATAGTGTATTATGTACATATATGCAAATATAGGTATTCCAAATTTTTTTAAAAATCCGAAGTATATTGGATAAGGGAGATTCAACTGTACAAGAGACCAACAATACATCAGATTAAATGCACCACTTCCAAATCAATCTGTTGTTGTTGTTGTTTTTAATTAATTGAAATACTGTATAGGGGAGCCTATACGGCCCAAACACTGGGAGGGGGGACCTGCCATATGTATTACAAAGTAGGTAAAACTACCATCGGTGTGAATAGGACCTTTGTTTTCTATTACTATTTGCAATGCAGCATTGATTTTTTAAAAAACAACAACAACATTGATCCTGTTTTTTTAAAAAAAACACACACACACAAACAAGGTAATTGTGAAACACATACTGTATATACTCGCGTATAAGTCTAAAAATTTTAGTCCAAAAATTGACTCAGAAAACCTGATCCACGGGGCAATGTACTGTGCTTTAACTCTTATTTTTTTTAAAAAAAAGGAACAATTTTTTTAAAAAGTGAAAGGCAAGAATGTAATCTGTCCTGGAAGCACTGACCTCCCCCCCCACCCTTCTACTCTCTCATCCATGTAGCCTTTAGTGTGAGCACAAACAGTTATGTCAGCTGGAATTTTGTAAATACTTTGGCATCATTTTCCTTTGCTTCATTCATTAGATCTTTGTTACATGCCCCTAAGTTTTACCCTTGACTTATCCACGGGTCATATAAAAATCTACAATTTTGGCCTCAAAACCCGCCTTCAACTTATGTGTTAGGTAGACTTATAGTCAAGTATATACGATATTCCTCCTCCATATGCTATTGTCTTAATCTGGATTGGGTTCCCCAACCTGTTCCATTTTTTAAAAAAATATGATTTAACTACAAAAAAATTAATTTGACATTATATGCCGTTCAGCCCTTAGTTATAACAAAAAAGAATGTCGAAAAGCTCTGTGTGAAAGTTATGTACCACTTATTTGTCTGTACAAATCAAGAATACAAGAATTACAACCATATAAACAATCTAAAAATGTCAACCTTTAACAATTAATCTCTTATTCTAGCCATACTAATTCTTAAATACAGCCATGAATCCTTGAGATTCTAACCATTTCAGCTAGACACATCAGTTCTGCTGTCATAAGGACTATCATAGTCTGTGTTATTAAAATAGACTGACTCAATTCAAACACCACACTATGGCTTGCCCCAGTCATAGTCTAGATCTCAAATCATGGTTTCAGCTTCCAAATGTACAACAATTTCTTTTGATAGCTTTGCCTTTCTGTTCACACTCAGTTTCATGAATTCATAGGTCATTCTCATTTCCATGGTGAAACAATTTTTGCAGGTAGATAGATGGTTGTTGATTCAGACGTCTCTGGAGTACTGCTTTCTAGCCAAATGTCACCTGTCATGTACTTGTGCATTTCATTTTTCCTGCCTAGATTTAGTACTTTATTTTTTATGCCTCTTGAAATTATATTGTTTGTTTTGGCCCAGTACTCCAATCTATCAAGGTATTTTGAATTCTGATCCTGTCTGCTTCTCTTCCTCCATGCCATTTGGTGTAATCTGTTAATTTGATAAGCATACCCTTTTGCTTTCCTAGGAAACCTATGTGGTCTGCCTGCCTGCCTGCCTGCCTAAAACTCCCCTGAAAGTTCTGAATTCAAGTTTTGCAGCCTAGTAGTTTTGTAGTCCTTGATATGTGCACCATTTTCCTTTTCAAACCTACAGAATTTCTAATTAAATAAATGTAAGCCAGTGATGTGTAGTGGTTTGAGTGCTGGACTACAACTCTGGAGACCAGGGTTTGATTCCCTGCTCAGCCATGAAACCCACTGGGTGACTTGTCACATGCTCTCACGGGAAAGCAATAGCAAACCTCCTCTGAACCAATTTTGCCAAGAAAACCTCATGACAGGGTTGCCATAAGTCAGAAATGACTTGAAGGCAAACAACAACAACAACAAATATAGCTTGATGTCTAAGGATATCTAAAACAAAAATACAACATATCCAGATTCATGAGTAGATCTTGCAGATATAGTTTCTGGTATCTCAGTTAAGAATGATTTTAACAAAAGTGTCCATTCTAGGTATGTGGAGACAATGTTGAAAAGAAAATGGTCTACTGGGAGCACTGCTGCAGTTGCTTGAAGAACTCCTTTCATACTTCACTTGATTATGCTGACTTTCTTATGCCCAAGAAACCAGGACATTTTATATATTTGTGTATACAGGCTCTTTCATAGGTTGTTCAGAGGAAGACAATATAAGAAGTCCAGAACACATAGGAGGACTATCCACACTACAGATCTTCTGTATAACCAAATTACTCAGTTTCAAGGATATGTGACACTGGTATGAAGGAAAACAAGCAAGACAAGTAATCCAAGCTTTGTGTTTATACATGTAGTGTGGAAAAGAGCTACAGTGCAGTTTTGAAACAAAACAACACCACAAAAATAATCAAAGAGAAGGATAAATGCGTATTCGAGACTGTTTCATTAATCCGGCTGGCAAGATGAAAGAATGAATGTAAGGCTGGAAGGAGAGATGGAGAGTGACCATATGACACAAACTTTTACCACAGAGTACTAAAACTTTTTAAAACTTGATAAATGTGTTTGTTCAATTGAAAAGAATACAATCAGTGTTGCAACACTAGAATTTGAACACTAATTTTTCCTAAGGAAAATATTCTCTTATTGGGTCTATTGCAAAAACACAATTTCCTCTTATGATGAACTATTAAATTGTCCTGATTAAATCTACAAGAGGGTCCCCAGGGTAAAGCCAGGACATTACTATAAGCAAGAGTGAAGACAGGGCAATAGAAATGAAAAGCAAAACCTTTCACTCAGAATAAACTCACATAGAACAATCTACCTGTGCCCGCTCAGATGCTAAAAGAGTTCTATTCAGTTCAACAGATTTACCAACAAGTGTATACAGGATTGCTGTTTTTTGCACATGTTGAAATGTCCTTAAATAGGAGGTATGAAAACAAAAAATGATCAGCTAAACTTACATAAGAAAAAAAGTAATAAGTCTATGATGTGAAATGTTGTATGTACAAGTTAGTAAAAAAATTCTATATAAGTTATACCAAACAATTTGGTTTCAACTGATTTCCCCCTAAAGTACCGTTTTACTAATAAAGTCTGCCATATTTCCCTTTACTTCTGCTCCCTGCCTAAACAGGAACATTTATGCTGCAGACAGATATAAAGAACTTCTGTATTTTATTATTACTATTTTCAAACATGAGGGTCAGTCATTGGTTTTTTGTGCCTGAATCCCAGGTGTAACCTGATATCTGCAGCACCTAGCAGAGACTAATTCAATCAGTCTGCAAATCTCCATTTTGAGAATGGATTTAAATACAGACCTTATGGCTAAAATACCCAGCCTGTTTTCTCCCTTGTTTTTTCACCACTCTGAATGTCCCATCCCCTCACTGTATGTAACGTGTTATTTATTTACTTAACTATATATTGTTAGTACCTTCCAAAAGTGTAGTCTAAGATGTTCTGTGCTATGAAAGGGTAAAACTCCATACCAATAAAAGAATATACTCCAGTTACATGTTAAAATAACCTAGTTAAAATAAAATAAAGATAACAGCACAGCCCAATGCAATATAGTTGAAAGATGCAATGTGAAGAAATACAATAGAAAATTTTCAGCTAAAAGCCAGAGCACAGAGGTATCTTTGTACTTCTCTTTTAAAAAGCAGCTAAGGAAGCTGTCAGCCATGTGTCTCTCAGGAGGGAATTCCACAGGGTCAGGTCCGTGACAGTGAAGTCCCTCTCTCTACTGTTTCCCAGGGAGTGTTTCCCATCCCACAAGATGGGCAACACCTGGTAGGTTTTCCTCCCATCTTTGCTACAGCAGTGAAGACCTCCTCACAAGGAGACCACTTCAGTGGCAGCAAAAGAGAGGGTGGAATGCACCCCTCCTGTCTTTGCTGCAGTCACGAGGAGACATCTACTGCTTCAGCAAAGGGAAGGGCTGAGCACACCCTTCTGATCCACTGGCATCACTGGAGACTATCACACACAAAATCCACACCGGGATAGATGCAGGTTGTAATCATCACCAATAGATCTTATCACACCTGGTGCCCAGGCAATAGGCAGCCCGTATCTAAGCCGAGGTTCTCCAGCAGCTTTTCAAGAATGGGATTTTCCCATTTTTGAAAAACTGCCAGAGAAGCCCAGGTTGGATACAGTAGGCAGCCCGTATCCAAGCCAAGCTTCTCCAGCAGCTTTTCACAAATGGGATTTTCTGCCAGAGAAGCCCAGGTTGGATACAAGCTGCCTACTGCTTGGGCACTAGGTAGTGCAGTAAGATCTGTCACTGATGGTTACAACCAGCGTCTATCCCAGCATGGATTTCGTGTGTGATAATCTCCAATATCTTTGTGGACAACACTTTTAAAACACTGGGAAGTTCATATGTTTGTAAGATATCATTTAAATAAACTGTATCCAAATTGTTCAAGTCTTAAAAGAGGCAAAATGTATACTTGGATTTGGGCTTAGAAATCCCCTGTGCAGGTGGTACAAAAGTTGTTGATATAATCTGAATATCCACAAAGATATGCATGGATGCTTTTTGTACCAACTGCAGCTTCCAAGTCATCCATTCAGTACACTACTGAGGCCAAGTTTGGTGTCCCTCGTAGGATCTCAGCTTATGTATCAAGTAAAGGAATTTACGATACTGCTGTTACCTGTATTTCCACAGTCACTTAACAGATTTTGTTAAGAATGTGGCACCCAAATTGCCTGTAAAATGCAATAGAAATGGCAAGAAGTACTTTTCATTTTGATCTTCAAAACCAACAGGAATTAGGTCCCTTACCACTCAACATAGCTCAGCTAGTAAGCATCATGTGTATGAAATAGTGGTTGAGAAATATGATTTACTTGATCACATTATTGCCACAAAGCAAGTCCAATAATGAGCAATCACCTTGGTGTGACCATATTTTTTTCAGGTTTTCCAACATTTATGTTCCAGTATTATCTCAATAATTTCTTAGTCTTAAGTTCCCATAGTACCAAGAGTATTGAGTAAACACAAAAAGTTTAACATCTGGTCTCTTGGTTTGGAAAGCTTGGAAACTTGTCTACTATTTTGCCACCATTTGGTTAGTTCACAAAGTTTATAAAGGTAGCCACAAATTTTAAGTGTGTAAAGAAGGGCTGTGAAATTGAAACATGGGGCTACATGAACTACCAAAAACGTGTAGCAGAAATAACAAACAAAAAAATCCCACACTGATAGTGGCTAAACATTCTCTTCTGGTTTTGAAAAGCAGTTTTGTTTTTTAATGTGAAATAATATACGGAAGGGGACTGCAACCTATTTACAAAGTGAATTAACTGTCATGTTCCAGGACTTCTCGGAGAGGCAATTCACTCCTTTTGGGACTGCATAAAGTTTTTGGGGGGTTCAAGGGCCCCCAAACAGCACCATATGGCAGTATGCAACCCCAGGACTGAACCTCACCCATTCCATTTTAAAGCACAAAGACAGCACTTGTGGATCATGACCAAGAAAATTTTTAAATGTGCATATTCATTTTTGATACTAACAGTAGCTTTTATATCCATAGAGGGAGGTGGGATATAAATTAATTATTGTTGTTATTATTATTATTATTTAACCAAAAACATTGATTTGTATTGATTTTAGTAAAGGTATATGGCATCTATTCTTAGACAGATAATATACTAATGTATACCTAGGGGAAAAAAAGGATACATTATGACTATGCCCGGTTATTTGCATGTCATTTTCCATCTAGAGCAGCTATCTTTATTGCATTTCATGTGGCTATAAGTGTTTTTTTATGTCTACAGTGTTATAAGCATTCTTTAAACTGGTGAGCAAGTTTTCTGACTGACGGTGACCCTTTCATAGGGGTTTCTTGGCATAATTTATTCAAAGAGGGTTTGCACTTGCATTCTTCTGAGTCCAAAATACACTGAAGAAACAATAAAGTTTGAAGATCACTTTAACTGCCCTGGCTCAGTGCTAGGGAATCCTGGGAATTGTAGTTTATTGTGGCACCAGACAGAGAAAGCTAAATGTCTCACAAAGCTACAGTTCCCAGAATTCCTGAGCTCTGAGCCAAGGCTGTTAAAGTGGTCTCAGGCTGGGATTATTTCTACAGTGTGTTTTGGATCTAAGTCTGTGACTTGCCCAAGATCATACAGTAGGTGTTCATGGCCAAGTGGAGATTTGAGCCCTGGTCTCCCAATATCCTAATCCAGCACTCAAATCACAATACCACCATGACTCTCTTTCAGCTTGTATATTGAAACTTACACCCAAAGCTTAATTATTTCAGCTGTATATTTGTTGTAATGTACTGTTGTGTCTGTATGGTCACATTTTGTGATACTACACTTATGTAACATCCCATCTTCATTAATTATGTCCTGGAGAAATACATCTTGACATGTCAGATTGTTCAGGAAGTTTTTTAAAACAATAAAATAAAACAAATGATTAAGATGATTGTATATATAGAATAAGCAGAACAGACAAAAAAGTAAAGCCACAGACTGCTAATTAAAGTAAGATTTGCAAAGGTTTAAAAGTGCACTTACTTGTGACCAATCTCATGTGCTATGGTAAAAGCAGACCCTAAGCCAATATCTTCATTAATGCTGCAACTCCTTTCAGGCTCACACATTCCAGCAACAGAGGCCAAGCCTGAACAAACAAAAGGAGACACAAAGGGTCATGCCAAGGTGTTTCAGTCTTAAAAGCCCTAGTTATAAATGCCTGGATTCTTTTTAATAACCTCCATGCACACAAGCAGCAGTTGGCAAAAGGTTAACTTTCTAGTCATTGCAAAATCACTGGGGGGAATTTCACTTTGCCGGCTAGACATTAATATTTTCTGAACTGCAGTCGCTGCTGGAAAATGTCTAGACTAGGGGTTAGATTTATAAATTTTACTTCTGGTAACTTGGGACCACCTAGTAACTTGAGCCAAGAGAGGGAATTCAAGTAAGCATTTCTATTTTAACATTCTTGAGGTTGCAGAAACCAAAATGTATCCACATTATTTTTCTAAAGAGATCTGTTTAAGTTTAGTGGGTTCATGAAACATACAAGCAACATTTTTAGCTATGAAAACCAAAGTGGTATTATATTTTTAGGAATTGTTATAAAAAATAAACTCTATACCAATTACAAACAAAAGTATGTTAAAGCTGTATCCACTCATACACAGTGATTTTGTATTCATTACAGTTTTCAGAAATTAAATTCATTACCTACAAGTATTTAAATTTCCTAGAATGGAAGAAAAACTTCAGATATTTCCAAATACAGTCGATCCTTCTTATCCATGGTTTTTTAATCCACAGATTCAAACATCCACGGTTTGAAAATATTCAAAAATATAAATTCCAAATAGCAAACCTTGATTTTTTGCCATTTTATATAAGGGATAAGATTTATGTAAGGGATAATATGCCATTGCAATTAATGGGATTTGAGCATCCACAGATTTTGTTATCCACAGGGGGACCTGGAACCAAACCTCAGTGGATAACAAGGGTCCACTGTATTATGCAATCTTTCAATACTGCACAGGATGGGTATTCTGTGCTGAGAACTCTTACCTGCAAAAAAATATTAATATATCCACCCAGAGAGTTATGTGCTAAAATACTACTACAGAACAAGAACTGAAGACAGTCCATTCTTTATCAGAAAAAGAAATTCGCATTATGCCAAATTACTTCTTCATAGGAATAGGTCATAAGGAACCATGTCACACTACTTCAGGGTTTGTACTAGTGCTGCACGCAATTCAAGTGTGTAACACAATTCAAGGTAAATCTTTTACATCTGGGATCCCTACAGATTTTTTGATTTATAATTCCCATCAAATCTCGGACAGCATGTCAAGGATGCTGCAAGTTATGGTTCAAAACACCTTAGAGGGACCAAAGGTGGCAGTGGGAAACTGTTCTGACCCATAAAGAACCAAAAAGATTCTACCCCACATATACTGTACCTTCTTATTTGCTTTTGCAGACCCCTTAACGTGCCCCCCAATAATGCCTGTGGGGGTCACTGTACTCACTGACTCTTCCCTTGATCCTTGCTTGCCTGGCTACTTCTCACGCATGCTGCTTTTATGTTTTAAATTGGGACATTGGTATGCTGCAGAACAACTCACTTGCATGCAGTGCCATCTCTATGTCCAAGAATGGCTCTGGACCCCACCTCCATGATATTGTTAGGAAAATAAAAATGGAAATCAGCTTCAGGCCAGCATTTCATTTTGAAGCATACTCAGCAAATGGGGCTAAGCTGGGGCTAAGCTGGAGAAACAGAGGTTGGAAAAATATTGTTGCTGCAGCTGTTGTTATTGCCATCAAGTCAACTTCAGCTTATAGCAACCCTATGAATGAGAGACTTCCAGGCCTTCCTACCATCAACAGCCCAGCTCAAGTCTTGCACACCCAGGGCTGTGGCTTCCTTGACTGAGTTTATCCAATGCATCTGTTGGGTAAATTACTCAGGAGTTACAGGAGATCACAGGATTTGTGGGGTGTTCTGCCTATGTTCTATGTGCATTCCACTTAGTTTTTATTTGTCTGTGTATTTCTCAGCATCACTACTTTGCACTCTGTAAACTGTTGTTTTGTTTGTACTTGATGGGTTGTTTTGGTTGTGTGCCTTCAAGTAATTTCTGATTTATGTTGACCCTTGATTCTGTTGTTATGTGCCTTCAAGTCATTTCCGACATATGGCAACCCTAAAGTGAACCTATCATAGGGTTTTCTTGGCAAGATTTGATCAGAGGAGGTTTACCGTCTCCTGTGGTTGAGAGCATGTGACTTCCCCAAGGTCATCCAGTGGGTTTCATGGCCAAGCTGGGAATCAAACCCTGGTCTCCAGAGTCTAACAAAAAGCACTACACCATGCTGGTGATCCTAAGGTGAACCAATCACAAGGCTTTTGTGACAAGACTTTTAGAGGGGGCAAAATTTGTTCCTCTGAAGCTGCCGACTTAAACCTGGTTGTTTATCAAAGCCTTTGAGCCTTAATTTGTTGTTAACTGCCCTCGAGTCAACCCCAACTTTATGGATGAGACCTCTCCAAGCCCCCATATCCTGTACTGCTCTGTTTAGGTCCTACAGATTGAAACCCATGAGCTCCTTGATTGAGTCCATCCATCTGGCGGGTGATCTGCCTCTTTTTCTACAACTTTCAACCTTTCCTAGCATTATTGTCTTGAGTCACGCCTTCTCATGATGTGGCTGAAGTACAACAGCCTCAGTTTCATCATCTTGGCTTCTGAGGGAAAGTTCTGGCTTGATCTGTTCTAGGACCCATTTGTTTGTCATTTTGGCCGTCTACAGTATCCTCACCACTCTTCTCCAGCACCACATCTCAAATGAGTTGATTTTCTTCCTGTCCGCTTTCTTCACTGCCCAGCTCTTACATCTGTACATGATGATGGGGAATACAATGGCTTGGATAATCCTAACTTTAGTGCTCAGTTGCATATCTGTACTCTTTAGGACCTTGTCTAGTTCTTTTATAGCTGCCCTTCTCATTCTAGTCATCTTCTGCGAACCCGTTCTCATCAATATTTAATCCAAGGTATAGAAAATCTTTTTACAGTTTCAATTTCCTTATCATCTAGGTTGAATTTATGTACAGTCTCCATGGTCATTATTTTTGTTTTCTTTATGTCCGACAATAAGCCTTTTTCAAAAACGGGTCCTTTTTCACACTCCTCAAGTCTTGGGCTTTAAGGATTTTAGGAATACTGTGTGTACAAATTATTTGGATTATCTTTTTGTAGTGACGGTCAAGTGGATTTGGATATGGAAGCAATTTTTAATTTATATGTCACTTACCCTAATCAGATACAATAGACTGGGACAAAATGGTAAAGTAGGGGGACAATACTTGACCAATTATGATTCCATATAGGTGAAGTTGCAATAATGATTTTTTTACTCCTAGAGCATATAAAAACAATGTCCAATGTCCAACAATGTACTTCTGTGTCTAATGACAGAGGAATTGGGACTTAAACCTGCTTCAGAAGGTTTCCAATGCATTTTTAGGATGTACAAACAGCTGAAGGAGGGAGAGATCCAGTAGATTCCTGCTTAAGTCATCTAAACTCACTGTTACTCCACAGTAAATGAACTTTTTTTTTAGTTTTTGGTGGGTTTTTCGGCTATTTATTCCTTCTGAAGATGCCAGCCAGAGATGCTGGCAAAACGTCAGAAATAAACTCTTCTAGAACATGGTCACATAGCTTGAAAAGCCCACTAAAAAACAATGGATGCTGGCCATGAAAGCCTTCAACTTCATTTTTTAAAAACTTTTTTGTTTTAGAGTAGCTGTCATATGTAATGCACAAAGTTCTTATATACAGATAAGGATTGGAAGTCACTCCTAATGAACATTAATAGTACTTCTATATCTTATAGATTTGAAAGAATTTACATAGTAAAGAGTTTACATACTCTTGACAGCTTTGTCCCTGTATCTGTACGCACGTCTTCCTCCATGACTAGGCCTCAGCCCTGGCTTAAACCCACTATCAGGTTCCTCCAGTCCTGCTTTCGAGCAATCGAATGTCTTTGGAAAAAGTCCAGAGAGTGGGCTAATTTCATTCATTATAAATTCATCCTTTTATCTTTTTCACACGCTCTGTCTATGACAAAACAGAACTACTATAAACTGTTGATCTGCACCAATGAGAGGTGCCTGCAGCATTTGTTCTCCTGCTTCAATACACTGCTAAAACCTTCCTCTCCTCGTCTTCTCATCATTCTCCCCCAATGACTTCGCCAACTACTTCATCACAAAAGTCACTACTATACGATCTGAAATAGCTCCTCCTGATTTGCCCCCTACCACTAATCTGCTGGCACCTTCTACTAATAAACTCTCTGGGGCTTTCTAGATTGGCAAAAAGAAGTGTGTTCATGGCTGCATGAAACTCTAGCCTTTAGATGAGAAAAAGGGAAAGTGTGCCATGAAAACGCTTTTTTTGCGTTTTAGGGGAGAAGAAGCGCCTTTTAAAAGGTGCTGGTTTTCCCAGCTTCTTTTTTTAAAACTGCGGAACAGCGCAGCTCCATCTAAAGGCTGTGGTACAGCTGCTAAGCATTAAGGAAAAGGCAACTTCATGTCACACTTTCCTGCCAATCTAGAAAGCCCCTCTGTGTTTGCACCAGTTTCTCTGGATGAACTCTCTACACTGCTAAACTCTTTTAAACCTACAACCTGTTCTCTCGATCCTATCCCTTCCTGTCTTCTAATCTCTATAGACCCTTCTTTTCTGCCCTTGCTCCTCTATATCTTTAATCTCTCTCTCTCTCTCTGCAGGTTCCTTCCCTTCGGACGTTAAACATGCTCTTGTTTCCTCAATTCTTAAGAAACCCTCTCTCGACCTCTCTTCTTTGTCTAGCTATCATCCAATCTCTCTTCTTTCATTTTTTTCTAAGGTTCTGGAATGAGTAGTTTATTCTCGCTATCTTGAGTTTCTCAAAGCCAACTCCATCCTGGACCCTTTTCAGTCTGGTTTCTGCCCACGGCACTCTACAAAGACGGCAAGATCTCAAATGATCTCTTGCGGGCCAAGGTGAATGGCCTGTACTCTATTCTCATTCTTCTTGATTTGTCTGTAGCCTATGACACTGTGGATCACTGCCTCCTGGTTGATATACTTTCTGACCTCAGGTTTTCCGACTCTGATCTCGACTGGTTTAAATCTTACTTGTCAGACAGATCTTTTGCAATGGTCAGATTTCCTCCTCTGTTCCCTTATCTGTTGGAGTTCCTCAGGGCTCTGTCCTGGGCCTTCTTTTGTTCTCTCTTTACACACTGTCCCTAGGCAAACTCATCAGTTCTTTTGGTTTCTCCTATTATCTATATGCCGACAACACTCAGCTGTATCTTTCCACGCCTGACCTTTCGCTGGGGCTTGAACAACAAGTTTCATCTTGTCTGACTGCTATCTCTCAGTGAATGCAGCATTGGCGCTTGAAGCTCAACATGTCTAAGACAGAGCTTCTTGTCTTTCCACCTAAGCCCACCCTTCAATACTCCTTTTCTGTTTCTGTTGACGGCACTTCTATTCAACCAGTTCAGCAAGCCCGCAGTCTTGGTTTCATTTTTGATTCCTCTCTGTCGTTTACTCCCCAGATTCAGGCCACCACCAAAACCTGTAGATTCTCTCTCTACAACATTGCTAAAATCCGTCCTTTCCTCTCAGCTTCCACTACCAAGGCTCTGGTCCATGCCCTAGTGGTTTCACGACTAGATTATTGTAACCTTCTTCTGACAGGGCTTCCTCTCCCTCACCTCCATCCTTTAATCTCTGTCCAGAACTCAGCTGCACGTATTATCACATCCGCTCACCACTTTGACTATGTTTCTCCCCTCTTATCCTCCCTTCACTGGCTCCCCTTCCTCTTCCGCATCCAGTACAAGCTTTTGTTGTTGACTTTCAAAACCCTCCATGGACTGACCCCTCCATACTTGTCTGAACTTCTTTCTCCTCACACACCTTCTCGTACCCTCCGTTCTGGTAGTCAAGGTCTCCTGTCCCAGCCTAGGATTTCCACTGCCCCATCCTGGATTCGTCCCTTCTCATTTGCTGCCTCTCACTCCTGGAACCTTCTTCCCTCACATGTGTGCCTCATCACCTATCTAACCAGTTTCAAAACTGAGTTAAAGACTATATTGTTTAGGGAAGTGTTCCCAGGATTGTGCTGTCTGCCCCAGGATGCCTCCTTTTAACTAAGTATTAAGAAGCCGTGCCCTCCCTCCAGTCCATCTGCCTTGGTCCAGGCCTCAGAGGAAGAGAAGAACTGCTCGACCTCAGCTCCTTCCCCACCACCATTCCCTTCTCCTTTTGTCATGTTTTTTTAGATTATAAGCCTGAGGGCAGGGAACCATCTAATTAAAAGATTGTATGTTCAGCGCTGTGTAAATTTACTGCACTATATAAATAAAGGTTAATAATAATAATAATAATAACCAATAATAAGCAAACAAAATGCAGAAAGGACCTATCCATAGATCATTGCTGGTTACATGCATCTGCCACTTTTCTTTCAGTGCAGCAGTTCTGTTGTTTTATGTCCAATTTCTCCCTCATTTCTAATATTTCATAGATCTAATTTTTTCTTTTCTCATGACGTTCTCATCTCATTTGCCTTGCCTTTCATAATGTCATGGTAATACTTCTGCCCTCCCGCAACCCTAAGTGAAATATTACAAGTTCTTGAATATTCAAGAATCACCTTTCTTCAAGGACTTACCTCCTCATTCATAGTTGAGAACAGTTGGCAAAATACATATCCCATTGCTTATTATTTGAAAAGTGGTAGGATAAGATTTATGTATATAGTAAAATGGCAAAAATATACAGTTTAAAATGGAAAAAACAGAGCTGGAAGTGGAGCACGCGCACACACACACACGCACCCCAAAATGATCAAGGTATTCAAGTATCTCTATTCAAACAGGATAGACTGATGTGCTCAGGACATTTTGCTTTCTTTCTGAATATTATTAGGACAGAACAAGTTACAAGGTCACAAAATAATACAGAAATGTGGACAGAGAAATTTCTCTTTCTCTCCCATTATATAGAACTAGATTAGCAGTACATTCAGCACTGACAGAAGAAAGTATTTCTTCATATGTTATGTAGAGAGATCTTGTAGGAACTTTGAGACTAACTGAAATAAAGATGTTGGCAGCATGAACTTTCATGGACTTCAGCCTACTTTCTCAGATGCATATAGTGGAGTGTAAACCAGGGACAGATATATATATATGCCATTGGTACAGAGAATGTCACACACCAATGGCATATATATGTCTGTCTCTGGTTTACACTCCACTATATGCATCTGAGGAACTAGACTGAAGTCTATGAAAGCTCATGCTGACAACTTCTTTATTTCAGTTAGTCTCAAAGGTGCTACAAGACCTCTCTACATACAAATTCTACAGACTAACACAGCTATATCTTTGAATTCTTCACATGATAATTAATTAAGGTCATTGCCACAAGATCCAGTAAAGAATACCAATGTACACTACAATCCTCAACTTACTTACCAAAGAATAATTCCCACTAAGCACAAAAGATTTTCGTTCTCCATCAACATGTTGAGGATTGCACTGCACCATATTTTTTAAAAAAGACTGGGGAAAAAATTAGTGGAGATTAAGGCTGCATCTGCACTGCAGAAATAATACCATTTGGCATGGGTTTAGCTACCATGGCTCCATCCTATGGAATTCTGGGATTTTTAGTTTTCTGAGATATTTAGCCTTCTCTGTCAGAGAGTTCTGGTCTACAATAAACTACAGATCCCAGGATTTGTTAGCACTGAGCCATCGAAATTAAAAGCAGTGTAAAAAAGCGTTATTTATTCAGTGTAGATGCAATCTAAGTCTAACAACAATTATTATTAAGTTTGTGAAATAGAACCCCTCAATATACCTAAGCAGTATGCAAGTTACAAAGAAGGGCTTTTGCATACTATTTGTGAGCTTACTGAAACATCTGGTTGGTAAATATTGGCAGTGAAAGCCTAGTATCCATCCTAGTATCTGTTTTTATATACAGTACACAAAGTCATTATGAACATGTGAATCTGCACTGAGCTTATGTACGGTACTCCCCACTCTACTTTTCCAAGTAAAAGGAAATCAGAAATGTCTTCTGGTTTTAAATGAAAGAATTTTTCCTGTCAAGTCTGAATTCAAAAAACTTTAGTTAGTTCAAACCATAAGTCCAGAAACTTCAGTTCAAACCTGGACTGTTTAAACAAACTAGAGTTTACCTTCTCTCCCAAAATTTGGAGAGGGAAACTCTTACCCCCCAAACTTTGGACATAACAGGAATTCTGGTGAGTTTAAAAGAAGAAGTGAAAATTTTCAAACTTCTGCATCAGAAGAGAAAGGGTGAATAATGTGTGAGTGTGAGCTCATACAGGTTCCTCCACAAAATACAGAGCTATAACATTACATTTAAAAAAGTTAACTCAATCACACCACTAGTACAATAAGTTTATTACTGTCTAATATGACAGATTAACAGCTGTCCAGTGTATCAAAGACAGCCCTTTCTTGTTCCTTTTATCTGACATCCTTAGTTGGAGGTATTCATGAATTGAAAATTGGTCATTGAACTATGGATTATCCTTTACTTATTTTAAATTTAAGCTGTATTCCTGCATCCAGTTGCATGTTAAGAAGAATCATAATGTCCCATGAGATGTACGTAGAAACAACCAAAGCTAAATCTAGAACTCCATCTGTAAAGAGAGAATTGCTATTTAAATACTCTCAAAGGTTCACAGATCTGAGTCTTGGTAATCAGACCAAAAACAAAAAATCTTGCCATGGTCACTATGGAATATTGTCTCCACAGTTCAGTCTGATGTCATAGACAAATGCTTATGACAGACCATGAAGTAATGAGCAAATTCTTTCCAGCACCAAGCATATGTGACAATTAAAGGGGGACGTGTGACATTCTGCATTTTGCAGGATTTTCCAAACTACAGGATAAAACTGGGAGGTATCTTGATGCAACTTCCTCCTTCTCCTTACAACCATAAGCCATAGCATCTTTATCATCACCCTTCCCTTTCCAACACAAATCAATACTGAGCACATAAGCTTTTATTGTCTGCAGAATGGTTGCCCCATGCTTCAACAAGTTTGGGCTGAAAAGAAAAGGGAAGAGAAGGTGTCTGGCACTATTGATCATTCTCCAATTATCAGGCAGGAAGAAACAGTTTTTATGTTCAACAACTGTTGAGGAGAGAAAGAGATAATGGCATGGAAATTTTTCTAGCTTACTGCATATAGGTAGACCCTGAGGGGCTCATTATGTAAACCCCTGTCTATGCATCAGCAGAGGTTTATTCTTAAGATATACTTAAGGGCATCTTAAAACAGGCTGTAGGATCAAGCTATCATTTGCAATTCTGGACAACACTTTCAGGTTTGAAAATACAAGAGAGTTCAAAAACAGAGCACAGCACCTGGTCTAAGTATCTGCGCCCAGGTGCTAGACAGATGTGCAATATAAGAAAAATGACTCCCTGAAGCTACCAAACAGCTGTAGAGGCACTCCATGAAGGCAGCTTAATGAACACAGCTCCTTACATGGCTCCCCATGCAGGAAAATAAGAATGGGGAAAAAATCTCTCCAGTAACAGATTCTCTTATCTCTTTCAAGATACTTGACAATTTAATAGTGGAACAAGAATGCCTGATGAACATGAATGCAATTTCAAGGACTAACACAGTCTTTGAATACTACAGAAGCAATTAAAATGTTATTACTGTATTCATTTTGTATTGTGGAATAATTAATATTAGCTGTGGAGCCATTTTTACCATAAACCTGGTGTTACAGATGCCTTATTGACCTGATGTTATATAGGCATTGTATAGACTGATTTAATTAATGAAAAAGAACACAAAACGTTTAGCAGAAGAAAGTTTACAAAATTCAGGCTAAGTCATATAGAAAATAATTTTTGTATTCATAATTCTAACACTGAAAATTAATGCTGATAAAATGTATAAAAGTCCAATGTTTGGGAAATCATTGTAGTTTCAAAGTTCTTCATTGACTAGGAGTAGATTAATGGCAAACTTGTTTAAAAACACAAACAAGAACCCATAAAATGTGCATTAACATATGGTAATTAATTTAAGAGAAATCTTTACAGTACCAGGAGTAATGAGCTGTGCATATTTTCACAAGCACCATTTTTACAATTAACATTTCTGATTACTTGTGCTCTTTTCTGGTAGTTCTTTTTGCATATGTGAAATCTATCAGAGCAATTTTTATAAAGAAGCAACCAGTGATGGCTTCCCCCACCACCACCCTCCTAATTGTTGCTTTGATCACCCCATATATTTTTTAAGTTAATGCAGCTGTTTTAAAAAAAAAAACCTATTCATATCATTTAAACATGGCTTCCTGCAAGCAAAATCATAAGGACCCTTTCTGCATAAACATATGAATGTGAGGAAACCATCTCAAGAAACACAATTACTAAAAGATTCAAGAAAATAATAATAATTTAGGTTACATTTTGCAACCTTACCCAATGTTCCACAAGGCTTGTTTTTATAGGTGCAGATATCATATCTGTAAAAAGGGGAAAGTAGACAATTTATAAGAGATTCATCCCAGTAATACATTTTTATATTTATCTAATTTCTGTAGTGTAACTCCAGTTGTCAGACTGCAGTCACAGAAATCATGTGCAGCCAGCTGGAGTTTCAAGTCTGCATTCTGGTGTAAACCACAGGCTGCAGTATGCTCACAGCCTCTGGCCTCAGGCCAGTGGGACACCTGCCAGGAAGGAAAAAAAGGTTAAAGTGGACCTTTGTAATCTCTGGCCTTATAAAACAGTCTGCCACTCTCATGAAGCTGTAGCAGTATGTCTGCATAGCGTTACTATTTCAACAAGAAAAATAGCAAATTATTGTTCTAAACCTGTTGAAATTTTTCCCCCTTTAAAGACACCGCATGTGATACTGAACAAGAAAGTTTAGATCTTAGAATTCTGTAGCATCCTTGCTTGACCAAAATCTTTCCTGAAACCCCAATTAGTTAAACAATTATAAACTGTAATATTAGGTAGTACATAAAAAGACATTTAAAAAAAAAGCCAAGACTGATTCAAGGCAAAAAAAAAATCAGCATGGGCCCTTTGGAGCCATTCTTTCTTCCTCCAACCTTACCTCCCCAATTAAATAAAAAATAAAGGGAATTGTAATTATATGCTATATGTACATGGGAATGGCACTTTAAACTTGTGGGGCTTCCACCCTCTATATGTGGGTTCCAACCTCTTTCTCACTGCTGTAATCAACAACCCTTAAACCACCAACTGTAGGGTTATACTTGGGCAATCCCATCAAGTGTGAGGATTCCTCTCAGGCAATCCCACCACTATGGCCAAATGTGGGGTTTCTATCCTTTAACCCACAAACTGTGAAGACTTACATGGTGCTCACTGCAGTTATCAAAAGCAAGGCCTTTCCCTGACCCCACTAATATGATACTGACTTTGGGAACCATCTAAATGCCCTGAAGGTACAAATTAGGATTTATGCAATTTCTGTCCTCAATATCACCCCTCTAAATCAATACACCAGCCATCTTGTCTGAATCTAATCTCTCAAACAGATAGCATTTCCCGAGGCCGAAAGTATATTAAAAGAAAAACAATTTTTTATTTATAGAATTTAAATGTAACACAGCAGGTTATTTATCTATTATATTTAAAACACCACACTCTCTCACGCACTTTTATTAATCTAACTCTGACCCTTACCAATAATTTACCTCAAACTCCCTAGTCTAACTCTTACCCTAGTCTAACTCAAACTCCTCTCAAATCACTGTGCTCACTGCACTCTTCTCCATTTCCAGGCTAATTAAGGGCTGAAAGAAACTGTCCCTTTGTGCCATCATACAGGTGGCTTCAGAGTACGGCGTTTTGACACTGCACACTTAGAAGCCATCTGGAAGTCAGTTTCATGCTTACTGACTGCCCACACATGGGCTGGCATCCGGGAATGCTGGCTGCATGGCGTTTACCTGCTGCATGCCACCAGAGAGCCTGAAAGCTGGCTTCCATCCACAGTTGGGCAGAAAAGCTAGCTTTTTGCTGGCACAAAAAGGAGTGGCTATTTGCCACTTCTTTTGGGGAATGCCAAAAAGCAGATTGGGGTCACGACGTGCAGTTGCCATGGCCCCAATCTGCCTTTCCCAGGGGCAGTTTCAAGCCGACCCTTTGAGACAAACTGTTTCACCCCAACTCCCAACTGAACTCCCAAATGTTATTCACCAAGTATCATCCACCAGCCTTATGCAAATCTTATAGAGTTATAGTCATAGAATTGGAAGGGGCCTCATGGGCCATGAGGTCCAATCCCATGCTCAGTGCTGCATCTCCAACTAAAGCATCCCCAACAGATAGCTGTCCAATCTTTTTTGAAAGATGTCCAGAGAAGGAGACCCCAGCACCTATCTAGGCATTTGGCTCCACTTCCAAACTATGCTTACTGCCAAGACAGTCTTTCTACCGTTGAATCAAAATCTACTCTTCTGTAATGTCAAACCATTAGACCTAGTCCTACCCTCTGGGGCAGCAGATTTATTTAGGTTTATTAATTTAGACTTTGGGAACATTTTGAGACTAGCTGGGCCATATAATAGGAACTAGCTTCAGTGAACAATCATGGAAGCATATTGCTGATGTTTAATATTTTCAAAAGTGGTGTTTTTAAACTGAACCCTGGGGAAAGCAAGAACTGGTAAGCATCTGGCTAAGGATGAGTCAATCATAAGGGATAAAAGTACAAATGTGGACAACTGTCCAAACAGGGATAGGTAAAACTGGCCACAAACATACATTAAAACAAGATGGTCACTCAAAGAGGCTTAGGGGACTACATGAAAATGTACAGGACAAAGACATTTGCAGAGAAAAATCATATTTTGGTATTTTGTGAGGAAAGTGGAGATTATTTTGATTTGTGCATCTAAAAGGGCAAAGTGTCAAACAAGCAAAAATTCTTAAAGGGAACAACTTTCCATAACCAGGAAAAAGGCATTTTTAGAAACCATAACTCCTGCCCATATGACCAAAAAGGACCACAAATTTGCACAAAGAAAATACATACAGATTTGGAATGAAGAAGGGTACTGGGGATCATATCACTAACAGCTTTAACAGAGCTTGAAAGTAACTAGTTGCTAGTGGTTTATTCCTATATTATATTATAATCATAATATAAGGAAGCATAATACCCTTTATGGTACAAGTGCGTTTTTATAGTACAATAAGCATGGCCTCACTTTAAAAAGAGAGCCAGCATGGTGTGGTTTGAGTGTTGGACTAGGATGCTGAAAGACCAGGTTTTGAATCCTCACTCAGTCATGGAAATGCAATGGGATGACCTTGGGCAAGTAACATTATCTCAGCCTCAAGAAAATGCAAGAGCAAAATTCCCTCTGAACAAATTCCAATATGAAAACCCTGTGATAGGTTCACTTAGACATAAGTCAGAAATACCCTGAAGGCACGCAACAACAAAAAGAGGAACACTTCATAGTTCAAGTGTTGTCTCATGCTCTGTTGTAATTGTAGAAAAAAAAAAATAAAGTGGACAAAGCATGTTTTCTACTACAAGCCACGTTTCTAGCATTTGATAAATAGTTGTCCCTTCATTTGCACAGACTTTGAATCCGTGTCCCTCTCTTACTCACAAGAGGCAAATGGAGGGACTTAAAATAGGATGCATGCCCAGGGGGCGCACTGCTATTCAAGCCAACCGGGCTTGATTTCGGCGGATTTCCGTTTTCGCAGGGATATCCGGAATGGATCCCTTGCAAAACAAAGGGGTGACGTGTGTGTGTGTGTGTGTGTGTATGTATGGAAGTAAATGGTCACTTGTTAGACTGCAACTATAACAGTTGGAGATACAATGTATCTATGTTTTAAAAGTAAATTTTTAAGCTCTGAACAACACCAACTGTAATTCTTTAAATAAATTAGAACTAAGAAAGCAGTCTCCCTAATAACCCTAAAAGTATCAGATCCCACCTGATCTTAAAAAATAAGCAGGTTAGCCCTGCTTAGTACTTGAATGGGAGACTGTCAATGAATAGCAGGTGCTGCAGACAATATTTCAGAGGAAGAAACTGGCAAACCTCATCTAAATAAATCTGTGACTAAAAAAAACCCGACAAAATTCATGTGGTCACATAAGTGGATAGCAACTTGAAGGCACATACCTGCACTCACAATAAAACAGCTGGGGGAAGCAGTAAGAGCTCTAGATAACAATGGAACCAAGGTTAATACTAAACAAAGGCAAGGATGCTGCAGAGCAGCTAAAGGAATCTTTCCCATCTGTCTTCACTGCTGATTCATAGGTCAGATAATCATGCCACAATTGACTTTTCTAAGAGGGAGGGATGAATTACAGAGGCAAAACAGTGCTGACAAGATGGATAAATTACAAACAAACAAATCATCATATCGAAATGGTCTCCAGCCAATGCTTCTTAAAGAACCCTAAGGTGCAACTGCTAGTCTCCTCACTAAAATAAGTAACATGTCCCAAATATCTGTTAATAGAAGACTGGAAAATAATAAATATAACACCTTTTTAAGAAAGAAAGAGAAAGAAAGAAAGAAAGAAAGAAAGAAAGAAAGAAAGAATCTATGGAAGATCTAATAAATAACAAACCAGGTAGCTTCATACCTGTTCTACATAAATTGGTTCAAAGAGTAAGTAAAGATAAAACTACAAAGCATGTAGAAGAGAAAGATCTACTACAAAAGAAACAACATGGCTTCTGTAAATTTGCCGCTCCCTGTCCCTGTGCCATCCTGTCCTTTTTCTCATCATGAAAAGGATGGGGCAGTACAGGGGATGGAGCACGCGCCACTCCAGAAGGTGACTGGGTGACACCTGGTGAAAGAACGCCACTGGAAGTTGGTGGGGAGAAAGTAAACGAAGAGTAAGACTATATGGTGAGTTTATATACTGGAGAAATTTGAAATTTTAATATTGGGACTAAAGCTTTTTAACTTATTCATATACAGGTTAAATTCAGAGATGAATAATTAAGTGGACAAGATCTCATCAAACTGCAGATATGGACGTAAAAATTGTAAATAATATTTGCTTCAACCAAAAAGGCAAGTAAGGTAGGCATGGAAGCTGAATCATAGAATCATGAATGGTGGAAGATTTGAGACAGGCAAAATATTCAATCTTCAGTAAAATGATGAGGATACTGACCCATCTTAAAATGTTTAAGGTAATTTACTGCCCATTTCAGCAACCTTCCAACTCAAGATTCTATGATTCTATGAACCTGGCACCCTTCAAAATCTTGGACTGTACTTCCTGTAATCCTTATTGGCCATGCTTGGTCTAACAGGAATTGTAGTAAAAATATCTGAAGAATACCAGGTTGGGGAAGGTTGATGTGCTTTGAGAATTTAAAATTCATTTTTATAATGTATTAATATTATAATATATTGAGCACTGTAATTGCAGAATGTTAATGCAGATATTTTAACTTACTTTAAAAATCAGGCATCAAATTTCACCATTATACCTGATACTACAATAGATTACATACAATTTATTGCACTAGCCTTTGACAGTATATCATTCTGAAACTTATCTTGGCTATGAAGGACATATGAGAAACACATGAGGAACTCCTAGACACACTTGAATTTTCTCATTTATTACAGCATAAATCATCTATACTACCACAATATTTAAGTCAACCGGAAAGCTTGATTACATGGGAAATCCATCTGTATTAATTTTCCCACAGCATAAAGCTAAACACCTCTAGCATTAAAGAAATAAAGTATAAAGACACAATTAATGGCTTCTACATTTCAGGTTTTCTACATAAATGTGATTTATGGATTAATTACTATATATTCATCATTTAAGTGCTTAATAGATTTAATATGAACATACTGGCCTGGAACACATGGGCCAAAAGGAGCTTCCAACTGCTTTGGGGATGTGGCATTCAGATGATGCACACTCCCAAAGTGTCCAGAAGCTGCTCTGACTCCACCCTCCAGTCCAAATGATTGGATCAAAAGGGAGTCAGTTTAAACCTATTTCTGGCAGTGCCAGTTTGGGACCAGAGATGGCAAACTGCTTTGGAAGCAGGCCATGCAGTTGCTGAAGTCCCAGACTTATTGCAGCTGGAGGGGATGGATGCTGCTCCTTCCAGCTGTCTGCTCTGCACCACTATCACAGGCACCCATGAAAAAGGTTTTGGACTTTGGAGCATTTTGGATTTTTGGATAAGGGATACTCAACCTGTAATAGAAAAACTATTTATACTGAGAAACATGATACGAATATTACACTTTTCCCTCTTGGCTGGAATAGTTTTTTTCTTCTTGGTTTTCAGACTTTTGAGGACAAAACCAAACAAAGTACATATATGTTTTATTTTGAGACATAATGATGTTAACAATAATGTACTACATTCTATAAGATTTAGCAGATATTATGCACTGGAAGTCAAGGATTTTATATCTTGTATGAATACTGCTGTTCTTAATGGCTGCATCCACACTGCAGAAATAATACAGTTTGACGTCATGGCTCAATGCTATGGAATTATGGGATTTGTAGCTTTTAGCTTTCTCTGTCAGAGAGCTTTGGTGACACAACACAGTACAAATCCCATGATTCCATAGGATGGAGACATGGCTGTTTAAGTGCTGTCAAACTGGATTATTTCTACAGTAATGAAGCAATCATTGCCATCACTGAGGCATTACAGTGTAACTTTACCTAACAGGATTTTGTCTCCAAAGTTGAAAACTAGACCTACCCCTGTATTCACTTTGAAGCAGGAAGGACAAAATCCAGAATATTTTCAGAATGAGAATTGATTTGCACATTTGAGAAATACTTCTGCAATTGAAGATAAAAACACCCAGCTTGTACTCCATACTCTTTGCAATCAGTATGCAAGGGATCTTGTAGCATCTTTGAAAATAACTGAAAGAAAAAAGCTGGTAGCATGAACTTTCATAGGCTTGAGCCTACTTCCTCAGATGCATTAAGCTCAAGTCTATAAAAGTTTATGCTACCAGCTTCTTTCATTCAGTTAGTCTCAAAGGTGCTACTAGATCCCATTGTATATTGTTGTATTGAAAACTGAGATGAATGAAAGTCAGTGTGCATATTTGGGATACTGTTCCCTGTCTGAAGATTCTCACAGTCACTTAGAAAGGAAAGATACAAAGCATACTATATCGTTTCTCAACATGAAAAGTCAGTGTCTCAGATATAATAAGTTATTAGCATACAATCTGGCCAAGATTCATCAAGAAACATTTGCTGATTCCACTGCTACCACCAAATGAAATCAGGAGCAAGGCAATCTCCCTTCCACATTGCAACGACCTGTGTGGTCTCTAAACCAGTTTCAGAGAGTTGCTAAATCTGCTACAGCCAGCTTTCAGGAAGTGCCAAAGACTGCAGGGGGGAGAAAAAAAGAGAAAGAAAGTTCTGTTGAACTGGTACTGCAGTGCCAACACTGGCTTTAGACCTTCGTGTTAATTACACTGTACTGTACTAAACTGATTTCTAGCTTATATGAGAATGCTAGAGAATTTACATTATTCTGAGGCAGAATTCTATTTGCCAATTAGAAATGTAATGGTAATAAAGTGCACTAGGTTGGTTGGTTGATCGACCTCTTGTTTGTGTTTATGTTTCATAAAGTCAAAATCTGATTATGGCTGCACGGCCCATTCCTGAAGACACTTACTAAATTCCTTGAATTCTATGCATTTGACATATGTCCATACTATATATATACTATATTTATTATTTACATGCATACATACATGCAGTTATGAGCACCTACACTGTGCCAGTCTGCCAATTTTGAATGAAAAGCTATTAAGTATATGCACACAAAAATCTACCCTATTTTTTAAAAAATGACTACTGAACTCATATTCTGCAAAATGCATTTCTGGTATAGACCTGAATCCTACTGCTATTTTCAACTACAATAGACCCACTGAATTGATGGGATTTACCTAAGTGTTGAATCATCATTCAAAGGTTGTGTTTTATTCGGGACTAGCCAATAAGAATCAGGTCATAAATAATTAATTAAAGGAAGCTTGCACTCCTGGAGCCATATGTGAGATGCATAAGGCTTTAGCCACTGTTATGGTTTAGCTTTAAGCAAACACAAGAAACAGCTGATATAGCAAACAAGAACTATGTTCATATTAATTCAGACCTGATGCAGGGAGGTTTATGAGCAATAGATGGCCTATTTTAAAGTACAAAGGAGAACATAGCTCAACTGTCTAGAATAGGGGAGGATTTTATGTATAAGTGAGGGTATTAATATTTGTAATACCTTTTAATGTAGTGAAAGTAATAGAAAGTACACAAAAATTAAGTAATTAAACACTACCAGTGATAGATTCCTAATGAAATAATTAACAATTTTCAAAGTGAACATTACGGCCCTCTTAATGTTATATTTGCTTATGTTCCCATTATCTCATAATGATTGCTGCCATTTAAACTTCTGTAACAGCATTTTAATGTAGCTGAACTTAATATTAAATAAGATCACCAAGATTTCACATCTGATAGCTGAACACTTTTTCTGCCTGAGACCTAGAGACATTTATATTGAGTCCACTACTCAGATAAGCAGGTTCACTATTGACACCACGCAGGCAGTGCACATGTTTATGAAACATTTACCAAACATAAGTTGTTAGGAATAATTATGAGGATAATGTTTAAAAGGTTTTCAATTACATAGCAATTCACACCTGTCCTCATGGAACCCACTTTATAATTTTGATTGCTATGATGAAACAACAAATTCTACAAGGTCATGTTTTATCACTTTTCTTGAAAAGCTTCTATAATCAAATTGGTTTTCAGAATACCATTAAAAAAATAATTACTAGCTGCAAATTAACTTCAAATCTGCATAAAAATGATAATGTTCTGATAACTTTAATAAAGGAATTATTTCTAAGGATTATTTCTCATTAGCTGCTGACTAGGATTCAAAAACCAAACACAGGGAGACACTCAGACTTTGAACAGATCAAAAATAAACTCTTGGCTAGTACCAAGGGTCTTGACCATCAGTTTGTTCAAAACTAACTGAGGCTTCAAAAATGTGTATGTAGGGAGAGTCAGTAAAAAATAAATAAAAATAAAATGGTAGTAGGGAAAGACAGGGGTGGGGGCTGCACTGGAGTCCCTGGTGGTCACACTTCCTATTCTGAAGTAAGATTAGAATACTTATTAAACTGCTCATAAAGTGTAGGTGAACACATAAATACTTAAGTGGAAAAAATTTTCAGGAGGGCCCAACAAGTACCTTCAGATCAGAAATCTATATAGGATTTTTTTAAAGAAAAGATGAAACATTTATAAGAAAAAAATAATTTTAGACTTTAAAACTTTAATGAAATGAGAAGGAAGTAGTCATACATGTAGTTTTTACCATAGCATATACAATTTTCATTTGAAAAAGAAAAGATTAAACCTCGGATACTATATTCTCCACAAGTTCTTTTGTCTTTTATTTTGTTTTCAGAACCATCCAGCATATAAACAGCTTTATTATACTTAGAAATTAGCTTAAGTAAGGCTGTGACTATTCTCAAACACATTCCATTTTTAAAAACAGAGCAAAACAAATGCTCATTCGATACAGTTAACATTTAATAAATATCATGCATATAAATGACGGTAAAAATTTCTTCATGCAAAGTGATAAGAGTTTAATGTGTATAGCAAATTATATATCACAACACTTTTTAAAGCTATACTTTTCAAGGCAACTCTGGATTTTTTTTAATGGTGCGGGGGGAAACAGGAAAAGCAAACATTTCTATGGTGTACATACACACACACTGGAATAGTTCTGTCTCATTTTAACAACTAACCATTAAATCTCATGAACCATATCCTGCAGTTAATGGGCTGTTAAGATTTTAAAGCTTTCCTAGTTCTACTGTAAATCCCAGAGCCTTTCTGTAGCTGTGACATGACTTGCAAAGCAGTAAGAAATCATCTCAAGTACAGTTTGTTTGAGAATGAATGCTTATATACATATTAGTTTATGAACTTCATTGCATATATTGTTTGAAAGAATGAATGGAGACTTTTTTGGCATCAGCAAGCTCTAATTAATAAATAGCTTAACAGATATAGCATGAGTGAATGGGTCCTCTACATCTCTCACTTTCTTCAAAGCTGAAGTTTATATACATGTTTATTTTCTTTAAGAATCTCTTTGCCACCTGATTTGGAATTGTTACTTGAAGTTTTATTCATTCTGGGATCAAATACCTCAATTATTAAAATAGGCAAGGAGCCCTGGTGGCGCAGTGGTTAAATGCCTGTACTGCAGCCACTCACTCAAAACCATAAGGTTGCAAGTTCAATACCAGCAAAAGGGCTCAAGCTCGACTCAGGCTTGCATCCTTCCGAGGTCGCTAAAATGAGTACCCAGATTGTTATGGGCAAGTAGCTTACAGCTGTAAACCGCTTACACACTCCTTAGGCTGTATGAAGAGGTATATAAATGAAACTGTTAGTTTTTTTGTTTGTTTGTTTTTTGGGTTGCCAACCAACTTCAAAAAAAGTTTAATAAAACTGATGATCTATATCCATTTCAACTGAGTTTTAGACCTTGTCTTGGAACATAAAAAGGCCTTAGTTCTGATCTTAAAAAGAACAAAATCTTTAAAAGAACAAATAGGTACTTAAACTTGGCTCCTTTGAAGTATGGTACAGTCACAGACAGAATAGGGAAACTGGTGAGGAAATACAAGCTCCAAATGATCTACAAACTGACCAAGAAAATCCAGAAAATGCTGCACTCAGTGAAGGACAAGAGAGACCCTGTCACGGCCACAGGACTCTACCACATGCCATGCAGCTGTGAACAAGTCTATATAGGGACCACCAAATGCAGTGTTCCAACGAGAGACACTGCAGACTGGGTCAGCCAGAAAAATCCGCAGTAGCAAAACACATTACAAACCACCCTGGGCGTAAAATGCTATTTGAAAACACTGAAATTCTGGACCATGGCCAACAACTACCAGGTCAAAATGCACAGGGAAGCCATTGAAATCCAAAAACACCTAGACAACTTCAACAGGAAAGAAGAAAACCTTAGAATTAAGTTTGGCTACCAGTCCTTAAACACCAAAATCAAGACCCAGCAAGTGCAAATGAAAACCAGCATTGTCTGCTGGTTTTCCCAGAGGACAGTGAATCATTAATTAAATAAACATCCTGAGGCCTTGCTGTTTAACAACAGACCAATACAGAAATTAAAATGTAAATCACTCCCTCTCAACCAAGGGTCACATAGTGTGTGTGTGTGTGTGTGTGTGTGTATCCCACTCACTTCCATACCAGCATTCTCTGAAGATGTCAGCAACAGATGGGGGGAAAACTTCAGGAATAAACTCTTCCAGAACATAGCCACTTAGCCCAAAATACCCACAAAAAACTATCTGTGTGTGTGTGTGTGTGTGTTACTGAAAAATAACAAATTTGCAGCAGTGGTTCTTAATCTGTGGTCTGGGGAACTGTCCTCACAAAGAGTCTGTGAAGGCTTTTCCTCCTCTTTTCCACTCTCCAGTTCATTTTGGATCCCATCAAAATATTCTGAAGGTTATGAGAAAACAATAGAATTACAAAATCTGTCTATTAATCTGTTCCAATATATTGCATCTCTTAACATCCACAAATTTTTTTTCATTCATTTCCTTCAGAACATATCCACATCATAATTTTTAAAAATTCTTATATATTCAGAACATAATGATGCAGACATCTAATTCCAGTAAATGTATTACTTTATGTTTACTATTATTTTAAATTTATAGAATTTATACTTGATTTCCCCTTTAAAAAAAAAACCTGTCAGTTATAGAATTATAATTATACCATTTATATCCATGGACTTTTCACAAAATGCTATTCAGATTGTTTTCTAATACGATCTAAGTGCCAGTTCAGATCCTACTTTTACTTTAATTTTGTATATATTGAGTGTAAACATATGTAAGCTTTTATTAACATTTACTGGGACTGAGAAATAACAACATTAAATCTTTAGAGTTAAACAAACAAAAAAGATCATATTTATATATAAAGAGCAATTGCTGCCTGCAAGCATTCTTATCTCTGAACTGCTCTCCTGGCAAAAGGCCCACAAAAAAGCATCTTCTTAAGTGGTGGAACACTTTAAGGGCATTCATTTCTTACATTTTCTTTTGTTTAATTTATGTTTTAACATGAGTTTAAGCAGCATCTCTATAGCTTATGCAATGTAAAACACATTTTGACAATTATTTTTGAAGCACTATTCATACCAATTAACAATGGTACACAGTTTTGAAACACACACGTGAAGACTATTTTATGAACAATGTAGGTAATGACATTTCCCAAGAGCTTTCTAAGTGGGTTTTCAGCCTGCAGTCTTACTTGTTCAGCTATATGACATTTGTACCAAATATGAGACGCAATGTGCCTTTCTATGATAGCTAATTTAACAGTATACTAGTAACTTATTTCTACTATACAGTAATGACATTTCAGTCTTGTTCCATAGTTACATGCATGTGGTAGTATTCAATGGCTTATTCACTTATGCTTTTAAAATAATATTTATGTACTTTATTGTTCACTGCTTGTCTACCTGTTGGTCTTATCTTTTATATATCTAGATCTGAATTGTTTTCAACTGCTTGGGTTCAGTTTTTGAGTTAAGATTGCATATAAATATTTAAACAATTAAAATAAAAGTAGAATATTTGAAAAAAATAAAAATTAGCATTGAAGAAATGTGTTGCTATGTGACTTCAAGGTTTTTCTGACTCATGGAGACCACAAGGTCAACTTATCACAGGGTTTTCTTGACATGATTTGTTCAGAGTGGGTGTGCCCCTTCTCCACTGAGGCTGAGAGACTGTGACTTGCCCAAGGTCACTCAAACGGTTTCCATGGCTAAGTGGAGATTTGGACCCTGTTCTCCAGAATCAGTCCAATATTCAAAACCACTATACCACACTAGCTTTCCTGAAGAAAAAGACATGTTTTAAAATAAAATATATTATGACAGTACATCTGATGTTGTTGGTGGAAACACTATAGTTACATTTAGGTGACTAATGAACCATCTTTGATGACAAGACATAGCAATTCCTTAGCTTAACCCATTAAGCTTAACCCACTACCCCTCTAATATGGCTACTGAAATAGACATACTGTATTAGCAATGTAGCCATCTGAATGATTATAATAAAAACAAGAAAGACAAAAACACTTCAAAAAAAAAGATCAAATCAGGTTGCAAGTCTCAAAACCAAACACACAGTGAAAAAGAGGACAGGATTAAGCAGCTTGGATAAGTCCCTTGAGATTCAAATTCAAATTCAGTTCAAGCTCCCCTGACATTTATTTAATTAAATATTATGCCGCTGCCCTTTATTGTGTGGTAATATAAGCAATTTCTTAAAAACAGGCATTCCAAGCAATAAAATAATTTAAATGGAATAAAAGCCTATTAAGCTAGTCAAAAAACTAAAACAACTTAAAAGGCTAAAATTGTTATAACCATGCACATGTACATTTAAAAGGTAAATCAGACCAACAAAGATTGAATTTTTAAAAAGACATGGGGATGTACAAACAGCCCCTAACTTCAGCCGGATCAGGGTCATGGCAACCTCATGCCGTGGCCCCAATCTGGCCTCTGGAGGGTGCAAAAAGGAGCCACAAAAAGCAGCTCCTTTTTGCACCCTCCAAAGGGTGCCACAGCAGTGGCAGTGCAGAAGTATGGAGCCCCTTTGGCGCTGCATCGTTTGGACGCATCACAGTGCCATGCATCATCTAGGGCAGTGCATGGCATCAGGACACCCGGGGGGGGGGGGCAGAGTTGGGCATGCGTCATCAAGATGCTGTGCCCAACTCTGCCACCAGGCTGGCCTTTTAGGCTGGTCTGGATAGTCCAATACTTTAACTTAGTGCCTGAAGAAAATCAACATTTGTGGCACCAAGATGTCCAAAGGGAGGGAATTACACAAATAGGGCACCACTATAGTGAAGGCCTTCTCCCATGTCTCCCAAAATGCATTGCTCCACTGTGGGACACAATGGAGGGCATCCCCAGCAGATCTTAGTGCAATTCAGACAAACATTTTATCAGAACATTTGGGTACCATACATAACATTTTGCCAGAATGATACAAAACCAAATTTAAGTTCTGATTATTATAATCCTGGAACAGAAATTTATCAGTACAACAAATTCAGATCACCTTCCTATACCAACCACCTTTTCCCCCTCCCTTCATTTTACTAGTTTCTGAACATCTGCATTTCAATTTCTCATTTTTTTAAAAAAAATGGTGACCATGACCAGGGAGGTAAGTGAAGAAAATCAGGATAGCTCAACAAGCTTTTGTTATAATGTAGGAGTGTTGTTACACTCGAAAGCACCTGCAGATAACTCATCTAGCCTTAACCAGGAAAAGCAGGGGAGTGGAGAAGGAAATTAAAATTAAGGTTAAAGGCAAACATGAGAATATAATAAGAATGATAAGGTCAAGTAGACAAGTCTGAAGAGACAGCTGTTTCCTCTTTCAAAAACTTCAATTTTCTGCTTCTTAGCCCCAAGGAAGAGGGTTTCTACTTTCTAGAATATTCCTCTGCTCAAACCCAGAGAGGGAAATACTCTAATTTTGTGGACCATAATTAAAACAAAAATTACACGTTTAAATCACACTGAATTCAGACTACAAAAAAGATTTTATTTTAATATTTTGAGATTGATATCTTGCTCTTTGTTAATGATAGCAAAAAATGAAAGCAGTGAAATTTTCCTCAAATCTTATGCACAGTTATTACTAGATAATTCAGCACTATGGTTTCCTGAATTTATTTCTGAAGACTTTTCCAAACAGAGCCAAGAAATATATTCATGATGCTATTTATTCTGATTAGAATATGTAAAACACTTGCACTGTATGGTAAATCTTTTTTAATTTCATACTATAAATGGTTTGCTTCAAGGCAATGTTACAATCCCAAATCTGAAAACACATTTGTCCTATATGTGAAATGTATGCTCTCAGTTGTCAAATGCCTGGAATTTCATTTAAGATGAAATATAAGTATGTAGTATAACTAGATTTTTGCTGGCTGCTCCTAAGAATATTTCCTAAAGCAAGCAACTGGTTAAAGAAATTTTTAAAAACAATATCTATGCACACGTATGGTCCCCAGGCAGTAACATATACAAAAAACCTACCTGCATATTTCTAGGCACTGTCTGCATTGGCCAAATAAAACATCCTCCCCCTGTTCCCAACACAACATGATGGATTGAGCAGGACCCAAACTCCAGATGACATCCAGCCAGTTCAGCTCTGAACCAGGCATATACCCCACCTTGAGACTTTTTTTTTTAAAGAACTCACTTTTGCTCAGATTTTGGGGGAAGATCTGGAGCCCCCTACTGTGACACCAAGGACCTTATCGCATGCAAAAATAAAGTGGCTTAGCCCTTCCAGGATACATTTGCTTGCAGGATGCAATTGGGAATTATTGAATGAAAAATACCGCCAAGAGAGTGCATCCTGGCTGCATCCAGGCTCCCAGCTGTGCCCAGCTGGCTGTTTTTCAAAAACGGGAGCTTCCTGTGTTTGCAAATTGTTTGGTTGAGCACAGCTCAGACCCTGGATGCGGTCACCTTGTGGCATCGGTGGCATTTTTTAATGCAATACTTCCCAATTGTATCCCGTAATTGACTGTATCCCAGCAAGGGTAAGTCACTTTATATTTTCATGTGATTCTATGTGGTTGTTCAGAACGTGTCCCAATGTGCCATCCAGCACTGATGTAGCAAGTAGCCTGTGTAGCAAGTCACTCACCCTGTGATCAAATGAGGCACCCAGCTCATTCTTTGAAATGTTGGGCACTTTGTTCTGACCTCAGAGTGAGCTACTCAATACAGCGGGGTCAGTGGGTGGCATTGTGCGACATTCATGTGAATAGCCACACAGTATTGCAACAGAGGTGCCCAGGTAACAGGAGGACATCAGGGCTGCTCCAGGGGCAGAATACTACAGGCTGCTCCCAGAGTATTCTGGCCCATGCAGATACCTAGTCTCCCATAAGATGATCAGCCTATCAGAATTAATAGCACTTAAGTTTTCTCTGTAGGATTAGGGAATATGGATTCAGTTTCCCATCATCTCCTAAACAAGTAATTCATGTTGTTGAGATGATGGTTCAAAACATTCAGTGTTCTGCAGGCTTGATCATCTGTTGGGAAACAGATAAAGTGTGTCCTTGGTATCTGCTGGGTTTGGTTCCAGGATCTCCTGTGGATACCAAAATCTGTGGATGCTCAAGCCCATTAAATACACTGTAAAATGAGTTCCCTTATATAAAATGACAAAACAATATTATATATATATATATATATATATATATATATTCAAGCCATGGATGGTTGAACCCATGGACAAAGAATCCATGAATACAGAGGGCCAACTGTACATACCTAAAATGCGTAAACAGCACAAGGTTTAGTCAATGTGGCCGTCTGAAAATTATGTTCCAGGGTAGATAATGTTAAGACTTAGTATAGTCAGCCCTCTCTATCCACAGATTTTTATCCACCGATTTAATCACCCACACCTTGAAAATATTTTTAAAAATATAAATTCCAAAAAGCAAATCTTGATATTGCAATTTTATATAAGGAACACCACTTTACTCTGCCATTGTATTTAATGGGACTTGAGAATACACAGTGTTTGGTATCCACAGGAGGTCCTGGAACCAAACTCCAGTGGATAATATGGGCCCACTGTAAATTCTTTTCTATTTTTATTCTATTGATTTATTAACAAAATTGCATAGTGACAATACATAACTATTTTAAATAGAATAAAGAGGAAATACACCAGGCCTTGCATATTATTTCTTAAAAAATAAGATTTTTAGTGCTTATGTGAAGTCTTTGGTTCATAACATAAGAAAAGAACAATAAATTAACAAATTATTAGTTCTTTACCATTCATCTAAAGCATCTCTTCATAGTGCTAGACGTGACTGTGGGGGTACATGCATTCACCACTATCATTGATTGAAAAGAAACTTAATTCTGACAGGTTGTTTCTAATTATCTTCCATAATAGGAGTTAGTTTTTCCATAAGTTCTGTTTCCCAAATTCTTCTATACCATGCTTGTAATGAAAGATGGGTAACTTTATCTTTCTCTGCCTTACAAAAAATAATTAATTTAATCATTGTGCTGAAAAGTGTTTGCATTTCATTTTATGGTTTTTAATAGTTTATTCAAAATATGTTGAGCAAACCTTACCGATTTTGTGGGTCCTGACTTATACAATGTGACACTTCCATGGTCCCACTCAGAGAAGGTTTTCAAGAGAACCCACAATTACCTGACCCAAGGTAAGGATTTTTCCTCTTGTCTGTGCAGCTACCAATTGAACTTAGGAAGTGATTAAGTATCCATGGAGGAACATGCATATCTTAATTCTGCCAACAGTCATTGTGTTATAAAGAAAAGATTGTCCTGGCATTTTAATTCATAATAACTACATGTATTCATTCTTCATTTTTTATGACTCACCACCAACACACAAAGACACATGCTCAAAGACATTAATTAGCTACATCTTCCTTCTTTATCAACAAATGTTCAGAATAATCAGTACAGACTCCATGTTAAGGAACAGTGACACTGCCAAACATCAAGTAATATCCAACAGTGTAATGTCATTGTCCACAGAGTCAAAAGATGATCCACCCTCTGTCCTGCAGCTCCCTATGTACCCTCCAAGTCTGCATAAAAGCTTCTGAAACCTCCCCAGAGCTGGTTTTGGAGAGGCATGGAGGGCTGAAGTTGAAGGGAAGGACTGAAATCCAGCTGTGCTACTAGACATCCAAGCTGAAAATACTCTAGTGTGTTACAAACAAAATATTCTGGAACGGTATAAACCTCTTGTGGAAAAAGAGCTAAACAACTGCTGAGCTTATATGAAGAGCTGACATAGTCCACAGCCTAAACATTTATAGCTTATACAAAAGCTTTTTAATGTAAAGTATTTGGTTTTCTCTCTCATTGCTTCTACCTTCTTGATCTTTTTATCTTATGAAGACGCAACATGTTTTCATCTGCCAAGGATCAATGTTAAAAGCAAAACAGATGTTTGCATTTAACGCTAAAGTTTTTGGAAGGAAAGCTTTTACCTTTGGAAAGGTCATACCTAAGCAGGTAAAAATATATAAAGAATAAGGAGAAAGTTAAAAGTAAATACATTAAAAGGCTTTTTATAAGCTACAGGCTATTTGGCCTGTTATGCTTCCTAGGACTTGGTGAGACAAGTTCAGGAACTGCACAGCTACTTCCTCACTGAAGCCCAAGTCTCTGACACATACAAAAAGATATAATTCCAAAGTAATATGATATGTGAGTCAATTTAGAATTTAGGAAAAACAAAAATTTTGGGTGTTTGCCACTGATGCTTGTAACTGCTGACCCAGTTCCAAATCAAGCTAAAAGGAGCTCAGCCATCACAAATAATCAGCAATCCATTCAGTTGTCTTTCCCAAAGAGAATATAATTATTTTTGTAAGAATAATTTCATTTTCCCATCACAAACACAAAATCATAACACACGGAGGTAATACAGGGAGGCCTGGATTTGAATAAACAAACTTCATTGAGAGATTCTAAGCCAGTCATTGCTTCAGAAAGCAACTTATAAAGCAGTTACAGTGACAACATAGGACTCCTTATGCTGTTTAGTAAAAAGATGAGATTCAAGTGTAATAAAGTTAGGTCCAAACCACACTGCAGAAATAATCCAGTTTGAGACTGCTTTAAATGCCCTGGCTCAGTGCTAGGGGCTTGGGAGTTATAGTTTATTGTGGCCCTGGAGCTCTCTGACAGAGAAGGCTAAATCTCTCACAAAACTGAAGTTCCCAGGATTTACTAGCATCAAACCAAGGCAGTTAAAGCGGTCTCCAACTGGATTATTTCTGCAGTGTGTTTTGGATCTTAAGTTATTTTTAAATAAAATAAACATCCTACTAGATCAAACTAAAGGTCCATACAGTCTAGTTTCCTGCTTAGTGCAGTACCCTACTTCCACACTGGCAACTATACAGTATACTTTTAAGAAACCATAAACCAGGCATTCAAGTAACATCTCTCCTGCACCACTACTCCCTGATGAAGGCAATTCTGTTGAATAAAATATCTGAACTAAAAACATCTATCTATTTATCTATTATTTATTTATTTATTTAGCCCTAAAGGCTCTCAGAGCAGCTAACAATTATTATTTTAATTAGTCGGTTACCTGCTCTCAGGCTTACAATCTAAAGAAATAAAATAATATCTATCTATCCCTTGGGGTAATGGTTGTTGACAGAAATTCATACCACAAATTTGTCTACTTCCTTTTTCAAACCACCTAGCCATCACCAATTCTTGTTGGAGTGAATTAAGCAAATTATACATTGTGTGAAGAAGCTATTGATCCTGGTAATCCTGACTCCAAAAACAGTTTCACTTAGTACCCTAATTGCAGCTGTCACAGGAGATGAGGGGGAATACTTTATCTCATTATACTACGTAATTATATGGATTGCTATCATGTCCTTATTTGTATTTTTTTAAAAACTCCAATATTTTCCTAAAAGGAAAGATGCTTAACAGCTTGATCATCCAAGGAGTCTCACAGCCTGGAACCATGGTGACCGCATGGCCCTCTCTCAAAGCAAGCTGCCACTGTGGTCCCAAAGCCGGTTGCCAGAAAGAGCAGTCTTTCTCTGCTCCTTTTTCCAGCAGCTTCAGACTGCCTTTGGCAACCTTGGAGCAGCTTCTGGCTGCTTTGGGGTTGTGTGTCCTCTGAACACTACACCCCTGAAGTGACCGGAAGCTACTCCTTTTGGCCTATCTGTTTTGAGCCCAAGATGCCCCTTTCAGTACTATATTTAAAATGTCATCTATATGAGACAAGAACAATTACAAATAATATTCCAAGTGCAGAGACATCATAGATCTCTATAGAAGAATTGCTTACTTTAATTTCAGCTTCTTTGCTAATAATCACTGCTGCTGTACACAGAGTTAATATTTTAATTGTGTTATTCTCCCCTCCATGAAGTCCTACTCACCATGACATTTTAAGGGGTGGGAGTTGGGATGGGATTGTTTTTAACTTTGTACTGTTTTTACTCTGTTGTAACCTGCCCCGATTGTTTGTTCAGAGGGGTGGGCTATAAATAATAATTATTATTGTTGTTGTTGTTGTTGTTGTTGTTGTTAAGATGAACTTAGGGTCCCTTCAAGCTCTGGCAGATTCTACCAAAGTGAAGGCTTCAAGTACAGCCCCAGTGGAATGACTGCACATCTGTTGTCTCAGGACTTGCTCACAGAAGTATGGAGAGGTTTGACACCAAAAAATTACCCACTAAGCAACTAAGATCAGAATACAGATTCCAGTCAATTAATTGGCATTTAGAAACACTTCTAACATTCTGAACAGTAAGAAAACTTTTTTTTCTTTTTTTTAAAGAATGGGGTCAGAAATTACTGTTTTCCATCATGACAGAAAAGCCACAACTCTAACTGATACAATCTGACAACTGTTTGGAGAGAAAAAAAAATATTAAACTGAAAATTATCTTAAAGTGCTCTAATAGAGTAACTTGACTTTAATGCTGTACTTTGAATTTCACAAAGGACACACAGAATATGAACAGCAAAAAAATCACTTGGCTGTACTTTGTTACTGCGTCAACTACAACAAACAATCTTATCTCTGTTACTCAATGAACATTCTACGGAATTTGAAGGGATGTTTCTACAAGTAACTATACAGAGTAGCTCTGCTTTAAATCAAACAGAAAGATACCATAGTGCCACTTTATCTGAAAAAGCCTATGCAGTGCTACTACAGATTGATGCCTGTTCCTGCATCAGTCAAGGCGATGCAAAGAAGATGAAGATATACAAGTTATGGTGACATTTGGCAAGTATATCCATTTGGCGAGTACGTAGAAAAATAATACCAGTATTATTCAGAACTCTCAGTGAAACATCGCTAGTCTACACCAGTTTGTTCAATAATATTTGACTCTTACACTTTGGTTTGCTATTTTCTAAAAGCGCTTAACCTATAGACAATTACATTCATTTGCTTCTTGTACACTACATGTTTCCCAATTCTGAATGGAAAGTATTCATATTCAAATCTACTACTGAATGTTTTATTACAGTATCAAATATAAGCAACAGTTTTACCCTGCATACGAGCATATGCTACAAATACTTTAATGCTAGCTTTTCTGTGAATGCAAATAAATGAGAAACAAAAAAGAGAAGAAATGAATTTCAACAAGCCATACCTAGTAATAAGGACCGCATTATCATGGTGGGCAATTCCATTTTCTGGAATGGTGTTTCCATCACTTTGGTGAGAGAGAATGGATTTCTGCCACTTACAGAAGCTATCAAGGGACTTGTCTGCATGGTGATTTATCTCCAAGTTTGGCTGCAATACAACATGCATACCAGAAATGTTCCAAACAAATTACTAGGGTCAGCGGTTAAGACTTCTGAAGTCTAAATCTGATCTATAATTAGAAGCAGTGATTTCTAGGAATAATTTCTTCTTGCCAGATCTCATTTATGTTAAATCTGACATATAGTTTATTCTGTGCACACACACTTTAAGCTTCAATAATGGTTTGTCAAATCTAAGAATTATAGATTAGTTTCAAATGTTGCTATTTCCACATACACAGATTTTAATGTAGGGGAAAGTGATATTTAAAGCAGCTTTTATAGTTTCAATATACAGAAACAGAAAACAAGCTGTAACAAATCTAGTACTCAACTCTGCCAGCTATATAATTTTCAGTAGATATAAGTGAAAATGTTGGAAAAAAATTAAAATAACCACTTTCTAAGCTCTTCTGCTTTTAAGATTACAAGTGTGTGCAGAGGAGGCTTTATTAATTATGCACCTTTTCTAAAAAGTAATTATGTTATTTTATTACTGTAATTAGTAATTAGATTGTACAATTTATATTTTAGAGAAGAGAGAGAGAGATGTCACAATACAGTCTTACCTGATCTTCCGTGAGGACAATTAAACGAGTCACTATAATATTCACAACGTTTCCTAGGCTGGAATCACGATAAAGTTTGGCAACCTGACCTCCAGAAAATAAGAAAAGACACAAAGTCAGACAAAAATCCTTGAAATTTTGACACATACATTGAACATAATACATTTTTTTCCCTCTCTCATGGTTTACAAACTCAAGCAGATTGTTAACAATCAATCCTGTTAAGTCTGATGGGCAGAGACTGAGACAGAGGTCCCCCCGCAATCCCACTAACCACCACTGCCTCATAACTATTTCTATGGGAAGCTGATTCTACCAATAGACGTAATGCTCTGCAGCCCCATCAATCAATGCTGGCCACATCTATCTTCTTGAATATGCACAGACAGGAAAAGCATTACACATGTTCCCTGTCCACAGGCATTAACAGAGCCATTCCTAATATTCATACTCTAATCCTTAGGTTTTCCTTTTCATAAAAATGATACTATTCCTGTGTGCAATGAGTACACGTAGAAGAGAAGTCTGTTGGCAATCACATACTGTCCCAACTGATACAGCCCAAACATAAGTTCATCATTTCAGTGAGAAGCAGGGCTTAGTCACATCTGCTTTGTGAAGGTTTTTATGCTGACAAGCAGGTGATAACTCTATAAATAAACTATACTAAAAGTGGTTTTTATATTCTTTAAAAGGACATAGTGCAAATTACAGGCACAACCCATTCTGACCAACTATGGCAGAAGAAAGAAAAGCACCATGGCAGTTACCGTGGGATGCAAGTGTGCCCACTTTCCTCTAAAACTACCACCCTCGCTATGCCATTTCACTAAACTAGATGCTTATGATAGTTAGGACTATGGGCAACCTTTCAAAGGGCCTTTGCAATATGCATCTACATGTTCAGGGTCTCCTGAACTAATCAGCATATAAGAGACAATAGCCATTGACTTCTTCATTGGACCAATTTCCAGGAGTAATAAAAGAGAAATAACTGCTGTTCTTTTCTTTAGGAGTAAATGGAAGTAGCCTGCAATTTAATCCTTGCTACAACTGGCTTGAGTGCCTTACTGAAAAAAAGATTTGTTTGCTAGCAAACAACTACTGTATATATTCGTCTATAAGTCGATCTCAGGTATAAACCAAGGGCAGGTTTTGGGGCCAAAATGATGGATTTTGATATGACACATGGATAAGTCGAGAGTAAGACTTAGGTTCATATAACAAAGGATCTAAAGGATGAAGCCAAGGAAAGCAATGCCAAAGAACTTACAAAATTGCAGGAGGCATAACTGTTTGTGTTCACACTGAAGGATGGATGGATGAGAGTACAGAGGAAGGTTAGCGCTGCCAGGACAGATTACACTATTGCATTTCACTAGGGGATGGTCTCTATTTTTATGAGAGTTAAGGTACAGTACTTACATTGACCCATGGATATGTCGACTCAGATTTTTTGGATCGATTTTTTGACTAAAATGTCTAGACCTATACATGAGTATATACAGTATCTCATACATTTTTAATCAAAAGCTTGATGAAATAGTGCTCCCAGTGTCTATCCAGACTTTATAGGAAATATTGCAATAGTATAACTACTTCCGAGTGAATCTATAATAAAAGTGTGTGTCTCCCCACCATTGTTACAAACTGCGCAACCTAAATATCTAATAATAATAATAATAATAATAATAATAATTTATTTGTATTTTCCTGCCTCTCCCTGCAGATTGAATCTAAAACTTGGTATGGATGCCCTGAAGACATGCATCTTGTAATTACTTTATACTTAAAATGGATTGATTAATTTATTTTAATACAAATCTGTTTGCAACCTACAGTACCAACTTCAGTCACGAGGTTGGCAGACAACAAGATTACTCAGGAGAAAGAGGGCCCTCAAAAGCAGAGGTCTCTTCAACAGCAAGAAGGCTAGAAGGTGGGTTCAAATACACGTAGTTGGTTTTGAGTTGTAGATTAGAAGATCAGGTTACATAGAGCCCATTTCTGGCCCTTTCTCATTGCTAGCACAACAAAAGTCACAAGCTCAGAATTCATGCTACATAATAAATTCAGGGAGAATAAGGAGAAGAAAAGGCTGGAAGGGTGAGGGTGGAGAGTGGAGGGAAACTACTGAAAAAGAAAGAAGGGGAAGATACATGCCATATTGCCCAATTGGCTGGGTTTTACTTGAATGTGTTACACAAAGGTGTTTTTTGGACTTTGTAAACAAGTTTTTCTGTGCACTGGGAATATGGAAGAAGAGGATATGGGATTAGTATGGGATTAGAGTAAAACTACATCTTGATAGTCATGTTATCTTTTACTCTATAACTACTTACTCAGAAGTAAATCCTACTGAACTCAATGTTTATTATTTCTGAGAAGATGTACATGTATATCGTTGCACTATTAATTAAATTTAAAGAAAAATCTTTATGCCAAAATCAGGAAACATTTTGCTTATCACAAGGACAATTTTAGGTCATATTCAGGACACTTTTTTAAAGCTTTTTTTTTGTCAGAAGCATTACTTAATTCTGCTACTGTTATTATTCAACAGTATCAATACTATAATAGCATTTCAAAGGGTTTTTTAAAGCAAATAGCAATTTAAATCATAGGATTTAAATGTTTTTGAGAAAATAAAGCACTTTAATTCAGTAGTCTATACAACCCTAACTCTGACTCAGGTTAACATGGTTATTTTCCCTTATTACAGACAGAATGCAGGCATAAGGTTTAACACCTGTACAGCTGGGAATTTTAGATGTTTCAAGGAGAATTCAAATATTGCAGGATCCCAATTTCACTAGCAAAACTATAATAGTTTAAGGAGGGTATCTGCACCTCTTTAAGCAAAAAATGCATTCAAGAAACAAAATCTGTGTGGAGAAAAAGCAATAAACAAAGGGGTCATGATACATTATTATTTGCATAATTAATGAGTAAATTAATGTGAAAATTTACAGCGCTATATAAATAAGTTAATAATAATAATAAATTACTTATCTAACATGTTGATGTGGCCACTAGGATTTGAGGCAGAAGAATATGGGGGAGTATTTCTGATGCCTAATAAAAGTGTTAACAGTGACAAATGCTGCATGCCCACTGGAGTGAATGAAAGACTAGTAAGAAAAGAAAAAGGGTTTGGGGTAATGAGAACGAGTAGAAGGAAAAGCAAAGAGCACAGAAAGGGAAAGGGGGTTTTCTGTCAGATCCATGTGAATCTGGTACGGACAGAATAAATACTGAGTTGAAGGAAAGGCAAGACCAATAAGAAAGTAAGAATAGGAGGGGAAAAGAGCAATGATACTGGGGTGGAGTGATGGATATTTTCCTTAAATTTTTCTAAATTGATTTTATTTGTACACAACCCTGAGACAGTCTGCAATAGGGTGAGATATACTGTAATACAGCAACAACAGCAACAATAATATAAATGGTGGCAAAAGATAATCTGAAAAACATGTAGAGGGGTCAAACTTACAATATTCATGACGCTCAAAATATAATGTTCGATATCTTTGCGGCCATGATATCCCACCATCATTTTGTCTGCTACTACCAGCGTCTCCACAAAACGTTCAGTGCTTATTGATCTCTTCAGACGATGTAAAGTTGGAAAAGCAATGGTATTGTTTAACCACCACGTTTTACTGCTTCTTGTGAGGTCTTCTGGGAATCAAAATAATTTGTGTTATCAATTAGTTTGCTGTATTAATATCTTCATATACACCTGCTTTATGTTTATATTGTGTTACAATTTCTCGAATGTATCAATTTTCATGCAGTGCAAGCAGAAATCAAACCCATATTTTAATAAGCATTATATACCTTAGATTTTTATCAGAAATTTTCTGGAACAACTTTTAAACATTTTAGCACACTAATTTTAATAAAAGGGGAAACTGCCGCATAAATATCTATGTTTACTCAGCAGTATGACAGATATTTATACTGAATGGCAGATATATGTAGCTAAACATTTGTTCAATACTGATATATGGTTTGGTAAATTCTGCAGAACTATGAGTTGGACTGAAATTTTCAAGGTATTTTTAACCATTCGCAAGAATAAGATACAAATATGTTTCTACTTCAGTGTGACTGGAAAAAAATTGTAATGACAAAGAAAAGGGGGAACTAATTTCATTATATGTCTGTCAAAGGTTTTGCATGGACTTAATTTCTCGATTATATGCAAATGAGTTTATACACAACTGGTCCTCAGTTATGAATCAGAAAAAAGTAGTATTATGGATCAAAATAACAGCAAGAATTACTGACATTTATCAGAGTTTCCTCTTTTTAATACATTTATAATGTTGCATTGAGCTACTGTGACCATGTTGGCCACTGTCTCATGATTAGAATAACTCACCAAAACAACTAAGTGCTTTCAGACTATTTACAAATGCCTGCTGTATTTTGTTAGAATTAAATAAAATCTGCATCTTAAGCATTTTATAATGCTAAGAATAATGTAGGACAAATAATACAGAATTAGTTTGTGGTGCTTTTGTGGGTTTATTCTTTAGTAAAAACACAGCAGGTATTGGATTGGTAAAATGCTAAAGGAACCCATGGCTCCATCTTGCATGATTTCTATGCTGGTTGTGCAGGAAGGGATTTTGCTCTCTGCAGGTCCAGTATTGTTAACTTAAGTAGGCTGAAAATAACACCACAGGAAAATGCTTTATACTGACTCAGAACACCGGTCCAGCTAGCTCTGTACTGTCAACTCCAGCTGGCAGAAGCTTTCCAGGTTATCCAGGCAGGATTTCCTCCCAGCTCTGTCTGGGGATTTCTGGGATTCCCCTTGTGATCCTCTACCCAAGGACTAGAACTGACCTAGCTTGGCTTCTGAAATCAGATGTCCAGGTTGGTATGGTAGCACTTAAGGTAGTATGCTGGTACATAGATCATGGATCCTGGTGTCCCTTTGTCACAAAATTACCCTAAATATGCAAAACCAAAGCTACATCCTACATGTATAGTACAGAAACAAATTGGATGGAACAGAGTAATGGATCATTTGGTTACTTCAGAAGACTAATGGTACACCTGCTGCACATCTGGCATAGTAATACAGCAGTCTGATAGCATTAAAAAGTAGTATTCTTTCTTTTCACCCCAGTCCTTCTGGTATTAGTGCTGGACAAACTGGCAAAATTTTCACCTCCTGGGCATCTGATATGGGTTGCTGGAGGAGTGAAGTTTACAAGCCTCTTTTGGCAGCCAACTTGTTTCTATGGGGGGCAGGGTGCTTGCCTTCTTCCCTGCCAAGTGTAGAAACACAGAAGGCTGCCAAAATGTGTGGCACACACACTTGACATATCTGCCCAACTGCGTCCCTTATAATGCTACTTAGTTACAAGCACTAGGCATAACAAAAAGAATTCTTCTCAGCATTTGCCTTAAAAGACATTATTTTCTGGACCTTAGCCCAGAAAATGAAAAACTACTTTCTATGAGATTCCATGATGGAGTCCAAAAAATAGCTGACAGTTCTAAATTTACTGTAATAGAAACCTAAGTTAGATTTTCCCTTGAATGAAAACAGAAATAGCCTATGTATTTTTTCATAATAAAGGAATGAAACCATGACTAGAGATCTAACTTATTTACCTGAGACACCACAGTGGATATGATCATAGAAAAGCTGGTGGTACATGGCAGACTTTTTGTATATAACATGAAGATGACCACTTTCATAACTAAAGTTATTGGAATTTTCAGTTAAATTTCTTAGAGGCTCAATAAAATACTCTTCATCTTCTGTAGCAATAACACCATGCTTAAGAGAAAGAAGAGGAAAGAATACATATAAACTTTAACCAGTGTCAAAAAAGATATGTTTCATACAGAATATTTAATTTACTGTAAGAATTAACAGGTGTTATTCTAAATTCCTGTCCACTATATATAATACAGTGGGCCCTTCCTATCCACTGGGGTTCGGTTCCAGATCCCTCACAGATGCAGAAAATGCAGACACTCTAGTCCCACATTATCCAATGGACAGCGATGTGTGCACACCTGTTTCAGTGCACCCATGTGCATACACTACCATTGGGTAATAAATAGTGTGGTGGTCTGCAAACATTCGCATCCACGGATGGGAAGCCCGCCAATAACAAGGGCCCACTGTATGCACTTCAGTCCCCCTAAGTTAAATTGATGCAATTAATGTCAGTAAAATCATCACAATATCAAAATGGAGAAATAGCATATAATAGAGAAGCTTTGGTTTTTAATTATATGTACAAGATCCATGTGTAACATTAACATGGAAAATGATAGCTCAGACACACCTCTCAAGAAGAAATGACCTGGGGATAATCTGTGCATCTTTCCACTGGGAAAAAAAAATGAGCATGCACTAATAACATTCAGCTTTTCACATGTCTAATTAATATCAAACCACACTCATGATATAGATCTTATTGGTTTTGTACATTTATAGCAGCAAAGGAAAACATTTCAGTATGAATTCTTTAGAATTATAAAAAACAAAAAGCATTATTTCTATATATTGTATAATGAGCATATTTAAATTATTATATTCAGCAAAACAATTATGTATCAAACAATCTGTTTAGATAAGGATATTATGGTGGCACATACTATAGCATAAATGTTTACTGTTACACAATACGTTAAATATTTTTTTAAATTACAAGATTTATCCAAAGTAATGTTAGGAAAAGTTTCTGTTTTAATTAAAATGTTGAAATTTAACACTACACCATCTTTATGTAAGTTGAGACCAATAAAACGTGTTCATGGTATTTATATTGCTCATAAAAGAATTTAAATACCGGCTATCACCTGTGATATTCTCAGATTAGCATATCATCAAGCCACAGGAAGACAAGTCACTAAATTTGCACAATAAATTGATAAATATATGTACAATAATAAAAATAAGACACTTACTCCAGTATACAAAATAATTTACTTCTAATTGTTTGAATTTACTTCTAATTTTTAAGTGGGTATTCCATGTAAACACAAAAATATGAATAAACATGAAATCTAAATATTCTTCTAGCATCTGAGGTATTGCCCAATCTGAGCGGTCCCAAGAAAATGTCCATACATCAAGTGAGAAGAAACCATTGCCATTCATTAATAGTCACAGCAGGCATAAATAACAGAACAGCTCCCACATGAAGGCCATGGGTAATGTACAGACTGCTACTCCAAAAACAGAAGGTACGGGTATACAGTACAACTATACAGAATATCTTGTGTAACTGTAAATGATTTGTCTACCAGGAAAATTTGCTAACAAGAGAAAGGTCAGTACTCATTACCAAGGTATAAGATGCCATAACATTTAAGCCACTGAATGTGGCAGATAGACAGAGGTACAAACCTATACCCATCAAGGAATTAAGAATTTAGATACCAAAGAACAAGACTTGTATCTCAATAACAGAGAATATTTATATACCTATGTGAAAAGGTATTTTTCAGACCATTTGGGAAAAAAAGAGATAGCTATCAACAGTAACATAAAACATGGAAACAGTTCCAGTGCTGCATTCCGTAAGGTAAACTGCATAGCCTACAATTAAACTTAGCAGGGCTCCATCTGCACTGATGTACTGAGAAACTCAGAACATGATAGCATTCTAATATGTAAGGCTTTGCAGTAGGAATCACATCTAGTTTTGTCTTGTACTGAGCAAATTCCCACTAGCTTTATCAGTTAAAACAGGAGAAGGAGCCATACCCAAAGGAGAAAACTCCAGACCCAATTGAGTAGGATGCTTCCAAATACAGAACAATTAATCAGTAATTATTATGCCTTTAGTCCATCTTTTCCCGCTTGACAGACTTTTTCTTGGTAAGAAAAAATATGGAAGCAGCAAAACTGAAGACATAATGGTCTTCAGAGTTAATATTTTGTAAGCTTCTTTGAGTCCCCCTTTTGGAGAAAAGAGAGGAGGAGGAGGAGGAGGAGGATACTCTCTTTCTAAAGAAATGCTAAGTACAAGTACAAGTATTATAACTAAAGAGGCAGATATATCATTAGAAGTATCTTAAGTCATGTCTACCCTTTGCTTTATTATTACCCCACGAAATTATTACTGTTTGAACTAACTGTCATAAGTGTGGAGGGAAAATAGGATATTGTGCTCTTAAAAGAAGCAGTACATAATTCAGCTTCTTGCACATAATACTTAAATTCTGACTAGATCAGTTACTCCTGGATTTGTCAGATGAACAGATTATAAAATCAGATCAAAAAGAAATTTGGTTAAATTTATTGTTAATCCTACCTAGCGTAGACCCAGTGAAATGAATCGACCTTGTTAATCATGGCTGATATGAGTCTCTAGACTAGCAAGGATTTATCCCACTATGTTGTCTGAATTTGGTTTTAAAAATCATTGGTTTCTTTTCAGATCAAAGGCGATAACAGCAGACAAATGCAATCTGCAGACTTAAAAAGTATAGCTGGTCAAAATGCAGTTCTAATATCATAGCTGTAAAATCCATTTATTTGAACAGAACGTACTTCAAAGGATTGTAGCTTTAGTCTTACTGGGCCTCAAGCTGTTTCAAAATTTGCTGCTTTCACTAGGTAAATGCTACCAGATTTTAAAATTGTCCCCTATGCCTTTAAATGTAATTCACCATGATATGCTGTTAGTGCAAATATACATCTGTTTCCAAGATTATAGCATAATCAGACATCTCCTAAACTGACAATCCTCTATTAAACTAACTGATGAATTTGCCTAGTATTATATTACCATTAACAGAGAAAGCTCACAAGACAACCCAAGCTATAAACTAGTGCTTGCCATTGTAATTTAAAAGATCCAGAGCAACAAATATGGCATTTCCCATGTCCTGAGCTTATTGTCTATTAGATTACTGACAAAACTGCTGGTTATCTACGCAGTATCTATCTCCAGCATAAACACAGAGGAAGCATGGTCATTGTTTCATGCATGCCCACCATTTAAACCTCTCATTATGGAATGACATCCTAGGTTACAATCACAGCTTTAAATTGAGTAAAAACAAGACCTAGCCTTATAATCCTAAGCATGTTTACATGAGAGTAAGCCCCAGTGAACAGACTGACACTTAATTCTAAGCACTGTATATATTGTGAGATTGTCCTTAGTATATATTCTAAGATTAAAATAACGAAATCAATTTTAAAATATGTAGAACTCGCTAAACAGTAGACAATGGCTTCAAATAGATGGCCCAAAAGAAGGTGTTTCAGGCTGCATTGGAGGTGTGACATTTAGATAATACATGCCCCCAAAGTGGCTGGACACCATGTCACAGCCATGCTAAGTGGGGGAAAGATGGACTAAAAGAAGCTGATAGAAACCGCTCCTTCTGGAAAAGTGTGCACCTTCAAACCTGTATATAAACACCCCAATGTGAGACTGGTCCCAAAGGAGTACTCTATCCTAACCCTAAAGTGGCATATAATACCAATACCAATACCAACCTTTATTAGGCATAAAACAAATATACAACAGCACACATTACAATAATCATAAAATCATTAGTAAAATACTGTACATTATTAATTAATTAAGACCATATTTTATGTTGCCTCTATCAGAAAATTAGCCATTAACCTCGTGACCTGCAGGTTCCTATCTTCCAATAAGTATTCCACTGATAGTCCAACCAAACAGATATTCATTTCCAATAACCTTCTTAACAATTTTCCCCTCAGGTTTTTATACAAAGGACAAATACAATATGATGAAGGACATCAGGAGCTTCTTCACAGTGACACACACAATTCAGAAATGGGGTCTTTGAATATCTACCTCTGGTAACATTTGAGGGGTGAGTATTTAGTCTTGCAAATAGGAAGGCATATAAATTCACCAGTGCAGGTGCACATTTAAAAAGGACAGAGTGACACCTCCAATGGCTATAAGTACAACATACACAAACCAGACATCCCAAGTCCATGGGGTGAAAAGGAGGTGAAGAGGGCATGGGAGGCATGATTGTGCATTGTGAGTGTTTTACTGGGCACACCTCTGCTCGAGTCCCCAGTGGAGGATTGCAGGTATGACTGTGTGCACAATCAAAGGGGACAGAGCTCCAATAGGATGGCATCTTGGCAGCAAGAAGTCACTGGCAGTGTGTTCCTGCAATGGTGCGCATGGATGGTGGGGTCAAAAGTTTTTTAAAAACAGCAGCGCAGTTTGACGCTGCACCATGAAGACATGGCATGCACATGCAGACTGCCTTGGCAGCATGTGGTGCAGTCAGCAGGGGCTTGGCCCGCTTTCAAAATCAGCAGCTTCCATCCGCTCTTTCCTGCCCATATGCTTGACTCCAAGGCTTCCTTTTTTCCCCCTTTCCTTTTTTCTCCTCACAACAAAAGTGGGCATAGTTCTTTTGACTTTTAAGTCTACTGACTATTAAGAATGGTTTCAGACATTATATATTCCTGTCAATGCCAGGTAAGTTCTCTTTCTAGATAATTCTCTGAAAAACTCCTGAGGTGTCTTTTTATGAGATTAACACAATATGGAACAAAAAAAAAAAAGATCCCCAAAATTAGTTAGTTGAATTGTTTTTTTGAGAGAAACTGTTTCCAACTTCCACATTAGAGGTTTATGTCCATGTGATTAAAAAAGGAGAGTGAGGGGGAGAAAGATGAGTTAGCTAGGTCATTTTTTAGTGAAACATCATCCTCTTTTTTCCTTCCATTTAAAAGCCATTAAATATTTCTTTTTGTCACATGTGAAGTCCTTCTCTTTCCTATGTAAGGTAAAATAACATCTCAGCACTTATGTTTCACCACCCTACCCCTCACACTCATTGTTTACTGTTGAAAGTAACTATAGTAGCAAGAGTGGGAACCAGAGTACACTAAATGAATCCCAAAGATAAATAACTTTTTTGTACCCTCACAAAATAACAGTGAACACAGCTTTAGAATATTTGCCTTCTTTCCTCACTTGGATGCCTCAAAGCCTACTGTTTGCAGGATGAAGGAATCCCAAAATTAGCACTGCCAGTTTCTGTTCTGCTCTCTGGTCTTCACAGCAAGTAGAGTTACCCTCTCTGCCATCAGCACTATCTACAGCAATGGTTCTTAATCTGTGGTCTGTGGACCCCCAGAAGGCTGTGATGTCCTCACAAGGGGTCTGCAAAAGTTTGAAAACTGCTTAGCCCACCTCCTCCTCCCAGCTACATGACCGGCATGGAGGCAGGCTGAGGAGCTGAGCAATAGCGGAACAGAAAGACAGACAGAAAGCCTTTGCCCTTCTCGCTCTCTCCCTCTTCTTTTCTATCTAGGAGCCGTCCAGTCTCTGATTAGAGACATTTCAACCCCTCAGCACCCTTCCTCAGCACTGATGTCAGCTAAAACTAACCTAGTCAGAGTTAAACCATGGCATTTATACACAATGCAGCTCTCCAACACCACCTGTCTGTCCTGCATCCGTCTCCTTTTCCACCAATAGACCCATACCTCCCTTTCCCGGCTTGGCGCCACAAGTCCTTTGCATCACTCTAAGGCCACCTCCGCCAGACCTCAAGCCCTTACCCTTCCACTTCTTTTCCATTTCCCAGTTCATTTCAGATCCCATCAAAACATTCTGAGGAATAAGATAGAATCATAGAAGCAGAGAACAGAGTTCAATCCGCTCCAGCCTCAGAACGGACTGAACAGCAACTCACAGGCCCAGCCAGTGAGTCTTTACCTTGCCTCCTGTCGTGTGACTGGTCTGCTGTCGCTCAGTTACTCAGCCCACTTCCTCCCAGAAGCAGAGCAGCTACATGGCAGGAGCCAAGGCAAAGGCAGGCAGGCCAGCACTGCAAGTTGCTATTCAACCCACTCCAACAGCAAACTCATGGGAAGAAGCAGGAGAAAAGTCTTCTCTCCTCATCCAGTGCCTCTGGGGAAAGGTTTAACAGATGACATAGTTGTTAATAGTTCAGTGTTCAGGTATTATTATTAATTATTTGGGTTTTAAATCTTGAGTTAAGTGTTTGGGGTCAAAATATATTCAAAGGGGGTCCCTGGTACAGAGAAGGTTAAGAATTACTGACCTACAGTAATTCAAGAGGGCAGATTTGTCTAGACTCAGATAGAAGGCCACAGTGGTGGCTATTTAGACCACAGAATACTTTTAAGAATTGAAGAATGTGTGTCAGGTCAGATGATGAACAAGTTAGTAAAACATGGTCAGATGCTAGAGATTTTGATTCAGAGGCCAATCCCCCCCCCCCCCACACACACACACACGCGGTCCTTTAGTAGCTTAGGAAATCTCTCCACACTTTAGGCCCCAGGTTGAAAGGAAGAAAGCCACTTGGTTAACTTCAGCTGAATTTTCACCTGGGCCAATTGATGACTCACCTGTATGTTGCTCTTTGCCACTCATTTTTCCATGAAAGCAGGAGGTTGGTATGGGTACCCAAAAATTCTGAATTCATATTTGTTTCAGTGAATAAATAATTAACATTTCTTGGGGCAGGAAATACATAGTACTACTTTTCTACGGAGTATGTTTATCCCTCCCTCCTAGAAAGGAGGAAATGAACTGGTAGAAATTGTCCCGATTGACAAGCAGAAACTGTGCTGATTATTTCAAAAGTTAACAATTTCACCAAGGGCTTTCATCAAAGGAACTAAGGAGGGCGAATTACTAGATATTTTCCAATACCATCCCAAAAAGTAGTATCTTGCTAGAACCATATATATATATATATATATATATATTCTTTCAGGACAGTTAATCAAGTCCTAACAACTACAATAAAGTACAAAAGACAAGTATCTTTCCAGCACAAAGAATCATGAAACCAAGCACAATGGGAGCCCTAGTGGCACGGTGGTTAAATGCCAATATGCAACCAATCATAGCCACAAAGTTGTGACTTTGACCTCAGGCAGGGCTCAAGGGTCAACTCAGCCTGGCATTCTTTCCCGAGGTCACTAAAATGAGTATTCAACTTGTTGGGCGCAATTAGCTTACACATTGTAAACCACTTAGGGAGTGCTTAAGTGCACTGATAAGCAGTATAGAAATGTACTTGCTAATGTACTTGCTATTTTCTGTGGTTAACAACACAATGAAACTTTCAGTAACATCTGATTGCTATGAATTATACCTTAGTGTACTATAAAATAATGTAATAAATTTCTTCACACATATCCTTGATACAAGTGGGTCTATTCATAAAGGAAAGAATGTCTATGAATAATTAAGGTAATTGCATTAAAATTATACAAGCTATAGAAAAAATACACATCCAAAACTAATGTGTAGTTGGAGAGACCATTAAAGTCTTACCTGATATAGTGATATGACAATTTACATCTGTGATCCAAAAGAGAATGATCTCAACTCATTTACCTTCGCTTCTTCCATCAGGCAGTGTACATGGAATCATTGTGTTTTATTATAAAAATAAGTTTAAACAGAGAAGATGATTTGTCCAACGCAAGTGACTGAGTATTATGGCAAAAGAAAGCTTTGAATATAAATCTTTCCATGTCTAAGTCCAACATGCCACTGTCTACACATCACACTTGTTCTTATCTCCAGTTAGAAACAGAGACTAGGATCCAATGAATTACTAAACTAACTCTCTGAGTTCAATCAAGCTTTAAACTTGTTCTTTTTCTTGAACACTGTTTCCTATCCATATGGCATATCACTAAATGCTTTTGAAATTGAGGCAAGTCTCAAAAGCAGTATGTGACAGAGTATAGGAATACATTCTTCAAAAGAAAAAAGTAAACCATTCCACTTGGCTATACAAGCCTCATGTGAATTCCTTGGATTTGGCTATCATTACAACCGTACTGTAAGAGCAAAAATAGACTCTTACTTCTCTTCCCTTCCAAAACTAGCTACAGCAAATAATCTAGGCCTGTGTATATCACAGACGCTAAGGTTTTCAAAAAGCTGTAAAAACCATATATAAAATTAGAAAGAAGCACAGCCTCTAAATTCTGAGAAATCTACTGTGATAAATTACTGCTTGTCAATCACACTGCCAAAGAAAAGATCCTGCATATCCCAAAGCACACCCTATTGCTGATGACTGACCTAATAGGCAAATAAAAACAGTTCAACGCATGAGGTGGATTCATTTTTAACAGTGAGGAATTCTTATCACTACCCTGTTTTCTGCAATGTTAACGAAATGTTAAGACACCTCAGAGCAACTGATACCCAGGCATGGCCAATAACTGTGTAGAACAATAAAATATTTTCTGGCAGATGTAGGTGAACAATCCAAATACTACCATGCGCACACCTTTACATGTGTCAGTCCCAGTGGTTCCTAGATCTGCACCAAATGTACTCATTGTTTGGGACAAATAGCCCACAGTGTTTAGTCACACACAGAAGCAAACAGCAGTATAACTTAATTAGTTCTGAGAACTATCCAGTTAGCTTTAAAATTGTCAAGTAGCAGGTCAAGAGCAGCCATGCATAGATTTGAAAAGTCAATAATCACAGATCTGGCTTAGCCACTCTGAGTCCCAGTTTTGGGGAAAGGGTGGGATATAAATAAATATGATGATGATGATGATGATGATGATGATGATGATGATGATGTAAGAAAATGGGGAAACAAAGTTCTGGTCCTTCTTGCTATACCAAAAGGTATCTTAACTTTTGAAATGAGACAGAAAGAACACAATAGGTCTTCCTCCACTTCTGCTTTAATTCTCATAAGAACCTTATCAGATATTTTAATTGCTGTTGTTTTAACTCTCTTTTGTACACTGCCCCGATTGCTCGTTCAGAGGGGCGGGCTAGAAATAAAACGTATTAGTAGTAGTAGTAGGTTAGAAATGATAATTGACCTAAGGTCATCCAGTGAATTTTTTGGCCAGTATGGAATCTGAATGCCCAATACAACACAATGAATCTGGATAAGCCCTTTGAACAGGGATGTCTGCACTGTGTCCACCCCTGTCTTATAAGGACTCATGCAAGTGAAAAAGTGTGCTAGTAAAAAAAAAAACATACATTGCAGTTTCAATGCATGTTCTCCTTTTGCTCACTACTCATGAGTTTTTGGTTAGTTATGAGGGAAAGAGGAGAGAATGCAGAGGAGGAGGAAATGTTGTCAGTTAAAGATTAAATCATAATGAAAGCACACTGGATTCACAAGACAGGCAATTATCCTACTGAAAATGCCTTCAGAAGGACCCTTATTAGTTTCCTTGCCTAAAATGGGCTGAAACATTGCATTTTAATAAAAACAGAAAAGAGCTTACAGTACCATTAGGGCAAAGCATTATGAGACATCCTCTTGACTTAAAACAATAAACAGTTTACTAAAACATACTGGATAGTTGGATAAATTGGCCCATAAAGTTTAATTCCAGTCAAGTTTACAAGTGGGGGGGAATTGTCTGCTGGAGGTCAATGGTCAAACTTTAGATCTTCATCATTTTTACCCCTCCTACTTCAAAACCACCATGAATCATCCCTGAAACTACCTTGTCTTCACTACCAGGTTTCTCATCAATCTATTTTTCTATATTCTAAAAGTTAACTATAGAAGCCATTGCTCTCCACCAATTTTTGCTTCTAATGACACACATGATTCAAATGACCCAAACTTAACAGAGGGCTGTCGAAGGCTTTCATGGCCGGCATCCATAGTTTTTTGTGAGGCTTTCAGGCTATGTGGCCAAGTTCTAGAAGAGTTCATTTCTGCACTATAAAGTAGTCAATGGTCTAACAGTCAATTACTTCCAACCAAGCATGCTTAACTTTCTCTAGATCACAATCATAAAACCATTAGATCTGAGTAAACAAAATATCCAGAAACAAATAATAAGAATTGTAATGGAAAACAGTCAACGGGGACACAAATTCTTTCTGCAAATTTAAACAAGAACACCAACAAATCAAAATACATAACTTGAACTTACCAGGCCATTGCAGTTGCTTAATGCTACTTTAGTTGTACCATGCTCGCCATGTAAATATCCCGTGTAATGACAGTTGTCTAAAAAGTCATGCTTCCACTGAGGTCCATCTTTCCCCCAGTATTCTACTGTGAAGTGTTTGGATACCAAATCTGTGTTGAGAGTCAGGTTTAAATGAAAGTGCTTGCCATAGGCAGAAAGTTTAAAAAATAAATTAGAAACTGCCAGCTCTTGCTCATAATGTTCAATACTCCTCTTCTTTCTCCTGGTGGACTTAGTATTTTTCACAGTAAAGCTGAGGAAGGCTCCATTATGATCAACCCTTATTGGGACTGTTAGTTGGTAGTGTTCAAGGTAAGACAGGAATTCCTCTTTGAAACCACATGGTAAATCAGTCCAAGAAATGGTCATAAAAGAGAAGAAAATACAACAGGACACAAGAAGGAGTAGTACAACATTATCTATATTTTACTGTGTCTGAGTATCTTCACATTTTGCTCTACTAAAAGAAAATCCCTCTACTAAATAAAATGTCAAATTTCTTAGAAACAGATATGTACAATTAATCAAAATTCTGCTCATCTATTTCACATGTTGCCTATTTCAAAGTACCATTTGTAACAGCTAAGTCTGGCCACAGAAAGAATAAAAGTAATTACACATTCACGTAGTAAAAACATAATTTGCCTGCAAAAAAATAACTTGTGTAATTTTAAGGTACTGACAAATATAAGTAAGTTAACTGATTTCAAGGGAGTACAATAAGTATAACTGTCATGGATTAGTGGCCTAATTCACTGATTATTTGTGGACACTTCAGTTTCAATAACTGTACATCTCTCAAAGGATCCCTAAAATTTAAACAAATTTCAGTGGAAGAAACAGATATATGCAGGTATTTCTCTCTATGTGTAAATCGCTATTTCTGTTCAAATTAATGAAGGAAACTGTACACAATTGAGCTCAACATATATTTTCAATACATGTAGGACCCTTGATGAAGTTCTAAATCTTTCACATTTGTAATGAACACACAAAAACATGTATCTGAAAATATGTCTTGCAGCACATAAATTATTTTGCTTGCTTAAACAATCACATAACATTGGGAATTTATATAAGTAGCATATTAAAACACTGACTTTTAAATTGCTGAAAATAGAAGCATATAAAAATATGTGCTACCCCCCTCAGAAAATACCAAAAATAATATACTTGCAATCTTTCACAACATATTAATATTAATATTAACATTAAGGAAAACTGATTTAGTGAAATAAGTGTCAAAAACATTAACTCAAGAAGATGGATCCCTACCTTGAGAACTATATGGAAGCGTGTTGTCACTGTGAAATTCTGATAAAACCATAATTAAGCACAAAATCCAGGTCAACGTCTTCCACAAAATTTCCATAATTTAGAAGAAGTGGACTACCTATGTGCTACAGCTTTATCTCCACTCCAGCATTGCACCATAACCAGGACTTATTATATTTCTTCAGGATTAGCTATTTGTGGTTCCACTCCTTGATAGCTGTTTTGCAATTCGCTTTTCTTTCTACGTCCGCAGACATTTTCAGTCCAAAGCAAATTTAAAAACAATTCCTTCACATATACAAGAGGAGCTAAAGTGAATGGCAAACAAATATCCAATTCTTTACCTGAAAAGCACAGATAAGACAGTAATTAAGTTTAATTAAGTCCCAAACAAGCAACTGAAATATCAGCATCCTCTGTCAATTTTAGGTAGGTTTGCACCAGTCCCTTTTTAGAATTAATTTTGTTTGAATTATCCAATATAATTTCAGTCACACCCATGACAGAAAATATACCCTACAACAGAAAGTGACAGCTTTTCTTATTGGAGGCCCTACATACTTTAGGGAATGTTGGAAGCTGAGTTGGCTATGCCCCCTCTCAGGACTTTCAAGAAGCTAGTAAAGATATAATAATAATAATAATAATAATAATAATAATAAATAATAATAATAATAATAATGATGATGATGATGTTTATTTATAACCCGCTCCTCTAGCAAAGTAATCGGAGCGGGGTACAGCAAAGTTAAAAAGTACAGAGTAAAACAACAATCATACCCCTTCCCGACCGCCCCCCCTTAAAATTAAATTAAACCAGCAAGTATTAAAATCAACGACAGTTAAAATTAAAATCAGTAGCAATTAAAACAAGGTGCAATCTCATGAACAGTTCTTGTGCAATATGCAATAGATGAAGTCACAGAAATTAAACAAAGGGGACAACTAAGGTTATCTACCCAGTTTCTGTTTCAGAATTGATGTTTTATTTGTTGCTTTTCAAGGAAAGGCCTGCCGGAAGAGATGCGTCTTTAAAGCCTTTTTGAAACTGGTCAATGATGTAATAAGACGCATCTCGTCCGGCAGGCCATTCCAAAGCTTGGGAGCGGTAGCTGAGAAAGTCCTCTGGGAAGTCTGTGACAGGCTAGTTTTCATAGGCTGTAACAGGTTCCTCCCAGAGGACTGAAATGTTCATAAGGGAAGAGGCAGTCCCTGAGGTAAGATGGGCCTGGGCCATGTAGGGCTTTAAAGGTTAAAACCAACACCTTGTACTGTGCCCGGAAAATAATTTGAAGAAAGATGTTACCCTGACAATAAGAGCCAGTATAAAGTACACCGTTGGTATCTGCTAGGATTTGGTTCCAGGACCCTCCCCCCCCCCCCCCAATAAACCAAAATCTATGGGTGCTCAAATTCCATCAAATACAGTGGCATAGTAAAATGCTGTCCCTTATATAAAATGATAAAATCAAGGTTTGCTTTTTGGAACATATATATTTTTAATATTTTCAAGCCGTGGATGGTTGAATCCATGAAGAAACAGTGGATATGGAGGACCAACTGTACTGTTGTTCTGCCAGCTCTTTCTACCACTTTCTCTCCACCTACCCTTCCTTCAGATATAGCCTGGTAAGTTTCTATCAAGCCTCCAGTATCTATATCCCAACAAGGCAGCAGTCATTCTGTCACATTTCTTGGTGAAAACAATGCATATAGAATTCTAAAACCCTAGAACTTGAAGGGGTCTCAAGAGTCATCCAGTCCAGCCGTGTGCCATGCAGGAATACCCAAGAACTCCTTGAAGATGCCCATCCCATCTCTGTTGAAAGGAAAGTCTACCACCCTCCAAGGGTCTGAGTTACAAAATAGCTTTTGTAGTGTCAGATGGATTTTTTGCCTTGAGTGTCAAACCAGAACAGGGCTATACAAATCACTCTTGGGAGAGAGTCCCAGAGCATCATCAGAAAAGCCCATATTTCTTATAAAGACTAGGCTTGTCATAAGATGCATTTTGGGGCAAGAATGAGAACAAAACCAATACATAGAGATCATACCTGTGCATGAAGAGGGGAATGTTGATAATAAACATGGTACATTTTCTCATGCAGGACAATATGGACAGATTGCCATATTAACACCAATCGCCACACTAACTCCATTCCCTGTGGCACCACATTAATCTGAAAAGCAGCCCTGATTCCTTGACAAATCCCACCTATACCTATGATTTGGTATACATATTTTTCATACCCATTTAAATTGCACTTCATCAGTGAAGAACATAGCATGGTGTGTGGTTATTCGAAGAAAATCCTACACAGACAAAATATTGCATGTTTTAGCAACAACAACAAAATCTATCTGCTTTCTGCTCTTGCAACAAATATTTAGTTCTGTTTTACAAAAGCATAACTTGCATATTTTATTCAGGCAGAATTCCTTTTGGCTGCTGGTAGCAAAAAACTTGAATTCAGCATTTCAAATTATACATTTCATTAAAAACCCATGAAGCCATAAAATGTTATCAAAAGTACTTCATATGAAGCTTGATGTATTTGCAATGACAAGTACACATTTAAAAATGTCTAGGAGATGGCCACATTATAAACTGTTGGCCCTTACATAACATAAAAACTGTAATTTTGTTTTGTTTTTCTCAAAGTGCTGGTTTCCAAATATTTTGTGCTAATACACAACAGCTGCCTCAGACCTGAGAATGTGCATCAAGTTGTAGTCAAAACAAAACAATGAAAATGTTATAACAATGTAAGTAAAATGATACCCAAAAAAAACTTCCTTACAAAAATGCCATGGTTTCAAGTCAAACATATGAATGTAAAAAACAAAGGTAGGAATTATATGTATAGTGGAGGAGCCTTTCTGGCACTAGGACATATTTAGAATTACCAGCAGCCTTCTTTCCACAGGTAAGGAGAGAATGAATGCCTCCATCCATATGATCTTGGGGTGCATCTACACTGTAGAAATAATGTAGTTTGGCACTACATTGCCCCATCCTACAGAATCCTGGGATCTGTAGTTTTGTGAGACGCCAGCACTCTTTGGTAGAAAAGGCTAAAGATCTTTAAAACTACAAATCCCATGATTCCATAAGATGGAGCTACAGCACTTAAAGTGGTGTAAAATGGCATTTATTTCTACAATACAGATGCACCATTACTCATTCACACAAATTGAGTGGGGCAATCTTTTTGCACATCCCATCCATATGTGAGTCATGTCTCGTGGGGCACATGAGAGACCCTTCTCTGTGCCTTCAGTCACGCTGTGTAACTTTTTGCCCTAGGAAAGCAACTTGGAACTCTTTGCTATGTCTTTATGTCACCTCCTTAAGACATTTATATTCTAATAGGCACTGCCAGATTAAATTTTATTTTGACTTCCCATCTGTCTTCCTGGATGTGTTTCCCTTTAGCAAGTTTTTTAAAAAAATTATACTGGTTTTTATTGTTTTCAATTGTGTTTTTTTGGGGGGGGGTTAATAGTTGCCTTATGCACTTTTTAAAAATAAAAAGTGCGGTAAAAATTGGCCCAAATAGTTAAAATAAATGATAGCGTTACAGAAGAATGAAAGACACTGTATTACAAAATTAAGAGACACAACATTTGCACCAGTGGAAAACCCTGTAACATGCTTAACAGAAACAAGTGTGTGCTAATAGTATTTTAGATGTACTTTCCTTCATCTTGTATTACAAAGCAGAAACACTGCAGTATATCAACATCCAAAAGGTTATGCTTAATTCATTTTGTAATGTGTTAAGTGGGTATGTACTGAGCAGTTCCCAAGCACAGCCTCCAATAATCTAAGCTTTTGAGAACAGTGCTACTCAAAGTGGTCTTCTGTGGACCAGTGCTGGATCACAAGTCATTAGCTGCTAGTCAACAACAAGTTGCCAGGAAAGAAACAGCCATAGCCAATGGGTACAAATATGGTATCGGTCTCTGACACATTAGCAGAAAAAATTGCTAGCCCTTCATATTAGAAGAAGCACTGATCTAGAATGTTTTTGGGAGCAGCTTCACACAGGCACAGAGAGACAAATGTTTAATGCACTGAGAGCAAGATGAAGAAAAGAAATGATGCCATGGTCAACAAAAGTGGAACAAAACCCATTTCTGAAACTTTGCTTGTGGCTCATACAATATATAGGGAATGACCAGCCTGAAATTATGTGTATTTTTTGGTAAGAATCCCAGTGTGATCAAGAGGAATTAAATCCAAATGAAGTGTCAATAAGGTTGCAAACTTGGGTTGCAGACAGCCCTATCCATATTTACCTGAGAACAGATCTCCCACAAAATCATGATATTCAATAGGTAGAGATATTTTTTTAAAGACATTTTGCTTTATGAAATATTATATAGTAGCCATTGTAGGCCTTCAGATACCTGAAAGGCAACAAAAGAAAATAATGATAGTAGCCATTTTCATCTGGCATCCTTTGCTCAACTCTCACATATTTTTCCCATCAGCTTGGAATTACAGGTTCCGAGACAATTTAATTGTCTCCAACTGCCACTCATCCGACTGGAATGCCAGGTACAAAGCTGTGTCCATTTCACAAACTAAAGCCACCCATCTCCACTAAGCTGTAAAGCTTTTCAAAGTCGTAAATTGGTTCTTGAAAAAGGATGGGAGGTAGAGCCTCTTTTTCTATACCTGCTTCATGTCTAAGACAAGGGTCCATCAGTTCTACCAGCCTAAGTATTCCAGTATGATGCTGCTTCAGCCATAGATCACTGTCAGAAACAATAAGCATTTTTGATAAATCTTTATATATTTTGGATTATGCTATTGTTCTTGGTAAGCGTCAAGAGTAGTGCTTTCCATTGTCTAGCTTTCTCACATATTTGGTTCCGAGGTTTAAGATTTACAGCAAACATCAGAGACATACTGCTAGATCCATACATCCAGTATTTCCTGCATCTTTAGATATTCGAATTTTTGCCCAGGGATAGGGATTCAAGCAATGAAATCCTTATTTGGGTCTATCCCTTTAAGTCCACCTTCATATAGCCTATGTGCTAGTACTGAGTGATGGATACTCTGAGTAGCAAAGCCAAAACTAGCATCATTTTGGTACCTTGCAGTTGATCATGCTATTCGCATCTTGTGCCCTAAATGCATAATTCCCCAGACAGAAACCCATCTTCTACTGCTTTGCTGTTCATCTTTTTATGCTATGAATAGCAATGAAGAATTAGGAGAAGATACCAATCTATTTTTATTTCTAACCAATCCTATTTAGAAAGCTCAAAAACAGAAATGTCTGTACCTGTTAGAAAATAAGTCACAGAGAAGGCAAGACTCCGTTCATGTAAATTCCTGCCTTAACTGGGTGAATTCATAGCAAAGAAAACTGAAATATATTTTCAGGCTTTGTGTAGGTATGCTTCTCAGTCCTTACAGACATACAAGGAAACTCCCACATCCAGCTAATGGCCTACTACTCCATCAAAACATTAGATGATAGGACCACCTTCCTTCCTCAGTATTTTACAAATACTAAAGAAAGCTTATTAAGAGTAGAGACCATTTACTTACTGTTTGGCACTAGTGAGGTTCATTATTTTATATTATTCAGTACCTAACATTTTTATAGCACCCTTTGTGATCAAAGCCCACCTGCTGTCAGTCATAAATCCAACTGTGAGCATGCTCCTTCAACAATGCAAGCCCTAGTTTTCTTCATCAACAAAACTAAACAAGCACAGAACTAAGGGACCACATACAGGATCAGAATTACACTCTATCAACACAAGAACTACGTGGCAGTAGCAGTGATAAACTACAATTATGTGTGATAATTGCAGGCCATAATGTACACTCTCAAGAGAGCAGGAATTACAGACTATTATATAACACATGCACACATGAGAGTTGATTCAGTTTTATACATCCACCCTGATCTCTAGCATTTTCTAGCAATGCTATGACAAAACAAAAAGTATTAAGGTTTGAACCTTGGTGGTCTAAACTGGAGTCTCAGGGTGGAATTAATTTTTAAATAGTTTTATTAACTATTTTAGAACCATAGAATCATAGAGTTGGAAGAGACCACAAGGGCCATCCAGTCCAACCTCCTGCCATGCAGGAATTCCCAATCAAAGCATCCCCGACAGATGGCCATCCAGCCTCTGCTTAAAGACCTCTAAGGAAGGAGACTCCACCACACTCCGTAAGTAAAACACTACATAAAATCTTAAAGAAAACCCTTAACAAGCAACGTCAAAATTTCTCAATCACAGCTTGCATATTTGGCACAAACATATGATTTTAAACATGAATCTGATCAGGAGGGCTTTAAACTGAGTTATGTGGGGAAGGGAGACATTATACTGGAAGGCAAAAGGGATGGAGAGAATAGTCCAAGTGGCATAGAGGGAACAAGGCAAACAGTGCAAGGACCCAACAGTAGGAGGCAAAAAAATGTGCAAAAGCAGCAAGTAAAGAGGACACATGGTCTTAAATGCCTCTCCACTAATGCACAGAGTATGGGAAATAAGCAGGATGAACTTGAACTCCTAGCACAACAAGGGAAATATGATATAATAGGCATCACTGAAACCTGGTGGGATGAGTCTCATGATTGGAATGTAGAAATAGAGGGGTATAACCTTTTTAAGAGAAACAGGCCAAGCAGGAAAGGAGGAGGAATAGCATTATATGTCAGGGATATTTACACCAGTGAAGAGATGCAGGAAGTCAATACTGGAAGCCAGGTGGAGAGCATCTGGATAAAAATTAAAGGAGAGGGAAACAACAGGGATGTTACTGTGGGAGTCTACTACAGACCCCCGACTCAGGCAGAGGAATTGGATGATGCCTTTCTAGAACAGATAATCACATACTCAGAAAAGAGAGATGTAGTAGTGATGGGTGACTTCAACTATCCTGATATTTGCTGGAAGTCAAACTCAGCCAAATCCTCAAAGTCTAGCAAATTCCTCACTTGCCTGGAAGACAATTTCATTGTCCAAAAGGTGGAAGAGGCAACAAGGGGATCAGCCATTTTAGATCTGATCTTAACCAACAGGGAAGACCTAGTTGATGGGGTGCAAGTGGTTGGATCCTTAGGTGGAAGTGACCATGTTCTCCTGGAGTTTGTAATACAGTGGAAGGGAGAAGCTAGGCATAGTCAGACATGCACTCTAGACTTTAGGAGAGCTAATTTCAATAAACTTAGAGAAATACTGGGAGTGATCCCATGGTCAGGAATACTAAAAGAAAAGGGAGTTCAAGACGGATGGGAGTTTCTCAAAAGGGAGATATTGAAGGCACAATTTCAAATAGTTCCAATGAGGAAGAAAAATGGAAGATGTCTCAAGAAGCCAGGATGGATGACTAAGGAACTTTCAACTGAGCTAAGTTTTAAACGGAACATGTATAAGAAATGGAAAAATGGAGAAATCACGAAAGAGGAATTCAAACAAATTGCCAGCACATGTAGGGGTAAAGTCAGAAAAGCTAAAGCGCAGAATGAACTCAGGCTTGCTAGAGAGGTTAAGAACAATAAAAAGGGCTTTTTTGGATATGTCCGCAGCAAAAGGAAGAAGAAGGAAACAGTGGGGCCACTGCGTGCAGAAGATGGCAAAATGCTAACAGGGGACAGAGAAAAGGCAGAATTACTCAACACCTTATTTGCTTCAGTCTTCTCAGAAAAGGCAAAGGGTGCTCAACCTAAGGATAATGGAGACAGAATAGAGGAAATTCAGCACAGAATAAGTAAAGAGGTAGTACAGGAATACCTGGTTAACCTAAATGAATATAAATCTCCAAGACCAGATGAACTACATCCTAGAGTATTAAAAGAACTGGCAAATGTAATATCAGAGCCATTGGCAATAATCTTTGAGAACTCCTGGAGAACAGGAGAAGTCCCAGCAGACTGGAGGAGGGCAAACGTTGTCCCCATCTTCAAAAAGGGAAAAAAAGAGGATCCCAACAATTATCGTCCAGTTAGTCTGGCATCAATTCCAGGAAAGGTTCTAGAGCAGATCATTAAGCAGAGAGTCTGTGAACACTTAGAGGCCAATGCCATAATCACAAAAAGCCAACATGGATTTCAGAGAAACAAGTCATGCCAAACGAACCTGATCTCTTTTTTTGATAAAATTACCAGCTTGGTAGATGAAGGGAATGCTGTGGATATAGTATACCTCGATTTCAGTAAGGCCTTTGACAAGGTTCCCCATGACATTCTTGCAAACAAGCTTGCAAAATGTGGGATAGACAAGGTAACCGTTACATGGATTTGTAATTGGTTGACTGGCCGAACTCAAAGGGTGCTCAACAATGGCTCCTTTTCATCCTGGAGAGAAGTGACCAGTGGGGTCCCACAGGGCTCTGTCCTGGGCCCAGTGCTGTTCAACATCTTTATTAACGATTTGGATGACAGAATTGGGGGCATACTTATCAAATTTGCAGATGACACTAAACTGGGAGGAGTAGCTAATACCCCAGAGGACAGGATCAAAATTCAAAATGACCTGAATAGACTAGAAAGCTGAGCCAGTGCTAACAAAATGAAATTCAATGCAGAGAAATGTAAGGTTCTGCACTTAGGGCGGAAAAATGAAATGCACAGATATAGGATGGGGGACACCTGGCTGAATGAGACCACATGTGAAAGGGATCTAGGAGTCCAAGTAGACCATAAGCTGAACATGAGTCAACAGTGTGATGCGGCAGCTAAAAAAGCCAATGCAATTTTAGGCTGCATCAATAGAAGTATAGTTTCTAGATCAAGGGAAGTTATAGTGCCACTCTATTCTGCTTTGGTCAGGCCCCACCTGGAATACTGTGTCCAGTTCTGGGCACCACAATTCAAAAAAGATGTGGAGAAACTGGAGCATGTCCAAAGGAGGGCAACTAAGATGGTGAAGGGTCTGGAAACCTTGCCCTATGAAGAACGCCTTAGGGAGCTGGGGATGTTTAGCCTGGAGAAGAGAAGGTTAAGAGGTGATATGATAGCCCTGTTTAAATATTTGAAGGGATGTCATATTGAGGAGGGAGCAAGCTTGTTTTCTGCTGCTGCAGAGACTAGAACGCGGAACAATGGATGCAAACTGCAGGAAAAGAGATTCCACCTCAACATTAGGAGGAACTTCCTGACAGTAAGGGCTGTTCGACAGTGGAACACACTCCCTCGGAGTGTAGTGGAGTCTCCTTCCTTAGGGGTCTTTAAGCAGAGGCTGGATGGCCATCTGTCAGGGATGCTTTGACTTGGAGTTCCTGCATGGCAGGGGGTTGGACTGGATGGCCCTTGTGGTCTCTTCCAACTCTATGATTCTATGATTCTATGCATACCTCTATCTATACTATTTTACAATTTAACAATCTTCCACTACCTTTTTATCTATATGACAATGATGGCCATCAGCTACTTTTCTCTTTCTGATCCTTCCACTTTCTACCATCCCTTGTTTCTTTCACATCTTCTCTAAACCGTCCTCTTTAAACTTTCTTCCCTTCCTCCCATCCTTCCTTACCCCCTCTCTCCTATTTCTATCTTCTCTACCCTTATTTAACTTCAACTTCTCCTCACTCACCAACAATTCACTTACTCTGACCATCAATCACTTTCTTATATCTATGGTGGAATTAATTTTGATTTACTTAATTTTAAGATTAATTTTAATTTACCACTGTATTGCTCACCCAGATGGTGAGCTTCTGTCACACACATCACAGCAACTTTCCAGAACTTTTGAGGCCACCCCATGAGAACAACTACCACTAACCTCTTCACAACACAATTTTAAACATATATTTAAACACATACTGTATTTTAATTTGACCTAAGTGAGATGGTGGCATAGTGGCTACATTATTACCAAGCATGTTTGCATCTGCAATGCATTTTATATAGGGCTGCACCAAAGTGTTGTAAACTGTTTTTTCCAGTATAAAACTTGCCACTTCCTATTGACAAAAAAGTTTGCTTTTGATTATGCTGTGCATTTTTCCAGATGATTGTAACCACTGTTTTACCCAACAGCTGATCCTGCAGTATGGGGGAAGGGGGGATTAGTTATTTGAAAGGTTTTTCATTGCATAAGTATGTAGAAAACCATACCATCACAGGACCTATAGCCAAGTTTTGGCTATATGTTACTGAAATACTCCCATTGCCTTCATTCAATAAGAGAGGAGAAATGGGATAACATATCCCCATTATTTACACAATCAGGTCAGTGCTCTTAAGGTCCTGTGATGTTTTGGTTGTTTCATTTCACTCCAGTACCAAGCAGTAATATCTTCAACAAACAATAACAGTCAGCCCTGCCTGTCCACAGATTTAAAATATTTTTTAATGTTAATTCCAAAAAGCAAACCTTGATTTTGCCATTTTATATAAGGGATACAATTTTACTATGTCACTGTACTTAATGAGCATCCAGGGGGGGTTGGTATCCATGGGGGAGTCCTGAAACAAAACCCCAACAGATATCAAGGGCTCACTGTCTAGGTTAGTCAACATTAACACAGTTAGGAGGATATTACTATAGTTGAGTCCTTCTAGACATAAGGAGGTGAATAAACCAAAAATCCTATGAAAATTCAAGCCCAGAATCAAGAACATGCATGCTTATGTGGAGAAAGCTTCACTGAAAGCAATATGAGGAGAATTATTTCTGAAGAAACAGTATCCTTTGGGAGGTGGCAGGTTGCTACTGTTTGGAGCCAGAACCCCCAAATTTCACACTATCAGAACAATAACATACTGAAAGAAAGAATGTGGCTTCATAATTAACACAAAACCCCAACATTGTCAAATCACCTTTAAACACATGACAAAGATTAATACTAGTTATGGGGTGTAACATACCAAAAGCTCCTAATATTTGGCTCTCACTCCAAGCATGAAAATGACTACCTGAAGGAGAGATCCTTCCCAATGGAGACTAAAATCCACTTATATTCTCTTGTACTCAAGTGACTACAACATTTGGAAATACAGCATTTGAAGCCTGAACACAAAATTTTGACACAGTTCTAGAGGGGATGAAAGGTTAGATATTGCGACAAATACATTTACTATATATGCAAAAGGATCTTGCAGCACCTTTGAGACTAACTGAAAGACAGAAGTTGGAAGCATGAGCTTTTGTAGAATTGAGACTACTTCCTCAGATGGATTTGGAGGAGGTAGGCTCAAGTCTACAAAAGCTCATGCTACCAACCTCTATCTTTTTGGTTAGTCTCAAGGGTGTTGCAAGACCCCTTTGCATACTGATTTTCCAGACTAACATGGCCATGTCTTTGAATTCTGACATTTACTGTGTGTTTTTGTTCTTACTATTTTTGCTCTTTTGGTAGTTGTGCTGGAGGGGAAGATATATTAGGAGGCTTTATAGCCAGCTTTCTTGTCATTTAACAGGTATAGTGTATCTTTCCTTTCTAAATACTTTAATGTTATACTTTAACAAATTTTGTAATCTTTCATTAATTACTTTGTTATTGCCTTCATGGTGGTCCTATTGTAACTGCTTCAATCAATATACTCAAATAATTATTACTATCGTTAATATGTATGCATGACCATAATACTAATGTTAACAATACTGAATAGAATGTGACTGTTGATATGTTTACATAGCTCATCAAATAAAGCTAAGGTATAAAATCAGCAAGTGTAGAATAAAAAACACACCATGCATCTCTAAAATGCCTCACAACCTGTCTGCTGGTGGGAGCCATCTCCCCAAATTAAAAACAGTTTTGGAGCACTAGGTCTTTTATTGGTTGTTCCTAGGTTAATCTTGTTCTAGACTAGTGCAGGATTCATGAGACCTTGAACAGAACTTCCCTCTGGCATGGTTCTCTGCAGCCATTCTGGATCACAGCTTAGAAGGTGTGTTCTTATAATGTCTTCTCACCTCATCCCTATCACGTCTTTTATCACAATCTGCTCATCCTTCTGTTCACCTTTTTTCTACAGTGAAGTGTTTGATTTTCTGCGTTTAACAGTTACTGTTCAAATGTTGTTATGAATAAAGTTCAAGATGTAATTTACATGAAAATGTTGTTCAGATGTGAGTTTAGCTGCCTGGAAAGGCACAAAGCAATGTGTCTTGAAGCCAGAACAGCTGGAGACGATGGAAGGCATACTCCAACAGATCTAGAAGCCACCAGGCTGAAGAAACCTGCTGTAGATTATGTGCAGCAGCTTTGTCTGTACTAAGCTAAGAAGCTGCTGATTCACAACCCATTTAAACTGAAAAATGTTAGACTGATATTAGTTGCACTATGTTGGCAAAAATCAACTTCATCTACTGAGTTTTGGATCAACACAAAAATTGTACTGTCATCTCTATTTGAAAACCCCTTATGGTAAAATTTTAGCACTGCTAGTTTTTCAGTCCAGGACATTTGTTCCACTTTTATTCTCTTCCAGTGTTTTTCTAATTAAAAAGCTGCTACACCACACTCACTTTGTCGAATTGTTTTAAGTGTGAAACACATTAATCTTCAACAGGCTTAAACTAGGACTGAAAATTATGCAGATTTCCATCCATTATTGAACAACAAGTTCCATGAAGCTTAGCCAACACAGTTAATTGTGAAGACTACTAGGAGTTAGTCCAACTACATCTGGTTGGCTACATGAATGGCTTAGAGAGCTAGGTATGTTTAACTTGGAGAAAAGAAGACTTATAGGTAACATGATAACCATCGTTAAATAACTGAAGAAATGTCATGTAGAAGATGGAGTAGAATAGTAGTTTTCTAGTATTCAAAAGATTATAACACCAGTAGATACACATTACAAGAAAAGAGATTCAGCAGTGGAATACGCTATCTCAGAGAGTATACTGTGTGTGGGGGGGGGGGGCTTTATACAAATATTGGATAGCCCTCTCTCAGCAGCATATTAGTTTTACACTCCTGCATGGCAGGGGGCTGGATGAGATGGCCCTTATGATTGCTTCCAACGGTCCAAAGTTCAGTACACCTAAATAGTCTTTAAATTAGAGCAATAGTCCCCCCCCCCCCCAGTTTTAAACAGGGGTTTGAGGTGTGACTACCATTCCCTAAACTAAACACACACATTGAATACTATCATAAATGGCTTCATGTAATATATTTTGTTAATATAGTAAACCTATGCTACAGTCTGTACCTCACACATGTTCTTATTCTATATAAAATAAGACCTGTCCATCTGTGAGGCACAGACGTTTCTGGCCCAAAGGATATTATTTTGCAAGCAGGTGGCATAATTTTGGCTAAGTCAAATTTGCAGGTGTTGGACTTAGTTTGATTTATCAGTGTTTTCATTCATACATTTTAATACCAACAGAGACTTTTAAATTACTATGCAGTCTGGTTCTCTTCATAAATGGAACCACAGAACTGTTTTTAGTAATTCTTGTATCAGCAGACCTATATCAGCATGCCTGATTTACTTTTTATTGAACAAGTATTTGTACGTGTGCATAGTCTGAGATTAAAACATGTATATGCACTAGAAAAAGCATTCCAGCAGTTAATGATCTTTGTTTTTAGATAGATATTCCTTTTTCCTCAAATGTATATATCCATTTTACATCTTTTTGGTCTTTTATATACATTTTGCCTGACTTTAACTGCTTCTCTGTTTGAATATTTTTTTATAAACTAAATTATATAAAGAAGAAAGAAGAAGAAAGGTTTGCAATACCTCAAACACTTTTTTTGAACTTTTTCCAGTGTAAGGGAAAATGCCACTCACAACTCATTTATTCCAGAGTATTTATATTCAAGTATATGGGTCTGTACCAGAGTAAGTGAACTGTGAACTGAACCCCAAAGCAATTAAAGTGACTCACATGCATACAAATAAAACACAGCACAAAGCATGTCCCACTTGGCATTCTGTAGATACATCCATGAGACTTACAAGCCTTATCCTTTTGGTAGCTGTTGCAGCAAAAAGAGGCTTGCACTGTGGCAGCCTTCATTGCATCCTACAGAAAGCAAGCAGCAGAGATCTAGACAGCTCAGTACACCTGCTCTAAAGGGGATGAGAAAATGTTCTTACAGCTCTTGGACACTATGGGCTAAATTGGTGTCAAGGACTGCAGCCTTGTAAAGTGGCCAGAAAATGTGATGCTAGGCAGAGAGAAATGTATAGCCCTCTGTATGTTTCTGGACTCCTTGTAGCCCTAGCCAGCACAGTCAATGCTGGGACCTGCTGCACTCCAGCAACACTTGGAAAACCATAAAATGCCACCATGGCTCTAGCATCACAAAAGGGCCACTTGCCCACTAAAATGCTGAAACAGCACCATCAGAAAATTTTCCACATCCAGACAAAGGCCATGGTCAATTCCTATTCACCTTACTTGTCCTTCCCCAAGTGTAGCTGTGCAAGATATAAGTAGCTCTGTGATGCAGACAAGCGACAGAGCATCCTCTGTAGTGGGGAGAGGCAAGATGAGATGAGAACAGAAAGTGTGGCAATAGTAAGAAGATTGGTGCTTTTGCTGGTTCTGCCCACCATCAATATTACATTATATAATGAATTTTGCTATAGGGGCCCTTGTTAGGCATACCTGGTGAGGGCACACAAACAGTCATGAAAGCTGCATTCAGCCTGCAGGTGATATCTTACCCAGATCTTTGCCAGAGGAAGGGGACATGGATCCCTTTGCACTGACGCTGGGAAACTCCAAATTAATCTTGTGCTCAACAAACCATGTGTAGTGAGGAGCTGAGTGTCACATTGCCTTTTTGCTTGCTCTAAGAAAATTGGCCAATATTTAGAAAAAGGACGTGCAGCAAAAAAGGTTCACCTTGGATTAATATTTAACACATATGTAAATCCAATCGTCATGCCCCTAATGGAAAAAGCCACTCTGGAACAGTAAAACCAAGGTGAAGAAAAGAGGCAATAAATAGTGCACAGGGGAACTCTGTGGAGGTGCAGGTGATTGGTTTAGCAGCCTTTTCCTGACTAGCACAAACCTTCCTTTCTTCTCCCTCAATATGCTACAATTAAAATGCTATAAATATATTAGCAGGGGTGAGGACATGATATAGTTACACTGACATTCACCTCAGTTTCCTTCTGAGGAGGATAGCTATTTTAGAAGCCTTCAAGTGGCAAAGGCTAGCAGAGAAGGGTTGTGGTAGTCTGCATCCCTTCTGCTGCATTGGAAAGATGTGGCTGGCAGCTCTTGGCTAGTCCAGTTCTTTAAGACAAGGAAAAAACAGAGTCCAACCAGCCTGTGAGCCATGCCCTGGGCCACAGAAACTACTTGTGGTAGTATTGTTACATAAAATATGTATAATAGCCATAGCAAGTATATTGCTATATCGCTTTTAATAGTTAAGCACTCCCTAAGGAGTTTACAATGTGTAAGCTAACTGTCCCCAACAAGCTGGGTACTCATTTTAGACACTTCGGAAGGATGCCAAGCTGAGTCAACCCTGAGCCCCTGGCTGGGATTAAACTCACAACCTTGTGGTTTGTGAGTGAGTGACTGAAGTACAGGCATTTAACCATTGCACCATTGATATAAAATGGTTAATAATGGCTGGATCATCATCAAGCCATGTATTTCTGGATTGCATTTAGTAGGGCTAATCTAATTAAAGTTTGCATGACTCCTATATTTATCTCTACAAGTGTAGAATTAGTAGTAAAATGTCATCCCCTACTTTTTTTTTTCTTTTCTCCTTTCCCCAATTCTTCTGTTTCTTGACATTTTGTGGTAAATCGTCATGAAGGAAGGCATTGTGTGCCTGGCTTTGGATTACTACTTCTTAATCTTTAACTTGATCTTGGGGAGAGGGAAAGTGGATAGGGATGTTCCAAGGTGAGAAGAAGGAATGCTACACATGGGAAGACATTTTTGTTGTTGTTGTTGTTCATTACACCAGACATTTCTAGGTATTTGGAACAGATTTTATAAAAATCTGAACCTGGCTCAAATAAAGGATTTGAGGGCCCTTCTGATCTGTATGGCCATGGGGCTTTCTACTCCTGAAGTCTTCAAGAAAGTAGGTAGAAACAAAGTGTTGGACTACAAACTCTGGAGACCAGGGTTCAACTCCCAGCTTGGCTATGAAACCCACTGGGTGACCTTGGGCATGCTCTCAACCTCAGGGGAAGGCATGGCAAACCCCTTCCCTTGCCAAGAAAACCCCATGATAGTTTCTCCTTAGGGTCACCATAAGTTGGAAATGACTTGAAGGCACACAACAATAACAACAAGCAACAGCCTTTGCCAGAGTGCTCCCTCCTCCAAGCAGCTTCCCTTCCTTCTTTCCCAGCTGCCAGTCGTGCAGTGCCTACAAGGCAGTCACCACCACTAGCACCACCACCCTTCAGCTTCTTTTGCCAGCCTCCTCACCACCACCCTCCTCATACACAATGTTTGCTGAGACATAATTCACCTCTCGTGTGGCTCACAAATGCCCTGGCCTTAAACCATAGCAAATGCCTGCAAATACATCCCTTTTCCTGAGATTAGGGGTTGGGGGGGGGGGGAGAATGACTCCGAAACCAAAGAAGGGAAAGTCACCAGCCAAAAAGCCAAAAGCATTTGCTGCCTATCTGCTTGGCTTATTCCCCAGGGGACCCACCCTACTCTTTGTGTGGTGCTTGTTGACCCTAGGAATTTCATAGGGTTTTCTTAGGCAAGGAATACTCAGGGGTGGCATGCCAATTTCTTCCTTTGAAACATAGGCTATAGTACAGTGGGCCCTTGTTCTCTGCTGGGGTTTGGTTCCAGGACCCACCATGGATAACAAAATCCGTGGATGCTCAAGTCCCATTAAATACAATGGCAAAGCAAAATGGTGTCCCTTATATAAAATGGAAAATCAAAGTTTTCTATTTGGAATTTATACCTTTTAAATATATTTTCAAGCTGTGGATGCTTGAATCTGTGGATAAGGAGGGATCACTGTATCTGGATTTGGTCTTCCACCCACGTTCTAACCATGACTGGTCCTACTTAGCTTCCAAAGTCAGAGGGGATCTGATGCCTTTAGGGTTCCCTCTAGTGCAGAGGTTCTCAAATGGTGGGCCAGAAATCCGGGGGGGGGGGGGGTTGAGATGGCCTTTCCATGCCTTTCCTCCTCCACACAGGTTGTATTTTTGTACCTGTCTGTTTTGGGGCACTGATAACTTCATTCAAAAGACTTATTGAAAGGGCACGCTAGCTTTATTAATTAAAAAAAACTTTCCAACACCAAGATTTGGAGGTTAGTGGAAGTGGGGGGGGGGGAGTCCTTCAGTCCTTCCTCTTTCACCTCCACTCACTTTTTCAGATTTAGATAATACCACCAAAGGTCACACAAAAAAGGAGAGGGTCACTGTAGCCTGCTGCATGTTTCTTGGAAAGCTAAGTCCCCCTGGAAGTCTGCCTACTATGCCGAGGGTGGCAGGCAGCCTTCCTAAGAAGCCCAACATGAATAACATCCTCTGCCTTTCAATGCAACATGCACCAGATCAGATCAATGGCCACCTGGGTCGGTCAGAAGGAGGGCAACACTCAAACCTTATCTGGGAAACTCTGGGCTGCCTTTCTCCTCTCCCCCCCCCCAACTTTCTAAGGGGTCAGCTGTCATTTTTAGTGCTGCAAGCCCAGACTACTTTTTTCTTTCAACAACAAAACAAGGCCAAACCTTTCAAACCAAATCCCCCCCCCACACACACACCTACCCAACAGCTGAGCACAAAAGGACCCCCCCCCCCTTGGATTATCTATAGAGTTCTCTCTGTCTCAGGGGGAGGAGAGACATATCTGCCTGTGTCCCAAGGAATTTAGAGAAAACTCTAAAGATAGATAGATAGATAGATCCAAATCCTTTTGAACGTGTGTGTGTGTACACACACATAAACAGATATGTTCAAAGGGAATTTGATATATATATATATATATATACCTATGTATATATCTTTAGAGTTCCCTCTAGGTGGGAATATATATATCTGTGTATGTTCAAAGGGATTTGAAGATATATATATGTATTTGGAGTTCTCTCTCTGAAGGGAAATATATATATATATATATATATATATCTTTAGAGTTCTTTCTCTAAGGTGGGAACATATCTTTAGATAGACAGACTGACTGATTTTTAGAGTTCTCTCTCTCTATATATATATATATATATATATTTCTCCCTAAGGTGATATATATATATATATATATATATATCTTTAGAGTTTTCTCTCTCAGGAGGGAAACATACCTTTACATAGATAGGCAGACAGACAGACAGACAGACAGATAGATTTTTAGAGTTCCCTCTCTAAGGGAGGAAACAGACCTTTAGACAGACAAATAGAGAGAGAGAGAGATTTTTAGAGTTCTCTCTCCAATGGGGAATATATATAAATAGAGAGAGAGAGAGAGAGAGAGTTCTCTCTCTCTAAGAGAACATCCCTCTCTTTCTCTTTAGAGGTCTCTCTAAGGTGTGTATATATATATACATACACACACACTTTAGAGTTCTCTTTCTAAGGGGGAGAATGTATATCTGTGTGTGTTCAAAGGGATTTGGAGACACAAACACACACATATATTGTATTCTTGGATTTCTTTCTCTAATGGAGATCTCTCTCTCTCTCTCTCTATATATATATATATATATATATATATATACATATACATATATATATATATATATATACACACACACACACACCTTTAGAGGGGGACCTCTATGGACCAAAAGTCCTCCCTGCCCCAACTCCAAGCAGAGAGGGGCAGAGAGGGGAAGAGGAGAAGAGCTGATCCTAAAGTGAACCTCCTTCTCCTTCTCCAGCAGCAGCAGCAGCAGCAGCCTCCCCTTCTCCAACCCAGACAGCAGCGCTCCATCTATTTGGATAAAACGCGTGTGACCCAGACACTTGGCAGGAGGCCCAAAGAGCCTTGCAGAAAAAAAGGGCCGTCCAAATAAAAACAGGAGTCTGGGACTCTCTCTCTCTCTCTCTCTCCTTCCTTGGACAACAATGAAAAGGAGGCAAGAGGCTGGAGAGAAAGAGAGTTGCAAGAGGGACACCCCCAGATGCTGATCCCCCCCAACAGTCCCACACTTTTGGCCCCAGAGAGAGAGATGCATGGCTTCCATTAGTGTTAAAGAGTCTAGGGAAGCCACTTCAGTGTCTAGGGCTGGGTCCAGACTGCAGAGATGATCCGGGTTGAGCCCACTTTCACTGCCATGGCTCAAGGCTATGGAATTCTGGGCATGGGAGTTTGTTGGGGCACCTTCGGTGCCCCAACAAACTCCCATACCCAGAATTCCATAGCCTTGAGCCATGGCAGTGAAAGTGGACTCAACCCGGATCATCTCTGCAGTCTGGACCCAGCCCTAGGAGTCCATCTCATTTTTTTAAAAAAAGGCACCAAAAGCATGCACTTGTCTCCCCAAAGGACAGCTTTGCAAATACTCCAGGAGCAAAGGCAATGCAAAAATTAAACACAACCTTTTGCACCATATTTTTGGAAGCCCTTGATTCTGTAAAAAAAAAAAATAATGCTGCCAAAACAAAACAATAAAATCTCCAAACTAGGAGGGGGGGGGAAATCCTTGCCCTCCCCCCAAAAAAACCCCATTGACCCCCACCCCCCAATAGAAAAAGGAAAAGAAAGTCTGTGAAACTGGATGATTCTCATGAGGAAGGAGAAACCAAGCAGTCCCCCAATAAAATAAATCAAGGGAGAGGCAAAAAGAATTGAGAGAACTAAATTAAAATTCAGAATTGTTGGAAGTCTTACCGTTTGCATCTTCTTTAATCTCTTGGCTCTCAGACAATAGCAAAAGGAGAGATCCTGTGTTCCTCTCTCTCTCTTTCTCTCTCTTTTTATTCTTTCTCTGATTTCTTTTCTCCCTCTCTCTCTTGGCAAACCAAGCCAGAGAGGTATATTCTAGAGCAGAATAAATCCTTAAATTAAAAAAAGAATAGGGGGAGAAAGCCTTGGGAAAGGGACAAACTAGCCAAGGCAAAAGGATGCCCTCCTCAGCTCATCCTGGTGGGGTTTTTTGTACAAGTACAAAAAAAAAGAAAAGTGGGTGGAAGGAAAAGAAAGAAGGAAAAAGAGGAAAGAGGGAAAGAGAGAAGGAAAGACTTGCTTTGCAATTGGGGTTTCTTTTTTCCCTGCTTCCCTTTCAGTGGAGGCTAGTTTCTATCATGTGAGGAGGATCACACACTCCAGATTCAGGGAAAGGTAAAAGAAGAAGGGAGGGGGAAAGAGAAAGAGAGAGAGAGAAGGGCTGGAGAGAGAAAGTGTGGGCTGTTGCAAAGGAGGAGCTGGAGGTCTCTTCTTCCCAGTCTCACTCTCTCTCTCTCTCTCTCTCTGGGCTGCTGCTGCTGCTGCTGCTCACTCGCCGGCCTCCAGCCAAGTTTGGAGCTGCAGGAGGAGCAGACTATTTTGGCTGCCTGGGACTGGGACTGGGAGGAGGGAGGTTGTGCCCAGGGCTGACGTCAGGCTGCCTTAAGGCCCCCCCCCAGCTCCTCTTTGTGCGCATGTCCAGGGGAGGGGAGGGCTTGGGGGGAGGAGGTCCAGGCAGGGGAACCACCACCCACCCAGGGGCCCAGGGAGACCCAGGCTCCCTCTCTCCCCCTTGGCCCCTGCCTCCAATGCACCCCCTTCTGCTGCAGCAGCAGCAGAGAAGGAGAAGGAGGAGACTGCTGCTGCTGCTGCCCTCTCTTTGGTTGCTGCTACTGTTGCTGCTGCAGTGCTGTGGGCAAGTGTCCTCCTCCAGAAAGGGGCTGCCCCCCCTGGCCACCCTCTGAAGCTGAGAGGGCCTGGCCCCAGTCAGTGGGTTCTTCTCATGGCTGGGCCCCCCGAGTCCTACTCAGGGCTGGCTGGCAGAGATGCAGCGAGTATGTGGGCATGGATGGATGTAGACAGATCTTGCATGCATGCAGAGAGATCTTGTATCTATCTATGTATGTATGTATATAGAGAGCTCTTGTATATATGTATGTAGAGATCCTGCATCTATGCATGCATGTATGTATGTATGTAGAGAGAACTTGTAGGTATGCATACATGCATGTATGTAAAGAGATCTTGTAGGTATTATACATGCATGCATGCTATGTGTGTAGAAAGATCTTGTAATGTATGTATGTATGTATGTAGAGAGATCTTGTAGGTATGCATGCATGTATGGGTATGCAAAATTCTTTCTTTAGTTATTCTCAAAAGTGCTACAAGATCACACTACATACTGTTCTACAGACCAACACAGCTATATCTTTGAACACAGAGAGAGAGAGAGTTTGTTGTTGTGTACCTTCAAGTCTTTTCCAACTTATGGCGACCCCCAAAGCAAACCTGACATGGAGTTTTCTTGGCAAGTTCCTTCAGAGGGGGTTTGCCATGGCCATCCTCTAAAACTGAGCGTGTGTGGGTTTTCATGGCTGAGCCAGGATTCTAACCCTGGTCTCCAGAGTCCTGATCCAACACTCAAATCACTACACCACTCTGTCTCTCTCCCTGGATGCTTTTTCTCTTCACCCTTCTCTCTGCAGCTGGGTAGCATCTGGTCAGGTGAGAGGGAGAAGCAGACCAGACATCCCCCATTGCCAGGACAGTAATGATGGCATCCATAGGGGCTATGGATGACACAGGGTGGCATCCTGGAGGTGGAGTGTCACTCTGTGGGGTGATATACCTGGTGCAGCTGCTGGGCAAGTGAGAAACAGTGTCACTAGAGGGTGTGGAGGGTGCAGACCATGTAGGGTAACACAGCAGAGGTGGGGTATCACCCAGTGGAGTGATACACCCAGCATAGCTGCTGGGTGAGCGAGAAAGGACATCACATCAATGGCATCCCTACCCTGTTTCCCCAAAAATAAGACATCCCCAATAAATAAGACCTAGTAGAGGTTTTGCTGAATTGCTAAATATAAGGCCTTCCCCGAACGTAAGACCTAGCAAAGTTTTTGTATATAAATATATATACAGTACATAATAAATGTTCATTTTTTTGGTTCAACAATAAATGTGAATTCTTCTTCATGGAAAAAATAAGACGTTCCCTGAAAATGACCTAGTGCATCTTTGAGCGCAAAAATTAATATAAGACACTGTCTTATTTTCGGGGAAACACGGTAGGGTTGATGTCACCTGGTGCATTGACTCACACACATCCCACCACTGACCTCCTCAATCAACAGGATCAGGCTGAGTTGGGATTTGAACCCTGGTCTCCATAGCCCTAGTCCAATGTTTAAAAAACTATAGAATTAAGCTGACCATATTTCCTTTCAACAAAAAAATGGGATATTGGGATGGTGAAAACGGGGTGGTGTTTATGTCACATTCTGTTATTCCTGTAAAATAAAAAGCAATAAAACAAAAAGTTTTATTACATGAGCATACTGAACTAACAATTCTTGTTCAGTAACAGACGTCATACAAAAAGTTAAGTATATATAGAGGGGGGAATTGTATTTAACCACGTTGGTACCATGATTATTTCTCCGATGAAATAATCTTATGCAACAAATTTTGGTCTTTCAACACTTTATCATAAACCTTCTCACACTCCATAACACAATTTTTTTTGACAAGCACAATTTCAAACAGGTATCTTCAAACTATTTTTGCACTATAGTAGGGCATTTTTCTTGAAACCGGGACAAAATTGACATTTATATCAAAATGACAGGACAATCTGGAAATATTGGGGGTGGGGGGAGGGACAGAACTGTCCCATTTAAAATGGTATGTATGGTCAGCCTCAATAGAATGGAATAGTATCTTGATTACGGTTATAGACCAGCACAGATAAAAAGGGGATACATAATAAAAGAAGGTAAAACACAGTTTATAAAGATATTTAAAATATCTTTTCAGATTACCCTCCTCCAGTATAGCAAGACAAGGTTGATACTAGTCTGCTGGCGATTGTTGCCCAGTGAATTTTATATTCAGCTGCACAGAATCGGCCAACATTATATGTTGTATCAGGGTTGATGTCTGAAAGCGACAGAGAAGTGTAAAACTGATTAGTGTGTCCTTGGTATTTATGCAATAGAGGTGAAATAAGGCTGAGGCAAGTGTTCCTGTAGTATAAGCACTAGAGTAATTCACTCTCCATTGTTTCTATTTGGTGAGAATCACAGTCGCGTAGTCTGTATAGAAGGGGGTCTTCTTCAATCGGCCTTCAAGGACAGCTGAGGGGAGGGCATGAAATTGTGCCAAGGTAAAGGGTCTTCAGGGTTTAGGTACTTCGAGTTTTACTAAGTATGGCATAAGTGATGCCAAATATCTATAGGAATCACTAGCAATAAATGTTGGAGCGCTAGTTAGATGCAGTTGTCGCTCTATATCTAAAATCCATTGCTTGATCATTGCTTTAGCTTTATCTTCTGTCCAGGGAGAATTCCAAAATGTCCTCCATCATTTTGAGCATGACAAAGAAGCGTGCATTTATACTGATAGAAATGTTTTTAGTTTTTACACGTGATGCCCTACATTTTTTCCTTGAATATCCTAGATTTTGCGGTGCCTCATTCTCCCCAGCGGTGAGGACATGTGGTGACCCTGGGAAAAAGAAAAGGAAACTGTGCCCCCCCCCCCGGTGACTTGGGACTTTATCAGACAGGAGAAATGTCTCTTTATTGCGAATGGAGCCAATTGGAGCCAATTCGAATTCACATGAATTCGCTAGTTTAGCAAATTTACGTGAATTCCAATTGTGTTCGGAATGCGTTCAGAATGACTTCCCATTACCCAAAAGTGACCCCCCCATTGCCTGAAATTGTGTCAGATGCTTTAATTCGCAATAATATAAAACCCATGATTGCGTTTGGAATGACTTCCCTTTTGCCCAAAATTGCGTGAGATACTTCAGTTCGCAATAACGTGAAACCCCATGATTGTGTTTGGATTGCCATTGGATTATACTGTACTTCCAATTTCCAATGTCCGATAAGGTCCTAGATGTCTTAACCACCAACTAGGACAAGGCACCTCAAAACTGTAGGACATTCAAAAAAATTGACAAACACGACAAAAAAACCTACAAAATACTCATATCAATATAAATACATGCTTCTTAATCATGATTGAAAAGGAGGATATTTTTATATTCTTCCTGGACAGAAATGGATAATATGTCCTGGAAAAGGAGGATGTCACCCTGTTTGCTCCAGATGAGGACTACATGCCTGGGGGAGAGACCTGTTGGTACAGCAGAGCTCCGTTTGTGCTGGAGAAGGTGCAGGGTGACCAGAGGTCCTTAAAAGGAGAACAAGACACCCCAAAATGTAGGACATTCCTTCAAGAAAGGAACTAAAAATGCTAAAAACACATCAATACAGTATCACATCCTTTCATATGGTTTTTGGGTGTTCTGCTTCTTCGTTTCAAACTTAGGGCAACACTACGGCAAACCTCTTACAGGGGTTTTTTGTTGTTGTAAGTTTCTTCAGAGAGGGTTTACCATTGCCATCCTCTGAGGATGAGAGAGTGTGACTTTCCCAAGGTCACCCAGTGGCCTTCTACAGCTAAGCTGGGAATTGAATCCTAGCCTTCAGAGTTGTAGTCCAACACTCAAATCACCATGCCACACTGGTTCTCATAATAGCTGTATTTTATTATCAACTGAACTGTATTGATGATGAACGTATCTTTAATAAAATGACTTATTGGCTTGCAATATCCTTCTAGAACTCCGAGCAAGACAAATGCTTAAAATTGGACTTCACTAGCATCAAACTCTTCACTGAACTTACATTTAAATTATTCCTTTCATTTGTCCATCATGCTGAACAGAAGAGCAAAACACCTCCCAACGTTTGCACTATGTCTTCAAACAGCCCATTGTTCTAGTTTCTGGAGCAGCAGAAAACAAGCTTGATTTATCCTCACTATGACATTCTTTCAAATATTTAAGCATGACTATCATGTTCCCTCTTCTTTCTTTTCATCAGGTTAAACATACCTAGTTCCCTAAGCTGTTTCTCATAGGGCATGGTTTCCAGATCTTTTACCATTTTGGTCACCCTCCTTTGGACACAATCCAGCTTTTTGAACTATGGTATCCAGAACTTATTTGCAGCTATATTACATTTAGCTGTATTTTATTGTGAACTTTGTTGTGAAAAAAAGTAACTTTTACACCTTGTGGATGCGATATGGCTATACATGTTGCTATATTTGTGGTGATGCAAATTTTTTTTTAAAAATGCAAGAATGGGAGAGCATCCATTTGAACCATGATATGAAAGAGACACCTTTTAAAATGTTACGAGGTGATATTTATTTGTTTTCAAAAATTGTGGGCTTTTTAATCACCATCAGATCCTCTCATCAGATCTTGAAATATATTTCTTTCATAGGTGTTGGTTGTTGTTGTTGTGTGCCTTCAAATCGTTTCCAACTTATGATGACCCTAGGGCAGACTGGCACAACTTGACAGTAGTTGGGGGCCAAAATTAAAATAGTCTAAATGTCTTTGAGTTGCAGATAAGTTTTAATTAAATATTGATTTATTATTATTATTAATAATAATAATAATAATAATAATAACAAATATTATTAATTCCATCCTTGTCTTCCTCTGCCTGGCTCAGGAGAAAGCCAAGCGATGGAGGAGCTTTGCCCATCCTCTCTTCCTCTACCTGAACTTCTCCTCAAGAGAAAGCCAAGTGACAGAAGAGGCTTGAGGGATGACTGCTTGATCTTCTTCCTCCTCCATCACTCAGCCGTCTGAGGAGAAAGCCAGGTAGAGGAGGAGATTTGCAGGGCAAGCATATGCCCACCATTCTCCTTCTCCACCTGTCCTTCCCCTCAAAAGAAAACTGAGCAGTGGAGGAAAGTGTTTCCCCTTTCTCCTCCTTCTCTAAAGGAGAAAGGCCAAGCAATGGAAGAGCCTTGTAGTTGTTCTACATCCTTGTGGGCTTCCCAAAATCCTTAGGCAGGCCACATGTGGACCATGGGCTGCATGTTGTGCAGGCTTGCCCTAAGGGAAAGAAAATGATGTTGAGGCAGCTTAATAAGCAATAAATATGACATAAAACATTACTGAGAACCAGCATGGCATAGTGGCTTGAATGTTGGACTACACCTCTGGAGGCCAGGGTTCAGCTCCCCACTCAGCCGTGGAAACCCACTAGGTGATCTTGAGCAAGTCATAGATTCTTTGCATCCCCCCCCCAAAAAAAAACCATGACAGGTTTGCCATAAGGAAATAAAAGCACACAACAACAAAACAATCCTAGATTAGAATCCATTTGGCTTGGCCTTATAGTTCAAATAACCTCTCACACACACATTCAGAAAGGATGGATGGGATGCTCCTGGGACCAGCTGCTTTCTCAGTGTGTGAATGGTTGGGGTGGAAAGCAATGGCACTGCACCATTGAAATATTGAGAACAGGCCCTATGCACTGATGTACACACCTAGAGCTAGCATCACACTGGGAAGTCCTGGGACAAGCAGATATCCTCCCGCAGTCGAAGATAATGTACACCAGCTTATAAGGTTGATGACCCTCTGATGTGTTCTTGTGAGTGAACTAGGCTTCTGTGATCACACTTGCTTCCAAACATGTCTTTGTCTCATATTCACATGTTCCATCATGACTTTTTGAAAAGGTAATATGTGAAACAAGCCACAGTGATTCAAGGTCTATCTATTTTTGGCAGTGCATCTATCTGCCAGCCCAGGATGCATGACAAGATCTTGTCTCAGACGCTCTGAGAATAAATAGCATTTGGTGGCTCGGCCTGCTCTTTCTGCACACTCAAATGAATCCCAAGCACTATGGGTCAAATGCATTATTTTCCAAAGGAAAGGAGAAAGATTCTATTTAATTAGGAGCTGCTTTTGTTGTTACCTACAATAACATCTAAAATCCACCAAGCAGTGATACCTTTATTGGCTCAATAAAGATATCACTGTTTTGTGGATTTTTTAGATGTTATTGCTTTTGTACTTTGCTAGCCAGTGTGGCGTAATGGTTTGAGTGTTGGACTGGGACTCTGGAGAACAGGGTTCAAATCCCTGTTCAGCCATGAAACCCACTGAGTACCCTTGGGCAAGTTACACACTCTCAGCCTCAGGGAAAGGCAATGTCAAACCGCCTCTGAACAAATCTTGCCAAGACAAATAGGTTCGTCTATTCAAGAAATGACTTGAAGGCAGTGGAGAGCAGGTGTGATGTAGTGGCTTGAGGGTTGGACTATGATTCTGCAGGCCAGGGTCCAAATCCTGGCTCAGCCATATAAACCCACTGGGTGACCTTGGACAGGTCACAATGTCTCAGCCTCAAAAGATGGCAATGGCAAACCCTCTCTGAAGAAACTTGCCAAGACAACTCTATGGTATGGTCACCATAAGTTGGAAATGACTTGAAGGTACACAGCAACAATATGGCCAGCAGGCTACCTCTGAATATGTTTTGTTGTTATGGTTTGCTTTTTGTCCCCTTCTTGGGGGGGGGGGGAGTTACTAAAGGTCTGAAACACACTGTAGAAATAACCCCATTTGAGACCGCTTTAACTGCTTTGGTTCAAAGCTAGGGAATTCTAGAAACTGTAGTTTTATAAAATAATAAGACAGACAATCTCTCTCTCACACAGACACACATATATGACATTTACTGAGTTATATATATATATAAAACACATAATTTTATTATATATATATATATATATATAATTGTATGTGTGTGTGTGTATATATATATATAATTTAAGACAGACGACCACACACACACACACAACAGTTCCTAAGTTACTATAATTATATATATACAGTATATAGAATTTAAGACGACCTCACATATACAAATACACACACACATTGTGTGTTTGTGTGTATATGCACATACACACACACACATATATATACTCATGTATATATGTATGTGTGTGTGTGTGCACATACACACACACACACACCCCTCAGATTTGGAAATTAGCAGCCTTCTTATGAGGGGCAGACTTTTAGAAGGCGGGAAATCTGCCCCTTGAAATTTCACCTGATACCATTGCCATAGTCGATGTGTCAAAAGAAAGGCGAAGAAAAAGAACCTCTTTGGCTGCATCTGTCCTGCAGAAATAATCCTCTTTGACACCACTTTCACTGCCCTGGCTCCATGTGCTATGGAATGCTGGACTTTGTAGTTTTTGGGAGTCATTCAGCCTTCTCTGTCGGAGGAGAATTTTCGTGCCACAAAAACAGTACAGCTCTCAGAATCTGAAAACATGGAGCCAGGGCAGTAAAAGTGGTGTCAGAGGGAATCATTACTGCGGTGTAGAGGAAAAACCGCCTTGCTGAAGCTCCCAAAATGTAGTCCTTGCAAATTTGCCTCAGAAAAATTGAGTCTGCAAAGGGGTTTTTGTAGCACCTTAGAGACTCCCTGAAAGAGAGAAGTTGGTAGCCTGAGCTGAGCTGTTGTAGACTTGAGCCTATGAAGTAGGCTCAAGTCTACAAAAGCTCAGGCTACCAACTTCTCTCTTTCAGGGAGTCTCCAAGGTGCTACAAAAATCCCTTTGCAGACTGATTTTTCCTTCAGGGAGTCTCCAAGGTGCTATAAAATTCCCTTTGCAGACTGAATTTTTGTTTCAGGGAGTCTCCAAGGTGCTACAAAAATCCTTTTGCATAGCCTTTTTTGCCCAAGGGAACAAACCACAGTCTTATTGATGTCTTCGGACCCAACTGGGTCAGAAAAGCTGAGTTGGCGACCTCTCTCTTCCTCCAGAGTCCACTTGCACATCTTGGTAGTGCATCAAAAACAAAAACAAAAATCCACCAAACAATGATACCTTTCCCTTTGTGGTGCATAAGACATAAGGCCCAATGAGTTTGGAAGCCTCTAAAATGACCCACAAGTACAAGAAGATGCAATGAAGGTCTCTTATTTAAAATATAACACCAACAACAATAATAAAGTGTCCCAAAGGAAAGTGGAGGGCTTCTGGAAGAGGAAACCATTTGTGCATCCCAGCCCTAGCTGGAATTGCCTGTTCCACAGGCGCCATCCTGTGGCAAAATGGGAATTGGAGGGATTGGAGAAGGTTGCCTCTTCTCTCTTTGGAGCTTCTTGCTCTTTTTAAACTTGACTCCCGCTAAAATGGAGATGGTTCTTCTGGCTGAGTTCCCTGTGCCTCACGAGTCTTTCTTTGGGGTTTGGATATAGGTATGTGTTCTTGTATGACTTCAAGTCTTTCCTGACTTATGGCGACCCTAAAGGGAACCTATATCAGAGGGACTTCTTGGCATGTTTCTTCAGAAGGGGGTTGCCATTGACATCCTCTGAGGCTAAGAGAGAGTGACTTGGCCAAGGTCACCCAGTGGATTTCATGGCAGAGCAGAGATTTGAACCTGGTCTCCAGAGTCCTAGTCCAGCCTTCAAATCACTATAGAATTAGACTGGCCATATTTCCTTGCAACAGAAACAAGACATTGAGATGGCGTAAACTGGATGGGGTTTATATCATGTTCTGTTATTCGTGGAAAAGTAAATAAAAGGTAATAAAAAAGTTTTATTACATGAACATACTAAGTTAACAATTCTTCTTCACTGACAAAACTCATACAAAAATTAAGGTAGATGTGGGGCGGTGTGTGTGTGTATTTAACCATGCTGGTACGGTGAATATTTGCATGTATAAACGCTGTGCTGCAGAAACATCATAACACTGCCCACAGTCTGGTCAGGTGGGAGAATTGGGGTGTGGCATGCATGTTTGGGGTGTGGCATGATGTTTCTGCGGCACAGCGTTTATACATGCTGCAATGCAGAAAAGCCACGGTGGCAAGGGTGGCATTTTTCTGCCCCCCCCCCCAAAGGAGTGGCTTTTTGCTGCTTCTTTGGGAGCTGGAAAAATGCTGGATTGGGCCTGTGGTGTGTGGTTGCCAAAACCCCAATCCGGCTCTCAAAGGGGTGGCATCAAGCTGCCCCTTACCCACCATCTGTTTTGCTCCTTAGTTATCTAGGCTTCCAGGGAGAGTTCAGGCTTGATCTGTTCTAGAACCCATTTGGTAGAATTCAATGCCCCTACTCCACCCCAAAACCAACCCCTTTGGCTAGTCTGTACAGCCTGTCAATTGAGACCACATCATGAGAAGGCATGAATCACTAGAAAAGACAATGATGCTAGGAAAGGTAGAGAGAAGTAGAAAGAGAGGGACATCACATGCCAGATAGAAGGACTCAGTCAGAGAAGCCATGGGCCTGAGCCTGCAGGACCTGGGCAGAGCAGTGGAGAGCAGGGAGTCTTGGAGAAGTCTCATCCAGGGTTACCATGAGTCAAGATCCACTCAAGAGCAGTTAACAACAATACAAACACGCACAGCTACTGTCTCTGCAAGATCGTAGGTCAGTGACTGTAGGCACATTTCCAACCCTTTCCAACCAAATTTTGCTCTGGGTTACTGCACAGCTTTTGAAAAGTTCTTTTTTTCTGTAACCACTACTCCCAGAATCCTTCAGCCAGTGGGGCAGCTGGCCTCCCCAGCTGTTGTCAGAAAGTATCTTTTCCAGTGGGGATATGGATAGCATACACATGCTGTAATAGAGAATAAACCAACTTAATGAAGAAAGGTTGCTGTTTTCATTTTGTGTCCTGCTTCCTATTCATGACAGACATATTGAAGCTTTCAACAAAGATGTTGTTTATTCACATCTCACCCCATTCTGAGTCATTTTTGAAAAACCCGAAGAAACAACACTTGTATGCTCAGACAAATAAATGGGTCCTAGAACAAACCAAGCCTGAACATCACGTCTCAAGCCTAGAAGCCAAGATGACTAAACTGAAGTTGTTGAACATTGGACATACCAGGAGAAGGCATGACACATTAGAGGACAATGATGCTTGGCAAGGTAGAAGGTAATAGGAAAAGAGAAAGACCACATTATAGGTGGATAGATTCAAAGAAGCCAGGGCTCAGAATTTGCAAGGCCTTAGCAGGGCTGTTGATAACAATGTGACTCGGAAATATCTCATTCATAGGAAGGCCATAAATTGAAGTCAACTTAAAAGCAGTTAACAAGAAATGTTGAGCTATGGGGCACAAATTCCTTTTGTTTTGGATTAATTAATCTACGGTTCATATTACTAACTAGTGCTATGTTCAATATCAGAGAGTGGACTCCTCATCCCAGAAATCTGGATGCATCAAGCGAGCAGGAGTTGCACAGTCAGCCACCCATCTTATATCAAATTAGACCATTGGTACATTTAGGGGCAGTACAGATGGGTGGCTCAAAACCACCCCTGTATGCTGCGCATTTGTGCAGCATCCGCATGCTGCTGCACAGATGCACACTTAAAAAGGAGCCACTCTAGGTGGCCCCTGTTTTGCGGCATCATAAGGGCTGCAAAGCAGGCCTATAATGTCACTTCTGTCTTTTTAGAGTCTTTTTAAAAATAACCTGGATGTCTCATGGGGAATAATCCATTTTCAACAGTGGACAGAACCAAGGAAAGCATATATGTATCTTCAGCATATGAGATCCAATACAACCCTGTCCTGAATAATTCCCAAAATATGAGGAGAGGATATTAAAAGGGGAAATCTCTTAAGGGTGAACTATCCCAAACTGTCCAGTGAGGACTAAACATGCTCGGTGGTAGAGAATGCAGACAGACTTCATTTGAGCTTATTTCCAAGTCAGTCTGCATAGGAAGGATCACACCTTTAGAAAGATAAATGGATAAAACTTTTTAACATTCTGGGTACTGTGAGATATAAACTGGATTCAGCTGCTGCTGCTTCTGCTATCGCCATTAAGTGATTAAATATGTCAATAGACAAGTAAGTGAAAAAGAAAAAAAGATCAAATTCAACCATTTCTTTTTTCAGCTTTATGAAAAGTTAATGTTGTGGTTCCAACTGACTTGCACAGGTATCTGCTAGCAGCTCAGTATTTTAATATAAAATAGCTGGAAGACAGCTTGAAAGATTGTTTTTCAAGGTGCCAGATGACTGGTTGGGGTGCAGAAGGGAAAATGCACTCAATTTTCTATGTAGCTGTGCTTTATAGTGTAAGAAAGAATTCTGGGCTGACTACAGCTACAAACGTTTTCCTTGCTGGAGAAAAATACTCTTCTCTCCTGAACCAAACATCCATCTTTCTAAAAGATAAATACTGCACATTGCGGCAGAAATTATTCTAGCCATAAACATGATTGTGTTGTTTCAAGACTGTACTGAAATTTCTCTAGTGATTATGAAAAGACATGTGGAAAGAGGGAAGGTATGATTAGCATTGTAGAGACAACTAGATTTTGTCCATTCATCTGCACTCTTCACATAAATAATGCAATTGTATCACTTTCTGGGTTCTATGGGGCCAACTATAATTGAATATTGCAAATACAATCACTGTTTAAGTCACAATATATTTTTGGCATCAGTACAACAAATTATATATTAAATTTATATGTTCCAAGAGGTGTCAGTGAAGATTTGATTGCAGGAATCTTCTATCTGTGATGCTCAGTAGTTTAGATACAACCTTAAAGCCTCAATAAAAATACAAAATGGATGAAAATGCAATATACAGTATAATACTGTATACTGTATTAAGTACTCTTATAAAGAATTTACCCCTTTTGTTCCCTCCTGAATACATAACTGAAACTACCTCTACCTCATTCAAACCTCCATTTCTTAGCCCTGGCAGCCAGTGGAGTCACTAGGGTTGGTGTCACCTCAGTGTGGTAACTCATGCTGCCCTCCCCAGGCCTGGAGTCACCAGGCCAATGGTCCTTCAGGAATAGATTGAGCTGCTCTGAAACAGAAAGGCTCCAGTCTACTTGCCACTGGTGAACTGGGGCACCCGAACAGACTTTTCATGTACCAAGTTGTTCTGATTTACTACTACTATTATTATTTATTGAATTTCTATGCCACCCTTCTCCCAGAAAGGGACCCAGGGCAGGTTACAGATAAAAACTCACCTTGTTTGCAAGTCCCAAAGGGGACCCATCTGGTGATGGGACAGGCCTCCAGAGTTCACAATGGCATGCCAATAGTATCCCAGTTGGCCTCCTTGCCACATCCAGGCAGGTGGACTGGGTCCTCCCCAGGACCATCAGTCTGTGAAGAGGCACAGTGAGATACTTCACATTGAAAGACAGACACCCCTTCTTCTGAGGTGTCACCCAGTGAAGTCCACACTCCCTGCACCTTTCTACTAACACTCCAGCTGGCAACTGTACTTCGTCTCCAAATCCAGCTCTTCATCCCTTTCTGAACTCAAGTAACAAATATAGTCCCTTCCGTAGGGTTTCTTTTAGCTATTGGGCCAAACCAATAATTCATATGGTTATAGGATATATACAAACTTGGTGTAGCTATTAAGATCAAAAGTAATTTCTTTCATGTCTCCAGGCCTCAAGAACATATGCGACAAGCACTACATGCATGGTATGTTGTAGTGGAAGCCAGGTAGGTTTTGTGTATTATGCACTTTCATGCCAAATGGAGTAAAAATGTAAGTCAAGTAAGGACCAGTCTATGCATGTTTATTTTGGTGCACACATACTATCGCAGTCTTCACATCTCAGGCTTTGCAACAGTTTAACTAAAAGGGGAAATTAACTCAAGGGACACACTTGCTATGAAAGCAGAGGCTCTGAGTTTTCCAAGAGAATATGTTTGCAAGGCCTGCACATGCTGTAGTAGACTGGATTTCCATTCCACAAAGTGGTAACATGGACTGGTTACATATGTCTCTAGTTTTTGCAAACACCATCAATGCCCTACTTTGAAAAATGTAAAAATGTTGTGTTGTTAGTAGTCTAACTGTCCCCCCCCTCCAAAAAAAAAAACACCCTGCTCCCTTTGGCATCTTGATTTAGCAGCAAAAAAAAGTTCTACAAAGAATCCAGAAGTGGTCATTATGGTCATTTCCAGTTTTTCTGGGAGGGGGTTATGCAGATTTGGGGAGGGGCGGAAAGAGGTTCGTTGTAGGTTGGAAGGCACAGAAACTAATAGTCATGATTCATCACAAATTCCAAAAGCAGAAAAGCAAGATGGCTGGATAGGTTGCTTACAATATTCAGGCCTAGGTTCTTTCATATTTAATCTTCTGGAATAGGGGGTGGAAAGTGTGTCCTGTGGGCCACATGCAGCACTCAATTCTTTTTGCTGCCCGAAGAATCCCAACCCCAGAGAACCACAAAGCCCCAGATCCTTTTTTTTTAATTGAACTGCCTAAACAGCAGCTTGATTTAGGAGATTATTGCACTGTTCTTAAATAGCGGGATAGAAGCAGGATTGTAACTGTAATTGCTGGATCCTACTACATAATATTGTGGGTAGGCAGTAGGTATTCTGTCCGTGCTTCTGCTGCTGCTTTTAATGAATCCTGTTAATAGTTGTCAGTAATGCAGTTAACCCCTTATTGAAGTATGTGCCATAGGTCATTCCAGGGAAATTCAGAGAGAAGAGGATTTAAACTGCTTTTACTGCACACACCCTCATTCCCAATGAAGTCAAGACTTTTATTCCTGAGGAGGCAATAATTTCATCTTGGCTGAAGAAAGGGGATTTAAACCAGTTTCACTGCATACATACACCATTCCCAATGAAGCCAATACCTTTACTCCTGAGGGGGCAATGATTTCATCTTTGGCAGAAGAAAGGGGATCTAAACAAGTTTCACTGCACACACACCCCTTTCTTGATAAACGCAAGGCTTCTTACTGCTGAGGAGACAGTCATTTCATCTTGGGCAGGAGAAAGGGGATTTAAACTGATTTCACTGCAATGAAGACTAGGCTACTTACTTAATCTCGGATAGCTGATGAGTAAACAGAACAGTAGTGCAATAAGATGCATTGGCAACCCTTTATCAATTCACAATTGTTTGGAACCATGAAAAGAATAGTTGCTGTTTTGGGTGTTTCAAAAGCCGCAACTACAGTCACCCCTCTATTTTTACGGACTTCAAATACACGGCCATTGTGCGTTTGCAGGTAGCAAATGGATGGGGACAAAATGGGGTGCATGCCACCATTCAAGCCAATGGGATTTGAATATTGGTGATTTTCCATTTTCGCCGGGGTCCGGAACAGATCCCCTCGGAAAACAGAGGGGTGACTGTATATAGGGAGGGAAGCTTCACGCAATAATCTCCTTAATATTCCTAGTAGAAAAATAAACTCCTCCAAGTGTCCAAAAACAAAGGAAAATCAAATTTGGGTATGATTTCTGGTCACTTCCAGGTCACCCATAACACTAATTTGCACTTTGCTCATCTCTGATCTATTGCAAGATGAAGGAATCTGTAGCTCTCAAGATGTTTAGTTCCTATTTGCTCTAGAGAGCATGGCCCACTGTTAGGAAAGATAACAACTGCCTGTCACAGTTCTGTGTTCTCCAATTCCTTTCTTAGATACATATATGGACTGTAATGTGCAGTTTTGCCTCCCACAAATAGCAAGCAATAAAATGTCTGGATTTTTTCAGCTTGATATTAAAAGTAAGAACTTTTTCTTTAGCTGTTTGCACTACCATCTGGTGTGTCCTCATTCTTACCAAACATCTACTACTGTACCTGTTTGGGGAACACCCATCCTAGACCTTATTTCATATTGCAGATGATAAATCATGACATAGGCTTAGCCCTGCATTAAATGTGCACTAATTCCCATTTTGGTTTTGGTTTTTGAATCAGCATTATGACAGAGACGCAAACTTTGTTTCTTCATCTTTCTGACAACCAATTACCTAAGCACACATCTGTGGGCATTTGAGAAAAGGAAAGTGTGGACCCAGTTGAATAATGATTACACCCCCTTAAGACAGTATTTCTTAAGATATTTGATATAGGGGACTGGTAATCCTCCCCACAAAGGAACTGGTGGCCTATTTGTGCCCATCTTTTACACTTGTTTCTTTTATTCCTTGGTTTTACGGAGACTAATAGCGGATGGCTCAGGGACTGGCACTAGTCCACAGACCAACATTTTGAGTGCCTTAGTGTCTATAGTGTCTAATCTGCACTGCAAAAATAAAGCAGTTTGACACCAATTGCCATGTCTCAGTGCTATGGTATTCAGGGATTTGTAATTTGTTGTGGCATCAGAGCTCTCTGACAGAAAAGACTAAATAACTCCCAAAACTACAAATCCCATAATTCCATAGCATTGAGCCATGGCAGCTAAAGTGGTGTCAAACAGCATTATGTCAGCAGTACAGATCAGACCAAAGTCATAGCTTTGAGCCTCTAGGATGTATAACAAATTGTCCATCTTGAAAGTACACTCCCAACATACACAGATTTTCAGCCATCAATCCTTTCTCCATCCATCTACTATGTTAATATAACCGTAAAGGGTCATATTTGACAAAGATTGTTCACATTTTCATAAAAGCATGAAATCTGGCTGAAATGCATCGTTTTTCAAGCTGATCAAAACAGGATATAAAGCCAACTCACATTTGACCTTATTTGGGCAATGGCTAGATTTCAAATAATTTGTTATGGATATTGCCAAAAGTGGAAGTGAGAAATAAAATGAGCAATACTTGTGTAACATCATCTTGTCTTCTTCTTGAGTAACAGAACGTCTACATTCTTGGGCTAATCATATTTCTTTTCCATAATGTCTGAATGGTTCACATTATATCTGATTATAACTGAATATCAGTTGACATTTCAGGAATTGTAAAGAGATGGCAGCTAGTAACTGCACAGTATTTACGTGTTTTGGTAATGACTGGTCTATTATTGGAGCATATCAGCATATGATACCAAGACAGATCATGCTGCCTATATAGCACAAAAAGTGAAGACTGTCCAAACATCTTCTATTTCAAAACAAAATTTAAAAGAAATTGGCCATGCTTCTCTCAGTCTTGTGCAAATTCTCTGTCATAACTATAGAAAACATTTATGCTGATAATTTTTAATATACATCATAATGGTTAAGTATTTTTATTTAGAAGCATATTACACTGAAATCAGTGGGTTGAAATGAAAATTAGTTATACTTGGCATACATCTCTTGAAGTCAATGGGTTTAGTCCTACAGTTTACATCATAGGTAGGAAATGCCACTGGCTGCAAGCAACTCCAGTCCTACTTTCAGGACTGGCCTAGTGACACATACCCAGCCCTCAAACTCCACAAAATTGTTCAGCTTTTAAAAAAATGCAAAAAATGGCCCAAAGCTCCTCTCAAGCAAAAGCATGATGGTTTGAGTAGATATCCCCTTCCCCCTTAGTCATTTTTCAAGCCAGATCAGAAGTGACATCACATCATTTCTGGGGCAGTTGAGACATGTCTCTGAAGTCCACTGGGGAGATGGAGGACCAAAAACTGGCCCCTGCCCTGGAGCACTTGCCTACCCAATGAATGCTGGTGCACTCAGCCTGTTTTCTTGCTTGGCTTCTCCTGCTAAAGGAAGCCTCCAGATGAACCACAAATACATAACTCAATATGTCAGCTGAGCTGGCTGCCTTACCTCTCTCAGACAAATGAAGGCTCCCTAACCAGGGTTTGTTTTTAGTGAATGGATATTAATTAGTAGGAAGAGACAAGTAGGAGTGACTTACATAGCTCATTTAGGATAAACCAGAACTGAACCGTTGACTCCACAATGCCTCTCATGCTATTGTTATTGCTTTATTAGAAGATACCCAGTTTAGGTGTGTGTCTGTGTTATGCACCTTCAAGTAGTTTCCGACTTATGGCAATCCTAAGGTGAACCTATCATGGGGTTTTCTTGACAAATTTCTTCAGAGGGGATTTTCCATGGTCATCCCCTAAGGCAGAGAGAGTGTGGCTTGCTCAACATCACCCAGAGGTTTCATGGCTGAGCTGAGTATTGAGCCCTGGTCCCAAGAACACTCAAAGCACTATATCACACTGGCTTGTTCTGATTTAGGTATGAAGCACTAATGTATAAAATGATGGTCCATGTCATCATATTTCCAATTTCCATGTACAGTTGTGAAAACTGGACATTGTAGAAAGCTGATAGGAAGAAAATCAACTCATTTGAAACGTGGTGTAGTAGAATTATGGATACTGTGGACTGCTAAAAAGACAAATAAATGAGTCCTAGACCAAATGAAGCCTGAACTCTGTTTAGAAGCCAAGATGACTAAACTGAGACTGTTTTGACTGCATTTAACATTTTAAAAAAGCAGTCTGGTCATGTTCAAAGCCACTTTCATCACATATTCTAGGCCTTCATGACAAGTGATTATTGTAGATAGTTTGGGTCCTTGAAGAAGAACAGCCATTAAACTTGGTAATGTCAGGAGGAGGAAATACTGGAAAGGACACAGGACGCAAAATGCATGGTGTGTAGGTGTTGCCCAATTCTATTGATTTATTTTTATAAAACCGATATGAGCAGTACTTGTGCAGTACTTATATCTTTTCTACTATGTTTTAAATGTGTTTTAAACTGTTTTTAACTTAGTGTTTTTAGTATATATTTTTATTTTTCAGTTTTGTATTAATAAGAATTAATTTAATTTTTTATAAGTTGCTGTAAGCTGTCTTGGATCCCATGTCAGGATAAAGGTGGGATAAAACTAAAATAAATTATTACAGCTGAAGTCCTATTAATTTTCTATTTATACTTTATTTACAATTTCAAAACTCCCTTTCCTTGAAGATGAAAGATCCAGCAGTTAGGATGCACAGGTAGAAGTTATTCACCCCCCACTTTGGCACTGCCCATACGTACAACCTACTTCTTAAGGCTATATACCATTTACTGTACTGCATTCGAATTTCCAAGCATACAATTTGTCATAAACCACTAACTTCCATCCCATTGCCAAGAAAAGTCTTCCTTTTCAAGCAGACAAGCCTTCAATTAAATTGGCGGTTCTACAATTCCTGCAGAACAGAACTATCCTGGGACAGTTTGGCCTGGGAGAATAAGGCAATTTCTCAGGTTACAGATGCGCAGATGGCTGAGGACAGGTCATCATCTAACAGGATGGAATGTAATCTCCTGTTCCCCTGTAAAAAGAAGAATACATATATTTTTAGCAGCTGCTGCTTATTTGAAAAGCTAGCATTTATGACAGGTATGAAACTGTCTCAGGACTGCAGAATCCAGTTAATGAGAATAAGGTAGCTCATGGGAAGGAAAAATAATCCTCACTATATAATTGAATTTCATTTTTTCTTTAATTGTCCAGTAACAATGCTTGGTCATTGTCAATACCACCTTGGATATTATAGATATTTTCAAGCATTATTTTAGACAATCCTTTGTTAATCTGCCCCCCCCCCCATATGCTGGAATAAAACTCCCATAATCTCAATGACCATACTGGCTGGGGAAGATGAGAATCGTAGTCCAGCATATGCTTCAGGCAGAAAACATTTCAGTCCAGCCCTGCTTGGAACATTAGGATGGCATGGCTCTCTGGCAGATCTTAGAAATGTCAAGTTTGTGCATTTTGGTGGGAGGGAAGGGACAAGACCCGAATTCCTCAGCCAATATGGCCTTGGGAATCGTAGCCCAAAATAATATTATTGGGACTTGGGGTCCACATAAGAACTGCCTTCCTAAAGTAATTTTTCTAAGCTTTTCAAGCAGCACGCAAGGGATAATGTGCTGGCACATGGGAGAAATTCCACACTTAAACTTGGTGATAGGATCAGATTGTTTATCCAGAGGTTTATAGTGAACCATATTTCAGAGTGAAGTGGAATGGCACCACTCAAGTTAAGAGGTAAAACCTTAGCCTCATCTGTTCAAGGTGTGAGCGTTTTTCCTGACACCAGCAAAACAACAACAGGAACAGCAACAGCAACAATAACAACAACTCCATAGTTTCAAATCAGACTTGTTAGAAAGGCACAAATGGAGAGGTATTATGGACTCCTGGAAGGTCAATGGGACATGGAAGTAGGTATGATGACTGGGTCCAGAAGTCTTTCACAAATGCCTTATATATTTTGGTTTCTTGCTGATTGCAAGGGTGAGGGTTATATTGGACTTCTTCAACTTCTAACTGATAATGTAAGGGCTTAAAAATGGAAATTTACTATCGTTTGTCTAAACTAATGCAAAGTACAGTGCAGACTTTGGGAAAGTTACTTTTTTGGAAAACATGTAGTTCATAATCAGTAGTCCTGCTGGCTGGAGGATTCTGGAATCTATAGACCACTGGATATTGTTATTACTTGCCATCAAGTCAGCTTTGCTGGATCAATGTACTGTATTTCCTTTACCTACTGACTTCCACTTTACTAAGCATTATTGAGTCTTCTGGTATATCTAAAATACAATAGCTTGAGTTTAGTCATCTTGGCTTATAGTGATTTGTTCTAGGACTCACTCACTTGTTCTTTGGGATGGTATCCATGGTATCTGCAGAAAGCTTCAGCAGCACATTTCAAATGAGTTGATTCCACCCCCATCACTTTTTATCACTGTCCAAGTTTTATAACCATACATCGAAATTGGAAATACTGTGGGTCCTCAGTATCTGCTGGGGTTTGTTTCCAGGACCACCCGTGGATACCAAAATGTGTGGATGTTCAAGTCCCATTAAATACAATGGTGTAGTAAAATTGAATCCTTTATCTAAAATGGCAAAATCAAGGTCTGCTTTTTGGAATGTATATTTTTTTTAATGTTTTCAAACTGTGGATGCCTGGATCCATGGATAAAGGATCCCTGGATAAGGAGAGCCAGCTGTACTATGCCATGGATGATTCTGACTTTAATATTTATTTATATGTCTTTATACTTGAGCATCTTTCTTAGTTCCTTCATAACTTCTTATGAAGGAACTAAACCCTTCTAAGCCCGAAAAAAACACAAAAAAACTATAACTGCCTTATCTTCTTCTAGATATTGCTGTTGATGTTCCACACATCAAATAAGAGGTGGAACATCATTCTCATTAGTTTCAAATAGGAAACTATACTGGTGTTAAATAGTGGCAATTCTTACAACCAAGAAGGGGAAGGATCAGCTAATAAAGTTAAACTTTTGTTTAACTTCCAGTACATATTGCCAGGCAAGGCTGCATTCTATCACCCCCAACTTATATACATATCATAAGAAAAGCAGGACTGGAATCAGAAGAAGGAGGAGTGAAGATAGGAGGAATGAATATCAACAATCTTAGATATGTGACTGATACCATATTACTAGTGGAAAACGTAACAGATTTGGAACAATTACTAAGTAAGGTCAAAGATGAAAGGGCAAAGGCAGGCATAATGTTGAATATGAAGAAAACATAAAATAATGACCACAGAAGAAATACATGATTTCAACTGAGACAATGAAGATATTGAAGGCATTGAGCAGTTATTGTTGCATGCCTTCAACTAATTTCTGTTATACCCAGCTTCAGAAACATGGAAATGGACTCTGACTGAAGCAGTGGACATACTGGGACCTGCTGCTGAACCAGAGCAGGAGGCGGTTCCAGAGTCACAAGTCTCACATACTGACCCGAGTGCAGTACCAGCTCTGGCAGGGAGTCCAATTCATTCAGATATAGAAGGCAACTTATCTATAATTACCTTCACTTAGCAGATACAACAAAGGAACAGTTTGAGGAGGTCTGAGGATTTATAGGAAGCAACAATTAAGCAGCAGCTGCATTGAGCTGCAGATCTATAAATTCTGTTTTGCATCTAGGAGTTTTTAAAGATTATGTGACCTACTTGGCTCCCTATCACGTTCCTGAATTCTGTGCTTGATGTGGAGTGAGTTTGTTGACTTGATATCGTTTGACTGACTTGGATATTGCTGAACTCTCTTGCTGGACCTAAAGCTTGTGAATGAACTATTTGTGATTTAAGACTTGTGCTTACTAAGTAAAGTAAGGGCTGAATTGTCAGCTGCTATGTTACTTTGCTTGCTCATTAGCTGCCGGCATCTGCTATCAGCTGTGTAGTAATCAGCCTTTGGTTAGTTGCCTGGACCGTGTAAGGACAATTTCTGACTTATGGTGAGTCTAAGGCAAACTTATCATGGGGTTTTCTTGACAAGATTTGTTCAGACGGGGGTTGCCCTTGCCATCCTCTGAAGCTCAGAAAGTGTGACTTGCCCAAGGTCACCCTGTGGGTTTGTATGACTGAGCAAGGATTCAGACCCTGATTTCCAAATTTGTAATATTCCTATTTAGCTGTATATTTCTTCAAAATATTTATGAGAACAAGATCACTGTTTCTTAAAAATATTATGATAAAAAGTATAAGGTATGTAAGATTTTTATTTTTATGGTGCAGCTGATGTGGTGGGGTGATTCTGGTGTATTGTTTACAGATAAGGTTTTCTTTTTCTTTTCCATGTAAGGTTTGTATCCTCCCCATGTATGTATATTTGTTTTGTTTTTGAATCATGGTCTCCAGAGTCATAACCCAACACACAAGCCACTAAATGCAGGTGTAAGCTGTTTGCTGCTGGGCTTAAAAATGTCCACGTTGGGTGGGAGATTCTGGGAGTTTTACTCAAGAAGAAAAAAGCAACTTTTCGAAGACCATTCCCAGTTTTATATACCTTTCCTCTCCTACCATGGACAGAGTGAAATATAAATGATAGCAATTCATTGTGAAACATTTAGATCTAGGACTTCCTCATTGCATATCTTGTTTACGCATCAAGAAGAAAAAAAAATGTGCATGACTAATCTCAAATGAAAAAGATGTCAGTGTTAAAATACAAAAGCATAGTTTTGTTTGTTTTGTTTTTGCAATACCAATGCCACCTTTAATTTTATTTGACAAAAAAAAAGTTTTAAGAGAGCTGCAGAATTTTCCAAAAAAGATGAAAAAGCCATTATTTGATGTAAGAACACTGGAAGAAGATATTTTACCTCAAAAGACTGCTAAGAATGGTTATGGGTTTATATTTAGCCAAAAATATTTCAAAACTCCAACCTCTTAAATGCCTCTTGAGTTATTTTGGTTTAAGATTAATGCGAAAATATGCATCTCTTTCAAAAGCAGACATTCAGAGGATCATTAGGTACCTGACCAAAACCCTCTATATTTATACAAGATTCTATAATAAACTAAGAATGATGATGTTGCATAATGTTCAAATGCAGCCATCTAGAACTTGTATTACACTCGTTTCAAGGATAGATGCCATATGGATTGTATTTTTCTAGATGCATTATTTAGACACCTAAATATTCTCTTAGGAGCTGAACAGGTGGCCCTTTTCAGTGCTGGATCGGGGCTGCGGCAACTACATGCCACAGCTGCAATCTGGCCTTTCTGTGGCACAAAAAGGAGCTGCAAAAAGCAGGTCTTTTTTGCGCCACAGAAAGGGTGCCATAGCTGCTGGTGCCATGGCTTTTTGATGCTCCTTTGGCATTGTGTCAACTAGACGTAGCACCAAAGGAGCGCCATGATGCTGCCCGCCATGTGGTCGGGTGTTCAGTGTCATGCTGGCATGGGGGCAGTTGAGGCATGCGTTGTGCAGACAACACCCCCCCCCCCGCTCTGCCTCGATGCTTGCCTTTGATGCTGGTCTGTCAAAGCTCTTAGTCAAGACAGAAGGACAAAAAAATGGAGTGTAACTAAAGTAAAAGCTATTGAACGTTGGAACACACTCCCTTGGACTGTGGTGGTCTCCTTTGCAGGCTTTTAAACAAAGATTGGATGACCATCAGTCGGGAGTGCTTTATGTCTTCCTGTATGTCAGGGGTGTGTGTATTCTGCATTTCAGGGATGTTACCATATATGTGGGGGGCCAGGAGAGCTTCTACTATCAGCAGCAGTCTATCTTTAATTAGTTTGGGGAAACACTCACCTTGAGTATGTGAGAGGGGGCAACAGGATTTGCAGGATCCAGCACCAGCTATATTGGTAATAACTGATAGAGACCCCAGGCATGTGAACTTTTATCCAAACAACCAACACAACGATCTGACTAAATAGGGGAGTGAAATGAAATAGTTAAACTTCTGTTTAGGAGAAGGGATCGAATTACTGATCCTGAAGGAAGAATCCATGGAAAGCCAGACAACAGAAAGAGTGAGGCCTCGAGACTTTGGTGAGTAGCTTTGGGAGATGGGTGGAGTGGACGAAAGAACTCACACCGAAGCCTGAGGACAACAGTCACCGTGCGAGCATGAGAAAGTTGACTGCAACAACAGTTGCAAAATGGCTGTTTTTAGAGTGATATTTATGCTCTTAATCCATAAGAGCTCCATGGGAAACCAAAAGTTTGATCACCTCTGATAGAACCTGAGAATATTTCTAAAGTGGAGAGCTTGTTTAGGTATTTCGGAAATGGGAAACTTTGATTGTGATCGATGATGCTTCATAGACTTTACAATACCTAGGATTCCCCAAAATGTGAGGACAGGGAGAGGGTGTTGAGGAACACAGAAAAGTGGATTTTGGTTTTGTTTGATCTGGCAGAACTCATCCCTTGGCTGTCAGTTTCTTTCAGAAATGCAAAATAGGATGTGTGTTTTGGTGATCTATCTTATAAGCTTCCTCCTCCACACATCTTTCCATGTGGCTGGAGCTATCTGCCATTCATGCATCCTATGTCCTGCTCGTACGTGTGTCATTGTGTACCATATCCTTTCAAGCTGCTGGTTTAACGTTGTATCAAACTGTATCTGGATTGATATTGTGTATCGGACTATTCAGAGTAATATGGGGAGGGGTGTGTGAAATGAATGGCCCTTGTGGTCTATTCCAGTTCTTTGATTCCATAAAGTGCAGGAACATGGTCAACTAAACTAAAATATAGTTTTAGGGGTCTTTCAGTCAACACAGGATCCACTTAGCATGAATATGGCACATATCTGACTATAGGTACCTGAAAGAGAATAGAAAATTTATTTTTAGACAACAGCTGCTGGCTGGAGTGTTCTGGAAGCCATAGTCCAAAGAAAGTAATTCTTTTGCAATGGTGGCGTCTACCTTGGGAACACTTTTCCCAATGAAGAACAAATGGTTTCTCCTCGGCAGGTTTTAAAGAGAAGCCTGGGTTACATATACTCATCCTTCCTTTGACTTTTGTGGATTTGATTATTCACAGATTTTATTAATATGTTCTCTTTAGGAATATCTAGGTCAAGGGCAACTCTATGGTCAACTTTAACCAAAAGTCACACTGAAGGATCTAGAGATTCCTAGAGGGAAGACTCCACTAGCATTTGTACCTCCTCCAGCGCAATTCTATGGTCATTATCTGGCAGATGCTGACCACAGAGTTGCACTGGAGGATCTAGATTCCTAGAGGTGTTCTCTTAGGTAAAAATATAGTGTGTTATTTTTTTTTTTACTTTGCAGTTTTTCCACATTAATGGGGTTCCTGTGCCCCAACCCCAGTGAATGTGAAGGGACGAGTATACATACCTTATTTATTTTTTATTTGTTTATGGTATTTATATTCCACTCTTCAACCCTAAAGGCGATCAGAGCAGCTTACAATTACAGTATTATTTTTAATTAAACGGTTCCCTGCCTTCTTTGTGTGGAAAAATTGCTGCTAGTGGCTTCTTGTTTTGCTTTTTAAGTTCAGTTTCATCACAGTAGTGCAGTATTTGTTAATTTACACTTATGACAATTTATGTTTCAAATATTTGCTGAAAAATCAAGCGATGGGATAGTAGTTAATTAATTAAATGAACAGTACTGTGTGTAGTGACCTAGGCTGTCTGTGGATTTGTTGAGATTGTGTCAAATTTGCAAGCAGATTTAAATTTGGCATCTTTGGGTTCATTGGTATTTTGGTGCACTGCCAAAATATTTTGTATGCCCAAGGTCACCCAGGTTCTACTTCCCCTTCCGCTACAGAAATCACACACAAATTATACTCTGGGGTGAAACAGATAGGCAGGAAGGTTTAAAAAGTAATTTACCATAAAGTTTTAGCTTTGGAGGTATATTGAGACAGTACATGTAAACTGGGCTTCTGAAAAATGTTTTTGTGTTTATAATTACACAAAAACCTTATAGGCGGTCATTTCAGTGTCACCCCTGATCATACCACCTCGTGCATTTTGAACCCCCTGCACCCCCTTCCACCCAGTGACACCACTGCATTTACTAAGGAAAAAGCCCACACTGAACACTACAGGGTAGACCACACAGGACATGATTCAATTCATTCTATATGCACTGAATTCCAAATAAATATGTACATTGTATCATGCTGTTAAGACTCATAAATGTACAGACCTGATGAAAGTAACTTCTTCCTTGCCCATACATTAATATTACTGCCCTCTAGGTATAGTTGCATATAGAAAAAATGTGTGCTCTTGTCCCCTTGCTATACTTGGCCTAAGTACAGATTGAGGTACAAAACAGGGATCAAGCAGTTGTGGACATGGGTCTGGACTGACAAGCACGGTTCCCAAAAGTTCCCATTTAGTTTTATAAGGTTAAGTTGTGGAAACTACACTGATTTCTGTGAATGAGGACAACTTGCCTTCTGCCTGTGTGTCAGTGGCTTTCTCCCAGGGCTGGACTGGCCATCATGTTTATCATGTGGTTTTGTCAATGCAAATATTTTAAGCAAATATATCTGGTATAAACTCATGGTGGGGGAGTGCCTAATAACACACTAACTAGGCTATTTAATCCTTTGCTCCAGCCATGATCAGAATACCATCCACACACACACACTGGCTAACACCCAGCTGGTTACTCCCAACTACAATAGACCCATTAAATCAACTGTTGAACAGGGAGCCAAAACATAGGTAAAGCACACTTATTCAGTGGGTGTACTCTAGTAGGGACTAAGAATGTATCCAAACTGCAGAAATAAAACAATGTGACACCACTTTAATCACCATGACTGTATTCTATAGAATCCAAGGATTTGTAGTTTTATAAGGCACCAGAGCTTGCTGACAGACCAGGCTGAATACTTTACCAAACTATAAATCCCAGGATTACACAAGATGGAATAGTGCCAGTAAAAATGGTGTCACACCTCTTTATTTCTGCAGCGTGGAAGAGTTACAAGTACAGGATTTAGCCCAGCATTTGCAATAGTTAGAAAAATCCACTGATGCTAAAGGGAGCTTTTCCCCACTAGAAATAGCAGATACATGTGTTGTGATGGGAACAGTGTTTGGTTACTTTTTTGGAGTCCCAAATTGGCCATGTTGGTTGGGGAATTCTGGTTGCTGTAGTCCAAAAAAGTACTTTTCCAAGCTTTGATGGGACAATGGAATGCATGCTAGCATAGACAGAACAGTGGTCTGATGGTGCATGTATAAGACATTTTCATATGTAAGAGAAACCACCAAAATAAAACCATGTCCTAGTTTCAAATTGGAGCTAAGATGCTGGCACATTAGTGTCAAAGAGCTGGTGTTTTGCTTTGTTTTTCTTCTTGGACAGGCTTAACCAACAAGTTTTCCTTTCACAGTCAGAGCATCAGATTACATACAGACAAGAGTAATATGATATGTTAATAATTATAGTTTAGTTGTGTTATGATATATAGACACACAGAATTTATAAATTTTGCAAAAGCCATACACACACAAAATAGTTGGTAAAGAAGTAAAGCATAGGTAAAATAAGTGTCCTGGTAGGTATCAATTCCTTTTTAATAATGAGGTTGTTTTTCTGAACTTGAATTTCTTGTGGCTTATTTAGAATTTTGGCAGTGATGCTGCTGGACGATCATTTCACCAAATGGCTAACAGCTTACCTCCTTGCCAACCAACCAGAATTCCCCTGTGTTTCTTTAGCAAAAGACTGGAGAAACATGAGAAACTGATTGAAGAGGAAACGATTTATTATAAATAGTAAAGGTCTCAAGTTGCCACTCATATTTATCAAGGATCCTGAAACAGTCATCTAGATTAATTTGCATTGGAAGTATGTCTGCAAGGAACAGCTTCCAGCAACTCATTTAAATGAGTTCTAAATTACAATAGAAATACCACCAAAATTACATTTTTCTTGGCTTACTATAATCCTAAAGCTCATTTGGAAGCACCTGCAAAGAGAACTGGTTGCCAAAAAAAGAAGGCAGGATTCAGTTTCATTTGACATAATAAATTTTGTAAAATCCAGAATTTTAAAACTTTTACAGAACAAAGAACTTTTTGTAACTATGTTGATTATAATTACGGGTAGTTCTGCACTGCTGAGGTGCCTTGGAATGTTCATTGTTTAACCTGGAAACAATTTGAAATAAGACAGAATGTTGAAGTTGCCTGAGATTATAGAAAGGAGGAGGAAGAAAGATGCAGTGACTTAAAACAGTGACTTTCTATATTGGAAATAAGCACCCAAATCACAAAACAAAGCCTGTATTGATCAGCTATGGAAATAGACAGGGCCACATACAAAATGAATGTACGTCCCAATAGACTTGTACTGACCCAAAGGGTTAAGTATACAAATAACATTCTCTTGAAATCATGTTTAGCTGTTACATTAATCCATCCTCTGCTCCCATTGTTAAAGAATGAAGAATTTTTTCCCTCTTGAGAAAGCCTTGCAAAGATGTTTTATTTCATGCTCAGTTCTGAATTCAGCTCTGCTGTTTCCACTCACACAAATCAACCCAGACTGGGCTTCCTGCACATGAATGCCCACAGCATGTCTCTGCTACATTCCCAGCCTGCTTTCCATCTGATGGGCTCAGAGCCATGATTCAGCGCCATGAAAACCCACTGGGGTAGGTTAGCTTCACTGAAAGTGAACTGGTCAAAGCTGCCTGGTGAACCTCATAGGAAAGACAAGAGCAACAAGTCAGGATTCAAATTTGCTATCCAAATTGGTTTGTTCCTAAATAGATTGAGGCTGAGAATTTAATAAATTTAGGAGATGGAAGGGACTAAAACATCTTGTTTAAATAACCATAGTCTGGTATGAATTCACTTTTCCCCTTGACGGCTTGGGCTTCCTCAACGTATAGCCAGGTGTTTACAGCAGTCTGCTAGAAAGAAAAAGGACTTTGTATTGTGGGAAGGATCTGTTCCTTAAAAACCAGCTGTGTTGGAGTGTATATTTTTAATATTTTTCACTGCGAGACTTTCACCACGTACGTGCGATGCGGGAAAGCACAGCTTCAACATAATACACAATGAGGGGGGGATGTAAAATACAAAAAAAGTGTTTGGTGAACTCAATCACATTTTCCATGCTGAAGTTAAACTATCAACTTCTTTAAGATTAAACATGTTCAGGTCTTGCTCCTGCATTACAGCTAAAATGACTATATCTTTACTTGCATTTGGATAAGCTAATTGGTAGCCAGAATTTTACTCTGCATCCAAATGCAGCAAACTGTAGTTTGTTCCCATCTTAGTAAGTCCAGATCAAATGGTTGAAATCCTGTTTAACACATACTCTGTGGTTTGAGCAAACTATATAGTAGTTTGTTGGATTGCACACAATCAGCAGATTTAGATTCAGGATTGTATTTAGTTAAGTGAAATTTGGAGGGGAGGGAAATCTTATCAGCTTCATGCAATGTCAAAACTATGTCATATAATCAAGGAGCTGCTTTGAACTGTAGTATAGAAACAGTGCTCCTATATAGCTTGAGACAGCTATTTAGCAGCTAATCAGCCTGCTGGAGGAGGTGGCAAGTTCACCTTTGCGGTAGATATTCAAGCAGAGGTTAGACAGTCTACCAGGGATGCTGCATTTGCATGCTGTACTTCAAAGCCTGCACAGAGCAGAAATCCCATTCAAACTTATGTTGCTCAAATGGTATCTTCATTTTTAAAATCTGGTCTATTAATGATTTTCTCTTACACACAGAGGAAAATGGATCATCTGCTTGCTAGTACAGACAAACCATGGTTAGGTGTTACATTTGGAATGAATCAATACATGCCTTTTGCTTTATAAGACTCCACGTCAGTGTGCAAAGTGAAGTCCCATTCGAGATACTGATAAAATTGACAAAATGTTGATAAATGTTGCCACTTTCACATCCTTTGAACAGCATGTCTTTTATTCTTATTGACCTGTTTCTTTTATTGTATAAGCTTTATTGTATAAGCTTCCCTGACCAGAAACTGAGGAATCTTGAGATCTTCCCATAGTTAAGCAAAACTAACAATTTGTAATCCAATTGTCTAAAACTGTTGTGTACATGAACTTTTGCTTACAAGTTAAATCTAGGAAAGTTCATGCTCCTAACTTCAGTCTTTCAGTTAGTCTCAAAAGTGCTACAAATTCTTTCTACACACTGATTGTACAGATTAATATGGCTATATCTTTGATAAAAAATTATACTGGATTACTATAAATTATTATGAGCCAACATAACATAGTGGTTTGAGTGTTGGACTACGACTCTGGAGACCAGGGTTCGATTCCCAGCTCAGCCATGACACCCATTGAGTGACTATGGGCAAGTTACAGGCTCTCAGCTCTCAGAAGAAGGCAATGGCAAACCTCCTCTGAACAAATCTTGTCAAGAAAACCCCATGATAGGTTTTTCTCTAGGGTCGCCATAAGTTGGAAACAACCTGAAGGCACACAACAAGAAGTAGTATTATATAAATCTTAGAACAAGCTAAAGAGTTAGATAACACAGGGTAAAAGAACCATAGTCAGGTCTGTTGGAAGTTATTATTTCCCTATTTGTGTGTTTCTTTTGTTTTGGTAGGTGGTTGGTTTTTTTTGTTTTTTGTTTTTTTTTAGTTCTTTTGGGTTCTTCCTATGTTTTTTTAGATATAGGGAAATGTTTATCTGAATGTCTGTCCTATTATGTTACATTGTTTTAATAAAAATAAAATTTTACAATCCAATCTGCAACCCAGTTTTTCAAATTCTAATGCAATTTTCTGACTGTACCAACATAAATTAGTAACTTGGATTCTTGTGCTTTCCAAGAGTATGTAGTCATTATATAGTTCTGTTGACTGAGATTGAGGAACATTCTTTCCAAAAACCATGAAGTCACTTCTTGTTATAAAAAACAGTTTTCCTGGGCACAACATTGCCTGGGGACTCAAGAAATTGCCCTCATGGTCTCTTGTAAGCATGACGAGGCATCCAGGCCCAAAAACGTTTTGTAAAAAAAATGGTTTTTTGGAGGCAATGGTGGACCTTCATGTTCCCCTTGGGTTCAATGAGCCTTCAAATCCTGACAGTTGCCCATTCTTCTTGCAAGATTTTTGACAAGGTTTCCAATATTCTCCCAGACAAATTGATGCTACTGTTAGATGGATTTGCAGTTGACTTACAGGTTGAACCCAAAGATTGTTCACCAATCATTACCTGTAAGTCAGGACAAATGTGATAACTGGGTGTCACAAAGTTCTGTCTTGTGTCAAATTTTGTGCAACATCTTTATGAGAGACTTGAATGATGGAATAGAAGGTATGCTCATCAAATGACAATAAATGTGGAGGACTAGCTAGTTCCTCAGAAGATAAAATCATGATTCAAGATAGTCGATTTGGAGAGCTGGACTAGAACTAACAAAATTTTTAGGAATGAATGTAAGGTAATATAATAATAATAACAATAATAATAATGGTTTATTTATAATCCGCTCCTCTGTAAGAACACTCGGAGCGGAATACAGCATATTAAAAAACATGAATTAAAACAAAGTTTAAATTAAAAGCGTCCCATAACCCACATTCCAACCTCCCACCCATTAAAAATAAATTAAATCAGCAATAAATTATAAACTGTATATATTTAGAAAGAAAAATCAAATGCAGAATTATAAGATGAGCAACAACTGGCTTGATAGTGGTACATGTAAAAAGGGGTAATGTGTTTTCGTACACTACATGAGTCAACAGTATGATGCAGCTGGAGAAAAAAAAAAAAAACCACCAATGCAATTCTAGGCTACATTAAGAGAATAATAGTGCCAGAGGTTTTAATGTTTTTGTTTAACTGCCCTCAAGGTGACCTCAATTCATGGTGACCCTGTGGATGAGACACCTCCAAGATGCCATTCTTCATTGCTGTGGTAGGTCCCGAAAACTCAAGACACATGACCTCACTAATTGAGTCTATCCATGTAGCATGAGGTCTTCCTTTTTTCTACTGCCCTCTACATTTCCTAGCATTGTCTTTTTTTGTGTGTGAAGATACTTTAATACATTTAGAGGGAGATTTCAGGCTTTATCTGTTCAAGGACCCATTTGTTTGTGTTTTTGGCTGTTTGAGGTATCCTCAGCACTCTTTCCCAACATTACATCACAAATGAATTGATTTTGTTATCTATTTTCTTCACTGTCCAGCTTTCAAATCCATATATAGCGATGGGGAATATGATGGCTTAACGCTTCTGATTTTAGTGCTCTGTTGTACTTTTTTTTTTCTCTTTTGGAACTTGCCTAGTTCTTTCATCACTGCCCTTCTCATAGCTAGTCTTCTTCTGATTTCTTGATAGCAGTCTCCATTCTGAACAATGTTTGTTCCAAGGCACAGGAAATCTTTAATTATTTCAATTTCATCACTGTGTAGATTGAATTTATGTAGATCCTCCATGGTCATTATTTTTGTTTTTAAAGTATTAATACCACTGTAGTCTGCTATGGTCATACGTCACCTGGAATAGTATTTCTAGTTATGGGCACAACGGGTTAAGGGCCGACAAGCTGGAATATGTTAAAAGGAGGGAAATCAAGATGGGAAAAGATCTAGAAACCTAACTTTGTGAGGGAATGCTTGAGAGACATGTGTATGTTTAGCCTTGAAAGAAGATTCAAAAGTGATTAAGCTACCCATCTTTAAATACCTGAAGTACTGTCATGTAGAAGATGGAGTGACCTTGTCTTCGTCTGTCTGAGAGGGTAGATCCCAAACAATAGATTCAAATTACAAGGACCTGCCAACTAAACATTAGGAAGACCTTCCTGACAGTAAGAACTGTTCAACAGTGGAGGAGACTATCTTGGAAAGTGGGAAATTCTGTTAGAAGCTTTTAAACAGAGATTAGATTGCATTTCTGCAGGGTCTTTTTTTACTAGTGGATTCCTGTAGTTGCGATGGGCTGGAGTGGATGGTCCCTTCCAACACTATGATTCTATGTACCATTTGTCAGACATATTGTACTGTAAACACCATCATCCCCCAACCAATATGGCCAAGAGTGGTGTGATGCAAGTAATTTCTGTTGGGGACAAGAAAAGGTAGCCATTCAGCAGTAACAGATATTCCTTCAGTTTTATTGTGTCATGGAACATTTTTTTACCCTACACCAAAAGAGGAATGTTATGGTTCTAAGAAGAAAGCTAAGCTATGTGTAAACATTTTTAGTCCTGACAAACACACATTTTTGATAGTGTGTGTAATATGACTCTCCATACTCAGTGTCTAAAAGTCTGAACTTGGTGGGAGAAAGCCAGGATATAAATTGAATGAATGAATAAATATGCCTTATATTACAGAGTACTGTAATTCTATAATACATAATACTAGGAAATTTATCCAGTATTACCTAGGTAGATATTGATGTTTTTGGATATGATTTGAATGAAAAAGTGGTTGGACTGGTGGCACCCACAAGTCCAAGTTTGCTAGCTGTCTCAACCTTGCATGAAAAACATACTTAGGCCCAATATCACATTGATCAAAATCAGCCTATATTTATCCATTTTAAATCAGTGTTTGTTTGTGTGGTAACAGAAGTACTTCATGGTTAAGTCCAAAACCTTATTATGGTCTTTGTTTTAGTGCCAATATATAACACACCAAGCCTAGTGACTCTGTAATCAAATATATGGATGTGTACAGCATACCAGGACGTAATCATAGGTTGGACTTACTTGAGATATGTCCCTTTCCAGCAGAGAAGGTCTGAGCATCCTGGTTCTGGGTAGCTCCGCCTACTAAGCTCCTGATAGGTAGGGAAACAATTAACAAGCAAAACTTGGTCCCGCCCCCACCACTGCAGGTGGAGCGACCCCCCTCAGTCAATGACTGTCCAAGCAGAACCCATTTCAACATTTTTATTCAGTGAATTTATTAATATAAACATGCAATAACTCTGTTCTGGTACCTTAAATAATATAATAATAATAATAATGTTTTATTTATACCCCGCTCTTCAGCCAAGACTATCAGAGCGGCTTACAATTTGTTAAACAAACAGCTTCATTTACAATTGTAAGCTATTTGCCCCCAACAATCTGGGTACTCATTTTAGCGACCTCGGAAGGATGCAAGCCTGAGTCAAGCTTCAGCCCTTTGCTGGTCTTGAACTCGCCACCTTCTGGTTTTGAGTGAGTGGCTGCAGTACAGGCATTTAACCACTGCGCCACCAGAATTTATAAACCTGAGCCATCATGACTTACTAACACAACATGATAATCTGAGAAACAAAGAACACCCACGAGCACCATAAGGGTGGGGAGCATGCTCAGCAGCAGAGAAGGATCCGAGCATCCTGGTTCTGGGATCTACCAAAGCAAGGCGAAATTAGGGAGGGCCGACTGGTGTGGAAGGCGAGCTATGTTGTAACACCCTCCAGCCAAAGGCACAATGTCCTGTGAAGCATGAAAAACTGAGTTCACCTTGGGTACGAAGGTAGGGTCTGGTGGTCATAACAGGACAGAGTCAGGTCTGAAAACGCCATAGCTCCGTGTGCACCGACAGAGCCCCAATTTCAGAAACATGTCGCACCGAGGTGAGTGCTGTAAGAATCAAAGTTTGCCATGTAAGGAATTAGAGTGATGCCTCCCGTAGCGGTTCAAACGGATGAATCGTCAGAGCCTTCAGGATTTCATTAAGGTTCCATGAGGGAAAATGAATTTTGGTCGGAGGTGATCTATTGGAGAGACTTTTTAGCAATCTGCGTAAATGGGAATGATTGGAGATCCTGCTGCGTCGTCATGAGGCAGAATAGACGTGATTGCTGCCACCTGTTTTTTAATAGTATTGGGACGGAGACCTTGGTTGAAACCATATTGTCTGTCCTTATTAGTACCTGCCTTGTGGCGGATCAGATATTTGAATCACCTGCAACTCCAGCCAGTTGATACTGTGCAGCCTTTCTGTCGGATCCCAATGGCCTTGAGCTATGTGGGTCCCACAGTAGCCACTCCCCAACCATGTAAACTGGCGTTGGCGATTATTTGGATCCTCTGTGGTGTCCAAATGAGGCATCCCTTGGAGATCGCCCTGGAAGTCCACCATCGAAGAGATCGACGTACGTTGCTGAGTAGGCAAACCAGCTTTGGCTTCTTGAGAGCAATAGCCTGTTAATGAGGAAGGAGAGTCCACTGGAGGGGCCTGGCATGGAATCTTGCCCAAGGCAGGCAGTCGATGGCCGCAATCATCAAGCCTTGAAGGTGAGCCAGGAGCTGCAACTTGGGTTGAGCAGAGGCGAGGACCTTCCCCACCACCTTCTTTATGGACCTGATCTGGTTCTGAGAGTGATATCTTCCCCTGGCGGGTATCTTTGGAGGCCCCCTGCTGCAGGATCCGCTGGTCCAGAGTGAGGGAACTCTTCTCCAAATTGACTAGGAAGCCATGGTCCTCTAAACACCTGAGAACCAAGTCGTTGTCCTGGGACCCTTGGAGCTTGGACAGTGACTGAATCAGGAAGTTGTCCAGATATGGGTATACATGAATATGCTGGGCTCTCAAATGAGCCGCCAGGACCACCAGGACCTTGGTAAACACCCTGGGGGCTGAAGACAGGCCAAAGGGAAGTGCCCTATACTGATAATGATGATTGTCATACTTGAAACGCAGGAAACATCTCAAAGACGGATGGATAGGGATGTGAAGATAAGTGTCCCAGACATCCCAAGAAGAAAGAAAGTCCCAAGGTTGGAGACTGTCCAGGACAGACTTCAATGTTTCCATCCGGAATCTAGTCTTTAGGACGAAACGGTTGACACTTCTCAGGTTCAGAATGGCCCTCCAGGACCCACTCTTCTTTGGTACCAGGAAGAAAGTGGAATAACATCCCTTTCGTCACCACCAGATGCTCAGTGGCTTCCAGTAGAAGTTGATGCTTCTCGGGGTCGCTTGATCTGGGAGAAGGTGGTGGAATTCTATCTTGTATCCTCGACGAATGGTTTCCAGCACCCACTTGTCTGTGGTGGACTTCTCCCAGATGTGGCTGAATCCTTGAAGCCTGCCTCCTACTGGAAAGACCCCGTCATTGTTGTTGGTTCTTTCTTGGATCCACCTGCGTCCTTTGCGGTTAGGCGGGCTAATTGGATTTGGAGAACCTGGAGTCTCCCCATCAAGGTTTAAAGTACCAGGACTCCCTGGCTCAGAAAGAGTTGGAGTTGAAAGAAAAGCCAGATTGAGAGAAGCAAAAGGAGGAGCAACTTTTAAACAGTTTTTTTTGTCATCCCTTTTCTTCCCTGATGGTAAGGCCTTCTTTTTATCCTTACCTTCCACTAAAACTGGGTCAAGTGACTCCCCGAACAATTCAGTGACCAAAAAAGGGGTGAATGCCAGGTTTTGCTTGGACTTCGAGTCCACATTCCAATTTTTTAGCCAAAATTGACATCTGACTGCCACAGTCGCTGCTTGAGCCCTAGCGCACTGCTGGATAGTGTCCAAAGTAGCATCCGCCACAAAGGCTGACGCTTTTGCCATCTTATTGACGGTTTGCCAGGCCCTAGTATCTAAATCGGGAAGCATTTTGAGCAAGTCCCGAGACCATTGAAGGTTGGCTCTCATCACCATAGAAGCGGTAGTAGCCGCTCTAATGGATATGGACATGGCTTCATGAGCTTTCTTAAGAGAACCTTCGGCCCTTCTGTCCTCCACATTTCTGAGAGTGTCCTCCCCATCTTTACTGAAAACAGCTGAAGAGACCAGAGCTGATACAGGAGCATCAACTAAAGGGACCTTAAGTTTGTCCATGACCGTTTGCTGCAGGATAGACCTGTTCGCAGCTGATCTGTCCCACTCATCCCTGATGATCTGCATAATAGTAGCAGAGCAGGGGATCTCCTGCACAGAAGGTACAGAAACTGGAAAAAGATTCTCCCCAAACTTGGGTAAATCAGTGTCAGCCGGGGGGGGGGGGGCTGGTTGGATGCCTAGGGTCTTGGTGGTTTTTTTCTGAGGACTGAGTAGTCCTCTGGTTTGAAGAAGCGAACAGACACAGGAACATCCTTGTTCTCCCCTCCCTCGTCTTGTGACAATTCACCTTCCTTTGTCTCCAACCTCCCGGACCCAACCGAATCATTGGAGGCCTCCTTGTTCAAGGAGTGGTGGGAACGGGCACATTTCCGTTTGAGCCCCTGGATTGCCTAGCGCATTTGTGTGGAGGACAGCCTGACTAGTCGGATACCTCATCCAAGAATGAGCCGTCATCCTCCTCCCCTTTGGATTCTGTGGCCATGTGGTTGGACTCCGACAGAGAGCGGGACTGATTTCGCGGGCGCCTGGGACGACGACCGGGCGCTTCTAGCCATGACCTCCCCTTCACCCTGAGACTGAGCGGGGATCTGGGATGGAACCTGAGGAATCGGGCGGAGGGAGCACGATCCCGTGGCCATGTCGCCCTGGGCCACGGACTCAAGGAGAGCTCTTGAATAAATTGACCCCTTGCCTGGTGTTGTCTTTTCCTCAATGTAAGAACTATGGAGGATGAATCATATTTTTAATGTTGTTGATTTTAAATTATTGCTAATTTAATTTATTTTTAAGGGGTGGGTGGCTGGGAATGGGTCAATGAAGTGTTTTAATTTGTATGTTTTAATCTTGTTGTACCCCGCTCCGATTGTACTCACAGAGGAGCGGGCTAGAAATAATAATAATTATTATTATTATTGTGGAGAGCCCAAGATGGCGACCTTTGTCTGGCAGCACGCCGCCATCCTCCATGCACCCAAGATGGCGCCCAGAGGCCTTGGCGCCAAGAGAGTGGTAGCCATCTTGAATCTTGTAGGCGGGAAGGGCGCTGTTGGCAGGAACCACATGCAACACCAAACCCAGCCCAGCAAGCGGCATAAACAAGCCCCCTCCAAAATGGCTGAAAAAACCTTGGACTGGATCGGCCATCCAAGGCGTGCCCCAACCCACCGGGAGGGCAGTGTCCGTGGCGTACCCCGCCTGGCTGGGAAGGAGGGGTGGCTGGATCGAAGGCCCCGGTCACCACAATCCAGTCACACCCACCGCCGCATCCCCACAGTTGTTCCCTCCTGGGATCAAGAGGGAGGGACCCGCTGACCGCGACCCCGCACCCTCACACTCTCCATGGGAGGCCCTGAGAAGGGCTGGTGCCTGACCCAACACCTCATCTCAAGTGGTGGCAAAATGCTCACATCCTCCCCCTCAGTGCCAGCGGGAAACTCCTGAAGGGAGGCTCCCTCCTCGATCGGGAGGCCCTGGCCTCTAAAACTGAACGGAGGGGGAGCCCCTCTGTCAGTAACGGCCTCGCTTCTACCATTCCTTCCATAGTGTAAGATGAAGCCTCAGAGCCTGTAGTCGGCAAAGCCGGGGCTGGCTCAGGCTGAGTGGAAACGAACTCCCCTATGGACCTGGACTCCTCCTCACTCATTGTATCCAGCAAAGCAGAGACAAGGCAAAAGGGAAAGGGAAAAGGAAGCAAAGAAAGGAAAATGACTTTTTTTAAGGAAAGGAAAGGAGCAAAGGAAGAAAAGAGTGAGCCATGCAAGCGCGGGGAGCCCAATCAAACCGAGTCCTCAGTGCTCAGGAAAAAACACATCCTACCAGGAGTGAAGCCTGGAAGAAGACTGAGGTTTCTTGGGTCGCTCCACCTGTGGGGGGCGGGACCAAGTTTTGCTTGTTAATTGTTTCCCTGCCTATCAGGAGCTTAGTAGGCGGAGCTACCCAGAACCAGGATCTTGGATCCTTCTCTGCTGGGAAAGGGAACTACAATGTTATTCACTGAAGAATCTGGAACCGGATTAATCTGGGAGCAGTCCAAAAGTTCTCTGATTTTCAAAAAATCCTCTTTTCTATATAATTGATTTAAGAGGCATATCTACAATAATTGTGTTTCTAATATATTCAAAAGGGCCCATTTCCAATGATATGGCAATAACAATGTTTACCAGTCAGTAGGTTTAGGAAGGGAAAGGGTCAGAAAGAGGACATATTCACAACCCTAAATATCTCCCATTTCCCTTGTCTCCCCTTCCCACAAATGTGGGAAGGAGAGACTCTGAAGCAAACAAACAAACAAATAAATAAAATAATTTGTTATTTTCTCAGCATGCAATCCCAGGAAGAAATACTGTTTGCTTTTATGTTCATGACATAAAACATCAGACAGTTCATGGAAGCAAAAACATTTGGAAAACAATAGCCAAATAAATCACAGGTCTAAAATAGTCCTTTAATCCAAGCTGATCTGATTTTAACAGTTTCAACAGATTTCAGAATATTTATTAAAAGTAACATTAGAAGCAGTTTTCAAATCTCACGCTAAAATGAGTTCTGCAATTTTACTTTACAGAAACAATGTCAAGATATGCAATATATAAAATACATGCAATATATAAAACATCAGTAATTAATATTTTCAGAGGCAGAAGAAAATGTTTATACTCCTTCTTATTAATTCTATTTTACTGACCAGGTGATGGCTTGGTCTTAATACATCTTGCTAATCATAAAAATTTTCTAGACGTATTCGGTTAGGATCTTCTGGATGTCTTAATGCAATCCCATATCGCAGAAGTAGTTCAATGTAAGGTGACCAAAATGAAGCATCGATTGTTATATATGGATCATGAGGTATGTTTACATGTTTATTTATAAGATTCTGGAAATAAGAACAATTTCAGATCAGATTTCTCAGCCTAAAATTCTGGTAAATATAGTAAGGATTTACCAAACACTATTAATTCAATTAAGAGAAAGTTGGTTTAAAAGGAAAAAAAAATACAAAAGAGTTCATTCTACTTCCTTGTTTTAAAGAAGAAAAAAAAAAACATAATTGTTTTGAGATTTGGGGCAGATCATTCCAAACTATTAATTCCTGGCATATTTATTTTGTTCCGTCAATGTCAGCATTGACCTCTAGCAAACACAAACAAATGAAAATTCTCTTTACCTCTAAAATTTCATGTAATGTTATTAGCTGTGCCTCTGGCTCTTCAGATGAATGCTACAGGAAGCAAAAAGACAAAAACATTTAATTTAATATTTAAGACATGCATATTTGCAATGAAAAACAATTTTTAGAGAGTTGAAAATTCATTCACATTTAAAATTGGGCTTGGAAAAGGTATTTATGTACGAGTATTGAAGTTATGCAAGAATATGACTGAGTACAAACACTTTCATATCCACATCATTTAAAGCCATAGAACAAGGGCAGATGATATCCTTAATCGTTACACTCATGGTTCTTGAGTTCTCAAATCCTAAAGATGGAGGCCTCTGCATATATGTTAAGGCTTTCATGACTTGGGATATTACAAGGGAATATTAGAAATCACAAAGACCCCAATCCAGTGTGTGTGGTCTATGCAGATTTTAGCATACAAGCCAGTTTGGGTGCATTCTCAAATAATGGTATTTCATCTGCCATTTCTAAATAGTAAGCTTTTAACAAGAAAGGACATGAAAGATAATCTGAAAATGTAAGGCTGGTCTGGCCTGAGTAAACAGGCAAGTGGACAAACATTCAATTTACAGCGCTATATAAATAAAGGTTAATAATAATGATGATGATGCACTGTTAGGCTCTTTTTAAAAAACTTGCTGGTTTTAAATTGTACTTGCACTTAACATTATGCACAGTTTATGAACTCATTAGAGTATTAAGATCATTCAGAGAGGCCCTTCTCTGTTCCACCAACTAACTACTTAGGTTAGTTTCATGGAAACAAGGGAGAAGGGTTTCTTGGTGGCTGCTTCCAGACTCTGGAACTCTCCCTTGAGAGGTCAGGATGGCCCCATCCCTGCTGTCCTTTCAATGAGGTAAAAACATTTTTGTGTCATCAGGCTTTTTCAAACTGCCAAGTGATGGGTTTTTAAATTCTTTGGGATTCAGATGTTAACATTTTTATATAGTTTAATACATTTTATATTTTAAAGTGTAATGTTTTTAGCTTTATAAGTTTTTAATTTTTTAAAACTTTATTGTTAATGCTTTTGCATTTTTGTACTGTTTTATATTTGTTGTTAGCCACCTTATATTGGGAGAAAGGGGAGATGATGATGATTTTCAAAAGTATAAATTTATATCACTTTCACACAAACTATAGTTTTCTGAGGGAGACTGAACTTCTTAAATGGGCAAAGGTCCAAACAGGTGAGAAATGGATTTTTACCATTTACTTTCAGCAACAATAATTTTCATTCTCAATACTGTAGATATAAAAACAGAAGTTGCAAAAAGCTTATCCCAGGCATTTGCAGCTGCAAGTGTTTCAATCTAGAAGAACTGTCAACATAGCCTTTATGAGTGAGAGCAGTGTCTCTAGCAATTTTGTTAACTATGACCACCAGGAGGCATAGTAGATACTCTATTATCAACCATATCTGAAAATGAAACAGAACTTTAGGATTCTGCCCGAAATGGCTTCCTATAACAACTGCAAGAAGGCTGAGCATAGGGCACCAGTACTTATAGCCTGTAAGATCTAAGGAAGAGAAATACTGGTAGCACAAAAGATAGAGGAGTTGAAAATAAGGAAGCCCAGGACAGGTGGGCAGCTAAAGACTGAAGAGACTGAAGCTGGTTTTAGAAATGATGTGTGTGTACAACAGGACCTCAGACAAGATGAGTACCTGCTGGGTGTATTCAAGATTAATGAGGGCCAAACCATTTGAACTGCCGTTTCAGTGGGTTTAGAACATTTTCACCTGTGCATTTAATGATCACCCAAAGAAAAAGAATTCTTGATTTAATATGAAAATACAAATGACCGTACTCTCTTCTTTTTTGTAGTTCCACCATTTTCAGGGAGAGGGAAGTGTTCTTCAAGGAATTCTCCCAGGGCCTTCAGGATCTCTTCTTTAAAGGCTTTTATTTTCAGCATTTTAGTTTTTAGTTCTTGAAATGCTCTAAGATATAAAGCAACAAAATTTAAATGACATGGCTTTTCAGTTTATTAGCAGTCAAACACCATACTGATAATAATGTAATACATTAATGTTGAATCATTTTGCAACTGGTACTGCCAGACCAACTAGCAAACAAAGGCTAAATGTAATAGTGCAACATTTTTGTCACATAATTCCCATTTCTCTAGTTTTCCCTTAAGAAACTTGAAAAACAGGATCTAACCCTGTTGTATCACTGATGGAACTGCTTGTATCAATAGAACTGAAGGAGGACAATTCCCCCCCCCCCCCCCCAGCATTAGTGAACCCTTGAAAACTGCTAAGGAAGGCTGGGAAACTCTCTGGAAGAGATTTTTGGGCAGCTCAGAAGGACTATAGGACAACAAGAGGCGAAGAATGTGTCACTAAATGTCTACTACTGCAGTACAGTATTTAGGTCACAATTGTATGAATACCTTTTCTCAGAAAAGTGTACAACTTGATTACTGATTTCTTCCTCAGTTTGATTGAGACAGTCTATTAGCTGCTGCTGTTCTTCCAACCACTGTTGTTCCCTTTTAGCAGAGATATGAGAAAAACAGACAAAACGGCTAATTCCTATTTGTATAGAACTAACTGAATAGTTCCAAGATAATACTGGGTCTAGTATAATATGTACCTCAGCAACTCTTGCTTCAGTTTTTTATTCTTTGCCTGGACTGTTGTCAGCACCATTTCAAGATCATGGTCTAATTTCTGCAGCTAAAAGGGGGAAAAGTGTTTCATAAGATGCAATTCTTGTGATTATGCTATCAGATTCAAAATATTTTACAGTGCTCAATGTATCTGTTTATTTAAATTTATAGGAATGCTCCAGTATTAGAGGGTTTAAATATGAGCAAAGAAAGTAGGTAGTAGCAATCATTGTTTGTTTTCCAGCAATCAGCAAACTAACAATTTTACTCCTCCAAAGGAACTAATCCTTTGCACCATTGGTTTAAAGTCAACTACCAGGTGATGTGTATTCCTTCAGCCATGCTGAGTGGTCAGTACCTGTGATGTTATGTACTTTTCAGGGGGAAACGTTTCTTTTGTTAGAAATGTTAAGGTAATGTGATAAGGTATGCATGGTATAGCAGTTGCAATATGATATGGATCTGTTAGGAGTAGTGAGAGAATGACATGTTAGGAACGAGTGGCGATTGTCAGTATATCTGAGGGGATTTTGCAAAGCCTGGCTGTAGGAAAGTTGGTGAGGAGTGATGGGAGAAAGGGAGATTAGAGTCTAGATTAGGGGATTAGTGAATGAGTTTAGGAGTTGTGTGACGAGGAGACTTAGAGTGAGGGTCTGAGTTAGCTAGGAGTTGAATGTGAGAGATGTGAATGAGCTGTATTAATTAATTAATCTGTATGTTATGTTCATTTCTGTTTGATACATAGTTATATTTGTATTATAACATTTGCCTCTGGGTATGTTAAATACAGGTTGAGTCTCCCATATCCACAATGCTTGGGATCAGACATTTTGGATGGGGGGGGGGATTTTGGAATGCCTGTACTGTATTTCCATATATATACAGAATGCAATATTTTGAAGATGGAATCCAAGTGTAAACACAAAATTCATTTATGTTTCATATACACCTTATATGCATAGCCTGAAAGCAATTTTATACAATATTTGTAATAATTTTGTGCATGAAACAAAGTTTGTGTACACTGAACCATCAGAAAGCAAAGGTATCAGTATCTCAACCACCCATGAGAAAAAATTTGGGTTTTGGAGTATATTGGATTTCGTAATTCTGGATAAGGGAGACCCTACCTATATAGAGAAGCTTGATTTGAGACACAATATCTGTAGCAACAGCACTTGTTGATGAATTGTAGTGTCTAATGGGGATTGAGGGCACCCAGGTACCCCGCAGCTGGAGGCCACAGTGCTGGGACAGGAGGAGGTCCTTATATTGGTGGCACCTCCAATAGCAGCTTCATTTATATACTGCCTCATACCACACTAAGCAATCTCTAAGCAGCCTACAACTGTACGTTAATTGCCTCCGACAAGCTGGGTGCTCATTTTAGCCATCTTGGAAGGATGCCAGGCTGAGTCGATCCTGAGCTCTTAGCTGGGATTGAACTCACAACCTTGTGGTTTGAGCAGCTGCAGTACTGGCATTTAACCATTGCGCCACCAGGACTCCCTCACATTTTGTTGCCACAGAGGTATAACCAGAATCTTACATTTGATGCTATTTGTAGAAGCCCCCACAGTACCTAACAGTATGAGTTCCTTAGCTGATGGTAGCAGAACATTATATCTGAGACTTTTCATAAACATAACTATCCGTATGATTTTTGGATAATTTTAATTCCAGATTTATGTTTACCTGAAGAACAAAAGCAATGTGTATATATGCACACATATATTATAAATCTTTGAGATTTTCTGCTAAGCTGTCTAGAAAGCATGTATGTCAAAGCCAATATGATATCAAATGTATGACAGTCCCTTAAAGCAAAGAACACAGGCTATTATTTTGTCGCAACAAAATATTTCCATAGTAGGCCTGCTCAAATAACCTTTCTAATAAGAAGTGAAAACAAAAAAACCTGTTGGAATGTACCAACATCTAGAGAAAACAAAGAAAGTGTTGCTGTTTTTAATGCAAACCTTTCTAATGTAAATGTGATTTCATTTATTAGCTATACTATAATTACCACAGGAATCTTCTCAGGTAATGTTGTATAGCATTTCTTTGACCACTATGTTGAAATCCTACCACTAACACATTCTAGGTTTGCTTATTAGGCCCAGATTTGGAAGCATTCTGGAGTAATGTATGCAAATGCTATTTTTTAAAATATATAATTGTTGGGGTTTTCTTATAAACTGTCATGTGATTTATAATACCTTCAAGGAAATTACACATGCCTAAACTCCATCAAGCAGAAGGCAATCTGCCAGTTAAATATGGTAGCTACCATGGGGGTTTGATAAAACTCCAGTTTTGCTGCTTGCTGCAGCAAAGTGACTTGTCATGCCAATGAACAAAGTTCACAGGTACCAGTCTGACTGTAGTCTGGTCCAGTATCTGATCTGACCCAGTATCAAAAGTGCTTTTACCTCCATAGCCTAACAATTTTGCCTTACATCATCTGAGTCCAAAGATCTTTGTTTTAGTCTCATTTTTACTCTAGAACAATGGTAAACAAAGTGCAGCCCTGCCAATTATTTTTGTATCCCTTCAGACATCCACAATCCCCCTTCCCCAGGTTAGAGGTAAAAATGTTTTTGCCAAAAAATTACCAATAGTGCCCAAAGCCTCTAGGTAGCACTACTGTCCGTTCCTTTACATGGGGGGGGGGGGGGCGGCACATTTTTTTAGGGTGGTATATGCAACCACTTCCAAAGAGGAAGTGACTGTCTGGTTTTTTGTGGGGGGAAAGGACCATTATGCCCAGAACAAATGAGGGGAGATGCAAAAGTACTTCAAATACAGAGAAATGGCAAAGCCCCAAATGCTTTGTAGGGTGCTACTGGCCATATGGGGGCAAAAATGTTTTGGAGCCCCAGTTTTTGGAAGGGATGGGGTAGAAAAGAGCAGGCATCACTATTTGGGTCTCATGGGCGACAAGCAGTCCCCTAACCTGTCAGCTGCCCATCCCTGCTCTAGCATGTAGTGTACACAATGCTTTCCAAAACATTATACAGCTGCAGATCCAGTGCTAGCCTTTACTCTCTATACAGCAATTTAATGTCCTGTAGATGTGTTGGACTGCAACTGCCACTGCCATTACCCCCAGACAACACCTCTGGTGGACATCAGGTTGAAGAAGGGTGATAAGATCAATGCATCAACATTCCTGTTGTTATACCCTAACTATTCTGTGGACTACAATCAATGTGTCACTAGTTACAGTGAAAGAAGCAACACTGATCAATTGGTTCCTAGGACAAGGATGTTGAGCTTCCATATGTTGTTGCTGCAGCTCCCATCACTAATCACAACCGCTCATGCATGCCTGATCTGCTGAGAGCTGCAAATCCAACATCTGCAGAGCAACACATTTCCCATCCACAAGGAAGCTAGTTGTGTATATGTATATATATTCATAAGGCCAACACTTTAAAATGATTACAACCAGCTCATCATTTAAAAGGCATACCTGGTCTCTTCCTAAGGCTACCAGAATCTCTGGATTTGTAGTAATTACTGAAAAACAAAAATGCCAGTATATTTTTAAACGAAACACAAGTTTCCTTGCAACATATGCCAAAAGTTGACTGGAGCAATTACATTTCTCTTTCTAGTACAGACAACAGATCTCACTTATATTTATGTTTATTTTTTTCATACCTATGGGTATAGGTTGAGGCTATCTTATCCAAAATCCAAAACATTTGGAGCTACAACAGAAATTGCATGCCATGTACATTTGCAAGACTGGAGAGGGATGTGAGACTGGAGGGCTCCCTGGAGATCTCCTGTACAGTAATAAGATTCCTTATATAAAAATGGTGCAGTATTTACATGGTGCAGAGAGAGACAGACATGAAATTTCAAAACCCTATTTCTTTAAAAATGCATGAAAATTGCAGTGAACTTTTCAATGACTGGGGCAACAGTGGGAGGAAGCAAGCAGCTCCAGAAGCTGGCAGGCAACAGGACCTAGGATCGCAGACTTGGCAGCAACAAGCCTCTGCATTGATGGGCAATCAGAAATCAAAGTTCCTTTTTCCAACCTCCTCTCTCTGCAGCCCACAGATACTCCTCCCACCACTGCCTCAGTCATTGAAAAGTTCACTGTATTTTTCATGCATTTTTTAAAAAGCAAGTTTTTTGGAATCTTCGCAGAGTCCGGGAAACCAAGGTCAGAAAGTATATCAACTAGAAGACAATGATCCATGGTGTCAAAGGCCGCGGACAAATCAAGAACAAGAATAGACTAAAGGAGCCCTCCAAGGAGCTCTGAAGCCACCCACTTCTGCCTTTGAGCCACCTGTGCTCCTGTCGTTTTTCCTCTGCTTTGCGTTTGGATCAACTTTGCATTATTTCATTTGATTATTTCATTATTTCACACAGCCTTTAAAATACCAACATATCACAAATAGCTTCCGCCCTACAAGCTCCCGCCTATTTTTTTCCTTAAAGGTGTTCAAACACAAAAATTAATGAAAATCTGAGAGCAGAAAAACAGAAATAAATGAAGATGATTCTCAACCTGTGGGTCGCGACCCCTTTTGGGGTCAAATGACCCTTCCACAGGGGTCACCTAAGACCACCAACATATTTCCAGTGGTCTTAGCAACTGAGACAAATAATATTATGGTTGGAGGTCACCACAACATGAAGAACTGTATTAAAGGGTTGCAGCATTAGGAACGTTGAGAACCACTGCATCAGAAGCTTATCAGAGCTAATTATACAGGAAAGCCCAATGTCAAAACCAGCATAACCTTTCAGCGAAAACTTCAAAACCAAAAATAGGCTCACATGAAAGCAATGATGGAAAAGTTATTACTGAATTACTGAGGCTGAATGAAATCACAGATGGAGTCAGCATTCTAACAGAATTAAGGCTATAAGTGGAATATTTTAATATATCAAGAAATTGACACTGGCTGAACCCATTTTAATATAATACACTAAAATATTCCCTTGAGGGAAAAGCATATAATTTTCCCCACAGCTTCACTCCAGCATGGACACTTTTGCCAATTCTTCATGGCCTTTAGTTCAGAAAATATTCCAGAGGCACTTGATGTAAAACAATAACCAAACTCTGAAGCCGATTTAGCTATATATCTAATATATAGCTAATATCTACATGAGAATGTAGATGTATATCTGCATCTGGAAATCTATCTCCACTGGCTGCTGATTAGTTGCCAATCAGTTTACGGGCGCAGTACAAGGTGTTGGTTTTAACCTTTAAAACCCTACATGGCTTGGGTCTATCCTATCTTAGCGACTGCCTCTTCCCGTATGAACCCTCCCGCACACTTCGGTCCTCTGGGAGGAACCTGCCTATGAAGACCAGGCTGACGCAGACCTCCCAGAGGGCCTTTTCAGCTATCGCCCCCAAGTTGTGGAATGACCTGCCAGATGAGATGTGTCTCTTTTCATCTATTAATGACTTTTAAAAAGCCTTAAAGTCACATCTCTTCCGGCAGGCCTTCTGCAAACAAACAGAACATCCCTTTCTAGGACAGGGGGAATCCCTAGAAAATTCAAATCCAATGGTTATCCCTCTTGAAATCAAACCGCACATTGTTGGCATAAAAGATCACCTAATTTTACTGACAGATCTTTTTGGAAAATTCCTATCTGATCAGAGCAAAGATCTAAATTCAATTAAGAATTTTTTGTCCCAATGCTATTCATTGTTGACTACTTTGGTTGAACTTAATAGAAGAAATGATTAGGCTCCCAACAGTCATACATCTAAAAATACATATATACCAGGAGTGATCACCCAACAAACTAAAACCAAATCAAAAAAGAAACTTCAAAGCAAAATAAAATCGACTCGCAGAGGTAAGCTCAAGAGCAAGTTGCAAAAAATTTAAAAGCCTCAAGTTCATCCCAAGAAAAAAGATAACGTAGGTGACAGGTGTGGTAATCACTTAACTGAAAATTATTCTTCATCTTCTGTTATCAACAATCATATTTCCACAATCAATATTGAGTCCCTTTCTCCTGATAACCTCTCCATTGAGCCACTATCCTCATCAAAGGAAATACAAGATCCTTGGCAATATGTGTATGCCCAAAGTTGCATACAAGGCTCTAATCAGAGTAATCTTACTTACAAAGAGATTAAACAACCCACTTCCTCTTGGAATTTGGTTTTAGACAATACAAGTTGGTCTTCTCTAACTTTCCAAAGCCTAGAGGTTGGCTATCTCAGTTCCATCATAAAGCCCATTTTGTACACCTCACTGGGAAGGAAATAGCTCCACTCATTAACATAGAAAATATCCTTAATATTGATTATCTTTTTTTCAACTATCATTGTGCCCGTGCGGTTGTGACTTTCAAGTCCAGATCAATCACCTCTGTTATTTAGACACAAGGACAGATTTGCAGACTTAGATATGGAAGTTAGTAGATACTTTAGGAACTTGTCTATTTCTCCTCTTCTTCATTATACGGTGCATTCAGTCCAACAATGCAAAACTGATGTCTTGATAAGCTTTAAGAAGAATCAAACAAATGTTTCCAGTGAGGGGGTTGCTTCTAAAGACCATGTTCATTTTAGAGAAGAAAGAAGTTTACTAAATTCCTTCTCAATTTGCCCTCTTGCATCTCCCGGCTCCAAATCCAAGATTTAGACTTCTTCCAGCCTTCTTCCTCCATGATTTCAGCCCACCCATACAGCTCAAGAATTTTTAGGTTTTGATATTGATATGTTCTAATTCACTGATGATTTAATTTTATTTTAAAGGATGGGAGGTGGGGATGGGATTGTTCTATTTTAATTGTTGTTGTTTTAATCCTGTTGTACTCCGCCCCAATTGCCTGTTCAGAGGGGTGGGCTAGAAATAAAATTATTATTATTATTATTATTATTATTATTAGTAGTAGTAGTAGTAGTAGTATCTCTATATCCCATGCTCACTGTGCTTCCTTACAGTAGCAAATAATCAAACTCTGTTCCTGTGTGTACTTACATAGACATAGGGATCACTGTCTAAAGAAAGTTGCCAAAGAGAGCTTGGAAAAGTTACTTTTAAGACTATAGATTCCAGAATGCCCTGGCCAGCATATTCATTCACTATATTATTGGGGGTGTCTGGTAACTTGTAAGTTAACATTTCAAAGCTTTGTGCATGCACTTGTGTTTGTGCCTCAAGTTGCCTTTTGAATGTATAAATCTAGATAGTGTTTACATAGAGATAAGTTGACAACTACAAATCAAAACAAACTTTCTGTCAATTTTTTAAAAAGGTGATCATTAAAACTTTTGGATACCCCCTCATATATAAACATGTAACACAAGACTGAAGGAAAGGGAAAAAGATAATGTCCCCCATAAAAGCCAAGTTTATCACTTCTGAAAGACTTTTCTCTATAGTAATCTTATTATTTTGGTGTCAAGGAAACCCAGAACATTTAGAAAGAAATTTCAACTAGGTAATAAATTTTGATGGCAGAAGTTGCTCAAGAAACACAGGGAAGTAGGCCCAAAAATACAGCAAAGTTGAAACAAGTTGAATTTAATTAATCAACAATGATTATATATTTCACACAAACCCAAACATTTCAAATATCTAAGATTTCATAGAATTTTAGTTTCAAGTTTAATTTTGAAAAAATTCAAATAAACACCGTACCTTCTGGTTTTCTCTTTTGCCACTGATTAAACTCTGCTGTTAGAGCCTTCAAGCGTTTCATTAATAATGCAAGCTGTCAAACATTCAAAACATTTAAAAGTTCAATAAAAATTTATTTTGTTACACAGTATATGTATATATTTTAAACTAAACCTTTAAAGAACAGAAATGGAAAGTTTCACGAGCTTCCCTATCTTTTAATGTTCTTTTCAACTTGAGTCAAATTCTATATTTTGTTATGGAATATCGGTAGAGTGTATAATACAGGTTGAATCTCCCTTATCTGGAATTCTGAAATCTGAAAATACTCCAAAACTCAAAATTATTCCAGGTAATTTCAGATAGAAACACATTTGCTTCAGATGGATCAACAGACAAACACAAAGTTTGTTTCATACACATAACTATTAAAAATATTGTATAAGGCTACTTAATGTGCATGTTACACCTTTGAGATTAGGCCTGCTGGACATTTGAATACTTAAATGGATGCATATCAAACAGGATTGGAAATCTATTTATCTTGACACCCTAAGCACATGAAACATTTTTCGCTGATGGTTCTCAAAACAAAATTCTAACCGTACCTTGGGATCTGAATCTGGAAGAGCTTCTGATTCTTGAAGTGCTAATTTGTTCTGACACTTAATTAAAAAGAAAAAAAGACAGATAAAATACATACAGATAACCACAATGTTCTTATTCTCTCCTTCCTAAACCCAATCACGTGATCATTTAATATTCCTTCAGAATAAAAGCATTAAAGGCACAATCATGCCATAATTAAACTGAAGCTGCACCTGCACTGCGGAAATTATGCAGTTTGACATCATTTAACTGTCATCATTCAATGATATGGAATTCTAGCATTTATAGTTTTGCAAGACATTTAGGCTTCCCTGTCAGAGAGCAATGGCACCCCAACAAACTACAAATCCCAAAATTCCACAGCATTGAGCCATTGAACTTAAAGTGGTGTCAAACTGCTTTATTTCTGCAGTGTGAAACAGCCTCAGATTCTTTTCATTTTAATTGGAAAGGTACATTCTGAATTTTCTCCCATAAAAATAAATGCACCGTACCCTATGATCGCTTAACTTTGGCAGAATTGTTCTGTAGTTTTCTGTTTTTTAAAATATTCCTAACTTTGAGGTATTTTATAACATTTCCAAGTATACATTTAAATCCCTCTTTGTACCTATGCTTAACAACATTCTCTGATATGTTTTCCAATTGCAAATTTGTGTGAGTGCATGTACACCCACTGGATGACCTTGGGAAAGTCACATGCTCTGCTCTCAGCCTCAGGGAAAGGAAACAGCAAACCTCCTCTGAACAAATCTTGCTAAGAAAACCTCATGATAGGGTTGCCATAAGTCAGAAACAATTTGAGGGCACACAACAACAGCATGGGCCTGATCTAGATTGGCAAAAAGAAGTGTGTTCATGGCTGCATGAAAGTCTAGCCTTTAGATGAGAAAAAGGGAAAGTGTGCCATGAAAACACTTTTTTGCATTTTAGGGGAGAAGAAGCGCCTTTAAAAAGGTGCTGCTTTTCCCAGCTTCTTTTTTAAAAACTGCGGAACAGCGCAGCTCCATCTAAAGATTGTGGTACAGCTGCTAAGCATTAAGGAAAAGGCAACTTCATGTCACACTTTCCTGCCAATCTAGAAAGCCCCATGCATTATCAACATAATAAGTATAGTAGAAATTCTGGCAGAAATTCTTTGTTTGGCCTTATATTTATTCTACGCAATACTTTTGCTTTTATATAAAGGAGGCAAGGATTAACTTTTGATATGTCATTTCAACATTATTTATTTTCTCTCTATTTTCTTTAGAAAGAGTGTTCTGAGTTCATCAGCTTTCTCAGGCACATAAACGAACATAATAGAGGAATAAAAAGCAACAGAAGTACCTAATAGTAGAATTCAAATTCATAGCTGTGTTAGTCTGGATCAGTATTCAAAAAGTTCTTTGAAACTAAAGGCATGTGTACAGTAAGGATAAATATACAGGACTCACTCTGCTCCCGGTGCGATCTGTCCAGAGAGTATATGGCCACATCTGCAGCAAAGTTGCTGTTTTAAGCCATTAATTTGTCTTAAGAGAATCCGCAATTTACTCTGGAGTTTCCAATTTGGCCCGATCCAGTTGTTCAGACAGCAAACAAGTTGCCATCTTGCTAACCCCGTGCTGAGCAGCACAGGGAAAGTGATTGCTCCTCATTGGAGCCAATACTGCTGCTACCTCGCTGGCCAAACAGCTACCTCCGACAGCCTGAGGTCAGAACAAGTTAGAGTAATCCCCCTCCTTGTTGATCACACGATGGGCAGCAAGACTCTCTCAGGGAGCTGCTTGTCCAATGACGCTGCAGTGGTGGCACCAAAGGAGACAGGCCAGCGGAGCTGATGTGTCTGCCTGCTGCCCTGTGTGCACAATGACACGGCATCACACTGGATTCAGCCCATAGACTTAAGTCTATGAAAGTGTATGCTACCAGTTTTTGTTCTCTTAGTTAGTCCCAAAAGTGCTACAAAAGTCCTTTTGCATAGTGAAGTACCTTACATTAATCTCTGCAGCCAGCTCACTAATCACATCAGTGTACATCAATATTAAGCTCTAAAAGGCTGATCTTTACCTCTTCCATTTCTTTCCATATTTCTTCACATTCTTCTAAGAGTTGTTCTTTGGCATCATCAGAACTTAGTAAGGGGCTGGTGATTGTTGGAGACATATCGTGCTCGTACAGGGACATATTCTTTGCAAATATTTCAGCCTACAAATAGGATTTATATTTATTGTAATTATACATTTGTAATCCAGCTACAAATCATTGATAACATGAGATGAAGTTGTTTTAAATCAGTGGTTCTCAACCTTTGGTCCTCTTGATGTTTTGGATTTCAACACCAAAGGACCCAGCCAAGTTGGCTAATGCTCAAGAATACTGGGAGTTGAGAACCCAAATATTTAGAGGACCACAGGTTGAGAACAAGTGTTTTAAACAAATGGGCATCAGTTATAGATTGTCATGGGAAACACCCCCAAAAGAATCAAACACACCCTAATCTGTGAACACCAAAAGTGTTGCATGAAATGCTATCCATCCACCAGCAGAACAGAAACTGATAAAGTAAAATTTCTCCTTCCCCATCACAAGCTTTTATTCATTGCCAAAATCTATGGGTAAAGTTTATGGGGGTGGGGAGCAGATCTGGGGTAGTTCAAGAGCGAACCTTACTTTATTGAACCCTTTCCTGTATTGTTATGTATTATTTATATGTATTATGCATTATTTCTTAGAATGTATGTCATGGGCAGGTTTACATTTATCTATTTTATTGTTTGCATGTACAGGGCTGTGTAAATCTACAGCGCTATATAAATAAAGCATAATAATAATGTTAATTATATGAGCAGATATCTGCTGGCATGAATGCTGGATGTCCCCATTTAATTTCACTGAAACTTTTTTGAATAATTTGTTAAAGCATGATAAGCGCAGTGAGATTTTGAAGCCTTCGAGAAGTTTTTGAGGGGACATTGCTAATTTATTGTTTGTTCCTTAATTTTGAATCCAGAAGTTCAAAGACAAGCACATTATCAGGTATTATCTTTCTTGACACACAGAGAGAGGCCTAAAATTTATATCTAAGAAAAAATGTTCAGAAAAAATAAGAGCCATGGAAAAAACCCAGAAATTGTAGTTGGTACCCAGAAAAAATGGAGCATGAACACAAAGTGTGCATACAGACAGGCTTTCTTTTGGGGCTCACTTTCTTTTCAGTATCCATTCCACACCTAAAGAACTGCTACTGACGATATTCAAAAGCAGTTTTCCAAGAGGCTGTTCACACTGTTATAGGAAAGCAGCTGAAAATCTGTTGTGTAAGTTTATTTTTCCATAGTTTTGGTCTACATTATGACTGATCAGAGGGCTATATTTTCTTATTTTGTGTCATATTTGCCATTTCATTGCATCCATTTATTAGCAAATAAAAGCAATGGCATACTATTATACAGCACTGTGAAACAACTGTGACAGCTGTGACAAGTAAGAAACTTGTCCTCCTTCTTTGTGGCTTTTAGCTCACATATATTGGTAGATCAACAGGTTAATTTGCCAAGGTATGGACACCAGAATAATCAAGAATACAGCCCAGTTCCAGATTGCATTCAACATTTATTATTATTAAACTTTATTTATAAATCTATATAAGTGCTGTACATAAAATAGAACAAAATAAAATGGATCTGCCACTGGTGTACATTCTAGAAAATGGAATATAATACAAAGTTGATGCACAGTATCATTCAACAAAATATACAAACAACAGATTAAAACAACTCTACTATGCCACACAAATATAGAAAGCTGACCATGCTGTCATCCAAAACAAATGCTAGTTTTGGATTCCTGCCAAAGTAAAGGGTAATACTCCCCCCCAATTAGTCCAGCTATGTAGTCCCATAGTCATGAAACGGTAATTGATGTTGCCACCTATTTGACAAACCATTCTGCAGAAAGTGACAACCTTTTGTGGCCTATCATAAGTAGCTTGGATACCTTCAGGGGAAAAAGTGGTTCAACTGATATAGAATACAAGGAATTTTTCAGATGTCACAAGACTGAGAATGTCAACATATAGATATATACAGTAACTTGATTATTTTGAGTTAATTTTTCCCCTTCCAACTATATGTGCTTGCCTTTTGGCTAAGGCTATGCAGAACTGACCCCAAAATAACTGGGCTATTTGAGATCCAATCAGACTCGTAATTTCTGAAAGGGCTGCTTTGTCAATTGCTTGTGCTTATTTCTAGAAATTGTTCCTCTGTGTGTGTGTATGTGTGTGTGTAGCTTTTACTTTGGCTGATACATAAGATATTTGATTAAGATTGTGCCTGAATACACTGCATTGAATCTTTGACAGTTTAATAAGCTTTATATCTTGAGGTTGACTATTGAATTAGAAAGGTTAAAGGGAATAACATTCTTATAGTATTTTGCATTGTTTTCATTGTAATTTTCTGATTACCTGTGCTGCCCTAGTTTTAGCATTTGTGCCTGTCAATACTTTGCATTCTTTTTTTAGGTACAAAACACACTGCAGAAATAATCCAGTTTGAGACTGCTTTAACTGCCCTGGCTCAGTGCTAGGGAATTCTGGGAACTGTAGTTCTGTGAGACATCTAGCCTTCTCTTGTTAGAGAGAGCTCTGGTAGTGTCACAATACACTACAATTTCCAGAGTTCCCTAGCACTGAGCCAGGGCAGGTAAAGCAGTCTCACACTGGATTATTTCTGCAGTGTGTTTTGGACTATGGGCAAGTCACACTCTCTCAGCCTCAGAGGTTGGTAATGGCAAGCCTCCTCTGAAGAAAACTTGCCAAGGAAACATCATGATAGGATCACCATAAATCGGAAACAACTTGAAGAAGGCACCCAACAACATCAACAACAATTTTTTAGTGGAGAAGCCATTGCTGTTGTTATCCTGGAGATCATCATCTTTTTCTTAATGTTACTACTTTGAACACTTTGTGGAGAACCAATACTTCTCTATTCTCAATGGGGCTGAATGCTGGTGGCAGGAAAACAGCACCATGGGACGCTTATTACATAGTCCTAGGTAAAGTCTGCCTTGCAGAATTGATGCAGTTTGACACTGCTTTAACCACCACAGCTCAATGCTAGGATTTCTGATATCTGTAGTGTTATTGGATGTTTATCCTTCACTGTCACAGAACTCTGGTGCCCCCAACACCAAACTACAAATCCCAGGATTCCATAGCATGGATCCTTGGAAGTTAAAGCAGTGCCAAACCAGGTTATTTCGGTAGTGGGTCATAAACAGTTTAGGGAGTGAAGTCGAAGGCAGAACATGTTATAAACCATCCTGGGCTGCCAGCATTCTATATATATATATATATATATATATGTAAAAATGCTGGCATATATATATATATATATATACACACACTCACACATTATATATATATATATATAGAGAGAGAGAGAGACAGAGATGAACAATATATATATATATACTTCTCTCTCTCTCTATCTATATATGTATACATATGTCACTATATATATATATATATATGTATATATATCTAACTCACTCTCTCTCTATATATATCTCACTCAATATATATATATATATAAAACTCAAATATCTACATATCTATATCTATCTCTATATCTGACTGAGTCTTACCATGGCTCCTAGTCTTGCCTGGTCTTCTGAGTCTCCCCTTCTTTCTCTCTCTCACAGAGTTTGGACTCACTCAAACAAAATGGCCGCCAGCTCTTCCCGCTGCCTTTCAAAGCGGCGGCTCCCGCCTTCTGATTGGCTGCAGGTGAGGAGGGGGCGGGGAAAAGGCGTAACTCCTCCTCCTCCTCCTCGGCTCCCGTTTAGGCGTCGCTTCAGAGAGAGAGAGGCGGCCATCGCCGAGATATGACGTCAGAAACAAGATGGTGGCGGGCGTGGAATTGGCGGAAGCGGCTTCAGAGAGCGACGGACGACGCCGTCGCGGGGATATGACGCAAGGCAAGATGGCGGGCGTGGAATTAAAGCAGAGGAATCGGAGGCACCGCGAGGAAGAAGATGATGATGGTGAAGCGAGGAGGAGGAGGAGGAGGAGGTCTGAGGGAGAAGGAAAGGGAGAGGAGGAGGAGGAGGAGGAAGAGGAAGAGCGCTGGGTGGGGCCTCTGCCCGGAGAAGCGGCGCCAGCCAAGAAGAGGAGAGGTAGAGGCACAAGACTGGGAGCACTTAATGCCTAGGCTTCCATCCACTTCCTCAGATGCATTGGGATAATACAACAACAACAACAACAATAATAGTAATAGAGAACTCTTGTCGCCCCTTTCAGACTCACTGAAAGAAAGAAGTTGGCAGCATCAGCTTTCCTAGGCTTCAGTCTCTACTTCCTCAGATGCATTTGGAGATAATAATAATAATAATAATAATAATAGAGGACTCTTGTAACCCCTTTGAGACTCACTGGAAAAAAATTGGCAGCATGAGATTTCTTAGACTTTAATCTACTTCCTCAGATGCATTTGGATATAATAATTATAGTAACAACAGTAGTTATAATAATAATGTAGAGAGGTCTTGTAGTCTCTTTGAGGCTCACTGAAAGAAAAATTGGCAGCAGGAGCTTTCCTAGGCTTCCCCCTACTTCCTCAGATGCATTTGGATATTATAATAGTAATAGTAATAATAATAGAGACCTTGTAGCCCCTTTGAGACTCACTGAAGGAAAGCAATTCTTTTCCCCTTGACTCCTCCTGCTGCCTTGAGGTGGGCTGCTGGCACCACAGAATTAAACTTCTTATGGGATTCTGTGGAATTCTGGGATCTGTGGTTCGTTGTGGCGCCCGACGGAGCTCTCTGAGGCTATTCCTCCACGGCAGAATTAATGCATCTTGAGATGGCTTCAGACGCCATGGCTCAGTGCTACGACAAATGCTACTAGGATGGAATTTCCTGAGATATTTAGCCTTCTCTGTCAGAGAGCTCTGTGGCCACAATGAACGACAAACGCTAGGGGTCCATTGGACGGACCCGCGACAATTAAAACAGTGTCGAACTGTATTAATTCTGTAGCCTGAGAGAGAAAGCTAAATATCTCACAAAGCTACAAATCCAGTGTTCCATAGGACACAATAATGGCGGGTAAAGCCATGCCAGACTGTGTTATTTCTGCAGTGCAGATGCAGCCATAGTCTACATCAAACTATATTTCACAACAGCGATAAGAGAAATTAACTTATGCCCATGTATATTTATTTCAAAACAAATCCCATTCAGATCAGTAGGGTTTAATCCTTTAAGTCAGCCTGTCGTCTAAATGTGGCAACATTTTCTGATAAAAACACTGCTACCCTGTTTCTCCAAAAATAAGACATCCCCCCAAAAATAAGACCTAGTAGAGGTTTTGCTGAATTGCTAAATATAAGGCCTCCCCAGAAAGGAAGACCTAGCAAAGTTTTTGCATATAAATATATGTACAGTATATAATAAATGGTTGTTTTTCTGGTTCAGCAATAAATGTGAATTCTTCTTCATGGAAAAAATCAGACATCCCCTGAAAATAAGACCTAGCACATCTTTGGGAGCAAAACTTAATATAAGACACTGTCTTATTTTTGGGGAAACACGGTAATCTGACATAACTAGGAGCTCGTTTCTTGATCTGCCATCTATCTTTCTGATGTTCTAAGACAACCTACCATAGCATTCATGATTTGTAACTTACACATTAAAACTTTCCGTAGAATGATGGTCATCTTCACTGTTCATACTAAACTTTTTGAGATTTGCAAATCCCTGTACTGCAGGTTATTATATTTAATCCACACACTCACAGCTCCTGTTTTGTTTGAATACAGTGGAATATAAAGTATGTAGGAATGTTAAATTGCTGTGTGTACCAGCATCCTAGTTTAGACAAATATGGTAAACCTGGGTCTGAACTGCTTGCCTCTCATACTTCATCTTGGAGACTTAAATTGTTTTTTTCCTCCCTTAATATATTCATAGTTCTTGAATTCGAACATGTCTATCTGGATAATCTTCCCAGCGCTTCAATGTATGAGCGCAGTTATATGCACAGAGATGTCATCACACACGTAGTGTGTACTAAGTAAGTTGTTTGTTTGTTTCTTGTGATAATACATGGATAATGCCTCTGAAATACATTGCTATTGTAGAGTGGATTTTTCTTCTCGGCTTAGGAGGGAGGCTGTAGTTTATCAGATTTGTGTTCTACTTCTGAGACCATTCCACACCACTCTACAGAGTGCCAGGATCATTGGAGGGATGGGGATAGTTCATGTTATGATACTCTTTGAAGGTATTCCAAGTGACCTTAAAAGTATAGTCGGCCCTTGATATCCATGAGAGATGTTCTGGAAGTAACATGTGCATGCTCAAGTTCCATTGTCCAGGATCACAAGTGCCATTCTTTATTATATGGACTCTGTTGAAAATAATTTTGGACTTTGTTGAAAATATTTCTGAAAAAATAGAGTATAAAGTTTGACTGGCAGTATATGGCTGGTACATCATTTTGATATATAATTTTACCTATCTATTGTTTGTTCAGTTTGTTCTTCTTTCAAGTTCCATTGTCCCCAGTAGCAATGTGTGCTTCCATCCTTTTTAGAGAGAAGCCATGGCTGGAGAGGAATGTCCATTAAAATAGTAGATCATTTTCGTTTTGTATTCCCATGAGATTCTTGGAGGATGCTAGGTCCCATAAACAGGCATCTGTTCTAAAAAGCAGCTGATCACCTCATATTCCCAGTGGTGCCACTACTCCAACTCTGTTTGTTTTGTCATTTGTTTGTTTCTCTTACTTTCTTTCTAGATCTTGCTTAGAAATCTAAATAAGCTTCCTCATTATATTCATCCCTGAATTGTGTACTAAACAGATATGCTCCCTGGAAACTAGCATATCCCATCTAAACTACCATCTTGAAAACTTTACCCATGCTGTTGTTTTTATTTGCTTGTGCTACAGGACTGATTTTGTAATTACAGCCAGCCATGATGGACATGTCAAATTCTGGAAGAAAGTGGAAGAAGGAATTGAATTTGTTAAACATTTTCGTAGTCATTTAAGTAAGTTACTGTGTTTCTACCCTAAACATCTGTATCTCCAGCTTTAATGTGTGATGTTGGCCCATCTTAAAGATTTTATGCTGAAATAGCAGTTAAGATTTTGTTCAATAATTTTCTTGAAGAAATTTTTTGAAGACTTTATTTTCTTGAAACAGATCATTTCCTTTGATTTAATCACAACAGGTGTTATTGAGAGCATTGCAGCAAGTGCAGAAGGAGCATTGTTCTGCTCTGTAGGCGATGATAAAGCAATGAAGGTTTTTGATGTGGTGAATTTTGATATGATCAATATGCTCAAACTTGGGTAAGTCACTACATTTTATAATACTCTTCCTGGGATTTCCAATTGTTTTAAGATGCTTTCGCATAAGCATTGTTTAGAAAAAGTTAGAAATAAAATATATTGAATATTGAAATATGATGAAAAAATCTTGTCAGAATAGTGCAACACAACTGTTCCTTACTTTAAAATTGCAATTAACTATTGAAATTGAATTTCTTGAGAAAAAGGCATATTACAAAAACCACTCTTAACTCTGCAGGGATGAATAATAGATTGCCTTTGAAATATTGTTGAAATCCTAATTCACATCAGCCCCAATCTGCATGGTCAGTCAGGATTAGTGAGAGCTAGAGGAAAGCTAGAGGTATCTAAGCAGGCACCAATCTACTGAATAACCAACAGATATCAGTTGTGTTTCTATAATCTTTTCTGCATTTTTCAATTACTATTGGTCTTTTAAATTTACTTTATTTAAATGAAGGTTTTGACTTGTAATTCTGAATCATGCCAATCTGATCATTTTAAAATTAAATTCTAGGTATCACCCAGGCCAATGTGAGTGGGTATATTGCCCAGGAGATGCTATATCTTCAGTAGCCGCGTCTGAAAAAAGTACTGGGAGAATATTTATATATGATGGACGAGGAAACAATCAACCACTCCATGTTTTTGATAAACTCCATACATCTCCTCTTACACAAATACGACTGAACTCTGTCTATAAAGTCATAGTATCATCTGACAAGTCTGGAATGATTGAATACTGGACTGGGCCTCCTCATGAATACAAATTTCCTAAAAATGTGAACTGGGAATATAAAACGGACACTGATCTATATGAATTTGCTAAATGTAAAGCATACCCGACCAGTATGTGTTTTTCTCCTGATGGCAGAAAAATGGCTACCATTGGCTCTGACAGAAAAGTCAGAATTTTCAGATTCTTGACAGGGAAGCTTATGAGGGTCTTCGATGAATCTTTGAGTGTAAGTTTTATTCTGTTTTCCTATTCCTTTATTTGCCAAAACTAATAAAACTTTAAAATTATTTCAAAAATGAAAATTTCTGCATATATTCAGAAACTTTTAAAGGGTTGTTTTTTTTTTTTAAAAATATGTGCCTTATAACTGTGTGTGCCAGTGATCCTCAGTAAAGACTCTGATAAAAAAATTAGATTGTAAGCCACTGTTCAGCCATAAAGGCTCTCAGAGAGGCTTACAAATGATTAATTAGACAGTTGCCTGCCCTAAGGGCCGGCAACTGTCTAATCATTTGTAAGCCTCTCTGAGAGCCTTTATGGCTGAAGAGTGGGGTATAAATACTCCAAATCAATAAATAAAACGGCTGCCACTGTTAAACTTAACAATCGGGGAGGAAATGCAGTCTCTAGTCCAGCAGTTCTTAAACTGTGGTCCAGAGACCCCTGGGAGGCAGCAGTATCTCCAAGAGGGTATGGTTGCTAGATACTAGATACTGAAAGGCGCCAGGGGCTTGTTTGCTGTCCATTGCCACTTTCTCCCACAGTTTGGGCATATATGTAGGTGTCAGATACAGCAGAGGGAAAGAGCCCAGGAAGGTGGCCTGGGCAAGTGACCAGGAGCAAAGCCCTTTCCTCTGCTGGGCTCTGTCACAATAGCCAGGCTCCCCAGGGAGCTCACTTGCCCTCCTTGCTTCTTTCTTCTGCAGCTATAATGTACATGGAGCAAAAGCCCCCCCCCCCCCCCCCGGCTATCCCAAGTCAATCTGTATAGGAAGTACAGTGATGCACTGATGATCTGATGCACTTTAGGCAGACATTTACTCCATTCAGTTATCTAGGACTAAGTTGGCAACTTTCAGCCAGAGGACCTTTTCTTCAGGCACCCTAGACCGTGGAATGACCTGTCAGAAGAGATTCGACAGCTGAATACCCTGTCTGAATTTAAAAGAGTTTTAAAGACAGGTCTCTTCTGACTGGCTTATCCAGATGATTTTTAAATTGTGAATTTTAAATGATGAATTTAAAACATAGATTGTTCTAATACTGTATGTGTATATCTTATTTGTCCTTTTGTTGTGTACTTTAACGGATGTTAAATAATATCTTGTGTTCATTCTTGGGAGTTTGTGGCAACAAATGATATTTGAAGGGGGTTGCTGGAAAAGAAAAGGTTAAGAACGATTGCTCTAGTCTAAATGTTAGTCATAGAACCACAACATTGACTTCCAGAATAACATTCAGCAAGTCCCTAGTACCATGCCTGTAACAGGTAGCTATTCAGTCTTTGTCTAAATATCTTCTCTGATGTAGTAGTGTGTGTGTGTGTGTGTGTGTGCACGCATATGTATTTTTAAAGATAATTTTAGAGTCAAATTATTTAAAGACTATTTAAATTATTTGATGACTTGTGGAATGACAATAACATTGTTAGATATCACAATCCAGTATATTAGCTGTCAGCATTTTGCCACAGTTGTTAAAACAGACAGCAGGATGTATTTTAGTTACGTTTAGTCTCATGTGGCTTCAGCATTTTGAGTTCATTAATAATTATGGAGTTCCCTTGTAAATTCTGTTGATAATTCAAATAGGGAAAACTGTGTTAGATTGAAACCAATAATGCTACTGCGATAAACATGATACACTGTAGAATTCAAAGATATAGCCATGTTATTCTGTAGAATCAGGACATAGAGAAATCTTGTAGCTCCTTTGAGACTAACTGAAAGAAAGAAATTGGCATAAGCTTTTGTAGACGTCAGTCTACTACCTGCTTCCAAATGCATCTGAGGGAGTAGACTGAAGTCTACAAAAGCTCATGCTGTCAATGATACACTGTATATTTGATGGTTGGAACAAAAACCAATTCAAAATATATACATGTTATAGGAAAATGTCTTGTTTCTGTAGATGTTTACTGAGCTGCAGCAGATGAGACAACAACTTCCAGACATGGAGTTTGGACGCCGTATGGCTGTGGAAAGGGAGTTGGAAAAAGTTGATGCTGTACGGTTAATTAATATCATTTTTGATGAAACTGGACACTTTGTGCTTTATGGAACAATGCTGGGAATTAAGGTCATCAATGTGGAAACAAACCGGTAAGTATTTTTTACACAGGGTTAAATCTGTAAGTATATGAACACACATTCGCTTGTACAGTGAAAGTTATTCTTCTCCTCCTTTCCTCTGCATCCCCTGCACCCTTTGAAGCTGATTTGGAGTGCACATGAGGGCCTGCTGAGAGGAGGCAGTGTTTCATATACCCTTAATTTTAAGTATTGTTTTATTTATTAAAATATTTCTTACCCACCCTATACCAGAGGATCTCTGGGTGGCCTACAGATAAAATTAATTTAAAACAATTTGAATTTAAAATAATGAGACAAACAATTGAGTAAAGCATATCAACACTATAATATTTAAAGTATAAACAGTTTAAAACTTCCAGAGAATTGTGGGAAATCCTTAGACCCCCTTTTTAAACTGGGTCTAGAAAAAAGCCAGCAGAGGCACCAAAAAGGCCTCCACATGAAGGCTGTCCCACGATTGCTTCACTATAAGAGAGAAGACCCTTTTACAAATTCTCACAAAGTGTTCAGCTCTCACTGGGGAGACAGAGGGGACAGCACCTCCAGCAGATCTCAATAAGGCATTTACGACGAAGGCACTCCTTCAGCTACTCATCCACGATAGAGCACTGCCATGTCAGCGCAGCCATGGAGTTGATTTGGGACTAACAATTTAGGGCATTCAGATTTTATTAAACTTGATTTGTACCTTAATGTACAAACTCTTGATTTGTATCTTCCTAAGCCATTTAGGGCTTTAAAAGTTAAAACTATCCCTTTGAATTCGGATCAAAAGCACATTGGCAACTAGTGCATTTAAAATCAATGCCATATGGCTTATTTACACCTTCATTTTGCACTAGATTGTGTGTCATCTTCAAGGGCAGCCCCATCTAGAGAAGACTGCAGTCATCTGGTCAGGAAGTTTCCACCACATGAATTATTATGGTTAACTTTATTCATGATATGCCTTTAGCTGGCGGAAGGATGTGGTTGTTAACAAGCCAATAAATTTAAGATGATATTAAATGATTCTCATTTGTTAACTTGATTAGTGACATTTAATCTATTGGCAGAATATATGTCATTATTCTTACTAGTTGAAATAAATATAATTATTTGGCTTTTAAAAATTGTGTCAATAATTGTCCGACAAACACACGTAGTTCTGTTAGTTTGCTGCTCTCCACATAAACATAGCTGAGCTTCCCGAATACATGGCTAAATGAAGAGGTTTTTCTCCCCATTTGTCTTCTTGGTAAATTTCATAGCAGATTTGCGAGGATAGTATACTGTATAAGTATGTAGAGAGATCTTGTACCACCTTTGAGAGTAACTGAAAGAGAGAAGTTGGTAGCATGAGCTTTTGTAGTCTTAAGTCTACTTCCTCAGATGCATTTGGTGGAAATTTATTCTGTATAAGTGTTCAGACAGCCCCGAAGGAATGGCATGGAGCCGCTCCTTCAGCCGGATTGGGGCCGCAAAAAGCTATGGCACTCTGTGGTAGTGCTCCTTTGGAGCTGCATTATATGGACGCAGTGCTGGAGGAGCGCTATGATGCCAGTTGCTGTTTGGAGTGGCACACGGCATCATGGCACCCTGGGGAGGTGGAGTTGGTGTCCATCACGTGGATGTGATGCCCAACTCTGCCCCCAGGCCGGCCTTTTAGGCCGGTCTGTACACAGGACCTAAGTAATCAAAATACAGTAGATGTAGATGTATGCTGTTCTGAAATATTTGAGCAGAGTTATGTTTTTGATTCGAGAGCAGCAGATTACACAATGACTCTGAAATTGAAAAATTTTTGTTTCCTGTGTGCAGATGTGTTAGAATTCTAGGCAAACAGGAGAATATCAGAATTATGCAGCTGGCTCTGTTCCAGGGTGTAGCAAAGAAACATCGTGCTGCAGTTACTGTAGAGATGAAAGCATCTGATAATCCTGTTCTCCAGAATATCCAAGCAGATCCAACTATAATTTGCACTGCATTTAAGAAAAACAGGTTTTATATGGTAAGTTTATTATTTCCAGTTAAATGGGACATTTTTTCCTCCCTAGAGAGTTAACTATCTTCCTTGGGTCATAGGGTATCCCATAGCACGCCCAAGGGTCTTTAGAGGTAATAATAATTCACCATTTTACTTTGCTTTTTGTCTTGTTCTCCAAGTTAAAAGTTCCATGACATCTTAAGCCTTTCTTCACAAGAAGAAACTCTGTTCTCATCATTTTATCTATTTCCAGTTTTACCCTAACATTTTTTAAATGAGGGAACCAGTGTTTTGAATGTGGCTGCCACAAACCTATTTATAGTACCATGATAAGTTGCTCTTCTATTTTTAGTCTTCCTCCTTATAATTCTTAACATTAAATTTCATTTAAAAATGGCTGCCATAAGCACATTAAATCATTTTATTATGTTTGCTTTCATAACCTTTTGTTCTGTTAGGATCTTTCCCACAAATGGACACAACCAGTTCATTGCCTAAAAGGGAGTATCTTTTTCTAGACTATGGGCAGAGTAAGAACAGTGTAACAGTACTTCTTTGGTTAAAGCAGTTGCAGTTACAAAAGCTACAAATACAGAGGAAAACAGCAAATATAATTCAGGGATTGGGGTGGGGGGAAGGAAATCCTTTAAAAATGAAGTGCTGGAAAATTATCCACTCCCAGGGCCATTTGGTGGTTGCACCAGCCCTTCTCAGCGAACTCTTGAGTTGTTTAAAGAGGTAAATTCAGCCCACAGCCTACTTGTTCCCCAACTCTAAACAAAAGATACTATATAGGTTTAGTCAAAAAAAGCATGTAACTTTCCTTTTTGGGGGGAGGGAGTTTTGAGAAGCAATATGTTGACTGCCTTCTAATATTTAAAAAGATATAGAAAGACAGTCGGACAATAATTAATTGAGAGTTACAAGAACACAGAAATTTGATTAATTCAGTAACAGAATAAACTGGCTAGGGAGCTTAGCTATGGGACAACACTTCTTGGGCACTTTCAGGGTATGATTGCTAGATACTTCCAGTATGGTGAGTTTATTAATAAAAGAGAAACAAGGGTGCTACTGTCTCTTCCTCCAGTTTACCAAGCGTGAACCAGAAGACACCAAGAGTGCAGATTCTGATAGAGATGTGTTTAATGAGAAGCCATCTAAAGAAGAGGTCATGGCAGCCACCCAAGCAGAAGGGCCCAAAAGGGTATCTGATAGCGCCATTATTCACACAAGCATGGGAGATATTCATGTCAAGCTCTTCCCTGTTGAGTACGTATAAGAGTTCTTTTCTTTAGTTTTGGTAAAGAACTTTCTGTGACTGCTTATTATCTAAAAATAGTTAAATTCTACATAATTAATGGATCTATACTCGTTCCATTATTTTGTCTCTGCTGTCCTCATAGGTATTTTCTTTCTGGTGTAGCTTATACATTGATAGATGGATGCATATTGAAGATAAGGGAAGATAATAAAATCATTGAGGGACACATTCATCCTTACACACATTTTCGCAGTATGAGATTATCACAACCTGATTTCAGGTATTTGGGCTGACACCCCATTCAGTGTTGTAAGCCAGACTTAAAAGACTTTTTAAATTCATGTTGTCCCCAAAACCCCATCTTAGAAGCCAGGCTGCACCACCAATATAGGGATTTTTGAACTTCTGAGGAGCAGGACATGGAGGGAAGAAACATCCACCCCTCCCCTGACAACAAAGCATGTTGCAACTAACAGCTGTTACAGGACCCCGTGGCACTCACTACCCTGTTCTTCAGTGTCACAGAAATCCTATATTGGTGGATTCTGAGGTGGGTTTTAGTGGGTCACATCAGGAAATATAGCTATAACTATGGAGTTTTTATCATTGTATTTGTATTTTTGATCCTGGAGCTTGGCCTAGATTTTTTAAAAGATTAATTGGCATTTGCTCCTTCTGCCTCAGAAATTGTGAAACAAGAGGGCTTTCTAAAGTGGCAAAAAGAAGTGTGTTCATGGCTGCATGAAACTCTAGCCTTTAGATGAGAAAAAGGGAAAGTGTGCAATGAAAGCGCTTTTTTTGCGTTTTAGGGGAGAAGAAGCGCCTTTAAAAAGGTGCTAGTTTTCCCAGCTACTTTTTTAAAAACTGCGGAACAGCGCAGCTCCATCTAAAGGCTGTGGTGCAGCTGCTAAGCATTAAGGAAAAGGCAACTTCATGTCACACTTTCCTGCCAATCTAGAAAGCCCCAAGGAAGAACCTTATAAGAGTTCCTCTTCTTTTTAACAGGAAAAATGGCATTAATGGGTAATATACATAGTTACAGCATGGAATTTATTATCGCAAGCTGTAGTAATGGATCCCAAATTAGATGGGATATAAAAGGGGAATGGACAAACTGTTGAATGGACAAAATAAGGTTGTCTTTGGCTGTTAATCATGAGAGCATTATCTTCAGCATCAGAGACAGCATGGGTACATGATACTGTCATACGTTTTCCAGTAACTGTTGGTATTATGCCTTTCACCATCAGTTGCTGGGGAACACAACCGGAAGTTGCTTTCATGCTCATGTCCTGCTTAGTTGTTCTCAATAGACATCCTAGTTGGCCACTGTGAGAATACTATGCTGGACTACATGGGCCTTAGTTCTAATTCAGGGAGGAGAAAGTGCAGCCTCCAAGGGTACTTACCAGTTTTTCAGAGGTTTGTGGTTCCTTCCCACTTTAAAAAAAAACAGATCCTTTTTCTGGCTTTTTTGGGGGGAGGGGGTTGTCCTATATTGGGCCAGAAATAAGAAAACACCTGCAAGGGCAGCAGTTTAACTCCATTAAGCCTGAAACACCTTTGTGGTGAAATGGGCCTCTGCCAGTGGACATAAGGGTTTTGAAGCCCTCATTAGCATCACAGCCAAATGTAGGCATCTGTCCAGTGGCACGAAAGAGTAAATTTGTAATAATGACCTTCTAAGGTACTTTTTGTATTAGTTTGGACAATTTGAAGCTGGAAAAAGATATTAAAATGAGAACAGGCTGGAGGAGTGAATTTTCCTCTATTATTAACCTGCTTCTACCTTATACAAGCTATGGGGTTTAGTCTTCTGTTAGCATTGCCAAGTGGGGTGCATCGCAGACCAGGAGCCCTATATAGTGGTGATCCACCACCATTACCATTTTTGTAGCCAAGGCTGGCCCAAAACTGTGACTGGAAATGATGTTATTTCTCTTCCTGTGTGCCAGGAAGAGCCAGTGAAGGCCAAAAGGGCTGACACTCCCATGCCTATGCCTACCTCTGGTCTAATCTGTGAGAGCTTTCCTTCTGTTTTTATGCCTTATTTAAAACATTATACTAACACTGAAGACCTCTATTACAGGTGTCCGAAAACAGTGGAAAATTTCTGTGTGCATAGCAGGAACAGTTACTACAATAGTCACACCTTTCACCGCATCATAAAGGTAAATGATGTCTGATAATTTTTATAGCATTTTAACACTATCTTTTTGTTCAATTTTTAAAGATTATTTTGTCTACATAAATGTTGTTGCAGTAGCTTTGATTTGTGTCTCAGAATGGTTTAGGGCATGGTACATAGAGCTGTTTATAACCAAGATCTTCCTATGGAATTCGTGTTTGAGGAAATGTATGCAGTTTCCTCATTGTATTAACAGCATACACAGAGATGTAATAGTTGCCACCAACAATGTTGTCTTAATATCTTATAAGGTCACTGACTTCATTTTCATTGTCTCCTGTGACGGGCTGTGTGTGTGTTTTGTGAGGTGGGCATCTTGGATCTTGAAATTGTTGGGGATTAGTCTTCAGCACTGCAGTAGCCAGGAAAACAGGGACTTCCTGTAACAAAGCTCTTAAAGCGGTACAACCTACTGTAGGAGGATGGGGGCTGCAATAGTTCTCCAGCAGACTTTACCTATCATGGTACCTGATCCTCAAACAAAAAGTTAACAATTTTTGCCTCCCCAACACCCCCCATGCCATTTAGGGGACAAGGGACATTTTCATTTTTTGAGCCTTTCTGGGCTATAGGCCACATTTTGCTCACACCTGTATTAGAGGCTAAGAAAAGCTTACCAGTTCAGAGGTAACTTTTCACTAACTTATAGCTTACCTTTAATGGTAATATATACTTTTCTGGATAGGACTTTCTTGCTCACATCTGAAGATTGAAATGTGTCTGTTTCTATGATGAGATGCTGTTTTCCTTCTCTTCTTTCTAAGAGGGATGCTTATTTCACTATCTCTGGGAATCAAGGACTCCTGTATCCTAAGCCAGTATCTTTTGATCTTATCAACCTCATCTCCCCAAACAAGCAGTTCTTTAATTGCTTTTAGTAGGGATTCTGTAGGTATTCAACACCCTCAATTCAGTTGTGAGAGTTGAGGAAGTGGCTTATCATTCTTCCATAACAAAATCTTTAACATAACAGGATTCTGTACTAGACTAAAATTATAAAAGTATTCATGGCATGGGGAAAGAGAGACTTTTCTCCCATATTATAATTATAGAACTTGGCATAACATAATGAAACTGGTGCCAAATTCAGGAGAAACCAAAAAAAATGCATTTGTTCACATTGTTCACATATTAATGTACAGTACAATGTTTGCTGCCACAAGAGGTAAGAATTTCAGCTGAGATGGGAAGAGGTTTCATTGTGTGCCTTCAAGTTGTTTCTGACTTGTGACAACCCCAAGGCAAACATACCACAGGGTTTTCTTGGCAAGTTTCTTCAGAAGGGGTTTGGCATTGCCATCTTCTGAGGATGAGACAGTGTGACTTGCCCAAGGTTATCCAGTATGTTCACATGACTGAGCTGTAGGAGGAGGTAGTTAGACTTAATGGAAGATAAAATTGTCTGTCACTGCATGCATCATGGCTGCATTCTACCGTCAGGTTCAAAGAAGGCATTGCTTCAAAGCAGGTGTTGCCAGGAACAATTGCAACCTTTATTTGGACTTCATAGGGTTATTTAATTAGCTTCTGTGGTAGGCAGGTTGTTCAGTTAATGGACACTTGGTCCAAACCACTAGGGCTTTTTGTTTGTCCTCAATTGTCTAAAATGTGGAGGTACAATATTTCTTTTCAATGCAGGGCTTCATGATTCAGACTGGTGATCCGACTGGCACTGGAATGGGGGGTGAAAGTATCTGGGGAGGAGAATTTGAGGATGAGTTCCACTCAACTTTACGACATGACAGGCCCTACACACTCAGTATGGCTAATGCAGGACCAAACACCAATGGCTCACAGTTCTTCATAACAGTCGTACCAACTGTAAGTAACATGTCAGTTATCTCTCAATAGCCATAACGGAAAAGGAATAATCTCTTTATGAACAGCATGGTGTGGGGAGGAGGGTCCTCATCCTGCCTCTGTGAGATGGATTCTCCCTGCTGTACACTGAACCCAGAGGCTGATGATGATGAGCAGCAAGGTGTTTTGAGGGAATTGATTATGAAAACTGGAACCAGAAGTTCAGTTGAGTCTACAGTCTACTGCAAGATTTGGTAACTTGTAGGCTTCCTGGATATTCTCGAATCATAATTCGTATCATCCTCACCATCAGCTAAACTCAGTAGGAATGATGGGACTGACTGTTCATTGACATATGGAAAATCTTAAGTTGTCAGTGGTTTATTGGGTGGAAGTATCAGAGCATAGAGTTAAGGTAGAATCATGCCAGTCTTGACACCTGCAAGCAGTGATAATCAGAAGCAGTGAGAAACGCAAGCACCCCAGCATGCTTCTGAAACCTAAGGCAAGATTAAAAGAAAGTTTCACCCATTTTCCTTTTGTGCATTTGCCAGGCTGTTGAAGTTCTCCAGTGACAGAGCCCAAGATACTATGTATTGCCAGTGGAACAAATAGCTTTGCCAATGGTTTACAAGACTGCACATAGTAAGGCAATGACTAGCCTGGTGGTGCAGCATACAGGCAAGAAGCTTCCCTATATACTGCACAGTCAAAGCAGTGGCCACTGGGGAGAGTCTAACAGATATACATGCCTGCTGGGACAACATGTATGCTAGGCTGTTGCATGGCCAGCTTGCATAAGAATGTATTGGATAACTGCTTCAGAAGTTGGGGTCTCTCTCAATCTCTGGTTGTATCAAATAACATCCTGGCCAAATTACACATAAAAAATTAATGCTGGCAGTCATGTAAGCCCCTGCCACCAATCTGAAGTAATGGGGCGGGGGGGGGGGAGATTTACCATCCAATCTGCTGTGAACATGAGACCTATTACTGCTCTTTATGTACTTCTACCCATTAAGTCTTTTTGCAGCCCAGTTTGAGTGTTAACTTCACCACTTCTCGTACCTCCATTACATGCTTCCCATCTTTACTCTTTATACTCATGATGGCTGACTTTGGAGAAACTATTCTATGGCTAAGATCCTGTACATTTCAGGAAAATTTGCAAGATATAGTTATCTTCTCAAATGTTTAATACTGCTGGCAATGATCTTAAAAACAGTAGGCAGCACCCGTTTATACTCATGGCCCCCAGTGCAGTCCACAAATGGTATACAATAACCATAACCTTCTTCCATGCATGCATAAATATATACATAGCTGGCATTGTTTTGTTTTATAAAGTGAATTTAGGATCTTATCACTTTCTTGGGGTTCATGTTTATGATTAAGAACAGCCAAATGTGGCTCCAAAACCTACCTGTGCAGCCTGGCAGCATACAAACCAAAACTTTTCTGAAGAGCTGGAGATGACATTTGCAGTGCCCGGGGGGAAGGGTTACCCTGAAGATCTCTCCTGCTTCTTGTTTGCAATGTAGACATCAAGTTCTAACACCTTGGAAACACTTCAGTCAGGGAGCTGCCAGGTTGCAAAGATAGTGTGGGGGAGCAGGCATCATCAGATATAAACACAATGATGATGTAGGATCTTGTCCATTCTGTATAGTAAGAGGTCTGTTCAAGAGCACTGGAAATTTCATTTTGAACCCAAAGGTGGTTTTTCCTAGAAGGCCAAGAACCTTTCTTTACACCACCAGTGTTTTGTAGCTGCCTTATTTTTGTATGTTTTTCCCCCCATTTAAATTGAAATGCCTGTACTAAGGCTTAGATGGTACAGTATGAAGTTTAAGCTGAAATACGCTGGTAGTTTTGGTCTTCCCACTTTCCCTTCATCTCAGAATTTAGCCAGAGCTTTGCACTCTTGGATTTAGTCTTCGTGCAGATTCCATAGCTTACATTGCCATTTTTCCAGTACTATACTGTAGTATTTTAATCATGCTTTTATCTTTCTTTTTTCTTCCTTGTTTTACCAAAACTGCATAGCCTTGGCTAGACAACAAGCACAGTGTATTTGGAAGAGTAACTAAAGGGATGGAAGTCGTTCAGAGAATATCAAATGTGAAAGTAAATCCAAAAACTGATAAACCTTATGAAGATGTCAGTATTATTAATATCACAGTGAAATGAAACATGATTTTAAGAAATACCATGGACTTCAACTACAATCAGTATCTTAGTATTTCTGCTGTAGAAGCTTTCAGAACAGCTTTTCTAATCATGATTTGTTTCGACTGTATTTGTAATGTTTTGTATAAAAAATAAAAATTCCCCTCTTAGAAGAGTATTTTGTATTTTCCTAAATATGTGTATATTTCACATCTATGAAAATTGTTTCAGTAGCATTCCCCTCACAAAAATATATAGATATTTCCAGTAACACAAGCATATCCAAAACTGATTATCATTGTACTCCTGGTCTAGTTTTGTCTGTCTCATTTAACTAAAACTAAAATTATTTGGCCAGTTTATCCAGATGCAATTTCTAAGACATGTTTTAAAAAATCTTAGGTGCTTTTGCCCTTGACAACTCTATTAAAGGGCAAGATTTATTAAGAGCAACATTCAAAGGAGAGCAGTGGCAAGCCTCTGGAAATTGCATCTCTCCAAGCATTGTAACTACAGAGGAATAAACTGGCCAAATAATTTATTTTTAGTTAAATGAGACACAGACAATTAGGCCAAGAGTACAATGATAATTTTTTAGATATGACCTCAAAATGTATTTCCTTGACTCTGTACTCCTTTTATGTACACTTGGTGACAAACTACATATTGTATGGCAAAGAGTTGGGAAGTTCACTGGCAGGATCCCAACTTTTACTACCAAAAATGGGGGAAAGGGGGATCCATTTGACAGGAAAGTCTGATGCATGCAGGTTATGTTATACATTCATGTTCATCATGCAAAAAATAGCTAATACACTAGAGGAAATGTTCTGGCATAGGTTTGTGTTCAGTTTTTAAAATGCTTAAATTTTTGCATTAATTTTATACTTTCCATAATAAAGTGATTCTGTTTAATTCTGTGCATCATAATTTTATAACACTGACTAGAATGCAATTCAGAAGATGCCAATGGGAGCATTTAAAAAGCAAACCTTAATAGGCAATTTGGAAAGAAAAAATGTAAGATAAGGTTGCTAGATGTAGAATAGTTGATCAAATTGCACAAATATATACCATATACAGCCAAGTCAGGAAGTTGTATTTACCTTACATTATTACTTTTTGAAAAACAGATCAGTCTACTACAAGAAGGGCATTTTCTTCAGCAATGAATTTAAATGCTGAATTCTACAAAAAAATTAAAAATTCAATTAGCTTTATCAGAAAGAAGACAAACAGAGACTTTGTTAGAGAACTTTTACTGTCAGAAGTCCAAGGCCCTCTTGAGTCCACTCTAGTACAACTGTTATATCACATGCTGTTTCTTTTTGTGAACTGTTTTACACATAGTGTCTCTCCAGAGCATGCTATCATGGGGTAATAACTACCCTTTCATTCCCAACCAAGACTCATACAGTAACTCATTACATACTGTTAAAAGCTAGAGTATATTAAGAAATAAAGCTCTACATATTGTCACATTTAAAGCAATGTGTTAATATACCTTTATAGTCACAATCTGAATTTTAGTTTCACAGTTAAAACTTGACTATGATCCAACTGTTTACAAACAAGTATTTAGTCAAATACAGTTGGCTCTTAAAAACAGCTTATACTAGCTTTTTAAAAAATGAAATTTAAACACACTTTAAAAAACTGCAACACTCAGTACACTAACATGAATTTAAAGCTCAACGACATATGAAACAAGCTTAAATTTATAACTGAAGTTATTACATACCTGTACAGTACAAACAAGCTGCTTTAGTGAATCTGGTAAAACATGGAACCAAACAGCTCCAATACCTGTTTTCACAGTCACTTGAGTGTAATTAAATAATACTTATGCAGGCAAACCACACTTGTAAAGGAGCTTGACTTTTGTCAGTGTTAAAGAATTAACATATTTTTCAAACTATTTTTCCACAGGGTCCTAAAATCAACATTTTAAGTGTTTTGTAAAGAGCAAAACGCCCACAACTGCAAAGCTAGAGCAATGAAAGCCAGTGAAGAACTAAAAAAAAAAAAAAAATCACATTTAGTCTTCTGAAATGCTGCATATCAGATTAGGTCATTTAGCATAACAGCATTAAAACTAAAATACCAATGTGAAAGTGGCTTCAGTGAGCATAACAGATTGCCTTCAAATTATTTACACACACAACAGTCTTTCCATTTGAAAGCAGAAAATTTTGCAGGGGTAAAAGACCTCTAAGAACCTCTGTTCTTAGGAAACTTATGTCCCTCCAGACATTGTAACAAATCAGAATGCAGCAACCATGATTTCAGTTAAGAGACATAGAATGCAGAAATCTCTCCGTCTAGAAAAGCAAGAAAAAGAAAATAACCTGTACAAGCCTTATATCAGATGAGCAGCATTTTTGTGCTTACATTTAACCCTGAAATTTATAATAGGCAACTGTATACAGTATTTGTTCTTCATCTCAGACTGCATGTATGAAAATCATTATGCAAAGGGACCTAGCATCTTTGAGACTAACAGAGAGAGTTGGTAACATGAGCTTTTGTACACTTTGGTCTACTTTCTCAAATGCATGTCGTAGAGTCATGCATCTACTCCATGTGTCTGAGGAAGTAGGCTCAAGTCTATGAAAACTCATGCTACCAACTTCTCTCTTTCAGTTAGTTTCAAAGGTGCTAAAAGATCCCTTTTCATACTGATTTTCCAGACTAACACAGCCATATTTTTGAATTCTACCTGCATGCAAATGGGAAAAGAAAATTGGTAAAAATTTTGTGTATCAGCTTAGATGGAACATTTCACTAGCTAGACTGGAGAGGTAGATAGTATTATAATCAGATGCAAAATTACCAGAGAGAAAACCCCCTTAAACATGAAGAATTTAGCTCCAACTAAACATGTATAGGTTTCACTGTACCTCCAATGTATGAGACTGTTTACTAACGTCAGCAGTAAGATATGGTACCAGTCTCTTTTTAAAATAAATATTTGCTATCTTCAGCACAAATGCAGTGTAGGGAAGGGGAAGGAGCCAGGAATAGGTTATAAATGGCTACAATCTACAGACTGCAATTTAGTTTGGTGTGACACAAGGCTATCATCTAGTAATTAAGCAGCCTGACTGCAACCCAGTCCATATATCAAGCACTACAGTGAATAGAATGGGTTGTGAGGTCCCACATTTAACCTGAATGTGGGGCAGACATGTCAGCTCCTAAAATGCACTCCCATTTACATGCTATAGTATTGGATCTCTTTGGCTCCATCATCAGGAGAGATGGACCAAAAGTTCACAGCTAATCTAGCAATGCATCTTCAAATGAAGCCTCTTGTTAGAGAAAGTGTTGACTGAAACCAAAGATTAAAAAAAATAGGCTATGGCAGTTGTTCAAAAAATAAGCAAGAAGCAATTCAGATTGCCTTTTCCCTCCCTCCAAGAAGGAAGTGGGTTTATTCAACATTCTTTGCAGTCTCTAAGCACAGTGAGGTACCACCCAGTTTTAGCTCTCAAGTGCTTAAATAGTTTTGTAAAGTACCAACAATTCAAAGAAAGACTGCAAAGGCAATTTGCAGCAAGGTAATTACCTAGCTCCAATAGCTGAGAGGGAGGATTATTGCATGTGCCTAAGGCTGCAAACTGAACAAGATTCTTTTGCACTGCATTTAGGAAACCATTACCAATTCAAGCCACTTTCCTATGGTTTGTATCGGCTTCATTAGTATTTGCAGAACTTTTAGTACCCTGATGGCAAATCTGACATGGAGCTGAGCTCTTCCATTACCTTTAAAATATATTGTTAAAATCCAGACCAGATGGAAAGTGGGAAAATGACAGTACACTGTTGTTTTTAATACAGTTCCTTTGGAATTTCAAGATTAATTTGATCGTCATGAAGTGGTTAATGCATTTTGGAGCTGACACAGATATAGAAGAACCTTGGCTGTTCTTTTCTACAGAGGTGAAAGAGAAAATCTGGAAAACACTCAACTCATGACAGCAGAAGAATCTGCAGATGCTATGCATCTAGCCTCAGGTTCAAGGTTTATTGATTTCAATAGTACAGTTAATTCTGTGAGCATGTTTTCATATGTGGCTTCACCTGTTTCTGCAACTATACTCCTTAACAATACAGAGCAACCATCTTTAACAAGTACAGTTGGCAAAGGACTTGACAGTCTTTCCACTGCTGGACCCATAAAGCAAATTTAAAGGAAGGAATTCCTTTCCCCAAGTCAGACAGGGCAAGTGTTACTCAAATAGGTTGGAGGGCTAGTTGTCAATCAACTGCAACTAAAGTCAAGTGGAGTGTGCCAGATGGAGAGCATGGTATACATTTTTAAAGAACTGCAGTCAGTTCACCTGGCACTCCTATAATTTATCCAACTGGTCAGAAGCAAGAACTTTTAAATAAAGATGGAACAATACAACTGTCTGTACTTCTGTAAGCAAGCAAGGGGTCAGAGATCCTCCTGGCTAATCAAAGAGGCATCCAAGCTCTAAAAGTGGACAAAGAGAAAAATTAATTCCATTTCAATTTACTTACCTGATGGGTAAAAACACAAGCCAATTGTTTTGGAGGAAATGTGGTGCTCCCAGGAAAAGGAGCCTCGAACAAGAGATAATTCATACAACTTCATGAGGGATTATGTCCTTTTGCAGCAGCCATTTCTACAACTTGCAAAATCCATAAATTGGCTGGATTTTATTTCATGAGAAAGTGCACATCTGATTCGCACTGCACATTACAATGTGTAATGTGCTTTGATGCCTTCTTTGCCACTAGGCGCCTATACTTTTCCACACAACTGCCATCATTATCAAGTATTCTGAACAAGGTTATTCTGGTAGAACCGCTAAGAGAGGATGCAGTTTCCACAGCTTTTACAGTTGGGAACATACCCTCCACTTTGACTTCCATTATGAGTAGATCTGGTACATCAACAGTAACTGTACAGATCCATTTTGGCAGAGACCTGGTCCCTTGGAAATTGAATTGCTTGATTTGCAGCTAGTGGGCTACTCTAATAAAATCAGAGATACTCTATTATTATCAACTCAGAGATTCTGTAATTTGATGTGGTAAGCCTTTAGACAGTCGTGTCAACTGAACGGGTTGCAGCTGGAGAAGGTGGTTATAAATAATTTTGTTCTTGCCAATTTTCCATCACATGTTTTCCATTAAGGCTAATACACTTTAGCAGAAAATTGTTGCTCTGGCTAAGGCGTTACAAGCAGCTGGTCAAACACTATTCACACATTAAAAGATTTCTGAAGAGGGCAACAATGAAATGTCCACCAACCATTCAGAGATTTCCATCTTGGGATTTGAAATCATCATTAAATGGGTGATGATGGTTCAGCCTTTTGAACTTTTAAATGAAGCTTCTGTAAAGCCTTAAACATTAAATACAGTCTTCTTAGTAGTTAAAAACACCAGAGAGAAGAGTGTCTGAGCTATCGCCTTTGTTCATCAACAAGAATTTATACAACAAAGTACTGTTTAGGTTGGATTCTACATTACTTTTCTGTCAAATGTATTAACACTTCAAAAGTCATACATCTTCTGTCCCAGTCCATCTCATCTGTTAGACAAAAATGGCACACGTTCAATGTGTAATGTGCAGTAAATATATATTTGGAATACACCACTTAGGCATGAGTCTTTCAGTCCTGCACACATAAACCTAGACTACAAGTGTGGGTTCACTCAACAAGATCACTGGAAACATCAAAGGCTTATGCATATGGGTTCATTCAAAAAGGTCAATGGTAATATCAAAAGGTTTATGCACTGTGAGTGCTTCTCTGGAAGATATTTGTAGAGCAGCAGCCAGGAGTAAGCCAACAATGTTTATCATAATTATAAGAAAAAGAAACATAAATCAACAAAGCCAAAAATTGGCAGAAGTGTTGCAAACCACTCTCTAAATAATTAAGCTGGCAATCATGCCCACGTAGAGTTATATGGACTGGGGTACCTCCCACATGATTGGGGATTGCTTCTCTGCACTGCCCAGAGAATGGCATACTGATAATTATGTAGTAGTCCACCCACCCACAGGACTAGCAGCTATAGGAAATACAATCTGTTGTGTAGTTGTTTTGTTGCTTGGGTGATTGCCCTTCTATTACATTGTTTTCTATCAACTGGCTAGGCAAGGCTATATAATGAAACTGAAGGAGGGGAAAGGGAAGTAAGGGTTAAAACGTCTGAAGATTACATGACTGAGAGGAGCTTTTGAGAGAACACTGTATTACTAAGAAAGGGAATTTGCTTTCACACACAACTTCAGTCCCTTAAGATAGAACTAGTAATAAAATATTCCTACTTCATCCCAGTCATTAATCACTGCTGTCTTAAGTACAGATGTACTAATAACAGCACAGTAAAGTCAGAATTTGGACCCTGGGCTTTTACTCAACCACAGATATGCCCTCTTTTTGAGATGAAATATAGGGAACATCTTCAAAAGGCAAACAGCCTTAAATACTGCTGCATAATCTCTACACTAGCAGACTCACAGAAAATTATATCACAGTACAGCACAGAACTTTCATATCCTCTATCCTAAAATCACTGCAGGTTCAAACATAAATACAAGTGCTAACTAGTGTCTTAAAGGTTAAAAAGAGAAGAGTGTTACCATATGAAAAGAAACCAGAGTATATTATTTAGGTTAAATATTATCTTGACCTGAAAAAATACAAGGTATTTTAACAGCTAAGCCAACATTAAACCACAAAGTTAACAAGAGGAACTGTTACAATCAAGGTACAAAGCTTTCTCCATTAACACACTATATAACATTAGGAAAAATAAGCAGAGTTGTCTGTAGCCTAAAAAAGACACCTGCAATTTGAATCAAAGCTCATTCAGTATTCAAGCTGGAATAAAAGCAAGCCACAATGACAAGAGAAACTGTGCTTCTGTTACGAGTATGTGCAAGAAAAATAGTCCAGGTTTCCAAGATTTTTACATTATTTTTCATCACAAAGTACTCAGGATAAAGCATGATTAATTTGTTTGGTAGGAGGAAGTGAAAGGCAATGTGCCATCAGATGACTAGTTGACTGCAAGGCACAGTGTAGGGCATTCAGGCCACTTGATGAGGTGTCAGCAAGGGAAGGGAAGGGCTTCAGAAAATGCATACAATGCACCTTTATAAAAATCATAAAAATTGTAAGTTTAAGAGAATTTCTATTATTTAATTGCAACCAATTGTCATGGGTGTAGACTTCCATTAAGACATATTTAACGTGACTTGGGGAGTTTGCTCTTTCAATCATCCACTCAAAACTGGTGGGGATCAGATTGGCCACCAATAAAATCTGTTTCTTACAACACCAGGAGAAACTCAAAATTTAATCTCACTGCTGTTTTCCCTCCTGCAAAGTGTGTGTTTTCTTCTCTTAAGAACATCCAAATGGGAGGTGATGAAATAGAAAAGATGAAAATGAACCTTTAGAGGGGTGAGAGTTGATTTCAGCAGCTTCAATGGAAGGATGGGAATTTAAGGAATACCAGGGAAAGCCATTTGGAAAAGTAGTAGTATACAGCCTTCAAGAGCTGAAAGGGGAACTCAGTTTCCAAATAGAACTGTTGGGACAAGTAAAAGAAGAAGAAGAAGAAGCAATAAGGCAACAAAGGACAGAAGCAGCTTGGGATCCCAAATTCATACCCAATAAAGGGAAGAAAATCAATGAGGCAACCTGAGGTAAGCAGCAACCTGTATGCCTCCAACATTCAGAAATCATCTTCACTGATCTGCCTTGCTCTTCTGCTTTTTTCTTGACCAAATGTCACCTGCTTCCTGTCACAATACAACTGTGTTTCTGATTTAATTTCCCTTCTTTGGTTTAATTTTGTACAAGTCTCCTGCTGCCATATCAGTATCATCTTGAAAGGTAATTTCCGCCCCTCTCAGCTCTCAACTATAGCCAATGAACCCCTATTATCTCTCTCTCCACTGCTGCTCCTGCTCCCACAAAAAAGCTTGTGTCCATCATACTACAAGTAATACCCGTACAGGAAATGCTTTTTTGTTTTGTTTTGTTAAGCATTCTTACCATACAGCCTTTCACTGTTAGGTTCAACAAATACTGCTTCTGATAATTATAACATCTTAAGAAGTTCAACAACAAATTCAGGGGGGATTTTAAGCAACTAAAAACACAGCAAACCAATTATGGTATCATGCTAATAAAAGGTACACAATGTATTTGTTCAGGCATTCCAAGTGATGATATACCACAACTCCTTTCATAAAGCAGATTAGCCAAAATGAATAATTCACAGCAGTTTCTCTAACTAACAGGGAAAAGTGTATATTTTGTTGACACAATATTTAAAAGTAGTATCATTCACAGATACTATGCAACTGACATGGTGCAAAAGAATAAGTGAGTCTCTGATAAGTGCAACATTTTTCTCAATATGTAAACCTAAGAAATCTTTGTAAAAACCATGTAAATTAAGTGAAAGCATAGGAGGGCCTCTCAGAAAAGGTGTACAGAGAGCATTCCCCAAACCAAAACAAAATAAGTGCTGTGATCTGCTCAAGATACATACTTAAGTTTTGTTCTTAAAAGAAGCAAAACTAAAACCAGAAGAGAGGCTGGACAGCTCAGTCCATGCTGTACTTGCACATCTTTTGACGCATGTTGGCAAATGAACAGTGGAAAAGTTTCTCACACCCGAGAAACACAATATCTGGCTTCCATAAGCTAATATCTGGCTTCCATAAGCAGTAGTGTCATGGAAGGTGCTTCCACCCAATTTTCAGGCATCTCTCCTGCCCCACACCTAATAGCATTCACATAATCCTCTAATCCACTGTGAAGTATTTTCAAGAGAGGGGTCTGCCATAGGAAGGAGGAGGAAGGGGAGAATGCTTTCACAAGTCTACTCCCATGTACCTCAATTTAAACCCACTCTGAAGCAAATGCAACTAATGCAACTCTGAAAAAAGTAGGTCAAATAAATGCCAACTCCTGAAAGCCCTAGTCTAACAATGGATTAATCTGTTTACTGGGGAACCTTTTATATTTCATTTCTTTAGAAGAATCAAGGCACCTTTCCTGCAAATCCACTATGTTATTCAGCTACCATAATTTATAGGAGTTACACACTCACTTTACTGCACCTCAATAAGCATTCCAGCAAAACTGTTAGTGTTTTCTGTAGGAAAAACAGATAAGTTCATCTTTGATACTCAAGTCACACAAATAAATTAACAGATCTTCAAGTTTAATGCCTCTCAATAGGGCCTTAAGCCACATCCAGTACACCTGCAGCTACCAGATGTCTTGACAACCAGTCCAGTCCCTCATACAGTCCCATGCCACTTCGGGCATCGCAACCTTGAATATACCAGCTACGGCCACAGCAGAGTTTGTGAAGACTTAACAGTTCTGTGATTTCTTCTACAGAAAGTGCCCCTGCTACATCCTGTAAAGAAAAGTGATACATTTATTAAATACGAAGACAAGCAGTGATTTGAGTGTGAATGTATTATATTTGAAGAGCTTGGGTTCAAAGGTAGGAGGGGTGCTGGCTATGAGAAGGGAAGGAACAACAGACAGTGAGCTGGAGAAGACACAGACCACAGTTTTATTCAATACAGCTTTAAGCAGAAAATAAAAGTACAGAGTCAAGGATCCTGTTTCTGCCAACAAACATCCATATCAGAAGTGCTCAGACCAGTTCAGTTGCTGTTGGAAGGTGGAAAGCAATAGATGCTAACAGCTAGAGCTGTTTCTACAACTGCTCCCACATACCCATGGGCATGGCAGTACTATCAGAATTTCAGCTGAGCAAACAATGAATAGGCTATATGTTCATTCTTATCTCACTATGGGCTATCAGCTCACTCCCATCTCACCTAAGGATCCTGCCTGATGCCCCAGTGCCAAATACAGTAACAGTTGGCTTAAGAAATAAAATCCTGCATGGGAAATTAACATAGAGGGACTGCTTTGGGAAGGCAAAAACTCATGCATTGGGGAAGTCAAGAGTAGTCCTCCACAGTGCTGTCAGCCAGTAGCTAAAACTGGGCTCATAGCAATGTACAATGCAACTTAAACATAGCTTGACACCATCAGTAAAGTAAATTATGAACCTCCAGGTGTTGTTGAACTGTAAATCACATCATTCTTCCTAACTGGTTATGCTGGCCAGGACTGATAGGCTCCGCAGTCAGATAACATCTGGAAAGCCAAAGGTTGCCCACCCCTATCTGACACAGTTAGGAGGAAGCAGCTGGGAAGCTCAGAAACACAACAAATGGATTTCTGGAGACATGCCTTATTGTCAGTAAATGGATCAGAGGGGAGAAGTTCTCCTTCTGGTCTGCCTAAACATTTCTTCTCCCTCAGGCTACTTTCTGATTGAGCTTAAACTAATCTAAATAAAAAATCAGCTGCACTAAAGAGTGACAAAACTATGACTTGTATATGGCATTGTGACTACCCTTACAGTACGTAAGAAAGCTCTCTCCATGAAAATGGGATTCAACCCTTACTGAAATTTCATGGCCAAAACCACCAGGGGTAAATAATGTGTACTCTTACTGTTATCAAATGTGAATAAAATAAACAAATCTGTTTTAAAGACAGATTTTGTTTTCCTCTATTTCACAACAGCAAAATAGGAAGGGGAAGGGGAGAAGAGAAAGAAGGGACCACAATACCTGCTTGTTAGCAAAGATCAACAATAGTGCATCTCGTAACTCCTTCTCTGTTAACAGCTTGGCAAGTTCACTGTGTGCCTCGCTGACTCTGTCTCTGTGGCTGCTATCAATAACAAACACCACAGCTATAGAAAAAGAACACACACAGAGTTATATTGCATTCACATTTTCATTTATGGTGAGATAAAGCATTCTATTTCATAAGGAGGGGGGGAGGGAAAGAATGCCTATCGGCTGTTCTCTTAATTAAATAACTGGTATTAAATAGCTGAGACCTGCTCAGAATTTGCTTATCTTTTCTGCACTGATTATTAATAGTGATTTGTTACTGACTATAGTTACTAGTATTAAATTATTATAACTAGTGTGGTATAGTAGTCTGAATGTTAATAAGGACTCTGGGAGACCAGGGTCTGAATCCTTCAAAAACTATGAATCCCAGGATTTCGTAGGATAAGTCATGGCAGTTAGAGTGAGGTCAAACTCTTTAATTCTGCAGTTTGGATACATCATAAGGTATATAATACTGACTTCTAAACTGACACAGATATGAAGTAGAGTGAAAAAACACACTAGAATATACAAACACAGCATGAAGTTCCAAAATGGTGGACTGGATCCAGGGTTGTACAGAGCAGAACTCTGTGCACGGGATGATCCCACAGACAGAAAACTGTGTGGATGAGGCAAATTTTATTACTTTGCCTTCCCTCCTTCAGCCACTCATACTTCTATTGTGAAAATCAAAGGATATGGCGATGGTACTGGGGGCCAGTGACCTCTGTAAATGGAATGAAGCTTCACAGAATAGCAACTTGGGATTCACACCAATGTCTGCAGTGCTATTTAAAATGAAACTTGACTAATCTTAGAATCATAGTTGGAAGAGACTACATCTGTATAGCTCAGTACAAGTTAAAAGAAAAATCAAATCGAACAAAAATAACTTCTCAACAAGAAAGCTTTAGAAACTTTTCCCTTGAAATTCAATACCCAAGGATTTCCATGGAACAGATGTAGACACATAAGATATGCTTATGACTGCAAGTTGAACCATAAACCTAGCAAACATTACTCTTTTTTACCATAATTTAGCCTTAATTAAATTTATATTGTGTTTTATGAAATTCATTAACTGCACTCTTACCTTGCGTATTGAGGTAATAATGTTTCCATAAAGGCCTTAGCTTGTGTTTACCACCAACATCCCAAATAGTGAACTTCAGGTTTTTATATTCAACAGTTTCAACATTAAAACCTAAGAAGGGAACAGGTATTTAATCATACATTTCCAACAAAAAGTTTATATGCCTGAAATTCACAGTTTCTGCAATTACTGTTACTTGCCTATTGTTGGAATAGGTTGCATAAATTCATCTTGCTTTAGCTTAAACAAAATAGTTGTTTTGCCTGCTCCATCTAATCCAAGAGTTACAACCCGGATCTCCATTTTTGGCCCAATATGTACTCTGTTATCCTGCAGAAGAAAGGAAAGGTTTTTTTTGTTTTTGTTTTTTAAAGAGAGCCTTGACATTGCATTTTTCTTTCTCCAAAAACATTCTTCAGGTCCAGGTACTGTAGCAAAAGAAAACACTACTGTGAAGCATTATATGTGTTTCTTATTTTAAGCTTTATGAACTGGTAAGATACGTTGTGCACCACTCTGGATTTGTGTGACTTCAGATTTCAACTTCCAGAACCATCAGATGTTAAGGCAGTTTCTACAGTAGTCTTCACTGTATTTTATTATGCTATGGTAAGAAGAGTAAGTCTGGCAGTCCCTTTTTCATATATAGAAATGTTTGGGCTTTTAAAATTTCTTACATTGTATCTCAATTATGATAATGAAGTTTTATTTTAAAGAATGCTTCTGTTTAACAGTGGCAATAATATTCTCTGAATGGAGATTATCTATGGTCATCCCCTCTCCCTCTGCAGTCTCCCCATGTGTTCCTTTCATTGTTCTGGATATTTACCAAGATCAACAATTCCTCCCCAACTCAGGAGAACAAAAACACACATGCACCCCACTTCACCCAGCGGAAAAGCTGCACTGCACTTTTCAATGACCTTAATAGATTAGAAAGCTGGGCCAAAACTAACATAATTAATTTTCACAGGGAAAAACATAGGATACTTCACTTGGACAGTAAAAATGAAATGCACAGATATAGGATGGATGACACCTGGCTTGACAACAGTACATGTGAAAGGAATCTAGGAGTCCTAGTAGACCACAGGTTCAATTTGAGTCAATAGTGGCGCAGCAGCTAAAAAAGCCAATGTGACTTTAGGCTGCATCAATGGAAGTATAGTGTCTAGACTGGGGGAAGTAATAGTAACAGCAACAGTGTGGATTTCCTGCATGCTGTAGGTTTACCCAAATGGGCAGAATGAGAGGTAGTGGTGTGGGTGGAGAGCAAACACCCAAAAAGTGATCAGAAACAAAAACAGATCTTTCCACACATCTCTAGGATGTGAATTCAATACCAGCCAATGGCTCTGAGTCAACTCAGTCTGGCATCTTTTCAAGGTTGCTAAAATGAGTACCCATATTGTTGGGGGCAATTAGCTTACACTTTATAAACCATATAGTACATCGGTAAGCAGTACAGAAATGTACTTGCTATTGCTATGTTAAGTGGCATGTAGAGGAATACCTGAACACTGTGGAGCATGCAGCTTAGTCAAGGGCCTTCTCACAACACTTGGCAGTTGGCACTCCGGGGAAAACTTAAGCACAGGGGCTGAAGGTTCTCCTCTATTACTTTGGAAGAAACATTAGAAGGAAGAGCTTCTCCCAGCCACATAAATAATGACCTTTTTAAAATGTTACACCCAATAAATGTATGGATCTTAAAATCATGTTTGAAAGTTTCAGTTTGCACTTTTTGGCACAGATCATGCATCAATGAAACACTTTCAAGTATCATGTCCTATCATGTTTCAACTTGCTTTTGAAACTCCGGAAATTTAAAAACCAGCCTTAAAACAGTGCGCATTTATCCAGGGTACAGACAAAGAACATACGAGGGGGTATCGTAAACTTTTAATGATCACCTTTAAAAAAAATTGACAGAAAGTTTGTTTTGATTTGTACTTGTTAACTTATCTCTATGTAGTCACTATCTAGATTTATACATTTTTCCCAGCGCATCTTGACCCTCAAAATACCTGATATTGTAGAAGTCTGCAGATTGCGCCTTACGAGGGGGTATGATGAAGTAATACCGTAATTATTACCTGGAAGTTATTGTGGCATATTAATGAAATTTTGTCAGTGTCATCATTGGTCCCTAAGTGCACGTTGATGAAAATCAACTCACTGCGTCCTTTATTTTTGTGAATGGCTGTGCCAGAAGTGACTAAAGTGTAAAATCCTTGTCAGGTGCAATCTGCAGACTTCTACAATAATGGTATTTGGAGGATCAAGAAATGCTGGGGAAAATGTGTAAATCTGGATGGTGATTACATAGAGATAAGTTAACAACTACAAATCAAAATAAACTTTCTGTCAAATTTTTTTTAAGGTGATAATTAAAACTTTATGATACCCCCTTGTACATAAAGGTCATTCCTAACTGGATTTAGGAACTCAAATTTACAAAACATTCTAAACATTACAGAACTGTACCTTTGTAAAAGTAACTGGAATACTAGCATCAAGTTGTATGTGGTCTGCAAGCTCTGTAAATTGTTGCTGCTGCTTCTGTAGAGTTTCTAGAAGTCTTGTAATTTCTTGTTTAGCCAATACAACTCTACAGTCATCCTAAAAAAATATTTTTTACAGTATCACTTAGAGTTTTCCTTCTAAAAATACATTAGAATAGTAGTTTACATTCAGAGACATCTATAACAACAGTTGTAAAAAAAGCATTAGCTCAAGCAGAGTTAAAAGTCTACAAACAAATTTGAATGTTTAAGAATACATGAACAGTACAGAAATGCAAAGGCAAGAATATATGCTGTTAACAATAGCTAACATAAATCATTACTATACAGTAATTGAGACACAAAAGCTACTCAATTGTTCTATTTATCTGAAAAAAATGTGAATTTCTTCTCATTATTTAAAATTGAATTTGACCAGTTCACACAGTAGCGTCAATAAATATGGCAATACATCAAGATTATGTATTATGTGCAAACAGTTATGCTGGTTGCACAATCAGTTTTGTGGTTTAGTTTCCCCCCCCGCCCCATCCCAACAACACTTTTCAGGAATGGCTTCCAAGCATTTTACTAAAAAAGAAGCAGTCTGACAACATTTAGTTCAAACTCAACTTTTAACTCAGATATCTTGTTACGTCAATGTTTGTTCCTGCCTCAAGTGTCAAGCCCATCCACTTTTACAGTCCACTAATGGGCCCCAAACCAATATCTGCAAAACCAACAGTACAGAATAACTAGATTACATGTAAACTACAGACTGAACAAGACTGAAATTTCCCCAGCTAGTCATCATGGTGTAGTGGTTTGAGTAGTTTCAGTGTTGGACTAAGACTCTGAAGACTACAGTTGGAATTCATGATCGGCCATGGAAATCCAGTGGGTGGCCTTGGGCTAATCATATTCTCTCAGCCTCAGAGTAAGGAAAAGGCAAACCAACTTTTCTTGCCAAGAAAACCCTGTGATAGGTTTACCTTAGGGTTGCCATAAAACAGAAATAGAAAGGTACACAACAACAACAGCAACCTAATATTAGCAACATGAAAGCAATAGCCCAAGAGGCATATGAACCTCAGCAACATTAGGATTTTCGTACCTGTTGCAAAGTTTTTTCACAGTGAAGACAAGCTGTTGAAACTTGTGACAACAGAATAGTCATATCTTCTTGTTGCTGCCTAAGCCAGATCAATTTTTCTCGTACATGGGCATCAACCACACTAAGTGCCATTTCTTCTTGGCGGCAGAGGGTCTCATGAAGGTCAGAAAAATAGGCTCGGACACATGAACGAGCATTTTCTGCAGTGCCTGGTACCTGGATGGTTAGGAAACAAGGAAACAAGCCATTAAGCCGCTACACACCTTTCATCTTCCATGCACTAGACTAGATTCTCACTTTAAGTTCTATTTGGTGGGCAAACATATTTTCTATAGCGGGGTCAAATATATCAAGAGATAATAGTTTTCATTTTTAAAATGTTAATAGCTTGCTTTGTTGTAGAGAAACTTGAAAGAAAAAGCAATACATTCTGAACATTGAAACAGAACAAAAAGAAACTTTTTTATTGAAAAGATATTTTTTATAAACAAATATACATAAATTCTAAACCCCTACCCATTCCCTCACCCACTTATATAAACCCGTATGTTCCCACTTAGGATTTCCAATGATTTATGTCTGAAAAAGAACCTATTTTCAAATTTCATGGTTTCTCTTCTGTCTCATATGTCATGCTAATTCTTGATTCTGAATCAATTTAGCTGGAAAAGACAGGACATGCCACACTGTGGATTCACTGGAACTGCTGGAACTAATCTTAACACTATGATGTTTCCCTGTAGTATTCTTTTAATAACTCTCTGACAACTGCTGCACCATCTAGGATGTATTCTTCTTTTTCCTGTCTCAGATCACTGAAGGAAAAGCAAAGGCTATACTTATTTATTTAAACATAGCCAAATAACTAACAAATAAAATACACATATCAGTTGGGTCTCTGGTACTTTAGATGCCTCTATGGAAAATCTTAAGCAATAAACTTTTCCTTGCTTGTACAAAACAAACATGTTGATCTCCTTGTCAAACCAGCCAGAAATACCATCTAGAGAAACAGAGTGGAGTTGAAGGCTTTCATGGCCGCCATCCATAGTTTTTTGTGGAGCTTTTGGGCTATGTGAACTCTTCTAGAACATGGCCACATAGCCCGAAAGCTCCACAAACACTATAGAGAAACAGATTTTAATAATAAATCCACATAAACACAGGCTTTCCTAAAATCTACATAACTAGCTCTTCATACACAAGTGAGGTTCAGATTTACATTTCTTAAAAAGCAGGTTGCCATGCCACATTATGCTATTTAAGGAGAAAAAACAGGAATCTCGGGCTTCATGGCTAAAGCAGTTCTCCATATCACAGGTGCTTTTTAAACTATCATCTTTCCACTTTCTCCAAACTCAATTTTCTGCTCTTCCTACATGTCATCAATGTCTTCTTCCACTGAACAGCTTTGCAAAATGCCCTTTATCACCAAAGAATTAACAGGATGACTTTATTCTTTCTTTGCAGAACATCCTGTGCCATTCCAGATATCTATTTACTTTTAAGAGGTGGTTTCAAAAAAGCTTTCAATAATTAAGTTAATACTTGACAACGTGGCACATCTGTAGTTGGTATTTGCTGTCAAGCTGGCCTCTTCTTATGGCAACCCCATGAAATAATAATAATATTTTATTTGTATCCCACCTCTCCCACAGGATTGAGGGAAAACCTGTAAGAGTTTAGGTCATCAAGTCTGCCGTGAAAACTCAGTAATGTGGTCTTTCTTTACTATCTTCAACTTCAGTCAGCATTATTGTCTTTTCCAGTGAGTCATCACCTAACAATAAATACAAAGTATCATAGCTGCTGTATAGTAATCTTGGCTTCTAGAGAGAGCTCAGATTTGATTTGCTCCAGGGCCCATTCACAATGTCTTTTCAACAGTCCATAAGATTTGCAGAACTCTCCTCCAGCACCACATTACAAATGAGTTGATCCTTTCCCTGCCAGCTTTCTTCACTGTTCACCTCTCACAACCATACTAGAAAAAGGAACTGATATGGACAATTCTGATTTTGGTATTTGACCTTTACATTTGAGAATTTTGTCTAATTCTTTCATAGCGGCCCTTCCAAATTTTAATCTTGTTCTGAGTCTCCATTTTGATTTATGACTAAGGTGAGGTACAGAAAATATGTACCTAGTTTGATGATGTGATCATGCATACTAAAGTTACATAAACCTTCTGTGTTCATTATTTTTGTTTTCTTAATATTCATTGTAGCTCTGCTTTAGCACTTTCTTCTTTAACTTTGATCAGTAATAATTCCAATTCTTTGCTATTTTCTGCAAGGAATGAGGTGCCATCTGTATATCTTAAGTTATCCCACCTCCTTCTAATTCTTTTTAATTTTAATCCCACTTTTTGTATTATAGGTTCTGCCTATAAAATAAAGAGACAGGGTGATAAAATACAGCCCTGTCTCACTCCCTTGCCAACAGAAAACCATTCTGATTATCTGTCAGTGATTCCCAAATGTCGGTCCTCCACGTGCTTTGGACTTCAGCTCACAGAAGCCCTAGCCACCTTGGCCAATAGTCAGAAATTCTGGAACACCAAGTTTCAAACTACCTGGAAGACCAAAGTTTGGAAGCCACTGCTCTATATTGTGTTCTCAGAGTGGCTTCTTTTCCAGAGTATAGATTATGCATCAGAACAATCAAATGTTATGGAACACCCACTTATTTTAAAGTGATCGTTTTTCTTTTGAATTTTTTTGTTGAGATATATTAGGCAACATACATTTGCAATATGATCTAACAACAGCCACTCATCCTGAGTGTATGTTGTTTGTTTGATATGTTAAATGTTGCAGCAGAACCATTTCTTTTACAGCAAACTAAATCTCATGATCTACACAATCAAAGGCTTTGCTATGCTCCATAAAGCATAGGTTGATTTTCTACTGGAATTTCTAGGTGCTTTCCTTTACTACCGCTCTATCTATGCATTTAATCTCTTGTTTTATGATTTCTAGCATTCTTTGATTGTTGTTTCTCACATGCCATGTTCCTATTAAATGGGTTGCACAGCTTTGGACTTTCCTTTATCTCTGAGAATGCTGAGCATCATTTTAGCTTGTGTCTAATTGTGTCAATAGATGCATTACTTGTATTTGTTCTCTACTCTTTCCCGGTAGTTGTTTGAGTGTTTTATTTCCAACCCAGGAGGCTCATCTTCCAGCAATATTTCTTTCTTCATTGTGGACTATTTCAACATCACAAATTTTTAGAGGTAAAAGGAAATCAGGAGTGGTTTACCCTTGCCACTTTCTTGGGAACACCCCCCCCCCCAAAGTTACCACTGCAACTGTCTCAGAGACGGTGCACCAGTGTTACTTGCTCATACACATACACCTCCTGCTGCCCAGTAGCTATTTGCATCAGTTCATCTGATTCCTCAGCAAAATCCTCCCTGACTTGGGAGACACTCAATGGCAATACTAATGTTAAATATAACCTTTTACCTCACAGGAGCATGCAATCTCATCACAGTAAAAAGGTAGTACCAGGGTCATGCCTGGTGTGAAAAATGTATTGCAATTATAATAAATAATATTTACAGAATGAGGAAAAATACAAACTTGCTTACATGTTCAGTATGGGCCATTCCAACACCATCTTCAATTATCTGTTCTCCCCCTTCTATTTGTTGAACTATTCCAACTAATTTCCGGGAGTAATCTGAGATTTCTTCTGTGAAAGTTCTTATACAATGAGCCATGTCTAAAATGGAAGCACGAATCTGGTTTGCCTCTGGTTCCAAAACACTGTGCTAAAGGGAAAGCATTAAAAATATGTGTGAAATCCTTTCCTGAAGTTCTTGTCATCTGTAACTATCTGCCTGGACACATTTATAAGACAGAAAAGAGTTACATTTTGGACTCTCTACACTGAATACTTAGTGTAGAAGGGCAGGGTATAAATATAAATAATGGAACTACTTTTTAAAAAAAAAACCTTTACTATGAGAATTTACATAGGATCACTGATTTTTCACAGATATTTGAAAAAAATCAGACATATTTACTGAGTGGTTTCTTCTGAAACGTTAGATTTTTTTAAAAGAAAAAGAAATTTTGTGTGCTATTACAGATCAAATTCAAGGGTAGCGGTTCTACCATGAGATGGCAAAAAATGGCTTTCAAGATAAGCAACGCTCTGGTAGATCATACAGCTAAAGGCCTAAACCCAGTCATTAATCCCAACTAAAGTAGACCCACTGAATCAGTGGAAACTTGGTAGATCAAGACTCATGTAAATTACATTGATTCAACAAGTTTATTCTAGATGGGATCAACAACTGTATTTACTCCAAGAGTGAGAATCATGCATTCCTCCAGAAAGTGCTGAACTGCAGCTCACAACAGCCCTAGCCAGCACATTGAATGGTGAGGATCATTCAGAGTCTACATCTGGAAGGCCATATGATTTCCAACACTGATTTTACCCTGTAACATTATTAAAGTAGTAATCTAAAGCACTGGTACTCAAAATGGTGGTCTGTGGATTGATACAGATCTGTGAGCTATGGGTTGACAGTCTCTAGCAGGTTTCCATGAAATAATGAAAAAGCTGTAGAAAACGGGCACAAATATGGTACTGTTTTTTTGGCACATTGGGAAAACACCTTGTGTTCAGAATCATACAGCTTAAGAAGCCTGATATGAAGACCAAGAAACAGAACAAAATACACTCAAGGGATTACTAAAATTAGTACTGAAGATATGCATTTCCTTTTAATTAGCTGTGAATTAGAACTAAGCACCAATGAAAAAAAGAACATAGAAAACCTACTTTATGACCCTGGTGCTTTCCGTATTCTTTGCAGACACAACACATAAGAGGACTGGCTTGACAACCTTCTTCCAAGCACACAAATTCAATGGCATGCACCTGATGCTGAGGGCACATTGTTTTCTCATGTGGTTTATCAGCCAGTGGCACACGTCTGTGTTTTGCTAGTGTCTTTGTAGAATGCGTAAGCTGGGAACATTCTGCACATAGGTGAGTGGCACAAACTGTGCAGTATACAGAAGCAAGATGGGTGTCGTCTTCGTCACAGCGGATGATACACTAAAAGAAAAGGAAAACAAATGCAGTTTTTAATCCAATAAATTTATAGCCTGCTTTTCAATGACTTATCCTCACAATACAAATGATAAAATGCTTGGACCACAAGCCTATATAAATATTGAAACGCAACGCTGTTGAGTTGCTTTCCTCATAAGATGCCATTCTGGACAAAAACATTTTAAAATATCTACCCTGAATACGTAAGGTGAAAAGATACAGGAAGAGAGTTCAGTCAATGAGGGGCCACAATTAAGAATGTCTTTACCATTGTACTATCTAATCTAACTTTTCTAAATGATAGTTAAATGCCCCTGAATATGACCTAAGATTTAGGTCTCAGGTGAACTGGTAGAATCCTACAAATAATGGTAGTACTGTGAGAAACCTGATTCTAGGTCATTTAGGGCAGTAAAAAATAACCAGCATTTTGGGGTCAACCTGGAAGAAAGAGCAAGCTTGTTTTCTATTGCTCCATAGACTAGGACATGGAGCAAAAGATTCAAAGTACAGGAAAAGAGATTCGCCCTAAGCATTAGGAAGAACATCCTGACAGTAAGAACTGTTTAACGGTGGAATATGCTGCATCTAAGTGTGGTGGATTCTCTTTTTTGGAGGTTTTTAAGCAGAGGCTGAATGGCCATCTGTTGGAAGTGCTTTGATGGTGTAATCCAGATTGAAGAATGGGGTTGCACTAGATCAGCCCTGTGGTCTCTTCCAACTCTATAAATCTATAAACTAGTAATCAAATTAAATGGTTGAAAAGAAGTGTCATATTTTGAGTTGCCATCCCTCATCACCACTGGAGACATGCATCAATGAACTTCTGAGCTCCTCTTTGAGGAAGCCCAACATAATTGTTATTACTGTTAACCACTTTAGAAGGAAGAGTTATTCTAGCTAAATGCACCTTGTATATATATTAAGCCAATGAAAGGCATTCCTTGATATTGCTATCACTATTCACTCTTCATTTTCTATTTACCAAGTTAACTATTTTTAGATCGCCCTTCATTATATGAGACATTGGGGCATGTACTGTGAAGAAAAAGAAAAAAATTATGAATCTGATTCAATTTGTTCACCTAGAACAAAGGCAATTAAAATTCTAAAATAAATAAAGAATGTTTGACTGGGGTCAAATACATAGCAGTGTTGGCAAGAGGAAAAACTCAGTGGGATGGCAGCCCTTAACAAGGGCACCCCTGCTGCCAAAGCTCTCCCCCTTGTAGAAGAACCTTGCGTTCCCAATGGAAAAGCATACATGAGGAAGGACAAGGATGGAGTGATTTGGTGTTAGGTGCTCCTCCAGGTATTACAGTGTGAACTGTTTAGGGCTTTAAAGCCAAAATCCAGAACCTTGAACTCAGCTTGAAAGCACAGAAACAGCAAATAAAACTCTTAAAACTGGCCTACTATGGACACAGAAAGATATCTTAGCAAGCACTATAAAAAAACAAAGTTCTATCTTTATATCTTACTGTAGAATCTATTTTCTAACAGCCCAAGATCTTTTAATATTCTCAAAGTAGTTGCACTGTTTCTTGTTTTCATTTCTCAAGGACTGCACATTAGATAAAGTGTGCCTTAAAGTATGACAAGAGCTTAGTAAGAACCAGCATGCATCTCACAATGCTAGAGTTTGGTTTGAATGTTTACACTGTCTGACAGGTCAACTGGGCTCACCTGTTGATAGATGCTACTACACACTGGGTTTATCCCCTTTGTTCTCAGCCTCACATCTTCACTGTGTTCTTTCCCCTGTTACTTTGGTCCAGATACCTGGACCTGTTAAAGTTCGGTTAGGGCTGAAATAGCTGGGTCCAACAAAGCAGACCATGGCTGCTCCGGCGCAATTCGCTCCAGGGGCTGCAGCAACTGCATGCATTTGTACTGATCTGGGTGATCACTGCAGTTTTGAACTGGGCCAACAAAAGGAGCAGTATTTTACTGCTCCCTTTTGGCCTGGTTTGACATGGCCACAGAACAGTTTCCAGCTGAGCTTAGAGTGTGTGCCATCTAAATGCTATGCCCCAAAGGTGGCCTGAAGCCAATGTCTGTTTCAGGCCTTAGGTAACTTTGAGCTTCTATAAAACCGGCATTATATGCTGGCATGGGGGCGGCATGGGGTACACATGCATGGTGTGTGGGTGGGTGGGTGGGTGTCATGGCGCTCTGTTGGTGCAGGGTTTAAACGCGCTGTGCCAAAGGAGATCTGAAAAGCCACTGCCGCTATGGCTAAGGTAACCTTTCCGCTTCTTTTGCGCTGCAGAAAGGCCAGATTGAGGCCGTGGCATGCGGTTGCTGCGGCCCTGATATGGTGCTTCCAGTGTTTTATATGCTTCCTGCTGTATTCCTGAACTAGTTCTCTGTATTTTCTATTCATCTTTCCCTCCATCTTTGTAAATAAACATACCTCCTTAAAGTGTTGTGTTCATGTACAAATGCATCATTAAAGATAGCCTCTGTTTCTGTTTGTCTTATTGCTTCTGAGTACTGGTTGAGTCTCCCTTTTCTATAATTCCAAAATCTGAAATCTTCCGAAATCCAAAATTGTCCATATGAGCAGCTGAGATAGTGATACCTTTGCTTTCTAGTGGTTCAATGCATACAAATGTTATTCCATGCACAAACATATTAAAAATACTATTTATGAAACTGCCTTCAGGCTATGTGTGTAAGGTGTATATGAAACATAAATGAATTTAATGTTTACTCTTGGGTCTCAACTCTAAGATATCTCATTATGTATATTCAAATATTTCAAATTCCAAAAAACTCCAAAATCCGAACCACTTCTGGTCCCAAGTATTCTGGATAAGGGAGACTCAACCTGTGTTAGTTTATGGCTTGGGATTCTAAGAACAAAGGATGCATAACTTTTGTCCCTTGTTGCCTTGGATCTAAGGGCTGTCTTGTGGACTCTGGAAGCCTCCTTGTTCAGATCAAACTGAAGGAGTGGTAACAGTCTACCTTACAGGACTGTTGTTTAACCTAGACTCTTTCAGTTACACTGCAACACGATGGCCCTCGATAATAACAAAAGCTTCCAAAACGTCTCAAAGATAGACTCTCATACAAACCATGGCAATAATCAAATCAAAAGCTGATCAGAATATTGGTCATCATGGCCAGACTCTCTGGCCTAGAAATGGCCACAGGTAGAAAACCAGCCAGAATATTAAAAAGCATATCAAGTGTCAAAGAGGCCATTTAGGATTCTAGTGACCGAGATGGAATACAAATTCATTTTGATAATAAACTACAATTCCCATATATTACAAGCAAGATAATTTATCAAAATAAACACACAATGTAACACCACATTTGAAATTCCACTGTATAATTTGAAAATCATCAGGGAATAGCTTAATCCAAACTTCGTTAAGAATTTGATCCTTCACTAAAGGATTTGGGGTCTGTGGCTGTGGCCCATTTTCAGAGTGGGCTGTGCGTCTGCCGTGGTCCCGATCTGCCTGTGGCCAGAGCAGCTTTAGGCTAGCCCACCTCTCTCAGGCCAAAGGTAACTGAGAAGGTCAATCACATTAAAATACAAACAAAAAGCAAAGCCCAAAGAAAACCAAAAATATTGAAAATAACATTTACAGTGAAATATTAAGTTAGCTATCACTACCTCTCCAGAGAGGCCAATAGCTTCTTCAGTTGTTCCACACTGACCACCAAGCCCATTTTGCAGTCGCTCTAAAAGTTCCAATAGAGCAAAGTTTTTTTTCAAACCCCACACTCCAGAGTCTCCTGTTAGGGGGAGAAAAGAATTAAGTAATCAATCTTGTATTCATAGAATCATAGAATCATAGAATCATAGAGAAGGGAATTCCAGGCAGTTCCAGATTCATTTGTAATTACTATTTTTCTGAATTTTGCAATCATCTGCTACATTATAACATTTTTTCCTCCTAACCTTGAAACCTAACTTTTACTTATTACTTGCACGCTAGTTTCTTTAAATAATACATTGATACACAATAAGACATGGAGCCCATTCTTGATTTTTTAAAAATACAATTACTTTGTTCTTTAATTATATCAAAAATAGTTGCATTGATTACAGGCATGGAAATATAGAACAGTGTCTTACACCACTTTAAAAAGTTTCCTTGTATAGACAGTATGTAAATGTCCGAATATTTGAATGTTAAAGAACTTTTGGACACCAAAATATACGGAGCATTGCAGATCAATGTATAAACACAACTCTTGTATACTGGTCAATGACCAAAATAAAGAACTACTATTTCTACTTCATAACTTAGTTTAGTCAAAATCTCAGCAGTCACGGAACAAAGGAAAAAGTGTAAAACTATCGAATGATAATTCTAAAATTACTAACAATAATCACAATAAACGAATAGAGTGCACTCGCCCGAAACGTGGGCTTGCCATCCATGGATTTGAGCATCCACAAATGGCAAATTCCATTGATTTCAATAGCTGCGCACACACGCCTCCATTGAACACAACGGGGTTTTGCCATCCAGGGGGGGGGGGGGGGCAAAACAGAACCTCCACAGATAAGAAGGAGCCACTGTACTACATAAAAAGATTAGGATAAAAAGAATAATAAAGGTAGTTTCTGAAATGGAAGCAACAGAACTGACTCTGTGTTTTTTAAAAGAAGTCCTTCCTTTCACATTATATGGCAAATTGCTGAAATCAAAGGATGTTTTAAAATCAGTTACTTGAGGGCATAGTGTTGACTATTCAGAAGCCACATCCAGAAAGTATATTTATGCATGGAAGCCTGTTTCATCATATACAGGTATACCTCTGTAAAGTAAGTAGATGTGTTCCTGGGTATTACTTCATTTCAGCTGGACTGAGAATGAGGAGGAAAGGGAGTGTCAGAAAGCATTTTTTTTTAAAAAGAAACTTTGTCAGAAGCTTTATTAACTGAGATATGCCTACAGGTTGCCCTTAGGTGGTGTGGCGAATGAGGGGTTTTCAATTAATGTTTTCGCAATTGAAAGAAAGGGTCCAAACCTTTTTTAAAAAACCTAATTCAATAATGAATGTAATAATAATAATAATAATAATTATTATTATTTCTAGCCCGCCCAATCACGAAGAATCCAGGCGGGTTACAACAATAAAATACACTGAAGTTACAATAAAATCAAACCCTAAACCTCCCCCGCCCTCCATTCCCAGTACTAAAATAGAATTAAACGGTAATAGTATAAAAACATTACAAGCATTAAAAATATTAAAGACATTACAAAAAGACAAAGAAACAAGCGGGGAAGGATAGGCGGATAGAGGGGCAGATATCTCAATATCTGGGGAGGGTAGCTAAGTAGGAAAGGCCTGCCAGAAGAGATCCGTCTTGAGTGCTTTCTTAAAAGCTGTCAGAGTGGAGATATAAACTTAACTGAAGCTAAGTGATCATGTATGACTGGACAGAAGATGCATGAAAGTCCCATTTATGCCACTCCTCCTATAACTATTATAAGATACCAAGAGCACGTGATAAAATTATAACATCATGCGTGCAAACATTAAAGACAGACTTCTCTCTTAATTCTCTCTATCCATAAAATAGCCTTCCATTCTGTGTGAGTCTCCCTGCATGGGCCAACATGTCCATATCCCAACCCCCCCTCCCCACATACCCCTCAGACTCACATCAGCCTGTCTGGACTTTGATCCAGCAGTCCCAGACCAGTCCTGAACCAAAAGGGCTTTAATCCGATCCAAAAAGACCGTCTGTTTGCCGTAGAGTTTCTAGGAAACTCTGTGGCGACAGCTGGCAGACTGGATTGCCCTGTGCCAGCCTGGGGGCTGGCCCAGGCCAGAAACAGGGGCAGGATATCACGGACCAAGCCCATGGTATCCTGCTCATTTGCTCAAGCTTTATGTAACATTTGCAACTTTGTATTCAATTTACTTGCTCAAAAAAGTAAATTGATCCATGGCAAATTGCCACATACTTTTCTTTCATTTCACTCTGCTGTTGAAAAATATTCTGCCTGAATTGATAAACAGATTTAACATTTAAAAAAAAACACCCAAGAAGAGACTCCCATATGAGCCCAAATGAGCTTTGTTAAAGCAGTTCTGGTTCCACTGCCCGAAACCTTCCACATTCATTAGCAGAAAAAAATCAAGAATATTCTTTATTGAAACAAGTTGACAAATGTTACAAAATAGTGTAACACAATAATTTGTCAAGCTATATTTTAAATATCCTGTTTAAGCAAAATAGAAAAGGTAATTGTTTTTGATGATACATCTATTAAATATGAACTCTGAAACTCTAACTTGTATTGCAGAACAGATACCAAAAAAGGGTTCATCTGACTTCACAATCTGCTTTCTTTCTTTCTTTCTTTCTTTCTTTGCTACCTTTCTCCCAAAAAAGGATCCAAGGTGGTTCAAAATCATTTAAAAATTTTACAATAATTTTTTTTAAAAAAAATTAAAATAATCTCGCTAAAATAGTATAGAATTACATAAAACACACAAAACTTTTAAAAATGTACTAGAACACACACCCTGTACAAAGGTCTCCCTGGATATATTGTATATATTCAATGATAAGTCCACCTCATGTGTAAGTCAAGGGCAGGTTTTGGGGCCAAAGTTACGGACTATGATATGACCCATGGATAAGTCTAGGGCAAAACATAGGGGCGTGTAACAAAGAATCTAAAGGATGAAGCAAAAGAAAACAATGCCAAAGAAATTCCAAAATTCCATGTGGTACAACTATACAACTCGGCACAAAAGTTAGAATCACACAAGCCATTGTATTTCCTATTACCATGTATGGATGTGAGAGCAGGACAGTTAAGAAATTTGATAGAAAAAAAATCAGCTCATTCAAGATGTGGTGCTGGAGAAGAATGCTGAGGATCCCATGGACAGCCAAAAAGAAAAACAAATGTGTCCTAGAGCAAATGAAGCCAGAAATATCCCTAGAAGCCAAAATGGCAAAACTTAGACTGGTGTACCTTGGACACATCATGAGAAGACATGAAACACTGGAAAAAGCAATAATGTTAGGAAAAGTGGAGGGAAGTGGAAAGAGAGTATAAGGCCGCATGCTAGATGGTTGGACTCTATTAAAAGAGCTCATGAGTATGAGTTTACAGGAGCTGGGCAGAGTAGTGGAAGACAGAGGCTCTTGGCGATGTCTCATCAGCAAGGCCACCTTGGTTCGAGACCTACGTGAAGGCAGTTAACAACAAAAATAACTGTTTGTGCTCACCCTAAAGGATGGATGGATGAGGCGGGAACTACGGCAAATGGTGGCTGTGTGACATGTAGAGGAGGCGACTAGGCAAAGCTGGGGCTATGACAATGCTCATATTCGGTTGAGGGAATGATGGGGAGGAGTGTTAATGCTTCCAGGACAGATTACGCTCTTGCCTTTCACCAAGGGGTGGCTCCTTTTAAAATAACAGTTAAAGCACAGTACTGACATAGACCTGTGGAGAAGCTGACTCAAATTTTTGGGTCAATTTTTTGACCAACATTTCTAGACTTATATCTGCCTGACAGCAAAAAGAAAGCAGGGAGGAGGCCAGCCTACCCTCCCATGGAAGGGAGTTCCAGAGGGTGGGAGTAGCCACTGTGAAGGCTTTCTTTTGTTTCTTCACCAAGTGAGCCAGTGATGGTGGCGGGACTGAGAAGAAAACCTTCGCTTGTAGATTTTAGGACCCTTACAGATTCATATGAGGAGATTCAGTCTTTCATATGCTTAACATATGCATATATTTCACAGACCCGGATAAATACTTCAGGGACAGTTAACTTTTCCACATTTTCATATTACAATGTCTCCAGTATCATATTTCAAAACAAATGTCAATACTGATTAGGCCTCTATGAATTTATTTCAGCAAATGTAATAGCTGTTTGATATTTATTGTCAGGCTACTCACATCAATACATACTTTTATCACAAAGGCCACATCTGCAAGAATAAAGAATTTCACATATATGCCTGTTTCATGAAACTAACGACACTTCCTAAATTTCAAAACATACTGTTTGGCAGCCTCCCTTCAGAAAAGGCATTAAGCATTAACAGTGGCAATTGTGCAGATCAGAAACAAGACAGCATTATACGGTCAACACTAGACTGAATACTAAAGCTATTGATTTCAGCACACCAGGCGGTGATTAAACAAATGTTCCTCTTTGATTCCTTGGCGACTGAGGACATCAGAGCCAGAGTCAGAACAAATGCTTTACTTTCACAGCAGGAAAAAAATCAAGCACAGTCCTGCTGGTGAAGAATAAGAACTCAAACTCCAAAATGGGAACTACAACTCTCTTAAACAACAGTATGGAGGGGGCACTACTAAATGTAGGGTGAAAGCTGGAAGCAAATAATATCCATCATCCATCTTGTATCCATCATCCATCTTGTATTCATCTCTGGTACAGCGCAGCATTTTGGTCTGACTTTCTAAACTTTGTCCCCTGATTTTATGCATCTCAAGTTCAGGGATAAATTAGTAACCCATTTCTGGACACATACCTACATTTTTCACCAAAGACAAATGACCAAGAATAAACAAATACTGCATAAAGATTCCCTGCATAATCTCTAGGAGAAGATTCATACATATTATGTCAATTTTTCAGCCTTGCATGTCTCCTTATAGCTCTGTATGTACATCAGTTTAGGATGCAAAGTAATACATTCTGTGGAGTTAGCCTCCAAAACCAAAACCATTAAGAAAATGATAGTGATGTTTGATACTGACAACAAAAGCAATTCAATTCCTGCAAAACAAACACTGGCCTGGTGTGAAAGATCACACAAGCCAAGATATAGGGTTTACCAGCCTCAGTGTCAAGGAATCTGGAAAACCTGGAAAATGTTCTTGTAAAAAAATTATTTATTTATTTATTTATTTATTTCTAATGGGGCACAGCCGATGATCCCTCCAGCAAATCTGAAACTTTAGGCAGACATATTCAGGGAGAGACACTTCTTCAAGGATCAAAGTCCCAAGCTGTCTAGGGCTTTAAATGTCTGTAGTAGCAGCTGAAATCAGAAGCATAATGGTAGCCAGTGAAATTCTTTCTAAAACTGGTTCTGGTGAGTACTAACCTAAGCTGTAGCATTTTTCATTGGGAACAGTGACAGTGATAGTGAAAGTGGATTTGCCCCAGCAACTTTAGCTGAAAAGAGTTAATCTCTTGTAGAAGTAGAGCATCATGCATAGTTCACTGGGTGTGCTAAAATTAGTGTGTCAACAGTACTCAATGCCTTTCCCTTAAAATGTGAACAAATTGTGTAAGGGAAAAAGACAATTATACTAATAAAAATAATTCCCACATAAAGCTTTACATTTGTTTTAACATAATAAATAAACATTATGTGCACTCAATTTCTTCCCTCATCAAATATATGGGTTGTTGGGACATTAACATTTTTGTTTACCTGTCTATTTGGAAAATCCACATCCAATATGAGATCAAAGTTTTATTTAAGGCACTGGAAAATTTCCAATTAAAAGTGCTCCAAGAAAATCCACACTTCCCTAGTACACCCAGCACCTTCATGATCAAACCAGAATGTCTAATTAAGCATTTTTGTTTTGTTCAAATTAGGAACCTTGATTTTTGTGCACCATGAAGAGAGAAATGAAGATGCTGTGTCTGAAGGCACCTGTGCACACCGTGGCTTTAAAAGCTGATATATGACTGTTGGAATCCAGGTACTGGAAAAAAAAATGAGGACTCTATACAGAAAATACCTAGTGCGTTCATGATGAAGATCTCTCAAAGATGTTGACAGAAATGAGTAATCAACAACAGAATTATCCCAAGCCTGGTTCAAAACCATGCACTTCAATGTCAATGTTATTAGCATTTCAGTTTTTTACCTAATTCAGTAACCTGCCGATCAAAAGGGCATCGAACTGCTCTACCATGGAGAGGAAGTCGAGTGAGACAGTCATGGCAGACAGTATGGCCACAGAGAAGCAGTCTAGGAACTTTATCTCCTTGCAATGAGAATACATCTTCGCAGACTCCACATTCCAGAACCTAAAAGTTACAAAGCAGTATGTTCAATTTTAACTGATAAAAGTTTACTTAATATGTGGCCAAGAAATGCTACTACACAGTTAAATGAAACATTTCTTGTACCAACACATTCACTCTAGCATAACACTAATCAACGTACCGTATCATGTCAAATGCAGATCTAAATCCAATGGCTAGTCCCAAATACATTAGATCCACTGAATCAATTGCTGGATGGTAAATCATTACTTATGTAAATACCATTCAGTCTACTGGGACTAATGGATTTAAGCCATAATCAACAACCTGAAGCACATCAGACCAAGTGTGTCTTTATTGGTTAGTCTAATTTGAGTGTTTCCTAAATAATTATATGGTACAATTCTACATGCCTATGCTCGGTAGCATGTTTGGTATGTTTAATAGGTATGTAGAGAGATCTTGTAGCACCTTTGAGACTTACTGAAAGAAGTAGGCAGCATGAGCTTTCGTGAGCTGCCAACTTCTTTCTTTCAGTAAATCTCAAAGGTACTACAAGATCTCTCTACGTACCTATTAAACATAGTAAACATGCTACTGAGCATAGGCATGAGCTTTCGTGGGCTGCCAACTTCTTTCTTTCAGTGAGTCTCAAATGTTCTACAAGCTCAGTCTACATACTGATTCTACAGACTAACACGGCTATATCTTTGAATTCTACGTTTAATAGGGTTTATTCCCAGGAAACTGGATATACGATTGAAGAGTTGATCTCAGTGCTTTCACCTCTAAGCAGATGAAAAATCCCTTTAGACAAATGACCTGACAACAAGTCATTAAATAAAGAAAAAAGAGTGGTGCCTTTTGGGGATATTTAAGATGAACCTTGTTATGTTTTAAACAGGCTCAGATTGCACAAGAAAAACATTTTCAGGTCAGTACCGTCATTGTCTCTGTCCAGGCGTTTTGTGATACCACTTACTTGTGCCCAGAGCTGTTCTGGAAGCTGTATGACAAGCAGAACCACTGCATCTTCATCCCTGAAAAAGGTCCCCTTAAGTCCAAAACAGACTGCTGAAATAATCTCAGTATGAGACCACTTGACTGTCCTGGCTCAGTACTAGCAAATTCTGGGAACTGTAGTTTTGTGAGACATTATTATTTTATTTTTTTCTTATATCCCACCTTTCTGCCAATATAGGGAGGGACTCAAGGCAGTGAACACAAGGCAGTTCAATACAATTTAAAAACAGTCCAAAATAAAGATGTATAAATATAAAAATTAAAAAACAATTAAACCATTTTAAAAAGTTAAAACAGTTATGAATTAAAACAGAATATGTTAAAAATACATCTATCTTTCTCTGTCACAAATCTCTGGTGCCACAATAAACTACAGTGCCCAGGATCCCCTAGCACTGAGCCAGAGCAGTTAAAGCAGTCTCAAACTGGATTATTTCTGCAGTGTATTTTGGACTTTACTTAATTTCTGCCTGTCACACAGCTGTAAAAGGACAAGACCTTTGCCAAAAGACCAAAAAGCATCTCACTGCCCCATTCTCCCCCCAGTGACCCATTTGGCCACAAACAATTGGAAACAATCCAAAACACAGCATCAGATAATAACATATTATACACTATGACCAACATAGCAGAGCTGGAGAAAGGAGAATATAAACAGCAGGAGATGAAAAACATATCCAGGGGTAGCCGCGTCAGCCATAAAACAAAGTACATCATCATCCAAATCCCACAAACCAATGATAGTTTTATTGGGCTGACAAAAATGCATTAATACATGTTGCACCCTTTAATGCATTAATACATGTTGCTCCACTGGCTTCTTTGTCAGGCAAACAACTTGCTGTCACTGTGCACCTTCCAAGTTGTTTCTGACTTACAGCAACCTTAATCTTGGGGTTTTCTTGGCAAGGTTTTTCCCAGAGCTGTTTTTTTTTCATTGCCTTTGCCTGTGAGGCTGAGAGAGTGTGACTTGCTCAAGGTCACCCAATGGGTTTCCACAACCGAGCAGAGATTTGAAACCAATACACTATGCATTGGGGGGGGGGGGAGGAATTACTCATGAATAAAGAGCTAAAGTTTTTCAATTCTGGGGTGCATATATATTTATATATATATATACACACACACATGCATGTGTGTATATATATATATATATATAGTGTGTGTGTGTGTGTATATATATATATATAGATCTATTAAATTGTATATATACGTATATATATATAAATATATTGAATATATATATGTAGAGCTTATATGTATAGCGTATACTTTTATTATATATTGTACATGTGTATGTATAAATATAGAATGCATATAATGTGTATATATATATATATATATTTGGTGTATGTATATATGTGTGTGTGCATATATATATATATTGAATATATACATTGTATATATACATAGTGTACATACAATATATATACATATTGATTGTATATATGAACTCATACATATATATTGTATATATATGTGTGTGCATATATATATTAAATATACAGTATGTATATTGTGCATATACGCACATATATATATATATATTGCATACATACATAGCATGCATGTATATGCATATTACATATATTGTGTGTATATATACTGTACATATGTGTGTATATATATTGTAAATATATATATATATAGTGTACATACAATATATATATACTGAATATATATGTACACATACATATATTATATATATATATGTGTGTGTGTGTGTGTATATTAAAATACAGTAGGTATATTGTGTACATATATAGTGTGTGCATATATACATATATATATATTGAACATATATATATATATATATTGTATATATCATAGTGTATATATACATATTATATATATATATATATATATATTGTGTGTGTATATATATATTGTATAAATATATATATATGTACATAGCGTGTATCTATCTATCTATCTGTCTTTACATCTATCTATCTATCTATCTATCCATCTTTCTCCTGGATGAGCTTTAACCCCATCGTCTCCTGAAGAAGCCACTGGAGCTTGCAAATTTTGTGGAATCCCAGAGCTTCCCCATATACAGCCCAGAAGCCTCCCCTTCACCTTCACGGCGGGGCCTCCGGGGCTCCGGCTCTGCCTGATCCCGGCCTCGACCTTGTTGACGCTCAGCGCCGCCATCTTGAGAAGGGAAGGAGGAAAGGAGGCCCCTCTCTCTCTCTCTCTCTCGTCCGGGGTCCGTCCCCCTGGAGACGACGCCGGGGGGCGTGGCTACGCTCTGGCGTCTGACCAATGAGAGGCCGCGTACGCCAGAAGCGTCCAAGAAAAAAAAAAGAGAGAAGTCGTTGCTTCTTCCTACGATTACTGTGAGAGGTCCCCACTGCGCATGTCTGTTCCCGCGGCGCGGGGGGCGTGGCTACGATGTGACGTATGACCAATTAGACGCCTCGTACGTCTGAAGTGTCAAAAATAACAGGGAGGTCGCTAACTTCCTACGACTACTGTGAGAAGTGGGCGTGGCTACGCAATGACGTGTTACCAATCAGAGCCCTCGTTAGTGTTATACGTCGGGTTTGTCCAAAAGTGGCTTCTTTTGAGGAGACCCCCATTGCGCATGTCTGTTTTTGCGACGCCAAGATGGCGGCGTATGAGTTCCCCCCCCGAAAGACTACAACAACCATCATGCATTGCCACGAAAGTTTCGGGGCGGGGTAGAGTGAGGGAGGGACGCCCGACAGGCATTGTGGGGGATGTAGTTTTTCCCCGATGCTGAGGAAATAGAGAGGATTGTTGTTCTGGGCCGAAGAAGTGGAAGGATCTGGGCCTTGTGTGAAGAAGAAGAAGGAGGCTGAGGCGATGGATGTCACCCAGCCCAAACAGGAGCACCTCCTGGCCTTGAAAGGTAGGCCTCCACCTCAGAGAGAGGCCTTCTCTCAGGAATAAATAACCCAGTTTCTGAGAGGGCTTTAGCTGCCCTGGCTCAGGGCTAGGGAATCATGGGAATTGTAGTTTATTGTGGCACTACAGTTCTGACAGAGAAGGCTCAATGTCTCACAAAAACTACAGGTTCCCAGGATTCCCTAGCACTGAGCCAGGGCAGTTAAAAAGCACTCTCAGAAACTGGGTTATTTTGGACCTTGGAACTACTACCAGGGCTTAGTGCTGTGGAATCCTGGGAAGGGTGGCACCAGAGTTGTAAGAGACCGCGAGGGCCAAGGTGGCCAGATGTCATAACTGCCAAAGAGGACAAGGCACTGCAGAAAGGGAAAAGGAGGACATGGCCAGTATAAATGTAAATATTGGTTCCTTTCACAGAATCAGAGCCATAGAGTTGGAAGAACCCACAAGGCACAGGGTGACCAATATAATAAATATTGATATAATAATAACATTATTTATTTATACCTCTCCTTTTCCCGAAGGAATCAAGGCGGGTTGATATCGATATAAAGAAGGGAAAGGTGCCGCCCAAATATAGGACATGACCAAAATAAATGCTGAAAATACACTACGTAAATATCAATTCACACTCATATAAATATCAGGACGTGGCCAAATAAAACCCAAACAATAATATCAATTCACACTCATAAATATCACTTGCTTTCATAGAACCATAGAGTTCGAAGAGATCGCAAGGAGAGGGTGAACAGATGGTCCTCACCGCCAAAGAGGACGGGGTAAAATGTAGGACGTTCAAGAAATATGTGGCGACGCAACCAGATAAAAAGCGAAAACACACTCATAAAAATTTAAACTCACACTCATATAAATATCAGGGCGTGACCAAATAAAACCTAAACAACACTTACATAAATATCAATTCACACTCATAAATATCAGTTGCTTTCACAGAGGTAGCATAAACTTTCGTAGCATCTGGGGAAGCAGACCATACGAAAGCTTACGCTCCAATTTCTTCAGCACAGTTAGTCTCAAAGGTGCTACAAGATCCCTTTGCGTACTGTTACTCCAGATATGTTGGCCTGAATGTAATTTGTGTTTAAAGCATGTTGCTTTAGACCAAGGCATTGGGTTGAATTATGTTAGGAGCTGTTTTAGGGGGTTGTTTCCTGGTGTCAAATTTGTATAATTGGGATATCTCAGTTTATTTTGCGGGGCAGAGGTGAGCAAATTTAGTTTCTTATTGGTTTTTGGTTGGCATTTTTCTGTTAAGTAAGGAAGTAAGAAGTGGAACCAACTTCGTTGTCTTTTGTGCAAGTCTTTGAGGAGCTATAGTTAACAAATGTAGAGTATGTATTATTTTCTGTTGAACAGTTTCAACTTGTGTTTCTATATCTCTCTGAAACTGAAGCATTCATTCAAAAACATAACTAAGAAATTATGAGTGGAATACTGTGTCTTTTACATAAGCTTTTCTATAAGAGGAAACTGCTTTTATGCTGTGAAATCTATTTGAAATGTAAAAATGAGCAGCTGTTCTTGTATTTGCACAGGTGTGAACTGAGATAGTTTTCAGATACTTTCTGATGCTTGTAACCAGCAAATGCTTCATGAATACATTTAATGTGTACAGTAGAGTGGCTCCTGAACATTTTGAAATAAGAAATCCCTGACTTCATTTCCACTATAATGTCCTGAAAAAAGGTCATCCTGTTGTAATAAAAGCCCTCTTGACGCTTAATGTCTCTACTTCCTAAAGAAGGATTTCTTTAATCTGTACAATGTAATCTATATCCTTTCCTAACAACCCCACTTCCAGATATTGCAGGGAAAAGAGCTCCTCTCCACAAATTCAGTGCAGCTAGTTTCTTCCTGGTAGGTGAACAAGTGTGGTACAGTGGTTTGAGCGTTGGGACTACAACTCTGGAAACTGGGGCTTGAATCCCTGCTCTGCCATGGAAATCAACTGGGTGACCTTGCGCAAGTCACATTTTCTCCATCTCTGGAAGGCAAATGCAAAGCCCCTCTGACAAATCTGGCCTAGGAAACCCTTTGGGGTTGCCATTATCATAGAATCATAGAATCACAGATTTGGAAGAGACCACAAGGGCCATCCAGTCCAACCCCCTGCCATGCAGGAACTCCCAATTAAAGCATACCTGACAGATGGCCATCCAGTCTCTGTTTAAAGACCTCCAAGGAAGGAGACTCAACTACACTCCAAGGGAGTGTGTTCCACTGTCGAACAGCCCTTACTGTCAGGAAGTTCCAACTTGAAGGCACCCAACAAACACAAAAACAAAGGGCCCAAATAATAATAATAATAATAATAAATAATTTTATTTGTATACTGCCCTTCCTGCGATCAGGGCGGTGCACAGCATAAAAACAAATCCCCTAAAGGCACCAGCTCCATTTGATCTTGGAAGCTAAGCTAAGCAGGGTCAGCCCCAGTTAGTTACCCGGATGTGCAACTGCCAAGTGATGAAACCACCTCTGAGCATTCCTTGCCTTAGAAAATAGTGTGACATTCATGGGGTCGCCATAGTCAACAGGTGACTTGAAGACACATGCACACATGTGTTCCTCCTCCACAAATACCTTTCCCAAAGCATCTGTTCTGTGTTTTCCTATACCGTGGACATAATGTTTGTTTTGGTACCAGCTCTATTTAGATGGAACCTGTACTCTACTGAAAGGAATTGGGTTGTTAAAAAAATGTGTGTAGTGTAGAATTTGAGAAGCACATGTGAAAATGAATGATGGCGTTGTTAAGCAAGTGCATTTTGCTAGTCAGGACTAAAACCCTCATTATTTCTTCTGTTTCTCACTAATTTTTTATAATCAGAGAAGTGGTAAGAAAAAATATTTAAGGTTATTTTTCTGAGGGGAAAGGAAAGAAGAATATATGAACACGGTGGAGCATCATTTTCTGCAGACAGAATTATTTTAAGCACCTACATAGCAATGTTCATTTCCCCATTAGCAGCAGAAGCACATTTCTATCTGTTGTGTAAGCATAGCATATTATTTTGGAATTAACACTGGCAGATTTGAAGAAGACAATTCTGTACTGACCTGGAAGTAAATTACATTGAGCTGAATGGGGCTTCCTCCTGAGAAAGCATACATATGATTGGAACAAATAATTGTTTAGTGACTGTTCATTATGTTCAGCCTGGGCAACCAAAGGTGCGTTATTAAACTAAAGTGTAAAGATATCAGGATTGAAAAATATATTTTCTGTGCCAGGGACAATTTTTTGTTTTTCACAAAATGTTTTTCTTGACTGCTGGAGGGCCAAGGAGGCCTTCTGTAGCAAAAAGGATAAAGAAATGACACCTAGGGGCAACAAAAATGGCCTATAGGGGCCATATAGAGGCTACACTGTGCCAACCTTTTTTAAAAAAAAATACCACGCCAAGTTGTACATATGTGTCCAGAGTAATAAAGGGATTTGCAATATGTAATGGGAACTAATATTGTACTTTTTCAGTTTTTCCAAAAATGTCAATATTTTCTGAAAATTTTACATCTTTCATCCTAATTTTACATCTTTCATCCTAATTGTGTCCTCTGCAGCTGCTATTTCTATTGCAGCAAAGATAATTCAATAAATGGGCAGTATTTAAAATAACGTTTAGTCCAGCTGTCATAAAAGTGTTTGAACAGACACTAACCTGCTTTCCAACAGGAGAACCTCACATCTTTACATTTGTACTCTGGTTTGTGTTAGACTTAGTAGCAAAGCCAGATATCTGTTAAAATAAAAAAAGGAGCAACATTGACAGTACACTAGTCGGGGGTATTTTTCTAACAGCATATATTTTGGGCATACTGTACTTCTTATATTTGTCCTTATTAAGCAAAAGCTGGGTCTGTAATGGTAAATCTGATGGTAAAGCTGCTAGTATGTCTTATTACTTGCACTGCTTCTGCTCTAGGTCCTGTTTTCTTCTGATCTAACCAAGCACACAGCATAAGATTCTTTTAAGCGATAACGTCATATTAGTGGTGAATCTCCAAGACCCATTTACAGTTGGAACATGTGGATTCTTGCTACCCAAGCATGGATGTGGTTCTGCACTATCGAACATGGCAAAAGGACTCTGCACTACTGCAAAAAATTGCAGAAGAGGCACTGAAAGAATTTCCTGTTCGGCAGCTGCCAAGCTTCATACCCTGGTTTCCGAATGATCTGAGCAAACTCCCTCTCAAGCCTAAAAAAGAACCTCCAGTTATCTCAGTTGAAGAGGCAGAACAATTGAAACAACAACATTCAACCCCAGAAACTCCCTATGGCTCCCCATGTTATGATTGTACAGAAGGACTTAAGGAGTTTCATCCTGATATAAAAGCTGGACAGTGTTTACAAACTGAACATCGAAAAATTGAATTGAGTAGTTTGGGAAAGCAATTGACCACTGGCAAACAGAACTTCAGGAGATCTTGGAGTGCGTCTGCTACAAATTCGAAGCTTAAAGACCAGATTCTTCCTTTGTCTAGAGAGCTGCAAAGCACTTTAGAAAAATTAAAGCTTCATGTATTCTATAGAGCACAGTGGATAATTGAACCATCAACTTTAAGTAACCAGACACTGGAAGACATTTGGACAAAGCTTAACAAGATGATCAGACACAATGAACTGCCATCTTGTAATTCTAAATTCCAGAGATCTAAGGGACAGATTTTGATTTTCTGTGACATACTCTACTGTGAATACATTGCCAATACCCTTAAAGAAAAATTAAATCTAAGAGGAAAAATGAATTTGTTTGTTCACAAATATGGAATCATACATAGCTTGTAAATATGCTCAACAATATGTTTTCTGTGAAATACTGTTTTAAGTACACATTTATGAAAAGCCAGTTCTTAAAATCATTAATGAAGAACACTTAATTAATTAGTTGTAAACATTCTCATTCTGTGTTACCAGAAATAATCCAGTGGCTATGTCTATACTGCAGAAATAATCCATTTTGACATCCCTTTAATTGCCATGGCTCAGTGCTATGGAATTCTGGGAACTGTAGCTTGTTGTGGCAGCAGAGCTCTCTGAAAGAGAAGGCTAAATGTCCCACAAAACAAAAATTCCCAGAATTCCATTGTGATGCACCATAGCAGTTAAAGTTGTATCAAACTGGATTATTCCTACAGTGCGGATGCAGCCACTGTTGTTTTATTGCCATTAGGAAAATCTCTTGGAACATTCTTTGCTCACATGAAGAGAATTATCTATTATCCGACAGTTCCTGTTAGCTAAGCCATAGTATCTAATGAGAGGAATTTTTTAAATGTATGAATTCAGTGAAAATTGGAGACATTTTCTCAAATAAACTTATCTCTACAAGACTGACTTGTGCTTTATTGTCTGCTTAAGAAAATGTCCTTTATAAAAATAATACTATCATATAATAAAACATATCCAAAGTAGCTGTGTTGGCCTTACATCAAAATACAACAATATCCAAAATCCACAAAACAGCAATATCTTTATTGGGCCAATAAAAAATGCACAAAGTATGTCATGCAAGCTTTTGAAGCTCCACTGGCTTCTTGATCAGGCAAAGGTGTTAAAAACCATACAGGAAAAGAAAAACAATGAAGATGTTTGAAGTCACAGGCCTCCATTTTGTCAAGTACATTTTGTTGTTGTCAGTTAAGATGGTCTGGGGGGGATATCCATATAGGCAGGGGCCATTCCTTTTGTTGGCCGTGAGGGTTCTAAGAAACAATCATAGAATCCAGGCAATAAAATTTAAACTACATTAGCAACAGAAAAAGTAAATTCCCTTGATCTACACTGTTGCATCTGGAAAAACCTTTAGCAGCTGTATAGGTTAAATCTGACAAGTGCAGTCCCAATTTTAAAAAATTGCTGCAGGCAGAAACCTCAAAGAGCTAAATCTCTGTTCCATGGCTCCAGCTTCTTTAGGATTCCCCTCTTGCAGGTAAAATGTGGTATCCTCAAATATTTAAGAAAAATTGACATTTTGCTTCTGAGGCATTCCCATTTACGTTTACAATTATTTCTCTAAAATTGCTGAATAATAAGGCAAGACTATATGTGCTAGAAAAATCATTTCTATACTTTGGTTACATGAGGTCCAACAGGCCAATACTTTTTCATTTCCCATTTAGTTATTTGCTGTACATTTGATCCTTGCTGTAGTTTGTAACTTGAGTCAGGGCGTGGCAGAATAGGATGATCATGGATGGAGTTTTCTGTCAACCCACCAACTAGTATGGTCCCTAAAGCTTTTAAATTTCTTCAAGACAGGAGTGGTTAGGGTATGACCCATGAGTTATTGATGGTGAGAATTCCCTCTGATTCTAACAAAAATAGCCAATTGGGAGGAACTCTGGGAATTTTAGTCAAACTATATCTAGACTATATCCCCAGCTAGTGGTTTAGAAGAAATTCATCATTTGAACATGGCTATTTAGAACCAAATTCAATCGCAGGCAGTGGAATAGATTGTTTTTGTTAACTGCTGTCAAACCAACTTCGACTTATGGCAATCCTGTGAACAAGAGACCTCCAAGTCAATTTGTCATCAGCTGTCCTGCAGACTCCTGGGCCATGGCTTCTTTGATTGAGTCTGTCCATTCTGGGTGTGGTCTTTCTGTTTTCCTACTGCCTTCTGCTTTGCTGAGCATTGTCTTTATCCAAGACATTAAGTTTTAAGATCAGGCTGGTAAAGTGTAAGATTTACATTGGTGCCAATACCATTTTGACATATTTAGAGTTGTGTCTGTAATGCAGTGGCTTGGTGGTTAAGATGCCAGTTCTGATGATCGGAAGATCAGAAGGTAGGCAGTTCGAGGCCTACATGATGGGGTAAGCTCCTGTTGCTAGTCCCAGCTTCTGCCAATGTAGCATTTTGAAAGCATACAAATGCAAATAGATACTGAAGATAGGTACCACTTCTTAGTGGAAAGATAACAGCGTTCGGTGCAGTCATGCTGGGCGCATGACCACCAGAGCAGTTGTCGGACAACGCTGGCTCTTTGGCTTAGAAACAGAGATGAGCACTGCCCCCTACAGTCGGTTACAACTAGACATTCATGTCAAGGGACTTCCTTTACCTGTAATAAAACCTTTTAACATGAAAATTACTTCTCATCTGTGATGTAATTACTCATTAGCATGTGATGCAAGCTCTCATTAGCATGCACCACCCCCTAGATTAACCCTTTGTAGTCTGAGAAAGCTCCCAAGTGACTGGTGGGTCCCAGTCACTACACCTTGAAAATTTCAAACTTGGGAAAAGCTAAAAAAACAAATGTTAATGGCACCTGTATCTCTCAAGGCCTTTCTATAGAAATTTAGAAAGAATCAGAATTTTTGGGTCAGTTTTTGGTACACAAGCCTGAATATTTAGCTGGATCAGCTCCCTTCAGTGGAATTAAATTGTTTTTATGAATGTTAATATAAAGAGGGTTTAAACTATCCCATCAAATTGCACTTGCACTATTTGGTCTATCATAGCCAAAGTGTGGAATAGTGATTATAAGAGCCAGCATGGTTTCTGTGTTGGACTGTGACTCTGGAAACCAGGGTTCGAATCACTGCTTAGCCTTGGAAACCTACTAGGTGACCTTGAGGAAGTCACATTCTCTCAGCCTCAGAGGAAGGCAACAGCAAATATCTTAGTAAATTTAGGGCCATCATAAATCAGAAACAATTTGAAGGCACAACAAGAACAAACCACAGTTTAAAAGGCTTTGTCCACTTTCTTGATCGTTTGGCATTTGGAAGATGTTGTTAGGGAATATTTGGATAGGAAAATAATTGAAGTTTTGGCAGGCCCACCAGTTTTGGCTGTCCAGCCTCAGTGTATGCATATTTGAATTGGCAGTAATAATCAGTAGGGTTCCAGTGCATATACATGCTCTCAAAAATATGACAAGACTGGAATTATAGTGGTTATAAATGTTATTCACTCAATCCAACATTAGTTCTACTTAAAATGGGCCCGTTGACATTAATGAATTTTGTTAATTACATCTAAAATCTGCCTTATTTCAATGGGTTTACTTTGGGTATGATTAATGTTGGATTAACATTAGCTCCATATTTATTAGCATTCTGAATTATCAAACTTTAAGCTTCAACATTACAGTGTTGGTTTCAGAAAGTGCATAATTTATCTTTGAACACATCCCTGCACGAATAAACATGTGCTGTATTTTTGCTGATTGAACATTCATCACAATTTCTTATCTGTTTTCTTATGCTCAGTTCAAGTATGTACAAACACTTCAGTATAAGCAGAAGCCAATTAAATGATTGCTTTTTATATTTTGATTTGGCAGTTGATTGTTGTAGTTACCAGAATTGTAGTTGTAGTTACCAAGCTTTTGAAATAATCAGTATTAAAAGAATGTTGAAATATATTTTGGCACTTTACATTGTGAAAATCAAAACTCTTTTTAAAAAAAATCAAATTCCTCTCATAGTGTCAGCTGTTCAAGGACGATCAGATTGTAAACCACTTAGAGAGTGCTGAGTTCATTGATAAGTGGCATAGAAATATAAATGCTATTGCTATCCCAACAATGGCAATATTTGTATGACTTCCTGATTCTTATCAGTAAAAACTTGGCACCAACTCTTTCCCACAACCTAGTTCACCTATGGAATCAGAGGAATGTTACAATTTCAAATTACTGTACACATGTCTCATCTTCATCACCATTATTTCATAATAAACAACGTATAATGTACTCCCTAGAAGCCAAGATGACAAAACGCAGGTTGTCATACTTTGGACACATCGTGAGAAGGCATGATTCATTGGAAAAAAACAGTAATGCTAGAAAAGGTAGAGGGAAGTAGAAAGAGTAAGGCTCCGCGCAAGATGGATGGACTCTATTAAAGAGATCACAAATATGAGTTTGCAGGAGTTGAGTAGAGCAGTGGACGACAGGAAGCATTGGAGATGTCTCATCAGCAGAGTTGCCATGGGTCGAGATTGACTTGAGGTCAGTTAACAACAGCAAAATGTACTGATGCGTATACAGTACATACTTGACTATAAGCCAAGAAATTTAAGACTAAAAATTACCCTTTAAAACGTGGGTCAACTTATCCATGGGTCAATACTAGAATAGGAGTTGAGGCTGGCCTGCCCATCTTAGGAGAAAAGAGGAAACTGAGGCTGCCAAAAATGCCTTAGAGCCCGCCTCTGTGTTCCTCAAGCTAGGAGGAGTTTCAGGTTTGCTTTTCAACAATCTGCTCATTTAAATCCCTTCCCTTCCATCATGGGATTCCTGGAGGTCCCTGAGAAGCCATCCAGTGTAATTGCCCCATATTGGGCCACCAGAGGAGGGGGGCTGAGGTTGCTGATCATCCAAAAGTAACCCCCCAAAGTCTCCTGGCTTGAGGTGTGCTCTGCCCATGGAAAATGGTGCTATTTCAAAATGTTTCCCAGGTCTCCTGATTCGTATATATTCTGCTTGAATCTTGTTTGTAATTTTTCTCTGTTTTTGTATCTGATAGTCAGAACCACAGCTTAGAATAGTTATCTTTTGCACTACAGTTTCTAGAGTTGCCCTACCAACATAGCCACTGTAGGTAAAACCCAAAGGACTCAGATGATACAGCCTCCACTCTGTATTTAAGGATTCTTATAGTCCATTAACATGACTTTTCCGAGATCTGGTCAGAATTACCGTGTTGTCTTATAGAGATCCCGAGTTCAATCAAATGCAAAAGCTCCCATTTTACTTGTTAACTTTTCTTCTCTGTAGCAGGGAGAAAAAGTGTCTATGTGTTCTAGGTGTCTTCCATATTTTGTCCTGAGTATAATTCCAAAGGCAAAGAAATGTTTGAATAGGCTTTGTGATTTATGAAGTCAAATGTGTTGAACTCCTTATGATGCTCTGATGATGTTTAATGTGCTTTCTAAATTCACAGTAATGAGGTTGACCAAGCCTACTTTATTCACCAATATCCCTGTGACTTGTGAAGAGAGAGATTTGCCAGGTAAATTATGTTTTGATGTTAGTATTTAGAAGCTGTAATCCTTTTGCAGTCTAGAGACATGTGTTTTTTTTAAACCAAGTCAATATTTGAAAATGAGTCTGACCTTGAACAGAGGTGTAGTGAATGTTACTGAAGAACACAAGTAATTATAACTGGTAGTTTATCAGCTTGTTTTTAAATTATAACTGCAAAACTATTTTATAAAGCAGTCTACTTGTCTACTCTCCAGCCAGACAAGTTCACAGAGGGGCTTGCACAAATTAATAAAGAGTGTTTGCCCTTGAGCTTGCAATGTAAAAAGACACAGCACAGACCGATGGATGGAACGATATTTTTTTAATGTCATCTTGTTCTAATAGTGGCAAGTTGTGATAGAAATTATGTGCTCAATTTTCAGTAATATCTTCTTTCAGGCATCCAGTAAATAGCCTATTGTCTCACCTTCCTGAAAAGCATCTAGAGGTTGTTCATATTTTGGAGTGGGTTTTAGTTGGAATCTTCGAGCAACTCGCTCTTACTACTGTTGGTAAAATTCAGATTATACAATCACCACCCCGATCTGATAATCCTGCTGCTCTTCTCCTAGGGTGCTTAATTCTAATGGCCTCTGTGATTTGGGAGAAAGGGCCAGCCTAGTTGTAAAAGCACCAGTAAGCAGATGGTCTGTGTTCACCTACATTCTGTGGAAAGAATGGCAATTAACCATTTACTGGCTTTGGTATCTTAAATACATTTTAAGTCTACATAATTTACAATTGTAGCAGCAAATCTGATTTTCATAGACCCTGAGAGAAATTTGAACGCAATTTTTGTATTTTTATTAGGCTACATTTAATATTTCATTTTTAAAAAAGCACTTTTTGCTAAAGAAGACCATGTACACATGCAAATACTGCTAAAACCTAAAACTTAGTTAAGTATCTAATCTAGCTGGCATTGCTTTAAAATCTTGAATCAAGTGAACTATGGTTGACTTGACAAAATTTTTCTGTTACTACAGGAGATTTGTTTAACCAGTTAATGAAAGATGATCCTTCCACAGTAAAAGGAGCAGAAACATTAATGCTTGGAGAAATGTTGACTTTGCCTCAGAATTTTGGGTAAGAATTCTATAGAGATGTGTAGCTCTATAGAGAAACATAACTGTGCAACATAACTGGAACTTTTGAAGTTCCAAATTATTTCAGTGGAACATGATTCCAATAAATATGATTCCAATAAATATCATCATCCTGTTTTGGGTTTTAATGTGTTTGTTTTGCTTGTGATAAACTTAGTTTTTTTCCTCTTGATTTGTATCAGTTTTTTGTTTTCCATTGAGTCTTGGGATGGATTTGGGTGGCTAAACTGAATCATACAAAAGTTCATCTTTTCCCATAGTGAAAAGCCAGTCTCTGGGAAGCCCAGAGTCAGGCTTGTAGTCAGAGACATCCTGTCTCAAAACCTGTAAGTAGCACACAGCGATCATAACTCTAGCCAATGTTGGCATCATCATGCATTTGTGTAATCCCCTTTTTAAAAACGTACACAGTACTGTCACATACATAAAGAGATCCTGAGCTTCCCTGCTTTTGTTAATTCACTAGTTTATTTTCTTTTGGTATATGCTTGTTCAGCCCTCTGCTATGGCTAGAAGCTCTGTTTATTACTGCAACCACAAGTTAATTCTCAGTTCTGTCCGCAGTATAACTTACTGTATATACTCATATATAAGTCTCGAAGTTTTAGTCAAAAAAATTGACCTAAAAAATCTGAGTTGACTTATCCATAGGTCAATGTAAGTATTGTACTTTAACTCTTATTTCAAAAAGAACCATTACCTGGCAAAAAACAAGAGTATAAACTCTCCTGGAAACACTAGCTCCCCTCTACTCTCTCATCCCTCCACCCTTTAGTGCAGTGGTTCCCAGGCTGTGCTCCTCCATTTGTTTTGGACTTCAACTCCCAAAAGCCCTAGCCAGCTTGGAATTCTGGGAGCTGAAGTCTAAAACATCTGTAGACCAAAGTCTGGGAACCACTGCACTAATTAGGTTCTTTGGCATGGCATTCATAGTTTTTTGTGGGGCTTTCGGGCTGTGTGTCATGGAGAGAGGTGACCAGTGGGGTCCCACAGGGTTCTGTACTTGGCCCAGGGCTATTCAATATCTTTATTAATGACTTGGATGACAGAATTGGGGGCATACTTATCAAATTTGCAGATGACACTAAACTAGGAGGAGTAGCCAATACTCCAGAAGACAGGGTTAAAATTCAAAATGACCTGAATAGACTAGAAAGCTGGGCCAGTGCTAACAAAATGAAATTCAATGCGGAGAAATGTAAGGTACTGCACTTAGGGCGGAAAAATGAAATGCACAGATATAGGATGGGGGAAATCTGGCTGAATGAAACTATGTGTGAAAGGGATCTAGGAGTCCAAGTAGACCATAAGTTGAACATGAGTCAACAGTGCGATGCAGCAGCTAAAAAAGCCAATGCTATTTTAGGCTGCATCAATAGAAGTATAGCGTCTAGATCAAGGGAAGTAATAGTGCCGCTCTATTCTGCTTTGGTCAGGCCTCACCTGGAATATTGTGTCCAGTTCTGGGCACCAGAATTCAAAAAAGATGTGGAGAAACTGGAGCGGGTCCAAAGGAGGGCAACTAAAATGGTGAAGGGTCTAGAAACCATGCCCTATGAGGAACGACTTAGGGAGCTGGGGATGTTTAGCCTGGAGAAGAGAAGGCTAAGAGGTGATATGATAGCCCTGTTCAAATATTTGAAGGGACGTCATATTGAGGAGGGAGCAAGCTTGTTTTCTGCTGCTGCAGAGACTAGAATGCGGAACAATGGATGCAAACTGCAGGAAAAAAGATTCCACCTCAACATTAGGAGGAACTTCCTGACAGTAAGGGCTGTTCAACAGTGGAACACACTCCCTCGGAATGTAGTGGAGTCTCCTTCCTTGGAGGTCTTAAAGCAGAGGCTGGATGGCCATTTGTCGGGGATGCTTTGATTTGGAGTTCCTGCATGGCAGAGGGGTTGGACTGGATGGCCCTTGTGGTCTCTTCCAACTCTATGATTCTATGATTCTAATCCCTTAATTCTTTATTGCTTAGAGATTCATGCCATGAGGGTTCAAGATTTAGGGGTTGGAAATATAGATATAGTGAGGGGATGATGGTTTATAAAATCAAGTAATGAGAAGACATATTATTGTGGGCCTGAAAGTAGAGAGGGAGAATCATGTCTGGGGAAGGTAGCCCATTAGCAAGGCTTGTTTGCGAGGAATGTAAGGGAGTAGCCAGGCTTGTATTTCAAAAGAGGCTTGGGTGGAAGGAGTAGTAGTAATCCATATAAGGCCATGAGTGTATGTTGTAATATATGAATAGTGGGGTCTGGGGGTTAGGTTTAATGCTGATCTATGCCTAATGTTATATTCAGGAATGAATATATAGTTATGATTATGTCTTATACAGTTTTACTAAACATACGAAAGCACAGTTCTAAGTGAGATGGGCTATGGTACATCAAGGTCACAGGTGCCTGGCTAGTGATAAGGAGGATGGGAACTCAGTTGCTTTCCAGAGTCTCTGCCAGGTTCACTGGACCAGAAGACACTGGCATTACATCATGGACATTGCCCGTGTGCAGGAAGAGGGATCCAATCCTGGATCATATTGACTCTGCGGGGGGGGGGGGAGGGATGTTGGGGAAGTCCTATAAAAGTATTGTACATGTTGTTCTTCTTCAGTCTGGTCAATGGAAGTCTGCTTTTCATCTCATATTCCTTCTTTTCAATTAAAGCCCTTACTTTCTGAAAGTGCTGCTTGCCTTGATTTTGGAGTTCATATGCTGGTGAAGTCTGACACTATGTGGCCATGTTCTAGAAGAGTGCCTTTCTGACGTTTCGCCAGCATCTGTGGCTGGCATCTTCAGAGAATTCATTCTCTGAAGATGCCAGCCACAGATGCTGGTGAAATGTCAGAAAGGCACTCTTCTAGAACATGGCCACATAGCCCGAAAGCCCCACTAAAAACTATGGATGCCAGCCATGAAAGCCTTCAGCTTCTTTGGCATTGTTTTTCTTTGCTTCGTCCTTTAGAACCTTTGTTCTTGTCCCTAAATTGTACCCTTCACTTTTCCATGGGCCATATCAAAATCCATAACTTTGACTCCCAAACCTGCTCCCCCCCCCCCCAAAAAAAAACCTGCTCTTGACTTATACATTATAATCGAGTATATACAGTATATTAGGAAACTGACCTATGTTTAATGTTGGGAGTCCCCTTGAGTCCAGTTGGCTATACATTAAATCAAATAAATAAATAATTGGCTATTTCAGGGCACTGTAGCAGAAATGTATGCTATCATTTTAAGTGGACAATAGAAAATTTCAGATAGATATGTATAATTAAAATCTGTAATTTTAATAATACACTTTCTCTCTTTTCCAACCCATTCAACAGAAATATATTTTTAGGAGAGACATTTTCCAGCTACATTAGTGTACACAATGACAGTCACCAAGTGGTAAAAGACATTTTGGTAAAGGTATGTTTGATTTTATATAGTAGATTAAAGTGTACTTAAGATTACTTGTCATTTTTTCTGTCTACAAATATTTCTCAGCTAACCAGATCCATTGCAGCTTTAAATGATAAAACTAATACATGGGAAGCAGTAAAGGCACACTTTATTGGTTTGCTGGACAAAAGCTGAAAGCAACCTCATTTGGCATTTCAGTTACTTTTTAAAAGCATATTCCATTGGGAAGTTCTAGCGTTGATGCATAATTGTACAAGAGAACTAAACGTTTCAGCAATGCTTGTCCAGCAGATCTTCTCACTAGATTGTGCCAAAGTTCTTAATGGATACATTAGAAAAGATGGTACATAACTTCAGAAAGGAACAATATTAATAATTAAATTCAGTTCCAACCTGGATTTTGTAGTGGTAATTGCAACTGGCATCTGTTTTGGATATGCCTGTTGAATCTACTATAGGCAATTCTGAATGGCTAGTTTCTGGAGTTGAGTGTATGTTAACTTGATTTCATAAGAATTGGAGTGGGGAGATACTGTGCCCCAACCAGTGAAGTACTGAATGAGGAAAACACAAGTTTCATATAATAAGTTAGTTATGTTACTAGACAGTGGCCTTGATCTAGTCACTCTCTATTTATTTTATCTGTACAGTATGATGATGGAACCTATCTTAAAATTTATCTATAAATCTTAGTGACTATAGATTGGTTTCATGGTGGGGTTTGACTGCGATTTTTATAGGTTTTTATGCCAAGCTCTTGTTAATGAATACATCCTGCCCTAAGTCCCATGGATAAAGGGTAGGTTAAAAATATTTTTAAAAATCTTATCAGGCATGGCTGCAACACCAGTTCTTTCAACAGATATTTTTTTAAAAATCCAGCCACTCGTTTACTGAGTAATTTGTTCTGTTTCTATTCTTAATTCCAAGGCTGATCTACAGACAAGTTCACAACGTTTAAATCTTTCGGCCTCTAGTGCTGCGGTGGCAGAACTCAAACAAGACTGTTGCATCGATGATGTAATTCACCATGAAGTAAAGGAAATAGGCACACATATGTGAGCCACTTAATATTTTATTCCAATCCACTTAATACTTCATTTAGTCAACCCATTTTGTGTACATTTTACCAATTGTATTCAGAATTCCCCTTCCTGTCACTTGAAAACCAATGCAAGACTGAAAAATAGTTAAAACCCATTTGATAATTTCTGTCTTTCAGCTTAGTGTGTGCAGTAAGTTATACCACTCAAGCTCGTGAGAAGATGTACTTCAGAAAGTTCTTCAAATTCCAGGTATTGAAATAACAGGACTAGTAATATGGGTAGTATTTGAAATATCTCCCTTAGTCTATTCCCCTGTCTAATGCTTGTAACTTTGCCTGCAGGAAAATGAGTAGTTTGCAAAAATCCCCATCCCCAACTTTATCCTGTCCTAAGTCCCATGGATAAAGGGTAGGTTAGGTTGTTCAGTCCCAACCTTGAACAAAGAGATCCTTCCATTCATGAATGCCTAGTTAGGATCCAAGACAGTGATTTGTTCTTTCTTATACTTCTTCTCGGTGCTGCCTTGAAATGAATAAATGGCCTTAACATAAAAACATCTTAAACACTCCAGTTTGACTCATTTTTGAGTGATCTTTTTTGTTAGGTTTTCCTTCAAAGTAATGGTGAGATAAAATACAAGAAAGAATATATAATGCTAAGGAAATATCTTGGCTTGGAGCCTAACTACGCATTCATGAATGCAAGAAGCCTTTCAGTTCATAGATGCAGCTGAGTTCTAGCACAGAATTCTGCTGGTAGAGGATGACTTTTTTTTACTCACTCTTCCCACTACAGCCTCCTTCCCACAGATACAGATCATCCTCTCCATCTGGCCAGATTTGCAAAGGCACAAGAAACTACAAGGGGAAGCAAGAATTAGTGAAAGTCATCACCCACTTCTCTTTCTGGGGTAGAACTCAGGATATGCTCTTGCTGTCAATACTAAATTCAGAATACTGGAGATTGTATGCAACATTGTATTTAATTTTATATAGTTTCATCAAAAATCATTCACTTTACAAGCTCTTTGTGGCTACATTCTGTCCCAGTTGAAGTTTCCAAATCATCTTTAAATACAGGTCTAAATAGAGCACACTATGTAGTACTGCCCTATGTAGTTACTGTAATCATGGTGTATGTAACTGTAGCCTGGTTTGCTTTCCAGATGGGGTTGTAGCTGAAAAGCCAGCCTAAGTTGATACAAGCCATTCCTAGGCCTTGGTGTTATGTGTGCCTCCAGTTATAGCACCAGGTCCCGGGAATTCCCCTAGTTTTTTTATATGGCTTTTCAGAGGGATTGCAATCCTGTCCACAGATTTTAAGCATTTATCCAGGTTTCTAACCAACAGCAATTCCAGCTTTATGAACTTGTTTGCCCGGATCCAAAAGTGATTCTCAATGTTCCTTGGCAGTTTTATCACTTTTTTTGAAATAGAATTGAAAATGAAAGGTAAACCTGGGTGTCTGTTAATGACAGTTTAGTCCACTGTCTGTCTGACTTCACCCAGTAGTTCATACTAAAGACCAATGACCAAAATAAACATTGCAAAGTGAGACTAACTGAAAGAAAGAAATTGGAAGCATAAGCTGTTGTAGACTCAGAGCATGTCTACATAGGTGAAATGATCCAGTTTCCCCCTTTCTTTGCATCACTTTGTCTATGAAGGCTTGATTCAACTGCGGAATTTCTTCATGACGGAAGGACAGTTCCACAGTGAATTCAGGCCATCTCTCCACTTTAAATAAAACTCACCTTTTGCTCCAGATCTTCCCAGAAAATCTGGAGCACTCTGGAGTGACACTGGGTGGTTGTTCACATGTGCATCCCATTGTGCTAACCGCCATTGCAAGTTGTTCCCTCTGAGATTAGAATAAGGTGCCTGGCCATGTGATGGCAACTAGGTGCATCATCAGTCTCAGAGGCAGCGATTTGCACCAGCAGTGCTGGCAGAGACACAGTGGAATGCACCTGTGAACAGCCACCCAGTGTTGCTATGGAGCACCCATGTAACAAGGGGAATTCAAGGCAATTCCAGGACCACAATACTCCGGGCTGCTCCCAGAGAATTCTGGACTGTGTTGTCCCACCCTGATTCAACATCCTCAGATGCATGAAGATTTTTATAAGAAGGTTGTGTATATGAATAGGAAGAGAAATGCAAAACTTGCAGGTATGGTGATGAAGTTACAAGTTGGGGGACAAAGGCAGGAGGAAGGATGTTGCTTAAATCCAAAGTGAACAGTGGGGGGAGTTATTGAATTGCTTAGGCATGAACTGCAGTTATGCTGTAAGCTGAGTTTCTACATGTTGTGTATTTGTTAAACGTATAGGAACCTAGCCAGAAACATAGCACCATATTGGGGTACTCCACTTTGGCAAATGCAGGTTTAACTAGCATTACTGTTAGTGGCCACTATGTAAAATTATTCACAGCTGGGATAATGTAAATGAAGATAATGAACTTTCCTTTAAAGTTCAAATGCCTTTTTAAACTCACCAGATCCTCAAGGCACTGAATAAAAACTAATTACAGCTTTCTTGTCCTCAAGATTCTTGTGCAAATGAAAATATTTTATTCTAAGTTGTTTCTTGGGTGTAATATTTGATACTTCACATGTTTAGGTTCTGTTTAATAGCCTTCTGTGAAGACCTCAGAGCTACATTCTTTTAATTAGAAAACTGCTAGTATAATTGCTTACAGCTGATCTGACACTGGCTGACTTGCTTCTAATACCAGAAGCCAGAAAAAGCAGTTTTGTCTTAGCTTTTTGAGAAGCATATGTTTACATTCCTTGATAAGAACTCATAGAAGTGAAAATTGCTTGCTCAGAAATGCAAAATTGTTTTAAGAAGACTGATGAAATTGACACAGTAGATACTGCTTCTGGTGTAAGAATATGTCTTGTGGGAAAGGCATTTGGATTCTTCCTCATAAAATATTTTTGTGTGTAAACATAATACCGAGGTCTCGCTAACCAAAGAAAGGAAAAAGTGAGTTGAGGAGGATGTAGATTTTCAGTAAATTCTGATGTTTGTATATTTGAACACAAATAGTATTCATTTAGTGTGAAGTAGTACAAACTAATTTTTTAAAAAATACTTAACAGCTAAGAGAGACAAAAGAAAATAGTATTTAGTACTAATGGAAGGGTTTGATAAATCTTGCTTCATTATTTATTCTTTTTTTAAAAAAACAGGTCCTCAAACCACTAGATGTAAAAACTAAATTCTACAATGCAGAGGTAAGTGCAGAACATGTAATTTTTTGCTGATGTTGTACAGTAATACATATTAAGGTTATGAAGAACAAACATTTTATTCCTAAGGCAAAGCATTTTTAAATTTCATTTATTAGATTTTGTTTTTCTATTAACATTTCTTGCCATTTGTTGGCAGTTTGAATGCTGAACTTTTTATCAGCTGTTAGGTTACTAAGTTACTAAGGAGAGGCACTACTTTAAAGCTTGAAGAGCTGTTAAAAATTAGATGCAAAGCCAATATACTTAAATATATTTTCAAAGCAAGTTACCATGACTAATGCACTGTGTTACACGGATCTTATAAAATACTGACAAGGGAATGTTGTTTCTGGCTTTAATTGGGGATGGGTGGGGAAATCTTGACCTTTTTTCTGGTTGAGAATGAGGGGAATAGGTAAGTAAAATGTATGCATTTTGTTCCCTTGTTAATTTGAATCTGTTCATTTGTCACATCATCATTTGGGAAAGGTGTGGCTATATATACTGTATATAGGTACAGTATTTTTTTTAAAAAAAAACTTGCCGCATTATCTGTTGAATTAAGACATCAAATGTATCTGTTCAGCATTTACTCTAAAAGGCTGAGATGTTTTCAGCAGTGAAATAAGGAATGATTACTAATCTAAATCAGTCTGTTCAGATAGGATAGGGACAAGCAAAATGGGTCTAGAGCAGGATTGTTGTTTGATCCAATCAGCTAAGTCACTGCTATGCAGCAGGTATAGGCTTTTCATTGCAGTATCTGCATTCTGGGAAAGCTGTACCTCTTGAATCATAGCCAAAAGCCACTGTCAAAAAACAAAAAGAGCAATACCTTAATTAGGGTACCCCACTATTAAAGAATAAGAGACACATAAAAAAATCGGCTTCCCATGTCTGTAGCACAGTTTGTAATACCTTAAATTTTAAAGCCGGCTAGACTATGTTTAATGGCACTGTGTTGAATAAATAAAATGCAAAGAGCCCCACATACATAGAACGTTGAGATAATGAAGGTAGCAAATTAGGGTTTTTGAACACCAAACTGGTAGGAAAGTTCATTTAGCAAAAATCCTTTTCCAGTGGTGTTTAGCACATTCTTTCAACTTGTGGTTGCAAACTGGCATTAAAGGAATGGACAGGTTTTATCCCCGCAGTTTAGACTTTCTACAATAAGAAAGTTACATGAAAGATTGAATTCTAAAATGAGGGATAATTTATTACCTGTACGGAGTTCCTAGTGCAATTGTTCTGTGAGCATGTACAGATTTACCAATGTTTCCACTGTGTAATAACTGTGTTTCTGTTCAACATAATTGCTTTCCTCATTTATATCATTTGCTGACACAAGTCTTATTTAGAAATAAGATTTCTTATTATTGGTCCTTTTTATTTTTATTGCCAGTTCACATTCCTCTCTTACTAATGCTGTCTTGTTTAGAATATGCAAAAAAAATGCAAAAAATGCATTTTATTTGAAACTTAGTTGTCCTCCTTTTTTCTTTAACATTTAACCCTAATTTCTCTAATGTTTTTCTTTTTTATTTTCCCATTAGAGTGACCTCAGTTCTGTGGTAATTTTATTTATTATTTATAAATATATATGTATGCTTGTCTTCTGTTTGTCTTTCTGCCTGTTACTAACTTTATTTTGAAAACATAATGGAAAAGCAATGTTTATTGTTATCTACACAAATATATTTGATTCTGCTCCTTCCCTTCCTCTTTAAATTAAAAAAAAAACCAACAACAACCAAACCTTGGCAGGGGGAACAAAGCTACTCTTGAACTGTATTAGCTCTCTCTTTGCTATCCACTGTTTAACAATATTTAGTACTTCAGACACCAGTGCCGAACAAATATTTCATTAGAGTACTGTGACAAGCAAAGCAATTCCTTTTCTCTGAAGATCAGAGTCATGATGTTGCCATTCTGTGGGAGTATATGACTCACTTTTGTGAGAATTACTGCTTTCATTATAAAAAGGCAAAACAAAAATAGATTTTAGACCTTACAGTGGCGTACAATTATGTGGATAATTCTTAGAGAAATTTCAAGAATCAGTCATGGGTCTGGGTAACATTTTGAGTGCTTGATAGTAGGGTTCCATGATCCTGCATATATCCTGGTCCTATCGCACAGTTAAACAAGGTGAATGAATTATGCATAATTTTAAAAATGGGAGAAGAAGTCATGAAATTGGAAGTGTTTGATTGGATGTGACAGTGTCCTTCAACATATGGGAAATACCTTTTGCTCATAAAAGACTATTGTTTTGCACCCCAACATATTATAATATCTGTTGCACCTTTAGAAGCTTGAAAATATCTGTATTTATTTTTATCAGATAGAATATACTGCCAAAAGATATAGGTCAAGATCTTGCACATCATTTTACATTAAGTCTGCTAGCCTCTCTAGCTTCTACTTGCAAATCTTTGTATCTAGCCCAGAATGCAAAATTCCTTAATTTACATAACTTACACACTTCACAATATTTTGGTTGTATGAATATGGGAATCTTTTTTTGTTAGATGGGTGGAGTTGGTAGCATGAAATACACTCCAGTTTGCATGTAGATTTGTTTCATGTTGTCATGGCTTGGTTTCTGTTACCTGCTGTCTGGTGAAGACACTGGATGGTAGGAGAGAGCCAAATACTTACTGCATTTTCTTGTGCACGCTTATTAAAACTCTGCTTCTAAACTCTTGAATGCATGTGACAGTGATTCTAATGGTGAAATTCCAGTGTGATTTTTAACTCAAATCTGTGTGTGGCACAATAATCTAGCAAATCTGCTGTGAAGCACTCCAATCTAATCCCGTTATCATCATAAATTACCTTGCTTTTTCATTATGCTGTTTGTTTTTATTTTATTTTCTGACCTTAGCTACTGCTATTTTTTTCCTAATGGTGGTGGTTTACAAATGTACTGATGGGACATTTGGAAAATACAGATGTAAGCAATGGATTTACAGGATATTCCTCCATAACACTACAAAATTTTAAATTCCTGGTGTTGGAAGACATAACAGAAACTTAGGAGTCTTTGATGTTTATAGTAAAATATCCAAATGTTGTCACTGAACTTCTACTTCTGTTTAGAATAACCATGGTTTATCATATCATAATAATTCCAGTTAGTCTTAATTATGGTTAATGGAAACAAGCCACAAACAAAGGTTTGAGGTTGGCTTGTTTCCAGAAGCAGTGATTAAGAGTAATTTAATTCTTTCTGCATGGAGACAATATGACATGCTGCGGTTAATCTAAAACAGAAGTAGAAGTTTCTAAAGCTTCCTTGCAATTGTAGAGGGGAAGATTATGTGAGCCAAAGGCTCATTGTACATTGTTCTCATAACAATGAACTGTGGCTTAGTATTGATGTCAGAACTGGTCTTGCATCTTCTCTTCTGAAAGTCCTCTGCATATAAAATCTGACAGGCTGAATTTTATTTTAGTTTATTATTGCTATTCAACAAGCAGATCCAAATTAACTTTTTAAAAAGTTGTTTTCTGCGAAAAGTAGACAGAGAGGCTATCATTTTTTCAGAAGTAGCATCATGTTTGCTGGTGGACCTTTCCTTTCCTTAGGAACTCTTCATGCTTCTTAGAAGATGTGATGTGAGAGTTTTCCCCTTTATCCATACCATGCTGGCATCTCTTTGATCATAAGTAGGTTTTGATTCCAGCTTTGAATTGCTGGATACTTTGTTCTGCTTTATAGGGCTAAGATCTGGTAAAACATTAGAATAAAAAAAAAATCACATGGTGATGTCCCTAATTAAGGGGCATCATGCAGTTTACACTTCCAGTTATGCATTCTGCATAGCCAGAACCCTTTGCACTCTGTTGTCCAAATCATGAGATAATGTGATTTTTAAAAGTACTGATGACCATCACTTGATAATATCTAGACATCAAAAGGCTCAAGCAAGAGTCATTTTCATCACTTCTTTTTAGGTAAAGCATGCTACTCATGAATATTCCTGCCCATTCTCCTTAACACTGTATTTTGTTCTTGGTACAATGTTAATTCTCCAGAGTATGCGATTAAGAGGGAAACAGCCCTGAAGAGGCAGTCTCTTCCAAAGACAGAGTGGGACCATGGCAAACATGCCACGGCCCCAAACCATTTTGAAGCCGGCCAAAAAAAGGAGTGGCAAAGACCTGCTTTTTTTTCAACTGGCAAAAAACCAGGTTTTCCTGCTCCACCATGAGTTGAAGCTGGTTGCAACCCATTCCGGTGGCGTGCAGCATATAAATGCCATACTGCTGGAGTGTCTTGAAACTGCTCATGTCTGCCTGGCTCTCAGGCGGCTTCAGGGCTTCATCAGAGCATGTGGCATGTAAACACCGTGCTCTGATTATGCCCTGAAGGCAGCTTTTATGGGCCATCTGTTCCAGCAAAAAGAAATATAGGGGCAAAAACACAAACGTATTGCCAAGAAACGTCTGTATTCTCTCAGTGAAGGGGATGGCTATTTTTGGGCTGCAGTCCTGTAGGCTCAGTGAGATTTGCTTTTGTGTAGACATATGAAGGATTCCTTTGTGCAGTGTGGCCAGAGGCCCAGGCTATTGTTCAATCTTTTCTTCTAACAATTGAAATTTCCATTATTCACTCTTTAACATGTAGAACCAACTTTCTGAAAGGTTAGCTCATTCCTACTTTAGAGCTTACTTGCACTTAATTCTTGAACTCATTCCTGAATGTTCATTGCTAGATGTCTCGGAACCAGTTAAAGTATTGTTGAGGACATGGGAGAATTAAACTCCACACATAATACCTTTTGAAGGAGAAAATAGATAAATTATTTTGAAAAAAACACGCCGATGTAGCATGTAGGTAATACTGACCAGTGTTCATAGCATGCATCTGAGCCCCTGTGACAGTTGACATATGTGGTGTTTTCAAAACAAAACAAACCCCCTCCCTGTTAATGACCATTTGTCTTCTTTGTATGTAGCCTGATGCATCATTCATCTAGCATGGCATGTCTATATTGTGTCTTGCACATTTCTAAAACATTATTTACTTTTCATATAAAAATCTGAGTTGATGTGAACCCTTGGAGCTCAAATTGCTAGTCCTATTAGGCCACAGAGATTTTACCTTAAAATAGGAAAATGTTCCAAATTTATCCCACATCCATTGTTCAGCACTTCCAGTTGACTAACATATTTGCTTCTATTGCTCTTTGTTGGGATGAAGACTTTCTCACATTTAATTACTGTTATTTTGATTTTCAGGCATGAAACTAACTGTGGTTTTAATGTTTTTCAAACACTTAAGATGTTGGAGCACCCATTATTTCAGACTACTTTTTACTTAGGCATTTTCTCTGCTTTTCCAGACTGATGAAGTCTTTTTGGAAGCTCAAATTCAAAATATCACAACCTCTCCAATGTTTATGGAGAAGGTGTCCTTGGAACCTTCTATTATGTATAATGTACTTGAATTAAACACAGTGAGCCAAAGTGGGGACAGGTAAGACTCTTATTTGTATGTCCAAACTATTCTGTCTACAATCAATCAGCATGGTGCTGTTGTATTTACAGCTATACAAAATGGATGGTACTGTTCTTGCATGTAGTTTCTCCGTTTCATATCCTCTGGATGTTGGGCCCTTAATGTAATTATTTGTCAAGTCATCCATGTTGGCATCTGGATTACATTGCTCACAGTGACTAAATTTCTGCTGGCACTGTAACATATAGAACTGGTTGCATCCAAAAACATGGTGCCATAGGCTAGTGATTTAATTGCATGAACTAAATCCTTGCATCTGTGTAGCATTGGCAGAGGGCATATGGTCTTCCAATATATTGACTAATGCAGAAAGAGTGTTTCTATGTAAATAAGCTTCCTTCTTGTGTCACTGCAAACACATTCCTCTTCAAGAGGGGCAGGAGGCATGGGGTCATCCAGATGCTACTAGGGTACAATTCCCAGCATTCCTCAACAGTTATTAGGGTGATTACAGTTCCTGGAACTTGCATTTCAACAACATCTAGATGGCCACATGATTTCCATCTCTGTTGCACGAGAATGTACTTTTCTCTCTAATTGACACAATGCAGAGAGTAAAATCCTAGAGACTGGCAAGAAATAGCTTGATGACAGTGTATGCTCTTTGGTTCAGTCTGTGTCTTCAGTGTGGCATAAAACTTTAATATACATACTCTTCTTTGCTTCTCCTGCTCTAGAAATGATTGTTCTTTGGGGTGTTGTCCTGTGTTTGGACAATCATGAGCAACCCAAGGGCCATCTGTAACCTTCAAAGGCCATGATGCAGATCAGCAGTGGTACCTTGGTTCATTTAATTGCTCCTCCTTCAGTTGTAACCAATGGTACAGAATACAATCATCCCTCAGCATGCATTTTTTCAGGAGAAATGTGTATCTGTCAGTTTACCAAAGTGCTGTTTGGTGAGCAGATGCTTTCCTGCTGGATAATAGGTTTGCTGAAATGATAATTCTCCCCATGTCCTGTTTTCCAGCAGAACGTAATGGATGGGACAACACTCCCACTTGTTTTTCTGCCATGAGTAGCAATGGAGAAGAAGTTGTCTCAGTGACTGTTAGAAGGAGGAAGGAAGCTTTCACTTCAACCCCCTTTGTAGTGGTCACTAGATTTCAGCAGGCAGGGAAGGTTTAAATCTACCCACTCTTGAGCACTTAGAGGAAGGGGGAAGGACAGCTGGTTCTGTGTTTTGGCATGAGTTCAGATCCTACATGCAGCCTAATATGAGATGCATCCCGTGGGGCTATACATGTTGTTCATCTGTCTTACAATCTGAGGAAGTCCTTTTTGTAGCTACATTTTCAAACAACAATATATACACCATAAGATTTTAAAGAGCTTCTTCAGTGTTGATGTTTATCAAAGAGCTTCAACAGAAAGCAATCAAGGGTAATATAACAGAAGTATAATTTATAATAAATATAAATATGTATTTAGAAAAACAGGCTTTCTAAGACTGTATTTAATGCTTGCTGTCTAGTGAAAATTTGCTGGGTAACAAAATTTTTAGATAATTCCTTTCTGCTTGCTCTTGCCCTGTTTAGATCTTATTTACTTTTGACATGGAAACAGAATGTACCACAGCAAAATAAATCTGCAGTGCTCTGGCTTTTGTAGCCCCAAACTCCAGATATGAAAAATAATCTCAGCCAAGCATGTTTTTTTTTCTAGTGTCTCAACATTTGGCACGAGAACATATTTACAACCCATGGACACACGGCAGTATTTATATTGTCTCAAACCTAAGCAGGAGTTTGCAGAGAAAGCTGGAGTTATTAAAGGAGTAACTGTTATTGGGAAGCTTGACATAGTGTGGAAGACAAATTTGGGTGAAAGGGGAAGGTTACAGACAAGTCAACTGCAAAGAATGGTAGGTCTTTTTAAGAATATTCTCTTTAAAGATAACAACTTAAAAATGAACTGAAATACAATTAACATAGGTATGGTTTCTCCATCCCTATATCTTGTGGAAGGTTGAAGGTTGTTTACTTTATACCTGTTGATCTGAATCTTTTTTGGATTTTCTAGGAGTTGCCATGTTAGTTACCCAGGATTCCAAGGTTGCAAAACCTAGTTCTATCCAATAGTATTCCTCTTAAGTATTAGTATTCCTCTTAAGTATTCTTAAGCTTTGATCTTTCAGGAAATTAATAGAATAACAAGTTGCAGCTTTTATACTGAAATTTAGTAACACAGATAGCACAGATAAATACACTGTCCTCAAGACATAGTTTACATAGACCTTGAATCAACCTAGGCACAAGTTTACACCTCAGTTACAATTGTATAGCAAAGTGTTACACCCCTCTCCTAGTGTGTCTATTTAACCTTATCTGTACACCAGCATTTGGTTGAGTATTAAAAAACAAGCTTCATCAAGATAGGAATATCTTACCATGTGTAGAACCAATAGAATAATATTAGAATCACAGATTTGGAAGATAAAGGTGCCACCTGTTCCAGTCTCCTGCTGAGCAGTAATTCTCAACTAAAGCTCTTCTGAAAGATGTGTGTCCAACCACTACTTAAAGACCTCCAAAGAAGCAGAGTCCATCACCCCTGAGACAGTATATTCCACTGTAGAACAGCTCTTACAGTCAAGTTCTTCCTAAGTTTTAGATGGAATAGGAGTTTGAGTTATCAGCAACTGCTTGGCAGTAGCAGCCAGAAGCACACCAGTTTACCAGATGCAAAATCTGGTGGCTTCCTTAATTGAGTCTGTCTATCTCCTTTCCTACTGTCCTCTACCTTACGAAGCATGATTGTCTTTTCTAGTGAGTCATGTCTTCTCACAATATGGCCAAAGTACGACAGCTTCAGTTTAGTCATCTTGGTTTCCAGGGGGAGTTCAGGCTTGATTTGCTCTAGGTCCCATTTATTTGTCTTTTTTAGTAGACCATGGTATCTGCAGAACTCTTCTCCAGCACCACATTTCAAATGAGTTGATTTTCTTCCTACAATACAGCTCTACAGCTCCAAAAACTAAAATGAGGCAAAAAGAAATTTTAAAAGCAGCTTAGCCCATTAGACTATGAACAGAAGAAAATGACTGTTTCCCTGCTGACATAATATACTCTGAATCTGGCACACATTTGTTGTATAATTTTGAAAGTTTGTAAGAAATATAGATTTATATAGTTGTTTTAAAAGTGTAATCCATGAACAGCATGTGATTCTATTGAAATAACCAGGAGATGTGTAAGTGAACATTAGAGAGCACACAAACAACCAATGACCGAAGTGCCCTGTAATGACCATCTAAAATTGTGTTCCCTCTTTTTGAATCTTTAAAACAATATATCTATATTTGCCCCATTTGTAAAAATCCAAATGAGGACTCCAAGTATTTCAACATAAATATGAAGTTCATCCTTGTTGCATTTGATTTGAGAATTTTACCTGACATTCCTACCATGTTACCAAGTGCAGTCGCCCCTCCACGGACTTGAAATTGGCAGACTTGACAATTCGTGGAGGGGTGACCTGCCATTGAGGTGAATGGGGCACGCACCTGCGCAGGAGTGCACCCCATTCATTTCAATGGGTTTTATCTGTGAGTCTCCTAACTCAAGGGGGAGGGGTCTGGAACTGATCCCCCACGAGTTAGGAGGGGTGACTGTATTATCATTTATGGTAAACTTCTAATATTTTCTCAGGCTCCCGGTTATGGTGATGTGAGGCTTTCATTGGAGACCATACCAGATACAGTAAACCTGGAAGAACCTTTCGATATTACATGTAAAATAACAAACTGCAGGTAATGAAATTACTCTTTCCCCTCCTTTTGGCTTTCAGAGTGGGATTGTATCTGGCTTATTATTTCAAATCAAGGTGGAAGAATTTTGTAGAGATTACATACCCCAAAGGTTTCACTCAATAAACTTCTTGGATGTATTAAAATATTGTACAAATCAATGTTTTTATTACAGTACTACCATGCACCGCAGAGGGAAATATCTAATATTTTTAAAAGTGCTTTATTTGTTGAGCTGTTTTGTAGAAATGTTCAAAAGAATCATTTGTGAATACACATAGCCTCTTAATGCACTGGTTAAAAATAATGGCTGATAGCTTGCATGGGCAATAGACTTAAAACTCGCAATAAAAGCCAGGAAACTGCATCTACTAAAAAAGTGCTTTCTCCTGCTGCTGCTCGGTGGTGGGAATGAGCAAGTCACTGGACTTCTTTGGTCAGTATGCCTGCATGACTTTTAAGGTGGCTTTTAGGGGGCATTCATAATTGTAGCAATGGTTCCACAACAGTAAATGTGAGTACCAGTATTTACTGGTAAGAGATTGTGCATGTAGCCTACGACATCATAAATACTGCAAAGGATGCCAACCAATCTCTTGATAAAAAAATTAATCATTAAAAAATTCTGCTGAATTTCAGTAAGTATTCAGAAAGTCACAGAGTTGTAAGGATTAAAATGCTTTTTTATGATTACTGATCAGAGTTACTTGAAAAACAGATGGCATAGGCCCAAAATACACTGCAGAAATAATCCAGTTTGAGACTGCTTTAACTGCCCAGGATCAGTGCTAGGAAATTCTTGGAACTGTAGTTTTGTGAAACATTTAGCCTTCTCTGTCAGAGAGCTCTGGTGCCACAATAAACTACAATTCTCAGGATTCCCTGGCACTGAGCCAGGGTAGTTAAAGCAGTCTCAGACTGGATTATTTCTGCATTGTGTTTTGGACAATAGAGAGGCAAGGAATCTAGTGTGAACAGGGCTTTGCAAAAATAGAGATCTATGTTAATTATTTATTGTTTTTCATCCAGCAGTGAAAGGACCATGGACCTGGTTTTGGAAATGTGCAACACTAATTCCATTCACTGGTGTGGTGTGTCTGGCAGGCAGCTGGGCAAACTACACCCCACGTCATCCCTCCACTTGACACTTACACTGCTGTCTTCAGTACAGGGACTACAAGTAAGATCTCCCTCCTTAATATATACATAACATACCGTATATACTCGACTATAAGTCGATCTCATGTGTAAGTCGAGGGCCAGTTTTGGGGCCAAAATTATGGATTTTGCTATGACCCGTGGATAAGTCGAGGGTAAAATTTAGGGGCATATAGGAAAGGATCTAAAGGATGAAGCAAAGCAAAACAATGTCAAATAACTTCCAAAAGTCCATCAGACATACCTCTTTGTGCTTATTCTTAAGACTGGATGGATGAGAGAGTAAAGGGGGTCAGTTCTTCCAGGACAGATTATACTCTTGCTTTTCACCAGGGGATGGTTCCTTCTTTTAAATAAGAGTTAAGATACAGTACTTACATTGACCTGTGGATAAGTCAACTCACGTTTTTGGGTCAATTTTTTGACCTAAATTTCTGGACTTGTACATGAGTATATACAGTACATAGTTAAATATGTGGCTTTTATTTTAATACGAAGCTTTTATTTTAATTTGGATACATACTCTGTCTCAGGCTAGCTTCAAATCTGTGCTAATCGTTTTCTTTTTCTTTCATTTCAGAGTGTCTCTGGTTTGAGATTGACAGACACCTTTTTGAAAAGAACATATGAGTATGATGATATTGCACAAGTCTGTGTGGTTTCTTCAAAAATAAAAGAAAACTGAGAAAAACTCTTTAATATTTCCTGCCAGGATTTTTGGACCAACTGTTTGACAACAGTGTAATGAATATGCTCAGTTGCCTCCGTCTATAAGGGAGGAGGAAGGGATGCTTCTTTATTTACCTGATCCTCTTGAATTCAATCTGTCATCTTTCAGAATGTTCTGAAACAGTTATAAATAGTCTAATACATGTATTTTAATCTATTTGGAAATAAAGTCTTTAGTCCAATTAGACAGCTATTGAAAGTATACTGTTTCTATGCTGCTCATGTTATGATATTGGCAGTATGACGTGCTTTGATAAAATCCTGAAATCTCTCTGTTCTATACAGTAGAAGTGTGCTAATCAGTGAATCTAACCTGATTTTGATTGGAAAAGCAGTGCGTAATTTGACACTCACTGAATACCTACTCCTATGCCCTCTATTTTAAAACTAGATTCTATACACATATCAGGCCAAAGCTTGTATTGTATATATTAACTATGTAGTTAATATATTTTGATCTAATATATATACATGGAAGGTGAGAGCCAGTGTGATGTAGTGGTTTGAGTGTTGGATTAGGACTCAGGGAGACCAGAGTTCAAATTCTTGTTTGGCCATAGAAACCCACTGGATTATCTTGGGCCAGTCACACTTTCTCAGCCTCAGAGGAAGATAAAGGCAACCCATTTCTGAATGAATTCTGCCATGAAAACCCCATGAGAGAGACAGGTGAATCTGGAGGAGTTGGCAAGTGGAACCATTCAGCATGTAATCAGGCAAAAGATCTGTCTAGTCCAGCATCCTATTCCCTGCAGTAATCAGGTATCTTTGGAAATCTTATAACCAGGGCTTGGAAAGCACGAGCCCCCTGTCAGCAACTTATAGTTGCCATGCTGGTGGGAATTCTGGAAACTGGTACAAAAATCTACTTTTTTCCAAGCTGTGTGCATGGGATGCTGTCCATCAGCCTGAAGTCTCTATACACTCTTATGACCACTAGCCATGATAGAGTTAACCTCCACAAACCAATTACATGTTTTGTAAAAAAGAATTATTTGTCTCAAAGAGTATTCCTTCCTTCACTTGGAACTGTTGTAGTTGCTTGGTAAATGTACATTGATTCAATAATGCATACTTTTCTGAAGTCTTAGATGCTCTAAGTATTTTCTCACAATTATTTCTCCCATAATAATAATACTAAAATAATAATAATAATAATAATAATAATAGTAATAATAAATTATTTATAGTCTGCTCCTCTGTCAACCAACTGGAGCAGGTTACAATAATTAAAAATACCCTGAAATATGATGGAGTTAGCCTGATAGTTTGTCACCTTCCCTTGAATCTAAAGACAGTAATGCTTCATTCCTTGTAGCATCAGTACTGTTGACCTTCATCTAAAAGGTAATCTTGCTATTTCCTTACTGGTAGCTGAAAACTTTATTGTATCAAAATATATTTCATAGAATCATAAGAGTTGAAAGAGACCCAAGGGACATCCAGTCCAACCCCCTGCCATGCTGGAACCCAATCAAAGCACCCAAGACAGATGGCCATCCAGTCTCTGTTTAAAGACCTCCAAAGAAGGAGACCACCACTCTCCGAGGAAGTGTTCTTTCTAATGTTGAGTTGGAATCTCTTTTCCTGTAGTTTGAATCTATTGCTCTCGGTTTTATTCTCTGGAGCTGCAGGAAAAAAACTTACTCCATCTTCAGTATGGCATCATTTAAAATATTTAAACAGGGCTAACAAATCACCTCTTAACCTTATTTTCTCCAGGCTAAACATACCTAGCTTTGAGTCTTTCCTCACAGGGCATGCTTGCAGACCTTTCACTATTTTGATTGTGGTGCTTTGGACATGCTCCAGCTTGTCAACATCCTTGAATTGTGGTGCCTGGAACTTATGCTAGGAGTTTCCATTTGGTTAAAATATTCATTAAAATAATATCAAAGTGAAGTATTGGAATAAAACATGTTCACATTCAAAATCTGTTTTTTAAAAGGGCCCATTATATATTAGCAGTCGATTATGAAGTTTTCTTTTTGCAGTGGGACATAACAGTTCCATTAGCACCAATGACATTTATTCCTCACAGGGCTCTAACACTCTGTTTTGACAGGTAATGGTTAGAAGTCTATAATGTTACTGATTTTGTTAAAGTAACCAATTGCTATTTCATGTCTCTCCCTGCGTATGCTAGGCCTTCCCAAGTTGTAATACTACTAGAAAAGGCTGCAAAAGAGGCACAAATACGCTGAACAAAACATGCAATTAGGATTCCAGTGCAAGGAACGATCCCTGTAGGCCTATATTACTTCAAGACTTATTAGGCTCTTTTAATACTAATTATTGTTCACTGCCTTTTTTCAGTGTTTGCCATCTTCACACTCTCTTGGGACACTGTATGTTAGGCCCAGCTTCCTGCAATCATTATTCCATTATTCCTGCTTTGGCAAAGAACTGAGTAGTTCACAGTTAAAAACACCCTAAACAGCATCAAATTAAAGAAACAGAACAAGGGGTAGGGTCAGTAAGGCTGCATCCACACTGCAAAATAATCCACTTTAACTGTTATGGCTCAGTGTTATGGAATTCTGGGAACAGTAGTTTTGTGAGACAGCCTTTTTGTCAGCTCTGGTGCCACAACAAAGTACAGATCCCAGGATTCCTTAACAGTGAGCCATGGTGTAGTTTCAAACTGGATTATTTCTGCAGCGCGTATACAGTTTAAATTATGAAATGAAGGCCAGATGGGAAAGTAGGCCAAAACATGGGGAAGCTTGTGTCTCCCTGTGAGATAATTGCCCAAATGGGTGCAACAACAAAGAAGACTCTCCTATTCATCACCAACTGGCCTTTCTCAAGGCATAGAGCTTGAAAGATTTGGTTCTAAATGTAATCAATATATCTGTAGGTATCTGGACCGTTGGGATTATCCTAAGTGAACTCTAGTACAACAACAAATACCTCAAAGACTTCATTTTTGCTATAATAAGCTAACAAAGAATCATAGAGTTGTAAGAGACCACAAAAGCCATCCAGTCCAACCCCTTGCCATGCAGGAACACACAAAGCACCCCCAATACATCTTTGTATAACATATATTGCCAGGATGTATCTGTCTTCGGTCAAACTTGGATAAATCTCAGTCTGCACAGCAGCTAAACATCCGGTTGTTAAAAGCATGTGTCCTGGTGTAGCATTTTAGGGGAATCCAGTAGCTCATTGCTTTCGTGTGTGGCTTCTGTGCTGCTATAGACTTACATGACAGTATACTGAAGTCTGAAAACAGAGTGGAGCAGGAAATTCAAATAACTTTTTGAAATCTAATGCTTTTGAAGTGTAGAACATTGGGAATAGCATCAATCATCTAAGAAATCAGATTACTGACAGATACTGTTCGTCCAAGGCAATTTCTGGTACTTCTGAAACCTTCAGCACTTGTTAGTGAAATGTTTGCTGTGAAGCATGCACTGCTGCAGCACTTACAAGGTAACCAGTCATATTGAACTCGGAAGTGTATGATTACGCAAAGATTCTATTGCAAGTCTGTTTCTTACTCAGTAATAGTGAAAATGTTTTTCTGTTATATGGTAGCTTCCAATATTCCCCTGGCCTTAGAGTGATTCAGTAGTTCAGTGAAATCAAGAATGAGAGGAAAACACTACAGACAAATTTTGGAAAACCATGGTAAAGTATATGTTGTGTTTCTTAAAATTCCTTTTATTAAAGTTATTCCAAACACCACAAGACTGATCCATTAATTATCTATGAAATACTGAGAATGAAAGAGTGGAGAATGAATAGTTACTACCTAAAGTGTTGCTTTCCGAAATGTACATTGGTTGGGAAAACACTCTGTCTGACCTTACAGAGTAAAAGTGCTAGTGCTTTGTCATAACTCTGCCCAATATTTTAAATTTTAAAGACATTTTATCTGGATATTTAAACAGGGCTTCTGAATAGATATTCAGTAGCCCGATTATAGTCAACAGACATGAAAGAGATGTTCCTAGTATCCAAGCAGCTGCAATGACCCAGTGGCAGAAGTTAAATGAGCCAGCTATTTCTATCCTATCACCATAGGAATTAGTGTAAACTACTGCCATTTATAATGCATTTAAAAGTAAATTATCTGGGTTCTGTCAGTGATCTCAACAGTTTGCATTTTGACATCTAGATTACACATGTTATGTTCTGAACTTAATTATTCTCATTCCATTTTCTCAGAAGCTCCTTTATATATTGGATAACCTATGCTCCAATGGTATTTACAGTCATGGGACATGATAGCTTATTGGAGACAGGAGGAGTACATTTTGGAAAGGACACGTAAGTGGGAACAAATATACTTAGAGTAAGGATCTAGCCAATTGTGGGGTGTTTTTGCAGCAGGCATTTGAGTTTTTCCCCCTTCTTCAACATTCTACGATATCTTTCTATAAACTAGTGTCTCAATATACCATCAAAACACTTTCTGAATTATACTGTCACATTGAATGGATGACCACATGCTGTCTGCAGAAATATATAAGCAAATTCTATTCATATGATACTTTAAAAAACAGAACAGGGTGTATACAGCAAAGAAGGAATGACATAAAGGCAATAGAGGAGATCCAGAACAGAAATGCTATTCAAAAGCAATAACAAAATACTGACATCAGATCATCCAAGATACATTACAGAATTTTTTCAGCAGCATCATAAACATATTCCCAAATTTCATCTGTCTCAAATATTCTTAAAACAGTTTCTAATATGCAACTGTTATGGATAATGTAAGCAGGCAGATAACTATTAATATAATAATTCAATGAGTTTTAAACTCCTGTCTTAATATAAAACACAGTACCATTACAGAGTAAATGTCTTAAGAGCTGTGCCTGTCCCGTTCTGTAGTCTACACAGTTTTCCTGTCAGAACTCTTTTGTACAACTCTAGCCCTTCTAAATTCATCCTGCCCTCTATCCATTTGGTAAACTAATCTGAGGCTCCACTGTTTAATCGACAAGTCTTAAAATATGGCTTTCATAACTTCTTTTCCACATCCCCTCTCAATACATTCATCACAACACAGACACATTGCTGTGCCAATCCAGTTTGTAAAATAACAGTAAAGATGAAGGTTTTGCATCCTCCTTGCCAGCTGGGCAAAGCAGCCCTTATATGTGTCTGAAGGTTGAATAGCATCTTTTAAAACAACACATAGCTCATACTTATCAACCAGCAAACCAACTCGGCAATGTCTGCCTAGCTCATATACCCATAATCCTGCGCTGATTTCAGGTTCCTGCTCCCAAGGCCAGACCCATACTTTTCTACCTACACCTGCTTGCTCGTTGATCTTTTTTGTCTTCTGCCACATGAGCTCAGCCTGAAACAACTCCACTAATCAGATCCATTATTCTATTTCTTCCTTCCAACAATTCCAGTAAAGTAATGACCCAAACTTTGGATCTTTATTTTATAGGTTTATTGCCAATTAGACATGCAACACAGTTTGCACCTCCCACAATCTTGTATGGGGGGAGCCCACCTTCCAGCTTGAGAGAGAATCTGCCTTACAGAATATATGTTGTATATATATTTTTATATAGGACTGTATGGTCTATCAAGTGTTATTTGACCACTCCACTGCCACCATGCTGGGTCACATCAGTGAAGTGTGTTGGTGCAAAAACTCCATTCCCAAAGAGAATGAAAAATTGCACACTGTTGGCTCATTGATATGAAAATGGTCCCATTTACACAGAGATTTTAATAAGTCAACAGTTCTCTATAGTCCAATTACAAAGGCATCAATATACATACATGATATGTTCAGATCTGTGTGCAATGAATCTGTTTTCCACAGACAAGAAGGACTACACACAAAAGATTTCCCGCCTCATGTCTGAGAAGAATTACAATGGTGATATTTGCTACTAGCTACAGTATGCCTTTTGGAATTTGCAGAACAGCACTCTGATGCATGGCTTTCTAATCAGGAATGCTCTTCAGTGCTGCCACTGAAAGATCTGCTTCGAACATGGTTCCGCAGTTGCTCTATGAGCTCTGGATTTTGCTGCTGGATCTGCTGTGCAAACTGCTGTCCCCTGTGAGGAACATTTTTTAAAAAATCAGTAAGTGGGGCAAAGACATTGTGGAAAATTACAAACACAGGAAGGCAAAGCTGATTGTTCACTGTACAACTGGGGAAAATGAGAATACCACTCAAACACTGGTGATGACAGTAAAGCTTGGCAAAATTACTGTTTTGGACTACAACTAAAATCTCCTGGCCAAGTTGGCTTGAGGATTCTGGGAATTATATTTCAAAAAGTAAATCTGTCAAACACTGGATGTTGGATGCTACATTTCCCCTAAAAAAAAAAAAAGCAATTAGGAAGCTCTTTTTCACTGTTTAGGAAAGCTAAAACACAGAGAAGACACTGAAGCTACAAGGCCAGAAGTTGCAATCAGTTTTAAAAAAAATAGAACAGCTGCATAGAATCATAGAGTTGGAAGAGACCACAAGGGCCATCCAGTCCAACCCCCTGCGATGCGCATGATTTATCTTTATTCACCAAGTAGTTTGGAAAATATTATCTTTGCAAAGGAAATTGTTCTTCTAATAATGGGGCAAAGGGCAATGAATGCTCCATCTTCTACCACACTCTTGGATCTCCACAGGTAGCACCTGGCCATTAAAAAAAATTGACAGTCATTGCCAATTTGGGGGAAGAGGAGGCTATTTTGGGCCTAAATTTAAAAAAAAAGAAGCAGAGGGATGAAAATAGCCTTAAAATAGAGAATCCCTTCCCCATGACTTCCACAATATTAGGGGGACCTTTGCATTCTCATCCTCCAATGTGATTTTTTCCCTACTATGTCGTCAATGCCCATCAGCTCTCTATGTTGGGCAAACGGGCCAGTACCGCCAGAGGATAAAGATGTAAATCAGATCTTAGGAATGGGAACACACAGTGCTGAACCCAGAAGTATCCCCACCCCCAGGGGGTGTGTAACCTCATCTAACCCAGACTGAATCCTTATTCCCGGATCTGTCTTTCAACTGACCAGGAGCACATCTGTCTTGTCTGGATTAAGCTTCAATTTATTTGCCCTCATACAGTCCATTACAGTGGCCAGACACCAGGTTACGACAGAAATAGCTTCCTTAGAATTAGGTGGAAAGGCGTGATAGAGCTGGGTATCATCAGTGTACAGTTTATGCACATACGCTTACGCATGTATGAGGCTTGACAGATCAGTGAGTCCACCAACACCTGCAGCTGGCCCCCCTATAGCATTTGTCATCATTCCTGACATCCTATAAGAAACAAATATTGCATTGGTGTAGTGAAATATATGTTTAAAAGTTATTATTAATCACTCTGCTACATTATACAAAGAATTGCAATCAAAGCTACATGAAAACATAAAAGTTGCCATTATTTTGGGGAGATTGTCAATTAGCACAATCCACTATCAAATTTTTCTTACACAAATCCAATTAACTAGCTGGTAATTTTACAAGGCATATATATGTTTTCTTGTATAACTCTGAGCTCTTGCAATGGGATTTGCACTTCAGGAATCTTTAATGAGTCCTCCTGCATTAATACAATGTTTTGCTGTATTTGCTTTTGTTACTGTCCTTGACATCCCAACATTAGCTTTGATTCTAGGGTCCAAAACAAAACCTTAGCCTCTTCTCCATCTATCTTCAGAGCACAAAATGTTCAAGAGATTTTACTACAGATAGTCTTTTGACTGCTACTCATTAACTGTAGAGAAAGTGCTGAATGACATTCCAGCTCTAGGGTGTTTTCACTAAAAAATACTGAAGATGCATGCCTAAGAAGTGAAAACTTGAAGTTCAAGAGTTCCCTGGAACAGCCTAATCATCTCTACTGCACCAAGGGCTTTGTAACCCATAGCTGGTGCAGATACTTCATCTTAATACTTACAGTTGTTGAACTTGAGGATTCTGCATTAAACTCGCTGCCTGAAATAGATGAAATACTTCAAGTTGAAATGCAGCCAATGTTTAGCTGAGTTAGCTTGAAATGGCCCACAGCATTGTGAATAAAGGTCAAGGCTGGAATTCCACAGCTTTGTGACTAAAGGCCAAAATTCTGACCAAATTTCAGGGGTTACATCTTGCAACTATGGTATCTCAGTACTAAGAGTCTTGCAGAAAGCTGTATTTTATCAGAATTCATAATATAGGCCCATTTTTAAAGGATCCAAAGACCCTCCTCAGAACTATTTTCTACAGAAATCTATTCCAAAGACATGAAAATACAGTTTTTAAATTAACAGTGTCAGTGGCAATTTACCGGGGATTTTTACAACTGTGAAAGAATAGGACATTACACCAAGGGGACTAATACAGAAACAGAAACAAGAAGCTGGCAAGACTACCTTTTAGGAAAAGAAAAAATAATGGACAAATACAACATAAAACGGAAGTAACAGAAGTGAAATTTTACATGCCCTTACCATACTAATGAAAGCAGGATTGTTTATCAAGCTTGCCATATCAAAGCTCAGTCCGGTTCCAGTCTGCAAATAAAATATGCACATCAACCATGTGTAAACCAGCACTGTCTAATAAACATTTGTTTAAAAACTCTTGGAAGTTAACTTACAGGACTAGACATGTCTCTCAATTTCTGCTCAGCTATTTTCAGATTTGACTTATAGGAATCATTTTCTGGATCAAGATCCAGAGCTTTCCGGTAACTGTTAATTGCTTCTTGATATTTATTCAATGAAGTCAGAGCCAATCTAAAATGAACAAAGGGAAACCAATGTTAACACAGATTGCATTTGTATTTTTCGATCTAATTCATGTGCATTTTAAAAGAAAATATTGACTGGGAATGGCTTCCCTACCTTTCCTAAAAATGCAAAGGTGTATAACCCCCTGGGGTACCACCCAGTGTAGTCCACATCTCTAGTGATGCCCCTGATAATACATTCTGCCAGCTGAGTAAATATACATCTCAGCTATATATGACTAATATTTCAGACAAAAATAAAAGAATTCATTATCGTTATATTACAGTGGCAAGTGGCAGAGCAGATAGAATTATGAAGACACAAGCCTCACATAATGATTTAATTTAAAAAATTGTTGAATCCTTCACACTAATATCCATAGTGCTGTTCGGCTCTTTTTATTGAGTTTGCAGTGTTGTTAGTGTACTAGAAAAGTAGTGCAAGGAATCAAAATAGCAAGGAATTGCTTTAAAAGCAGCCATTATCCTATAGCCATTCTAAGCAAGGGATCAACAACCATTCAGCTTTCAGCCAAACTTTGTATGGGCTTTTGCCTGTTTTCAAAAGCCCTCTGCAAGCCATCAATTCAGACCTCAGGCAAGACCACTGTTTCCTTTTCCCAGGATCTGACTAGATAGGAAGGGATTCATTTGGGCCCACATCTCTCCGTTCCATGGACCACTGGTTTTGATCCCATCTACCACAGGTATACCGTCCCCAAAGGATTTATTGGATTATGAGAGATAGCGCACTTCAATACAATTTTCCCACCCCTGTTGTAAAAGTTGGTATGTGATATTTCATTGTTTCAGGACAATGTACTTTATTTTGGTATTCAAGCATATTAGTTTACTTGCCCCATTCTTCCATAAGCTTTGCTGTATTTTGGATCTATTTTTATTGCTCTTTCACAGTCTGTTATTGCTTCACTGTGGTTATTCAGCTTACTTTGAGCAGCAGCTCTGAAAAAGAATATGGTAGAAAAGTATGTGTATCAATAAACAAAAGATTTTCCACCCAGTTACCAACCTAATCCAGTTAAACTAAAGTACTAAAATTTAGATTGATTTGCAGCACAGTCCTAATCATCAATCAAGTCCTATTAATCACTACAAGACTTAAATTGAAGCAAGTAAGTTTTGAAAATACTTAGGAAAAGATATCAAGCACAAGTAGCAAGATTCAAGAAAACAGGTGACCAAAACAATAACAAGAGTCAGGAGTGGTGTTTTAGAAAAATGCATGACATGCTGATAGAGTAGGACAAAGTCAAAAATAATTGCCAAAATGTTTAATGTTTATTTACCTGTTGCAATAATAGACTGCATTATTTGGATCCAATTCTATAGCCTGAGTGTAACAATCCACAGCAGCACCATAATTTTCTTCCTTCATGTGATTATTACCTAAAATAAATTGCAATAATAGAATGTTTATGGATAATTAAAAAGATGGAATGTTTGTATGTTAACAGAATACCATAAACTACTTCCCATAAAGTGGTTTTATGATGCAGTTATGCTCTGCAATTATCTTTTCAGATACAAGGTGCTTTCAACACTATAGCACATGCAAACTGGCATTAGACATCTTTTTCCATGGAATTTTATTTGATATAACACAATATGTTTTTGCTTACAGACATTTAAGACATCTGTTTTGCCATTTTAATCATGAAACTATTTGTGTGGAATTAGTGAACCAAGACATTAGATTATCTTGAAACTGAAAGAGGTCATGTTTCAAAAGCTTCAGAATTTTTAAAATTCAAAATAGTTTTATGGCTTCTTTCATTGGTCTATAGCATGGATGAATGAGATAACAACTGGGACATTACTGAAGTAGTGAGAAGACATCAATGACTGCATCTGCACTGCAGAAGTAATCCAGGTGGACACCTCTTTGACAGCCATGGCTGAATCCTATGGAAATCTGGGATTTGTAATTTGTTGTATCACTGGAGCTCTCTGACAGAGAAGGCTAAATGTCTTACAAAACAACAATTTCTAGAATTCTATAGCACTGAGCCACAGCAGTGAAAGTGGTGTCAACCTAGATTATTTCTGCAGTATGGATGCAACTATATGAGCAAATTCATTTGCATGGATATAACAGTGGATGTAGACCTCAGGAGCAAGAGAGCAACATAGAACAAGGGGGGAAAAAACCCAGAATGGAAATGAAGAGAAATGAATGAAACTTGTTCTGTGAGCAGAGTGAAACGGGGGGAAAATCAGAAATAATCAAAGATGTGTTAAAAGTGGAAGGCAGTAGGAAAAGACAAAAAACGTATTATAGATGAATAGATTCAATCAAGGAAGCCAAGGCCCTGAGACTGCAAATCCAAACAAAGCTGCTGATGACTGGAGCTCATGAAAGTGTCTCATTCATAGAGTTGCCATAAACTGAAGCCAACTTCACAATAAACAGCAACAAATGGAACAAACCAAATTGGAGAGAAACATAGTGTAAAAAAACAAACAAAGAATCTGAAGTTCTTCATAGCATGATTTCAAAATGGTAAATACAAGCAAGACTCTGTCCCACAGGAGCTGTTCCTGTAAACACACAAGTGAAATGGGAAACTATAATCCAACACACAAGGTAAATCTTGCTAATTCCAATAGGGATGACTGTAATTCCAAATAGAGTTCCAAACCAATTAAAGAACTTTTAATAAAATTAATCATATGGACATTAGATTGGCAATGGGAAAATCCCTGACTGCAGACAGCATATGATTCACAGGGGACCCCATCTGACAGTAAATCTTATCTTCAGTCAATGATCCAGGATTGGAGATAAGGAGGTACTTAAACCCTGGAAAGGTATTGATGAACACCAATACCTTTACAGTCTAAAATGGTTTGCATAGAATAAGTGTGCTGTTTTGGAAAGTAGACAGGTTTTGCATAGAACAAGTGCTTTACTTTGCAGCTCAGAAACCTGTACAAGCACCACAAAATGTGGTTTGCACCTTGGGAAGTGGTTCAGACAGGACTTCCTCCTGAGAGCACATGCACAGAACTGTATTGTGCTTTCCATGTCTGCCTGCATTGCCCCACACTCTTAGCCTTGCCCACTGCAGGAATGAAATCTCTTGCAACTATTCTTAAATTAGAATTTGATCCACAGGTTTAAAAAGTTCCCTGCCCCTACTTTAGTCAGTTAATTAAATTTACACACATGTATAAATTTGCATGGAGATAAGAGCATTACGGTAATTCTGATGCAAGACAAATATTTTCATTTGTTTGATGATGCCAATTTATATTTGTAGACATCATCTAGGAAAAGGTATATATCTGGTGTATGAGAGAATGTCTCCTTCAAGACAGTGTGGCCATAACTAATTTTTTTAATTATATATATGGGTATACATATATGGTGTGTGAATGTGTGTATAAAATATGTAATACATAACAGATATGTAAACAATATACAGTGGGCCCTTGGTAACCACTGGGGATTGGTTCCAGGACCCCCCATGGATAACAAAATCAATGTTCCATTAAATACAATGGCGTAGTGAAATGGTTTCTCTTATATAAAAGACTTATATAAAACAAAAGGTTTCAGTCTATTGCACTAAATAGAGAAAATACTGCATCTTCATTCACAAGTTACATTTGAGAGTAGGATTGTGTAGTATTTAGTTTTTCTAAGCCACTCATTTCCTCCAAAGCAGCCAACATGCTAATATCTTCTAACATTCAGCATCAAACACACCCTCCAATAGTTCTCCCACTACAGTAGGTTGTCTAGCAGCCTAAATAGTTATGCATCATCCATAGGCCATCTCTCAGCATGGCCAGTCAAGAACTATGGAAGAATAGAAGAGTGCTTCCCCCTCCAGTTACATACCTTCATCCTTCAACTGGTCAGCTTTCTCAAGATCCTCTGGCAAAGAATCTGAGAGAGGCAGTATCTCACTCTATATGAATGTTTAAAGAAAAGGTAAAACTCACTTTCCAGTAATCTTACTATTTAGTCATCTCTACCACCAATATAAAAGGAGCCACAGTGGATTAGTCAATGAATAAGCATATGAACGCAGGGAAGGAGATATCAGTGAGTATAAGTAAACAGTATAAGTAAACAAATCTCCTTTATTTTAAAGGTACAGTATGTCTTAACTGAGATACCCATTAAAGCAATATGGTAAATTCAAATATTCAAGTCAGTGCTTCCATATCTAAATTATATTTAATGCATTCAATTTTTAAAACAAACTATTTTTAAAGCAAAACATCTAGCTCTTGGGCATGCAAGTGGAGTAATCCTTGACAAGGACTGGGATTACTTGTCAGTCACCTTTGATCTAATTTATTGCCTATTTAAGTCTATTAATGGACAAAATTTCCTTTCCCTCCCAAATAAGAGAGAAGCATTGTCAAATCATCTGTTTTCCATGCATAGATTCCAGCATGCTTTTCAAAGGTGGGAAAGAAAATCTGTACATTGGAGCTACTCTAAATGCTAAGAACGACTGCACCTCCATATAAAACATTTACTAAAATAAAAATTAAGCATTATTTCTCAAGAAAGAATATGGTACAAACTTACAAACATACCCATTAGGATACTTGATTATAGTGTCAATTCATTTTTAGCTAATAGGTTTATTTATTATACATTTAAATATAATTAAAACCTCTGGGGCTTTTTTGAGATATGGGCTGTACTGAGGCAGTCAAATCTTGGCTTTAAAGGCTAACATATGATCAAAATGTTTGCCCACTCATGGATCCTCTTTCCTTTCCACTCCCTGACATACTCTCCAATGAAGAAGCCTCCAAATACAGTAGTTTCCCATTTTCTATGAACCATCATATCATGATTACCAGCTTCACAAAAGCCCAGATCCGAAACCACCTTCAAGGTATAGTTTCAAGTCTTATTCCAAAGCCAGCAGGGTTTCTAGTTTTGACAAAATGGAAAACATAGTAAATGGAGACATTGGCACTGCACTCAGGCATGCCAAGAAAAGAGATTGGCAGGATCTGCATGCATGGGCAAAAGGACTGACATTTCTACTCACTAAATTGAGGGAGAACAGTTACAACCAGGTCATTGAAAGTAGTATGATAGATTTTGTTTATTGAACTGTAATTTATCACATGCATTGTAAGGTTAGTCCTCCTCTTCCTTGAATTAAAGCTTAAATGGTAGAAAAATCAAAAATGATGCCCTGTACAAAATTATATAATCTGCACACACATATGTTTTACCTTATGACATGAATCTTCAAATATTTCCGTCAAGCATTTCGGTACTGCAAGATGAGAATCTTCAGATTAATTTTAAAGACTGTCTCCAAACACTGAATTGCCACTGTAGAGAGAGAAGTATTTTTGTATGAATAAAATAAACGTCTTCATGGTATTATTGGTAAAAAAAAGTAAAGGTAAAGGTATTTCCCGTTGGCAAGGTTGTCAAGTCATGTCTGACCATAGGAGGCGGGTCCTCATCTCTGTTACTAAGCCAAAGAGACAGAGTTGTCAAGAGACTATTCTGTGATCATGTAGCCAGCATGATTGCACAGAACACTGTTTACCTTCCCACTGAGAAGTGGTACCTATTTACTGTATCTACTTGCATTTGCATGTTTTCGAACTGCTAGGTTGGCAGAGGCTAAGACTAGTGACAGGAGTTCACCCCCGTCACTCGGCATACGGGTCACTAACTGCCAAGCTGCCTATCTTGCAATCAACAGTCAGTGTCTTATCCACTTGAGACACCACATCCCCCCATTATTGGTACCTCATATAAAATTAGTTGCAAACAGACTGTTATTTAAAACAAAACAAAACAAAAAAACCTCTAGATCCACCTGAGCTCAATCTTTTTCTTTTTAAAAAAAACAAACATATTTATCTCAGAAAAAGAATCAAAACAAGTGAGCAACAAAATTCCTAGAACCAACTCTGGTGGACTGGCCCTGAATATGAATATGAGAATAAGAAACCAAGGGTAGATGTCAATGAACAAATCTCTAAAATGATTCACCAAGATACAACCTGTAATTAGTAAAGAACTGCCCCTCTCTCTGTTAAATACCCCACACACACACACCTCAGCTGCTGAATCTAGCTGTAGAGGCCTGATCTATCAGTAAATATTTATGAATTTAACTATTCAATATTCTCTGCCTCCAGCTAAATATAAATTTGAATTGCCATTTCACTGGAAAGTACTTTACAATGGCAAATAACAATATGGCTGTTTGTGCTGTTCCTTCTTCAGAGCAGCTTACCGGTAATTATCTCTAAATTCATTTACAACCTTCAAATTTTCTTGGTACCCACTGTGGTTTGATCCAGGACTCATCAACCCCTGTGGATACCAAAATCTGTGACTGTTAAAGCCCCATTAAATATAATGGAAAGTAAAATAATGATCTTTATATAAAATAGCAAAATCAAGATTTGTTTCTTGGAATGTATATATTTTTTGAATATTTTCAAGTTGTGGATGCTTGAATCCATGGATATGGAAGGCTGACTCTAATAAATACTGTGTAACTTTAATTCATTTCATTTTAATATTATTCTATAAAGCCTCGTTTTATGTAAAAGCAAAAAAGGGATAGTTATTACAATGAGGTTTTATATGATAAACCATAAAGTTTAAATCAGAAAGGAAAGGCTGCCAGTTCCATAGGAGGCATTTAGTACAATCTTTTGAGACTAGATATTTATCTGAATCCTCTTTATCTACTAAGCTGTAGTGAAGTAGTTTTGCCTCTTTGCAAGCTGGTTGAAAAAAAAATCATCCCATTATTTTTGCCTTTAAGAACATATTTAAGAGAGAGGTTTAATTAATAGTAGGAGCATATATATGAAGAAAATCTACAGACTTTCAGAGCTTCCTTGTTATATCAACTGACAGTAACACTCAATGTCATTTCTTAAGAACATGTTAATACTAGTTTCAATTTACTAAATGCAGCAATGAACTAATTAGTTCAGACAGATGCCTGTTCCACCTCAATCAGATGGTCAAAAACAGGGCCAGTCCTGTCATTAGACAGAGTAATATTTATGACTGAAGTAACAGATTGCTGGCTTTGGGGTATGGAAGCAGTAGAGAAATATTGAAGGACAAGGCTGTTGGACATACGGCTTCCCCTAAACTTAATCTGCTGCCCCGCAGATGCCATGGGTATATGTAACTATTTCAAAATCTGGAAAAAAAATCTGAAATCCAAAACACTTCTGGTTCCAAGCATTTTGGATAAGGGAGACTCTCTCTCTCTCTCTCTCTCTCTCTGTCAGATCTGGATTACTGTTGGCCAAACACCAGCTCTGTATTGCACCATGACTATGCCACCACCTCTTCTCAGTTCTAAATCCCAAGTGGGAAACACCACAGTATAACAACTTATTGCAATTAGTAGGAGCAGCACCCAGCAAAAATCTCCTTATCACCAAAAGGCAAATCTAGTTCATCTTTCTTATACTTTTTTATAATTTGCAAATTCATTAACAACAAACATTATAAAAGTTCATCAATAAAGGGTTTTATTTCATACTCCGGCATTAAGTAGAGTGCAAATCCTTCCAAAAGACCAGTTGAGGAGGAGGTGGTATACAAAAGAGGCCTCCACCGTTGTTGACACAGTGGAAACCAGTCTTGAACAAAATTTTAGCTGCTCTTACATTATATTATTTGACAATTTCTCCATGAGGAGTGAATCTCAGATTTTGCCTACCCATTAACCATGGAAAATTTTTTAGCTACTATCTTGTGGGAACCAAGCAAAGTGTTATAACATCTTTGTTTATTATTGTTGATAAACAAAGAGAATAATAAAAGAGTCCTGCAACAGTTCACAGTGCTTTGTGATGGCTGTGATTTGATCCAGTATTTGAGACCAGAAGTTCTGAATGGTTGGACATGCTTGCCACATATGCAAATAGCTGCCTAATGAACCGCAATCTTGCTAACATGTTGACACATTTTTAACCACTCTGGCTAACCTAGCAGGACTGAGATACCATTTATTGTTAATTTTCAGGACATTTTTCCTAGTAAGAGCAGATCTAGATATAAGAACGGGGTGGGGAAAGACCAGATGCAAAAATCACTATCTAAGATTTTAATCCTGAGATCCACTTCCTATCTCCACCAAGACCATTCCCATATACAGTACATGTCAACTAACTAAACATTTTCACCACATATCATTTAAATGAGTTACAGATTTCTGCACATAGTGTTTCAAAGAGCATCACAGAACCAAGAAAATCATCCCTGCATGTAGGGTTTTTAGAGAAAGTAGTAAGTTGTTCCATCAGAAGCCAATTTATACTTTTCCCTTCAAGGTGCCTGGTAAAATCATCTCTATTCCTAAGTCTGCCTCTTGAGAATCATTTACTTTAAATATACTTCTTTCTTGACTACCTCTTTCTTTCTCATCCCTGAGCCTTTAGTGTAAGTATGCAGAATGAATAAGAATTGCCACTGTAGACTAAGGAGCAAGAAAGTGGGCCTTCCCACTGGTAAAGAAGAATTATTGGTTACTAAGCACACCTAAACTTTGTGGAACTGCCAACTGGAGCTCGCTATTGATCCACATGAACCAAGCATACATTGGGGGGGGGGGGGGGGAAGAGAGAACCGACCCAGAACTTCCTGAAAGAATATACTGTAGGAAGAAACTGATAAGTGTTGGACAAGCTGCCATTCTGTATGTTGTCGCTGATTTTCTAATACAAAGTCACAGTTAGGTATCCAAGGAACTCCAGGGTTCCTCAGAACAACAGCTTGAAAACTGCCATCACTGAAGAAAAACAAACACAGATAGCATTAACACTTTCCTATTGATTTTCACACATTTAACATCAATACTTTTATCAGGTATCATGCTTTGTAGTCAACACAAACCTTCCAAGCTTTCTTGTTCATCTGACGTAAATGTATCCATCTGACTCTGTTCTCGCAAGAAATGGATGACAGCATATACAAGGCGTTTGACAGAAGACATTTTCAAGATTTGTTAAGCTCCCCTGAATCATAAAAGGAAAAGCAATCCAATTAGTGCCTAGAAAATGCAAAGATTCCCAACTTTACTCTTAAAATTCTTTCCTCCCCCAAAGGCATCTTGTGACACATAGTGCACAATTCTTCAGAAAGGATTTCAATAGAAACTTTTCTTGATCCTATTTAAATGCATGCAGCTAAAGTTAGAAGATTTAATTATGAATACAGCAGAGGATAGTAAGGACTGTTGACTGTTGACCTTCTGGGTTCTGCAACCCCAATATTAAAAAAAACAATGTGATCAAAGAATATTGCACCCACTTTTGCTACTGACTTTCCTCTTTCAGAATTCAACAGGAAAGGTGAAAATGGGGAATCTGTAGTGCCAAATCTTCTTTCCTCCTTGGTGTTTTGTTTAAGCCTCAGACTTCTAGAAGTTTCAGTCAATTGCCTTGATGCCTTTATTTATATTCAACATATATTTCAGCCACCTTTCAGAACGGTAATCTTCCCAAAGGCAGTTTACAATATAAAACAGTAAAATTCAATTTGTCAACATATTATTAAACTTAAATGTACATAACTTTAAAATAAATCAGTTCAAATATAATAAAATACAGTGAAAGTACAATACCATTCAAAACTATGATAGCAACAAAAATTAATACACTAAAATCTTTTCATTTAAAGTCCTCTCAAAATAAACAACAGAAGAAGCCAAACATGTACTTCTTCACTGGGAATTCCAGAAGGTAGGAGCCAACACTGAGAACTCTCTTTCTCCTCATGACTCCACTGATATGAAACTCAAGTTGGAGAGCAGTGCCTCTAAAAATGAACCAGAAGCCTGGATAGTTTCCTACAGGTGTTTTCAAATAACCCATTCAAATAATTTGAATGCAAATTGCTCAGTGCTGTCAACACCAGTAGTTTGAACATTGAAATGCACTGGCAACCAGTGCAGCTGATCCACAATTGATCTATCACCAACAAAGACGAAAGTAACTATATTTCTGAAACAGTTTCTAAATTATCTTCAAAGGCAACCCCACACAGAGTATGTTGCAGTTATGTAATTTGGTTGTAACTAGGGCATATATAACTGAGGTCTACATCCCTCATTTAAAACTGGTTGGTTTATCAAAGTTGATAAAAGACACTCTTAGTTGATTATTGCTTCTACTGGTCCCCCATCCAGAAAGACAGAATGATTCCCAAATTAAAGACTTGCTCAGTCATGGGGAGTCCAATACTAGCTTCATCTCTTCATCCATACCAACCCATCTCTCTACCCAAAGTACTTCTGTCTTGTCTGGAGTAAGATTCAGCTTCTTTTCCTTTATCCACCCATAAATCATCTCTAAGCATCTATCCAAGATTCCTACAGACTCTTAGATTAGCAAATGGAAAACAGAAGTAGAGTAGTATGCCAATTGCTAAATAACATAATGGATGGACAAGATGGAATCCTGAACTATCCAAGAAGCCATGAGGCAGAACAAAGGCACAATCATATAAGGCTAGTCAGTAAGGAAAGGACAGACCCACCTAAACTTGATCCTGGTCCAAAACATATTACAGAAATAATCCGGTCTGAGACCACTTTAACTGCCCTGGCTCAGTGCTAGTGAATCTTGGGAAATCTAGTTTGTTGTGGCACCAGAGCTTTCTGACAGAGATGTCTCACAAAACTACAATTCCCAGCATTCCCTAACATTGAGCCAGAACAGTTAAAGTGGTCCCAAACTGGATTATTTCTGCAGTGTGTTTTGGACCTCAGTCAGATAATCCAGAATAATACAATGGGTGATGTATCGAATACTGGAAGGAGATTCAAAACAATTAACAGTGCTGAATTTTTCCTGTCCAGGCACAACCATTCCTTCTGGCTGGTCATCCACCAATCCAACCAAGTCTGTTTCTGTCCTGAAAACTGGCCTGAATCAAGACTAGAAGTTGGCCCTGCACCTTCCCATTATTGTTGTCTCTGGACTGGGAGAAGACAACACAAAATAGCTTTGTTAACACCTGAGCTGCTAGAACCTGCCTCTCAATGCAAGAACATAATGCAACTGTCACATTTGAAAGAGAAAGCATGAGCATCTTCATATAGGCCATGCCAGCTCTTGGAGACTTTGCATGTGGAGAGCAGTTTCTGAAAATAACTACTTTGATGTTGCTTTTTGGATCCTTTCAGTTTTATTCTTTAGTTTCGGTCTCTGGATTTTATTCCCATCTGCTGATTTTCTGGATTTCTGCTTTCACTCCATGTCTTATCTTGTTTTCCACATTGCCAGGACCCTGCTGATGCTGTTGGCGCTGGTACCAAATCCTGCCTGTCTGAATTTGTGAGTATTCACCATTACGTAACTAAGCATGGAAGCACAAAACTTGGAAACATTACTTCTTCAGATGACACCTCCCAGAATTCCTCAATCAGTGGCTGATCCTGGTCCAGAAACAATTTTTCCAAGCTTTGTGGACTTTGCTGGGTTGTAATCTATAACTGGAGCAGTAGGGACAGCAGGTCTATCCTTCCCTGTCCTTTACAGATTTCTTGTCTGCAATATATAGAAACTATTTATGACTCTGTGACACTAGTATTCTGTTGTGGTCAGAAGTCAGAATTTTATGATAGATCTATCATCATATGTTACACAAAAGAGGAAAAGGTTCTGGTTGAAGTTCTCCTGATGTTCTGTCATGACACGCTCTGGAGGGAGTAAGGTGGGATCAAACTGGACTGCTAATACCTTTCAAATTTACCTAAAGCCAGGCTTTCAGGCATGGCAGGAGGGAAAATAACGAGCAACCCACATATCCTGAATGCCCCCCCCCCCATTTTAATTTAATGCTGAACAAAATCTCAGGCCTGAGAAGTGAATGTAGCTGAAAAGGTAATGCTAACTTAAGACTTTTGATTAATAATTGTGGTCAGCCTTTTCACAAAAGAAAACAACCCTGCCAGTTTGGGCCTAGAGAAAGTCTAACACAAGTCATAGAATCATAGAATCATAGAATCATAGAGTTGGAAGAGACCACAAGGGCCATCCAGTCCAACCCCCTGCCATGCAGGAACTCCAAGTCAAAGCATCCCTGACAGATTGCCATCCAGCCTCTGCTTAAAGACCCCTAAGGAAGGAGACTCCACTACACTCCGAGGGAGTGTGTTCCACTGTCGAACAGCCCTTACTGTCAGGAAGTTCCTCCTAATGTTGAGGTGGAATCTCTTTTCCTGCAGTTTGCATCCATTGTTCCGCGTTCTAGTCTCTGCAGCAGCAGAAAACAAGCTTGCTCCCTCCTCAATATGACATCCCTTCAAATATTTAAACAGGGCTATCATATCACCTCTTAACCTTCTCTTCTCCAGGCTAAACATCCCCAGCTCCCTAAGGCGTTCTTCATAGGGCAAGGTTTCCAGACCCTTCACCATCTTAGTTGCCCTCCTTTGGACATGCTCCAGTTTCTCCACATCTTTTTTGAAATGTGGTGCCCAGAACTGGACACAGTATTCCAGGTGGGGCCTGACCAAAGCAGAATAGAGTGGCACTATAACTTCCCTTGATCTAGAAACTATACTTCTATTGATGCAGCCTAAAATTGCATTGGCTTTTTTAGCTGCCGCATCACACTGTTGACTCATGTTCAGCTTATGGTCTACTTGGACTCCTAGATCCCTTTCACATGTGGTCTCATTCAGCCAGGTGTCCCCCATCCTATATCTGTGCATTTCATTTTTCCGCCCTAGGTGCAGAACCTTACATTTCTCTGTGTTAAATTTCATTTTGTTAGCGCTGGCCCAGCTTTCTAGTCTATTCAGGTCATTTTGAATTTTGATCCTGTCCTCTGGGGTATTAGCTACTCCTCCCAGTTTAGTGTCATCTGCAAATTTGATAAGTATGCCCCCAATTCTGTCATCCAAATCGTTAATAAAGATGTTGAATAGCACTGGGCCCAGGACAGAACCCTGTGGGACCCCACTGGTCACTTCTCTCCAGGATGAAAAGGAGCCATTGTTGAGCACCCTTTGAGTTCGGCCAGTCAACCAATTACAAATCCATGTAACAGTTAACTTGTCTATCCCACATTTTGCAAGCTTGTTTGCAAGAATGTCATGGGGAACCTTGTCAAAGGCCTTACTGAAATCGAGGTATACTATATCCACAGCATTCCCTTCATCTACCAAGCTGGTAATTTTATCAAAAAAAGAGATCAGGTTCGTTTGGCATGACTTCTTTTTCTGAAACCCATGTTGGCTTTTTGTGATTATGGCATTGGCTTCTAAATGTTCACAGACTCTCTGCTTAATGATCTGCTCTAGAATCTTTCCTGGAATTGATGTCAGACTAACTGGACGATAATTGTTGGGATCCTCTTTTTTTCCCTTTTTGAAGATGGGGACAACGTGTGGACAACTTGAGGCCTCCAAATGTTAATGAACTCAAACTTCCATCTTCTACCACTATGACTGACTGCACTGAATAGGGCTTTATCCAAATTGAAGAAATAATCTGTTCTGACTATTTTAACTACCATGACTCAATGCTATGTAGTTTGAGTCTGCTCTGGTGCCACAACAAACTACAGGTCCCAGAATTCCATCACATTGAGCCATGGCAGTTAAACTGGAGTCAAACCAGATAATTTCTGCAGTGTGGATGTAGCCCAGGAGGTGATGGGAACTGCAATCCAAAAACATCTGGAAGGACAGAAGTTGTCCAACTTTGATGCAAAAATTAGGCTATATTTTGGGTTATGTTGAAATTTATATTTGTTTCATTTAATTAAAACAAGTCTATTTCCAACTTATGGCAACCCGAAGGCTAACCTATCATAGGGTTTTCTTGGCAAGATTTGTTCAGAGGAGGTTTGCCACTGCCTTTACCTGAGGCTGAGAGCATGTGACTTGCTGAGGTCACCCAGTGGGTTTCATTGCCAAGTGGGGAATTGAACACTTAAACCACTATGCCACATTGACTCTACAAAGTCTATATTTTAATTAAAATATCTACTGACCTTCCTAACACCTTCTTTTTTTAAAAAAATCCCCAGGAATCATCAATGAGACAATGTATAAAAGTAAAAGGCTGCACTAAAAACAATGACAACCGAAATAAGAAATACATGAGAGTTTAAGAGCCTGGAAAACTAAAAAAAAAGTTTTTGCTTAGCTGTTGAATGATATTAAGATCTGCTCCAAACAAGATGTAGGAGACCAAAACCAAAAAGGACCCTTTCCCACAGTGCCAGCTGTGTCACTTTCATAGATCTGAAAGAACTGGAAAAGTATGTCTGAGAAAGAATGCTGTATACAGCAGGGGCAGGACATATGTGTTTCATGTGTTGTTGGACTTCAGGTCACAGCTGTAGTAACCAGCACAGCAAATGGTGAGGAAGGCTTAGTGTTTGAGTCCTCTGCTCTACAGGCAGACTGATATTCTCTGAAGTATCCAGCCTCCACATGACTTTAAAAGCAAGGAACTTTGCATAAAACACTTTGAACTGTGTTTGCAAGACAACCAAAAGCTATTAGATGTTGGTCAGATTATCCAGAATATAGCTTTCAAGTAAAGCTTATATTGTTGTTGTTGTTGTTGTAATAATATTAATAATAATATTTATTATTATCCCGCCCCACTACAAGATGCAATTGGGGCGGCTTACTAAGATTAAAAAGATACATTCAAAACCATCAATCCCCCCTCTTAAACTACAATTAAACAATATAAGAATTAAAACTTACTTTAAAAAAAACAACACAAAACAACAACAGGAACAACAACAAACTATACACCATGACTAAAGTGCAGTCGGAGTTCTTAAAGTTATTTTGATAGCCGGAGAGACTATTCAGGAAAGGTCTGCCAGAAGAGATCTGTCTTTACAGTTTTTTAAAAACTATTTAAGGTGATAATATGACAGATCTCATCCAGCAGGCCATTCCATAATCGGTGCGCGACAGCTGAAAAGGTCTTTTGGGAGGTTGTGAACAGCCTTGTTTTATAAGGCTGTAGCAAGTTGTGTGCCTTCGAGTCGTTTCCAACTTATGGTTAACCCTAAGGCAAACCTATCATAGGGTTTTCCTGGCAAGTTTCTTCAGAGGGGGTTCAACCACTGCCATCCTGAGACTGAGAGAGTATGACTTGCCCAAGGTCCCCCAGTGGGTTTACATGGTCAAACTGGGATTTGAACCCTGGTCTGCATAGTCATAGTTCAACACTCAAACCAATATACCATCTCAAAGCTTATAACTAAAAACCAAAGCTTTCCCCAAAGAACATGTGCTTATCCAACTCATTTTGTCAACATTAGATTTGGTATTGTAAGAACTCCCGCAATATTTCTTTACCTTACAAGAGATCTGTAATTTGCAATCAATGCCAAAGAAGCATTCTGAGAATATTTGGCTCTTGTGTTTCAGAAGTGGGTTCTTCACTCACTTCTGTGGTCTAGTACACGTCACCCTTTAATCTGAGATGAGTACATCATCCCATAACTTGCAGATGGTGTGCAGATGGTGCAATAAGAGTGAAAGATTGGCTAATGCCCTCAGCTGGTCTTTGGTTCAGATAAAATTGGAACTGAAGGATCCCATGGCATACATTCTACGACCTTTTGGATTTTAATGTAATCGTGAGAGGAAAGCTCATTCTTCACCATTTCATGTCTTTGCAATTTTGGGAATTCAGATAAAAGCAAATAATTTGTCCTAGTCCAGTTCCTTTCTCTGCATCTTCCTCTAATGAAAAACCCAAGCTTTTTGCTACCTTACTACATCAGTACACATGTGTACTCCAGACAAGGGTCATGCTGATAAGGATTATTTGTGATAACATACATTACATAAATTGCACTCAGTGGAGACACATATCAGCAAACAGCAACCACACCACTTCCAACATTCACCAGCTGCAACTGTATGGATGATGTTTAAAATAAGCTACGCCTGTTAAAATAACTCTGCATGTTAAAAATACTATGACATTGCTAATTGGAAAACCTGCTTTTTCATTAAAATGAACCAAAAATAAAAATTACACAACCTTCTTCAAACACAGACCTGGAACAAAAATCACAACATGGTGACCTCAATGCAAACTTGTGATTAGTGACACACTACTGACTCAGAGCTTCATTTCGCATTCAGCATCTTCTCGGTTAGAAATTATATAACTTAAACAAAAACACAAAAGCATTTCAGTCCCATTTCATAGGCTGGCAGCTGTCAAACCTTTCCCACTTTTGTTCTGGAAAAATACTCCTGTGAATATCTCAACAGCGACGCTGAAAAGACAAAAAGTGGTTTTGTTTAGAGCGCCGAGGGCGACGGTGACGAACATCTCGCCGACGGAGAAGCACAAGCGTTGTCACAGAACAAACCGTGAATTTTGTTTTCAGGGTGGCCCGGCCCACTTGGACGCCAACGCCGCTGGACAAAGAAAGATGCACGACGTCCTTACGGGCATATCTTTTATCTAGGTATCTATATATATTCCCCATGCACTCGATGCGGTTATGTAACCAGCCAACCCGATATTTGAAGTGTCACTCCTGGGGAGTGTGCTTTTGAAAACATCATTGACTCCACAAAAGAAGGCGCCAGGAACAGACGCACACTCGGAAACCCTTTGGCAGGTTGACAGCTTTAGGGATCAAGGCGTAGGGAAGGCAAAGGGGGGGGGGTCATGTTACACGTAGACACCACACACAAATAGACACACATACACATACATATATACACCCAGGAGAAATGGCCCACGCCTAGGCAGCCTGGCTTCACTCACCTGGCTCCATATTCTCCACTGGGATGTGTCTCTTATTATTATATTATAAGAAAATGTAATAATAATAATAATAATATGTTTTTTAATATCCCGCCTTTCCTCCAATATAGGGACTCAAGGCGGCTGAGGTGTCTACCTCGGGTCCTGCAGCCTTATTTATCTATCCAAGGAATTGGTTATTTATTATTATATCCTTTTTATACAAGGATTTAACTGCCCTGGAGCTCTGCTTATGGAATCCTAGGGATGTAATATATAATAAAGGGATGTAACGATAAAACAAGAAATGGAGGATGGTTCAAGGCATCCCTGAGGGTCTGAGGCTGCATCCACAACGCAGGACTATGAACCCAGTTTGAGACCGCTTTAACTGCCCTGGCGCCCTGCTATATATATAATATTATATATTACATTATATATTTATATATAACATGTTTATTACATTTATATATTTATATATAATAAAGGGATGCAATAATAAAACAAGAAATGAAGGAAGGTTCTAAGGCATCCCTGAGTGTCTGAGGTTGCATCCGCACTGCAGGGCTACTAACCCGTTTTGAGACCGCTTTAACTGCCCTGGCGCCCTGCTTTGCCACTTTGGGAATGGTAAGGCACCAAGCCACCCTTCCCAGAATTGCAAAGCAAGGGCGCCAGGGCATTTAAAGCGGCCTGGAACCGGGTTAGCAGCCCTGCAGTGCGGATGCAACCTCAAGACACTCAAAGAAGCAGCATCCTAGGTGCTCCCTTCCAAGAACTGAGAAGGGCACCTCTTGGGCTCCCCTTCACCCCACCCCCCACCCAGCAAGCCACTTCTCTCCCCTGCAGCGGAACGAACCCGCTTTAAGAGCACTCAAGAGCAGCAGCAGCAGCATTCCTCCAAAGAAGGGAAGGAGAACCAGAGGCAAAGCCTTACCTACCTTCCAGGAGGAGAAGCAGCAGCAGAGGCAAATGGTGGCAGAGAAGAGCAGGAGGATGCTGCTGAGGCTGGAGACAGAAGGGAGACTCCTTTCCTTCAGCCTTCTGCTCCTTCTCCTGCTCCTCCTCCTCCTTCTGCTGCTGCTGCTGGAAGGATGCAAACGTGGTCCAGCCCTGGCCCCTGACTGAGCCTCCTCCTTTCCTTGCAGCCCTGGGTTGGTGGGGGCTGGCAACGGGAGCGAGCCTGGGCAGGAGCGCGCGCAAAAGAGGCAGCATCAAGAAGAAGAAGAAGAGAAGAGGCAGGGCGCGCGCAGAGAGAGGAGGAACCAAAGGCTCTGCGCCTGCTTGCTTGCTTGCTCCCTCCTCCTCCTCCTCCTGGCCCTGGCCTTTTTGGAGAGCAGGGGGGCAGCAGGTGGGGCTCAGCCTCAGTGTGCCTCCTCCTTCTCCCTGAGAGACCCACCACCAGACCAGGCTCTCTGAAGGGGTTGCAGTAATAACCAGCCCTTCCTCTTTCTCTCTCTCTCCCCTTGGCCTCTCCATGCTCTCCTTGGGCGTCTCTGTGGGTTGGAGCTGGCTCAGGTAAAGGATAAGAGAACTGGGTGGGTTGCAGGGAAGGGAGGGGGGGTGGCCTGGGTGGCTTGCCATGGGGAGGAAGGGGTTGCTGTGGGGCCATGGAGAGGCTGCAGGGAGGGGTCTGGTGCCTCACCAGGCAGCCCTTCTTCCACTGCCTCCCCTGCTGCCCTGCCTTTTCTTTTGTTGGCTGCTGGTGGAGCCCAACTAAGACCCTTCCTGCTTTCCTTGTTGGGTATATATGTATGTATATAGCAATGGCAGCTTCATTTGTATCCCACTTCATACTGGTTTCCAACTGTAAGCTAACTGCCCCAATAAGCTGGGTACTCATTTTAGCCACCTTGTGTTTATATATGTGTGTGTGTATGTGTGTGTATTATTAAAAATAAAATTCATACAGTGAATATTATGCAATACATAACTATGTGTTCCCTACATTCTATTGCAACTTATCTGAATGTTTTTGATATCCCACCTCAGTGCTCCCCTTCCCCGGAGCCATTTCCACCCTTATGTTCCATCCAAAATCTCAGTTCCGCTCCTGGATTTTATCCACCTCAGAAGAATGCAAGCTTGAGTCAACCCTGAGCCCCTGGCTGGGATTGAACTTGCAACCTTGTGGTTTGTGAGTGAGCGGCTGCAGGACAGGCCTTTAACCACTGCTCCACCAGGGCTCCTGGTGTATGAGCTGCCCTCCAGTCATCCCTTGTGGGTGAAACCCTCTCCAAGGTCCCCTTGTCCTCATTCTGCCTTAGTCCTGCAGGCTCAGGGCCAGCTCAGGCAGACCCTGTGGATGAGACATCTTCAAGACCCCTGGAGCCCATGTGAGGCAGTGGTTTGGTGGGTGAATTTTCCTTGAATAATATATGGTGTGCTGGTTTATTGTTTTAGAAGCTGCAATTTCATTTATATACCACTTCATACCATCCAAACAATCTCTAAGTGGTTTACAACTGTAAGCTAATTGCCCCCCAACAAGCTGGGGACTCATTTTAGTGACCTACGGAAAGATGCCAGGCTGAGTTGACCCTGAGCCCTTGGCTGGGATTGAATTCACAATCTTGTGGTTTGTGAGTCAGTGGCTGCAGTACAGGCATTTAACCACTGTGCCACTAGGGCTCCATGTTTTCATGGTTGGGGGGCAATTAGCTTACATTTGTAAACCACTTAGAGACTGCTTAGGTGGTATGAAGCGGTATATAAATGAAGCTGCTGTTGCTATTGCTCCACTGCTCTGTTTAGGTCCTGCAAATTCAGACCCCTGACCTCCCTAAGGGTCTTTCCATCTGGCAGTTGGTCTTTCTCTTTTTCTACTACAGTGTACGCTCAACCTTACCTAGCATGATTGTCTTTTCTAATGGCCCATGCTTTCTTATGATGTGGCCAAAGTACAAAAGCCTCAGCTTCTTCATCTTGGCTTCCAGAGAGAGTTCAAGCTTGATCTGTTCAAGGACTCATTTGTTTGTATTTTTGGCTGTCCACCATATCCTCAGCACTCTTCTCCAGCTTTTGTTTGTTTTATTGCCTTCAGAGCAACCCTGTGGATGAGACATCTCCAAGCCCCACTATCCTCCACTGTCATATGGAGGATGGAGCAAGTTTATTTTCTATAGCTGCTGAGGCTAGAACATGGAGCAGTGGATGCAAACTATAGGAAAAGAGACATTAGGAGGAACTTCCTGACAGTAAGGGCTATTCAACAGTGGAGCACACTCCCTTGGAGAGTGGTGGAGTCTCTTTCTTTAGAAGTCTTTAAACAGAGGCTGGATGGTCATCTGTTGGGGTGCTTTGATTGTGAGTTCCTGCACAGCATGGGGTTGGACTGGGATGGCCCTTGTGGTCTCTTCCAACTGTGATTCTCTGATCACTTTCCCCCAAGCATTCATCAGATTGCAAATGTAGGGGAAAGAGGAAGACTGTACAGCATGAGGCCCACTTTTTTATTTACTAATCCAGTTCCCAGTTTCCCCTTTGGGGCTGAGTTTAATTGCTGATTTTGCAACATCTGGCCACTTGGCTTCTTTCCCCACCCACTAATGTATGTGCGACCTAGCCATGGGAAGTTCTGGAGAACTCAAAAGCTTGCATGCTTTTGTGGCATTTTATTTGATGAACCTAGTAAAGCTATTTCTGACTGTTTTTTTTTTAATTTTATAGACCAATATGGCTACTTTTATTTTTGTGATAAAAGGACCCTATGCGGAAGACATTAGAAATATGGCAGCAAAATCATTGGGTGATGTGTATTTGGAAGTGAATTTCTTGAAATGCGCTTGGCTGTGCTCTCATTAGACATCCTGACATATTTAGAGTGCACTGGGGAGACCTGAAAGCAATTATTCTTTTAACAGTTAAAGTAGTTTCTCATATATGTGTGTGTGTGTGTGTGTGTGTTAGTATATTGTAAAGTGGTGAAGGCATTGTCAAAAGGTTTGTTTTGACTTACACGTCCATAATTCATTTCTTCAGCACATTAGATTTTCTCTTAAATCTTTAGACACTACTTACATGAACATCTCTCTAATCTGAGAGCATACTTTATTCAAACAAGTAGTTCCTATGCTGATTTAGGCTTGCTAAAACCCATTATTTTGATTGTGCTTAGATGCACCTTAGCCTGTATAGTGCTGCATAGGATGTGGCAGTAAATTGTTGCATGATATAAATCTGAGACATGAATGACTGATACAGACATCCTACAGGAGAATTTATAGATATTTAGAGAGTCCCTCGAGTTTGACACTTAATTAAATTTTCATTTCTACAAAAGGCATAAATAATGCAGGTTGCTTGTTGTCCGGAAGCTGCTGAAAATATCTTCAGCAGTGCCTGTGTTACCAATCCATATTGGTAATGTAGTTGTTCAAGACACGAGTAACTAGCTGGCTTCTAAAGTCACATGCTGTAGATAAATCCTTAGGTCATTAAGGTCACCAGGATAATAGCAGCAGCAGAATAGTAATTCTTTTTACTAGTTAACTGTATGTCTCATTACTGGTTATCTCCAAAGTTTATTGTTTAATTGAACAATAAAAAGTGCTACATCTGCAGAAAGTATTTCTAAGGCGGCAGTCATACCAAACTGAGAATAAGGCCCATTAAACTTAATGGGACATACTTCTGGGCAGACGTATATTGGATTACATTTGTACAGGGATTCTGTGCAACTTTACTCCAAAATTTCTGCAAGATTTCCCAAGTCTTTATTTTAAATGAAAATATTAGGTGGTCCCTCATTTATGTTGAGGTACACACTCCTAAATCCTCCTTTGAAGGTGGAGTCCAAACCAAATCAGGTGAATTTGGACTCTGTCTACAGCTTATGTCGAGAAGACCTTGATGTCTTATGTTCTTTTGAAAGTCAACGGTAGGGAAGGTTGTTTCCCTGTTATCCGTCTTCGCTGTCTTCAGTGTAGGGACCCTACAAGAGGTTGTCAATCCAGTGCATTTCTGATTCTGTCAGAACTCACTTTATTACGGATGGGGTTTTTTTAAAGTAAAAACTGTGGCTGTGAGTCGTCTGTGTGTTGTGCTTGTATTTTCCTGATGGTTAGTGGATAAGAAATCTTCTCTTCTTACTCGTCCCCGCACAATTTTAATGTTATGCTCCAGGTCTTGAAATGAGAGGGGAAATGGTCCAGAAGATGACACACCCAGGTTGGAAGGCACTCAACAAGCTACTGAACTGAGACAGTCATACTTTGGACGTATCATTAGAAGACATGACTCACTAGAAAAGACAATAATGCTTGGAAAGCTGAAATGCAGTAGGAAAAGAGGAAGACCACTTTCCATATGAATAGACTCTATCAAGGAAGCCACATCACTGAACCTGCAAGAACTGAGCAGGGCTGTTGATGATAGGGACACTCGTTCATAGGGTTGTCATTAAGTCAAAGTTGACTTGACAGCAGTTAACAAAGTTAGGGCTGAAGTCTGTGTTGTGTTTATAGTTCTGCTAAGGTGGTGATAACAGGGATATCTTAAGAGCTTATTTATGAACCTGCTTCAGTTATTGTTGATCCACAAAAAGTGATATCTAATTTACTGTTAATGTACAATAACATCCAAAATCCACAAAACAGTGATACTTTTATTTGGCCATCCAAGATGGGAAAAATGCATAATGCAAGCTTTCAAAGCATCATGTATTTTGTGCGTTTTGGCTGGCTGAATAAAAGTATCACTGTTTTGCAGATTTTGGATGTTACTGTACTTGGCCAACATGACTATCCCTGAATAATTTATTATTAGTTATTATTGATGTGATGATAACCTAGTAATGTTACAGCTATGTTGTGATAAGACTTACTAATGAGGTATTCTTACATGGAATTCTATTCCTTTAGAGACCCTGCAGACACCATCACTGGTGTTAGTCCAACACAAAATAAAAGCATGGCCCTTTACTGAAGCTTTTGGGGTATAATTCATTTCATCCAAATTTGCTTGTGTGAGTGATTTTAAATTGTTTTAAACTGTTCTGTCTTGTTCTGAGTGTTAAATGGGTTACCATACTTTAAATCTTTTAAAATTATTCTTAATGTTTTAATTTGATTTAAACTCTTCAGAATGATTTTTATTATATACCGATCACTCTGAGATCCTTGGATACAGGGAGGGCTATAAATTGGTTCTTGCTGAGGGGTACATTAATCTTTAGCCAAGACTGCATCCGCACTACAGAAATAATCCAGTTTGACACCATTTTAACCTCCATGGCTCAATGTGATGGAATTTTGGTATTTGTAGTTTTGTGAAATGCATATTCTTCTCTGTCAGAGAGCTCTGATGCTACAACAAACTGTAAATCCCAGGATTCCATAGCACTGAGCCATGACAGTTAATAAGGTGTCAAATAAGGATTATTTCTGCAGTGCAGATGCAGCCCATGTGGTTCTCCTACTGTCTTCCCACTGACACCAGGAGGCATCAGGTGAATACAGATAGAGAGATTGGTACAACAGCAGAGCCCTATTATTTTCACTTGGGTGAAATGGGGGCCATGCCGTGCTTGCAGGCCACTTGTCTGTTGGGCCATGAAATGGTCTGGCTATTGGGACTGGAATAACACCGAGGAGAGATTTATCTGCAGATTGTTTGTCACTGCATGATTTAGTCCCTTGTCCTAAGGAGAATCTTGGTATATGTGGCTGCAAAGCTCAGTTACTGCTCTCCATTTTGGGTTTGGGGGAGGAAGGGGGTATAAGCTAGATTCTGTATTATCTCATGTTGTACTTGCTGCCACCATGATAGGTGTGTTCTCTGCATGGGTGCTGTTAGGATTTCTATAGATATACTAGGGGTGAGTGTTGATATTCCTACATTGGTCTTCATTTCTTTTTGCCGTTACTGTTTTGATTTCTTGTCTTGCTACATTACAGCAACATTGTTTTGCCACAAAAGAACTGTTGGATTGACCTGCTCATTATTTTGCATGCTTCCAAAGTTATTATCACTTCTTGTATCGTAAAGTAACTGCTCTATCAAAACAGACAAGTGATTTATTTGTCTTGACCTTTTTTTCCTGCATTATTTGTACTCTTCCTGACATTCAGTGGTTGAATTCTTAAGTCTTGAGGTCTGGCGTTGAGATCAAATTTCAGCCACACTTTGTATCTTTGGGATTTTAACAGCAATTTAAATCCTGAAAATTATTGCCTTAAGAAGGTCTGGATGGAACTGCGATTCTTCCAATTTCACCCATTAGCGGAATCTTCTGAAGGAATAAATGTGGTTTCATAAGAACTTCAATGCTCATTTACTCCTTGTTACTTACAGGGCAAATTAGAAAACTGTAGGGACTATGTCTCCTGTAGGGAATAGAAGCACTTTGGGGAAAGGAGAAAAATGAAAAATAAATAAATAGCAGAGAACAAGGAAGGGCTATAGCCTGAAAGCCTGCTTAAGAAAGAATTTTTGTACTAAAGTTCTGCTTCCCTCATTCTCCACTTTTAGTTATCCTAATTGGATAACTAAATTTTATCCAGTGCAGTTATTGCCACATAGATAGAACTACTCTACCTTAGGAAAAAGAATTTTCCTCTTACAGTTTTCCTCTAAGTATAATTTCTTGATCTGTGCCTTCTCTCCCCTCCCCTCCTGCATCTCATTCTTTATCAAAAAATTTTCAGATGTACAAAAGTCTATAATCTTTCATCTGCACGAGTAAAGCAGGGTATATGTCATTTCCATTGTCATATTTGGACTTTTGGCTGTGTTTCTTCTTCTACTTAAGTTGGGTGTTGTTGTTTCCTTTTTTGCAATTATTTTTGGCTTTCTTGTTATTTTTAATTGCAGAGCTGTTGGCCCAAGAATTTTATTCAAAATGACACTGGGATCAGAGATCACTACATTTATCAAGGCCACTTCCTATAGTGCAGCAGATCGAAATTTTCTGAAATGGGATTTGCCACCAGAACAGATTAGAACAAGGACTGAGGAACTCATCAGAAAAACAAAGCAAGTCTACAACAGTGTTGGGATGCTTGATATGGATAAGGTCACATATGAAAACACTGTACAGGCCCTGGCAGATATAGAAGTTGAATACTCAGGTAAGTATGACATTTGGATATCCCTCTAGGGTGCATCAGAAGAGTAGAATTAAATTCTAAATCAGAAGAGGACAAATGCATAGAACATTAATTTAAAGTCAGCTGCTTTTAACTAAATACAGAAGTGTTAATATTTATATGTCTTATAATATGGAATTAAATTTTAGCTACGTGGTTTTGTAATTATTTCAGTTTGTGTAGGTCAAATTGAAAATTGGCAACTCAGGGCTATGTGTGCATATGGAAAATTATGGGCTTTTGTAGGCCAAAAAAAAAAAAAGGCCCTTATCACACAACTGTTTTGGGAGTATAATCCAGTGGCATTCCGAACGCAATCATGGGGTTTCATGCTATTTCGTGAGAGGTTATCTCACACAATCGCTTGCAGTGAGGACACAGTCCGAACGCAAACATGCATGATAGGTCATCATATACAATCGCTGGCAGTGGGGACACGATCAGAACGCAGTCTGAACGCAATCCAAATGTAGGCACATTCGGTGAACTAGAGGATTTGGAAATCCTATTCTTTTCCTGGGCTATCTTTTCTTTCAAAATTGAGCAGAACCCCTCCCATGTAATAATCTTTCACGTAATTGTGTTCATTTCTGAATTGACCTTGCTATCTTTCCTTTCGCAATTGAGGTGAATTCCTCCCATGTGATAAGGTCCATAGAGTTGGAAGAGACCACAAGGCCATCCCATGCAATCCCGTCATGTTTTGATATGAAGCTTGTTATCCTAAATAATCTCTCTCTCTCTCTCTCTCTCTCTCTCTCTCTCTCTCTCTGCATATTGGTCTATTTATTAAAATATTGGTATTAACTACATAGAATTGCAGAAGGTAGATAAGAGAAATCCATAGTTATTAGTTTATATTTAACACACACACACAGGTTTTGTATCTTTTTATCACTCATAACCTACATTTTGGGTATAAATTTTATGAAATATGATCGTTTATATTCACATGGCACTATCTTTCTGCAGTGATGGGACTGTGAGGTAAGAGACTGTGCTGGTGGCAGCAGTGCTGCTAGTAGGGTCTTCCAGGTCAAACAGGCTTTTGCTGAGGAGCCAGACTAAATATGTGAAACAGCTACCAGGCAAGAACACTAGTGAAGGGTGACATTGGCAAAGGATCTGTCAGAGAGAATGGAAGTGGCAGCGTATCTAATGTTTGTTAGTACTGCACAGAAGGAGGTATGTAAAACCCCTTTTGAATGTCTTTTTCCGTTAAAACCATATGATGAGACAATCCAAAATGAAACAAGAAATGGTGCCTGAAGAAGCGACTTCCAGCTTGGAAGGCATTCAACAACTTAGGAAGAGCAGGGGATAAGTACAAATAGCACTGCGGCTAATGACACATGGGCTGGAGCTCACAGATGCAAAGGAAAGTCTGTAGCTGCATAACACATATTATAGGAACATAGAACATAAGAAGCTTGAATCAGGAGAAGGTATACATAGTAAAGCAAGAAATAGAATGTATAAACATTGCAATATTTAGGGTGAGCAAGCTATATATGACAGGAATGGGACATTTTGAGTCAGATAATTATAGTGATTTCCTCAGGAAAATGAAAATCTAAGAAGAAATGTGGTAGCATTAATAGGGAGGAGAGATGTAGCAAAAGAAATCAAATGATGCAATGCAAAGTCTGGGAAAATCCATAAAGATAACCATAATCCAAATTTATGCTCCATTACAGAAGAAATAAAAATATGCTATGCTGGAGTGTAGAATGAAATTGATCTTACACCAGAACAAGACTTATTGTTAATCATAGGAGTTTATCACACAAAGGAGATTGGGAGTTTATCCCGTGAATATCCTGGAAAAATTGCGTAATTGCACAAAACAATTTTACATGATGTTGCACAAAACCCACCATGAAAGGGGTCACAAAGAAGCATTAATGCACATCTTTTTACTTTTGGGATCACTTTATTTATGCAATTGCGTGTGATAATCATTTGCGCAGTTACTCGCCATTTCCACTTCATTTGCACGATGCTTTAAATGTGCTTTAATCTCCCTTTAATGCCAAAATTAGCCCCAGTGTGATAAACACCATAGGCAGTTGGAATGCAAAAGTAGGAAACAGCGCAAAATCAAAAATTTTAGGAGAATTTGGCATAGGATCAAGAAATGAAGGAGCAGAGCCACATATTGAATTTTGTAAGGCTGGCAGTTTGTTCATCACAGACACACTCTTCAAACAGCCCAAGAGGTGACTGTATACATGGACATCATTGAATGGCCAATATAGATATCAGGTTACATAATTAGAAGCAGAAGATGGAGTAGCTCCATTCTCTCTGCAAAAACAAGCCCAGGAGTAGATTATGTCACAGACCAAGAACTATGAATATATTAAAAAAATATTGGAGTAAAGCTAAGGAAGAATCCTTAAGAACATACCTGTAGAATTTTATAATAATGTAAAAAATACATTTGCACTATTATGCCTAAGTGATCAGGAGCCAGAATAACTCCAGGGACATTGTTAGGGGAAAATGCAAGCAGACACTATTTGCCACCAAGAAGAAGGAGAAGCCTCAATGGATGACAGGTGAAATTCTTCAAACAATTAAGGACAGGTTAAAAGTAAAAGTAAAAGAACCCTGGATTATTCTTATTTTTATTATTTATTTATTTTATTTATATAGCGCTGTACATTTACACAGTGCTGTACATACAATCTTATAATTAGAGAGATCCTTGCCGTCAGGCTTACAGTCTAAAAGAGACAACACAAAAGGAAAAGGGGAAGGTGGTGGGAAGGGGATGAGGTCCAGTGGTTCTTCTCTCCCTCTGGGGCCAGGACCAAGGCAGATGGACTGAAGGGAGGGCACAGCTTCTTAATAGATAGTTAAAAGGAGGCATCCTGGGGCAGACAGCACAATCCTGGGAACGTTTTTCTAAACAATATAGTCTTTAACTTAATTTTGAATCTGGTTAGAGAAGTGGTGAGGTGCACACGTGGGGGAAGAAGGTTCCAGGAGTGACGGCAGCAAGTGAGAAGGGATGAATCCGGGACAGGGCAGTGGAAATCCTCGGCTGGGACAGGAGACCTTGACTACCAGGGTACAAGAAGGAGTGTGAGGAGAAAGAAGTTCTGACAAGTATGGAGAGGTCAGTCCATGGAGGGCATAGACCAGCACAAGTATGCAACAGTTCAACAACTTGTGTGCTGGGACAAAGAAAACTAGTGCAGTAATCAAAACATAGAAATAAAAGATCACAACAAAAAAGGAAGAACAAGAGACTTCGTCCGTGAGAGCCAAGAAATCAAAAGGAAATTTAAGCTGAGAGTGGGGATGCTACACGGCCAGCGGCAGAACCTCTATAATCTCATCCCCCCCCCACTTTATCATTTAACAATCTCTGTTGTACCTTCATTCCTTGCATTCCCTAACTTTCAAAATTTCTCTTCTTTCTCTAATGTGAATTTCATTCTTTCCTACATTCCAGGCATGTAACCCTGTTTGTTTGTTTTTTAAAAAAGGGGAGGACATTGTTGGGGGCAAGTAGCTTACAGATTGTTGGGGGCAAGTAGCTTACAGTTGTAAACAGCTTAGACACTGCTTAGGCAGTATGAAGTAGTATATAAATGAAGCTGTTTTTTTTTTTTTTTTGTTGTTGTAACCTGAAGGGATGATTTTAAATATGTTTTAAATTGCCTTATTTTATACTGTACCTTTTTACTTGTGCTGGTCTATGACCGTAATAAAGAAATTCATTCATTCATTCATTCATTTAAAGGTGTAACTAACCTGAACGCACAGAATCCCAGCTGATTTTAGAAGCTAAGTGGGGTCAGGCCTGGCTAGTATTTGGATGGGGGAAGTCCAAGTAATGCTGGGTGCTATAGGTTAAATTTCAGAGGAAAGCAATAGCGAACCACCTCTGAATATTCTTTGTCTAACAAAAACTTAAGAAACTTACTATATATTTCATGGTGACTTGAATGCACATACACATACTGTCCTATTATACGAGTTGAAAAAATGTCCTGTTGTCCCTAGCCACAAAAGGGTGAGAATCCTGCTGGAACACTATACTAGTGTAAACAAAAATGTATGTGATTCTTCGAGATCACCTAAGTGTAATTCTTTATTGCAAGTAATCATTCTGAATGCAGACCATTATACCACTTCCTGACTTAATGTCACAAAATTATTAAAATGCTGTATAAAATGACCTTCAGGCTATGTGTTATGAAACATAAATGAATTTAGCCTATCTCCAAAATATCTCATTATGTAAGTATATGCAAATACAGGTATTCCAAAATTAAAATAAAATCCAAAACATTTCTGATCCCAAGCATTTTGAGTAAGGGAGACTCAACCTGTATAGCGTCCAAATTTTCCAACACAAGAATTCTTGGGGCTCATAGGTTGCACTTTCTTAACCCTGGCCAACATATATGGGAGGTCAAGTAATGGCAGAAGAGAGAGGTAGTCGGCCAGAAAGGATCATCAGTAATAGATGAAATTTAGAGCAGTTGGGAGAAAATGTTATAAGAAGATTAATCCCAAATGGATAGTATAACTGAAAAAGTCTTGAATCTACTGCTATATTATATCTTCCTAGGAGTAATAACATGCAAAATCCATGTAATAGGATTTGACAGAACTTTTTCACATCTCTAATGAACCAGGAAATTCACTTAGCCCTAGATCAGGGCCATAGCCCCCCCTCAAATCTGATAACAAAATGCAACATGAAAATAGTCAGTGATGTACCCAACAGTATCTAGGGAATGTGGCTGTCCATTGAAATATTATTTCAGCCCCTACAGGCCTCTTTTAGAAAAAGGCCATTAAAAAAAACAAAACTAAATGTGACCCAGGACCAATGGGGTGCAGGTGTGGTCTACTGAAGGCCATTTTAGGGTAAAAATAACCCAAAAACCTGGGAGAGCTTCCCTCCCTTTTCCTTCTTAGATCACCATGACCTCTCAATCCATCCTATTTTACAAGGTTATGACACAAATAGGAAAAGGTATGTCCATGCATGTTGACATGAGTTCTTGGTGGAATGACAGGATACAAATAAAGACAGAAATTTATAGTTGTGTTTTTGTGGGGTAAATTGTCTGCTTCCTGGACACTGGTTTGAAATAAACAACCAGTTATGTCACTTTTACATGATTCTTAATTAGTAGATAGCTTAGCAAAAGAAAAGAAACTGATGCACTTGTGATTTATTTGTATTAACATTCCACATGTCTTCCATCGTGAAGCTCAAGGGATTTCAAGATGGTCTTCTGTCATAACACTGGCCAGACCTGTAACTGCTGTGAGGTGTTCCTCCACTGGAGATTTTTATTAAACAGCAATTCTACTTCATCCATAAAATTTTGCAGGGAGTCCAGATGCCAGGGAACCATCTATTTTAATTAATTGTATGTACAGTGCTGTGTAAATTTGCAGCGCTATATAAATAAAGCTTAATAATAGTAATAATCTAAATACCAGATGCTGTAGACTGTGGGAAGATATGGTGCGGCACCGACGTGCTCCCTAAAAAGAAGCTGCCTAGAATGGCTTCTTTTTAGATGCATCATAATAGCACCCATGCACCATGACAACAATGCTTCCAGCAGGCATCTTTTGGGCTCACAGATGCCCGTGTGTCATCGTCACGCACCCCATGTGGATGGGGCCACGGCAAGATGGTGCACGGGTACCAATTTTAGGGCTGGGCGCATATGGACGCCCAGCCCTATGGAGCCCTTAAATTAGCCCCAGGCCAGCCCAAAGCGCCAGTCTATATTGGGCCTGTATTTCAGAGGAAGAAACTGGCAAAACCACATCTAAGTATTCCTTGTCTAAGAAAACATATGGGGTTGCCATAATTTGACAGGCAACTTGAAGACACAGACAGACAGACAGACACAATGAAAGGCAGCTTTTTATTTTACTTGCAACTAGAGGGATTGGGACAGGATAGCAGGCTGCCACTGACACCATCTCAAGTTGACAACAGAGCCAATTACACTACCTTAAATATATATTACTCTATATATACCATATATGGATACACCCACACACATACTACTCTAAACAAGATAGAGTCTGTCTGATCTTGGAAGCTAGGCAGGATCAGCCCTGTTTAGAACTCAGTTGAGAGACTGCTAATGTATAATGGGCAAAACTACCTGTGAATATTCCTTGACTAAGAAAACTATTTGAAATTCATAGGGTTGACATAATTCAACAGGCATCTTGAAAGCACATACAGTGCACCCTTCCCTTATGTGGGAGATTCATTCTGGACCCCCCCCCCCCTGTGTAAGGCAAATACCATGTATTCTGGAGCCCCATTGAAAACAATGGGACTTGTGCCTACAGCATGGCATGATGCACGCACCATGGGCGCACACACCATTGCCTCTTCCAGCACACGGCTTTCAGCATAAGCTGAAAGCCATGTATGGCACAGGTGCACTGTACATGCACACTCTAGATGCCATTGTTATCCACTTGTAATCCTCCCAGGCTTTCCCACTGCTATTTCTGGGCTTTTTACTTATCAGAAATAAATTAATGAGGGAAAGACAGAATAGTTTTACAGTACTATTTTGACTGGTTACATTAGAAATCTTCAATTTGGAAATGCCCTTAGCTTTATCAAAGTTACTGTATTACTGTAGCTCAGCAGGAATTGGGGTGGGTGGGGAAGGTTAAACAATTTAGTCTTCCATTTTAGAAGAATATCTGTAGTCAACCAATTTCTGTTGTCATGTTTCAAAGGCACTTTCAAGACAAAGGTTTAAGAATTATTTACTGCTTTTGAAAGATTTATTTTGAGGCCACTAATATATGATTAAATGACAAGTATTTATTTTCATATTGGGATCAGTTTTATAAAATATTAAATCTTTTAGCACTTCTATTCCATTTTCTGTTTCCTAGAAAAATTACTACACTGCCTACCTGCCTTAGTTTATTATAACATGTAATCAGCTTGTCCTCATGACAGCTTGGCAGAAGATTTAGTAATTTTCACAGTCGTTCTAATACTGTGCAGTCTAGTCACATTTTTTTAAAAAAAACTCTAAATCATTCATTCACAATGGGAAGGTCTTGAGATGTTTTGGGTTTGAATTATTTTCCAATATATTTTCTTTATTTGTCCTCTAATAGTGGAAAGAAGCATGTTGGACTTCCCGCAGCATGTCTCACCTGATAAAGATGTGCGAGCAGCAAGCACAGAAGCTGATAAAAGGCTTTCTCATTTTGATGTTGAGATGAGCATGAGAGATGATGTGTTCCAGAGGGTTGTCCATTTACAGGTAAACAGTAGGGAAACTAACTTATCTGATTTTTTTTAAAGCAGGCTGGATGACCATCTGTTGGGAGTGATTTGATCGTGTATTCCTGTATGGTAAGAGGTTCGATGGGATAAGCTCTTTTGGTCTCTTCCAGTGGTATGATTCTGTGATTTTTATAGATCATTAGAGTTGCCAGGCTTTGCAAACAGGTTTGTATGTTTTTCAGAAGTGGTGTCCCCATCCCTGGTGCCACCTGGTGCAGGGGAGTGTTTCTGGGGGTGCTTCCAGGTGGGTTGCCAGGGAGGTGAGGGGGTTGCAAAGGGGCAGCCTGTCCTGCTGCAGCTCCAGCCTCCTTGTGAGAAGACCACCACTGCCACAGCAAACTCAGGAGAAGACCAGTTGGCTCTCTCTTTTGCTGCAGCAGTACTGGCTTTCTCATGAGGAGACCAGTGCTGCTGCAAAGAAGGCAAGAAGGAACCATTCAGCCCTTCTCATCCCGCAGCAGGAGGAGGGCCAGACTGGGTGTCACCCCAATTCTGGTGTGTCACCCAGTGCAGTTTTTTAACTTGGTTTTAGGAGTCCTGGTGGCACAGTGGTTAAATGCCTGTACTGCAGCCACTTGCTCACAAACCACAAGATTGCTCAGGTGCTCAGGATCAACTCAACCTTCTATCCTTCTGAGGTCACTAAAATAAGTACCCAGCTTGTTGGGGTCAATTAGCTTGCACATTGGAAACCACTTAGGGAGTGCTTAATTGCATAAGCAGTATAGCAGTATAGAAATGTACTTGCTATTGCTGTTATCTGTTTTTCAGGTTTTCCCTTAACCTGGTATCCAAGGCAGCTTAGTTAAAAAAACAAATGCAAGTAAAAATACATGTAAATTAGAAACATACAAAAATTATATTTAAAATGATATGATACTGTCCATAGAATTAAAACATCTCAATTTCAAAGTAAAGGATAGAAAGTAGTACAACACATGCTGGAAAGCATCTTTATTGCAGAACTGTTCATTTAAAAGAGGCTGTTGGATTAAAGGAAAAGACAGCGGGGAGGCACCCAGTCTCACCTCACTATGAAGGGAGCCACTGAAAAGGCCCTCATTTGCATTCTCATCAAAGGTGTCTGTGAGAGTGATGGGACCGGGAGAAGTGCCTCCCTTGAAGATCTCAGGATTCAGACAGGTTGATATGGGAAGACACTTTTAAAAAGTTATGAACTGTCTCCTCAGTTTCATTGGAAAGCTGGGGAAAGGATTATGAGGTGTTTAGCACCTTATATAATGCAGTAATATAGTAATGTGGGTCTGCTGTCCATATGGCTTCAGTAAGCATGGAAATAGAAAGATTACAGGTGAACCAATTATACTTGCTCCTCTGTTTTTGTGGACTTGGAATCCACATCCCTCTCCTGTTCGCAGGCGGCAAATGGGGGGGGGGGGGGGAATTGGGGCTTGAATATCGGCAATTTTCAATTTTTTATGGGAGGGGGGCAGAATGGGTCCCCCACGAAAACGTAGGGGTAACTGTAACTTGGTTTTTATTTCTACCTCATTACTTATAAAATAGAGTTACTTATATTTTTGCAAAAGTCTTCTGAATGTAACTTGTTTTAAGGCAGGAATGGCAACATCAAGGGGTTAGGATCTATCTAACTCCTGAGATCATAGAGACCTACCTCACTTGCCATCTTTGCCTCCATCCTGCCAAAATTGGTCAATCATGTCCCAGAAGTCTCTAGTTACTCCAGTTTGAAAAAGCCCCTTGTCCAGCTTTATAACTCGTTTTGAGATGTTCAAATTAGAGCCTTTCTTATATGCCCTTCTGTCCATGTAGCAGAAATGTAACTAGCACCTTCTTTATTTGCTCATTACTTCTGGCATGTTAAATAGGGATATGGCCACAGTGTAATCAGGAAAGGAAGAGTGAGATCCTATGCATGCTTCGTTAGATATAGGCTAGGCTGCCAAGAAAATGTATATAGAATTACAGCCCATATATGTAGCAGGGAAATGCAGCCTCTTCTATCCATGTCTTTCCTAACATTTGTGTTTGTCATAAGATATCTGTGGCACTTCTCATATATAGGTAAGAATAGGAATGCTTATTAAGGTTGAAGTACAGGAGCTTGGTGCCGAGGGGAATTGGTACAATTTTGCATCTTCATTTACTTTCTCCATTTGATGAACATATGCATAAATAATATAACATTTATTCACTACTTATATTAATAATTGTATGTGGGTATAGTGGTGAAAATAAAGAGAACTTTTGTCTTTAGGCATATATGACGAGCTGCTTCTAACTGGTATTGCTTTTCTTATGTACAATAATGTGACTTCTTAGGTCCATTATATCCAATACATTTCCTGCAAAGAAAATTTTTATTGCTTATCACATTTTGAGATGCTTGTAAATTCTGCTTGTTTTGTTTTAGCTAATATTGTACCTAATGTCCTCCACAATGCCACCTGTTCTTCTTTGGTTAGCCTTGAAATGTCCTAAACCTTCAGTGTAATGTTTTGCTGTTGAAGGGTGTGTGGTTTTGGATTTTTTGTTTTATTTTGTTTTTCTGTTAGAATTTTTTTTCTTGTCTTGTTGACAACGAAATCACATTTGTGACACATCTCTTCATGGTTCATTGGAACATTTTTATTATACTCAGTCAGGATGCATTTGTCTAAAACTTATGATTTTCAAAAGAAGGTGCTGAGCTGCGAAGACGTATTTTCTTCCTGCAGCTCGATTCCTGTTATTAGTGTTTTTTTCTGATGAGCAAAAGGAAGCATCCACCTTAGCCTATGCAACTAAATGTTTCACCCTCTCTTTCTAAATTAATATTTTGATTTCAAAAATTGCATCTTCTGGAACCTTTGATGCCACACTCCACCCCATTCGAAAAGGACCTCACTCCTCTGGCAAGGCTTTTCAGATTTGGATGAGGGAGGAGAAAACAGGAGGTCAGCTTCTGTCCATTGCCTTTTGCTGTCAGTTCTCTAGAATTACAGGATATTATTGTGCCTTCCTAGAAGGATGGTGTGAAAGGTACAATACAGTCTTAAATCTTTGTCTAACCCACAGCCCTTTCATACATCAATCTCTGTTTCTAACAATATTTTAAGAATCAACCATGATTCTCTGTTTACGCTCTTATGTCCTAATACATTCAATAAATACATCACTTGCTACTTTGACTAGGATGCAAGATGACCTTGAATAAAAAATGGAGTAAGGGGGATCATGAGATGTCAGAAAGCCACTTGTAAAGACCATCATGGTTAGAGGACTGCAATTCCAACAGAGAAGATCAAAAATAAAATAAAACAAGCTGCATATTGGAAAGATACCTTTGTCAGTTCCAGTCACCATTGAGATGGAATTCCCAGGGTAGGGCAGATTGGCTAAGCAAGGGATGAATGCTAAAAATTCTAAAATTATTAACTAAAAAGAACAAAATTTGGGAGCCTGAGCCAGCGCTGACTTGCTGGCTAAACTTAAGCTGCAACTGTGGTCATGATTGCTGTGATAATAACTGGGGGTTAAGGTTATAATTGATGCTGAACTGCTATCCTTGGGAGCTGTAAAGGGATTAAAGGAATGTGTCCTCACCTTTGGTTTGCATATTGACCTTGTGATTTTGGAGCTTTCCCATAATGCTAAATAAACACATTGTCAATATAAGTAACAACTGTTACTTCTGAAATGAATTAGATGTTCTAAGCTGTATATTTTTGTAGTAATGGTGGATGCCAAAAATGAGGTTCAGTTTAGCCATAGCCTCACAGGTCAGGGCTGGCTTTGTGACCAAAAAAAAGTGGCCAAAAAAAAAGAAAAAGAGTCGTAGGGATACACAAAATGTCTAGGCCTTGAACCTACATTGCATTCAAGAATCTACAAAAAATTCTCTGTTTTCTGCCTATAAAACAACTATGTGTATATGCTAGCCAAACCTTCCATGACTAACCACACAATTACAAAGTGGGAAAAATAATCCGCAAGCATATACCTACCTGTATTTTGGGAACTAGATTTTGGGGCTGAGGGAAGCCATCCAAAGCACTGGGAAAGGTGGTAGGAATGTGCACACATAGGGGGAGAGGGAAGAATGCACGTGTGCTCCCCCCCACCTCCCCCCTATATTCTCAGGTTTTCCACTTTCACAGGAGTCTTGTACCCTTACCCTTCACAATGTGGAGGGTAGACTAATTTAAAACCAATTACAATTCTTATAGTAAATGCTTCAGAATAATAAATATACACTCAAATTAAACAACCTTCTAGTAATTCATATTAAATTCTAATAAAAATTATTGAAATAGGAGCAATAAAATCTAATAATTCATACTAAATTCTAATAAAAATTATTGAAATAGGAGCAATAAAATCATGTATTCAAAGTTGCCATGCCCATTAAAGAAGACCATACCATTGTGGACCCTAGAAACATTTAGCAGCAAGTATCATGCTTGTAGTTGAAATCAGTAAGGACCTTTTCCTACCAATTTTGATAGAAATTACTTAGATAGAAATGAGCTAGATAGAAGATTAGGATCTAGGTCTTACAGGATTGAGTGCTAGATACTCTACAGGCACCTTTTGAAGGCCAGTTCCACAATATTTCAGGTGTCCAGATTTCATTCTCTTCAAGCTATGATAGAAACACATACATTTATATAGTTTTATTATTTTTGACTGATTAAATGTTCTAATAAAGTTTTATAGAGCAAAGAGTCATCTGGCTGAAAGACGATCCATAGTTAGTGATGGAGTCTATGTCAGATAAGTCCTGATAATGGTGAGTATAAACTGGAAAGAAAAAAGTCTACAATGGACAACCAGAATCAACATGTAAGAGTATGTTAATTTATATGGACTGAATCAGAATAGAATAATGAATATTTTCATTCTGTCTGAATGATTCAGTTTGGCCTTTCTGGGCAATAAAAGCCTATGCCAAAAACATGATAAGTTTTTAAACTTTTTGTTTTAGTTCAATCTATTATTTCCTTATTTCGTACATTAGAATTAGTCATTAAGTGAGTTAAGTCCTTTAGCCGCTCAGAATGAAACTTAAGTTAATGTGTTGTCAAGCTGTAAAATAGGCCACTTGGTAAACCAGATTATTGGAGAGAGATCATCCAGTTGGGCCCCCATGATTAAACCTGGCAGAGAAATGAAGAAAGAATTTGAGAGGAATTATGGGCATTCTTGAGGCCACTCCATTAAAATTAGTTAAGGGATTGTGAGCATTAAGTGAAAACTAATACTTTTTTATAGCTGATTGTTCAGTTTTTGATTAATAGAAGCAAGCAAACTATATTTGGAAAGAAACAGCAAATATTCTCCAACAAAACTTACCTCTGCAGTGTCCAAGGAATTCTTGTGGTTTATGTGTCAGTCTTGGATACCATCTCTGTTAGTGATTTATCTGTCTTCTTTTCCTGCTGTAAAATGTCCTGTTCAACAAAGGTGTTGATAACTTCAGTATGTTGTTGTTTCTAGCCCTATATATTGGGAGGTGTAGAAAAGGAAAGATAATATTTTGTTTGCAAACCTTAAATGTGATTGGAAGCAGGTATTTCTAAGATGTTTTGAACATTTAAAACATCTCTTTGCTTATCAGAAATTTAACAGCATGATTAAAAGTGTTTGGAGGTTATTCCTCATCACGTCTTTATTAATACTTACTTCCAAGTTAATATGCATGATAGTAACCTAATTTGCTTAAATCTGTGTTCTTCAGAAATGCCTGTTTCACTAAGTAAATGTGTGATGGCCCAACTGTGATAATTAATCTTTGTTATTTGCCCTTAATGTTTTCTGTACTGGAAAAGACCAATGTAGCTTGACAGCTGGCAGGCTTCACTTGATTTCTTGAATAAAACCAATATTTACCCATTAGTCTTGTATTAGTCAAAATTTTAGTCTCACTTTCCATCACTTATGTGCCTGTTTGTAATAGAGAAGCAGAAGCTATGTCACCCACACTAATAGGCAGTGACTCAATGGATTAAATGGTTTGATTTGCATTAATACGGTGGTCTCTTGGTATCTGCTGGGGTTTGGTTCCAGGATCCCCCATGGTTACTAAAATCTCTAGATGCTCAAGTCTCATAAAATACAATGGCATAGTGAAATGGTGTCCTTTATATAAGACGGAAGAATCAAGGTTTACTTCTTGGAATATCCATCTTATCTATCTATATTTGGATATTTTGAACCTGTAGATGCTTGAATCCATGGATAAAGAATCCATGGAGAACTGGTTGTACCTAACTTTTAGAACAAACCTATTATGTGGGTTTAAGTAGATTGATTTGTCATACTTTGGTTCCCCTTCTGTAATTACTAAATACTTTTTATTCATTTGTGAGAAGAATGGCTGAGTATATACATATATAAATATGAGTTGTATATTCTTTCTGTGGAATATTCACTTCTTTGAAAACCAGGAATGGGACTCTATTCACTGGCCAACCCCCCCCCCCCCCCCGTGGCCTGGCATCATCCTGTCTGAACAGTGGAAACTATTAGCCCCAGGCTTGTATTGGGCAGATCAGAAGCAGATCTGGTGGATCCACTTGATCCCAGTCAAAGAGGCCTTTAATCTGGTCTTAAAAGACCAGCTGTTTGCAGCAGAGATTATCTGAAACTCTGCTCTGAGAGCTGGCAGACTGCTTGTGCCCACATGCCCTTTACCTGCTGCTGCTGTCACATCCTCTCTGAAGGCCTCCATCACAGCCTGTGATGTCAACAGGTGGCACCTGGGTACATGAGTGTAGCCAGGCACCATGTTTCTGCCCTTACAGGCAATGGAGAAAGTTTTCAGAGAGGATGCGACAGCAGTGCCGGGTAAGGGGTATCGGCAGCAGCCTTACCTATCTTATTACAATTTCGATCCCTACGTCATTAGGTTACTGTAAATAACCATATTTTTTACAAGAAAAAATGTCCAATACACTTCTGAAATGAATGCTGTTTACCATAGGGCTACGTACAGCATTACATAAATTATCATCTGCTCAGACTGTGTGACACTATTCCTTCCCTTTCCCTGTTGTGCACGTCGGCCCCTGGTGTGCTCCAGAGGATCCTCCAATACTCTAGAGGAGATGTGGGAGCTCCAGAGAGGAACAAAAATTCACTGTATTTGTGGACATGCAACCCATAATTTGTGAAGAAGTTACTTTTGCTAAAGTGAAAAATTCTTCCGATCTGAAACAAGAACCATTATTTTCTTTAGAAAATTATTTAGTAGAACATTGTGAACTATAAAAAAATCCATAGTACAGAAGAATAAGAAAAAACCTATCCTTGCTCTGCCTGAAATGTCTACTGAGCTTCCAGTATATGCTTCATAATGGATAAATGTTTCTGTGTATTTTTATTTCAGCAAACATGTGACCTTAAGGCTTTACGGCCTGAAGCCAGAAGATACTTGGAAAAGTCAATAAAAATGGGGAAGAGGAATGGGCTTCACCTTCCTACTGAAGTACAGAATGTAAGTATGGCATAACCCAGGTATTTTAAAAAGGAAGAAAATCATGTATTTTTTATAAACATACTGGCAATTTAAGTTTTCACCATCTTCAGAAATTTACATGGTAATTCTATAGATGTTGACTCATAAACAAGCCCTGCTATTTAAATGGTATTAATTCCCAGGTAGGTGTGTTTAGAGTGCAGGCTTAGTAAGAGCGGTAACAAGTAAAATTGATAAAGGTATATCAAATAATATGATGGCCAAATGATGCTTCAGAACTATTTCTGTCTATTTATTTGGCTTCAGAACTAATGTTCTCTGGTTGTTTATTGAAAATTCTGCTTAACTTTGAAAATCAGATCTTTAAAAAACTCTGTGAACCTCAGATTCAAGAGCTCTGTTAAAACTATATAGTGGCTAGACCATAACAGGCAAGAGGATTTGGCATTTAAAGTATACCTGAACAGTCTTGGGTACCATAGAAGAACCATTACCAGGTATTATATCATTCTAACCAATAAGTAATTCTTTCTTGAGTGCTGGGAGGGATACAAGAACACAAAGAAGTTGTCATCTGCTTTGAATTTATGTACAGCTAGGGATAGAAAACATGTTATATTCCTGAAATTGTCACTTTATTAAACAAATTTCTTTATACAATATTTTGCATATTTTGAGAAAACTATATCTCTTCTTCTCCCATCCCTTTCAGCACTAGAAATATTAGTTGTTTATTAATTTATTACATTTATAGTTTGCCATATCTCCAAGACTCTAAAAAAATGACAATTTCTATCCTTACAACAACTTTGGATAAGGTTACTCTTTGAGCTTTATCACTGACTATGGATTTGAACCATACTTTAGCAGTAACCACTGTGCTATACTTACATAATTAGCTAGTTCTCATCCTGCATTTATAACAATATTCAGCTTGTAATGTTCATATTTTAAGAAATATGTTAATAAATAACCATAGGAGAGTTTATTTGTGGCATTTGTTTCTTGCTTCTCATGCTACCAGAAATCCTGAGGCAGTGCATAATGAATAAAACTACTTACAACAGTAAATACCTCACTCAAAATAATTAAAAACATACTAAAACTCTTCTTTAAATATACTGAAACCACAGATTATTTTTTAAAATGAAGTTAAAAACACCAGAGCAGGCATCCCTAATTTTAAGATCTAAAGGCAAAATGATATAACATAATTCATTGCCTGCTGGAAAATCAGAAGGATGGAGCTAGCCTGACCTCTCTTGGGAAGGAGTTCCACATTTGTTGTGCTGCTACAGAGAAATCTCTGCCATATGTACCCACTAGCCTAGACCTCTTGGATGGTGGGCCATGTAACAGGGCCTCATCTGAGGATCTTAGATTTCCAGAAGAGTCATATGGGAGGAGATTTTCAGATTTTTAGTTATCCTGGCCTCAAGCCATTTGGAGAATGCTAGCCAGTAGCATCTTAATCATGGAAGCATACCTATTTGTGCACTGTTTAAATTTGTCAGTTGAAAACACATTGATACAGTCAATCTGATACACAGGGTTTTTCTTGCAGCACAAAGAATTAAAACAGTTATTGAGTTATTTTTATATATACAGTGGTCCCCCGGGTTACGAATACCCCGGGTTACGTAACCCGGGGTACGAAAGAGCCGGGGCCGGAAAAACGGCCCCAGCTTGCGAAAAAGAACCCGGGTTCCGAAGAAAAAAAAAGCGCCGGCCCTTTAAATCTGTCGTGCGGCGCTACAAAGAAAGCGGTCCCCCGGGTTACAAACATTTCCGGGTTACGAAAGGTAAGCCGGAACGGATTACTTTCGTAACCCGGGGGACCACTGTACTGATATTTCTCCCAGTGCTATCCATCAGACTTCCCAAGTTACTGTGTGATGCTGCTTTATTCTCATTTTTATTAACCAAGTCAACCATAGTCCAAAACACACTACAGAAATAATCCCGTTTGATACCGCTTTAACTGCCCTGGTTCAATGTTAGGAAAATCTGGGAACTGTAGTTTTGTGAGACATTCAGCCTTTTCTGTCAGAGAGCTCTGGTGCCACAGTAAACTACTATTCCCGGGATTTCATAGCACAGAGCCAGGGCAGTTAAAGCAGTCTCAAACTGGGTTATTTTTGCAGTGTGTTTTGGGCCGTTGACTTATAGTGACCCTGTGAATAAGAGATCTCCAATTCACCCTATCATTAACAGCTTTGCTTAGATCTTGCAGACTCAGAGCTGTGACTTCCTTGATTGAGTCTAGTCATCTGTAATACATTTTTTTTCTATTGCCTTGCCAAGCGTTATTGTCATTTCTAGCAAGTCATTTCTTTTCATTATATGTCCAAAGTACAACCGTCTCAGTTTAGTCATCTTGGCTTCTAGGGAGAGTTCAGGCTTGATTTTCTGTTGGACCCATTTATTTGTCCTTTTATTCTCTAGCCCATTCCAATATCTTGGCTTTTACAAAGAATATAAATATTTTAATAAATACATAATGAATAAATAAACTCTGGTTTAATCACTTTCTTCACTCTGTTCTTTCCTCTGTGTGTTCTCATTTTAAAAGTTTTGTTATGAAGAACAAAACCATAGGAATAAAATGTATAACATACAAACCTTTATTTAAGATATTCAGTTGCTTCTCTGCACATTGATATTAAGGAAATCAAGGCAATAAAGCAGAAACTGAGTGAATTATGCATAGACTTCAGCAAAAACCTGAATGAAGAAAACACTTTTCTGATATTTTCTCAAGATGAACTGCGTAAGTATATTTGTTTAAGAATTCCTGATCAGGAGAGATGCAAACATATGTATGTATAGATAATAATATCAACAGATTATTGAACACTGGCCACTAGCAGTCTTGCAGATGTATTTGACAATTTCTTCATATGCTAATTATTGTCATAACGTATCTCTCTGCCATTTTATTCAGATTTTCCCCTAATATGTGTGAGAAAATTACTTACACAACTTACACAACTGTCCCCCCTCCCCCACATGTCCTATTGACTTTGAACCATTTATCTTCCTTCTAGGACTGGTCCAAAGAACTGTAGCTAGACTGTTAACTGGAGCAGGTTACAGAGACGATTCTATACCCTTGTTGAAACAGCTACACTGGTTGCCAATTTGTTTCTGAACACAATTTATAGCCCTATATGGGTCAGGTCCAGGCTATTTGGCAGAACATATCTCCCTGTATGAGGCAACCTGGCCTCTGAGCGCCTTTCTCAGTTCACCACCTTGGCAGTCACAGTTTATGGGGACACCAGAGAGGGTCTTCTCAGTGGCTGCCCCAAAACTGTTTTTAATGATATTTTATTCCTTTTTTGAAGTGTAACTGATTTTATTACTGAAAATAGTTTAATTCCATTTTAATGTTCTCCTTTTTATGTCTTAATTGTATTGTTCTTTTAAATTGTGAGCTACTTTAAGGTCCAAGTTTGGAGAAAAGCAGAACATAAATAAATAGGACACAGTTTTATCTCTATTACTCACTTTGTTACATAATATTACTTACTCCTTGAAAATTTAACATGTTTTTTAAAATATTCTTGTGTAATGTTAAATTAGCGTGTTTACATTTTGGCAAATACATTTAATGGATTTCTATGCTTACTTCAGTTTGTGTTGTTAACAGGTAAACTGTTCATTTATTATCTACAGCAGTATAACAGACAATTAACATACTTTGTACATAACCAATTAACATAGCTTGTACAGTGGGCCCTCCACATTTGCTGAGGTTTGGGGCACTGGACCCCTATGAAAGTAGGAAAACCACAAATAAAAAAGCCACTTTTTTGTTTGCTTTGTTGTTCTTGTTGTTGTTGTTTTTACCTGAGAGAAACTCTAGGTCCTCCAGCACAATTCTGTGATGAAAAATACAATCATGCTGGAGAAGCTAGAAATGCCTAGAGAAGTGTTTTCCTTATGAATCTGTAGACCCTCCAGTATGACTCTATGGTCAACTTCCAGCAGAGTCACACTGGAGATGTAGAGATTCCTAAAGAAAACATATAAATTAAATCCATAAATAATCAAAGCTGCAAAAATCAAAGCTGCAAATGTGAAGTTATTTAAATGCCTCTTGTCTAGAGAAACAAGCTGCTTATTAAACAGTTTACTTCTAGCCATTCCAAATACTTTTTATATAATTAAAGGGGAATTCCTGAAGAATATTCTTTTAATAAATCCTGTGATAAAATGTGTTTCGCAGGTGGCCTTCCTGATGATTTCATCAGTAGTTTAGAGAAGACTGAAACAAACAAATACAAAGTTACTTTGAAATATCCCCACTATTTTCCTGTTCTGAAGAAATGCAGTGTTCCAGACACCAGACGGAAAATGGAAGCTGCTTTTAACACAAGATGCAAAGAGGTATGAGAGATTTGCCCTGTCCATAACAGAAAGAGTTAATTAATAGGGTACTAACCAAGCAAGGTATGTGAAAAGCCATGGCTCAGTTGTAAATCTTTGCAGGTAGAGTGTCACAGGTTCAGTTCTTTGCACTTCCATTTCGAAGCGGAGCAGCTGACAATCAGCTGTATAAATCACAAATTGTCATTCAGAATAGGAAGTCCAGAAAATAATGTTCAAATAAAATAATATAAAGAATTGCCACAATAAAAATAATTTAGCTCTTGGGAATTTGTGCTTTGTGTGTGCATGGCTGCCACTTTGTTTATTAATTTAATCATAGAGACATAATGGTTTACTGATTAGTGGTTCACATTTGGTCTTTCTACACCCAGAAGCCCCAGCAAGCATTGCCAGTAGTGGGAATTCTGGAAGTCCAAAATATTTTGGAGACCAGAGGATGAGAATCACTGATCCTAAATTGTATTAAGAACTTTCATCTGAGTTAGGAGTTAAAAGGACATGCAGATGAAATGGAAAAAAGAAGAAATCATCATGAGGAATTAAAATGAGCAGCCAGCACATGTAGGGAAAAAGAAAAGATAAAGGGGCAGCTCAGGTATGCTAGACACGTTAAAAACAATAAAAAGGGCTTTTATGTGTGTGTGTACCCATAGCAAAAGGAAGAACAAGGAATGGTAGAGCCACTGTGTGGAGAAAATGGTGAAATGCTCACATGGGACAGAGAAAAGGCAGAACTAAACATCTTCCTTACCTCGATATTCTCTGAAAAGGAGAACAGTGCTCAATCTGGGGGAAATGGCTTGAAAACAGTATATATGAAAGGGATCTAGGAGTTTTAGTTGACCACAAACTAAACCCAACTTAGTTGTGTGATGCAGTAGCTAAAAAAGCCAATATGATCCTAGGCTAAATCAATAAGAGTGCGTCTAGATCAAGGGAAGTAATAGTGCCACTCTATTCTGCCTTGTTCAGGCCTCACCTGGAATACTGTGTCCAGTTCTGGTCATCACAGTTCAAGAGCAATATTTACAAGCTAGAGTGTGTCCAGAGGAGGATGACCAGAATGGTGAAATGTCTCAAAACCATGCCCTATGAAAAGTGCCTTAAGGAGCTCTTCATGTTTAGCCTGGAGAAGAGAAGATTAAGGGGTGACATGATAGCCATGTTTAAATATTTGAAAGGATGTTATATTGAAGATGGAGCATGCTTGTTTTGTGCTGCTGCAGATACTAGGACACAAAGCAGTGGATTCAAACTACAGGAAAAGAGATTCCACCTAAACATTAGTACTTAATGATGGTAAAAGCTGTTTAACAGTGCAATATTCTGGCTCAGAATGTAATGGAAACTCCTTCTCTGGAGGTTTTTAAATAGAGGCTGGATGGCCATCTGTTGGGTCTTCCTGCATGGCAGGGGGTTGGACTGGATGGCCCTTGAGGTCTTTTCTGACTCATGATTTGAAGATGCTATGAAACTGATTTCCATAGTATAAGTTAATGACTGTAAGGGCTTGTAAAATTACTTACAGATAAACAGAACTCCTATAATACCTTGGTGATCTTTGTGATGAAATAAACAACATAAATTCTTGGGATTAATTATTCATGGGTGAGGAATAAGTTAACAATAAATTTTATGAAGTTGTTTATTTAATGAAGAGGAGCTGCTATTGAATAAATGATGTCTTGAAATAATTAGGCAATGATTTGTCATGTTCCATTTGTAAGATGATGAAGGTTGGCATGTCTAACAATAATATGATTTGACTTGAGCCTTCTGAAAACTATTCAATCACACAATCCATTCTTAAGAAAAAATACAACAGCAGCCTCTGTGTTCTTTTTACTGGTGAATCTTTTGGATTAGCAAGCAAATTTATGTCAGTTTCACAATAATGATACATGTAAACCTGTAAATCTTCTTTATTTTGAGCGAGACCATTGGTCTATCCTGTTCTGCTCTGATTAGGCTCAGTTGTCCAACATCTCAAGCAAAATCCCCCCAGCCACCTGCTACCTAAGAGCCTTTGAGTTTTAAAGGAAGACAGGGAGTATTTTATACCTGTTAGCATGAAAAACATGTGCCTCTCCATAGACCATGGGCATGGAAAAATATTTTAATTGTATTGTATAAAATACTGTATTTTACTATAAAGTACAGACAAACTTTCAACTTTTTAAAAATAATGTATAGTTATCAAGAGCATGTATTAATGTGTTGCTTATATTCGTATCCTGTGTTTCTTCCAGGAGCTCAAATTGCTTTATCTTGACTCCCCTCTCTGCTATATCCTCACAACAACCTTGTGAAGAAAGTTAGGGTGTAAGAAAGTTAGTGGTCAAAGGCCTCTTAGGGGTGAAGCAGGGCCAGATCACGACGCTGGAGCAGCTTCTGGCTGCTTTGAGGCTGTGCATCATCTGAACAGCATGCCCCCAAAGCGGCCGGAAGCAACTTCTTTTGGCCCATGTGTTTTGGGCCTTAGTCAGTTGTGTGGCCCATAAACCTGAATTTCTCAAATCCCAGTCCAGTGCTACACCATACTGGTTCTCTTAAGCATAAAGCATATTTTGTTCAAAGTGGTTATAGTTGTTGTGATTGTTGACAGTGTATTTTGTATAAAATAGCTGAAAATTTTGACTTTTATTACTCTAGGAAAACGCTAAAATTCTTCAGCAGCTGCTTCCTTTGAGGGCAAAACTAGCAGAGCTTCTCGGATACAACACCCATGCCAACTTTGTTCTTGAGCTGAACACAGCAAAGATCACAGATAACGTTACAGCATTTTTAGGTCTGTTTTTATTTATATACATAAAAAGTATTAGGCACAGTAGCCTAAGTCACGACAAAACATGTGTTGTGAAAATCAGCTAGAATGTTTAGAAATAAAGTTGCTAAATTATTTTAAATGGAATTGTTAAATACAGTTGTTGTATGTATAAAAATTAAAGTAGAGAACTAAATCCAGTCCAGACTTAGGCTTGCTTAAGTCCCTTAATTTAAATGGATTTATGCATGCCCAGCTATGTTGGATATAGGTCAGATAGTATATTGTGGTATATGAGTTTTAAGGAGACTTTTAAAATCTATACAGGGATACCTCAGTTAATGAAGTTGATATGTTCTTGGGAATTACTTCTTTAACAGGAAATTTGGTACCAGAGACAGAAATAATGTGAAAAAATAAGAGCAATTCAGTATGTTTCAGCAAAATTTTTACCCAAAGCTAACAAGAGAGTATCTGGTTAAGTACCTAAATCTAAAACATGACTTTATCTAATGTGGAAAAAAAATTATTTCTTGTCATTGAGTTCAAAATGGGTAGATGTTTTATTGAATATAGAATTCAATGGTATTGTCTTAAGTTGGGAATTCTAAGGCAATAAAGTCTGGCCAAGTCTCCACCATCTCTCAAGAGAGAAACCAGAGAGAGTAGCAGGCTAGAGTGGAAAAATGCAATCAAGCTTTCCATAAAGCTGTGTTTTTTCTCAACATGTGTTATAACTTGAAAGTGAAACTATGAACTTTGAAGGACTAGCATGGCAAAAAGTCCACTTTAGGCCTGTGCTGTTCTAGAAGGTTTGTGGCTGGAGAACTGTGAACCCATTGACAGGACATGAGGTGGGCTTCCCACATCTCAGATCCTGGCACCTTATCTCAGGGTGAGGGGGAGAATCTCAGGGCAAGAATGCCATATTGAAAATGTGTATACAGTGGTCCCCCGCCTTACGAATCCCCCGAGTTACGAAAACCCCGGGATCCGAAGGCGGCCGGACCGCTAAAGTATCCCCCGGGATCTGAAAGATCCCCCAGGATACGAAAGAAAAAAAGCCGCGCGGCCCCTTTAAATGGCCGCGCGGTCCGTTTAAAATAGCGGTCCCCCGGGAAACGAAAGCTTCCGGGTTACGAAGGTAATCTCGGAACGGATTACCTTCGTAACCCGGGGGACCACTGTATAAGCATATTTTTATTTGTTAGTCTCATTTTTTTTATTTGAATTTAACACTCTGTACAGCTATTATCCTGCTTAATAACATTTTAAGTGCCTTCCACCATGAAACCATAAGGTGTCATCCCTAGATATGCGGTTTGGACCCTGAAATCTCAGCCGTGGGACAGTTCTGACCTGTCAAGTCTAACATGAAAGTAGTAGCCACCCATCTCCGCCAATGTTGTATGTTTTGTGATACAAAAGTAACCAAGCTCTTATAGACACTGTTCTTCTTCTTTTTTTCTTTTTTTTTCCTTTTTTTTTTTTTTTTTTTGCAGATGATCTAGGTAATAAGCTCAAGCTCTTGGGTGAAGAAGAAAGAACATTTATTCTAAGTCTGAAGAAAAAGGAGTGTGAAGAAAGAGGGTTTGAATATGATGGAAAGATTAATGCTTGGGATCTACATTATTACATGAATCAGACAGAGGAACTCAAGTATTCTATAGATCATGAAAAGCTAAAGGAGTATTTTCCCATTGAAGCTGTCACAGAAGGATTACTGAATATTTACCAGCAGCTGTTAGGACTTGTATTTGAACAAGTGGATAATGCTCATGTTTGGCATGAGAGTGTTACTCTCTACACAGTAAAAGACAGTTCAACAGGAGAAGTTTTAGGGCAGTTCTACTTGGACCTATACCCAAGGTAACAGTGGTTTCTAATTAAAAGTACTGTTTCTAATTAAAAGTACCCAATTGGAAAACAGGTTAGTGTTAACCTCCATACCACAGATCCATTTCAAATTTTGGGCTGGAGACAAGGGGTCAATCAGAATTTTCCAGTCTGGACATTATAACAATTTGATTAACAAAACCTAGGAAATAGAAGAATAAACCAAAGTGCTTTCCACTTTGAGGGCTGATAACATCCATTGTGAGTTTTTCATCTTGATGTTCATTCTTTGGCTAACATTTCCATTCATTGGGTCTCGCAAGTTCCTTTATGATCAAGGAGTTGGTAAGATTTTGTGGGTTTTGTGTCCTCTTAAGCTCCAGGTAATTAGTTTTTTAATTATGGATTTAGGCCTTGTTTGTAGGATGTAGGACTATCACTAGAAGCCAAAAGGATTAAACTTGAGGCTGTCATACTTTGGTCATATCATGAGACAAAATGACTCATTGGAAAAGATTATAATGATCAGTAAAGTTGAATGCAACAGGAAAAGAGAAAGAACACACTATAGGTGAATAAAGGAATCCCTGACCCTGAGTTTGAAACAGAGCTGTTAATAATAAGGTATTTTGGAGTTCTTTCTTTAAGCCAAAGCCAGCTTGACATAACATAACAACAGTGACTTGTTTGTATGAAGGACCAAATGTAGTCAGTTGTTTTAGACATGTATTTTAAAGTCACATGTCTCTGTAACTTTATAACTCGATAACTGAGGATCTTGTAAGTCTCTTTTTATTTTTAAACCTGTTCAATAAGCTAAACTGTTTAAAACTCTTCTAAACAGCAGTCCTTTGTGGCTCCTGTAATTGTAATTCTTCACCCGTAATCACTAAAGCCTTCTTAACTTAGAATTTCCAGGATCTCTAACTGTTAAACTTGCAAATAGTTTTCCCTCCATAGTCTTATTCCTTTAAAGAGTGCTCTTGGGTCCTCTAAAGACTATATCAATCAATTAAGCAAAGGGCTCTTCCAGACTTCATTGTTTCCTGAAATTCTGCAGGTGACTGGCATAGTAGTCACTTTCACGTGTCCACTGAGTTTATTCCTATCCTATATATATATATATATATATATATATAAAGTTCTACCAGGGTGTAGCTAGGACACAGTTGCATCGCTTTGACAGCTTGTAAAATAAATGTTGTTTATGAAGAGACTGGAACATGAGGGCAGACAAGCTGGGTATTTATCTGCTTTATAATCCCACTTCACAAAGTATAATGTGGAATAATATAATCAATTTCTATGGACTGCGTGAGGTATTGAGCCAAGAACTCTGTTCATTGGAACTCTAATTGTCAAAAAATACTGTGAAATTGAGTGTTATCCATTACGATCTCTACCTTGCTTCAGTTTCCAAAGAGTACTATTACTGTTTATTCCTGAAATCTTTTTGAATATTAGATGGAAAATGCTTCAGGGGATAGGATATGTCCTTAACTATAATTGCTATGACTAAGCAGAGCTTACAGTAAAATGACACACAGAAGCAGCCATAATTTTTCTCTTAAGCAGTATCATGCTGAAATTTTTAAAAGAGAATACTTTAGCATTAGGACATTTTATGGGTCTGTATGCAAAGGGCTGATGAGTTGTTTGGATCTTGGGTAAATTGCTGTTATGAAACTACAGGGAAATGAGTTCTTATTCTTTGCTGTTCCAGAAAAAGAATGAGCCCTTTTTAAAAATACTGTATATTGAGTATACTCAACTGTAATAAGTTTACCTCATGTATAAGCTGAGGGCACATTTTTGTGGCCAAAATTATGGATTTTGATATTGACTCGTGGTTAAATGAAGGGTAAAACTTAAGGGCATGTAACAAAGGATGTAAAGGATGAAACAAAAGAAAACAATGCCATAGAACTTACAAAATTCCAGTAGGCATAACCTTGAGATCACCTAAAGGCTGGATGGATGAGGAAGAAACTGTGGTAAATGGTGGCTGTGCTATGATTGCGGGAGATAACCTGACACAGGCATGGGCAACTGTGTTGACAGTGGTTATAGTCTTTATTGTGATAACATTGCCTGATTTTAACCCATAAAAGCTGAAAAACATGCACTAATATCTGTCATCAAAGCCCAATTCCTCTTGGTGCTCCTTTGATGGAAAGCTCTAAAGAGTGCTACTACCACCATTTTTCCACCCAGTCATGGATAAGTCAAGCCAAGTTTTGGGGGTAATAATAATAATAATAATAATTTATATCCCACCCCATCTGCACTCAGGCAATTGAGGTGGCTTACAGCATTAAAATTATAATACCATATCCCCCAACCCTCCCTCCCATTAAAACAGAATTAAACATTTTACAATTAAAACAAGTTAAAAATGGACAATAAAACAATAAATCAACAACAACGGGCAGGCAAACAGGATCAGTCCATTTCCTTCTCTCGTGGTCATCTTTTTGACTAAAATTTCTAGACATACATGAGTATATACTGTAAACTAAGCAGTGCCAAATGATTGATCTTCTTTCTCTGAGGTTATTCTCTAAAGAATGATTTGGCCCTTCCTTTCTTTTTAATTTAGAGAAGGGAAGTATGGCCATGCTGCGTGCTTTGGTCTCCAACCTGGTTGCCTTCTTTCTGATGGCAGCAGAATGATGTCAGTAGCAGCTCTGGTAACCAACTTCACAAAACCAACACTGGATCGCCCATCACTACTGCGACATGGTGAGGTGAAAACATACTTCCATGAATTTGGGCATGTGATGCATCAAATATGTGCACAGGTTAGCAGTCATCTTCTTCCTGAAAAATATATAAATAGATGATCTTCTCATTTGGTTGTTCGAGTGTGAATTCCATGTTCTCAGTTGAGGGGGAAATCCAAAATAATAGTAAATTTGAATGAATTATATTTGGAAATGTTTTCAGTTTGCAGAGCTTCTATGTATATTTGCTTACTCAAAAAATTTACTGTGAACAAGACTTGAAATACCATATATAAGATCTGTTCCCATTGAAATTAGTGACAAACTTGCTAAATCACTATTTGAACTTTGAGGTAGTAGATTAATTGATGATAAATGAATGATAAATTTTGTTGATGTAAAATAAAAAAAAATAAAAAGAGCCTTGCTACTTAAAGTTTGGAGGCCAAATATACATAGATGTTAATTTGTTTTGAACGATACCTAAAAAGTCTTTGTGTGAAGCTATGTATACATACACACTGGTCTCAATTTCATTTGCCCACACATTCAAAATCATTGCCCTTGTGCTTCAACCAAGGTCACCTTCCACTATCTGAATAGTTATGCATGTAGGATTTTACACCTACACATTAGAATCCATTTTGTGCTATTAGCGGGTCCATTTCACCAATGATTTTTGGAGTGGTATGTTGCAGTAGGAGGACAATAGCAGAAAATGCCTTGCTAGCTTCCCAGCAGTCTGGGAGCTGGCACATCAGCAACAAAAATTGGTTTGTTGGCCATTCCCCCTGCCATTTTGTTACTATGCCATTTTACCCCTGCCACCTCTGCCTCCTCTGCCACTTATACTAGTAAAGTTACATTGGTCAATAGAATTGTAGCCTAAGAATGTAATTTGAATGTCCTGCTCCCAAACAAATCAGCTTTTTCAGATACTGTCCAAACTGACTCAAGATGTTGGGAGAGTGGGACACCATAATGGGGACTGACCCAGATATGAACCTATGTATACATAAAAATTTCTTACAAAATCTGTAAATTGTAAAGCTTTTTAAATAGTTTCTCTCTTTCTCCATATATGTGTGTGTGTGTGTGTGTGTGTGTATATATATATTACCGGTATATATATAATTTCCCCTAATACATATGTTTATATTTATTCTCATCTTCAATAGACCGATTTTGCCAGGTTTAGTGGAACTAATGTGGAAACAGATTTTGTGGAGGTACCTTCGCAAATGTTTGAAAACTGGGTATGGGAGAAGGAACCTTTGCAAGAAATGTCAAAACATTATGAAGATGGAAGCCAGGTCCCAGATGATCTCCTTGAAAAGCTTGTTGCTTCTAGGCTAGCCAACACAGGTAAAAAAAATTCTTACAAAATCTATCAATTGTAGAAGGTGAAGGTGAGAGGAGGTGAGAGGAATCTATGCCTTCCAGAAAAGCTATCTTCTCTGTAGCAGAGAAGGTTAACATTGTTTAAAAACTTCCACTTACAATTTTGTCTTGTTTTTCTTTGTTTTGTTATTTTTATAAATGTTCCTCCATTTATTGTAGCATGCAGAATTATAGAGTATAATTACCTTGTGAAGGCCATTAGCCTGTGAAGAAGCAATGGCTTACATTTCTATATTGACCACACAGGAAAGAAAACTTTCTTCTCAACTTGGGTATCTTTAACAAGGGAATGGACACATTCATGATGAATGGATCCATCAGTGGCTACTAGTCAGAGTGGCAATATTAGTCAGTACTAGTCAGAATGGCAAGGATTCAAGTCGCCTTGAGTCCCTATAGTGGGAGGAAGGCAGGATATAAATAAACGAGGAGGAGGAGGAGGCTATATCTGGTGTACCTCTGGGTACCAGCTGCTGGGAGCACAAGATGAAAGATTGGACTAGACAGGCTTTTGGTATGATCCAACATTGTTCCTCTTATTTTCCTATCTTATGACCCATAGGTTGGGAGCCTCTTTGCAAGCTAGTAATAAACAAGCAAATGTCATACACCAATTTGACAGCAGACAAAATGGAACTTTCCCCTCCCAGTCTAATTCCATGTTGCCATGGAAGAATAGATTTCCTTCCTCCACGGTTACCACAGAAACTAAGCAGTATAACAGCGGAGTTACAAATGAGTGCCCTTCTTCTGCTAGTCCACCCACTGACCATCTGTGAGGGACAATGGGCATTACAGTTTAGCAACATTTAAGGGGCCACACATTTCCTACCCTGACCTCTGACTACTAGGCAAGTTGTTAAACATAGGTCTGTTGTAATACCATTTTTCCCTGTAATTTTGCTTCATTGTGAACTTTTAATAATCTCAATTTTTTGCACTCCTTTCTAAGGTAGGATTTTTCTGGCACTCATCACATCTTATTGAGCCTCTTGAACTTTCATTGCTGGTTTGTGAAAGTGGTGTTTTGATACATTAACTAGGTCTTCTGACACTTCGTCAAATTGTTTTGAGCAAGGTTGACCAGTCTGTTCATACTAAATCTTCTGCTGATCCTGCTGAGGAATATGCCAAGTACTGTGATGAAATTTTGGGGATCCCTGCAACCTCAGGTATGTAAATGTGAAGTTTCAATTTTTCTTTTGTCACTTATTATAAACATCTTTTTTTAAAAAAGTTAAACCATCCCTCAAAGTAAGGAATTGTGATTGTAGTAAAAGGTTATTTTTCACAGAGAAGCTTTTGAAAGGGATGTGTTACTATTTCTGTCAACATTATTATTTTAGTTCCTGCCCTTCCTTAGAAAGAAGGTCTGGATATATTGGTATAGATCCAATACTGAATGAACAGAGTCTTGCTCATTGAGTGGGTGTTCTTTGATCTGTGGAGAACTGTATAGCTCTGAAAACCTGCTCTAGAGGGATGGAAGGTTTTTGGAATGAGATGGAGCTTCAGGGAGTGGATTCTGTAGACAAAAATACCCCCTCCCCAGTGTTTGCCTAACTTCAGTGAACTTAAAATAATTCTCCCCAGAACCCCAAAAGGATTATACTCCGCTGTATCTAGCATTTTACCTATCTGTGTTCTGGCAGAACACAGTGAAAGGAAAAGGAGTGAGGCAGTTTGCTAGCCAGCTCTACAGAAGTCTGACAGGCTCAGTACCCTCTTGATTCCCAAGCAATAGTGTGAATTGAGGCCACTAGGCCTGACATCAGCACCTGCTATCCTCAGACAGCTGATAGAGGCTGGGGTCTCCAGTCCAGCTTACTAGCAGTGACATGTGGTCCAGGATTTGCCCTCTGTTAGGTGGCCATTTTAATTTCTTTCTCTATAGTGACACTAGAGCAGCCAATCTTGGGCACTGAAGGAATTTGAAATGGCAGCTTCCAGCTGCCACAACTGGCCAAATGACCCATCAGAGCAATTTGCCCAGGGCCCCACAACCTTGAATCCATACCTGTTGCCAACAATGGGAGTCAATCTCTTCTTGCATCTGATATTCCTCATCATTCACACAGTGTGTTCTGTTCAACTCCACTTTACTCACAAGACTGGCAGTCAGCAGAGTGGGCTGGTTCCCATATGATCAACAGGCTTTGAACAAAGTTTAATTTGTTCAAGATTTTATACCTTTTAAGAACATGATTTTTTTATTTTTATATATGTTGTTTCTTTTAGACAGCTTGTGGCTGCCAAATGTTGGTGGACTCCATCTCCCCAAATAAGCCCCAGCCAGCATGGCCAGTGATTGTGGAAACTGTAGTCTGTCAACATTTGGAGCGTCACAGGTTCTGTTCCTTGTTGTAAGAAGTTCAAAGCCTTATGATTCACCCATACAAGTTCTGTCCATGCCCAAAACTGCTTGGCTTCAGGTAGAACTGCATAAATTGCTTTAAGATCCTTTTCTGAGACATTCTGCTTAACACAGACTATATTTTCAGTAACACCCATGTTTGTTTTTCTGTTGCTTTTCAAGGTACAAATATGCCTGCTTCCTTTGGTCATTTGGCAAGTGGATATGATGCCCAGTACTATGGGTACCTATGGAGTGAAGTTTTCTCTATGGATATTTTTTACAACTGTTTTAAACAAGAAGGAATAATGAATCCAAAAGTAGGTAAATTTGCTACTGCAGGAGTGTTCTTTTTCTGATCTTTTTCCAGAAATATCATTTACTAGAAAGAAATGAACTGAATTCAGAAGTTTTTTATTGTGTTAGATTAAGTATAATCATTTAAACCAGCATAAACAATTGAATAGGCAGTGGCAGGTGTAATTTTACTTGATAAAATTGCATTTTTATATATTTATGTTAAATATTTTTTAATTATTATGTGCTGCCTTTACAACCTTTGAGCAGGACATGTAATACACATATAAAAATGTTTCTGAAAATTCAGTGGATATGTCTTTGCTTGGATAAACATTCATATAGGATGGGTGACACCTGGCTGAATGAAACTACATGTGAAAGGGATCTAGGAGTCCAAGTAGACCACAAGTTGAACATGAGTGAACAGTGTGATGCGGCAGCTAAAAAGGCCAATGCTATTTTGGGCTGCATTAATAGAAGTATAGTGTCTAGATCAAGAGAAGTAATAGTGCCACTGTATTCTGCTTTGGTCAGGCCCCACCTAGAATATTGTGTCCAGTTCTGGGCGCCACAATTCAGAAAGGACATTGAGAAACTGGAGCGTGTCCAAAGGAGGGCGACAAAAATGGTGAAGGGTCTGGAAACCATGCCCTATGAGGAACGACTTAGGGAGCTGGGGATGTTTAGCCTGGAAAAAAGAAGGTTAAGAGGTGATATGATAGCCCTGTTTAAATATTTGAAAGGATGTCATATTGAGGAGGGAGCAAGCTTGTTTTCTGCTGCTCCAGAGAACAGGACCCGGAACAATGGATGCAAGATACAGGAAAAGAGATTCCACCTCAACATTAGGAAGAACTTCCTGACAGTAAGGGCTGTTCGACAGTGGAACGCACTTCCTCGGAAGGTGATAGAGTCTCCTTCCTTGGAGGTCTTTAAGCAGAGGCTGGATGGCCATCTGTCGGGGATGCTTTGATTTGGATTTCCTGCATGGCAGGGGGTTGGACTGGATGGCCCTAGTGGTCTCTTCCAACTCTACGATTCTATGATTCTATGATTCTATGATTCTATATAATGTTTGATCTGTAGAACTGTTACTAGCAGAATTTTGAACTAGTGTACACATACATAAATACCTCCTGGTCCCCTCACCATAAAAATTCTTCCCTCTATTGCTGCTTGTTTCAGCTTTGTCGTAAAAAGATTTGTACTTTCAACAAAAATTACTAAATAAAAAGATCCATTTCAAACTATCTGTAATATAACCATACTGGCCAATGCAGCCGGGAAATGGTAGAAAGACTTACATAAAACACAAATGGCAATGAACACTTATTCACTTTTGCAGTACACCATACTGAAAGGCATGCAGCCGTTATATAGTTTAACCACATATAACCCCTTTTCTCATGAACAGCAGTAACCTTCTTCCTCTCCTTTGTTACTAAGTGAGACAGCAAGTAAATTGCTAGTAACTAAAGAGCACTTTTGTATGCAGACAAGAGCCACAAAGAATGCCAAGGAGGCAATTGTAAGTCAAGGACATGGCTGGATTTCAGAAGTGGTCAATCCAAAATTAAAGTGAAAAGTAGACTAAAGGACTTTATTCTGCTCTATCCACATCAGAGGTCATAATAACAGCAATAAATCTTGTTTGTTTAGTATCTTTTTAAAAAGGTGCTGTACAATATAAAGGAACATAATTAAAAAGAATACAGAATAAATACAGTAGGGCCCAGCTTGCAAGAGACTTACAATCTTAAATGAACAGACCTCTGAGGAAGAGGAAATGGTACAGGAAAACAATGAGCGGGGGGCAAATTAAAATACTTCATTTAATTGGAAAAGACATGTGGAAGTAGATAAGACTCAATGCACTTCTTGAAGAGCAGAAGCAACTGGATCCTACTAATATCTAGGGGCAATGAATGAATTCCAGAGATAAGGTGCTGCCAAAGAAAAGGGATGGCAGCACGAGATGTCAGATGTAATTTCTAGTGTAACTAAAAGTTTGGAACCAGGGGAGCTCAGGGCTCAGAGGGAGTATGCAGAGATAAAACAGGAGTAACAGACTGCAAGCATTTTAAAAATAAGATTTTCAGAATTAATATAAGGGATGGAAAGTGAGTGTATGGGGGGAAAGATGGAAAAAAACATTGCCACGTGCACGAAAAAGAAATATATAATGAACTGTGAAGTGCATCATTGCTGTTGTGTGCCTTCAAGTTGGCTCCAAGTTATGGCCACTCCAATCATATAGTTTTCTTGACAAAATTTGTTTATAGGAGGTTTTTCATTTCCTTTCTGTGGCTGCATCTGTTCTGCAGAAATAATCCAGTTTGACACTACTTTAACTGCCATGGCTCAATGCTATAGAATTCTGGGAATTGTGGTTTGTTATGGCACCAGAGCAAAGTGGGAACTACAATTCCCAGAATTCCACAGTACTGAGCCATGGCAGTTAAAGTGGTGTCAAACTAGATTATTTCTGCAGTATGGATGCAGCCTGTGAAGGTGAGAGAGTGACTTGCTCAACGTCACTAAGTAGGTTGCAATGGCCGAGGGAGGAATTTGAACCCTGGCCTACTGGAGTCCTAATCCAACATTTAAATCACTTCAGCACACTGGACTAGAATATGTGCCATCTTTTATTTTTAAGTAAGATTTTAAAAGAGCATTATAATAATTTAACTACATACTACCCACTCAAATATAAATGTCTTAACAGAGTTTGCAACAGGCGTCTTCCAGTTACATGGGAATGTATCCATGTCAGCAACTGATATCTCCAATGATAACTTTCAATGGAAATGGGTTAATCCCTGTAGAAAGGAAGGCATAAATCCAGGGAAATATTTTCCACTGTGGATGAGATGACTATAGCAAATTACAATAAGGGATTGAGTGAGCAAAAGAACTCCTTTTGACCAGTGTGTTGATAACATAGGGGTTAGGGAATGGAAAAATAACAAATATTATCATCATGTAAGAGACATGGTTTATTCCTAGCCCTGGATGTCCATGTGTCAGTGTAATGGTTTACAGTTAGCTGTAGAAGTCTGCATGTGAGCTCCTGTTGTACACATGGACCAGCAGGATGGCTGATGGCAGGAGCAAAATCAATAGTAGCTAGGTCGGGAAAGTTGGGAAAAAACATAAAAACACAATTGGAAAACATGACAGACCTACAAAATGAAAGTGGTGTCATCTGGAGTTCTTAAAAACTTCTGTGAGTAAGGCCGGTATCATCTAGTGTATGAAAACATCTGATCGTACCCAGAATTTTAGTTCTATATGTGCTGAACAGGAGAAATGCAGAGAAACATTAACTGACTATCAGTGTGGTTTCTTTATAGATTGCTTGAAGATATTGTTTATGCTTTCAGCTTTGCTAATGGTACATTAACATAGCCCTTCACCACAACGTTTTTTGTTTTTTGTTTTTTTTTACAAATCTAATTGTAATGAAAAGTCGTACATGGTATCACTTACAGAGAGTCCAGAAAGCATTGGCCTCCTTTGATCATTTTTTGGTGGCTTCTAAAATGAGTTTGCTAGTTCAGTGATAGCTAATGTAGTTTGAAGGTCCATGTCTGTCAGCACTGTGAAGTTATATTGGGGAGCTGGGGTAAGAGAACAGCTGTTGGTAAAACAAATATAATCATGTCAGCTCCATTCCAAGACTACATGCTGTTTCCATACTGGGCAGGTTTCCTTTGGTTTTATTGTTGGTTTAGAAAGTTCAAATAAACGTGAAATATTAACCTACCAATTTTATTTTATTTTAGGCTGGAATGAAGTACAGAAATCTTATCCTGAAGCCTGGAGGCTCATTAGATGGAATGGATATGCTCCAAAACTTCTTAGGTCGTAAGCCAAACCAAAAAGCTTTTTTATTGAGTAAAGGATTATATACTTAATAAAACTATGGGTTCTGTGTGATCAGATGTCATCTGGGGAATTAGTCTTGGAATGCCGGTTCAGTTTCATGTCCTGAAAGGTAAAACACATTTTTCACCAGGAAAATTCTACTTTTTAAATCTTTTTATTACTGTTTTTCAAAATTCATAATTGTCAGTGTGAAATCCACACTAAATCACTGTACTGTAAGACCTTACATTTTATTAGTAGTTATTTGTGGATTGTGGTAAAGTCATGAAAAAAAAAGTTGTAATTTTCAAAATTAAATAGATGTGTTGAATAAATGTAACATGGCATTGAACAATTTGTAGATTTTTAGTTTTGAATGACAGAATAATCCGATGTATTGAATACTTTGGACCTAACACATCTAAGACCTCTTGAGGCATTTTCCAGACCCTGACACATTTGCTTTGCATGAAAACACAGCATTCACAGAACAATAAACAACAGAGTCAAATTCAATTAGAAAATCTACACACATTCAATTTTCAGTTCTTAGGTCTTCATAAGTACAGAGTTTGTGAATAAAAAGATCTTAGAGGGGAATCTTCTTTCCATTTTTGGAGCCGATACACTGCTAGTAGTTCCATTTTCCAAAACTCAGATTGGATGTTTATCACATTTACCTCATGTGCTGTGGTATGTTCCAATCAGGAACATAGAAAGTTGCCATTATTATTATAGCGCTGTAAGTTTACACAGTCCTGTATATAGTTAGACGGATCCCTGCCCTCAGGCTTACAGTCTAAAAGACAACACAAAAGGAAAGGAGGAAGGTGGTGGGAGGGGGATGAGGTCCAGTGGTTCTTCTCTCCCTCTGGGGCCTGGACAAAGGCAGATGGACTGGAGGGAGGACTTGGCTTCGTAATACATAGTTAAAAGGAGGCATCCTTGGGCAGATGGCACAATTCTGGGAACGCTTCCCTAAACAATATAGTCTTTAACTTACTTTTGAACCTGGATAGAGAAGTGATGAGGCACACATGTGGGGAAGGAAGGTTCCAGGAGTGAGAGGCAGCAAGTGAGAAGGGACGAATCCGGGACAGAGCAGTGGAAATCTTTGGCTGGGACAGGAGACCTTGACTACCAGAACGGAGGGTACGAGAAGGAGTGTGAGGAGAAAGAAGTTCAGACTAGTAAGGAGGGGCCAGTCTGTGGAGGGCTTTGAAAGTCAATAACAAAAGCTTGTACTGGATGCGGAAGGGGAAGGGGAGCCAGTGAAGGGAGGATAAAAGAGGAGAAGCATGGTCAAAGCGGCGAGTGGATGTGATAATACGTGCAGCTGAGTTCTGGACAGAGATTAAAGGATGGAGGTGAGAGAGGGGAAGCCCTGTCAGAAGAAGGTTACAATAATCTAGTCATGAGACCACTAGGGCATGGACCAGAGTCTTGGCAGTGGAGGCTGAGAGGAATGGACATATTTTAGCAATGTTGTAAAGAGAGAATCTACAGGTCTTGGCGGTGGCCTGAATAATCAGTTAGACTATTGATCCAACTAGCCAAGTATTGTCAATTCTTACTGGTAGTTGCTATCAACAATTTTAGGTATGCTTTTCTTAGATCTACCTAAAAATCCCTGATACTTCCTGGTGGTCTCCCATCCAGGTTATTACCAAAGCCAATGCTATTTACTTTGCAAAACAAGGTGATATCAGGTATTTTCTGTGGTTCTGTCTATTGTAGTTTGAATGGCAAATGAAGCCAGTCAGCTCACTTGCCAGTTTGCCAGGAATTGACTCTAACCAATAATTTTTCTAGGTTTTCTAAGGGCCTGAGCCAACAAGCAGGTCCATGGTATCCTGCCCCTGGTTCTGGCTGGGGTCAGTCCCCAGACCAGCCTTGGGCTGTCGTCCTGAGTCATCCATACTGGTTGACATGAGGCTAGGAGAGCATGGGCCTTTTGGCCTGTGTGTACACTCGACTGTGTGTGTACCTAAGCATTTGTTTAAAAAAGAAGAGAGAAATGAGATGAAATCGTTTGAAAAAGTTTTTGGTATAATGTGAGGTCACATTGTTCGCTTATTTTTGTTTCTTATGTCTAATAAGAAGTATTAAAAATATATATAATGTATACTACCATTGAAACAAACAAATGAATATGCACAAAAATACTCATTGCAAGTATAAGCCACCTAAATACAAAAAATGCACCCAAAAAATTCAAAACATACTAAACCTAAAAAGACTAGCTTTTGGGCTATGTGGCCATGTTCTAGAAGAGTTCCTTTCTGACATTTCACCAGCATCTGTGGCTGGCATCTATTTTTGGTATAACCTTCAAAATGCAGATGAGGAGCTTGCTCCTCTTTTGCCTACAGAAAAAGGCAGCAGCATTCTTTTCAACTTATATACTCTGCTATGCTTTTGATAGACAAGTGAGTTTGTTTGTTCTTTCACTCAGCATTTTTATATCTCCCAGTTCTTCCATTATGGAATTCAACTTGGTGTACTTTTGGTTCCCAGATGGTTTCCCATCCTGACACTGACCAGACATTAGCCCAGTTATCCTCAGTGGGGTGGTTGCATGATATGTTATCAGCCTATGCCTTGTCTGGGAACCTATTATTCAATTTATAGCCTCCATTCTGGTCTAATCCTATGATAGCTGTACTGTACTGACTGATATGTAGATTGGTCTCCAGAATTTGTAAAGGAGAAATATGTTAGCATATCTGTCAGAACAGTTCTTCTTCTTTGCATTCTGACTGAAATAATGGCCGTATGGTTTAACAGTTCTTTATTAAAATAATAGCAATTAAGGAGAAATGCAGAAAATTAAGAAAGTGAAACAGGCCAATGCAGAGGGTGGTGAGGAATAAGAAAATGAATGAATGGTTACTACAGTTGATGGAATTACTTTTGTACTGAGGTCTGGAACTGATGCTGAATTCAGCTGAGAAATGCAAGAATAAAGATTTTACATTTAAGGCATATATCTTCCCCAGTGACGCTAACTGCAATTCAGATATATTATGGGAAGAGAGGATCAAAGTAAGATGTATTCCCCCTGAACAGCTTTCCAACTTTTCTAAGCCGCCACATGGGGCTGTGAATTGGCAGTGGAGAAAAGCAGGATGGGTTGGAGAGGAGTGACAGGAGCACATAGCCTGTTTCTTCAAAGGCTGACTTTGAAGAGTCCTCAGAGCACTATGTTCACGTGACTTGAAAAAAACAAAAAACACCTTTTCCACAACAATTTCAAATGCCCATCAAAGCCAGACAGACATACAAGGAGGGTTTATACATCTCTCTCCATGAGTGAAGAGACCATCAAACCACTTGCACCATAGTCCATTGTGTGAGCCGTTTCCCACAATTTCTCATTGGACCAGGCCTTAGTCATCTAAATCTGAACTGAAATATTGCTGCATCTTCTTTCTGGAAAAGATGTCTGGTAACGAGTAACTGAGCAATGGTCTTCTCATCTATTGATGCATAAATTAAATCTCTATGGGAGAGACTCACAACCTGGAATAGTACCCCAAGTGGCCCATCTGCAGTGCAGTCAAGCCACTACCACCTGACTGGAGCACTGAATATGATCACTGGCATGGAAGCGCCTATCCTTTAAAGCACCCAGATCAGCCTCTCCCATCTTATCCCACAACCATATTGAACACAGCCCATCAATGGGATGGGTGTGAAGTTAAAGCCTCCCCCTCAGCTTCTTTATATATGTGTATGGCCAACATTATCTCAGGGACAGAAGAATTGTATTCCCCTTTTTTGTGGAGTGTGGAATTGCTGAAAACCCAAGATCATTTTCTTTTTTCATTCTACTAGCAAGGAACTTCCACAGGAGGGACACCTTTCTCTAAATAGAAAGGCTTTAGCAGAGATTGCTGCCTGGGATGAAGATCAACAGGGGAAAAGGCTTACATAAAATTGATGAGGCTGCTAATTGAAGAAATTAACTTGCTTTTTTAAAAAAGGCTGTGCAGAATTCTCTGAGAATGGAATGCTTGCAATGTTAGTGCAACTGAAATAAGTAGCAAACTATCATTAATATCTTTTCAGCAGTGATCTGAAGCCCATTCACATAGGCGTTTGTTCCATTAAAATCAATGTGACTTTGATTTTAAATACATTTACTGGGTACTGAGTATGCATATCATTTACTTAACAGGTTTATGCACTTTTCTATTATTCCCCAAAGGGATTAATTTAAGTGTTATTGAATAGTCTTGTTGTAAATGAAATGAATTGGATAGGAACTACTATATTGTATCAACTACGTGGTTTATCTGCATCTTATCATCTTCGATTGCTATTTAATCCCATGGTTACAGAGAAACTGCTAGATCTTCTTTTCTCTTATTCTTTTTCCTTGAAAAGACGACCTTAAAAGATCACATTGTTTTAAAAAAGTTCCTCTCTCTCTTTCAGTTTCTCTCTCTTTCCAACTCAATTTGTTGTTTTTTAACTGAAGATGCAACTTGAGGAAGAATGTTAAGAAACTTACTTATTTTTGCAAACATTTTCTTGAGATTATCTGTTATTACTGTCATTTCTATTCAGAAGTGAGCACATTCATTCGTTTTAATTCTGTTCCTATCCCACATATAGAAATCCTGAGTCAGGAAACAACTTTAAAAGAGTAACAGAAACAACAAGAACAGCAGTAACAATAACATACAATAAATAAAGATCTAGTAAGACCAAGGGGTGAAAGTAATTGCAGTGGCAACTTACTTCCCATAAGTGGCCAGAAATCAGATGGGCCACTGAGCCAAAATGTAAGTAAAGGTAGTGCCAAATATATCTCTTGGTAGAGTCCTGCCTCAAAGATCAGAGTTCCACTTCTAGCGGGTAAACAAAGCATCCCAAAAACCAACAGAGGTTCTCTGTGCCTCTGAGGCCAGCAGGGGTCATTTCACACTACACAGTTATAGTGCTGTTTTCCACTGTCATGGCAACATGCTATGGAATCCTGGGATTTACAGTTTAGGGAGGGGTATTTGGAGTCTTTGATCAGAGAGCTCTAGTGCCTCACTAAGGTACAAACCCCAGAATTCTGTAGAATGTTGCCATGGTAGGTAAAGTGGAATCATAGTGCAATAAATGTATGTGATGAAAAAGTCCCTTTGGAGATAAGTTGACATCATGTAGCATTCCCAGACTAATTTCAACAATATCCCAAACAGGAGGAATGAGATTTTACATTGCCCTAACAGTGTGGCATAGTAGTTTCAGTGTTAGGCTATGACTTTAGGGACCAGGGTTCCATTCTCCACTCAGCCATGAAACCTGCTTGGTGACCTTGGAAAAGTCACACATTCTCTCCCTCGGGTAAAGGCAATGGCAAACTTCCTCTGGACAATTCTTGCCAAGAAAACTCCATGATAGGGTCACCTTTGGGTTGCTATAAGTCAGAAGCAACTTGAAAGCACATAACAGCACCAACAAACCATTCTATAGCTAACTCATTGTAATTACAAATGTTAATTTGGAACTTACTTGTATTACAAATGTTTGGAAGCAATGTCCTGTGGAATCAATGTAAGTAGTTTCAGTTCTAGACCTCCTTATATGGATACCGAGCCTGCAAGAAACACAGGACATTGGGTTATAAAGGAGCAAACATGGAATTTTGCATATTCAGATGAAGAAGCCTGGTGTGATGAAATAACAACTCCTGGGATTTCCCATCATTGCTCTGTTAAGAAGACTCAAAGTACTGAAATCTGTTCATAGCCCTGTTAAGAACTGTGGTGCTGAAACCTTTCTCATCCCATTAAGAAGACATCATTTTGAAATCTATTTGGACAGGTTACTACCATAGCTACTTACAATTCATTGACATTTTAGCAGTTTTACTAAGACTGTTTATGAATTCATGGATCTGATTCTTATTTAAATGTAAGGCATCTTTTCTGGAGGACTAACACAATAGATATTGGCTAATTTATGTTATATGATGTTGATATGATTTACAGCAACTTTTGCAGTATGTTCAGTGTTTGATAATGAATAGTAAAAATCATTTCATCTGTTTTACACCTATACCAATTACTTTTGTTCTCTTTATATGCATGCTCATCTCTAGTGTGGGTGGCTGCATTTTTTATTTTATTTTTTTTGGTCTGCTTTACAGGGGAATACTTGATAAATAAATTAACTGCATCTTTTCCTGTGTTTTCTCATACTCAACAGTGGGGATGGAAAAGAAAAAGAAATACCCCTACTGCAAATCAGTATTCAGAGCAGAATGGAGTACATCTTGCTTTTGAAATGTACAATTTCTCTGCATATGTTTTAAAAAATGCATACAGCAATATATATATATATATATATATATATACACACACATTTGAAAAATGTACACAAAACACATAGAAAACACAAACAATTTTGTATGCCTTTATCTCCTCCTTTCTTGTAATTCTCAGTAAGGGATTCTGAAGGCTTGCCTTACACATGGTTAGAGTAGACTCCCATTCTTACCCAGCTCAAACTTTATTGCATTGTTTGCTGCAGACATGGTGCTATAACCCAACACTGAAAGTCTATGTTTCTTTAGCCCTCCTTCACCATCCTCCCAATTCTTATGTTGCTTAAGAAACAAACAAAACTTCAAATAGGCAGATGAGGAGGAAAGGTGGAGTCTGGGCAGGTGTAAAAAGACTTGGTAAAAAGGAGCTACACTGTAGAAAGCTTTCATAACTGAAATACACCTGTAATCTTCCCCCCCCCTCCCCGTTGAAAGTTGTTTTCCCCTATGCTGGTGTGATAATCAGGTGCACCACAAGAATGGACTTGCATTTTCATCAGACAGTCCTGGATAGATGTCAGTAAAATGAGCAACAGTTACTTTAAATGTACCATTCCTTGCAGAGGAGCACTGAAGTTCAGTTCAAGAGGCAGTCTTCTCAGAAAAGTGCTGGACACTGAAAGGAGTCTCTCACCAGGCAGAATGAGGATGGAAGTAATTTTTTTGACAAGAGTGCCAGAAGAGCCTGCGGAGGGCATTGCGTCTCTCTAGCTTCGTGAGCTTGGGCCAGAAACAAAGCAACCTAGAAATGATCCAGGTTCTTCGACTTTGAGTTAGCTAATAATAAACCATTATTTACTTCTATCTATAAGAATTCCATCTTGTGGAACATTTTTAGGCAGCATAAAAGGCAGGGTGGTGGGAGCAGGAGAGGAAGAAAAGACTCTGTCAGTCTAGTGGACATCTAGTAGCTTTGTGTTCTGCTTTGACTCATGTGCTCTCAGCCTCAGAGGAAGACAATGGCAAACCTCTGAACAAATCTTGCCAAGAAAATCCTATGATAGGGTCACCTTAGCGTTGCCATTAGTTGGAAACAACTTGAAGGCACACAACAACAATTTGTATCATATATCTTCATTTTAAATGATTCCTTCTTGGCATTTTTATAGAAACGTTGCCACTGAATTATAGTATTTCTTGAAAAAGTGTGGGAATTTATACTCAAAGCTTCAGTTCAATGATTAAATGACAAGTTTGAAAAAATTCACTAGGCCCTAATAATTCTATATCCCAATTTATATGCTGAAGTCCTTGACCAAATGCATGTGTGGTGTAAAATTGAGTTGTGGCTTCTTGGTTCATGTATCTTGAGCATATCCATACATTTGGATTTCTGTTCTCTGTTAATGATTCACTCACTGTATTTATTTTGATTTCAGTCCTCTGTCAATGATTCACTCACTGTCCTTGGTGTCGCCAGTGTACTCTCTCTGTAAAATGGCTCAAATTTTATAGCCTGTCTTGTAAGACAGGGAAGAAAAAAAAATCAGTTAACAAATGCATGTGTGTGTGTATGTGCCTTTTATTTTTATTTATGTATTTCAAGCCTTCAAGTCACCTGTCGACTTATGGTGACTCCATTAAACTCACAGGGTTTCCTTATATAAGAAAAACTCAGAAGTGGTTTTGACAGTCCCTTCCTCTGAAATATAGCCTTCAGCATCTGGGATTCATTGGCAGTCTCCCATTCAATTACTAGCCAGGGCTGACCCTCCTTAGCTTCCAAGAGCAAACAGGAACTAGTGCCTTTATGGTATTTAGTCCTATAAATGCATTATTTTTGGTAAACATAGTATGTGTTTTGTGACTTGATGTAGATGGGGATCACGCGCTTGAGTTACATGTTATACAGACATTGGAAAGGTTTTTGGGGGGCAGAGAACAGCTTCCAAATTCTCCCACCAGTATGGCCATATTTTTCAAGCTCTAGTTTTAAGCTTCTGTCAAATCTATAATTTGGATTATTATGGTAGCCTGATACTGTGGGCCTTATCTCCTGTCACCTTTGGGACCTTCTTGATATTTTGCAAGTGTATCTATGCAACATGGTTGTGGATTCATGCCACTTTAGTGGCTTTGGTGCCTTCTTATAGAATTCTGGGCTTTGTAGTTTGATAAGTTACTTAGAATTTTCTGCTGGAAAGCTCTAGTGCATTCCCTTTAATTGCAGTACTAGATCTCCTAGAACTCTAGCAGAATCCTCTACGTAATAACCAAACTGTAAAAATCCAGAATTTAGTAGAACATAGCCATTACAGTTAAAGTGATACCTGGTTGCTATTATTGTGTAGTATAGACATAAGATGGATACGCATGTGACACTAACAGTACTCATTTATGTATGAGGAATAGTAGAAATACCTAAATTCATAATACATCTGGCAATATAGTTATATAACTGCAGGTTGTAGTTCTATGCCCTTTTCATTGGAAGTGAGTCCTTTTAGTGTTGTAGGATTTACTTCTAAGTAAACATTTCTAAAATGGCAGAATTAGTGTGTAAATTACTTTTCAAGTTAAACTTTTTCTTTATAACAATAGTGTGAAGTATATTAGCTAAGTTTGGAACATCAAATTTAATTCATTAATTTTATTGTCATCGGAAAATCTCATTTATACTGCTTGGAACATCTGTTAAAGTCAAGTTAGTTGGATATACGTCCAAGATTTCCTTCCAAAATCCAGAAGGCAATCCATTTTCCCATTAAGGTTAGATAGCCACCTGAAAATGCCACCGAATCATTTCTTGCCATCAGTATTTTTTGTGTTCATTCAGTGCTTGCAAATAAATGTGAGCTACTTGTCAACCATCAGCTGTATCCAATGGTGTCTCTGTACCTGGTGTCACCCAGTGTGTGTGTGTGGGGGGGGGGGTGGTTCCAGAGATGCTGCTTCCAGAGGCAGTGCATGCTCCCTCCCCCCATAATTTTCCTGATGCGGAAAAGGAATGGTGCACACGGGGTCTCCCAGTGTCCAGGAATGGTGCATGGGACAGGGAGGGTTTCGGGAAGAGGGCATTACTGGGCATCACCCTTCTTCTGGGATGTCACTCGGTGCAGTCCATACCACCTCACCCCCCTAGTGACACCATTGACTATTCAGAAAAGAATCAAGCAACTGATACATCCTATGCAATCAATGAACTAAAAGAAAAGGAAGGAAAGGAAAGCATTCTAAAACTAGAGGAAGGCTTTCTAGCCACTGGGACATTATAAGAGATCCTTTGTTGTCTAGTTACTCTTTGCAGATAGAAAAAAAAAACCCAACAACTATGGGACATTGTATCATGGCAATTCCCATTGTCAAAGAGTGTTCTCATTTACTACCCATTGATGTGGGCCAATGGCAATATAGTCACTTACTATTGTTATATGGAATTTTTTTAAGTGTCATTACAGTCGTTTACAGGACCCAGCATGGTGTATTGATTTGAGTGTTGGACCAGGACACTGAGAGACCAGGATTCAAAATCCAGCTCAGCTATGGAAATCTGCTGGGTGACCTTGGGCAAGTCACACTCTCCTAACCTCAGAGGGAGGCAACAGCAAACTGAACAAGTCTTCGAAGAAGATTGAACAAATCTTTCCAAGAAACTCCATGATAGGGTCATTTTAGGATTGCCATAAGTAAAAAACAACTTGGTACATCAACAAAAATAGTCATTCACACTGCTCTGCAGGGTTTTTAGCACATAGTCTCCTTTGAGAGACCCTCCCTCAAGGTCATCTTGAATAAAGCATTTCTGTTTGCTCCTCTTTAAGGAGATCTAAATTGAAAGCCTACCCCAAGCAAGTACAGCAGCTTTCCAATCTCCAGACATGCCTGAATAATGTGTACTAACAAATGCTATATGGTTTGGGAGAGTATCAGAATTATCTGTTGCTTAGTGCTCTTATTGACATCACTGATAACAAAAACTCTCTTACCCTAGTTTTTTGTGGGTTTTTCGGGCTATGTGGCCATGTTCTAGAAGAGTTTATTCCTGAAGTTTCACCAGCATCTATGGCTGGCAATTTCATTCTCTGACGATGCCAGCCGCAGATGCTGGTGAAACATCAGGAATAAACTCTTCTAAAGCATGGCCACATGGCCCAAAAAACCCACAAAAAACTATGGATATCAGCCATGAAAGCCTTCAGCTTCACATCTCTCACCATATTTTCCCACTTTCCTTTCATAAGGCAAAATAACTACTCAGCATATATAAAGTGAGATTCTGGCATGTCCAAATACCACTTTTTAAAGAATTGTAAAACGAGTATGTGTAAATGGAAATTTGGGCTGGCACATGTCCAATTATCAATAAAGTATTTCTAAATAAATTACTGATTTAATTTATACTTCACCTTTCTTCCATTGTGGGGAAAAGTGAGCTAACAACACAGATTAAAATAATATCCATCTTTAAAAAACAAACCCCAAAAACATGATATTAACGTTTAAAATACAATTAAATATGCTGTCCTACTAAAAATCTGAATTTATTTAAAACAATTTAAAGGCATTGAAAATATAACAATGAGAATAAGAGTACCCCCCCCCCCCCCATTTAAAGATGCTCCTTCAACAATTAGTTAATAGCAAAAACCTTGATTTTAAAGTCCTTGCACGACCATCAAAGAACAGTAGACAAGAGGGTCAGAATGGTCTCTGATGGGAGAATGTTCCCCATCCTGGGAGCAGCTACTAAGAAAGCCCACTCATGTGTTCTTACCAAACATGCCTGTGATCATGGTGGGACCAAGGGAAATCTCTCCCTCTAGCATCTGAAAGTTTGGGCTTCTGAAAGTTTGGGCAGATAGAATCTTTCAGATAGCTGGGACCCAAGCTGTATATGGCTCTATCGGTCATAACCCACTTAGAATTGTTTCCAGAAACTAACTAGTAGCCTGTGCAGCTACTGTCACAAGGGAGTTTTTTGTTACCAGCAGCCAGACCCAATCATTTGTCTGGCTGCAAGCATATTTTGGATCTCCTTAACTTTGCAAAGACAGCCCTACAAAAAGTACATTACAGTAATCCAAATGGCACATAGTCAAAGGCATATGCCAGTATTGCCAGATCTTACATTGCCAGGAACAGGAGCAGTTGGCACACACTAGTTTTAACAGTGCAAATATGCTTCCAGCCACCATTAGAATGCAGGCATCCAAGTTCAGGACTGAATCCAAGAGCCTGGCATGTACCCATTGGGAGCCGACACCAGTTTAACAATTGAACAGCTTCCCTGCAATCAGATGGAAAGGAGAAATGGAGTGGGTATCACTGGTATATCCAAAACTCCAAACAATCTCTCTTAGTGATTTCATATATATGTTAAACAGCATAAAGATAGAACTGAGCCTTATCACAAGCTCTGGGTCTTAGGATGCATTTCTCTACAGTGTATTTAGGGGAAAGCTGCCTTGAATCTCAAACTGCATACCCTTTCTCCTCGAAAATAAGACATCCCCTGAAAATAAGACATAGTAGAGGTTTTGCTGAATTGCTAAATATAAGGCCTCTTCCAAAAGTAAGACCTAGCCAAGTTTTTGTATATAAAATATATATACTGTATATAATAAATGCTCTCTTTCTTTTCTTTTTTCTTTTCTTTTCTTTTTTTGTTTTTGTTTGTTTGTTTGTTTGTTTTTGTTTTTTTGTTCAACAATAAATGTGAATTCTTCTTCATGGAAAAATAAGACATCCCCTGAAAATAAGACCTAGCACATCTCTGGAAACAAAAATTAATATAAAACACTGTCTTATTTTTCGGGAAAACACGGATTGATTGATTGATTGATTCAGTCATGCATTTCCTACTGAAATTATTAGTGTTGACTAAATTGGGCTCAGTAAGCCATAAACATGCTGGGCCTTTTCAGATGCCCCTGATGAGTGTGTGAAAAGGAACATTGCATTGTGACTCTTACATTCAATCTGCCTCTAACATTGTTAGCTGTTTTCAAATTGTAAGCATTAGAGCAATTTTGTGCCTCCCACTCTGTCTCTTATTTCTCTTAGTTATTTCCCTGCTGTCATGCAAAGTTGGAAGAACCAGGAATCTTACTCAGAGAAGCCTTCACTGGGGGCCATCTGTTTTGCTGACATCACTCTTTGGCATTTCCCTAGGAAAATTCATGTAGCAGTGGAGTCTAGATCACGAAACAATATCAGAGTTCTATGACTAAGTTTTGCATATTCAGAATGTTAAACCATTTTTTAAAAAAAATCATTACTCTTCCAATTTTAAGGATAACAGTCCCTGGCCAATTTCTTGTAGGCAACACAGCCAACATTTGGTAGGAGCTATCAAGAGAGAAATGTATATTCAAAAAGACCTATTTGTGTTAAACCCAGTACTGATGCATGAAGAGATATTATAGCAATAAGAAAGTAGTCTCTTGTCAGCACGATGTCCCGTAATCTTGGGCAATCTGGGAAGATGTGTCATAACCAAGTGTTGTCTATCCTGCCTGGCATCAGCTTCTCAAGGTCTGAGTCAGAGGTCTTTACCATCATCTGCTACTTAAGCTTTTTAAGCAGAAATGTTAACAACATGGACAATTAACAACTTGTCCTGAAAAGTCCTGATACTTATTGTAAGTTATTAAAATAAGAGATAAATTGGATCATTTTTTGAAATCATTTGAGATCTAGCAAGGCTGTAAACATACAGGCTATGATATATCTGTACTTGTATTTCAAAACCACATATAATGTTAGGAAGTTCTTCCTAATGTTAAAATGGACTCTATTTTCCTGTAGTTTGAATCCACAGTTCTGTGTCCTAGTATCTGGAGCAGCAGAAAAAAAGCTTGATCCAGCTTCAATGTGAAATCCCTTCAAATATTTAAACAGGACTGTAATGTCACCCCTTAACCTACTCTTCTTTAGTCTAAACATACTCAGATCCCTAAGCTGCTCTTCATAAGATGTGGTTTCCAGACCTTTCACCATTTTGGTCCCACTCCTCTGAACATGCTCCAGCTTAATTGTGGTGCCCAGATTTGGACACAGTATTCCAGGTGAACTCTAACCAAAGCAGAATAGCATTATTACTTCCCTTGATCTATACTCTGCACTCCTATTGATGCAGCCTGGAATCATATTGGTTTTATTAGGTACTGCATCACATTACTAAGTTCCAGCTTGTGGTACCAGAAGGAGCAGGCAAGTAACATGGAAGACAGAAGAGCCCAGACAGCATTCGTAGCAAGCAAACGGAGGAGCCAGCCAGCCAGCCAGCCATACAGTACCCAGAGACCCTCTGCTGACCCCATTATCTGCGTCTGGCCAAGGAGGACATGGAAAGCCCAGGACGTGCCCCCTTCAGCCAGGACACACCTTCTTTGGCCTTGCCCAGCAGAGACTGGAGAGAGGGGGCTTCGCTAATGGGAGCATGGCCACATGCAAGCGCCACAATTTAAGTCCCATTGTCCCTAATGGTGGCATGGCCACATGAACACACCACCATTGGGGACAACGGAACTTGAGCATCTGCAGATTTTGGTATCTGCGGGGGATGGTGTCCAGAACAGATCCCCCATGGATACCAAGGGCCAGCTGTATTACAAAGCTACTGTTCTCACTAATTCCCTCATGATGACTAAGTTATATAATTATAAATATGTGACCCTGTTTCTCAATGTAAGAAAGATCTGTAATCTCTTAATCAGATGTAAGTGGTTTGGCTGTAATGTAAAGTCAAGCCAAAATTTGTTTAGAAAAATGACAAAAAATACGTTTTGGGTTTTCCTGCTAAACTGGCCACGCATGTGTTCTTAATATAATTTTGCATCTCACTAAAGGAAAAAGATTACAATTGAAGAGTGTGTGCAGAAACATTTTAACTTTGATCAGAAACAACTTAGAGGGTTGTTTTACTTGATTTCAGGATAGTGATAGTGGTGGTTTGGGGGACCAGGAAGCATCAGGCCAAATCATGACATTTGGGGCATTTTTACAGCCATTGGAATGATCTGGGATGATTTTTCACCTGTTTATATATCTTTAATTGGGTGCAGTGACTTTGGAGGTGTCCAGGGAGACAATGTGGTATAGGGGCAATTAAAGGGGCAATTAAAGTGATCTCGAACAGGATTATTTTTTGGACCTAGGACTCTGGGAGATGAGAGTTCGAATTCCCTCTCAGCTATCGAAAAACACTCCTTAACCTTGGGCAAGCCACACTCTCTCAGCATAAGAGAAAGACAATGGCAAGCCTCTGAACAAATCTAGTAAAAAAAAAAAGAAAAAAAAGAACATCCCTCCCAGACAATAGTGTTGCTGTATATTGGAAACAACTTGAAGGCATATAACAACAACAGCAGCAATAATAATATGATTTATTTATATGCCGCTCAATCACTAGGAATCTGGGTGGCTTACAACAAAGGGATAATACAATACACTAACAACCAAGATAAGGCTTCTCTGGTAATGAATTTTAAAATGCAGGCAAGGTTATGGAAAACCCTTTTCTGCACTCCAAACACAGTTCAGATATTGGTAGGACAGAGAGGAAAACCCCCATGAAAGATCTAAGGTCTAGACAGGCTGATAATGGATAACTTGACACCTAGTGGCTGCTCAGCTTATGGTGAACATCACACTGCTTTTGCCTGTGGGCCAGAAAACACATTTTTCATTTAACAAGACAAATTAAACAACAAAGACTTAACTGTTTTTTCCTTGCTGTGTCTCTTTGCTATGGATTTATTGTTTGGAAGAGAGCCTAACAGACCATGGTCTTGTCCTTGATTTTCACTTAATTTGCCTGTAGCATGTGACTTTTTCAATGACTGAATAATTGCAGGACTTCAGGCTAGAGTTTCATAAATGATTCCTCTTTACTTCCTCTACTAAACTCAAGCATTTAGCAAGCCTCGCTTTTGGAAAGGATATTTCCTTTAGTCTCACTTTTGAAAGCTATTTCCTTCCATTTCACTTTGGAAAAAAAAACATGTTCTCAAAGTCTGAAATTTGTTTAAAAAGAGGTGTAAGAGGTAGAGAGCAGATTGAGTTTTAAAACCCACTCAGCCTTAATTGAGATTAGAGTTTGGCCCTGACTGCAAATGTTTCATATTACATCAGTAAAAGTACTGCATTTTCAATATGCTGTCAGTCAGTCAATAGTACTGCATTTGTGGTGGTCAAGAGTACCACTTTCTACTGCTATTGATTTCTACAACTCAGTGTCAACTGAAATGGCAACAAGAAGCTGTTCTTAGTTTAGTTTGGGACTGCCACACTTTACAATAGATCATGGTACCTTCTTATGGTAAACATTGATAGCATCTCTCATTTAGTTCACCTATAATAAATACATTTATTCTAGACTGCAGAACAAAGGTGAGAAATATGCAGTCTGTGGACTGACTGTGGTCCCCAGGGATGATTTTGTGGGTCCCCAGTCTTCAAGACCCCAATTTTTAAAAAATATTGTGGAGTCGAAGGCTTTCATGGCCGGCATCCATAGTTTTGTGTGGAGCTTTCGGGCTATGTAGCCATGCTCTAGAAGAGTTCCTTTCTGACCTTTCGCCAGCATCTGTGTCTGGCATCTTCAGAGAAATTAAAAATATTGTTGGAAAGAATCATTTGTCTACAAATGCCCCAATACCCTGGGAGACATAGGAGTAACTGCGAACATTTTTGTGCCTCTCCAGGCTGCTTTAGGCCAGGAGAAACCTTTTCCTCAACAAAAAGTGACCTAGACATGGATGTTTCTAGAAGCATTTGGAGATAAGAAAAAGTTTTTAAAACTTTCAGTATGGGGTGGTGCAGCAGGGGTCACATCCACAAGTCCTCAATGTTTGCCCACTCCAGTTATAGAAATACCTTTGGCATTCCTTCCTCAAAATACATGGAAAGTCTTGAAAATGTTTCTTCCTAGTATTTGTTCAGTACACTGGGTCCTCAGTGTCCACTGGGGTTTGGTTCCAGAACCCGCTGTGGATACCAAAATCTGTGGATGCTCATGTCTCTTTATATACAGTGGCATAGTAAAATGGCATCCCTTAGGTAAAATGGCAAAAATCATGATTTGCTTTTTGGAATTTGTGTTTGTGGATATTTTCAAACCAGGGTTGGTTGAATCCATGGATACAGAGGGTCAACTGTATCCAGAGCAGAGCTTCCTTTCCCTCCTAGCTTAGCCTCTGTTATTTGTATGGCTGTGGAGGTAGAATAGTGAGGTGCTCTGCATATGAGATAAGAAGTAAGGAAGATTGTCATTGTCCTCCTCATGTGATGAGGGGACTATAGTGAATGGTGCTGAAACCATTGACCTTCAAAGCCCTGTACAGCTAATGCTATCAGCTTAATAACATCCCATTCCTGACTGCGAAAGCCTGAGACCAGGGCAGGTCCCTGTGATCTCAGAGAGGTGAGTACTTGTGGTATTGCAAGGGCAGGACAGGCAAGATTGGAAGGGGGCTGGAAATGCTTCTGGAGAAAGAAACTGTGAAAGTAAGCATAGATCCATCCAGGTAAATAGACCCCTAATTTGAGTAAATACTGTCTAATCAGGCAATTGGTTGTTGTTTTTGTGTACCTTCAAGTCATTTTTGACTTATGGTGATGCTAAGGTGAACCTATCATGGGATTTGCTTGGCAAGGTTTGTTCAGAGGGAGGTTTACCCTTGCCTTCCTCTGAGAGAGTGTGACTTACCCAAGGCCACCCTGTTGGTATTTGTGGCCGAGCCAGGATTTGAACCCTGGTCTCCCAGAGTCCTAGTCTGACAATGAAACCACTACCCCCCTCTGGTTCTCTACATCCAAAATTGCAGCCAATTCATTAGGGAAACTGGGCTATTGGGTCCTTTGGTGTGTGTGTGTGACTAAATACCATAATTGCAGATGTTTGGAGGCATTTTCAGCTGGAAAAAGAGGAAACATTTCTTTTTTTACTTTTTGGATCATCTTCACAGAGGACCCAGGGGACTTCAAAGTGGCACTCAGGACCACACATGACCATATACCATTCTTCCCTTCTGTGTTTTAGACCCATCTCACATACAAAAATCAAATTGTTGTTTGCCTTGAGATTCGTCTCCGTGCCTGGAGATGTGGATATGCACACCAGTTTTTTTTCCAGACTTCAGCCAGTGCTGTGAAAAGTGCAAACCTTATACAGAGCTTAGGACCCACCTGTCTTAGGTGCAAAATACACTGCAGAAATAATGCAGTTTGAGACCACTTTAACTATCCTGGCTCAATGCTAGGGAATTCTGGGAACTGTAGTTTTGTGAGACTCTGTCAGAGAGCTCTGGTGCCACAATAAATTACAATTTCCAGGATTCCATAGCACTGAGCCAGGAGAGTTAAAGCACTTTCAAATTGTTTCTGCAGTGGTTTTGGACCATGGACAACATACCTCTGTATCAGTCTACCTGTCCATTGAGGCAACCACATTGTTGCCTGCAGGTCCTACCATCTGTGGCTGGAGGCTAGAGAATCTTTTCAGTGCTGGATCTTCACACTTGGTAAGGCCCATGAGATCCCAACATTCATTCAAGCAACAGGTCAAATGTTCATTTTTTCTCATACTTTTAAGAATTGATAATTATTTTAATTCTCTTCAGTATTTAGGCAGTTTTGACATATTATGATCGTCTCAAGGTACTGCTTCAGTTTTAATGTTTCTTATTTATTTATTTATTTATTTATTTTAGAATTCCTGGTGTTTAGGCAAGGAATTCAGAAATTGGTCCTTAAGGAAAGAATGGGCTTGTACTTTAAATTAAGGACACACATCATCAAGGTGTCAAGGCTCTATATCCTAAGGTTTTCTCTTTTCTCAGACATGATTAGATCAAGGCATTTCTCTGATCTTTTCAGTCCAGTTTAAGAAGAACATATATCCATATATCCACATACAGTTTAGTATGGTAGGAATATAGTTTTGTAAGTCAATGGATATCTTCACTTTGAGGGTACAATTTCATCAGCAAGAGACTTTCTGAGCCTTCTTAGGAACCTTGGGAAATTTACATCAGAATCAGTTTAGGACATTTGGTAGCATTCACAGTTGTTAATTTAGCAGTTTAGTGCAATAGTGTATCACTTTTATGTGGATGCACATATACTGGATGCACCATTATACTGATAATGAATATGAGCTAGCATGGTGTATTGCACTGAGTGTTGAATTAGGAATTGAGAAACAAGGGTTCAAATCCCTGCACAGCCATAGAAACCCACTGGATGGCTTTGAACCAATCAGATTCTCTCAGCCTCAGAGATGGGCAAACCCCCTCTGAACAAATCTTGCCAAGAAAACCCCATGATAGGTTAATCTTAGGGTTGCCATAAGACCGAAATAGCTTAATGGCACATAACGACAACAAAATTATGAATATAGGCCAGTATTTCCACCAATGCAAGGGGAATTTCTTATTCTCTTTGGTGGCCCTTTGAGCTTTCCAAAAATGTGCTCTGAGGGGTTTCCTGACTTCAAAAGCAGATTGTGAGGGCACAGGAAGAATGGGAATTGTTCGTCTCCTGGTTCCACTGATAGAACTGTTTGCATCAGCTAAACCCGTGATTCCCAAACTTTGGTCCTCCAGATGTTTTGGACTCCAACTCCCAGAAGTCCCAGCCAGCTTGGCCAATAGTCAGGAATTCTGGGAGCTGAAGTCCAAAACATCTGGAAGACCAAAGTTTGAGAATCACTGAGCTAAACTATCATTATGTCCTGGCCACATTGTACTACTGATTTCTCTGATTTGGAACAAACTATTTCAGACCAAGTAGAAAATAAGAGGTCAGAAGTAGTTATGAGAAGGGAACTATCATGACTGCTTGCATAATTTACATAATGTCAGATGCCAAGTCTGAACTAGGAACAAAAATAATACTACATGGAATATAATCTTTAGTTTTCATATATATTTTTCTGGGCTAGGCTTCAAAGCAAAAGATAGAAGGTCTGGTGCTCAAGAAAGCAGGATTATTCCCTTGATTTATATATCTGGGTATTTTGTCAATGCAGAAAATGTAAATTTTAGAAATGTGAATAAAATTGTAATACCTTTTAGTTCAAAGATGTAAGTAGAGTATTGTGTTACTGCAAAGATAGCAGTTTATTGCGCCACCTTAAAGACCCACTAAAAGAGAATGCCAGAATAAAATTGTTCATTTTTCGGGTGCCAACAAATTCAACATTGGAATGCCAATCTAAAATCTAGTGCAAGGATGATCAAATGGCCAAACTAATTATTTTTGAGATACATGGAGACAGTGATGCACTTACTTTATCAGAGCTGAGAAATGGCATGTATTGTGCCTTCAGTTTGCCTGTCAACCCCCATGAATTTCATGGGGTTTTCTTAGGCAAGGAGTACTCAGAGATGGTTTTGCCAGTTCCTTCCTCTGAAATGCAACCTGTAGCACCTGCGATTCTCAGGCAGTCCCCCACCCAATTTTAATCAGGGCCTCAGTGATAATAATTACAGGGTTGTTTTTTTTATAAAAAATCTACAACTTCCAGAATCCTCTTGCCAGTATGTAATCCAAAAAATAACTTTTCCATTCTCCATGCTTTACATTTGGTTAAGGTAGTTGCCTACCTAAATAAATTGGGCTGCTGTGAGAGTGTCTAGTAGTTTGTTCCTGAGAAAGCATTGCTATAGATTTTTTAAAAGATGATGATGATGATGATGATGATGATTACTATTATTATTATCTTGAGCTTTTCTAATGTAGAAAATGCAGGATTTTTCTTTCTATGGCTCAAAGCAAAATTTAGTCTTCCTTTTGTCTGCCTAGTCATAAATATCACCAGTCCTCTCTGTTCTAAATATAACGCAGGGCCAGCTGATATAGTAAACTGTGTTTACTCGGTGGGGAAGGGCTATAGCTCAGAGGCAGCTCCATGCTTTGCATACAAAATGTCAGTGACTCAGACTGTGGCCTTTCCAGCTAAAGGACCTGAGGTTAAAAGGGCTAGAAAAGTCCCTGCAGAGTCACTGTCACTTAAGGGAAATGGCACTGGGTTAAATAGAGAATTGGCCTGAACCACTCCAAGGCTGGAAAAAGTGAGAAAATGCTTTCCCCATTCTTAAATTTAAGATGGTCTCCTTGTTCCCCATGCTCTCTGGCTCTGAACATGAGATTTATTTGCATCTCCTTCAGGGAAAGGATACATATAAGTTATGGTGAGGGGACATATCTGCCTCTTTCCCTCATGGTGCAGTGAGATCATGTTGTGCAGGATGGAGTTGTGCCCAGTAAAAAAAAAAAATTGGGTGAAAGGGAGTGCAGATGTTGCATGTCCACATGATGCACAGGCACAATAACTATGTTTGGGTTAGGGTACATAGGTCAGGATTATGCCATACTCTCCAGCATCTCACAGATGAAATTTTGGATGTCTGGATGAGCAACATCACAGTTTGGTGGGAAAAGGTGTGGCTAGGCAATAAGAGGACAAAAGGTATTGATGAAGAAGAGCACAGAACACTACTGTTTTAAGCATAGAAACACTGGAATGTATGTACTAAGTTTAAGAAAGTCTGGGGGGGGGGGGACACCACCCAAATAAGATTATTGGAAGCTTCTGCCCTCTCATCTATCTCCTCTCCTCTACCTTCCCTTCCACTAAGTAAGGTCAGACCACTTTTGCATTTGAACTCAATTTGGCTTGCATGTTGGCTTGCAAAGAAGCGTCTTTTTTTATTCGCAAATGGATGTTAGAATCTCCCAGTGACCACAGAAGGAGGTCACTGGTCAGAAGGAGGAAGTTCCAGCCTGCAAACAATAACCCTCCATACCATCTGAACTGAGAACAAAAAACAGCAACATGCAAGCCTATGACTAACATCTTCAATTTTTTTTCCTCCTGTATGGTTTTTAACACATTGCCTGATGAAGAAGCTAGTGGAACTTCGAAAGCTTGCAACATGTAATTGTGCATTTTGGTTGGCCCAATAAAGGTATCATTGTTTGGGTGTCAGTTTACAACAATTGAGGTAAGCTGAGGACAAAGTGGATGAGAGAGAGAGAAAGGAGGACGTCTGAAAAGCAGTTGAGAAAGAGGGACAACAGAAGATGAATTGGACCTGTTGTGGGGAATGGCCTGCCAGGCAGTGGTGCCACTAGGAAGTGCAGGGTGTGTAGCCCACATCATGTGACATCCTAGAAGAAGGGTGAAATCCACTCATGCCCTCCTACTACCATGCCCCTCCTGGATTGTCACAGCAGTGGAGGCCTCCTCATGAGGGGACCTCTGCCATCGCAGCAAAGGGGAGGTCCAAGACCCCTTCTACTGAAGTTGCCCCAGTGGTGAAGGCCTCCTCACAAGGAGACCTCAGCCACCACAGCAAAGGAGAAGATCCAATGTGTCCTTTGGCTTCTACCCCACTGGCGGACATCCCCCACTGTACTGGGTGACACCAGGGGTGGGGATGCCAATGCTGCCAGATGCTAAGATTTCAGGGCCTGAGATTTATGGATATTATGGATGATCTGGTGTAATGTTACAGGAACTAGATCTTAGTGAAGTTGAAAGGATGATATTGCAAAAGGCAGTCCCTGTTAAAGTTTTGAACATGAGCCATCAAGCATCAACTGCAGTTGCATAAAATGTGGTGTTAAAATAAAACATACCATCTAACAGACGCGACTGAGGGTGCATCTACACTGACAGGAAAATTCAGCTAATTTTCACGTTACGCCAATCCACACTGACCACAGTCAAGTTTGGAAGAACTGTCTACACAATTCCCCCTTTCTAACACACCCCAGTCTGATAAATAGCGGAATGGGCAGCCACACAACCATGGCCACTCTTTTTTTCTCTGCCCACCCCATGTGGACAAATATACATATTTCTGAACTACTTCTCATAGTCTTACACCAACGTTATGGAGCATAGTCCCCACAGACAGACACACAAACACAGACACACACACAATTATGTGGATTTTCTGCTCAAAACGGGGGTAAATCCCCACTTTTTAAACAGATTAAAACTCTGAGGAGATGAAAAGGCCTGGATTCAGCCCCAGTCATCCCGTACATCATTTGGATAGCTCCCTGTGAAACTAGGTAAGACTGTTTTATTTGGCCCATGTAGATGCACCATGTTTATGATCAAATGTCAGAAACTTTACTTTTTGCATGATAGCTGCCAGAGTCCTCCAACCAGCATGGCCAGTGGGATGCATAGGACTCCTGGATCTGCTTAGCTATTGTGTGTTTAACTTACTTCATAGGGTATTTGCAAGGATAAAATGGGTGTCATTCCCCTGCAAGCTCCCCCAAACGCCATGCAGAGAGGTCAGAATACAATTTTTAACAATATTTTCTGAGATTTTTTGTTGTTGTATGCTTTCAAGTCATTTCTGACTTAGGGAAACCCTATGGCAACTCTGTCACAGGATTTTCTTGGTACAATTTGTTCAGAGGGTTTTGCCTTTGACTGCCTCTAATGGTAAAGGAGCATGGTTTGCCCAAAGTCACCCAGTTGATTTCCATGGCTGAGTAAAGATTCGAACCCTGTTCTCCAGAATCATAGTCCAGCACTAAAACCATTACACCACAATGGATCTCATTTCTAGGTTTTGTGAATTAATATATGAGGGGCTGAAAGATATGCTGAACTAACTGATTGACTCAGTCCTTCCAAAACACTTCAGCCATAAGAGGGGAAAATATAACTGAGGTATGATGACTTACAAACGCATATAAATTATGATTCTAGGAAGCTGCTTTTTACAATATTAAAAAAAATCTACAGAGGTTCTACATCCATATGCCTCCTTCCTTACGTTGCTAAGATGTTATGAGCTGTGGATGTTTTTCTTGTTCAATACAGTTATGAATGCCAGCCTTAAGATCTCAGCTAAATTGCTGGCAGACAGAATGGAACTATTTCTGCCGTCCCTTAATCACAGCTGATAAACCAGGTCTGCTCTGACTCAGTGGCCCTGGAACAAATGGAGAAGGTTATCTGATATATTCCATTACACTGGAATAAATGAGATTATGGTTCTTATTATATCCCTAGAGACAAAGGAAACATTCCTGTGGACCTAGTATTCTCACACTTCCCAACAGTGCAAAAATATTGTAAAATTCTGTTTTGTACTGATTTTATACTTAAGCGTTGCATGCACAGTTGGGAGCTGTTATTACTGACATCTAAATACATTGTGATTTTTGAGTGACATTCACTGCATGAGGCTGGTTCATCTATAGGTCATTCGTTCCAGGCTGGGGCAGAGGTAGGGTAAACAGAGAATATGTTGAGACTGCTTGCTCATTTGATTCAGAGACAGATATATATTTGTGAACCTGATATACTCAGAGACAGATATATATTTGTTTCTATTCATTTTAAAACGAAAGAGACAAACTCAAATAGGAAGGAGGTCTGAATTTAGAAATGGTTATAAATCATGTTTAAAATATGCTAAGTCAATTCTACCTAGATTTAACACCAAATGATCTTTTATACCTCAATTAGACAATGTGAGAGGGGAAAATATAAATAGTTCCTTTAACTGTAGCAACACAGCTGTCATTTATGTACTGGAAGATTCTACCTATCTTTCAAACAGGAGTAGAGACCACAGACTTAGCCATATTAGATATTAAATAAAATCTAAATATTCAGGTAATGGCTTTGTTAGGCCAACTGGAACAAGTCACATTTCATGCAAGCTTTTCAAACCACTAGATCTCTTCATTAGGCAGAGTGTTGGAACAGGCTGGGACAGGGAGATGGGAACGGAGAAAATATATTTTTCTTCTTCTTCCTTCCCTCTTCTTTTTGGTAATTTGGTAATGAATGTGTTTGCTGTGAAGTCAAACGTTTTCACAGCCAGCATTCATAGTTTTTTGTGGGTTTTTCAGGCTATGTGGCCATGTTCTGGAACATTTGTTCCTGATGTGTCACCTGCATCTGTGGCTGGCGTCTTCAGAGAAAATCTTCCAGAACCTGGTCACACAGCCTGAAAAACCCACCAAAAAAAAAATGTATTTATTGTTGTGGTGGTGCCATCAAGTCAATTCTGACTTATGATGACCCTAAGGCTAACCTTTTCTTGAGTTTGTCTTGGCAAGATTTATTCAGAAGAGGTTTTTGCTTTTCTCTAAATCTGAGTGATTGTGACTAGACCAGTACCACCCAGTGGCTTCCCACGACTGAGTGGGAATTTGAACCCTGGTTTCCCAACATCCTAGTCCAACCTTCAAGCCATCATGCTGGCTCTCATTTTGGATGTTGGTTTCCCCCCAAAATAAATCAAAAGCGCTGAACAATAAAGTAGTTAAGACAATTTCACAGTAATAACAAAAACAAATATAAATGTATAATGCAACACAATAACCTACTTTGGCGGGGGGGGAGGTGAGCTCGAGCAGCAGGAGTAATAAATACCCAGCAGTCTCCACATTATTCTTAAAAGGTAATACTTTACAAAATATAATGAGAATTAACTAAATAATAAAGATGGTGGTGCTGGTGAGCCTTCAAGTCATTTCTGACTTATGGCAACCCTAAGGCAACCCTACCACAGGGTTTTCCTGGCAAGATTTCTTCAGAGGCGATTTGCCCTTGCCTTCCTCTGAGGTTGACAGTTGTACTTCCCTAAGACCATCCAGTAGGTTTCGTTGGATGAGCAGGATTTGAACCTTGGTCTCCAGAGTCCTAGTTCAACACCCTAACCATTATGCCACACTGGCTCTTAAGTAATAGATTTGTAAATTATTTTATTTATAATCAAAACCAAGATAATATACATTGAGTGAAGGCAGAAAAATGTTAAAACTTAAAAAAGACAAAGTAGAACAGAATGAAAGAGAGGGGGAAGGGGGAAAAGATGATAAGAGATTAAAAATAACACCACCACAATAGGGCTTCTCCCCACATGCTAACTTCAATGAAAGGATACATTTTAAAAAACCCTCGTTATTCTATACCATTACAGATCCAACTAAATAATCCTACTACAATTACTAATAACCATAACCACAAATGATTACATTGTTAGATGCATTTTTGCTCAAAACGTCCATATATGGTTTCCAGACTTTTTTAAAAAAATCTTCAATTGGCTTATCCTTTAAAACCCACATTAGTTTGTTCATTTGGGCTAACTCAACAACCTTAGTGCTTCAGTTTGTTTCCAAGTTTGAGCAAACAATGTTCTTGCTGCTGTTGTCCTGTAGTGAAGAGTAATCCAGGAACTATCCAGTTCTTTATCCATAATGTCCAACAGAAACATTTCTGGTGACATTACAAAATCTACCTTTAAGATTCTTTGGATTAACATATAAATCTTGGACTAATAACTTTTCACTTTCTTACAAGTCCACCACTTGTGAAAAAAGGACCTCTCCTAACATTGGTTTGTAAAATTCTTTTACATTTTCAGTAATAAAGATTCCTGAGGAAGGTATTCTATAGGAAGAGGTGCCACAGCTGGAAAGACCTTGGCTGAAACTTTGTTGGTTACTCTAACTAGAGAAAACCCATTTAATCAATTCTTGAATGGTGGGTTAACAGGCCAATCCAATTGATTCATTGACTCTATTCTAGTTTGGAAAAACTATAGGGTTTAGGTCCTTGAGTGTCACATTCTTTTGCATCTTGTTAACATTTTTAACCTTAAAATTATAGTTTAAAAAATGAGTTATCAGTTGTGCCTTGCCTGTAGCCAAACTTGCTGAAATAGCCAATTGATCTCCCTGTATGACTTTTCTGTTGCTTTCAATGCAGTCTAGAAAGTTTGTTCAGCAGTGCTAAGATATCTTACGACTCTTAAATGTAAACGCACACACCCAGTTCCTCTGGATGAACCCGCTGGACCTTAAGCTAAGCGTATTGCCTACTATATTGCCCTTGTGATTTCTCCAGCAGCTAGAGGAACAGTAAAAAGGATACAGATCTTTTCTCTGTTCACTCCCAATGAAATGTTTGTTTTAAAAATGCATCTGAAAAACCAACTATTAATATAACATGCATAAAAAAATATTTTACCCATTGTGAAACCACCTGGGAAATGTATTGTTTGCCCAGTGTTCTATATCTATGTCAAGATATGGTATAGGCTCCAAGCCTTGATGGAGGGACAACCCATGAAGAATATGCCAATTATTAACTCTTAGATACCATAGTCAAATTGAGTGCCCTATTCAGTGATGCTGGGATCAAACAACAGAAGAAGGCCATCCAATTCATGCCCTTTTGCAGAGTTACTTGGCTAGCCACTGTTGGGAAGAGAATGCTCAGAGATGCCTGTAATATTTCACTGTTTTACATGCTCATACAGGTTTGTTTAGATTAGCAAAAGCATATAGTGCATTCGGAAGGCTTCACAAAAGAGTCTGGAATAACAAACACCTGAGGCGAAGCACAAAAACCAGTGTGTACAGAGCCATTGTATTGTCCATTCTCCTCTATGGGTCTGAAACATGGGTCACCTATTGCCAACATCTACGACTCCTCGAACGCTTTCATCAGCGCTGTCTACGCACATTCCTAAATATACACGGGACTGACTATGTGACGAATGTTGCTGTCCTGGAGCAAGCAGAGATCACCAGCATTGAGGCCATGCTATTGAAAATGCAGTTGCGCTGGGCAGGGCATGTTTCTAGGATGGAGGACCACCGCCTCCCCAAAATAGTACTCTAAGATGAACTCACCACGGGTCAGCATAAGAGGGGCGCCCCAAAGAAGAGATACAAGGACTCCCTGAAACAACATCTCAAGCTTGGCCAAATTGATCACCAAAATTGATCACCAAATTGATCACCAAAAATGGTCTGCCCTGGCTTCACTATCCACAATGCTGCAGCCTCGTTCGAGAACTCACACTGAACAAGTCTCGAAGAGAAACAACAATGCAGAAAGAACCACAACTTGGTAACATCACCCAAGGAAACTTTCTGCTGTGCTTTCTGTAAAGGGACTTGTTTATCTAGGTTCGGCCTTTTTAGTCATCAATGCAGTAAGCGTGGGATGAGTCCTTCCTGCATCTTCTTTAGCGAAGAAAAGCCAGAGAGAGAGAGAGAGAGACAGGTTTGTTTAGGTCTGTTGGGGATGCCCTTCTCTCTGTCCTATCACCTTCACAGATACTTTTAGGAACATGGTAGAGGGCTTTATCAGTGGCTGCCTCCAGGTTCTGGAACTTCCTTCCCAGAAAAACTAAAGTGGCCTTACTATATTTCTGTAAACATTTAGACCTTTTTTTTATTCCAGCAAGCTTTTGAGAAATGATTTTTCATGGGAGACAGGCCTTGTGTAATATGCTGGATTTTTATTTCTTCTTCTTCTTGTTGTTGTTGTTTTAATTTGTGCTAACTGGTATCAAAGTTTATGATGGTTTAATTGCTTTTTAATTTTTGTATGCTGTGAATTTTCAACTATGCTTGTTTTAACTGTAAACCACCATGAGAGCTCAACTCAATAAAATGAAATAATAAAAAATACTATTACAAATAAATAATATAAATAATAACAAGGTAAAAATAACAACAACAACAATATGAGCACACATTTAGTCATCTTGCTATTTTTAAAGTTGTTTATTCAATCACACATATTTATTTGGCCTAGATATCAAGGGCTTTGTCAAGCAGAAAGGAAGAAATATTTTAGGGTATTATGAAAGAGATTACCAGTAAGAGGTGGAAAAAATAAATTGTGTTATTTTAAACAGTATTCTCTTGGTTCAGGGATGGACTTGGTTGAGGAAAGCATGATGTGTATAAGGCATTTTGTTGCCTGTGGCAAGAGACAGTGTTGGCTGTCCCAGTTCTACATACAGAAGTAATCATACTGGGCAATTTAAATCTATTTCAACACCAGGGACAGTGCCTTCCAAAATGCAGGTTAGTTTTGTGTAAGGCAGTTCACACAGCTTACAAACCCAGTCCTTCATCACTTTGCAGGCATTCACTACACCCCAACATCTGTCACCGAGATGGACATCTGATGTCCTCCAGATGTGAAATTTACAGCCCACCATCATCTCTAGCCATTGGCCATGCTGGTTGGAACTGATAGGGATTGAAATTCAACATCAGGTTACCTACTATTGATATAATGCAGGAGAAGGCAATCTCAGTGAGTCCAAGGGCCATTTTTGTGTGCCTCAAGGATTTGTTGGGGTTCCCTTCATCACCAAAAATGTACAAAATATGCAAAAAGAAATATGAAACTGGAAGTGGATGGGAGCAGGTATTGTCATATAGGGGCTTTCTTATTTATTTACGGCATCTATTTATTGCCACTCAACTCACCAGGGCCCCTGAGGCCATGCACAATAGCTTAAAACACTTTTACAATATTAAATAGATAACTAAAAACAATTAAAACACTTGAGGCTTCTTTTTATAAATAGCCCTAAAACAGTTTTTAAAACAGCTTGGGCAAATGCCCATAATTTTAAGATCTAAAGGCCAGCCAAAATAACACAGTCTTCACTGGCTGCCAAAAACTCAAAATGGATGAATGCTCAGGAAATAGTGTCACAGTGGGAATGCCCTGTCACATGTACCCACCAGCCTAGTCTCACAGGGACATGTAATACGAGCGTGGCTGATAATCATAGATTTCTCGTAGGCTCATGTGGAAGGAGGTGGTCTTCCAGATATCCTGTCCCCAAGTTGTTCAGGGGTTTACAGGTCAAGACCAGCACCTTCTATTGGGCTTGGAAGCAAACAAAAAGCCACTGCAGTTTCTTGTAAAACGGGTGTTATGTGGTCTCTAAAATGCACACCTGGCAACAGCTGGGCTGCTAGATCTTATGCTAGCTGTAGTTGCCAAACACTTTCCAAGGACAGTCCCACATACAGCGTGTTACATTACTCAAATCAATTGACATGAACTACTGTGGCATAATAGCATCACTAGAGTTGGTGTCTCACACACACACCCATTGACCTCCTCCCATACCACACCGTACGGAATCCTTAGTAAAAAAAAAAAAATTACGTGAAAAGGTGAAGGTCTAGTCCTAACAGACTGTAGGTGTTCATTTCTGTTACTAAGCCGAAGGGCCAGAATTGTCTGAGGACTACTTTGGTGTTCATGTGGCCAGCAGATTGCACCAAATGCTATTACCTTCCCACCAAAGTAGTATCTACTTGCATTTGTATGCTTTGGAACTGCTAGGTTGGCAGAAGCTGGGACTAGCGACAGGATCTACCCTGAGTACTGCCAATCATCAGAACTGGCATCTTAACCACTAAACCACCACATCCCTTGTTTTTATACTAATGTTATTCATAAATCATAATTCCCATATATCACTTAATGGAAATGTGTGGTATTCCGCTTTAGGGTGTCATCTGGTGCAGTCTGCATCTCCTAGTGACACTGCTGCTCTGGTCAGATCCATCTTTGCTAGGAAACTGCGACTGAAAATGGGCAAAGGGATTCTTGGCCACAGCAGCCACTTGACTTTCCAAGAGCATCCCAGGCTGTGATCCCAAACCCAGGTTAGCTTTCCAACTGACCAATAGCACTTCTGAACTGAGCCTGTTTGTTTGCCAAAAATATTTTTGGTGGCAGGTGCTTCAAGGAGGTCCACAGTGACTCTGTGGGCTTGCAAATGTGGTTTCAAGAGGTGAATGCAGCACATGGGATGCACTTTGGCCATGCTTGATCACTACTAATACCAGAAGTAGCCACTTCATTCTGCCTAACGGTAGAGTTCTTGGACCAAATTATTGATCTAATCCATTTGTGTGTGCTTGTGTGTGTATATACACATACACACAAGCAAACATATTTTGCATACAACACACAAGTGCTACTGAATAAGTACTGAAATCATTTGGACTGAGTAGAGGGCCCTTTCACAATTATAGTGTTATGATTCCACTTTAACTGCCCTGGCTGTATCCATGGAACCCTGGGATTTGCAGTTTACAGAGAAACATTTCAAATTCTCAGCCAAATAACTCTAGCACCTCAACAAACTACAAATCCCACGATCTCATAGGATACAGCCGAGACATTTAAAGTGGAATTAAAATGCTGTAATTGTGAGGTTACAACTTGGGTTTTCAGGTTTTTGTATCTGGTTTCCCGTGCTCTACTGCACGGCTGTTTGTCTGCAACAGGGCTACTGAATGTGGTGGTCTCTGGACCAGGGCTGGTTCATGAGCCATTGACTGCTGCTCCCTGGCAAGTTCCCAGGAAAGAAAAAAAAGAAATTAGGACATTTTGCCCATTATATAGTAGCCTGGCCATACAGCACAGCCTTTTCTTAGTCTTTCATTGAAAAGAAATACAGAGGAAAGGAGTACAGATTATTATTATTATTTCCTTTGAAGATTCTCTAGTGTCCTTCCTGCATCTTTCCTTGTTTCTTGCCAAGATCTTGGAAGAGCTTGTGGAAAGAACAAATTGTACTTTGGGTTAGCACATGGCTACTGTGACAGTGGAAACTAGGAAGACCAGGCATCTGTATGTGTATCTGTCCAACTGAGACCAGCAATCCATTTTGAATATGATATCTCTTTCAAAAATAACCTACTGACTACAACATTGTGTTTGTTGCCCATATTTTGTGACACAATATCCTTTGTTTCATTGCTTTCTGTTTATTGGTGATAAGGTATATATGTATCTGTTTCATTAAAAGTTTATTTAAAAAATAGGCTGTTGTGTTCCATTTTACTTTAGACAAACTTCTGCAACGTTATTTTCCTTTCCCCTTCCCTTCTCTTCCTTGTTTCTCACAAAAACTTTAGAACTAGCCTAGCTGATTCTGATCTTCACAATCTGGAGACTTAATGTTCCTCAGGAACCAAAATCCATCCCTGTCCAGTCCATTTATACCATGCGTGACCATGAACTAGCCTTTTACATCTCAGTCACAAATCTCTTTTTAAACCGTGAGTTTCATACCCTCCAACTATCCCCATTTAGCAGGGATAATCCTGATTAATCCTCTGCCATCCCACTTTTGCATCTGCTTTTAAAGTGTCCCAGTTTTTTTCACCTCCTCCCACTTCTCCCACTTTGACCTCAGGTTACTTCAATTGCTGCAAATAGAGTTCAAAGTGCAAAAGTAGCTTGCATTCAATTATCAGGGGAAAGAAAGAGGTGAAATTTTGACCTTCTCTATAAACTCAGATAAAAGCAATCTCTTCTCCTACATTATATGTTCTTCCCCATTAATAACTTTTGTCATCTTGTTGATCACACTCTGGTATTGCTTGATAGCATGTGTGCCAGTTTTCATCATTTTCATCACATGTCATTTTTTTTTCTTTATCCAGTATGATTTTAAACACCTTTGCCTGATGAAGAAGCCAGTGAAGTTTCAAAAGCTTGCATCATGTATTTTGTGCATTTTGGTTGCCCCAATAAAGGTACTGTTATTTTGTGGATTTGGGATGTTATTATACTTCACTGTATGGACAACACAATCACCCTTGAATGAGGTTTCTGAATTTGTTTTCTGGATACCGCATTTTAGCCACAGCAGGGGAACCCTAAAGAGGGAACTAGAGACCTAGGACTTAACTTTTTGAGCTTTCTCCCTCCAACAAATGTAGAAAGTTTTTTTAAAAAAAATAAGGACAACATTTGGCGTGTTTTACCTACCTAAAAGTTTTCCTAATGCAACAGCACAGAGACTTCTTGAGAAATTCAGTGTTCTCTTGCCTAAAAAGAGACAGAGGACAGAGGCAGCCTGGATCTCAAAGGAAATTTCTTTTTCTTTTGCTAAAGGAATTAAATTTTTATTTCCTGGACTTACTACTCTTTGTCTGCCAGAGCCCACATGGCCAAAAGGGAAGAGTGAATGCTGCCTACATGGATATCCCTCCATGCCATCTTAGCTGAGAACATCAAAACCCACATCTTGTCAAAATGTAGGCCTATTACTCGAACATTGTCATTTTTTCTTTCACCTGTATGGTTTTTTAAAACAATTGCCTGATGAATAAGGAAGATAAGCAAGTCAAAAACTTGCATTATGTAGTTTGTGCATTTTGATGGGCCCAATGAAAGTAGTGCTGCTTTGTGGATTTTGGATGTTATTATAAGTAACAACCCAGTTACAATTACAAAATGTGCAGCCTTTTTGGTCGGTTACAATTGTTACTTTGATGAGTTTGAAAATAGTCTAGTTAAATTATGTTGGGGGGGGGGGAATAAAGCAATGCAAACAATAAAGCCAGTAATTGTATTGGTACTGACAGTCTTGTCCTGTTTTAGACTTCATCCATTTCCATGGAAACAGAGGACTCTTTCAAACGGGGAGGAATTTCTCCCAACTCCGAATGGAGCCAATGCGGATTTATGTAAATTCGCTTGTTTAGCGAATTTACATGAACCCCTGCTCCGTTCGAAATTACTTCCCATTACCCGAAAATAACCCCCTCCTGCCCGAATTTGCATGCGAAGCTTTAATTCGCAATAAGGTAAAACCCATGATTGCATTCAAATTGGCTTCCCTCCTGCCCGAATTTGCATGTGAAGAGTTAATTTGCAATAACATAAAACCCATGATTGCATTTGAATTGACCTTAAATTATACTTCCAATTTAGCCTTGTATGAAAGAGTCCAGAGTAAGTACTGTAATGCATGCTGTGCAGATTCATAATTCTAGATATTGAAAAGCTGCTGTGAGCTCCAATATTTACAAATTAAATATGGTCTTTGGAAGTGATAGTACTGATCATTAGAAAAGTAAACAGAACTTTTAATCTTTTGTCCTGGGTTTCTGCCTGGAGGTGGATGGGAAGAAGCCTGTTTCTGGTCTTGTTCCGTTTCTAAGCTTTAATTGCTATTTTTAACTTTTAAAGCCCTAAACAGCTTAGAACCATATTCCCTTTTGAACATTAAGATCTTCTTTGAAGCCCTGCTCAGAGACTCTGCCTTTTTGGTGGTGGTGCCCAAACAGCCTTCCCAGAGAAATTTGCCTGAAACCAGCTTTGTATCCTTTATAGTACCAAATGAACAGCTTTCTGTTTACTCTGACTTTTCAAATCAGTAATCTCTTCTGGGTTGGCCCTCTTAGCTTCGAAATCTTTTTTTTAAATTGTGCCTTTTCATTTTTAATAGCATTTATTATTTCACGGTACATTTTAATTGTTATATTTATGTTGTGAACTGCCTAGATAATTTACAGATTGGTTATATCAATCAAGGGGAAAAAGAACTTGTTTGGGGAGTTTTCTAAATTCAGAGCCTGTAAGAGGATTGTTGTTGGAAAAAATCTAATTGTTCAGAAGAATTCCAAGGCAGCGAAATCATCAGCACTGCAGTGAGGAAATGTGAGTTCTGTTATAGGGTCATAACACATTGACTTTTGGATCAGTTGCCTGGCCTGTGTTAGCAAAAGTTGAGCATCTGTTTCTTATATATGAGGGAAGGGCAAGCCAAGCCAAGTTTTATGCAATTGCTCTGTAAAAGTTGCAGCAGTTTATAGAGAGTGGCAGAGGAAAGCAGACATTGTAAACTCTACTTAGGCAATGATGGATGAGCTGGATCATATTGATAAAGCACAGAATTTGTGCAGCTCAAGGTCTGGGCAGCTCAAAAGCTTTGCCATGATGTTTCTAATTTATCCAGAAATAAATACTGGATTCGACATTCTACAATATTCTACAAGATATTGTAGAATGATGCTGGCAACATGTTACAAAGTAGTCATGGAGCTAAAGCTGCATCCCATTTTTTTTCTGGATAAAAATATTTAAAAACTTCTCTCCCAACACAGATTGTACATGTATGTGTATGTCTATCTGTTTTTAAGCATTTAGAGATTTCATATCTCAGTATAATTTGATACAAAATTTGATACAAAATTGTATGCTAAGCATTGCTGGAACATCAGTATTGGTGTGAAATATGAGTTTCATAGTGAAATAATGGTTTCTACAATAAATTATATTACCAAAAGTACAGTTTGACATCTTGCAGTCAGATTAAGAATAATTGGCCAGCAGGGCCCTTCAGACTTATAGAAAGGGCAGAAATGCTAAGGTGGCACAAGGGAGAAGGCAGCATACATATGATTGAAAAATACTGCCAATAAAGTATCAGCATAACCTGTTTCATTGTCCAGATAGAAAATCTTCAGGTTTTCATTGGAAACCACTTTAAAATGTCCTTTAGAACAGAAGTGTGCACTGCCCACAGGAATCAGTGGATAATGTTGGTGGTTTTATTTTTTATTTATTTATTTATGTATATTTTAATAATACCAACAAAAACTGCACAGCAAGTTTATTTAATTACTTCCATGTCGTGGGTTGGGAAGCTAAGAGATTACCCTGTGGTGTACTTCACAATTAACATTGCATGTTTGATTTAAAGGTTCCTTGTATAAAAAGCATTATAAGTTACAGAGAATGTTTGTGTAGTACTTTTTTCCCTCTTGTTTTGCAATATAGACCCATTTTAAATGTTGGATGTGGGACTTCAGATTTTACATTGTTCATGCATACGACCTGGATTTCATTGCTTTTAATTGCTGCTACTTCTGGGGAGAAGGGTTGGACATTTGCTACCCAATCACAGCTAAATTAATATTTTGGATTTCTTTCTTGTTTTTCATGGACAGCTTCTGTTGAAGGGGAAACAAGCAAAGTCCATTGGAATGGGAAGTTGTCTGTTCCTGTGCTCATCACATACTCATTTTTATGGAAGGGAGCAAAGGGAAAGTATTTCCTCCTGGATTGTAGCACAAAATGAAGGTCTTCCTGTACTGTCTCTGTAGTTGGAGCTTAAACGTGCATTATGATTATATTGTTAGGTTTTCCCTGAAGACTTATTAATATTATTCAGTCATACTTTGTATTATATCCCTTGAATGCTTTTGCTACATCTCTCCTTGCTATTAATAAGTGTTTTGAAGGTTTGGACTTTCATTTCATTTCTGAGCACATGAACAACTGAATGTTCTTTTGGTTTGAGTCCAGTTGCATCATTAGCCACAACACTACTAGTAGTCCTTGTCCTTTGCTCTTTCCCAGTAGCTCACTGAGCACCTTCCAATCTGAGAGTTTCATCTTCTGGCATTATTTCTTGTTTCATTTTGGACTGTCTCTTCATAGTGTTTTCAAAAGTAGAAGGCCTCAGGGGTGGTTTAGTATTGCCTTCTTCTCTACAGTACTAATAAGTATTTGATATGGCATCACTGCCATTGTCTCAGAAATTCTCCGCCAGTGTCCTCCATCCCCACTACTACTGCTGCTGCCTGTGGGCCTAGTAAATGTTTGGCACATTTAGACTGGCTCCTCAACAAAAGCCAGTTTGACATGGGAGACCCTACTAGCTGCACTGCTACCATCACAATGGCCTTTTGCCTCACATGAGCACACAATCCCACTACCACAGAAAGGTAGTGCAGTGGTGGGGATCCAACTCTACTTACAATATAAACATAGCTGAGTAACAAGAGGAGAGACAAGAATAACAAAGGAATAATACAAACAAATGCATCTATAGGCTCTTCTCCTGTAGCCACTGTATTGGAAGTAAGCCTCATTTAACTCAATTGGACTTGCTTCTATAGACATTTATACCATTGGAGTATTCGGCCACTGTTCTGAGCACTTGCACACTCTCAGAAGTCACAGCCATACTACTGAACTTCCTGGGGCTACTAATGAGTGAACATTATATGAAGACAATTCATTGAATTATCTTTTGGTCTGGTAAACAACCATAATCTCTAACATTTTACAGGTGAAAACTAGGGCATGTAATCAGCGTCAGAGTGTGATCAAGATGGGAAAAGTTACTATTGAGGAAGAACACACAAGCCAGGAAAGGCTATAGCAGTTTGCTTTAGTTTGAGCCTGATGGGAAGGATAAGATTCTGCACCTCACTCTCCTTTCCTTGCTTGGCTGAGTGCAAACTACTTTTGACCTCAGTTTGCAGCAACAGAAATAAGTTGAGGACAAAGGGGAAAGTAAGAAGAGGAGAAAGAAACTGAGGCATTTTAAAAGCAGCCGAAAAAGTGGGATGACAGAGGACTAACCTGATCAGGATAGATGTAGGGTATGAGCAATTACACAAAAACAACTTTATGCCTCAACACCAGCTTCTTTTGCTATTCTCTTTGAAGCAGAAGCATGTGTGTGTGTGAAAGAGAGAGAGAGAGAGAAATAAGAACCCAAAATAGACAAGACTACTTCTCAGTTCCTCATTCCAATGCACTCAAAATAAGGGGCTCAAAACAGGCCTCAATTAGATTTAATAAGGAAACAGACATTGGTATGCCAATGAACCTCACACTAAACTTTGGCCTACCATGACTGTGCACGACAATATATTTCCACCCAAGTATGAAAATTACAGCTGAACAAGAAAGAGGAATGAAGGTGATCTGTAAAAAATAGTACTTTGGGGACAGATGTGTTTAGGCTAACAAGACTGAGGGATGTGGGTTGGTATATGAAAGGATTTAGAACAGGGAAAGAAATGTGGTGCAATAAAAAACCTAAGTGCTACAGTTCAAGGTATTCTGATTGGAGTCATTCCTGTTCTGGTGAAGGTATTTTTCAAGGAAAGATTGGTAATACTTTAGTATGGGATTTTTTTTAATAAACTAAGCTCTGATCCTATCTATTCCCAATCAAATCCAGTTATTTTTCTATTTAAAAAAGAATAGCTGTTGTCCCTGGACACAAACACTTTCGAAAGTTGGCTCCTCCAGTGCAGAAACTTCTTGTGGGTGCAAATTCACTGCAAACATAGTTAAAACAAAACAAGAAGAAAACAACTAATTCAGAAATAGAACTGATTTCATTATGGATCATTCCAGCTAAAAAAACCCAACAGATTCATATTGCAGTGTTGCCAGACTTATGAAATCTAACCAATTCCCAGGGACAAGAGTGGTGGGGGAAAGCTGGCATACCATAAATTACTGGCACCTTGAGTTCTACAAAGTAGCCTGAGATCTGACTAAGTTGCTTTTTAAAATGTTTGAGTAGTATAATTGATTGCTTTTGATAATTATTGTAAAATTTTAAATTTCTTTTTTTAAAAATAATCTTTATTACATTATAACAGAAAACATACAAATAAAACTGTTTACATAAATCAGTTCAGATATATCTCCTTGACTCATTCTAGCCCCTTGTTGTATCTTCCTTTTGTTCCAGGATTTATAAAGAGTGCATATTCTAACAAAGAAAATATCCCTTAATATTGCTTTGCATTTGGCTTTTCTATATTGTGGGAGAAAAAAGATTTATATAATAAAACAATATATACAAACAACAAGATTCTTTTCTATACCTTTTTCCAATCTATAAAAAAGATAAGTAAACAAGCTGTTTCCATCTCTTTTTTCTGCCTGTATTTGACTTCATTTATTCTTTCTTTTTTCTCCTTATCTATACTTCTCGTTCTAATACAGTCTTTAATCAAATATTCTCAGCTCCTACATAACCTTTATATGCTTCAACTGAAGTGCCCCTAGTCCTCTTAGTGTTTATGTATGTTGATATATAAATTTCCATAAAAATCCTATCAATATTTTGCTAGTATATCTGCATCAATCATCTAAAAGATTAGAATTTCCAGTTTCTAGCTATCAAAGTACTAGCAACTGAAACTAAATATAGGATAACTCTCCAATATCTGTTTTCTTCTTCTGATTCATATGATATCAAGATCATATTCAATAAATATAATTTTGGTCTCATTGGCATATTTATCTTGAAGATATCCTGAATTATGTGGTGTATTTCTTTCCAAAAATTTTGGATCAACATTCATCTCCACCATATAAAGACCCCTTGTCTTTTTTATATCTCCAACATGTACCATCAGACAGTTTATAAATTTTCTTTAATTTCCATGGAGTGTAATTCCAGCTATTCATAATTTTTAAGTGGTTTTCCTTCAGGTCTTGTGCCACAGTAAATTTATTAGTTTTGGACCAGGCATTTTGCCACTCCTCTAGATGTATTTTACAACCCATATCTCAAGCCCATTTTGTAATGGCCCGTTTTACACGGGCAAAAAGGGGCGTTTTAAGGGCTAAAAAGCCCGCCTTTAGGGTTAGGGAGGGCGTAGTGTTTACACCCTCCCTAGCCTAAAGCGTATGGACGCCGCCATTTAAAGATGGTGGCGTCCATACGGTGGCGCCGCAAAGGCGTCATCACGTGCGCAGCATTTTGACGCGCTGTGCACGTTATGACGCTTTTGCGCCACAGGAGGGCGCCAATCGCGCCCTTCCCGTGGCGCAAAAAAAGAGCTCCTTCTCGGAGCTCTTTTCTTGCGGCAGGTCTTTGCCGCGGCAAAGACCCAGGGAGAAAGGGGCCGCGGCGGTGGCCCCTTTCCCCCTTCAGCCCCACTGAGGGAAGCGGGGTGCAGCTCGTGCCCAGAGCACCTGCTGCACCCCATTTGGAGGCCGCGGGGAACCGGCAGTTTGCCGGTTCCCCGCGGCCTCCAAAAGCGGCGGGATGAGGCCTAGAGGCTGCCTGTGCGGCAGCCTCGGCGTCATCCTGCCGCCAGAAGGGGCAACAATGGACCGCCCCTTTTGGGGCGGTCTAAAAAGCCCCCATGTAGTCTTTTATAATTTCATGTTCTAATCCCCTGCTCAATAACAAATTATAAAATTTAGATTTTTTAAAAATCTGTTTGCCAAAATAAGTTCATAAGTTCATAATAAGTTCATAAATTAACGAACTTTGATTCTTCACACACCTTCCAAATAATGCTTCTTTGGGGGAAGTCCAAATTGGTACCTTAAAATAAAAACTTTTTAAAATCCCCCCCCCCCCCGACGTTTAATAGTACTTTTCTGATTGGGTGATTATTCAATTCTTTGTTAATTCCCAATCTGTCATAATTTAAAAAGGCACACCAATTGCACAGCTTCCAGATTTAACTTCTACCTTCCAGATTTAACTTCTAACTTCTACCTTTCCTAGCATTTTTGTTTTGTTTTGTTTTATTATCCATGCCTTCTCATGATATGGCCAAAGTATGGCAACCTCAGTTTCATCATCTTGGCTTCTAGGGACAATCTAGGTTTGACCTGTTCTAGGATCCATTTGTTTGTCTTTTTGGCCATTCACGGTATCCTCAGCAATCTTCTCTAGCACTTCTTTCTATCCACTTTCTTCACTATCCAGCTCTCATGGTGAGGGGGGATACAATGGCTTGGACGATTCAAAATTTAGTGCTCAGTTGTATACCTTTACACTTTAGGATCTTATCTAGTTCTTTCATAGCTGCCCTTCACATTCCTAGTTTTCTTATTTCTTGACTGCAGTCTCCATTCTGATGAATATTTGATCCAAGCTACAGGGCAGGGGTGAGACTGAAGAATCGGAAAATAGAGCTATGTATACAAGGCAGCCTGCCATGCATCCTCTAAGCTGCTATGTTGCACTTAGGTCAATGTGGCAGAAGACTGTGTTCCCTCACAAATGTTAAAGTAAGATTCTTCTGTGACTGGAACAGAGAGGCACCATCTTGTCCTTCAAAGCTTGAAGCAGAATATCTTGGCCTAATCCAACACCTAGGATATCTAGGTGAAATGGGGATAAGGGAGTGATTTTAAATTAATTAAGAGCTCAGAACCACAACCATTTTGTTCTTCTATTACATGACAAAAACAGTGGGAAGTAAATTGCAGGCTTGATATGACAGTATGAATCAACTAGCTCTTAATCATAGGTCTGAAGCAGTGTCTTTTCCCTAGAGCAGATATCAGTGATATCAATAGTTTTCCCCAAAGAGCTGCATAGAGATAGCCTACCTTAGCTTGTGTACTATTAAATGACTTCACACTGGGTCATCAGGCTATATTTGTCATCCCTTCCAGTATTTAATTTTGCTACCCTAAAATCCTGACATCCAATTCCAATTATGTGGTAAGGGATGGACATGCATACATAGTGTGCACTTTATTATTAATTTAAAGAAAAAAGTTTCTTTTAACAGTTATGTCAATTACAAAAGAGAATGGACATTTAAAAAAATTGTGACAGTTGATTAAATCAGCATTGCCTCTTTCTCAAGGATTGCACAGTTGGTCTCCAGATAATAGTTGTGATACTAGTTCTCCCATTGGCCCTCATTGTTTCTGGTCTTGATTTTCTGAGCTCAAGAAAATTATTTTTTAGATTATAATTCTCAGATTTCCTCAGCCAGCATGGCTACCATGCTTATCCAAGAGCAGCATGATAATTTAGAAGAGGATAATTTAGAAGAGGATGGTAGCTGGCACATTTTAGGAATATTAGTCTAAAAAGTAACTTTCCCAAGCTCTGTTTTTAATCTCTATATTTTTCAGCTGTATACATCCTTAAAAGACCTGTTATTGAAGGACAGCCTACAGCTTGACAAAACAAATACATTAAATAGACTCAAACTCCTCTTAATTGATGCCAGATCTCGCAGCCACTGGCTTGAAAGGAGCCTTGACTGAAAAGGGTAGATGTCAGACGCAGAAACTGGCTCTTTTATCCATGAAATATTGCAGTTGTTATTTTAGTAAGGTTGTTGCTAGTATTGTGTGGCTGTAGTGTGACATATATGTACTCCTAACAGTAGTTGCCTTCAGGTCTGTAATGCTCTTGTTTATTTGTGTAACACATTTTTATCCAGCACTTTTGCTGAAAATGTTGTCCAGAGCAGCTAACTTCAAATGTATAAGAAATGAGAAATCCTGCTCCCAAATACACAGTCTAAATGGTAGGAACAAAAGGGGGGGGGGGAGCTATGTGGGCTATCCCCCTGCCACCCACTTTTCTCCTTCTTCTTTCCTGCTGACTCTCAGTGGGCTTCTGGGAGAAAATCCTGATTGAGCTAAATAAATTGTTTCAAGAAGACAGCTGAAAATAGGCCATTTGCCCTCCCCATCATAGAACTTCTTGTTACACTGACATGTCAGTAACAATATACTAGACTAATCTGGCATCTTAAAATGCTGGATCACATTATATAGTTTTTCAAACGAGGTGATGAGTCACTGTGTTGTTCATATAAGACATCTATGGCTGTCAAGGATTCAGATTAAAATATTTCAGAATATCAAAGGTAACCCAATAATTTATTATGCCCTGCAGCTTTTGTGAAAGAAAAATAGGCTCACTTGCTTTATATTAAATCAATTGTTTTCAGATCTTCTACTGACAGGGAACTCTATCTGCATAAACTTTTCTACCAAGAATTCCAGTTTCTTTGCCATGGGATTTCTGTGTATCACAAAAGATTTTGCTCCACATTCTAGGGCATATCCTCCATGTGAGCTGCTGGCCAGGCATAGTAAGTTTAATTATTATCCTGTGTGAATATATGCCTACTGGAAGCCCACTGCAGTGCATAAGTGGTCCTCCAGGAAATCTCATCTTTCATTACTAACCTTCTCAAAAAGCAAATTTCTAAGAAATGCTAAGGTTCTCAAGAAACTAACTCATAAACAATGCATGAAATAAATAAAATGAGCTATCAGTAAAATTTTGAGACACTTACGTAAACAAAGCAGTGTGCCAGTACACTAGAGTAGCATCACTGGGTGGTTTTGAAAATGTAGTGTCCAAAACATATTTGCTCACAACTCATTTTCTGCTAAACCTGTATATTTTAATGGCCACGTAGCATTTTGCTCACATGAAATTCACAGTTTATTTTTTTTATTTTTAAAATTATCTAACCTTCCTTTCAGGACATATAAATCTGCACTAAAAAGTGAACAGTTCTCCAATAAAACATAATAATTTATAAAAGCCTCGCTCAAACTATGCATTAAAATGAGCCATACAGTTTGATCCTAGGGACAGCAATTAATGAAAAGCAGATTGAAATTTTAGAAGTCTTTACATCATGTATAAATTGATAAAAATAGAGCCAGAACATATGCAAAAGCACTCTAGCTAGGTAAAACTTTAATATATCAAATTCAGTACATTCCAGCTACTGGTAAATATAATTAGTAAAAAAGGAAAATCACACAGTGTACCTATTAAATGGTCAGAGGTTATGCTTTATTAAACACACAGTGGGTGCATTTCTGTTAGGTTGTTTGTTTTGGAAAGGTAGATCAGCTTGTACAGATACAATTGCATGACAGTTTATATGAACATTACTTTACTGACATGTCTACTCTCAACAACATCTGCTGGCACACTAGAAATAACTTCTTCCATAAGAGAACAAATGACTTAAACATTCAGCACTGCCTCCCCACTCCTCCTCTGGTCTGTGCCACTAAAAGGCACTCAGAGATCACTGGCCTCCCATCATCAACAGTTCTGCTGACGTTCCACATGCCAGCTAAGAGTCAGAACAGGTGGGTCTTTCATAAACAATAGGTTTAATGGGTAATAGCTCTTCTGAACAGATGTGTAAATAAAACAGAACAAAACAAAACAGAGTCTTCCATCCTGAAACTGGTCAAGGCTAGCTTTCCAATAAGAATTTCCTGCAACCTAGCCAAGCCATCTACTAAAAAAATGCCCAAAAGTTTCAAAAAGGTGTCAGCGGTGGGCTCTGATGGGTGTTAGGATCTCCCCAGATGCTAGAGGATGCCGTGTGGTATCTCAGAGTTTGCTGAGGGCCTCTGGCTTTCAATTTTTTAGCATTAAACTCTTCCAACTAGATTTTATGCCATGCACTGTGGCTGACATCAGTTGTTGTAAAGTCCAGAGTCTGTTATTGCTGGTAATTGCTGGAGCTATTGTTTCCTAGGTTAAGATCATCGTTCAAGGTGTAAGAATGTGAGTATTAAGATATATTTGAAAGTCCCACTCACATTTTGAGGAAGCAATTCCCCCCATTTCCTTGTTTCAAAAAGCAGGGACCTGAATCTTGTTTCAAAAACCAGGGACCTGAAATTGTTTTCCCTCTTTATCTCTGTCAATGAGAAACACAAACTACCAAGTGGAGTGAACAAGATCCAGGTATGGATTGCATCAGCTGACATCTTGGTATAAATGTTTATACAGAAGCAGAATTTGAATTTGACTAAACAGTGAAGCGCAGATCATAAGCACAGATCAGAGGAAAAGGCCACTGCCTTTGGTTATGAAGGGCCCTTTCACATTATACATTATAATATTATGATTTCATTTTGATCACCATGGCAACATTCTGGGATTTGCAATTTAGGGAGGGATACATATAATTCTCAGACAGAGAGCTCTTAAATCTCCCTGAAGTACGAATCTCATGATTCCACAAGATATAGCCATGGCAGTTAAAATGGAATCACAGTGCTATAATTGGGTAGTGTGTGAAAGGACCCAAAGACTGCTTCTTTTGCTTCTGTAATACTCAAACCCTTTTTGCTTGATATTTTTGAATATGAGATCATAGATAGGTCCATGTCTTTATTATGACATATAATAGGGGCATATCTTTATTATGCCTAACTAAAAAGCCTGCTTTTAAGCCAATCAAAAAATTTATGACGGCGAAATGTTGAACAAACCCACTGTTTAAAAAGAAAAGCAAATCCCCAAGAAAATTATTTGACATACTTCATAATTCTGCTCTTTTTTTTCTGGGCTTTAAGTTGGGTCCTAATAAAAGTATGAATAGACTGTTACTTTTGCCGTACCCAAGCACAGATGGTGGATCCCATGTTAGTTGGGCAATGCCTGTCTTCTAAGATTTATCCGAAACTACAAACAAGCCCAAAGTGCGAACCTATCTCGGCCCTGAGCTTCTATTGTCTCCACCTAGCAATACTAGCAATAGTTTCTGTTATGCCAGTCTATTTTCAGTGGCTTGCGGAAGATTCCATTGCCTTGTGAAGACAGACATTTCAAACAAGCATAAAAAAAACCTAGCCTGGCTTCAGAAATGTACCCTGTGGTTTTAATACACAGAAAAGAAAGAGTGATTTGTTTAGTTGAAACTAACAAAGGGCTTAAGATCTTCATGGGGAGCAGCTGGAGAACATGAAATATATTTAAAGGAAATTGAGAGAAACCATTCCACAAATGCATTTCCAAGCCTGACATTCCAGAAATAAAAAGTCTATATGATCTCTTGGCTATGATCCAAAAGCTAATTGTGCCAAAATACTGAAATACAAGCTGATATAATTCTGTGGAAGAGACTGGGCTCAGTCCAAGTACCCAAATCCAACTGATTTTGAGGTTCATGCTGAATGAAAGAAAAATATTTTACGTCCCACAATCGCTATACCTCTCTGAATCATGCAGGTTATCCCACAAAAATAGCAATTATAAAGGAATGTTGGCAAGAAGCACTGGTAAGGGGTGTCTGAAGTAATCTAACTGTGATGTTGCAGAGGGAAGATCCTTTTTGCTGCAAAAACCAGAATTGCTGACAGAATGTCTCCTGTATTCTGAAGGGGGAAAAAGTAGTCAAACAACTGAACATTTCCTTCAACTTCAAATCTCTTATTCCAGGTAGCAACAGTGGATTGTTATCCATAGTTATTCCTAACAACCAGATGTAGTGATACACAATGCTAATCCAATGAATTTAGTGGGACTTCAGTTTAACCACTCTGCTTTTATTAGCGAGTATGGATCTAATTCAGTACTTTAAACTCCACTCCCCTTAGGACAACGATGAGGAACTTTGGCCTTCTAGATGTTTCTGGCTTCAGCTCCCACTGTCCTTTATGATCAACCATCCTGGTTAGGTCTGGTGGGAGTTTTAGGGAGAAACATCTGGAGATCTAATGTAAGGGACAATGTAGTTATAACGGAAAACATTCAGAGGCTCAGTAGTTCCCAATGGATTTTTTTTTCTGGTTTGGGATTAAAAAAACAAACAAACCTGTCCTTGTGAGGTCAAAGGCTTTCACAGCCAGCATCCATAGTTTTGTTTTGTTTGGCTTATGGAGAGAATATTGACATGGAAGAGAGTGGGGTATATATACGGTTGGTTGAGAGGAAGCAATGTTAATCAGAACAATACACGGATTATCATGTAAATCTCTTCCTCTCAACCAACAGTATGTATACTGCACTCTCTGGTATCTTCAGAGAATACTGGTGTGGAAGAGAGGGGTATATATAGAGTTGGTTGAGAGGAAGCGATATTAATCAGAACAACACACAGATTATCATGTAAATCGCTTACTTTCAAACAACGGTATGTATACCCCACTATCTTCCATGCCAGCATTCTCTGAAGATGCCAGCCAGCCACAGCTGCTGGTGAAATATCAGAAACAAACTCTTCTAGAACATGGCCTCATAGCCCAAAAAAAAAAAAACCCACAAAAAACTATAAACCCTGTCCTTCCTTATTTCATTTGTAATTTGCAATGCCAAATTTGATTAATTGTAAATCTACCTTCACAGATTATTTAGCAACTTCTAGGTGAATAATGAGTACTGTAGTATTCCCCAGATTGAACAGTTATGAGAACCCAGTCCTGCAACTTGTGCATGTACAAGGGGGTATCCAAAAGTTTTAATGATCACCTTTTAAAAAAATTGTCAGAAAGTTTGTCTTGATTTGTAGTTGTTAACTTATCTCTATGTAGTCACTATCTAGATGTGTACGTTTTTCCCAGCATATCTTGAGCCTCCAAATACCTGATATTGTAGAAGTCTGCAGATTGCACCTTATGAGGGGGTATCGTAAAGTAATAATTATCACCTGGAAGTTATTATGGCATATTGTTGAAATTTTGTCAGGGTCATCATTGGTCCCTAAGTGCACGTTGCTGAGAAAAATCAGCTCATTGCATCTTTTATTTTTGTGACTGGTTGTGCCAGAAGTGACTATAGTATAATGTATAGTATAGTCATAGTTTAGGTTTTGGTTATGTGGTGTTTTAACTGTCTAGATGTTTAGTTATATTTTATATGATGTTTTATGTTTATATGGTTATATGTTTTAGTATGTATGGAAGGTATGTTTTTTAATCAACTGAAATTAATAAAATTTAAATACAAAGCAAGACACCAAATGCAATGCCCCAAGAACAGGAAGTAAGAGAGTTAATGAAGAGACTTTTGTATTCTCCCAGAATTTAACCAGAGCAGTTATTCCTATATTAGAATGAGACATTTGTGCATTTTCCAGTGGTTTTTGATATCCCACATTTTGGAATTTATTTTTTGCAAAACAAAACCTTCTCTATGTGAAAAAAACATTTTCACATTTTAAAAAAGTTGAGAAGAAAAACAAAGCCAAACCAAAAAGGACTCCTGGTCTTTCCACTCATGCTGAAGAATGGAAAAATCTCAGAGTGTTGTGTGTGTTGGTCTCAGCATGTCAAGACATCCTTTCCTTTGTCAAGGATGAGAACATCTGCAAATATTTTTACATCCCTACCAGCAGCCCAGAGGGAGTTCTCCCACCCCCCAGGCAGTTCACTGCCTCTGCCAGGGCTTGTGCAAAAATAAAGGTTATGAGTCATTGCACTGGCACTTTAATCCCTGCCTTGCTCAAAATGGCATCATGGGCCCAAAGGCCTATACCCATCAGGTCTTTCCCAACCTTTCCTCTTGCTCCTAGCATTTTGGTGTGATGACATGGTACAAACACAATACACATGAAAACATCTTTGCACTCAGTTCTGATGGAGATGTGTGCCCAGACAGTAATGGCACCTCTTGCACAGAGTTTAGACGTTCTTCTCCCGTGTCACTGCTGACTCTGAGATTTTTGTCCCTGCCTCAAGAGATGGACAGCCATATTAATTTCCCAAGACTGGCATTTTGAGTGATTGGCATGCAATTATATTTTCTTTTTCTTTTTTAGGATAGAAAGAAAAACTAGACAGTATATCTACATTCTGTCTTTTATTCCATCATAAAATCAGATGTGAAGTTCCCAAACAGCTTCCTGTCTACCCACTAACCAGATGCAAACCAGATTAGGTTTAGCAAGGTAGTCCCATTATTTGTCTTCAAACCATCTTTCCACTTCTATGTTTCAGTTCTAGTTCAATAATGGGGAAAAATGTCGATTTCCTGTGAGGATAACACAGGACTGCGAAACTGTGATCATAATTTTATTTTAAAAATGTATTCTAGTTTTGTAGGAATTTATCATCTTAAATGCAAAAATGACCTCAGATTTGCTATATTACATACAATTTTTGCACAAATTGCTTTTCATATTTTATTTATTGGCAAAAATATTGCTATGCCTTTCCTGTTGTTTATTTCCCATATTTCAATCCATATTTCCAGAGACGATCAGTGGAAGCTAAACCTTGAGTTTCTTTTCACAACTGACTAGAGTTACTTAATGCACTAGAAAGGCACACTTTTGTTCAATTTCAGCTTCAAAAGTTCAATTAAACATTTAAAAGAACCGTTCAAAATAGAAGTCGCTTGGCTTTTGATATTTTGAGACTTTGAGTGCAGGCTGGAAATAGACTACTCACTATTGTGTGAAGACAACAATTACCATATACAGCAGTGTCCCGATTATCTGACAAGTGGCATCCAAACTGCCCCAAATAGAATGTTTTGCTTTGTTTACCTTCTACACAGCTCCCCAAACTCCTAATCTCTCCCCAAAATCTGGCAAAAAAACAACCCAGGAAATGATGTCACCTCACTTCTCAGTCTCTGGTGCATAAATAAAATAATAATAATAAAAATTTTATTTATATACCGCCTTTCCAAAGGATCAAAGTAGTTTACAAAAAAGCAAAATCAATTATATAAACAATTACATAACACATACACAACTAAAAATTTCATCCCCTTACCTTAACTAAAATTCCAACATCAAATTACAGTTAAATTAATTGCATTAAAATATATTAAAATATACCCTCCCCTACCAGCCAAATGAATTGGGCCTTGTCCTTGCTCCCCCCCCCTGAAGTGACTCTTCCAAAGGGGAACCCCCCCTTTGGTGTTGCCCCCCTTCAGCGGTGGGCCAACCAGCAGCAACCCAGCCTTTATCCCCTTCCCAAGGGGAACAGGTGTTCCTGGCTGGATACCTGGGGCCTGGGCCTGGCAGGAAGCAGTCTGAGGCCAGTGGCTGGAGCATGCAACTAGCAAGCAGCAAGTCCACACAGCAGCAAGGAAGTATAGACAAGTTTACTCTTAAGGAGATTGTGGGGCCAAATTTGCCACCCATGCAGTTGCCTACCGATGTTATAAAGCATCATATACTAAATAAATTATGTTATGACAATAAATTCAGTTATGATTACCAGTAAGGCTCCCACTTTATGGAAGGACAAAGTGTTTTTATTGAAGTCAGTCTCCCTGCAAAGGAGTTCAAAGCCGTGTAAAAATTGCAGTATAGAGTTAATTGTGAAAAGCAGGAGGGAAAAAGCATCACCATAATAATTTTTTATAGAGATTGCCTGTAAAGAACCACTGACCTAGTTTTTGGTGCAGTTGTGGCATATGATACTGTTGTTGATGCATAATGTACCTTCAAGTTATTTTTGGCTTACAGCAACCCTAAGGTGGACCTATCACACAGTCTGAGGCTGAGACTGTGTCACCCAGTGGGTTTCCTAGGCTGAGTGGGGAATCAAGTCATGTTCTTCAGTTGTAGACCAAGTCTCAAGCTATATATACCACACTGGCTCTGTAATGCTATTTGCTGTAATATGTATATATGATACTACTGCTATAGTAATTTTGTTCACCTTAACTTTCAAAACATGGCTCCATTTCCCAATAAATCTTTTCAACTTCCTTATACAATGGTTAACAAAGTAAATAAAAAGGAGGGCCTTCCATTTCTACCTACTGTATCACACCTGCCCAGTTTAGGGGTCAGGTTATATAACATCTCACAAAGACAGACAGGACTTTCATGTCTTAAACTAAAGTATTAAACACCTCTCTCAAGAACTGAAATAACAAAACAAACACTATTGTCGAATGATATGGTTGTAAAATACTTTGCTCCCAGGAAAAGCCAAGATATCCTTAGAGTAAGATGATAATGAATTACATTCCAGCACCTCCCTTTTAATTTATTTTAGCTTAGGGGCATGCATATTAGGTATATGCATTCCTTAATATATTCACTCAAATGGAGGATGTGCTAAATGCTAAAAGGTTCACCTGGAAGCTTTAATACTATAATATATTACATACATGCGGGCTAAGCTTATGCTCCCCACCACCACCAAGTCCCAGGTCCTATAGTTTTAGCAGCTATGCAACAAACATTAGGCAACTTTCCTCTTAAATGCAGCTGCATGACAGGTTGTCATAAGAATGAACAAGGACCTTGATAAATCATGCCAAAGACATATCTAGTCTAGTATCCTTTTCCCCACATTGGCTAACCAAATGCTTTTGGAAAGCCCAGCATTAGCATGTGAAGGCATCAACTAATTCCCAGCATAATTTCTCAGCATATGATGCTCATAGGGAGGCACCCTATCTTCATGTCTGGAGGCAGAATATTTCTATTATGACCAGTAACCATGAATAGAATTCTAGTTTTTGTTGTGTGCTTTCAAGTTGTTTCTGACTTATGGCAACATTAAGGTAACCATATCGTAGATTCTTCCTGAGAAAATTTGTTCAGAGGAGCTTTGCCACTGTCTTCCTCTGAGGATGAGAATGTAATTCGCCAAAGGTCAACCAGTGGGTTCCCCTGGCCAAGTGGGAATTTGAACGCTGGACTCCCAGTCCTAGTCCACCATTTAAACCACTGTACCACACTGGCTCTCTAAAGATAGGTTTTGGGTTCATAGATTTCTCTTATTGCCTTTTTACTGTGTTGGTGGCCCCCACCATACATTGTGGCAGAATTGCATAGTCTTACAATGTGCAGTGTTCAGAGACACAGCAGTATTAGTCTGGAAAATCAGTATACAAAGGGATCTTGTAGCATCTTTGTTACAACTGTACAATAGAAGTTGTAGCATAAGCTTTCATAGGTTCAAAACACACTGCAGAAAAAATCCAGTTTGAGACAGCTTAATCTGCCCTTGCTTAATGCTAGGGGATTCTGGGAACTGTAGTTTTGTGCGACATTTAGCCCTCTCTGGACTCTATCGCATGGGAGGCAAGTGTCATTAAAACATTATTATAACATGGTAATAGTGTGATCAGGGGGAAGATTATCACACTTGCGCACATCTCCCATTTGTATCCCATGCATAAATTGTAATGGACGCATCATTGGGTAATAATGGAAACCCCTGTTATTACCCATTGATGCATCCATTACAGTTTACAGATGGGACAAGAATGGGAGAAGCATGTGGGGTGATCATCTTCCCCCCGATCACACTACTACCACATTTTAATCACATTTTAATGATGCTTGCTTCCTCTGTGTGATAAGAGTCCTCTATCAAAGAACTCTAGTGCCACAGTAAACTACCATTCCCAGGATTCCCTAGCAGGATTATTTCTGCAGTGTGTTTTGGACGCAGTCTACTTCCCCATGCAACTGAAGAAGTAGACCAAGTCTACAAAAGTTTATGCTACAATTACTTTTGCACTGTTAGTCTCAAAGGTTCTACAAGATCCCCTTGCAATGTGTATTGTGAACATATTTAGTCTGTCTTGAACCTTTCTGTTGAAAAAGTAGCACTTCCTGTTTTTTCATTCATGATTGCTAATGCAAGTTAGAATTGAGACTTCACATAGATGTTGCACTGAAAAGACTCCCAGCGTGGTAAATGTGCAAATGTCCTGACCCAATCAGAACCCTCTAGGACATCTAGGTAAATTGTGCAAAGCCTTTCTAGAAAGAAGAGCAGGATATATATTGCTATTTTATCATAATTTTCTGTAGTGGTATTTTTTTTTAAAATCTCTTTGTGTGCTGCTCTGTTTGCTTGAGTCTTCTTACAAAACAACCAAGTTTTTCTTACTTGTTTGTAAATCTCCTCAAGGCCTAGTCCAAGATATTTTGCTGCCTGAGAGGCACAAGTGACAATCCCCTTCGAACACCACAGCAAGGTCCAGAGTATCCAAAGCGAGCCAGGTAATGTTGGAACATTAGGCAGAAAAATTCTAAATGCATCTCTTCCCATTCCTGGCAGTACAAATGCAATAATAAAGTAAACAACTAATAATAGGCTGTCTTTTCCTTATACTGAAGATCTGCTGCCTGATGCCACTACTTCACTCTGTTGCATGGTGGAAGCGACCTTGTTTACTATAAACTTTAATAAGGGAGGGGAGGAAGAACTCTCAAAATAGCTGCATTATGCCACCACCAAATTCCTCCTCAAAACCCTGCCCTTTCCATGAAGCAGTTGGCACATACCCGTACATCCCCTGCCCTGGTATAACTAAGCTTATAACCGTCCCTAAGTGCATGCAGCTAGAATAATCACACATGCTTCACTTCACTACTCTGGGCCTCCCCTTCTTTCCTCATTTCCTCAGAGCTGAATTTTTACATTATAAGCTCCTTGGGGTAGAGACTAGTCATGTGGCACTCTGTACAATACCTTGGCTGTCAGTCACTCAGTTGTCAATTAATCAAGTACTATTCATCTAACATCATTTTCATTGTAGGTATAAGTAATTGCTGTCTCCATAGTAAACAAGCGGTGCTAATTATGGCATTTTCGTCACTAAGCTCAAGTGTGAACCATATCATAAAATATAGTTATGTACCAGCTGTCAGTGCAAGATCTGACTTTCCTGTCTGATCCACTTGATAACAGCTGCTGACTCATATAGCTATGGAAGCTTTTTATTATTAGGTTCAGAACTGTATTTGAAATGGAAATCAGTGGAGAGCTGGTGGTTCCTCCAACCTGCACAGCACATGGCATTGAGTATGAGTGAATATTTACTTTGTAGTTAGCTAGAAGAGAAAACCATTTTAAGCACATCAGTCTTAATTTGTTTTTAAAGACACTGAAGTCACTAAACCAATGTTACCTTGACACCCAAGTTTTATGGCTTCATCCATAACTTAATAGTGAATGAAAACAACATAAAAGTTCATATATAAACATTTAGAGGCACTGCTGCATTGATTATATAATGGGAACTGCTGCTAATGCTTCTTTAATTTGTATACTGATTTCCCACATGAATGTGCCCAAAGCAGCTCACAAGACTAAAACACTGTATTCTCCCTGTAATAACACCAGTCAGAGATCTGACCACAGTATCTTGCACCCACTGTGGTTTCTGAACTTTTTAAAGATAGTCCCAAATACTGTGCATTATAACAACATAAATGGGATGTAATTGAGATATGTGTCATGATGGCAAAATCAGTCATAAGACACCTTTGAAAATCAGAAGCACTATGATTCAGTCTTGATTCCTGAGTCAGTGTGATGTAGTTTGAGTGTTAAACTACAATCCTGGAGATCAGGGTGTGAATCCCTGCTCAGTCATGATAATCTGGTAGCCGTGGGCAAAGTCACACCCTCTGAGCCTCAGAAGAAGGTAATAGCAATCCCCTTCTGAACAACTCATGCCAAAAAAACCTTTGATAGGTTTGCCTTAGGGTTTCCACAAGTCAGAAACATCTTGAAGGCACACAACACACAACACACACACACACAATTCAATCATATATGTGTCTGTTCATGAGGCTTCCACCTAGCTAAATTGGGTACAAGATTGTAGTCTTACTCCAAACTACTATATCCAATTAAGATTACAACTTTACAGTTGCATCTGCATGAGCGGAATATTTAACAGAAATAATCTTTAGTTTTTCCTTGTTTGCATGAGTATCTACCGGTTTGTTACAAAATAGTCTTATACCATCTATGTTAATCTCATCTTCACTGAAAAGGTGTGCTCAGTCAAAGGAATAAATAATATAACGTACTGTATATAGCTGGTGTTCATCTTTTTATAATTCAGTTTTTAAAATAAGAACAAGAATGTATTAAGTGAAAATAAAGTTAACAAGATCACAGTATTTTTGATGTGAAACAAATACAACAAAAAGGGAACTTTACTTTAAGCTTACTTTGGTTTTATAAATATTTATAAATATAAATACATAGGCCTCAATTGTTAGTCCCAACCAGAGCATACCCATTGAATCAAAGATCAATTCCAAAATATTTTTGAAAACAATAGTTGAACAGAAATATCTTCATTTACAAAATAAATAAATACAGTCAGCTCTTCATATCCATCGATTCTGCATTCATGGATCCAACCATCCACAACTTGAAAATATTTTAAAAATAATAATCCAAAAAGCAAACCTTGATTTTGCCATTTTATATAAGGGGTGCCACTTTATTTTAATTTTTTTTAAATTATATTTTTATTCAATAACAATGAGCAAAAACATAGTATAACAGATAAATACATGTGTAATCTCTTTCATATTATATGCAGCATTCGAATATCTACAATTCCATAATCAATATTGTTACCCTTTTATCTTGACATTCTTTAATACTCCCCCCTCCCATTATTTCTAATTATATAATCAGTTTGATATCTAGATACTAGAACATGATTAATAAAAAAACTCCATTCTTCCTTAATTCTACTTGTTTCTCTCTCGCATCCATTTTTTCCTCTGTGATATTATAACATTTATGTATCTGTCCATCTTTAAACTAACTGTACATAATCTTTTAACATTATTCTAGCATAATTAAACATCTCCACAACTTTTATATAATCTATTTGTTTACCCTCACTGTTTAAATCTTATTAATTTGTTACACACACAATTTATTATATATATATGTATATATATTTCATATAACTCTTTATTAACCAATCATTTATTCAGTAACCAATTTAATAAAAAAATTAAGTAGACCATCTTGTTTTGCAGAAATTTACTAGAAACTCCCAGTCTTTATCCCAACCTTTTTTTCATGTTTTTGTTTATTAACATTATTGTCAACCTATCTAATTCCATCATGTCTAAGGATTTTCTGAGCCAGTCATCTACTGTCGGAGTTTCTTCCTCTTTCCATTTTTACATGTATACTAGTCTTGCAGCTGTAACAGAGTACAGGATGAATTTTATTAATTTGTAATTTTTATTAATATTGTTTTTATATCATTGGTTTTAATCTGTAACAGATTTAATTTTTTTTAGGGGGGAAGGGATGTAGTTTGCTTTATTTGATGTAACTGTATTTTACTGTTGTTAGCCACCCCGATTGATCTCAAAGGGGCAGGGTATAAATAAATTTTATTTATTTATTTATTTATTTATTTATTTATTATTTTAGATGCTTCCTCTCTTCTCTCTCTTCTTAAATGTTTAATGAAAACATTTTTAATGTTAGTATTACTAAGGGATGCCACTTTAATACACCATTGTATGTAAAGGGAGTTCAGCGTTCACAGATTTTGGTATCTACATGAGGTCCAGGAACGAAAACACAGTGGATACCAAGGGCCCACAGTAGGTATAATTTGTGGTAAAGAAAACCAAATAGTAAGCCCATGGTCAAATTAATCTGTCGATTTTTTCATCATAGCAAGATGTGAAGAAGAGTACTAGCACAATGAAATCTGCATTTGTAAACAGTTGGATGAATAGAGATAGGTGATGATTTATCTGTGAAGCAAGTCTTTAAAACAGATGCTTAGTAATAAAAACTACTAAGTAATTAAAACTGGGACATAGGAGAGGGTATCCAAAAGTTTTAATTATCACCTTTTTAAAAATTTGACAGAAAGTTTATTTTGATTTGTAGTTTTTAACTTATCTCTATGTAGTCACTATCTAGATTTATACATTTTCCCCAGTGTATCTTGAGCCTCCGAATACCTGATATTGTAGAAGTCTGCAGACTGCACCTTATGAGGGGGTATCGTAAAGTAATAATTATCACCTGGAAGTTATTATGGCATATTGGTGAAATTTTGTCAGTGTCATCATTGGTCCCTAAGTGCATGTTGCTGAGAAAATCAACTCATTGTGTCCTTTATTTTTGTGACTGGCTCTGCCAGAAGTGACTAAAGTGTAAAATCCTCATCAGGCGCAATCTGCAGACTTCTACAATATCAGGTATTTGGAGGGTCAAGATATGCTGGGGAAAAAACTGTAAATCTAGATAGTGACTACATAGAGATAAGTTAACAACTACAAATCAAAACAAACTTTCTGTCAATTTTTTAAAAAGGTGATCATTAAAACTTTTGGATACCCCCTCATATGTGGTAAAGGGTGGTCAAGATGGCAAATGTCATTAAAGAGGAAGAACAGACAAGCTGGGGACTCTTTCACATGGGAGGAATTTCTCCCAAACTTTGAATGGAGCCAATGTGAATTCCTGTAAATTCGCTTGTTTAGCGAATTTACAGGAATCCCCATTGCATTCGGAGTAACGCTCCATTTCCAGAAAATGAGCCCTCCTTGCCCGAAATTGCGTACGAAGCTTTAATTCGCAATAACGTCAAACCCATGATTGCATTTGAATTGACTTCCCTTTTGCCCGAAATTGTGTGCGAAGCTTTAATTCGCAATAACGTCAAACCCTATGATTGCGTTCGGATTGACCCTAGATTATACTTCCAATTCCCGACGTCTGAAAGAGTCCTGGGAGAAGATGCAAAAGTTTGCTTCTGTGTGAGCCTATGGGGAAGGTAAGAATTCGCCTCCTTCTCTGTTCTTAAGTGAGTGCACGCTGCTCTTACATATGGAACTCAGTTTGCTGCAACTGAAATAAACTGAGGAAAAGGGGGAAATGGGATAGAGAGAGAAACTGGAACAGTTTAAAAACATCTGAAAAACTGGGATGATAGAGAATCCTCTATCACCTCAGTTTTTTCAGCTGCTTTTAAACTGGGGCAGTTGGAGGGTAAGCATTTCCTATCACCCTTCAGAACTGCACTGTAAATCCTGGAGTGTAGTAGGTTTGGGGAGGCACTACAGTTCTCTGGCAGAAAACTTGAAATGGCTCATGAAACTACAAACCCAATTATTTCACACAATAGATCCATGGTATTTAAAGTTATATAATTGTGTAATGTGAAAGAGACCCTAGAGGGGTGGTTCCCAAACTTTGGTCCTCCAGATGTTTTGAATTTCAGGCTCCAGAGTTTCTGACCATTGAGAAAGCTGGCTAACGCATCTGGGAGCTAAGTCCAAAGCATCTGGAGATCCAAGGTTTGGGAACAGCTGCCCTAGAATGTAGCAAGCAATGTAATAAAGATATTGTGTTCCATATATGGGACTATATAAACCATATATTTAAGGCATCCTACAGTGTAAATTTTGGGAAAATCACCCTTTCCTCCACTTAACCTTGCTATATGCTTTGCTTTTTTCTAAAATGAGTCACTCAGATGTGCCCTGTTAGTTAATCTGCTTTAATAATATTGTTAAGTAAAATCTCAGCTAATCTAATAGTGATAACTAATAACCAATATATAATAAGATTTGTTAGGGTTAAATTAATGATCTAGCTTTTATTTTGTTCTTCCTATTGTACTAGAAACAGAAAGAGAACGTAAGAGCAAGAAATCATTTTTTGAAATTAAACTTTAATTAAGAGTAATTAAGCACTTTGTTTTAATTAACAGCAACCCTTCGAGGATGGCTACTGAAATAACAATATCCTCTGCTTCTGCTCTTTTTAAATTAGTACTGAGTTTCCTTTAGAGAAATACAGCATGGATTTTAATTTTTTCATGTGTTTTATCCAAGAGCAAAAGAGAAGCAAAAACCTGGCATAATTTTAAAAATTAAAGTACAACATCTTAATTATTTATCTGAATTAATCTCCCCCCCTTGATGTACCAAGTTTAACAAGTTCTGACATGAACTGTCATCAAAGAGAAATACAGCTAATTTAACAGATCTTAGACCAAATAATGTTAAGAGACATTTTAATCTTAATTTCCCTAATAATGTTAGAAAACCTGAATTAGATGCCAAAATACATTTTCATTAGATGCCAAAATGGTTCATTAAACTGAGTCTATTGTATTTTGGGCATATCATGAGATGACATGACACATCTCACTCATGAAGGCAGTAGGAAAAGAGACAGATTGCACAATATGACAATATATAACAAACAGTCCTGAATTTGCAAGACCAGAGCAGAGTTCTTAATAACAGGACCTAAATTCTGTTGTTAGTCCTGACTGAAGCAGACTCATTGAATCAGTGGGATTTGCCTTTGTGTTGACTCACCATTCAACAATTAATTGAATGAATCTACTCAAGCTGGAACTTACCAACAGGATGCCAGCCAATATCTCTTGAAATTCACAGGGGCACCATAAATCAAAGCTGACTTGTCAGCAAATAACAACAAGAAAATGTTGGAGAACACTTTCGGAAACGATCTCTCAGCTATTAACCTATTAACTATTTGGTACAAAATATGTGACTCTCATATGTGACGCTATTGTTGTTTGCTGTTATGTGCCTTCAAGTTGTATCCGACCTAAGGCAACTCTATCGTGAGGTTTTCTTGACAAGATTTGTTTAGAGGAGGTTTGCTATTCCCTTCCCCTGAGGTGAGAGAGTGTGACTTGCCCAAGGTAACCCAGTGGCTTTCATGGTTGAGTGGGAAACTAAACCCTGGTATCCAGAGTCACAGGAGTTTATCACACGATAATTCAATGGCAATCTGAATGCAATCATGGGGTTTCGCGTTATTACGTGAAAGCCGATGACATGCATTTTTGGGCAATGGGAAGTCCTTCCGAACGCAATCGTGGGGTTTCACATTATTGCGTCAGAAACTATCACACACAATTTTGGGCACTGAGAGGCAATTTCGGGCAGTTCCGAACGTGTTGCGGCATCAATACACAATCACGTAAATTCGCTGAAGTAGCAAATTCACTCAATTCCGAACTGGCCCGACTTTCATTTCTTTCGAAATTGAGAGAAATTCCTCCCGTGTGATAACATCCACAGTCCAATACTCAAACCACTATGCCATGTTGGCTTGACTAGAATTGAGGACTTACTGTGACATTTGAATGCATCTATATGCACAATGTATTCAGATGTCACAGTGAGTAATCAATCCCAGTTTCATAAAACATGGTGCACACAAGTCACATGTAGACCAGTCAGTCCATTTTTGTTCTTCTCTCTGTGGGAGCAAGTCAGCAATAAGTGAGACACAATCGGTGATGTCCCTTTATATCTGAACCAGACACTATGCTGAATTATTTCAAAACAAGTTTGGAAAATTGAAAGACAGATGCAGGATTTATTTATTTATTTATTTGAAAAGAGAAATGAACCATTGTCATTGTTAGCTGCCCTCAAGTCGGTTCCAACTCATGGCAACCCTGTATAGATGAAACATCTCCAAGAATCCCTGTCCTCCAAAGCCTTACCCAGATCCTGCAAGCCCCTGCCCATAGGCCCCCTGCCCATAATTAACCACAATCTCCCATTCAGATGCAACCTTCTGTGGTATTTTTCTTCACAGTTTGATTTCCCACAGTGACCTCTGCTTTGTTGTAAGCTAAATGTCTGCAGTTTGTACTCCTTCCTTAGGTGCACCTACACTGTAAAAATAATGCAGTTTGACACTACATTAAGTCCTCTGGCTCCATCCTATGGGATCCTAGGATTTGTAATTTTACAGGGATTTTAGTCTTCTCTGCCAAAGCATGCTGTTGCCTCATCAAACTAGAAATCCCAGGATTCTGTAGGATGGAGCCATAGAAGTTAAAGTTTGTCAAACTGCATTATTTCTGTAGTGCAGATACACCCCTTGTAGCATGCCAAGCAACCTGCCTTTTCTCCTTAGGGCTTTCAATCTCCTGAGAGGTTCTTAAAAAGAAGAACAGCCACTTGCTGCGTATTTCATTATGCAGAGTAGAAACATTTGAAATTGACTTTGCTTATCTACACAACCCTATGTCAGCTGCCATACTGACTGCTTCCTTCATAATTGGATTGCCTCTCTAAGGACCACTGCAACAGCAATAGCTGTTGCTGCAGGATGCTGAGTATCTTTCTTTTTAAAACATGCATTACTGTCTTCCTGCTGAAGAACTGTAGGATAATAATTGTCTTGCACCAGTAGAAACAGTGCCCAACAGGGTTGTGTTTCATTGGACACCATCTCCAGCAACAGTCTCATTGATAGGAATTGCAGTCTCTTGCTACTGCTGATACTCATTTCTTGTTGCCTCTACCAGTTTACTTAGATTCTAAGTGAGCATTCATGGAAGCAAAGAAAGAGAGCAGCAGCCTCCAATCTCCATTGTCTTTAAAGTTTGAATTAAAATCTGGAGCGGGACAACTGCAATTATTGTTTGCTCTTTCCCTCTGAATCCAACTGTACAGATTCAGAGACAGTGCAAGTCAAGAGCTTGGGAAATTAGGTTTTTTAAAAGCAAGTATTCCAATGATATGGTACAGTGTTCAAAAAGTAATTTGTTGTTACTCATTAGAGTGTCTGAGGGCCCATTCCCACTTGCGGTAAAACATTGGCTGTGCTCCGCTTATGAAAGTGATTCCAAAAGGCCCCTCGTTCACACTATGAAAAGGGACCTTGTTTGGAACCGCTTTCTTAGTCGGGAATGCTTGTCGTTCCCACTGGAGCTGCCATGTAAGGTGACAGCTCTTAACGCCCCATCCCCTTCCCGCAGGGGAATTTTTTTATGGGGGGGGGTCATTGATCGCAAAATCAATCTTGTGCATTTGCAATCTTGTGCATTTGCAATCTTATGCATTTGTGATCAGTATAATGAAGAAAAAGAGAAAAAAAGGAAGGAAGGAAGGAAGGAAGGACCCCCCAGAAGGACCCCCCAGTGTGTGTGTGTGTTTTTTTCTTTTTCTTCATTATACTGATCGCAAATGCACAAGATCACAAATGCACAAGATCACAAATGCACAAGATTGATTTTGCTATCAATACCCCCCTCCAAAAAAACAAAACAAAACAAAACAAAAAAACACGATTCTGACCAGCGTTCCCATTTACTGGAAACGCTTCAGAATTGTGTTTTCCGAAAAAGCCCACTTTAAAACTAGTGTCAGGAAAGCCCGGGCTATTTGCTTTTAACCCGGTCCTTTCCTCCACTAATCGATCCAATGAGGATCGGAAGTCGATTTGAGTGTGAACAAGGGTCATATAGCCCGCCTCACACTTCGAATGGGGCCTGAGTGTAACTTGTTGTCTTTTTTACTGTGTTGCTCATAGCTTGGGGGGTGGGGGTGGTAAGGGTTGAGATTAGCATTGGTAAGAGAATGGTACAACTTTTGATGGGGAATTATGACCTGTACAGACACAGCCAGAGGGGGGGTGGGTGGGGAGACAGACAGTGAAGGAGGGAGAGCCCCCTAAGCCTCATGATATTTGGTGGTTATTTTGAAAGCCCTGACTCTGGGCTTTCATGTAATATTTTGAACCTTTTTCACTACTCCTCTTTTGTTTCTTTGTTTAATGTCTTGCTTAATTTTTTACTAATCCTGACTGTCATAGTTGTCGTTGAACTGCAGTGAAGAACAAGCATGTAAAGTTCTTAGAATGAGTATTAGATCCAAAATCCCACCATCAACTCTTTTCAGGTGATTGAGGAAAAACAAGTGAAAAACAGAAAAGAGGATGGCAATTGCAAACCCCGTCTGAAGAAAGTTACCATGAAAACCCTGTGACAGGGTCAGCTTAGGATCTCCACAAGACGGAAACAACTTGAAGTCTGCAACTTCCTCCTTTCCCTGCTGTTGTGTTGCTCCTTGCCCAGCAGTAAATCAGTGCATATGTGTGAAGATCAAGGAAAGAAAGGCTAACATTTCCCTGAAGTCTTTAAGACCATCACCATCCTGTTGAACTGACTGATGGGAAACAGCTAAGCAGTGGAGAAAGAGTGGTAAGTTGTGGAGGCCTGGGGTGGAAGTTCATTGGTCAGATGGGTCACATCTGGACCTTTGGCGTAAGATTCCTTACCAGTACTATTTGGTATAGATATGAAATTCTTTGTAGGCTAATATGTACATCATTGAAAACTGTAGATAGTTTCATCCTCTGCAGAATGCATTTTATAATTAGAAACAGCATTTTCAGTGAAGGCAGCATGTCTTTTTATGAATGAAATTACATACAGTGTATCCAGCCTTGTGCGAGTCATCATTTAATTATCTTGCCATTTTGAAGCATTTGACTCATAGGCAGATCAGTAGGGGTGATCTGTTGGGACACTGTCCTCTACATGCCCTCTTACCCTGACTTTCCAATGGACTACGAGTTAAACATTTAAAATATAAAATAACAAAAGGATGGTGAAGACAAGCTTCCAACAGGACAAAGCAGGTATACTTCTATGATTCTATGATTCTACAGTGGAAAAGCTTCCTGCTCATTGGATATCTATGCTTTGGATGTAATGCTTGCATATTGCCTATACACATGGGAACACAGAATATGAAATCAAAATTTGAGACTCGAGGATAGAGACTTGAGACTTGGGGCAAAAGATTTGAATACATCACTAGTACCTTCCCAGTGGCTGCCCATGGAATTAATTAATGTATACACATTAAAACCCTGGGAGAAGTTGAGTTCTGGAGTTTGATGTCACCAATATTCTGATGACACTCAAATCTTTCTCTCCTTCCCATCTAATCCAAGGAGGATGCTCTGCTGATAAACCAATGTCTGCTGTTAGTAATGAACTGAATGGGGGTGGTGGTGGTGGTGGTGAATGAATTGAAGCTTAAACCAGGTAAGATACAAGTGCCCCTAGTTGTTTTCCCCAAAATCTCAAATTTCCAGCTTGGGTGTACTCATAGACTCAACCCTCAGCCTTGAAATCCAGGTTTCAATGTTGGCCAGCAGTGTAGTTCAATGTACCAGTTGCACTATTCCTAGAAAAGTCAGATCTGCCTGTGATGATACATGCCCTAATTACCCTGTTTCCCTGAAAATAAGACATGCCCATAAAATAAGCCATAGCAGGATTTCTAAGCATTTGAGCAATATAAGCCATACCCTGAAAATAAGATATAGTGATAGGCCTGGTGCGAAATGGAAGGGGGTGGGAAGGGAGTGGAAAGATTGGGGCCAATGGTTCTAAAGGAAATGGAATTGCAAAAAATTCAGGATGGAATTCTGGGTTTGGAGAGTTATGACAATGTTCCAGAAGAAGACGACTTAACTATTAAATTTGAATAAATGTAGATTGTTGTACCATGCTTAATAAAAAACAAGACATCCCCTGAAAATAAGCCATGGTGTGTCTTCCCGAGCTATGGCTTCAGCATACACTGAAAGCCATGGATGGTGCGGGTTCACTGTACTGGCTATGCCAAGTCCTATACAGTTTAGGACCAAACTATCTGAAAGATCATATCTCCTTATACAAACCTACCAGAATCCTAAGATTCTCAGAGAAAGACCTTTTTTTGGCCTGATCATTATCACAAACCCATCTGATGAAGACCAGACTGAAGTTGCTTCAGTGACTCAACTCAGCAATAAATTATGTACTGACTCAACTCACAATTTGTATATTTTTAGTGACCAACTTTCTTTCTGGCATCATTTACTTTGAGCAACAGGCAAGACCTGCCCAAGGGTACTGGGCATGTTTCTCAGAGGGAAATGGCAAATGTGTTACGCAATGGGCTTAAGGAGGAAGGATACTTCTAAAAACTTTGAAAAGCTTTAGAAGGCTCCTCTGATGTGTAATGAGAACAGGCTGCCAAGCTTACTTCAACCTGTTTCCCTCTGAGAAATACACCCCATTTTTTTCTGTTAAATGTTGGCTCCTAGACTTCAGACTTGACTTGAAAATATCTTGCAAGGACTTGAGACTCAACTTCAGATTGAAAGATAGAGACTTGAGACTTGGACTAAAAGATTTGAATACAGTCAGTTGTCAATATTCACGGATTTTTTATCCAAGGACTCAAGCTTCCACAGATTGAAAATATTTTTAAAATATATAAATTCTAAAACACAAATCTTAATTTTGCCATTTTATATGAGTGGCACCATCTTTCCATTATATTTAATGGGATTTGGAACATCCACAGATTTTGGTATCTATGGTAGGTCCTGGAACCAAACCCCAGTGGATACCAATGGTCCACTGTGCATCATTGGAAAGACACAGTAAAGTGCCTTCCCAGTGCCTGCTCAAGGAATTTCCTTCCATCGGAGTCCAGGCTTGCCCCCTCTCTGCTTACTTTCCTTTTCAGGAAAAGACCTTTCTATTCATACAGACATTTAATGATTAATTGGCTGCAGGAAGTCAACATGTTGTTAATTTTATTGTTATGATTTAAAAAGATTTTACACTTTTAAAAATTGAATGGCATTTTATCATGATAACTTCCTTAATTATGTTTAACTTTTTTATCATTGGGATTTTAGCTTTTTCTTGTGTTAGCAATTTTTTTAACTGCCATGGGTCCCACACCAGGAGAAAGGTGGGATATTAAATAAACAAACAAATGAAGTTAACAGTTCAGTTGACATCATTTCAATGGACATAGATATTAAAGCTTTAAAATAGATTTAACACACTATTTTAATTTAATTTTTATTCATTTATTTCATTTGTATGCTGCCTTTCTTCCAGAAGGGACTCAAGGTGGCTTACAGGTAAACAGCAACAACAACAACACTTGTAAACTCACTACCATGCACATTAAAATTAAATGTATAAATACTGCTATCAGTTTAATAAATCACTAGCCTCTGGCCCCATAGTTGTTGGTTTAAAAACAAACAAACAAACAAACAAAAAACCCGTGCAGATTTATTTAAAAAGTCGTATTTTCATAACTTATGCCACTTTTACCAACTGTTCTACAAAGTCAGACAAAATGCAGATAAAATCAAACTGTGGTTAAGTTCAGGGAAAGAGACTTGAGCATTAGCATTAACATCAGTGGGATTTACAAGTGTTTAACATTGGCGGAACTGTACTGAATCTCAGTATGCTGTTTGGTGACTGTACATCAAATGTGCTGGGTTTAGTTCACCATCCCTACTGGCACATTTGCTAGCAGTTCTAGCAGAAGAAGCCAAAGATTAAAGAGGCATGAAAATTAAACTACCTTAATCCTTTGAAGTGGTCCCTCCAGAACCAGATTAGGGAACATAAGGCAAACAGCATGTGGAAATCAGCAGTGTTGCTGCCAGAGCTGTTGATTTGGTAGATCTGAAAGACGTCAGAGTCTACATTTATTGTCCTGGATATTCAGCCTGGGAATACCATGTATTAGCAGTGTGTTAAATTTTTTAGTATCATTCAAAGCAAAACAAGGCTGTGCAATTAAAAAACTGCTACGGTTTAATATTTAAGTATCTAATGAAATTAAGAATCACAAATTCCATAACAATATTTAATCAGCCACATGTCACCTTCCAATACATAGAACAAAAAAGACAAAATGAAGTACTAATATAGAACAGACGGTTTGGAGTGTAAAAACCTAAATTCTTGATCCTTCAAAGACTTCCCTGGGTGATCAGTTTTCTTCTGTGTATTGTCAAAATTAATTGGAATTCAAAAGGGCACCTTCATAAGCATGAACAGAAGGCATCATAAATTTACAACTAATATTACCTTAGAAGCAGCTTAGTAAAAATGCCCAGGCAAAGAGACCTTTTGCAGAATTCCCACTGGTGCCCCTATATTTTTCAATCAAGATATGGAGGCAATTAAATGTTTGCATACGGTTGTAGCACACTGTGTTTTTAATAATTGCTATGTGTAAACAACAAGCGGCAAATTTTGGTGTGGCAAAATTTATGTTCCTATGCAATCCTATTAGTTGTTGAATAATTACTTGTGGAATAATTGTTGAATAATTGTGGAATGACCTGTCGGATGAGATCTGTCATATTACCACCTTATATAGCTTTTAAAAAGCTGTAAAAGACGGATCTCTTCTGGCAGGCCTTTCCTGAATAGTCTCTCCGGCTATTAAAAGAACTCTAAGAATTCCGACCGCACTTTAGTCACGGTCTATAGTCTATAGTTTGTTGTTGTTGTTGTTTTAATTTATTTTAGTTTTTAAAGTATGTTTTAATTCGTACATCATTTAATTGTATTTTAAGAGCATGGATTGAGGGTTTTGAATGTATCTTTTTAATCTTTGTAAGCCGCCCTGATTGCATCTAGTAGAGGGGTGGGATATAATAATAATAATAATAATAATAATAATAATAATAATAATAATAATAATAAACTTCTGTGGACCACTACGACTGAAAGTCAACCCTAAAAAAACTATAGTCATGCTAGTGGAGGCATTTTGGGAATTGTATCATAGAGGCCATTCTCTTGTTCATGCCTGAGTGTCTATTTCACTTAACAACTGCCATTGCTTTGGTTCTGATAGCCACCAAAACCAGGGATAGGCAACTGTCACCTCCAAGATTTTATTCATCTGAAACACTCACTGGCCCTAGTCAGTTTAGCCAATGGTAACAGATTATGAGATTTGCCATTATCTAAAACAAAGTCTCAAAGTTATTTCCTCATATAAAAGTCAACTGGTTCCTAAAGCAGTTCTACTTTTCTCTCTTGCACATTAAAGTGCTTCTCTTTCTTGCTCAAGACCTTTCAGGATAGTGTAAAATGTCATACTTTTATCATCTTTAAATTTACACAGTTATTAATTAGGGTTTGTTATTGCAGTGAGTATTCCTTCACTTCTTGGACTATATACCCTATAATCGTTTCCTCAATTCTGAAGAAACCCTCTCTCGACCCCTCTTCTCTGTCTAGCTACTGCCCAATCTCTCTTCTTCCTTTTCTCTCTAAGGTTCTGGAATGGGTCCATGCCCTGGTGGTATTGCGACTAGATTATTGTAACCTTCTTCTGACTGGGCTTCCTCTCTCTCACCTCCATCCTTTAATCTCTGTCCAGAACTCAGCTGCATGAATTCTCACATCCGCTAGCCACTTTGACTATATTTCTGCTCTTTTCTTCTCCCTTTATTGGCTCCCCTTCCGCATCCAATACAAGCTTTTGTTGTTGACTTTCAAAGCCCTCCACGGACTGACCCCTCCTTACCTGTCTGAACTTCTTTCTCCTCACACTCCTTCTCGTACCCTCCGTTCTGGTAGTCAAGGTCTCCTGTCCCAGCTGAGGATTTCCACTGCCCCATCCCAGATTCGTCCCTTCTCACTTGCTTCCCCTCACTCCTGAAACCTTCTTCCCCCACATGCACACCTCATCACTTCCCTAACCAGGTTCAAAACTGAGTTAAAGACTATATTATTTAGGGAAGTGTTCCCAGGACTGTGCCATCCGCCCCAGGATGCCTCCTTTTAGCTTTGTATTAAGAAGCTGTGCCTTCCCTCCAGTCCATCTGCCTTGGTCCTGGCCCCAGAGGGAGAGAAGAACCACCGGACCTCACCCCCTTTCCCATCAACTTCCCCTCTTCCTTTTGTGTTGTTGCTTTTAGACTGTAAGCCTGAGGGCAGGGATCTGTCTAATTTAAGATTGTATGTACAGCACTGTGTAAATTTACCATGCTATATAAATAAAGGTTAATAATAATAATAATAATAATCCATAGTGTTTTGATCTCTTTAATTTTACTTCATGCCATTTTAATCAGTCTTTATCTAATGTTCATTATTTGCATACAGAGCAGCTTTCAATACAATTTTATTATTTTTGTGTCATTTTTCAATGGTAAATTAATTTCTTATATCTAGTTGTTTATCCCCCCCCCCCCCCTTATTTTAAGTCTGTCTTGCTATGCTTGTTTGTGTGTATGTGCCTTAAAGTCACCTTTCGACTTATGGGCAGTGGGCACATCATAAATTTCATAGGGTTTTCTTAGGCAAGGAATACTCAGAGGTGGCTTTGCCAGTTCCTTCCTTCTGAAATATATCCTACAGCACCTGATAGTCATTGGTGGTCTCCCATCCAACACCTAATCATATCTGACTCTTCTTAGCTTCACAAGATAAGATAGGATCTGATGCCATAAGGGTAATTAGGCCTTAATTGTTTTAATGATTTAATGATTTAATTTATATTTTATTATTGTTATGTTAGAATTATTATGTTATATGTGCAAGGAAGGAGGTAATAGTGGGATTTATTTATGTTCTATAAATTTTATCATAATTGTAAGCCGCCTTGATCCTATGGGAGAGGCGGGAGAGAAATAAATTATTATTATTTTATTAATACTCATTTTGCTTTTAATTTCTGCTAAATATTTCCTGTCTTGCATTATTTTTCTTGCCAAAAATGTAGTTTGTACCTACTCATATAAGTTGCCGTTTCTACAACAGGCTACATACTTTTTATTAACGCATATTCATACACAAATACACACACATATACACATATCATAACTCTGAAAAGCAGAATTAATTATATTTAGTATGAACTGGAGCTTCTGTTCCTGTTTTTGCAATTTCAGCTAAGTCATCCATATAGCATAACCAAATCTCTTTTCTCTTGTTAACTACATCCTTGAGAAATGCTGAAAAGTACAGAAAACAGCAAAATCTTTGATTAACTCATTTTGCTCATTATTCATTCTAGTTACAGCTTCATGTTTTTATATAGTACATTATGCTGTCTCTTTTCATTTTAAAAAATATGGTTTATTTTTCTTTATTTTCTCTGAGCCCATTAAAACATTTTTCTAAGCCAGTAAATGCTACACAAGCATTCTACCCAATCTGTAATCAGCCTTTAATCAACATTCGAAATACAAGAATGTCTTTATTTGTTTCTTATAGTTTCTTAAAACTAAAGTTGTTATTTTATTTATTTCTTTAATTTATAGCCTGTTTCCTCCCAAGGAACTTACACTGTATGTTAAAACAAAACAGCTGAAACAATCTGAATATACAAAATTTAAAGGCATTAAATAACAGTCCACTTAATTAATTTAAAACAGTTAACAGATATTAAAACCTATTACATATTTAAACTAGCACATCTGTTGAACTGTCTGAAGCTGAAGGCCTATTTATATAGGAAAGTCTTTGCCCATCAGCGAAAAGAGAGCAGAGAGAGGGCCAACCAAGCCTCTCCTTGAAGATTGTTCCATATCCTAAATCCTCACCAAATGTAACTGTGATGGCGGTGGGACTGAGAGAAAGCCCTTCTCTGAAGATATTAACACTCGGGTATATGCATATAGAGAAATACTTTCTTTTACGGAGTCTGGACCAAAGCCATATAGGGCTTTATAGGTCATAATTAGCACTTTAAATTGCCCCAGAAACAGACTGGTGGCCAGTGAAGCTGTTCCATCAAAGGAGTAAAATGATCCCTATAACCCAGCCCCAGTCAGCAGTCTAGTCATAACATTTTGGAAGTGCTGAGGTTTCCAAACAGTATCCATAGGCAGCCCTATGCAAAGTGCACTATAGTAATTAAAGGGGGATGTAATCAAGGCATGTGTTACCATGGCCAGATTTGATGTCTCAAGGAACAGCCACAGTTGGCACATTAGCTTTAATTGTGCAAACACACTCCTGTCCATCACTGAAACCTGGGCTTCCAGGCCTAGACGTGAATCCCGGATTCAACTATCTCAAGCTATGAACCAGAGATTTCAGGGGGAACATAACCCCATGCAGCACAGGTGGAAGTCTTTTTTCCTGATCTGCCTTATAAATGGCCAGGAGCACCTCTGCCTTGTATGGATTACATTGATCTATTTTAATTTTATAGTCGGCCCTCCACATTTGCAGCTTTGGCTTTAGCAGATTTGATTATTTGCAGTTTTGATTAATTTGTTCTCTCTAGGAATCTCAAGGTCCTCCAGCAGAGCTCTGCCATAGAGTTGTTCTGGAGAACCTAGAACTTCTTAGAGAAAACAGTTCTCTTGGCATCTCTAGCATGATTCTGTGATCACCTTCTGGCATATGTTGGCCATAGAGTTGCATGGGAGGATCTGGAGATTCCTAGAGAGATGTTCTCTTAGGTAAAAAGAAGTCGTTTTTAAAAATTTGCTGTTTTTCTGTATTCACAGGGTCCTTCGCCCCTAACCCTAGTGAATGTAGAAGGACCACTGTATATCAACCCATGTTTTAATTATCTTTATTAGTATTTGTCAGTAATAAGTATTTGTGGATTGTTTTCATTTGCATTATTATCATTTTGGTAAATGGGCACTTCGGAACTGTCTAAAATGAATTGTAGAGTTCATCATGCCCTGGCCATTTACTCCCTATTAAAAAATTCACAATGAATGTGTTGGCTGTCCATTCTTTCCAATTTATTCCTTTTTTGGTTCCTTAAATATTGAGTCACACTTTCATCTAAGCTTCTATAGCCTTTCCCTGTCAGCAAAAAGACAGCAGAGAAAGGGCCAATTGAGCATCTCTTGTTCCACAGCTTGGGAGCAACCACTGAGAAGGCTGTCTCCCAAGTCCTCACCAGATGTACCTGTGATGGTAGTGAGACCATGAGATTTCACTTCTTTTTTTCACTTCATCTCCTAGATTTTCACTTCATCTCCTAGATGTCACCACCATGGTCTTTGAGCCACCGAATCCAGACCTCATTAGATATTTTCCTCTCCCAACCAAAGTCCCATGGTTGATTTGGCCAAAATTGTTGGCATCATTCTGTCTCTTTTGAGGAGCCTGTGGGCTAAAATGAGTCTTGCTCTTGGGATCTGTCTCTCTTCCTACATGGTGGCAAATTGGTACTGGTTTTATTCATTTTGTTGTTTTAATGCTTTGGTTTTCTCTTCCTTTTGCTGTGGCACCTTTACATATGGATTTTGTTCTCATGAACTAATTGCTGTGCTCTTGAGTACAACAACACATTATTAGGTTATCAGGTTATTTTACTGATAATCCAATAATATATTGCAGCCACAACATTGTAAGTTTGATCCTAGAGGAGGGCTCAAGGTCGATCAGCCTTCCATCCTTTCGTAGGTCAATAAAATGAGTCCCCAGCTTGTTGTGCACAATTGGCTTACACATTGTAAACTGCTTAGGGAGTGCTAGTTCACTGATAAGTGGTATAGAAATGTACTTGCTATTGCTATTTTATAAGAGCACAAAATATATCAAACAAAAACTAAAATGCATGTTTACCCTGAAGTAAGACCATACTGCTCACTTTCCAAATAAATGTGTTCACGGGTGCCTCCAGATGGAGAAAAAAGTATTTAGATGTTTCAGAGTTTTGTTTTGATTTTATCTGCTTATCCATGAGTTTCCTCCAGTATCTTTCTTGAAATAGCCAAGGTTTCTCTCCTTCCACTTCCCCATTCACTCACATGTCACATCTAGTTTCATACACTTCAGAAACTGATTTTCACCAGTTTCCATTGATCCTTTTAAAATCATTATTCAGGAATTATAATCAAAGTTCTATTGCTCTTTAGCAATATTACACTAGTTAAACATTAGGATCTTTTTGTTTCTTTGCTTGGCTTTTTTACTTCTTCCAAAAGAGTACAAATACATGGGCAAGAACATATATATTTCATTTTGGAAAGTATTGGTTAATTTAAACACACTTGGAGAGTGAGAATAAAAGGTCCTTGGTAATGTTGGGAGTTTCTAGAAAATAGTTAAGGATGAAAAAAGCATCTGTCCAAAATAAAACTGGTTTGTACAGGAACAAAACTTGGGATTTCCAGCAATTTTATTTTTCTCATCTGAAGTTGCTCTTAAGAAAAGAGATCGTGGTGTAACCTTTAGATTCCCTCCTTCTGTCCCTCTCTTAGCATTTGATGACTAAACTTGTTATTTTGAACTAACTGTCAACTGCAGTTTCATGAGCACTCAGTTTCCATTCATGTTCAATATGACTTTGAAAGAATGAGTTTAATTCTAGTTCACACATCTGTGGTCAAAATTCAAAATGGGCTTCCATTACATACTACTGATGTAGTATGTATACTACATCAATAGTATACCACTATACTACTTGCCTTTGAGATAATTTGCCTATACTACTTGCCTTTGAGATCATTTTCTGAGCTACATTATAAATGATTTGTAAGTGGCTTACAAAGGCTGAAAACAAGGTAAACTAAAATCCTGATTTAAAGAATCAAAACACAATTAAAAATCATCACATTAAAACATCATTAAATTGTTAAAAGTATTAAATCATTTTATCAACATAAAAATAAATCCAAAAAAGTATTTTTGTGATCAATTAATAATTAAAATTGTTAATTGCACATTGTTTTAAAAATTTGATCATCATCTTTGCCTTATATTTCTGTCTGTTGTAGTAATTTGAGTGTCAGACTCTGGGAGGCCAGGGTTCAAATCTCCACTCAGGGAGGAAAACTCACTAGGTGGCCTTTGGCAAGTCACACTTCCTCAGTCTAAGAGGAAGGCAACCTTTTCTTGGCAATAAATGTTGCCAAGAAAACTCTATGATAGGCTCACCATAAGTCATTGTTGACTTGAAAGCATGTAACAACAATAACTCCTTTGTCTGGGCGAGGACTGGGAAGAGTGATTCACAGTTTATAGTTCTTCATTGCAATGAGAGGGAGTTTTGCACACATCGAAAGCAATGCTCAGATGTCATTAGAACAGAATTGACCCAAGAGCTAATGTTCAGTTTATAGATGGTGGCAATTCTACTGCCTTCCACCAATCATAAAGCTGTGCACAGGCTTTCCTGGACCTTGCTGCCATCTAGGAATAGTAATAATAAAATATTTATTTGTATCCCACCTCTCCCTATTGGCATCAATCAAGATGCTGGAACACAGTCAAGATGAAGGAACTACATCCTAATTACAGAGCTGGGAAGCAACTAACGAGTTACAAATAAATAACCACCAGTAGCAATTACTTTTTGCAGTAACTAAAATATAACCGAGAGCTAGCACGGTAGTGTTTTTGGCATTAGACTATGACTCTGCATACTAGGGTTCAGTTCCCCACTCAGCCATTGAAACCCACTCAGTGATTTTGAGTGGGTCACACACTCTCAGCACTAAAACTCCCTGCCTTGAATCCCACTTTGCGAGAAAGGCAGGATACAAATCCTTGAAATAAATAAATAAAAATAAAAAACTACTGTGATAGGTTTTCCTTAGGGTTGTCATAAGTCAGAAATGACTTGAAGACACATGACAAGGAGATATAACTAGATTACATTACAAATTCAAATGTGAAAGACAATTTTTTACAGTATAACTGTTACTTCTATAGTTACAGGCTTATGGACTTAACTAACAGGTCAAGTGGAAGCTTGTGCTGCGCAGCATGGAGTGTTGTGGGCAAGGTGGTGATAGGAGAAGAGTATTTTTTTGTACCACAGACCAGCATCTTGGAGAAGCCCGCTCCTTTCTCCCTCAATAATTAACTAAAAATATGTTAGTTACTTTTGAGAAAAGTAAAAACAAAAAACTCTCTTCCTGTCCTTATTGCTATCACCTCCACACCCACAACACAGCATGACACACGGCACAAGCCTGCACTTGACTCATGAGATATTTCTCCTCTCCCATTTAAGGTCGTAAACCCATAACTATAAAAGCAACTGTAATACCATAAAAAGTTGCTTTTAAAATAATAGCTATTGCAATAAGTAACTACTTTTGCGATCTTTGAGTTATTATTCTAAAGGTAAATGTAGTTTTTTGACACAGATGTCTGTTCATAACTGACTGTAGGGGGTGGTGGTCATATCCCTTTCTAAACCGAAGAGCCAGCGTTGTCCAAGGACTGCTCTGGTGGTCATGTGGCCAGCATGGCTTCACAGAACACTGTTACCTTCCCACCAAAGTGGTACCTATTTATCTATTTGCATACACATGCTTTTGGACTGCTGGGGGAGGGAGTTATTATTGGGGGGGGGGGGAATTGCACCATCATTACCTAAATTATCTTGTTTGGGACTTGTTATTCCCTTTTCTCTGTTTACAGTCCGATTGATTATCTGCCGCTGCCGCCTCTGTCATCCAGGCTGCTGGGACTCATTGGATGTGAATCCGTCCTGGACGTCATTGGAGGATGGAAGCACACCAGATGGAGGCACGTCCAACAAGCACCGGCCGGCAGCCTTCTCTGCCGCTGCCTCCACAGCTGCAGGAAGGACAGATGGAGGCAAGCAAGCCACGGCAGTTGGCAGAGGGAGCCCTGACAGCCCTCACCACCACCGCTGGGCCCCCCCAGGCAGAAGAGGAGGAGGAGGGGAGGAAGGGAAGAAGGAGGGAAGGAGTTATGGGGCAGGAGGAAGGAGGGAGGCATGGCCGGGGCAGAGAGGGGCTGCCAGGGTGGATTCGAATCCGCCCTGGGTTCCCACTGGGCTGTATTGGTTGTCAAATAAATCGATTCAGCCCAAAAAGAAGTGGGAAAACCCAGATCCTTTTGGATGCAGGTTAAATGGGGGAAAACCATGCCCCCCCTTAGGAATCAATTCCAAATCGATTCCCAAGTGGGAACCATAGTGGTTTAAACCAGATCCTGACTTGACACAATCTGGTTTAAACCATAGTGGGAATGGACCTGTACACACCCTTTCCCACCCATAGATAAGAGCACTCAATAGATAAAATTGCAGGTTAGTGGACCAGCATACAGTTGGCCCTGGGTGTTTGGTGGGGTTTGATTCCAGGGATCCTTTGTAAATCCCAAAGTCCATGGATGCTCAAGTCTTATTGTATACAATGGCATAGAAATACTGTGTCCTTTATATAAAATGGCAAAATCAAGGTTTGCTATCTGGATTTTTTTTTCCAAGCCATGGATGGTTGAACCCATGGATGCAGATTCAGTGGGTATGGAAGGACTACTGTAGTTTGCTACAGCAGTGGGGAATGTGTGCTTCTCCAGGTGTGGTTAGATGGCAACTCTCAATAGCCCTAGTTTGTGTTGCTAGTAGTGAAGGATGATGGGAACCCAAGAGAGTTCAGGTTTGATTAATGGCCATTGCTGCTCTGAGAAAAGGTTGGGAAAAGGTTTTAATTATCACCTTTAAAATTTTTTGACAGAAAGTTTGTTTTGATTTGTAGTTGTTAACATACCTCTACATAGTTACCATCCAGATTTCCACATTTTTCCTAGGGCTTCTTGACTTTCCAAATACCTGATATTGTAGATGTCTACAGATTGCGCCTGATGAGGATTTTAAACTTTAGTCCATCTGGCACAACCTGTCAGAAAAATAAAGGACACAATGAGCTGATATTCTCAGCAACGTGCACTTAGGGACCAATGATGATACTGACAAAATTTCATCAATATACCATAATAAAATACAGGTGATAATTATTACTTTACAATACCCCCTTGTAAGGTGCAATCTGCAGACATCTACAAACTGCAGACATCAAGAAACGCTGGGGAAAATGTGTAAGATGGTCTAGATGGTGACTACGGAGAAATAAGTTAACAACAACAAATCAAAACAAACCTTCTGTCATTTTTTTTAAAAGGTGATAATTAAAACTTTTGGATGCCCCTTCGTAGGTCTGTGATGGTGCAGTATGATTGTCAAGCAGAGTGACAGTACAAAGACGAGTGGCCTCTGAATATTTGTCATTTCGCCAAGCTTCCTTATCCCACCCAGCCACATATACCCATGTGCATGATTATTTGTCAGTGTCCTGCCGGTTGTCTTCCTAGGAGACCATGAGGATGTTCACATGATATCCACCACCTTCAGTGGAGGCACTGCCACTATGTTCCTTGGTCTCTGGGCATACCAACAGTATATTTATAGCCTTGGAGGCTTTCATTCAGCACTGAAAGGAATTGGCAGGTCGAGAAGGAAGACTGAAAAGAAGCTCATGAATAATGATCAGATCATTATTAATCTTGTTTTCATCTGCTCCAGTGCTCTGGAAAGAGAAATAGTCAGGAGGAAAATTGGAGAAAAGAGTAAGACGGCTAAACTGACCAAAGTTTTGACGTTACACGAGAAACAAATGAACTTGCTTGCATCAGCTAGTTAATTTGAATCTTCTCATGCATTGAAAAGACATCTGAGGGAATTGAAGGTTGGTGCTCATTGACTTTATTCTCTGCCACATACATGTTCAACAGCCATGTGGAGGAATCCATGTACAATGCCCATGTGTAAAGCTCTTACATGAGGGAGAAAATCCTGACTGGGCCATGATCCCCCTTCATATACAACTCTGTACATCTCCAGGGAGTTTATCATACGACGGAATCTGGGAGTATAATGCAATGGCAATCCGAACGCAATAATGGGGTTTCATGTTATTATGTATGAGTGTATCACATGCAATTTTGGGCAATGGGAAGTCATTCCAAATGCAATAATGGGGTTTCCACGTAATTGCGTATTAGAGTATCTCACACAATTTTGGGCAATGGGGGGGGGTCATTTTTGGGAAATGGGAAGTCATTCTGAACCCATTCCGAACGCAATCAGATTTCATGTAAATTCACTAAACTAGCGAATTCACTTAATTGCGAATTGGCTCCATCCGCAATTGAGAGAAATTCCTCCCATGTGATAAACTCATAGGGCTCTGGCCAAATGCTAGCCATTGAGCAGCTAGCTGTTGAGAGTATCTATCCACCGCAGTTTTTTCACATTCATATATATATATATATATATATGGGGTGTGTCACATATAGTCCCTTAATAAGAAATAAGGCTTGTGAGGTCTGTTTCAGTATTTTAAAATATAACTCATTTAAGAAAGCAATGACTGTGGGCCCTGGTATCCACTGGGGTTTGGTTCCAGGTTTCCCCATGGATATCAAAATCCGTGGATTCTCAAGTCCCACTGTATAAAATGGCATAGTAATACATAAAATAACAAATTTTGGAATTTTAACTGTCAGTTAATACATACATACATAATACATATATATTAATGGCCTTATTAATATACTAAGTATAGGGGTAAAAGATAAAATTTTATGACAAACCTATGTAAAAGGTAATATACAAATAGTGTTAGTACCCAACTATGAAGTGTGTGTGTGTGTGTGTAAGTGTATTAAAGGCAAGAAGTAGTATTTTCATTTATTTTACTTTTATCCCACCTTTCTCCCAAGTTGGGACCCAAGGCAGCTCACAATACACACACACAAATTTATATATATATATATATATATAGAGAGAGAGAGAGAGAGAGAGAGAGAGAGAGAGTTGGGGGTACTAACACTGTTTGTACATTGTCTTTTTACATAGGTTTGTCATAAAACTTTTTTCTACATGTCTTATTGCATCTCTGTTACTAGTATGCCTTCCTATACACACTTGTAGTTTATATTGAGCCTTACACTAGTAAAATGACTATAGAGTAGCATTATATATTACTTGCTACATAAGAGTGAGTTTCATACCAGGATTGTTACTGTTAATACATTCATTGCTGGGTTGCCTTTTTGTTGCTTAGCAAAGACTGAAAGGGAAATATGGGAATCTGGCATAGGGTTCACTATAGAATTACATCACTATGTATCTAAATGTATATTAATAAAAATGTACACTACAAATTTATATGCATACACTACAAGTTTATATTCATTGACATATATTATCTTGTTTGCAGTTATATATTATTATTTCTTAAAAATAAGAAATAATAATATATAATTGCAAGCAAGATATTAGTAATAGTAATAATGATGATGATGATGATAATAATAATAATAATCTGTCTTTTCCTGGGGAAATCAATTCATACAAACTTGTAGTGTATGTTGACCACCACATTGTTATTAACATATATATGTGTGTGTGTTAAGTATGCTAATTAGTACTTTAATAAGATTAGTATATTAATAATACAATTAGTGTATTAATATATATTAAGAATTAGTACTATATTAATAAGACTATATATTTAGATTATGTTTTTAACTTTTGCGTGTCTTAAATTTTAAGTGTGTAGTGTTTTATTTGGGTCATTTTATTATTATTATGATTATTTTATTATTTTGTTTATATAGCGCTGTAAATTTGTAAATTTTAATGGTTTTTCAATTTTTTGTTTTAATGTGCTCTTATATTGTGAGCCGCCTTGGGTCCCTTCTATTGGGGGGAGAAAGGCGGCATTAAAATAAAATAAAACAAAGATCTTTATTACTAGTATGTCTTATTATATTCACTTGAGCATTACACTAGTAACACGGCTGCAGGGTAGCATTATTTATAAAACTTGCTACATAACTGTGTGTTTGTCACTGTACCAGGACTGTTATGATTAATACATGTTTTATTTTCACTATCCTTTTCTCAATTAAAAAACCCCCATAAAATTCCTCTCTTTCCAAATTTTCCCCCTTTCCTGTCTCCAAGTGGTGGGACTTCACCTCCACTCAAAAACAACTTTTATTTGAATTATTTCCCCTTCAATCCCAACCAAAAAAGAACCAAAAAACCCATTTCATTAAAAATCCCCTCAGAGTCAGACTCCTCCCCCTCCCCCCTCTTTTTTCTTCCTTTCTGAGGTAATTTTTTGTGGTAGGTAGCGCTGTGAACATGTCCGCGCGCAACCTAACATGCTGCCCATCGGAGTGAGCCCATTGGCTGTTGCTATCGGCTCCTCGGCCCGGATTGGCTAAGACGCGCGGCCGCTCGCTTCGCCGCTTTCCAGACTTGTTGTCTGGGGAGTGGGGAGAAAAAGAGGAGGAGGAGGACAGAGGACGACGAGAGTGTTAATAAACCGACGCAGTTGCGCGTCGAAGCCGCTTCAGAGAGGCAGTCCTGCGCCTCCCTCAGCCTCTCATAGTAACACAGGAGGATCCACAGATGCCTTAGCCACGAAGGGAGGACCACAAAATAAAATAACAAGAAGAACAACAAAACACCACACACTCATGTCGAATTTGTCGTGTGCTCTATTTTATTGTTTTGAATGTTAAGATGTATTATTATGTACAGTATTAATGTTAAGATGTATTATTATGTATTATTTTATTATTTTTATTTATCTAAGATGTATCAATATGCATTATTGAAAATATTATTAATTATATAATATTTATTATAAATATTATTACAAAATAGAATGTACGCCACAGGCAGATTTGTAATTTTTAAAAAAATATGTTTTAATCGATTGTTATGTGTAAATTTGAGAATGCTTTAAAGTTGTTTAATAATAAATAATAATGAAGTCGTATAGATAGATATCTATATGGCTTTATTATTGTTATATATGTGAGAGGCGAGGTATAAATAAATATTATTATTATATGAATGATGAAGTGACAGTTGGGCACCAACTGTCGCCCTTCGTCGTCGTCGTCGTGTTCAAAATGGAGGACGTTTCCAACTCCAGGAGGAAATGGAGGACGCGCCCTGGAAAAGGAGGACGCAGCCGGGCCACCCTGTAGTAGCCCTACTACTACTAGTAGTAACACCCACACTCAACTCCTTCCCTCTTTTCCTTCCTTCTTCCCTCAGGAGCCGCCCGCCCTTCTCTGAGAGGAAGAATCACCTCAGAGAGAGAGGGAGAGTCATTGCAGTGTGGCGCCCAAAGAGGGGCGGGAATGGAGGGAGGGAGGAAGGAGAAGGAGGAGGAGAAGAAGAAGAAGAAGGGAAGGGGGAAGTGTGAAGAGAAGAGGAGGAGCCGCCGCCTTAATCGCCTCCTCTGAGGGAAGCTGAGGGAGAGAAGAAGAAAGGGAAAGGAAGGAGAGGGACTGAGGAGGAGGAGGAGGAAGTGGGTCTTGTTGTTGCGCTTCTGGCCCGGTATCGCCTCGCATTGCACCACCAGAGAAACAGGAGGAGGAAGAGAGAGGGGCTGCTGCGGCAGGCGGTGTTCCTCCTCCCAGGGCCTAGTAGTGGTGGAAAGGAGAGGGAAGGAGGCTTTTTTGGGGGGGGGTCTCTCTGAGGAGGAGGAGGATTAAAGGCCTGTTTGGAAATCATGACTCCTCAGGCGGGACTCTGAGGCACCTGGAACCTCACGTTGGGAAAGAAGAAAAGAAGGAGGAGGAAGAAAAGAAGAAAAGGGCACAGCAGCGACTGAGGGAGGGAGGGAGGGGGTGCAAAGGAACAACAAAAAAACACCCCCCCCATCCCTCAAGCTTTGGCATTCCTCCTCCTTCCCTCAACTGAGGGAGAGCTGTTGCATCTGCCTTCCCTCTTTCCCCCAGTTTTTCTTTTCTTTCCCCCCTTCACTGTTGGAAACAACAACAACAAGGACAACAGGAAAACCCAGCAGCAGCAGCAGCAGCACCCCGGGCTCTTGGCGTGGGATTTAAAACCTGGCAGGAGGAGAGTGGAAGGAAAGAAGGAGGACTCATGGAGGGAATTATCTGGACGCCCCCCGGAGACTTCTGAGGTGACTGAGGGGGCTGGGACTGGGACTGGGAGGAGGAAGCACTACAGACACACCACTGGGCTGCACCCCCCTGTGTGTGTATCTATGCATCTATATACATATGTATACAGTATATGTAGAATGTATAATATATATATATATATATATAGTATAATATAAAACGTTATATATAATATATATATACTGTATAAGGCAATGCACAAATAGTATTGTCAGTTAATACACTTAGTATGTCAATGGTCTTATTCATATACTACATAGATTATTAATTATTAGTCTTATCTATCTATGTTGTTATATATTATTAGTAATTATTGGTCTTATTAATACATATATATATATATATATATACACACACACATATATACACACACACAAACACACACACATATATATGCCCATGGAGGAAATCTGGATATATAAAATGCATGTTGGATATTACATACTTATTTATATATATATATATATATATACACACACACACACATACACTTATATATGCAGTATAAGTATATGAATGTAATGTTCAACATATATTTGTATGTTGAATAGGTATGTAATGTTCAACATATATATATATATATGTATATGAGTATATTCATGAGTATGTAATGTTCAACATACACACACACACATATAATATACTTTTATAAGTATATTAATAAGTATGTGAAAGTCAACATATATTTGTTAAATAAGTATGTAATTGTGTATATGTGTGTGTGTGTGTATATATATCTTTTGGGGGGGTTGGAGAGAGGGGATCATGGTTGACTCTTTGATTTGTCCATTCCTCCCCCCCCCCTTTTTTTTTTTTTTTGGTGCATATCTTTATGAATTGGTTCCCCATTTTGGGGGGTGTGCATGTGATCCTTGCAGAGGGGAAAAAAAATCTTAAGCCGTGTTGTGTGTTGTTGTGGTGGTTTTTCTTCATCTTCTGGGTAAAGCTTCTCAAACAGAAGTTTCTTTGTTCCTCAGCAGAAGGTACTGAAGTGAAACTGCCCGATTCTTCTTCAAGGTTTTTGAGAGAGAAACATGTCGTCTGGCAGAAGAAACAGTCACTGAACCGGCCACTTTGTTTTAGTGAGAGGACTCCCCTTGTATAAAAAGGAGTCGACCATTAATTTTTCCCCTTTTCTGTTGTGCTACAGAAGTCCTTTTGTGTTGTTGTTCCACTGTTTTTCCTCTTGATACATTTGGCAGAGGCCTTGGAGTAAGAGCGAAAGGCCTGAGAAAGTAAGCGCTTTTGAAGCAAAACTTGGGTGCTTTAAAGAAGTTCACTGGAGGCATTTTTTCCATTAAAAACAACAACCACAACAACAACTTAAGTGCTTTTACTTAATGCTGAGTAGGAATGAATTTGGGGAGGTCTACCAAAAATGCAGTTAATATATATATATATATATATATCTAGTAGTATCTTGGAGGAATGCAACTGAATGGCTTATGATAACTTTTCTGACTCCATATTTTAATCTTGTGTAATCCGTTGAAGGCGGTGAAGAAGGTTAAAACTGAAAACTTCTTTTGAGAGTTGGCACATTCTGTTATAAAGGACGGCGTGTCATTTAATCTCTTCAGTTAGTTAATTTTGACGGTCATACGAGAAATGGGACTTTTGCCTCAGTACAAATACAGATAGGATATACGTTGGTAAATTCTGCATAATCTTTGTAGGTTACGTCTGAAGCCCTTCGTCGTTTCCGTTAGTTTAGATCAACACCCGTCTTTCGATGTTCCTGATCTGTGTTCGGAGGAGAAAGGCAGATTTATCAATGAAAACACAGTAAACTCGCTTAAACCGTATACTGGATCCTGAAAGACGCCAGAGAAGGTTACCCCTGGCCATCTGAAAGGGCTGAATAAAATAGATGGCAGTGAACTTCAACTTCCTTATATGGCTTACGTTTGGCAGAAAAGCAGCGAAGTCTAAACAGAGTAATTCTTTCACAAAGAGCGATCGCTTCCAAAGCAGTGTCTCGTTCCCGGCGATCACTTTAAATTTTTAAAGGGAATAAAAGGATGGACGTATTGACAGACCGTTGTATTTGTGTTTTGTTTTGAACGGTTTATTGCTCTTAAGGTCTGGTGACACTCTCTCGAAAACTTAGTGCAGCTGTATAGGATTAGGCCCTTTTGAGAAGACAAAATGCTGCTGCTGCTTTTGGCCAGCGCTTGTCATAAAACTCCATTAACTTAATTCAGTTTGAAATGATTTGTTGGGATTATTGCTCTTGGCAAACCGGGTATGATAGTAAATAATCTGACAGGCTTTTGATTTTTCCCTTTTAGCTGCTTCATCTCAGCCTCCCCGGTATGGAGACTTTCCCTTTTTTCCCTTTTTAAGTTCAATTACCTTTGTACAAGTGTGTTTTTCAGTGAATTTAGATAAAACTTAGTTAAAACAATGTTTCTAATCAGAAAACAATTGCCATCATCTTATGCTTAGATATAAGAACCATATTCCCAGTTTAGGGAGTTGTTTTGAGAAAGTGTCTGTTATTAGTGAGCGCGTGGGTCTTCAGTGGTATATGAATGAGCTTTTCTTACCTACTTTTTGGTATTTGTTGAATATGTTATGAATTTATTGTAATATTGTGGTACTGTATTGTATAGTATCATTTCTGCAGTAAAGTGTCAAAGCTCTTTCTTAGCATATTAGCTTTTGTACAATTGCAGCAATGCTTTAATGGGGCAACTAGTAGAGTCCTTTGCAAGCCTTCCTAGGAGTAACTCCCTATTAAATTCAGTGAGACTAACCATTAGGTAAGTAGGTATAAGATAGCTGCCTAAAGCGGGATTAAGTCAGAACGGTAATCAAGTAGCAACATTTATCTACCGTGGTTTTCCCCCCTCCCATAAGGCATCAAGATACTGGGTTAAACCCAACCTTGCACTGCCGGAAGTCCTCTGAAATAAGAGGCTGCCCCGTATGCCTTTCTTGCTGCTTAAAAATCATCTCTGGAGGCTTCTCAGGCCTCTGGAGCACATTTTGAGGATGGGATTAAGACGCTGGAAGAAGGAAGTCATCCTCCTGCTGACTAAAGTAGTTACGTCAGTAGAATGACAGCATTGGGTCCAGTCCCTTGCATCACCACTTTCTGTATACACTATTTCTGTATAGACATTAGATCTCAAAAGTAAAAGTGACAATTTGTTTGCAGTGTTTTCCTTGGCTTCTTCCTGCTAAGATTCTCTCCTAGTTGCCTTTTAATTTAAGAAGGGTATAAACTACAATATAGCAATAGGAAGTACATTTCTATACCACTTTATCAGTGCACTTAAACACTCCCTAAGCAGTTTACAAAGTGTAAGCTAATTGCCCCCCAAAAGCTGGGTAGTCATTGTAGCAACCTCAGAAGGATGCAAGCCTGAGTTGAGCTTGAGCCTGGCTGGTGTTGAACTCGCAACCTTATGGTTTGCGAGTGAGTGGCCACACTACAGGCATTTAACCACTGTGCCACTGGGGCTCTTTAATATGTGTTTAGCTAGTCTGATCCCCATGTAGAATTACATTTTAAGGCACACCATCACCTGGTAAATTCACTGGATTAGAGCCTACAAACTTGGACACATCTGGTCAGCACTGATAGAGCCAGTGTCACCCGTCTTGGATGGGAAATTGGCAGGCTCAGCTGGTTTGTCACTCACTTGGGAATTTTTGAAAAGCAGCCTTGGTTGTGTTACTTTGAAACTTTTGAAAAGTAGCTCTCAGTAGGCTACTATAGAGAAGTAGTCGGCAGCAGCCTGTGGGCTCTTCCACTAATCAAATCTTTCCAAGCAATGCTCGGCTTTGTATCTTTCAGCTTTTATCTCCGTATGAGAAATGAAGACAAATGGTCGTATTAGCATTCATAACAGAGTTATGAAAAAGCATTTAGTTTAACTTGGGGGACCCACAAAGAGTATATTCATGGCGATCTCTCCCCATGTGTGCAGCACTCTGTCCAGTGAAGAGATTGAGATTTCTGTTATATGTCATTATTAGAGGATTGATGGCCTCCACAAGTAGTGGGACATTATTGATTGTCCAGAGGCCTGTAGTGAGAGCCAGCAATCTCTTCTGAAGGATTTGATTGAATAATAATCCTCTGCTGCTCAAGATTCTTAAGAACTTATTGCATGAGGCTATAAAGCAGAATTTTAACAGGATAAAAGCATCTTTTACTGGTACTTATCACATGCCGTTGTGTTTGTTCTGCTGTTGCTTTACAGTCCATCCATTCCTGGAGCGCTCCTTTTCATTCATGGGTAAAGCCTGTCAATGCTCACAATTGCTCTGTTTTTCTGTTACTGATTCCTGTATGATAAGTGCTTGCTGCTGCAGTTCCACTTCTGAGGGAATCACGATTCTACTCCTTCCCCCCCCCCCCCCACTGTTTCCAAGCACACTGTTTTTCTTTCCTTTTCTGTTTATTTCCTTTTCAATTTTCTTTAATTTCATCGTACTGCCATAATTGTAAAATTGCAGTAAAAATAAATATAATAAAAAACCTGAAAGGCATGATGGGTAGGACACAGAGCAGGAAGGCAAGTTTATCGAAGCCATATGGAAGAGAGAGCGCAGGACCATAGATCACTAAAGCAGTTCCTTAGCGCTATTGTAGCAAAGTGTTCCCAAACTGGTATGTTTCCATTTCCTTAAACTAACACGATTGGGATGAGACAGCAGGCTGGTGTGATAAAAGTCCTTGGTCTTTATGGTGGTGGCTTTTAAGGAATTTACTTTGAACCTTGTGAACTGCAATAAATAAAGAGAAGTTAGAATACATAGTAATACAAGTATATTTCAAGGTTTTTCTGTCTATTCAGTATCTACTTAAACTGGAGAATTTACAGCACGAGTGGCAAAGGGGCCCATGAGCTATATGTGCCTCTCTGGGTCCAAAAAAGTTGTTGGGGACAAAAAATTTTTTTGCTCAAAAATGTTCCCAAATTATCTCTAGCCTGTGTGGAGGACATTTCCACCATGTTTGGAGCTCCCCCCGCCCATCCCTCTAGAGGTCAAAACAAATTTTAGTAAAAGTGTTTTTTAAAACATGGGTTGGTTTTTTGTTTTTGTTTTTTGCCTTGAAATGACCTAAAATAGATTTTGGGCCCACAAAGCCCCCCAAAAGTGGTAAGAATGTTTTCTTCTCTCGTACCTATGTTTCCTAAAGAGCATTTGGAGGCAAAAATGTGTTGTTGGTTTCTGTGGAAGCAAGTATGGGGGCATCTCCCAAGGTGCAGCACTCTATCTATCATAGTTGCTTATGATTTGCCATGTCAAGAGTTCTGTGCATCTGTATTTTCATATACACAATATGATTGAAGCAAACTTCTACATGTCTTCAAGAACCTAATGAATATATAAAAACTAAGCTATACAGTTCTGGTCAGGTTTAAATGGGCTTAGAATGATGAAAGTCATGAGCCAACACAGGCAGGTAGCTTATGCACCTAGGAGTAGTTGCCAGTTCTCTATTTCGGGTAGAGTGGATAGCATTAACAGCCTGTGTTCTTTATGGAAAGGAAGCTAAGTATGGCCAGGTATCTCTGGCTTATATAAGTTAACAGTACCCAATGGATATATGAAGATTTAGACTTGGGATACATTGGTGCCCAAGGAGCATATGAAACCTTTGTGAACGCTGAAGTGCTGGTGTAATGTTTCTGTGGTAATTCATGCCTGTTAAACTTTCTGTTCTATACCAGCTATGTCCTTTGAAGGAAACATATTCAGATGGTATTATTACAATAATGAAGTCTTTAGGTTACAAAGGTATGAATGATAATTGCCAGAACTAAGAGAAAGATATTATATACATATTGCATAAGAGCTGGCAAAAAACATTCCTGGCCACTGCTGGGACCTATTGATCCAGTGTACTGACACTGCATTCAGTAATTTGAGTGAAGTAGCTTCTAGTTGCCATCCAAATACTTTTTTTTGTCCACCTATATTTTGATGCACACACTTCATGTATTTGCTGCAGGAAACATTATTTTAGCTAGCAGTGGTATACCAGCAACAAATGTAACCGCCATGCAAAGTGTGTATTTTCTCCAAGGATCAGAATATTTGTGCTATTTACCTGTAAATAATTACGGCTGTGAATGAAAATGAAAGTAACATAATGCATACAGTATTAGGTATACGGCCTATCAGGAAACGATGCACAAAATTCTTCACAGGCCTGATTATGGTATTGGATTGCATGGCTTAGATTGGCTTATCTCCAGACATGCCCTCATACAAGTGGATGGGATTTTTAAAAAAAGAAAAACTGTGGAAGGGATTCAGTCCTGCAGGGCTCCTCCTTCTGCATAAAGTGGAGGATGAGATTTAAAAAAACAAACCTAATTCTTCTCTTCCCATGTAACTCCTGTTCCACTCAGCATTGTCCTGGAGGGTTCTTAGACTTCTGGAACAGATATTTGGGAGGCATTTGTTGCAAGGATGAAGGAATCAACAACAGTCTCTTTGTGAGCAGAAGTCTAGTTCCAGGATATGCAATCGATAGTTAGAGCTGGTGCAGTGTAGTATTGGTATGGCACTTGATCCTTTTGCTGAAAGCTAGACTGAGTAAAATGATGAAGGTTCCTGATTTCATGCTTTGAATTAACATTTTAATTTTATAATAAAATGTGGTTGCAAATGTCCAGAAATGGAGTACACTAAATCCAGAGGCTGGGATCTTGTAGGGCAGAAATGCAGCCCTTGAGCTGCATGTGACCTCCAAGAGTGTTTTGTGGCCTTTGGCTGCTTCAAATGCCCCCTTTGAAGCCAGAAAAAAGAGGCAGGACTGACTTTCCTTACAGTCTCCAGGAGTGTTAACTCACATCTGACTGATTTATTTATTGAACCCAAAGTGGCCCCCATAAATGATTTGCAGCTTTGCAGTCCTCCACACAGTGTCCATTATCACGTGTCGTTGTGTTGGTCCTGCTGCTGCTTTGCAGCCCAGACGTTCCTGCTTACCAAAAGTGGGACTTCCACTTTTTTGTTGTTTTTCATTATGTACATGCATCTCCCCCCTGCGCCAAATATTGTCCCCTGGACATACCTGTATGACAACTTGCCATAGAAGCATTGTGTGAACACAGTGGTCCATTACAGAAGCGTTTCTACTTTCTGCACATTTTTCCAGTGTAGCAGTTGCCAGAGAAGGCTGCTAGTTCTGTGTTGACTGTTTCTCAAATGCCTAATTTCTGGTGGGTTGGGTGAGGTGTCCCCAGAGTCAAAGCAATATGAGTGGGTAGCTTGGGTGTCACCTGTTCTATGGCATGCCTGCCATTCTGTCTTGGCTCCCCTCCTCAATCCTCACTGGGAGATAAGTGTCTGACAAAAATGGTGGTATAGAGCCAGAAGCTTTCTTCTTTTTGCTGGTGCTATCTCTCTCCTCCTTTCCTTACCACCAATTTCCTTTTTCTGCCTTCACCTTTATCTCTTCTGGCATGGGTACAGCATTGGTGGAGCCAATGGGATTGTGGCCAAAGATTCCATTACTGGAATACAGAAGTTATTTTCAGAAGTTTGGACTCTTCAATCTGTTTAACAATTTTAAGTGTTTCAGCTGTGATGATGCATGCCTGATATTAGGTGACAGAGTAAACTGAGCTGGTGAGAGGGAATTGCTGGAACTTAATTGTCATAGTAGCCTCCCTATTAATCAAGATTATATTAATAATAAATTAGCAGCATTGCTGTGGTTTCTGCTTGGGTTACGGTGTAGGAACAAGCACCTTGTTTCACTTACCCTGTAGAAAGTAAGTGGGATTTACAAATTTTTGGTGGGCTTTACAAATTTTCTCTGTCAATACAGTCAATAGAAAAATCATATTTATCAGAAACAAATTGAAGATTGGTGTAAGAAACTTGTAACCTATAATGCAGGTATATTAAATATAATATTTTAGGTGAAAATGCCAGTTTTGTTTTCATTAGAATGTACAGAGCTAATTTTAGATCTTTGTAGTGATATCCTGGAGCTATTATTAAAAACCTTCTCTAACCATCATTTTTATTGACATGAACAAAATGCTGAATGCAATTAGTGGAATGATAATGCAGGTTCCTCTTTTACATTTTAACTCAGTTAAGTGAGATATCAATTATTTTGTCAAATTAACTGTTTGCTAACATCCCTTACTATACTGTTTTACTAGATATGCAGAATGAAATAACATTTGTAGCAACATATTTCCTAGAGAAGGTAGGGAAAATAAGGCTGAAGATCGGCTGTCATTTTCATTTTAACAGAGAATAATTTTTTCTTATAATTTGTAGGCAGCAGTACAAATGTTGTCTAGAACTCACATGTGTAATGACTGGCCTCCCCATTCCTGTGAAGAAAGTAGTGAGTAGCAGTGGGCAGAGGTGGTCTATGCATTGCATAAATGGTTTTGGGCATGGGATGAGCTTCAAGCCAAAGCATTCAGGGAGGCATAGTTTGGACACTCTCCTGTGCCATGGGACAAATGATTGTCCAAGCCACATTTCCCAGAGTTTCTTGGCTTAAAGGATTGACCTCCATTCTTGGGCAGATATTGAAGAAATAAGCCATTCAGACCCAGTTGCTTCCTTATTGCTGGTGTCTGTAAGCATGGAATTTGTCAAACTGCTCATATAATGAACCACTACACTAGCAGTTTGCAACTAGGATTTTAGCATAGACGTTTTTTCTTTACTTCAAATTATAAAACTGTTTACACAGTTTTAGAGATGGCTTGCTCCCTTTTGTGTATTTATTGATTTCCTCAGCTGGCAGAAAATTGATTAGAAGTTTTTAAAATTTCATTAGAGTTTCTCTGTTAATTATGCAGCCTAAAAATACTAAATATTTTGCAATTTCTGCGTATGGTTGTTTCTCAGGAGTTAGAGGTTGTTTTTTTCTACCAGTTCATTCTTTTTTGGGTTTCTTACACCTATTAGATTCAATACATATACCTTTTCAGAAGAGTTTAACTTGTTAGAGTGCTTAAAGGTGGAACTGGATGTTTTTCTTTAAATTCTCAGTGTAAAAGCCATGCTTTATTTAATTTATTATTTATTTAAGATGTATCCACTCCAGCCCCCAAGTATGCCTACATGTGCTTATACAGGTTTCCATTAGTGTGTACACAGGTTTTCATGACTTCTGAGCAGGAAGGAAATCCAAGCAGTATGGAAGAAAAAGGAAAGAAGACAGAGGAGAAGGAGAGCTGGTGAACAGGAGAAATCAATAAAGGATTAAGGATGAAAGTTGATTTGAGGGCTCAGCAACCCAGATGCATAGGAATCTAATACTGAAACTGAACTTCTTTTTTATTACAGTTTTGGATAGTCTGCTACTGGTGTATAAAGTACAAACTTTTGTACAAGTAACTTTAATTCATGTAGTTGTTTTTTTTTCAAGTTGGAGGATAACTTGTAATTCTTATGAGAGGATATCTAGACAAATAACTTAATAGGAAAATTAATGTTCATTAGGAAATACAGTACTCTCTTGTAGCAAAGTGAGATTAAAGCCATTAAGGATCTGCGTAGGGAACATTGTTTCTCTGAAGAAACAAGCATCCACGTGTGGACCAATTATTTTTCTTGCCCTTGTGTGTTAACTTTATGTCTGGATGACATAACACTGAATAACAAAATAGTTATCTATCATGGGCCCATTCTTATTATCTGGTGAAATTGCATTCTTTCATTTCAGTTGTCTGAAATGCATTCATTTTCTGTGCCTGGTCAACATGGTTAGTTATCAGTAAAATGATTTGCCCAGAATTAGCTTACAGAGCTAGTGGATCAACAGTAGCAGCCTGTGATTTTATGCACAAGTTTCTTTTCATGTGCTGAAAGTTCCTGGAAACAACCATTGCTGGTATATGTTGTTGCAGCACCAGGAATTCCTCAATGAGAAAGTTATCTAGATCCACTCCATTCTCTCTCTCTTCAGGCTTGATTATGAGGCAGGGAACTTGAAGCTTCTGTTTTAACTCTCATGTTATTGAACATGAAACCTCTGGGATACTAAATATGGACTCTTAGAATTCAGTGCTATCATTGTACAGATCTCTCTCTTCTTTCTATCTAAATCTTAGGAAGCTTTTCTAGGTTTACACCTGTGCCTGACTGGATAAAGATAAAGAAATTGAAGTTTAGTTCAGATGGCAAAAAGATGTTCCTGATCAGTCAGAAGGGAAATAGGGATACAGTTTGTGCTAGATGTAGATGCATTTATTTTGAAGATTCAGATTTGGAGTTTGGATGTATTTCTGGATTCACTCCTGGATGTCCAGATTTCAGCAATGGCCAGGAATGGAGTTCAGCCTTTAAACTTACAGTGCCAATGTAAAGTCTGGAGACGTTTGATCTGGGTATGGTAGCTTATGCCTTAGTTGCAGTCCTTTGCATTACTACAACTTAGAGATTGGACAGAAGGGCAGGAAAAAGCTATTTGAACCTGCATTTTCCAGAAGTGGTTCGAAATCCTGCTGTCTGCACTAACTGCTCCTAAGTAGGCCTGAAAGCACACGGCCTGACCGAGTGGTGTGGCATCAACCTGTGCCGCTGGGTAATTTTTTGGTGCCTCTCCACCATGCATATGCACTGCTGCACAAATGCACCACTAGCAACTTCCTGCTGCCTAGATGCCATCCCATTGGATGGCTACCCCTTTGATCAGCTACACAGTTACAACTGTGATCCTCCACTAGTACAAGGCATTGGAGTATTGCTGTGCCCAATAAAACACTGGCAAATCACAATGATGGCCCCTCCCAATATGCCCCCTTCACCCCTCTTCACCTCATGCCCTCTCTTGGATAATCTGGTTTGTGTATATTGTACTTATATCCATTGGAGGTGTCACACTTTCACTTTTTTGCATTGCTATCCATCTTGTCCTTTTAAAATGCTCAGCTGCATTGGTGCATGCAGCTTTAGGGTTAAGGTGAAGATGGATAACTCCTTCAGAACTGCTCTGGCATTGGGGTGTTTATTTGTGGGATCAAAGGTGCTCATTTTCCGGGCTAAGTCGGAATATAAGCCAGTAAAGACATTGGTGTTGTTACTTATACATCTAGTATTTAAGAAATATGAAATAAGGAAGTAACATAGAACAAGAATATGATTTCCTTGTTTGACAGGCAGTTTTATTTTAGGTATCCTCTAGAGAGGTAAACAATATTTTTAAATGATTATGCGAAAGCAAAACAAAAACTTTGCTTTATCAGATACATTTTGTCACATCAATTACTAGCTAAATAACATGTTTAGAATAGCTTTAGATCTAATTGTATCCCCCCCCCCCTCATGATTCTGCATCTTTGAAAGAAGTTGGCATCTGAGTCTGTCAGGCAAGCATGTCTGGATTTTTCTCAGTTGTGTTTTGTTGGACTTTTCTTGCTAATGAATTTTAGATTTTGGTATTATCTGGGTTGAATGTTTCTTAAATATGGCTGGTATTTATTTATTTCAAAAATCAGCATTGCAGAATTTTGTTATCTTTTAGTTTGGGAGTCTTTTTAGATATGCTGCCTTGACCTTTCAGACCTTAAATTATTTGTGATTTCATATGCTGTGAATGTAGGCCTAAATAACCTAATGGCACTAGATCTCATCTGATCTTGGAAACTAAGCAGGGTTAGTTATTATTAGTACTTGGCTGGGAGACCACCAAAGAATACCAGGTGCTGAAGACTACCGTATATTTCACAGAAAGAAACTTTCTATACATTTAGTTCATGTGAATTTATGTTTGCAAAACTGCATAACTGAGATGTGTTCTGTATACCTGTATTGTTTCCTGATTGATCCCATTGTTTGATGCTTAATTTTTTAAAAAAAAGTAACCAGGAGTTTATGGCTTGCAAAGCAGTCTGAAATATTTTAGTGGTGCTGATTGCAATATTGGTTTAACTTGTTTACTGTGCATACCTTTTACTAATTTAGACTTTGTTAGAAAGAAAGCTGGCACTCACATTTCTGGGTGCAGCAGGAAAGAAGTAATACATGGGCAGAGAGCAATTAATATATTTCGGCGTAATTATCTGTATTTTTATTGGGAGGAATATAACTTTGGAAACAAAATATTAAGTATCACAGTACATTAAATCTCATAGGAATTGCTGTAGAATTAATCTTCATATAGCCTTAAAGAGGAATGAATTTGTGGCTGTGTGAAAGAGACATCTGGGGGAGGGGGAGAACTGGTGATTGCAAATAATAATTGGCAAGGGAGGAAATGGTTCCATGCTCAGCAAATGCTTCAGTTCTTGAGCTGTCAAGACATAAAATATCAGCCCATTTGAGTAATATCCTTGGGTGGGATATAATACAACTTCATTAGTGTAGAGGAACAAGCCCATGGTTGAGTCCTTGCATTATGCCAGTTTAAAATATGAAGTGAGGCTCATTTGCTGGCTTGTAATTGGAAACTAGGATTGCATAATATAGTGGCAAGTTAAAACATTGTGTTCTCCCTAAGCTGCAGGTCTGTTTCCTTTTATCTTTCTCACTTTATTTTAACATACTAACTGTATTGAATGAATGGGCTTTTAATGTGCATTGTGTTTTGGTTGTAGGTCACCCCACCCCATGGGTATCAAAATCTGTTGATAATCAAATGGCATAGGAAAATGGTATTATTTATACAGAATGGCAAAATCAAGGTTTGCTTTTTGGATTTTTTGGGAATATTTTCAAGCCATGGATGACTGAGTCAGTGAATGCAGAATCTGTGGATATAGAGTGCCAACATTGTCTCAATTACAGAGTTAGGGAGAGACTGGGTGAAATGAGGTCTTCCTGAGCTTCTTCAAAATGTTTGTTCTTTCTTATGAGGGTGAATTTCGATGATGCATATGATCTTGTTGGCTCGAGTGCACTTCCTTCTCATTATGGCATTGGAGCAGCAGATAATCTTATGAAGCTTATTGACCCAAGTGCAGAAGGTTAGCCAGAATTAAAAATGGAATGGTTTGCTGTCATTACTTTGCCCCCTTCGGAGATTTTAAGTAAAAAAAGCATATTTTTAATTTTTGTGGGTGGTAATATTGTTAGCCAGGATTACAGGGTTAGAGCAAAATTATGGAAGGATAGCTGTGATAGTTTATCATGTCCAAACCAGTCTTGTGATACGTTTTAATGAAAAATCAATTTATTGTGGCTTATGAGTTTGTGATACAGAATCCATTTTATCATCTACATGAAGTATTATCCTACTATAACAGAGACACATACACATGTGCTTATACATAAACACACAGAGAGTGATATGGAGAAAATTGTAAGTGGTGGGGCTGGAAGAGCAGGAAATTCAAGATATGTATTCACTCGATATGTGTACGTAACTAACTTGTGCATCTGATGACGTAGGCTTTTCTCCAGCACAGTTTACCGTAGTCCTTAAAAGTTTCAACTAGACTATTGGTGGTTGAGGCATGGAGAAGACATTTTAAATCAAAAAAGAAGTATTTTACAGATCTTTTACTTTTTCATATGAAACAATCCTGAATATATATATAAACAGAGGCAGAAGGGCTTCATTGCATTATTTCTCAAATATGTATTGCAGGTTATACCGAAGAACTAAACCTTCCAATGTGATTATAGATAAATCATATTCTAGACCTGAGATGGGGAATGTGTGGCTCCCCAACTGGTTTTGGATTACATCTGCCATATATATAAACTGTGCTAGATGATGAGATTCTCCACCCCTGTCTAGACTTTCTCAAGTCAACCTATCTACTTTCTCTTTGCTCTCGTCTACATTTTCTCATTTGTATATTCTTTGCTAATATACAACTCAGTTGTGACTTGCTATTTCAAGTGTTAAATCTGAAAGTCCTCTTTGGACAGGGGAACTCACTTCTATATCAATTGCACTGAACAGGAGCTGGAGCCATCAAATTTATCTTTTTCCATTGTTAATCTTCAAGTACTGATTTCTGACAGAGAATTTATTATTGTTCTGGTGTGGAACCAAACATCTTTAAGAACTATTGCACATGTTTAAAATTTTTAAAAGACTTTCAGAACAGTGGTTAAAGATCAGCTTTGATCAACAGGAAATACTCTGAAAGGATGCTTCTCACTTGAGACTCATGATCTGTCTGCCTCACACAATGAGAGAGAAACCAGTTTAAAGTACCATACTTTTTATATTTAACATTTAGCTTTAAACTATGAATTAGTATGTATGGGGCAAAATTTGAAAATTACAGATTATATAGGTCAGATGGAAGTCATTATCATCAATTGCACATAAATTCATGCTTATTTTATAGCTGTGGAACTTGCTTTTGCTGCATTTTGCCTTTAATCCTGAATGTAATGCTAAAAAGAAAACCGTATCTCTCATCTTCCCAGTTTAGCTGTCTTGAAATATACATTCAAGGGAGTGTTTGGAGGGCTATTTCTCAAGTTATGAAGCAACAACTAGGACTTTATACTGGGTATATTACCAGGAACTGTAGGCCTTGGACAGGGTTAACCGTATGATTAACATGTTTCCAAATGCATTCAGCTGTCCTTATCCTCGGATTTTTTATCCACAGATTCAAGCATCCACAGCTTGAAAATATTCAAAAATAAGTATAAATTCCAAATAGTAAACTTTGATTTTCCATTTTATATTAGAGACGCCATTTTCCCTTTCCATTATATTTAATGGGACTTGAGCATTCACAGATTTTGTTATTCACAGGGGGTCCTGGAACCAAACCCCAGTGGATAACAAGGGCTCAGTGTATATGTATGTCCCTCTTGCAGTCTGGTTTTTAAATTTTGGAATATGTAACTATGCACACTTATCCTCCCAAACAGACATATTTAGTCCTACCGTGTTCATTGGCTGAAACTGAGATGCAGGAAACAAAAAGGAGAGAAAATAAACTGTTGGATGGTCAACTGTTTGTTCCTTTAAAAAGCCTAACTCACATTGCTCTTTGCAGGAAAGGGCCTTCTTCAGGAGCATTTAACAAAGATCACTGGATCTGTAATAACACTCTCCAAAAAGCTGGACCATAAAGTAGTAGAAGCTTCTTAAAGGAGCAGAAGCTTTTAAAAGGAATAAGCATTGGGAGTTTGCCTCCTCCACTCAATTACATACATATTTCAAGTCAGAAATGACTTGAAGGCACACAACAACAACTTCATTACAAGCAACAGCAAACATGGTTTCCAATTTTGCTTGGAGAGAAGTTTCTGTATAGTGCTGGCATATATACATCTCATTACAGAATGAAACCGTCCCTCCCTCCCTCCCTTTCTTTTTTTGATTGTCAAGTGACCAAATGCTGCTCAAAGAAAAAAAAATACCATGATGACCCAGATGGTGATATAAAACCCTTGTTTTAAACATCTGTTTTGTGTTAAGAATATAAAGTAAGATGATAAATACATTTCTTAATAATTGTTCTTTTGAGTGAGAATTTGAAAGTTGCAAAGTTCCTTCATACTGCTTCCAGTTACAAAAGCTCAATTCTAAAATTTGTTCTGAACAAAATACCAGGATTATATCCTGAATATCTATTATAAAAATGCCTTTGCGTGCAAGCCAGAATTCCTATTTCTCCCTATCACTGAGATGTTGCATTTAATTGAGAAATCAAGGAATTCAGCTCTAATTTTCATTTCAAGAATTAGGAAACAGATCCAGTGTTAGTTACTTCAGTAAGTGGTATGATGAACTAATAAAATATAATACAGTATTCCTTTTCTTGAACCTAAGTTTTCATGCAAAGGCTAGAGCACTTTGTAATATTGTTTCCAGTGTTTTTTCTTCCACTTTTTGTTCAAGCACTACTTGCCTTTTTACTAATCTTTTCATCACAGAAATTTATAGTGGATCAGTTTGCAGGGAGCTATGCTTAAAACAGATTGGCAGTAAGGAGAAAAAAATTAAGTGCTTTAACACCCCCCCCCCCCGCCAAAATCGGGCTTAGCTCAAGGACATTAAGCATGAGCTACAGCCAAAAAAGAAAGTAAGAGAAAGCTGTTGCTCAGCTTCCTCTTTAGGCAGCAGCTGATTGGGTGGGGTACTTGAGCAAGGAACTGCAAGAACAGCAAGAAAGCCACAGTCAGCTCCAGATGAACAGGAGGCGGGGTGAAGGCAAAAAGTTGGTTTGGAAGCATTTTCTGAACAGGCGATCTGCATTTTTAATCATTCCCCAACATTTTAATTAGTTTACCTGTGTTGTACCTCTGATAATAAGCTGCTTCTTAGCAGCTTAATAGAAATGTGTTTAGAATAATAGAGATTGTGTTGGGATACTGTACGCAAGTCTGAATTTCCACTTTCCTGCAAGCTGCAGTCTCTCGTCTTTAGTTATCTTAGTGGTATTGTGAGGTTAAAATTATTCTTTGAGCCCCTCAGAGAAAGCGTGGGCTGTGAATAGGTACTAAGATCTATTCAAGAAATGCAGTCTACTCTCTGATTAGTAACAAAGTAATTCCCTTCTGTATTATTACTGTTCTGCAAGCACAAATAAGAGCATATGACCACATCCTGCTTTGTCTGCTCTGACCGCTTAGAGAGAGAGAGGGGGGGGGGGGAGAACAGAAAATTAGCAGTACATCAGCCTACACTTAAGAGTTCTCAAAGGTTACCCTCTTTTCTTCTGTCTGTGGACACATTAAGGAAATGCTTGTTAGTGTGGCTGGTAGATGATCCCTAAATGGGCAGTGAAGGGAAAAGTGGGATGGAACAAGACCTTCTTTCTGGTATTGTATCTGACACATCATAGAATCTTAGAGTTGGAAGGGGCTTAACATCATATCAAGTTCAACCCCCTGCTCAATGCAGAGTATCTAGCTATAGCATTCCCAGCAGGTAGCTCTCCAGCCTTTTTTTTGAAGATGTCCAAAGAAGAAGACCGCACCATCTCTCTAGGTCCATTTCATTCCTTGTAAAGTTTAATTGGAATCTATCCTCCTGTAACTGAAAACCATTAGACATGGTCCTACCTTGTACAGCAACAAAGAACAACCTGCACCTTTCTCTCTGCGACAGACGAACATGCCCAGCTCTTCCAAACCTTTCCTGTATGTTTTGTTCTCCATACTTATCCTCGTTGTCCTTTATCTGACCCCACTTCAATTTGTCTATATCCTTAAAATGAGGCATCCAGAACTGAACTCAGTACTCTAGATGAGGCCTGACCAGTACAGAATACAGTGGGGCTTTGGTAACAGCTGGAGTCTGGTTCCAGACCCCCCGCCCCCCCCCCCCCGACACCAAAGTCCATGGATTCTCAAGCCCCATTATATACAATGTTGTAGTAAAATGGTGTGCAAAATGGCAAAAACAAGGTATGCTTTATGGAATTTTGTTTTAATATTTTTTTGGGCTGAGGTCAAGAGAGCTCAAGGCAGTGGAGAAGAATAGATGAGTGGCAACCAGCTTCCCACGCTGCCTCCCATTTGGGGCCTTGGGCTCTCTCAGCCGAGAAGACTGGAGTCGGCTGCTGCAGTGAGCTTGCAGATTATAGATATGCATATACTCAATCATGATATGCTGTTCTGTACATTTTAAAGCTGTTTGAGTAAAATAAATACTCAAATTCTAAATCACTTTTTAGAATAGTGTTCCCATTGAGAGATCATAAGGAATTTGTAGGATTGGAAATGAAGCCTTAAACCTGAAGAAATTATGCTCTGCTTTCTTGGTGTAAAACTTTTATTGTGAGCAAAGAATGGGGAAAGTTTTTTTTTTAAAACAAAAAAATCAATTTTGTGCAAATTGTAAGAAGGATTCTCCAAATATTTCTTCTCTTTAGGACTTCTATACTCCCCCCCCAAGCATATAGCACCCACTTTTAAAGGTGGTTATATGATATTTTTATTTGGATACTATAATGCTGCCTCCAAACAGTGCAAGTGAATTCCAGTATAGTGCAACCTTGTTTAGGAAGCTTTCAGAAGATATTCTGTAAAATTGTATGTCATACATTAATATGTGAGTGAATCCTTGGGGTTCAGGAACTAAGATCTATAGTAAGAAACATCGAAAATATCTTTTGCTAAGGGCACAAGGATTGCCCTGATATGTATATGTTGTAAGAATATCTTGTAAATTATTAATGGTAAACATTAGAAACAGGAAAAGCAATTCACTCACACAAAGATATATAATCAAAATGGTTTAATCTGAGTTATTGTTATTTAACAATTTAAGTCAGTAGTGTTGGCCAGACCATACAAAGAATCACATGCAGCTTATGACTGTTGGCTTTAGGTAGCACATTTTTGAGATTGCCTCCTTCAAATGTGCTCTTTTGTCTTTTTAGAAGTTGCTGCTGTTCATCCTAGAATTCTTCACACACAAGCTACAGAGCCCATAACAGGATTGTTGCCTGGGAATTATGTCAGTCTAACATGTCTGGCAACTGTCTGGATGAGAAAGGCTGTCTAAAAGCATGAGATCTTGTCTTTCACTCTGTTCCATTCAGTTTGTCTCTCATCTGCCTCTTTGTTTTCTTTCCATCTCTACCAACACACGCACTTCTTTCATTCTTCAAATGCCTTGTTCCTTAAAGATTGATCAGGACTTTCAGGTACTGTAGATGATACTGATCTACAGTACCTACAGCAATAAGTGGATTCTTGATTGTGCTGGTATAGGGTTGCCAAAAGTCATTTGTAACTTATGGCAACTATAAGGAGAACCTATCACAGGGTTTTCTTGCCAGAATTATTTGTTTTCTCCCCAAATTGGATTTGTTCAGTGGGGTTATTCCATGGCCTTCGTCTCAGGCTGAGAAAGTATGACTTTGCCAATGTCTCCTAGTTGCTGAGTGGGAATTCAAACCCTGGCCTCCCAGTGTCTTAGTCAATCATTCAAATCTATGTACCACACTGGGTCTCCAATAAGTGGATAGCTAAAAAGACTTATCAGTGACTCAATGGTGGAGAAGTTGTAATCTGAAAAATTTCAAAATCTGAGCAGAATCATTTGTCTTCACAGCTGAATGGCTGCATCCTTTCTGCCTCCCCATTTGTAATAATACACGTGGCCTGCAAGGATCAGTGGCAGAGCATGGGTTTAGCATGCAGGAGCCAGAGATCTCAAATTTGGTCTGTGGCATCTTCTTTTTAATTTATCATTCAAATTTTTCAAAGATTTTTTGAGTGTTGAGTAGTTTGAATATTGGACTAGGACAGTGACAGACAAGGATTCAGATCCCTGCTGGGCCATAGAATCCCACTGGATGACCTGGGCAAATTACATTCTCTCATCCACATGGAAAGGCAAAGGCAAGCCCGTTTGGAACTAATCTTGCTAAGAAAACCTTTTGCCAGGGATCTCCATTAGTCAAAAATGACTTGAAGGCACACGACAACAACAACCAAACTGTTATACAGTGGGACCTTGGAGTCCACTGGGGTTTGGTTCCAGGACCACTCCATGGATAACAAAATCTGTGGATGCTCAAGTCTCATTTAATACAAGGGGGGTAATATAGTGGCCCTTATAAAATGTCAAAATTAAAAAGTTTGCTTTTTGGAATTTATATATTTTAAAAATATTTTCGAGTCATGGATGTTAGAATCTGTGGATAAGGCATCTATAAATCCTGAGACCGGACGGCACCCGAATTTTTATTATATATATAACCTTTTGGAGCCAGTGATAGGTCTACAACCTTCTGGAGCTAGTGATCAAATAGAATGTTAATAAAAACAGCAGGTTCTGGAAAGCCTATTCAGAAACCATAACCCAACATCTACCCACCCCATACAATATATTTCTTTTTTTAAAAAAAACCATGAGTGCACAACTATATGAACATAATTCAGGCAGTCTCAGGTTATTGTTAATTGCTGGCAAGTCAACTTCAACCTACAATGAACTCCCAAGTCACCCTGTTATCAACAGCCCTGCTCAGGTCTTGCAAAGTCAGGACCATGGCCTCTTATCCGTTTGTAATGTGGTCTTTTTCCACTTTGACAAGCATGATGTTTTGAATGAGCCATGTACCAGAAAGAAATTAATTTTTACTTTAAAAAAATAATTGAGAGGGAATGGATGCCTTGGAAGATGTCAGGTGGTGCAATTGAGAATGTGAATACTATATTGTGGGACCTAAGTTTTATATCCAAAGCAGATGAGTCTATCAGTGTAAGGAAACACTGCTCTAACTACCATACTTGAAGCGAACAACCTTCAAATCTGGGTGCCTGGCACTGTGATTTTGAAATTTCAGCCAAATTGAGCTGAGATATTCCTAAAATAATAATAACTCTCCTAAAGTTTGCATGCTCTTAGCGTTAGTCTCCTCTGACTACAATGTTCACATGTTCACACAAAGTTCTTTCTACAGCCACTTCACATTTCTGGAACCATTCTCTTGTATAAATGTCAGTACCTTCAAAGCATAATAAGGTCTAGGAATGGACACCATCAGTTAATGTTGCCTCAGTCTTCAACAGGAATAAAAGTGTTTTTAGTGATAGACTGGAGAACCTGTTGTATTCTGGAAGTTTGAGGCATGATTTGACCTGAGTATATCTCTAGTCAGTCCTTGCTGTATATGATTGAAGATACAACAAGGAGATAGTGCTAGCTGACTTCATTGTTTGTCTTGGAACATATGAAGCAAGGCAACATGCCCTTGAGATATTCTTTTATTGATTTAGCCAATGCAGGGCACCTCTTTCCTTTGCCACCATCCCATAAGTGTTTTTAATGACTGGTTACAATGGATTTTTGATTCCACAGTCCACTCCAGATTTGAGCAGAACGGTCAACTTGCAAGGTCTAGCATACATTTGGAAAAAGACTAAGCAGTTCCCTTCCTTCTGTATAAATTACTATTTGTACTGTGATAAGGTTTTTAAAAGTCATGGTGTCATTGTGACTGTTCAATGTACAGTCATCCCTCCACATTTGTGGATTTGATTTTTGTGGATTTGATTATTCACGGATTGTATAAGTATGTTCTCTCTAGTTATAGCTGAGTCCTCCAGTGCAACTCTGTGGTCAACTTTAACCAAATGTTGCACTGAAGGGCCTACAGATTCCTAGAGAGAACACTCCACTAGGCATTTGTAGCTCCTCCAGCGCAATTGTATAGTCACTGTCTGGCAGATTTTGATCATAGAGTTGCACTGGAGGACCTAGTGACTCGTAGAGAGGTGTTCTCTCAGGTAAAAGCATAGTGTTTTGTTAGTTGATGTTTTTCCACATTCATGGGTGTCCTGTGACCTGAATCCTAGTGAATGTGGAGGAACCACTATAGTTGTGTGTATACAATATACATCTCCTTTTAAAATGTATATCTGGTCTTTTCGTTTAAACAATTCATTTAAATAGTTGCCACTTATGCCTTCCCCAGGAAGATACACTGTGATACCCTATTATGGGATAATATGGGGATGTCACTTTTTTTTCAGGCGAGCAATAACTGAATGGTTGCTTAAATGCATCCCTTGCAGTCTAAATGTATGAATCCAGTCTAAGCAGATTATGCTGTATTTTGTGATTGAAAAAATACTGATAGCTTTATCATCTTTCTGTAAGCAGATGGAATACAATCCTATTAATCTCTGGATATATTTTTACTTTTTTATTTGTTTACTGGCTAAATATAAATGATAAGACTTTCAGAAGAGAAACCATGTGAGTTTATGACATCTAATTTTTTGTTATAACTCTTACAGAACATACTGTCGCTATTAATGAGATTTTCTGTGGCTGTTTTCAAAGAAATCACTGTGTTTATTGGGGACTTCTGTTGCCCCTTTGAGATAATTTTAGCATGAGCTTTTGTGGATTACAGTCCACTTCCTCAAATACAATGATGAATCTTGTGGCTGGATTTTTTTTTCTGTTTTCCTAAATGAGAACTCAAGGACAAGGTGTTGTTCTCTCCCCCTGACATTTTAATATTAGGATTAGGGTTTTTGCTGTTGTTTTTTTATCCTTGTCAGTTGTACTACTTGAGCTGCTCCTGGTAGTTCCTGGTTTGATGGAGAACTTAACAGTAACTTCTGTCTGAGAATATTCTTCAATGCTTGTTCATCTGTTTATCACTTGACACAGCATTGTAGTGGATGCCTGTGAATATATTCCACTGTCTTAATTGTGGTTTTGGTGGAGGAGGAGGAGTTAGCAGTCCTAACTTTGGATTTACTATCATGTTGTCCTTGTGATTTCTCAATTTCAAAAGTGTGGCTCAATAAGTGAACCAAACAATACAAGGATTTGTCAGTGGTGGTATTCCACTAGGCCTTGATTCTTGGGTAGAAGAGAAGGATTAAACATATATAAGTGTAGTAAAAGAACAGACAGATCTCAAAGGAGTGTTGAAAACATGGCCTTGACAAGAATTTTGCCTTTCACAACAGAAAAAGTGCTTGTAAAGCACTGGTTCTCAACCTGTGGGTCGTAATCCCTTTGGGGGGTTGAACAACCCTTTCACAGGGGTCGCCTAAGATTGCCTCTCCCTCCTTCCTCCCCCTCCCTCCTTTCCATCCCTCCCCCCCTCCTTACCTCCAAGAGTGGCCTCAGGAGCTTGGAGGGGGCCTTCCCTCAGCCTGGGAGAAGTGAGCCAGGGTGCGAGGCTGCGAGGGCGTGTAAACTGCACCCCGTGGGCCATCTGGCTACCATGCTGACTTCCCTTCCCACCAGGTGCATGCCTCGCCCCACTCCAACACAGCCAATGGTTTCCTGCTTGCTTCCCCTCTTGGTCCTACAGCCCTGGAACTGGATGAGCTGAGCCGGCTCCAAGGAAATGGGGCAGAGAGAGGGAGGAGAGGGTCCCCTTGATTGATCTCTCTCTCTGCCCCATCGCCCTGGCCCTGGATCAGCTGAGCTGGCTCCAATGGGGCGGAGGGAGAGAGCAGGGTGTAAGGCTGCGAGGGCGTGTAAACTGCACCCTGTGGGCCATCTGGCTACCATGCTGACTTCCCTTCCCACCAGGTGCATGCCTCGCCCCACTCCAACACAGCCAATGGTTTCCTGCTTGCTTCCCCTCTTGGTCCTACAGCCCTGGAATTGGATGAGCTGAGCCGGCTCCAAGGAAATGGGGCAGAGAGAGGGAGGAGAGGGTCCCCTTGATTGATCTCTCTCTCTGCCCCATCGCTCTGGCCCTGGATCAGCTGAGCTGGCTCCAATGGGGCGGAGGGAGAGAGCAATCGAGAGGACCCTCTTCTCCCTCTCTCTGCACCATTGCCTTCTGATCCAACTTTAGGACCAAGAGGGGAAGCAAGCAGGCACCAAGAATCTGTTGTTGCACTGTATAGGTCACTATATAATTTGCAAGAGATTCACACAAATGTTTAGTGGTATGTTGGCTTATCTTTTATAAACTAAACTGTAGGATATTCATATTATTTTTGTGCACTCATCCATGTATATAAACAAAACAAACAAACAGCTTCATTTATATACCGCTTCATACCCTTAAGGAGTGTCTAAGCGGTTTACAATTGTAAGCTATTTGCCCCCCAACAATCTGGGTACTCATTTTAGCGACCTCGGAAGGATGCAAGCCTGAGTCAAGCTTCAGCCCTTTGCTGGTCTTGAACTCGCCACCTTATGGTTTTGAGTGAGTGGCTGCAGTACAGGCATTTAACCACTGCGCCACCAGGGCTGATATACACATACACAAATTGCCTTTGCATGCACACACCAATATTAATTTTAAAATATTAAGAAATATATCATACATCCTTGTTTGGATCCAATAAGAATGCAGCTGAGAACCCTTACATTTAATTACAGTGACTCACACAAAGTGTGTCTGTGTTGGGGGGGGCGTGGCATGGTGGCCTGGTGGCCCGCGGGGTGCAGTTTACAGGCTCTGGCAGCCCCACACCCTGGCTCACTTCTCCCAGGCTGAGGGAAGGCCCCCTCCTAGCCCCCGAGGCCACGCTTGGAGGTAAGGATGAAATGGAGGGAAGGACTTGAATATCCATGAAATTTCAAATTCACAGTGGTTGGAATGGATCCCTCATGAATTTGGAGGGGCGACTGTATTTCCAATGGTCTTTGTAACAATTTTATGGTTGGGGGGGGGTCACCACAACATGAGGAACTGTATTAAAGGGTCACGGCATTAGGAAGGTTGAGAACCATTGCTGTAAAGAGAGTTGTGACCAACCAACCAAAATAATATTGGGCGCTTTTTGAAATTTCATCTCTTCCTTTGTTTCTTATACTGCTTAGACTTTTAGTTTGTCTAATTTGGTGATACTTAGTTTGACTGATATGGGCCCAAATATCCTGAAAGAACCAAATCCTGTCAAATGTTGAAATCTAAGCAGGGTAAGCTCCAGTTAGTACTTGGATGGGAAACCACCACTACCTGATGCTATAGGCTATATTTCAGATGAAGGAACTGGCAGAACCATCTTTGAGTATTCCTTGCCCAAGAAAACCCTAAGAAATTCATAAGGTTGTCATAAGTTGACAGGTGACTTGAAAGCACATACATAGATATACACTTTAACTAGCAGTAGATCTCCAAGGCTTAAGTGGAGAAACATCTTCTCTCAATTCTGCAGTTTGAGAGTGGAAATACCAAGAACAAAATCTGGATTCTTTTGCTTGCATGCATTATTCTAACAGTGATTTTTCACTTTATAGTGGTCTAAATTTGACCTTTAAATGCTATTTCTAGAAATGTTTAAATAAAGACTTCCATGTTTGGATTTCCCTGTATGTATACCTGCTGTTTGTATGCTTCAGGTAATATATATGAAAACCATCCAGGTTATACGTGATTATCACAGTGAAGTGATGAGGGTCAAATTATATCACAATATCAAAATACAACTGTAAATACAACAATATCACAGCTATATTGTGAGGCTTGATGCTCTGTTAACACTTTGTTTTCCCATGTTGTGCTATTGCAAATTCATATAGATATTTTTCTCTCTCTTCATTCAGTGAGCACCAGTATACAGATAAAGTGTGAATTGACACTGAGACCATTTCAAAGAAGCAGCTTAGGAAGACAGCAGTGATGAATGCTGCTGATCATCTTCCCCCCTCTCTCTGTTGTTAGAACTAGAAATCAATGCTAAAATTATAAAGGCTTGCCTCAGTGATCAGTGCTACATTTAAGAGTTCAATACTGTATATTTGAAACAAACACATGGTGAAAATAAATGAACATGATGACTGTATTGGTCCTTGTTGTTATGTGCCTTCAAGTTATTTTTGACTAATTGTGACCTTAAGATGATCCTATCGCAGTGTTTTCTAGGCAAGATTTATTCAAAAGTGGTTTGCCTTTCCCGCCTTCTGAGGCTGAGAACTATGGCTGGTCCTCTAGATCCATGGATTCTGCATTCATGGATCTGAAGATCTATAATTGGAGACTAAAGTTAGGGTTGTTCATGCCATCATATTTCCAGTTTCTTTGTATGGTTGTAAAAGCTGGACAGTGAAGAAAGCTGATAGGAAGAAAAATCAATCCATTTTAAATGTGGCTCTAGAGAAGAATTCTGTGGATACTGTGGTCTGCTAAAAAGACATAGAATCATAGAGTTGGAAGAGACCACAAGGGCCATCAAGTCCAATCCCCTGCCATGCAGAAACTCTCACATCAAAGCATCCCTGGCTGATGGCCATCCAGCCTCTGTTTAAAGACCTTCAAGGAAGGACTCTCCACCACCCTCCGAGGGAGTGTGTCCCACTGTCAAACAGCCCTTACTGTCAGGAAGTTCCTCATAATGTTGAGGTGGAATCACTTTTCCTGTAGCTTGCATCCATTGTTCCATGTTCTAGTCTCTGGAGCAACAGAAAACAAGCTTGCTCCATCCTCAGTGTGACACCCCTTCAAATACTTAAATAGGGCTATCACATCACCTTTTAACAGTCTCTTCCCCAGGCTAAACATACTCAGCTCTTTCCTCATAAGGCATGGTTTCCAGACTCTTCACCATTTTGGTTGCCCATATAAATGTGTCCTAGAGCAAATCAAGATTGAACTCTCTCTAGAAGTCAAGATAACTAAACTGAGTCTGTCATACTTTTGACATATAATGAGAAGACATGATTCACTGGAAAAGACAATAAAGCTTGGTAAGGTAGAAGGCAGTAGGAAAACAGGAAGACTGCATTCCAGATGGATAGACACAGTCAAGGAAGCTACAGCCCTGAGTCTGCAAGACCTGAACAGGGTTGTTAATGGAAGGGTGACTTGGGAGGTCTCTCATTCATAGGGTTGCCCTAAGTCAAAGTCGATTTGAGGGCAGTTAACAACAGCAGTAACTGATTGTTATGTTTTATTCTGGTTTAGGAATCCTAATTAGAACAGGAGCTGGAACTGGTTAGGGCATATGGATATTTTACTTTTAAAATGAAAGCCTTTGTGCACCTTTTTGTGGGCAAAAATAATACATAAAATCAGTCAATATTGAATCCTATTTCTGTTGTTTCCTGTGCTTTGTGTAGCATCTTTTCTTTCCATTGTTCATGTTTGACTAGAGACGTTGCAGTTTCCTATTCAATGTGCAGCTTTGTCGTTAAAAGTCTTATTTTCTTCAATATGAAATATTGTTGGTACTTTCACTTTGCCTGGAACATGGATTAACATGCAAGTTAGATTTCTGTTCAGTCCTTTATATATATACTTTTTTTTGCAAAACAAATTAGTTTGTCAATATTACATTAAAGTATTATTTAGGAAGCTGGATTTGCAGTTACCATGAACAGGGAAAATTGAGTAGTGTGCACAACATAGCAGAGTTTTTAAAAATCCCTGTCTCTTTCTTCCCTTTCTATGTGTGCATGAACATTATATGCACCCAAACATTGCAGGAATGATTGACCTGGGCATATCTCCCAATTAGAAATTGCCAATAACTGTGTGCTGAGATGCCCCACAAGGAGTTCTGCCATGTGGGTAGCCCTCTGTGTATCTGCTGCAGCTGCAATCAGTTTAATTGAGGCTCTAGTATGTTGTCCTAAATAGCATTATAAAAATAAAATAAACAGACTAATAAAACCAGTTTTTAAATAGTAAAAAGGAAGTAGTTATGAAAACTCAGGAAATGGAATGCAGTTAGTAAAGCACTGAATTTGGAAACAATGTGGAAACAATGGTAGTAATTCAGAAGGGTGGGTGGGTGGGTCTCAGGATGTACCTTGAGTTGCTAAATATTTCAAAAAGAAAGAGTTCTACGTCTTTCTTGGCTGTTCTTTCCAAGCTTTGAACTTCCAAGCTATGTAGTGTAATCCTGGAAAGTAGTAGTAGTAATAATAATAATAATAATAATAATGTTTTATTTATACCCCGCTCTTCAGCCAAGACTATCAGAGCGGCTTACAATTTGTTAAACAAACAGCTTCATTTACAATTGTAAGCTATTTGTAAGCTATTTCCCCCTTTTCTCCGCCATATAGTTAATCAATAATTTCCAAGTTCTAAGAAACTCTTCTTTGGATTTCCCTTTTAGTCTCAGGGTTAATTCATCCATTTCCATAAAGTCATATAATTTAAGTAGCCATTGATCTACAGTAGGTATTTCTGGATCCTTCCATTTACTTGCGTATATAATCCTAGCTGCACATCCCATATAGTACAATAATTTCCCATATTTCTTTTCTATTTCTTCTTGTTCCATCATTCCTAGTAAGCTCCAGTGGGTTCAATAGGACTTACTCCCAGTATGAGTAAGACTGCAATCTGAAGGTGATTTCAGTGAGATGAGATTTGTGAAGTTTTATGTCGTGGGTTTGAAGATTTGACATCTAAGTGCTCAGAGAAACACATACCCTGTTTCCCCGAAAATAAGACATCCCCATAAAATAAGACCTAGTACAGGTTTTGCTGAATTGCTAAATATAAGGCCTACCCTGAAAGTAAGACCTAGCAAAGTTTTTGTGTATAAGTATATAGTATGTATATAATAAATGTTCTTTTTTTTTGTTGTTGTTCAACAATAAATGTGAATTCTTCTTCATGGAAAAATAAGACATCCCCTGAAAATAAGACCTATCACATCTTTGGGAGCAAAAATTAATATAAGACACTGTCTTATTTTTGGGGAAACACAGGTAATCCATTAAGTGTTCTAACATTTTTATACTGTGAAGTACTCTTAAAGAAAATGAAAGTGTCTGTTTTTAGTTTAAAGTAGTTACATAATAATCCATTAAATTTAATTGGTTTTTAGGAAGTACAAGCTGTAGAAGCACACAAACTAAAATGCAAGTTTAAAAACAATTCTGAAGTGTTGAATTAGAGGTAATATCTCACCTTCTTTTCCATCTTGTATTGCACCTATCATCTCCAGGAATGATTTCCAGAGAAGCTCAGCGTTTGTTATCAAAGAAGAAAAAAAGGTTGCAATTTAACAAAAATTAAACAAAACAAAACAAAAACAAAAATTAAAGCCACTTTCTTTGTGTGAGTGTGAAATAAGCAGACAACAATTAGGTTTAAAGCTTTTCCTTATGTGTTTTTACACTCCTTGCTTTTTTAAAATTTATTTAGAAGTGATTGGCTCCATGTAGGTGATTTTCCACTCTATGTTTTTGAGAATGTAGAGTGTTCCATTGATTAGTTCCTCCCCCGCCCCAGAGGATCTTTATAAATACAAAACCTTAAATACTAAAACTTTTGTAAAACTTCCACACTTTCTGAAATCTAAACAAAACAGTTTCAGTTCTGGTAGCTTTGGTGGGAAAATACCCTTTTGCTTCAGGGAGCACTAAAATCTGAGCAAAGTAGAGTAATTTGATTGGTCTTTTAAGGGTGATGAACAGCTTCAATACTTGAAGTACAACATATTGTCTCTTGCTCTTGGCTCTGTATACATCAGGGGGTATGGCATGGAAATTTTTTTATTTTTCTGTGGAAAATCTGAAGATGCAGATATATCTGCATCTATCCATAGTTGTTTGTGTTGTTCTACTACAATCAGTCCTTCAGTGAAATAGAAAGTCCCTACTAGTTCTACAGAATCAGATTTTTCTCAGGTTTTTCTTGAAACTGATAAGAGATTGAGTGGTTGAAGCTGAAGGAACTACAGTTATACTGTTTGTATAAGATATATCATGTACACCTTTCTTTAGGTATGTGTCCCCCAAAATAGTGTTCTTTCTGGTGTGGTCCTTTTTTGTTAAATAGAAGGGAAGTATATGCTGTTTTTTTTAATATTATTGCAAATATTGCAGTAAAATAGTTTCTGCATAAAGTGTTGAATGTGTTTGAATATAACATTTAAACCAAATGTGTTAAAGTTGAGAACGTTATTCAGATATTTTTCCAGAAATCCACATCACTATTACACATTAAAGTAGAATTTTTGAATTATTCCCTTACATGTATCTATATACTGTACCTATATCTATAGATAGATAGATAGATAGATAGATATGCCTTCTATGAGAATACTTTTGTCCACTCTTAAATTGCATTTATATCTAAAAATTATAACATGCACACATACAAACTGAATCTGAAATCCAAAATGCTCCAAAAATCAAAACTTTTTCATGGGTGGCTGAGATAAGTGATGCTTTTGCTTTCTGATGTTTCAGTGTACACAAACTTTGTTTCATGCACAAATTATTAAAAAATATTATGTATAAAATTACCTTCAGGCTATGTGTATAAAGTGTATATGAAACATAAATTAATTTCATGGATAGACTTGTGTCCCATCTCCATTATGTACATACAGTATATGAAGTTGGAAACTACTTGAAGGAACACAACAACAACAACAGGCTTTCAAAAAAAACAAAAAAATCTGGTCCCAAGCAATTTGGATAAGGGAGACTTAACCTATATTTTAAGTCTATGGGTGTTATTTACAGGAAACCTACTTACACAACTTTTAAGAACATATAAGACACTCTAGATATGTGTTGATGAATTAAAAAAAACTGCAAATGAATCAAGGCTGATTTGAGTAAAAACATTTTTTATAATCCTGCTTTGAAAGTCTCAAATTTTAATGATTTAAATAACAACTTAGTAGAGGGAAGGTTTCTATGTAATTATCATTTTTAATAGACATACATATAACCTTAATACACCTAATTCCCAATTTGCACTCTTGTAAAGGTTGCTTTTGTAGTCATAGCCATTGTCTTTTAGAAGAGATCCTAGTTTCCTAAAGGCTGAACAATGAATCATTTTGTAAATTGTCTCTGTCCTGATGATATATTGACTCCCAAACAAGATTGTATCTTGAAGGTGTTTTTTTTAACAAATAGATAGATAGAATGGGAAGGATATTATTATTATTATTATTATTATTGGTATGATGGAACAGATACTGGAACAGTATGTTTCATCTTTTCGATGTCTCTATGTAGTCACAGTCAAGTCCTGCCAGTGAAGAGGACTCGGCTGAGAGAGTGTTTTTTGCCCTACCTCCACCTGGGCTCCTCCCATGCCTTGGCTCCTGGACTTAAGGAGGAGGATTTATACATTTTTCCCAGCGTATCTTGACCCTCCGAATACCTGATATCGTAGAAGTCTGCAGATTGCGCCTTACGAGGGGGTATCATAAAGTAATAATAGTTATTATGGCATATTGATGAAATTTTATCAGTGTCATCATTGGTCCCTAAGTGCACGTTGCTGAGAAAATCAGCTCATTGCATCCTTTATTTTTGTGACTGGCTGTGCTAGAAGTGACTAAAGTGTAAAATCCTCTTCAGGCACAATCTGCAGACTTCTACAATATCAGGTATTCGGAGGGTCAAGATACGCTGGGAAAAATGTGTAAATCTAGATAGTGACTACATAGAGATATGTTAACAACTACAAATCACAACTAACGTTCTGCCAAATTTTTAAAAAGGTGATCATTAAAACTTTTGGATAACCCCTCATAGAAGATAAAATAACAGCAAGAAGGCTTCTCTCAGTAATTTGTTCATTGTCATATATGTAGCAAGACCTGCCTTTCAATGCCATGGAGAGAGTTCAGCCCTGTACACCTGCAAATGGAATCTAAAGAGATTTAGCCTCAACATAGGTTCAGCTCCTCCAACTATGCTAGTGTCAATCATAATTATTCTTTAGCTTTCTCTGTATTATCCTATTTAAAAATAGAAGAAAAGACACAACATCGTCCATGTTTGTGAAACCAGATTGTGGAATTATTTTATCTGTGATATTATCAAGCTGTCTCATTTTGATCTCTTAATGGTGTTACAACAAATCCCCTATCTGTAATGGAATTAGTCATTAATCTTACTACTGAGCTTGAATGGTTTTTTCTATTGCCAGCCAGACTGTAATGTATATCTCTCTTTCTCTCTGTATTGACTATAACAATCAATATCTTTGTTTGATGTTCTTGGATGTAGGGCAAGATATAAATATTTAAATAAATAAATATATTAAAAAGGACAGTGCTATAGCTTTCAGCAGCATTGACTGTATCCTTCTTGAGTCTTGTGTGCAGTGGTTTGCAGTGGTTCCATTTTTGCTTGGATTGTCAGTTCCATTATTGGATCCTACTTTGTTTGTGGATGTTTGGTTTTAAAAGAAAAATATTTTTAGTTGCCAGTGGAGCATAGGTAAAAAGGAAAATGGCCTATGGTCTGCAGACCCCCAGGGGGCTATGATGTCCACACAATAGATCTACAAAAGCTTGAAGAAATGTTATGAACCCTCAGGTGGTTCATAGGCTGGAAAGCCCTGGGACGGAAGGAGAAGGAAGATGAGGGGGAATGTTGGGGAGAGGAGAGCTGGCAGCACCTCCAGCTTCATATGTCTTTATGCAGCCAGAAAGAGGATTGGCCAGGAAGATGGGCATTTAGAGTTTCTCTTTCTGCCCTGTGGGTACCTGCCCTGTGGGTCCTACCTCCCCTTCCCCACCACAAAGGGCCCGAACAGACAGGCCAAAATAAAACTGCTTCAGGTCACTTTGGAGGTATGCTGTTTATATGACACACGCATCTTAAGAGGCTGTAAGCTGTGCCAAAGCTGCGCTCCAGTCCTCAGGACTGGAGTGTGGCTTTGGTGTGGCTTCCTGCCTCTTAGGACGGATGCATCATTTAAACATGATACCTCCAAAGTGACCTCAAGCAGCTTTATTTTGGCCTATGTGTTTGTGCGCTAACTCTCCATTTTTCACCTCCCTAAGGCCTGTCAGGTTCAATCTCACTCTGAAAAGCGGAGGGTGAAAGAGAGAAGTAAGAGGGAGAGGAGAAGAGAAGAGAGACAGTTGCAACCTTCCCACCAGCCCAAGCAGCAATAACACAGCCCTGCCTACCCTGGTCTTTGTCTTGCTCTTGCCTCCGCCTTCCTAGCCCTCCTTGCCTTGGCCATTTCCTCTCTGGGTCCTTAAGAATTCTAAAAGAAAAGGGGACTGAGATGTCCCTATGGCAAAGCCACCTTGGCCAAAGAAGTCCCTGCAGCTCTGGCTGGGTATTCATCACCCCTTGGCTCCCTCTCTCCCCTCCCACTTGCCTCCTTTCACTGGCTGCCAAGCTCTGGTGGCCATGCCTTGTAAAGGTCCCCTGAAGATCACTCAACTGTGCAACTGGGGCTCCAAAGTGCCAGTCTTGCTGTGTGAGTGTGCTTTTGTCTCTCTCCATGTATGTTTGTGTGTTCCTATTCTCCCCACACTCACTGCTCTTTGACTGGAGCCCCCCCCCCCCAAAATGTGTTGTCCAGAATGACAGGCTTTGGGGCTGCCAGTGTATGCGCACTTGGAGACTAACTGAGATGGCACGAAGCAGACTTTCTGGCTTGCAAAACCAGTGGTGGTGGGTGTAGCAGCAGTTCTAAAGCAGGGGGAGCCATGCCCTGAATTTCTATGACTGAGGGTGTGCACTACAGATGTATGTGCTTCCATGTGCATGGCTCTGCCTTATGGAATCTCTCCCCTGCTGCACATGGGGTGGAAGAAAATAGAAGCAAGCTTGATCGCTCCACCTCTCATGTATGCACATATACACTTATCTCCCCACAACTCAACAAAGTCCCAACTCCAATGCCCAGCAAGCAAAGTCCCAACTCCTCACACCTCTTGAGACTGCCACTGACACACAGTGGTGGAGATACATTAGAGTGGTTAAAAAACACCAGGTGGAAATGAGGGGGATGAGATCTAATCAATTCAGCTTGGAGGATTTAAAAAAAAGTTTTTCCCTGTACATCCCACAACTTTAAATAAACATTTGATGCCCATTAGGGATTTAAATCTCAAGTTACATCTTGGTGGTCCACAGTAACAAAAGATATTTAAAGGGGATCCATTGCAAAGAAAAGGCTAAGAGCCATCGATCTAAGGTCTTGGAGCAGGTATTTGTTATGTATAGGGTGCTGTTACTAAAAGAGCTGTCTTGTTTCCCTACCAGTCATGTTCTGAAGGCAACAGTATACAGAAGTGTAATGTAGCTGCTCATTGTAAAGATAGTTTTATTAGACAGACAATGGCTTTAAAGCTTTAAAGCCCCGGTTGCAAAAATGAACATCTTGAACATTGTGAAACCATTAGGGCCATTTTATGCAGATATTTGAACTTGAGGCACCTTCAGTATGTGGATAACATTGAGCTCTATCTTTTTCATAGAACAACACGATACATAGTGCTTGGCCTGAGTCAGTCCTTGTATGGACTGGATGAAGGATAACGTATTGACACTTTCTGTGAAAGACACAGTACTGTTTGTGGTGGTTTGTTTGCTCATTGGTGTTCAGCCTATTCAGGAGGTGTTAAAATTTCTCAGAAGGACTGTATTCACAGTTTGGAGTTAACATGTTCCAGTAGAATAGCATGTTAGCCTGTTGCATCAAAAAAGAGTTTTGCGGTACCTTAAAGACCAAGTCATTTTATTTAGCATGAATTAGATTTTGACTCACTTGAAGTAGTAGTAAGTTACAAGAAGGAAGCACAAGTGGCATCAGTTACCCACTATTTGACAATTTATGGTATAGATTCCTATGGTATGTTGTTTCTACGGTGCCTTTGAAAATGGTTTGGACATACCATTTTATCTAAAATGGAACTATAAGTCTCTTAATTGGGACTGGACTTCTTGAAGGCATTATGGCAGTGCTTAATCACCAATATCCTGTTCCTCCTAGAACTTGGTATGACAGCTATACATGAAAACCTTGCTATGGTAAAATGAGGTTCTGTTATATGCTGTCAGGTTCTCTCTGCATATGAGATTCCCTTTGCTTCTGCATGGTAATGTTTTGTGCCCACAATATGGATGTATGAAAAATTAATAATTTTTAAAATTTAAATGAGAACCATGCTTCTTATTTAAGAGTATTAAGAAAGTGTGTTTGTTAAAATTGTAATTTTGCCTGGTAAATTGGAACTTAACATAAAGCTGCCTAATACCCAGTTCTGCTACCATTCTTGAAACCTCCATGAAAGAAAACTATCAGGATAAAATTTATTGGAATATACTATTGAAGTATTGTTTATGTTCAGAGCAGGGATTGGATAGACATGTTATTCCCTAGCTGTAATCATGTAAATAAGGAACTAGCATTGTGGTCTGTGTAACAGATATATTTTGTCTGTGACAAAGGGTTTATAGTAGCCCTTGAACATGTTGTTTGTGGTCGTACTTCACCAAGATTGTTGTGTGTATTTAATTATTTTGAAACCATTAAACATAGAATAGGGACCACACTGGCTGATTTATTCCTCCTTGGTCATTATAGCTGCAATCTGTTTTTGTTTAGAAAATAATCCATTTCATACAATGTCCTAAATTTAGATAGGTACAACTGTGTAGACTAGTTTTTGAATATATATTCTCAACCCTGTGATAAATAACTTGATATTTTTAATTGTGCCAGTAAAGAGTTTAAGGTGTATTTTTTTAGTTTAAAGAGAGAAATTCATTCACTAGAGCTGGAGTCAGGAATACATAATTCTGTATATATTAAAAAACTGTTTTTGTTTTGCATATGTGGTAGTGACAGTGGTGAACCCTTTTCACATTTAGTAGGAGATCCAACTAAGTTGATACATAGATAGTTGAAATATAATTTTTTCATTCACTATTAATTTCATTTTTATTTGATTGTTTTGTTTTTCAAACTGGTGTCTCCAAAATTTTATGACGAAACAATGCCTTTGTAAAGCAGATGCTAATTTGGACTCAAGCAATTAGATAAAGAGCTATATACAGGTTCAAAATCAGTAATTCCCTAAGATATTTGACTAACTTTTTCAAGATGGTGTTGTTTTCCAAAGCTACCAGGAAAGCATAGTGCCATCTAAAAGAACCTATGAAATAGCTTAAGTTCTAAATAAACACTTTTATGCACAAAAATGAATGGGAAAACAGGTGCTGTTTTACATAATTCATAGTTTTGATGAATATTATTATTCTCCTTTTCACAGAATGTTGGCTTTGAAAGCTCAGGGAAGAAGTAGCAGGGAGAAAAACGTAACCCAGTGGTAAGTACTGGCCATTTAACTCATTAAATTATTTAAAATTGAAGTTTCAATCACTGGGCTTTATTTTTATTTTATTTTAATTTTTGCTGGAATAATTTGAATAGTTTTAGATGTTAATTAAAATGTTAGGATTTCTTTTAGTGTACATATACAAAATAACCAGGAAATAAAAAAAAAACCTGTTTGTTCCTTTTGGTATCCCATTGCGCATGTCAAATGATAACAGTTTTCAAAAAGATAAGCTTTCGGTTATCCTCTCTCAACCTCATGGTGTCCCATTACCCTAAACATTACTTCAAGATTATCAAGCAGCAAACACAACAGAGAAAAATAAAATAAAAGGAAAAGAGATGGGATGAGCTATAAACACAAGTAATGGAGTCTAAGTTTTTGTAATAATTTTAGGAATGCTGATCAAATATTATTAATTATAATTCTAGCCTTCCATTGGTATTAAATAGCTCACACCCATTGATGACCTTGAGTCTCTTCCTCAAGTTTCTATGTGTGGATAGCGCTTTGCTTTCCAGTGCTGTAACGTTTGGCTACAATAGGTCCACAAACTGTAAAATGTCATGATTTTTAATGTTGATGGTTTGTATTCAAAAATTGAGAAGAGTGGAAAATCTTCAAGCTGTGTCATTAACAAAAATAATATTGCTGTTATCCTACTCTAAAACAAATCTGTGATCTAGGTGAGCAAAAATACATAGATACATTGCCCATCTAATTTAAATTTTATGTTATTAATAGTTGAGAACCTGCTTTGCATGTGTGTATCTTGGCTTCTTACACTCACCTGTGCATGAATGTACTGTCCTTAACTGCACCTTTCCTTCTCCCTTTTAAGTGCACAAAAATGCAATACTTCCTTGGTTAACTAAGCATAGATTATGTTATCCCAATTAATGAACACCTAGGACTAACAGTAACCCAGAAAACTTGAATCTTAAATGAAGTTGGTCTAAAACCTTGGTTTGATTTGAGCCTAATAACCATAATAGCACAGTTTATACAGAATGGGAAGCTATGGATAATTAACCCCATAAATATGAACTGTAGCATTGTCTAAAGAGAGGTTGAATGGAGTGCCCAAGTACAAGCTCCATCTTTTTTCTCTTTAATAAGCCAAGATATGTATAGTCGCCCCTCCTAGTGTTTTGAGGGTGAATGCATCCAGGGGCCGTGGGTGTTTGCAATGGTGCGTGCTATTTGCAATGGCTATTTGCAATGGCTATTTGCAATGGTGCATGCACCCAGAGGCCGTGCTCCATTCAAGCCTATAGAGCTTGAATAAGAGCAAGCCTCCTTTTTTGCAGTGGGGTCTAGAACAGATCCCCCATGAAAACGGAGGGCCAACTGTGCATGCAAACTAGGCTATCAAGTATTTATGCTCTTAACATTCAAATTGTTTTCACCCTGAGTAAAAGCATAGTTAGCTGGTTGGCTTCTGTTTGTCTCTGTTGAAAGAGTACAGCAGCTACATGAAAGGTCTTTTCTGCTCAGGGATAATTTCATCCAGGAAAAGGTATCGTTATGTTTTATTTATATAGTGCTGTAAATTTACACAGCACTGTACACACAAGCTTTTTAGTTAGATGGTTCCCTGCCCTCAGTCTAATCTTACAATCTAAGGTATGAGTAAGATCAGAATACACATTGTGATATGGTGAACTTTCTTATACTTACACTCTTTTCTTTAAATACATTCTTTGTGCTTGCTAATGGATATGGAACAAATATTTTGTGCTACTTCCTGAGCCTCTTACTGTTTTTTTAACAAGCTGTTTTTTTCTCATTCCACAACAGTGCCTGAAAATGACAACAAAGAGGAACTTGTTTGTGAGGTTGGTGCCATGCCGCTGTTTACGTGGTGAAGAGGAAACTGTCACTGCACTTGATTATTCTCACTGCAGCCTGGAACAGGTGCCTAAGGAAATTTTTACTTTTGAAAAGACTCTGGAGGAACTCTATCTAGATGCTAATCAAATTGAAGAGCTTCCAAAGGTATGCTGGGTTTTAATTTGTGTGTGTGTGTGTGACCATCTGTGTAAGAGAGAGAGGGAACACTTCCACACATCTCTGTGTTTAAAGGCAAGGTCACGTCTCTCTTATCCAGAATTCCAAAATCTGAAATATTAAAAAAGCAAAAACCTTTTTAATGGGAGGTTAAGATAGTGACACCTTTGCTTTCTGATGGTTCAGTGTACACAAACTTTGTTTCATGTAAAAACTTATTAAAAATATTGCATAAAATTACCTTCAGGTTATGTGTACAGTGTAAGGTGTATATGGAATGAATTTTGTTTTTGACTTGGTACACATCGCCAAGATATCTCATTATGTATGTATATACAAATATAGGTATTCCAAAATTCAAAAAAATAAATAAATCTGAAATCCAAAACATCTCTGGTCCTATTTCTGATAAGGGAGACTCAACCTGTTTTGGGATAATTTCAGTAAATTATATCAGGATAATGTTTGCTTTACATGGTTGTTTAAAGGACTAGTATAACATAATGGGCACATTTGGATAACAGAAGTGTACTGTATATGAGTACCATGCACTTCTGTTATAAAGTGCCCCAAATAAACCATAGAGTGAACCTATGGCTTGTTTTTCAGATTTGTTTGGAAGAAACAAATCAGAGAATGGGAGTTGCTAGCTCATGTGATAATCTTTCTGTGGCTAGAAAATGGTGTAGTTTTTTTTCTTTGTGGGCTCTTTGCCTTACACAATTGGGTATCTTGCCACCACCAAAATGTTCTAGAGCTCCGTTTTTTATTCATTGTACTTTTCTTTATCCTTCTTTTTCTTCACATATCCTTTCTAAAAAAGCTTTAGCCTCGTCTGGGGGCTATAGCCTGTTTCCCACCCCCTTCTTTTATGGCCTCTAAGGTCTCCTTTAATTCTGTTCTTGTGCCAGGCATATGACAAGCGTGATAATTGTTTATATTACTTTGGTGAAGGACACATTTGGGTAAAGGACACATTCACCTCACAAGTTCAGGGTCTGGTACATTTTCAGTAGTGGAGGACAAGGTTAGGGTCTGGTGTGGATCAGACCTGTGGTCTCCTCTTGTTTTCCACCAGTGGACCAGTCTTCAGTTCTTGCAGTATTGCTGTTCCTTTAGCCTGTTATCTTGTCTCCATTGTGTAGAGACCAATGTCCTTCATGAAGAGAATGCTCCTGTTCATATAGAGTCCAGATTTATGCTATTTGCCATGAGAGTTGGTATCAAGAGAATGATCATTCATCTTTGGATCATACTATGATTACTCATGCCATAACCCTTATTGACATGAACTTCCAAGGTTTTACCAAACTTATCTTCTTAGGCTTAGGATCATTACTGAGACTACTGTTGTCTTAGAGCCATTACTCGTACTGGAATCAATCTTTCACCTTATCAGTTGAAATCATTGAGGACTACAATCCTCTGACTTCATCTTCACCTCAGTCAACTGAAACAGTGTTAAGGCTTCCTCCACATTCAACAGTCCCTTTGCCTATTCCATAAGTCCTGTCTCATCTATTTGAACTGCACTGATCCCAAGTATTTAGCTTCCAATCTCATTCTCGGTTACACAACTTTCAGTCTTCATGACTCAAGCTATCTTGATTTCTTCAACTTTGGCATCAGTGCTTGCTTTGCTTATTCTGATGATGACTCTGACTCATGGACCTCCTTGACTTTTGACACCCTCTTCAAATGTGGTGTTTAAGGACACTAATTCAATCTCACTAGTGAAAAATCTTCACCCTTACACTGAGTTAGTTGTGAGTATGACCAAATCTTTGGAACTAGAAGTTACTTTGTCACTATTTTGAGTTTCAGAACCCATTTCCCCCTTCCACTGTTCCCAGAGTTCTGTCCCACTCCATAGATCAGATGTGTCACCCAGATACCAAGGCATTTGATATCTTGGAAAAACAGGCCACTCTAACTACAGAGTTGCATGTGGTTCTTCAAGCTTTTTGGAAGCCTTTCATTAGGAGATCTTAAGATTGCAAGTGGAAGAGGTTCTTTGACTTGGCTGCTTCCAGGGGTTAGCAGAGGTGATGCTTGCTTCTGCCTCTATCATGGTGCAGCTCCTACCTATCTGTCATTGTTAAAAAGTTTCTGTGGGGTCTTGCTCACCTTTATTCTTTGTTGGAATTTCTGGTAGTGCCATGATCCTTATTGCTCATCTTACCACAGTTGATAGTTAAACCATACACAGCTCTAAGCTTCTGCCAGCCTTCTTTATTAATCATGTAAGTGAACTTCCTTATAGTCATTGAATCTGCTAGAAGCACAAGTGAATTGACTGCTCTTTGTTGTGATGAATTGGTCTTCTTTTTCCACAAGGACAGAATTAGCCTTCATCCTGACATTACTTTCCTTCCCAAAGTTGTACAGTATCTTATTTTAATATTAACCAGGATACTGTTCTTCTGGTCTTCCACTGGAATCCTGCATTTCTTTTGGAAGTTACCTTTCACTCATTAGATGTGCAAAGGACGTTGGCTTTCTATCAGGGCAAAATTAAATCTTTTTGCCAGTTGAGCTGTCTCGTCCATTGTTATGAGAGATCTGTTGGTGTTCCTGTGCCCACATGATGACTTTCTAAATGTTGTACCTCCTATCCAATTTTCTTGCTCATGGTCCAAGAAACATGTGCCTCAAAGTCTCAAAATGTCATTCTGTCTCAGCTGTGGCAAACCCTACTGTGCTTTTATAATGTGTTTCCATTCTGAGTTTTGCAAGGGAGGCACATGGTCTGAATCACCCACATTTATTCATCATTCTCCTTTGGACTCCAGAGCACTGGCAGATGCTTATTTTGGTTGGGCAGTACTTTTGTGTCTCTTTCAATGGCCTGGTATGCCAACTATGGTATGATAAGCTTGTTAGTCACCCATTTGTGTGAGGCTCAGAGATCACAAATATGAAGAGAAGGGTTGCTTGGATGCAACTATTTTTTTGAAGTGGTTATCTGTGCCCTTCCACCATCCTATCCTATTTTTCAGGTCCAGTGTTGTTCTGAAGATGGACTAAGAAACTGAGGAGAGGAATAGCATTGGTGGGATTGAGAATGAATAGAGCAGGGTTCCCACCAAGGCTACTCATCTCTCAAATATTCCAGTGGAGGATCTGTGGCTATAGAAGACCACCCTTTGTGTCAGGCATGGGTGATCACTTGAAGAAACACAGTTACAGAAAAGCAACCTGTTCCTTCCCCACATGAATTCAAGTCATGTTCTTCTAAACATATCTTTGCCTGTATGTCTCCTCTTTCGATCACAGCACACTTTGTTGGACCAGGGTTGGAGAACCTGCAGCCCTGTAGGTTCTGACGAACTACCTTTCCCATCATGCCTCACCGCCAGCCAAATTGAAAGAGGTTTTAGCCAGACTCATGAGGGCTTGGTTGTAGCTCCTCCCTTTATGGTGATGCTACAATCAATCCCTCATGAGCCTGGCCAAAAACTTCCTTCAGCATGGCTGGTGGTGGGGCATGATGAGAATGGTAGTTAATCAGAACCTGGAAGGTTGTAGGTTCCCCACCCTTTAAAATATGCATACTGAAAACATTTATCTAAACTTCCCAAGATCCTAAAGGCATAATTTTTAAATTATATTCTCTGCATAAATTATATTCTCTGCATTTTTTAAAATTTGCTTATGTACAAACTTAAAAACAAGACTACCGTTATCTGATTGTTCCTTTTGTAATAGCTATGTTTAAAAGGAATATTAGAATATTTTAAAGTTTTTAATGGGGTTTTCCAGTTGTGCGGCTGTGTTCTGGAAGAATTTATTTCTGACCTGCATCTGTGGTTGGCATCTTCAGTCTCAAAGATGCTACAAGATCTCTCTACATGTCGGTAAAAGTTGGTAAAACTTATTTATAGTGTGTGCTTTGACTTTTTGATTGTGACAAATACCCTCAAAATCATTAAACACAGACAATAAACATATTTGCTTATAATGGATATATATTGTTTTTGTCTCAATAGCAACTTTTTAATTGTCAGTCTCTGCACAAGTTGAGTTTGCCGGACAACGATCTAACAATATTGCCTGCATCCATAGCAAATCTCATTAACCTCAGGGAACTGGATGTCAGCAAGAATGGTAAGTTGTTTTTCTTGTTGCTGTCACAAGCACCAAAAGAGCATGGTTATATCATGTTCAGGTTTTTGTCCTCTGAAAATAATGTCAGAACATAAGATCCAAAAGTATGGACTCGACTCAACTACTGAAGTTAAGATAATTGGGTATTTGTATGCTAAATGTCCAAGTGATTCTTCTTCATTGTATCAGTTTTTATTAAGTGATGATAATGTTCCTCACAGTGCTGTTACAGCATTCAGTAGCAGTGGTGCACCTACATCTGCATGCTGAAGCAAGATTTAAACTTGTTAAATACAGTGTGCCCATGCTTTACGCGGGGGATCCGTTCCGGACCTCCCCCCCGTGTAAGGCAAATCTCACGTAAGCTTGAGCCCCATTGGATATAATGGGGCTTGTGTTTGTGGCAGCATAGCGCATGTGTCTGCGAGTGGGTGTGCCATTCATTGAATGGTGATGCGGCTTCTGCGTAAACAGGAAGCCACGTGTGGTGTGCCCACGTATGGAGCAGGCACACTGTAAATGTTTTCTTTATATCATAATCAAACCTTGAGATATATTTCAAAACAGTCATACGTATAGCACAGGAATCTGCTGTTCGTAGGTGCTGTTCAAGAAATAAGAGATGACTGGAGGGTTGTCTACATTTGCCAGAATATTCCAGGCTGCTTCTGGAATATTCTGGATCCAAATTCCACCCTTACCTGCTGCAGCAAAATGCGGCAACAGTGAGTGGCTACATTCCCACACAGTCCCTGTGAGCTGCCCACCACTGCTGTTGCCACTGTGAGTTGCTCTGGCACCTGTCCTCAGACTTGTGATGCTCACAGGGACTGCATGGAAAGGCAGCCAGATGTCATTGCTGCATTTTGTGCTGGGTTTTCTGGGAAACCCAGAGCAAAAGGTTTGTTTTTAAATCCTGGTAAAAGGGGTGAAGCCCCCAAATTAGGTCTGGGTGTTGTATAAACATCCTAGACCTGATTCAGGGTTTTGAGGTGTGTAGTGTAAAAACATGAAGCTAGCCTGGCAGGAATTTGGCATATATAAGTAACGTAGACAGGGCCACTGTTGCCTCTAAAAGAGTTCTCTAAAATCTTACCATGGTGCATTCAAGTTCATTGTTAAACTTGCTTTAAAATGTTCATTTTAATTGCATGAGCTTTCATTATAACAGAGTATATCTAGTAAGGAAATGTAGAAATAGGGTTTTTTTTTAATTGTTTAAATGTAGTGCTTGATCCCCCCCACCCCCACCCCCCAGTAAATGCTGTTTTCTTGCTTTGTCATATCTGCTTAGATCAATGAACTATTAAGGTTTGTTATGCTGGCAAGCAGTGAAATTCAGACGGTAGATCACACACACACTGTCAGTTGAAACATGGGCACTCTGAGAGAAGTTAGAGAAGTGTTCCACCAAACAATAGTTCTATCTGAGCTTTGGTAGTTTTAGAAAAAGACAGCTACGTTGTCCCTTTTGGGAGAAGGGAGAAGTGGTGTCTTGGACCTGAAAGATAGAAGTTGAACTGCAGTATCAGTGAACAGTAACTGTTAATAAAAGGATGCCCAAAAAGGGAGGGAGGGGAGAGCAAAGCATCCACCATTCTTTTGTATGGGAAAAATATGATGGAAACTTATAATCAACCATAGATATATAGTGCCTAGAGCCAATATGTGGCCTCTCAAACCAACAAACAACCTTTGGTCAGGTTAGGAATGAATCACATACCTGTGCATTGCAAAAATCCCATTGATTAAGCAGGGGGTTGGACTGGATGGCCCCTGTGGTCTCTTCCAACTCTGTGATTCTATGATTCTGTTTCTCTTTTCTTCTGCATGATTTTTACCATCTTTGCCTGATGAACAAATCAGTGGGCTTTGAAAGTTAACATAATTTTGTTTATCCTGTCGGTTTTTTGCACTTTCTGTTTAGACTAATAAAGGATCAGCAGTGCATATTTTGAATTTGTCCTATTCATGTAATGCATTCCAAGTGTAAAATTTAGTTAGAGTAGTTTTATTGTTATTTTTTTTACCAAAACAGTTTAGCTTCTCTTTGATTGGTTATCAGTTTATTGTTCAGAACCTTCTGCACATAAAGGCAAACACACATGATTTGGAACTAATCGTGCTAATTATAGTTTTCCATTTCAAATGCAGATAGATTGGAAGCAGTCTCCTGCTTCTTTGGGCATATATATCTATTATTAAGCTGCATATTAGGGGGAAAGGAAAAATGTACATTGAGAGTATTCAGTTCAGCATCAGATTGTTTTCTGCCAGCCATGCAAGCTGCATAATGGCCCAGGGCAATCTGGCAGGGAATCTACTTCCCTTCTTCAAAGATGCCTGTTGGCTTGGGAAAATTGGCAGGGAACTCAGGTCCTTCAGTGCTTTTGCCATATGCATGAGGCTGGTGTAGAAAAAGAATTTGATAACAGTAAAAGTGAATGAAATATAAAATTGTGATATTTATGTGCTGGCATTATATATATGTGCATTGTTTAGTGAGCACCATTGGTGGTACTGGTGTATTTGAAACAAACAAACAAAAAAATATATTTGGACATCCTTGTTAACTTGGGATAGCTTTGCAGGTATTGGAAACAATTTGCTACTTGTATAGCCATGTCTGACCCCTCCTTACTTGTCTGAATTTCTTTCTCCTCACACTCCTCCTCGTACCTTCCGTTCTGGCAGTCAAGGTCTCCTGCCCCAGCCTAGGATTTCCACTGCCGGATTCATCCCTTCTCACTTGCTGCCCTGCACTCCTAGAACCTTCTTCCCCACACACGGACCTCATCACTTCTCTAACCAGTTTCAAAACTGAGTTAAAGACTACCGTATATACTCGACTATAAGTCGAGAAATTTGTGCCCCCCCAAATGCCCTCCAAAATCCTGGGGTAGACGTATAGACGGGTCAACGTGGTCTATGGCTACCCCAGGCTGGAAAGGCAGAGCATTTTCCCTGGCCGGGATGCTTCCTTTGCAGGAGGAAACCCGGCCAGCAAGAAGGCGCGGTGGCAGCTGCACACTACAAACCTCTCCCGTTGAGTCTCCTCTTCTTCTTCCCTGCTGCTGCTGTTTGTCCTTGGCCCGGCCTGAGTCCCTCCCTCCCTCCCTTCCCCAACCACTCTGAGGACTCGGCTCGGGGCTGACGGCAGGGAAAAAGGGAGCCGAGAGTGGAGGGACTCACATGGTGAGAGCTCTGTTTATCCACTCAGGCCCCACTGCAGAAGGTTTGGACCCGCTTTGGCTCCTTTCTGGGTGAAGGCTATGGAATTCTGGGAGTTGGAATCTGTTGTGGGCCCAGAGAGGGGGGGGGTCCTTGGGAGGGGGCAGAAGAGAAAAAGGGGTGGGGGGCAGCCCAGCAGCAGCCTCTGGGCAGAAAATGGGAGGCAGACAGTGCCTCTGTCCCTGGCTCCCTCCGAAGCCCCCCAAAACCCCCTTCCAATCCATCCATCCATCCCTCCCTATGTATCCTTCTTTTGCCTATTCCTCCTCTCTCCATCCATCCATCCATCCATCCATCTAGCTATTTCTCTCTCTCTTTCTCTGTCTCTATCTTTCCCTCCCTCCATCTATTTCACTCTCTCTCCATCCATCCATTCATCCCTACCATCTATCTATTTAGGTATCCCTCCCTCTATCCCCCTACCTACCTACCTACCTACCTACCTATCTTGTCTTCTATCTATCCCATTCTCCATCCAATCATCTATCTATCTATCTATCTATCTATCCATCCATCCATCTATCTCTTTCTATCCTTCCCTCTCTAGCTATCACTTCTTCTATCTATCCCTCTCTCCATCTAATCAGCCATCCACCCATCCCTACATACCATCTATTTAGCTATCCCTCTCTCTCTCTCTATCTACCCCTCCCTCCCTTTCTCCTGTCGGGGGGTTTCCTTTGCCCATTTCTTCTGGGAGAGTTGGCCCTTGCCTTCCTCTGAAAGAGTGTGATTCCTCCAGACCCCTGGGCCAGGCTGGCAGACAAGTTGACTCCTTGTCGTTCTCCCATCCAAGGACTGACCAGGAGTGACCCTGCTTAGCATCCAAAAGAGGATCAGGTCCGTTCCCAGCGTCTCTAGCCGGGCTTTCTCCTCAGGAGGGAGTCCAGATGGAAAGACGCTGATCGCCCCAGAGCCTCTCCCCAGCTGGTCTTCCCCCTTAAACCTACCCTCGACTTATCCACGGGCCATACAAAAATCCCTAATTTTGGCCCCAAAAGTTGACCTCGACTTATACATGAGGTCGACTTATACACGAATATATACGGTATATTGTTAAGGGAAGCATTTCCAGAATTGTGCTGTCTGCCCCAGGATGCCTCCTTCTAACTATGTATTAAGAACCCTAGCCCTCCCTGCAGTCATCTGCCTTGATCCAGACCCCAGAGGGAGAGAAGAACCGCTGGACCTCATCCCCTTTCCCACCACCTTTCCATTCTCCTTTTGTGTTGTCTCTTTTAGATTGTAAGCCTGAGGGCAGGGAACCGTCTAATTTATAAGATTGTATGTACAGCACTGTGTGAATCTACAGTGCCATATAAATAAAGGTTAACAACAACAACAACAACAACAACAACAACTCTAAAAGCACAGATCCTGTCTGATCTTGGAAACTCAGCAGGGTTGGTCCTGTTTAGTACTTGGATGAGAGATTGTCAATGAATATCAGATGATGGGGACTATATTTCAGTGGAAGGAACTAGCAAAATCACCTTTGAGTATTCCTTGTGTAAGAAAACCATATGAAATCATGGGGATGCTCGAAGTCAACAGGTGACCTGAAGGCACATACACACAAGAGAGAAATATCAACAGTGGAAGCACTTGTTCAAGTCTGGAAGGTATCTTGTTTTTATGTGTTCTCCTTTGTCTTACCTCAGCAGGGATGTTGTTGTTAACCGCCTCTGAGTCGATCTTGACTCACGGCGACCCTGTGGATGAGACGTTTCCAAGACCCCCTATCCTCCACTACTCTTCCCAGTTTTTTCAGATTCATACCCATGACCTCCTTAATTGAGTGCATCCATCTAACGTGGTCTTCCTCTCTTCCTAATTCCTTCCACTTTTCCCAACATTATTGTCTTTTCTAATGAGTCGCGTGTTCTAATGTGACCAAAGTATAATAGCAGTTTAGTCATCTTTGCCGCTAGGGAAATTTCAGGATTGATCTGCTCTAGGACCCACCTATTTGTACTTTTTGCTGTCTGTACTATCCTCAGCACTCTTCTCCAGTACCACATGTCAAATGAATTTATTTTCTTTTTGTCCATTTTCTTAATTGTCCAGCTCTCGCATCCATACATGGTAATGGGGACTACAGTTTCCAGCAGCCATAACTTTGTGTTCACTCTTAAAGCTGGATGGATGAGAGAGAAGAGAGTGTCAGTGTTTCCAGGACAGATTATACTCTTGCCTTCCACAAGGCAATGGTTTCTTCTTTTAAATAAGAGTTAAAATCCAATACTTACATTTACCAGTGGATAAGTCAACTTAGGGTTCTGGATTCAATTTTTGACCTAAATTTCTAGACTTATACACGAGTATATACAGTAATTTATATGTTGCCTGTGAAATGCTTGTGTTTAGTAGGTAGAATGTAAATAGAACTTGTTGATCTTCCTAGATCGATTGGCAGATTTTGGAACCACTGACCATGGTATTCTGTTGGACCAATGCTGCTAGATGGGAGTAAGAAGCTCTATTTGCAGGGCCAGTTGTACAGAGTAACACTGTGGGACTCGTGCTCAGTCTTTTATCTGTAGGGTACCTCTGGGTTCCTTCTTGTATCCTGAATTGTTTAATATCCATATGAAGCTGCTGGGTGACTGTATTAGCAGTGCTGGGGTTCAGTCCTATACTGTGCTACTTCTTGTCACCAAGGTCAGCTGAGGCTGTACAGGAAATGGCCATTGATCAGTGATCACTGATCAGCAAATGATCAATGCCTGGATGTTGTAATGGGCTGGATAAGACCAGGAAACTGAAGCTGAATCCTGATATGAGAGTCTGTGGATTGATAGTCTTCAGACCTGGGAAGTGGATAGGATGGTCTTGCAAATGCCTTGAGGGAATACTTCTAGATATTCTGTCACTGGAGATGGCTTTCAATACCTCACATCAGCTTTGATGGGTCTGCCAGCTTTGGGCTTCCACGAACAGGGATACCTTAGCCACAAGTAGTCTACACACTAGACTATTGTATTGTGCTGTACAGTGGTCCCCCGGGTTACGAATCTCCTGGGGTATGAAAACCCCGGGGTACGAAAGAGCCGGGGCCGCAAAAATGGCCCCGGCTTGCGAATAAAACCCCGGGTTACGATAAAAAAAAACATCATAGAATCATAGAATCATAGAATCATAGAGTTGGAAGAGACCACAAGGGCCATCCAGTCCAACCCCCTGCCATGCAGGAACTCCAAGTCAAAGCATCCCTGACAGATGGCCATCCAGCCTCTGCTTAAAGACCTCCAAAGAAGGAGTCTCCACCACCCTCTGAGGGAGTGTGTTCCACTGTCGAACAGCCCTTACTGTCAGGAAGTTCCTCCTAATGTTGAGGTGGAATCTCTTTTCCTGCAGTTTGCATCCATTGTTCCGCGTTCTAGTCTCTGCAGCAGCAGAAAACAAGCTTGCTCCCTCCTCAATATGACATCCCTTCAAATATTTAAACAGGGCTATCATATCACCTCTTAACCTTCTCTTCTCCAGGCTAAACATCCCCAGCTCCCTAAGGCGTTCTTCATAGGGCAAGGTTTCCAGACCCTTCACCATCTTAGTTGCCCTCCTTTGGACATGCTCCAGTTTCTCCACATCTTTTTTGAATTGTGGTGCCCAGAACTGGACACAGTATTCCAGGTGGGGCCTGACCAAAGCAGAATAGAGTGGCACTATAACTTCCCTTGATCTAGAAACTATACTTCTATTGATGCAGCCTAAAATTGCATTGGCTTTTTTAGCTGCTGCATCACACTGTTGACTCATGTTCAGCTTATGGTCTACTTGGTGTGCGGCCCCTTTAAATTTGCCGTGTGGTCCGGCAAAAAAAGTGGTCCCCCGGGTTACGAATATTTCCAGGTTACGAAAGGTAATCCGGAACAGATTACTTTCGTAACCCGGGGGACCACTGTATATGATGGTCCCTTCAAAATCAAATTAGAAGCTGCAGTTGTGTGAAATGCAGCAGCTAGATAGATGAGTAGATCATAGATAAACTATATAACCTCGACTTAGAGGAATTAATCTGGCCATTTCTTTGTGTATATGATCTTTGCTAGGAAAACAGAAACTGAAAACCTAGAATTTTTGAGAAGCAAGAACTTTTAGACCAGAGACAGCTATTTTCATGAAATGAAAAATGAAATTGCTTGGGTGGTAATTCAGTGTATATGGATAGGACACATATTCATTTTTATGTTTCTATAAATATAAGTTTAGTATGTTTGTTGTAAGATATAATTGTAATGGTTATTTTTTTTTTAAATAAGAAGTTCAGATTTAAAGTAAAACAATGTTAAATGCTGGTTGTATTTTTTTATCCAACTCCCCTTTCCCAGTTCATCTTTCCCCAGGGTGATTCATTTTTCAACTTCCAATCCTGACAAATCATAGGGGCTTTTTAGACCGCCCAAAAGGGGCGGTCCATACTCGCCCCTTCTGGCGGCGAGATGAGGCCTAGGCTGCCGCACGGGCAGCCCCGAGGCCTCATCCCGCCACTTTTGGAGGCCGCGGGGAACCGGCAAACTGCCGGTTCCCCGCGGCCTCCAAGCAGGGTGCAGCGGGCGCTCTGGGCGCCCACTGCACCCCGCTTCCTTCGGCAGGGCTGAAGGGGGAAAGGGGCCGCCGCCGCGGCCCCTTTCTCCCTGGGTCTTTGCCGCGGCCATTTAAAGGCCGCGGCAAAGACTTGCCGCAAAAAAAGAGCTCCGCGATGGAGCTCTTTTTTTGCGGCGTGGGAAGGGCGCGATTGGCGCCCTCCCGCGCCGCAAAAGCGTCATAACGTGCGCAGCGTGTCAAAACGCTGCGCACGTGATGACGCCTTTGTGGCGCCTCCGTATGGACGCCGCCATCTTTAAATGGCGGCATCCATACGCTTTAGGGTTAGGGAGGGTGTAAATGCTACGCCCTCCCTAACCCTAAAGACGCCCTTTACAGCCCTAAACGCGCATTTTTTTGCCCATCTAAAATGGGCCATTGTTTATCTGGTATCTGATAGTTCAGGTATGCACAGATTCAAACAAACTAGGGATTTTGGTGCTAGTTAGGAAGCAAATCTTGCTTTCTTACTATGAACTAGATGAAAGCATGATTTATTGATAGATTTCATATCCCACCTTTCCCCCAGTATGGAACCCAAGGGGGCTTACAACATTGATTAAAATAATATGTTGTGAAATCAGTCCTACAGACCAGTGATCTAGTACAGTACATCAAGGGTTACAAGGACTGGATCACATTTTTATGTGATTGGTTTAATATTACATATACATGTTTCCACTGGATGTAGATAGTGATTAGTTTTATGTGTCCTGGGTTGAACATACTAAAACTGTAAGGGGTTGCTGGGTTAGAACACATAATCATTACCTGTGGTCTTTGAAATTCAGTCTCATAAGTAAATCTTTTAAATATTGGGAACTTGGAATTCTTTTTCCCTTTTCTTTTTGGCCAGCCAAAAGAAATTAGTAACTGGAGCAGCTGTGGCTTGAATTGTATCCCTTTAAACATCTTCTTTTTGCCTAATTGAGTTTGTAGCAGTTTATTTATATAACTTTTTCTGTAGTTAAAATCAAATGTGAACAACTGGCAGTCTCTTCAAAACATCCAGTTGCTGCAAAGTGTTGCTTTCCTTCATGCTTAAGGCATCTTTTCATGTGATGTTGCCTCCTTTATTGCTACTGATGTTAAACCTGGATAGAATTTGAGTTAGCAAGCCGACTCCTACAGCCTATTTCCTTTAGGTGCTTTCTGAGAAAATACAATGACTTTGTTGGAATCCAGCCATACTCACACTATTTCATCTTTTTGGGAGAGAGCCTTTTCTGATAACGGTTTGCATCTCTGGACTGCAGGGTAATTTGTTATCTTGCCATTTTGCAAGAGAACTGGACAAACTAGGTTAGGAAACACTTGCAAGCTGTTATGTACAACCTCCAGGCATTTCAGGAAAGGCAGTTTATGATAGAAACACTGTTGCTCCCTTGCTGTATCTTTCCAAAACTCATGCTTGGAATGAGAGAAGGGAAGAGAAGAGAAAAAGTGCTACTGTGTTTCACACCCAATACACAACCTTAAATTTCAAAGAGACAGTAATCATCCAGTACTAGGTATTGAGACCTGGATACTTTGACCTATAAAGCCCTATATGGCTTGGGTCCATGCTATTTGAAGGACCGTATCTCCCTGCATGAGACCCCCAGAGTATTGAGATCCATTGGGAGAGGCCCTGCTCTCTGTCCCACCACCCTCTTAGGCACGTTTAGTGGGAACAAGAGAGAGGGCCTTCTCAGTGGCTGCTCCCAAGCTTTGGAACTCCCTTCCTAGAGGCCAGGATGGTACCATCTCTACTATTCTTCTGATGGCAGGTGAAGATGTTTTTGTGCAGTCAGGCCTTTTAAGCTAATAAGGACTGGGTTTCTAATGTTGTGCTTTATAAACTTTAATGGATTTTATTTTTAACATGTTATATTTTAATTTATAACTTCTTTAACTCTTAAAATTGTTTAATTGTTTTTTACATTATATATATATATATATATATATATACACCCATATATATATGTATATATATATATATATAAATATTATTGTACTGTTTTTAAATTGTATTGTTTTATACTTGTTCACTGCCTCATATTGGGAGAAAGGGTGGATATTAGATGATGATGATGATGATGATGATGATGATGATGATGATGATGATGATAATATACAGTGGGCCCTTGGTATTATTTGGGATCTGGTTCCAGGACCCCTCGTGGATACCAAAATTTGTGGATGCTCAAGTCCCATTAGATACAATAGCATATAGCGCTGTAATATATAACAGGAAGCTCAAAGGTATGCTTTTTTGGATTTTTTTTTGTATGTTGATATTGTTCCACAAATGAATGAAGCTGTCTGCCTATGAATAACCAAATTTAAATTGTTACAGATGTGCAGGTTTCTAAAAGATATTGTGCACTTACAAAAAGATGCATCTGTCCTCTCAGATATTTCCTTTTTGTGCTTTGATAAAGTATTTCAATTAGATATGAGGTACTGTTCTGTGGTGGTTTTGGTGCTGGAGTAGGATTCCAGGGGGCCAGGGTTAAAATCTCCACTCAGTCATGGAAACCTATTGGGTAACCTTGGGCAAGTTACACTCTCTTGGCCTCAAAGGAGAGCAATGGCAGCTCCCTTCTGAACAAATATTGCCAGGAAACTCTTGTGATAGGTGCGGTTTAGGGTTGCTGTAAGTTGAAAATGACTGAAAGCATACAATATATTCAGTTAGACATCTAAAGACTTCAGCTATTTGGCAATGTCTTTATAGCTTAGGCTCTGAGCTGTGAGTTGGCCTCATTTAATGTGCTATTTTCCTTTTCTTTTTGACATGAGACTTAAAAATTTTAATGAGGAATCTGGCATGTAATGTGTGCAGCATATGTCCAACTGTGTGTTGTTGGATCCTCAGAATGCCTAGGAAATTTGTTAGGAGTTACTTGTGGTTATCTTAATCATTTTAATAGGTTGTAAATCTATAGGCAACTACTTGAGCTTTCTAGAAAAGTACAATTCTAAATCCCACCTCACCTCTGTATATTGCATTGTGTGTGAGATACCACCAACCTTGTTGCTGTGCTTTCTTATCACATCTTTGGATGTTCACTTAGATTGTTCGACTAAGAAAAAGAAAGGAGACATATTGCAGTCATGTTATATACATTCAATGGGTCAGATTTCTCACATCTGTTCTATCTTCTCCCCTTCCAGTTTCACATATGCATGTGTGTATGTCTAGTATATGTACATGTTCACATGCATGCATGCATGTGGTCTGCCTAATTTCTGCACAATTGCCTAGATGTAACTGCATTGTAGGGTACAGTAGGTTTTTGACATCACTTGACAAATTTGCACAAATATTTTAAATTTTAAATGCAAAATGGCCCTGAAATAAAATGACTTGAGGTTAATAAACCATTTAAAATTCTGCTTTGCCTATACAATCACTACTCTATTTATATTTACCCTGATTCTCTGTCTCACTTGAAGTTTGCACTGGAATCTGAAGCAACTTCAGAATTTTATTATTTATTTATTTATTATTGGAACCTTTTCCCCTTTTGTGTGCTGCTTTGTTCTTGTAGCCCTGGGTGCTTCTTGAAACATGCTTAGCACCTGGCTAGACTAATGTTTTTATGTCAAAAGACATATGCTATTCATGTTAAAGTTGTTCTAAAGTTTTTTGAGGACTAGAACATGCCCTACTTCTACTTTCACAACAGCCGAGTGATGAGTTCGGGAGAACTCATATGTTCACATCTGTGACATTTTTGGTTAGATCTGATGAAGTATGATTGCACTGTAAATTTTGCATCCTCTCCCCTGAATGTGCTGAAGCAGGAAAAAAGCAATTATTGTACCTTAAGTTTTACATTCTTTGAATCCCTCTGACATGTTCTTGGCAACTCTTTAGACTTTAATCTAATGATGGGGCTAGGGGCTAGGGGGTCTCCTTCCTTCCCTCCTTCCCTCCTTCCCTCCTTCCTTCCTTCTTTCCTTCTTTCTTTCCTTATGTTTTATTACATTGTATGCAAAATACTGAAATCAGTAGATCATGTTATTCTGTAAAATGAAAGTTATCAAACTTAATAGAATTTTGAAGCTGCTTGGCTAGAATTAAATTTGTTGATTTGGCACTATTCACTATAGGCTCTATGGAGACTAGGAGAGGCTGACTTACTTAGGCAATAGTTGTCCTTCTTTTAAGTATAGTTGGCTATATATAATCTGAAAAGTAAACCTTGATTTTGCAATTTTATGTAAGGGACACCATTTTACTACCCTGTTGTATGTAATGAAATTGGAGCATCCATGGATTTTGGTATCCACAGGAGGTTCTGGAACCAAACCCCAGTGGATACTAAAGGTCCACTGTATTAGTTTTGTACTGTACTTGCCAATCCTTTACAGTTGGAATAGTAACTAGCCAAATTGACTGGATATTCAAACTTTTGAGTATGCCTCATTATTTGTGCTTGCGTAGCAAAGTGACTAATATCTTTTATATTGCTTGTTCTTCTGCCCTCCAATAATTTCTCTCCTTTTCATTCTCTCTCTGTGTGTGTTTTGCTTTATTTGGAAAGGTAACAATAAAAGAGGGGAAACGTTGCCTTGTTCAAACTCCTTTATGCATTTCTAGAATAGGATGGCATTAGGATTGCAGAACATGATGGCTTTTTCTACTGTTGTAATAAACAGGATGGCTTTTTCTATTGTTGTAATAAAGATATCTGTTCTTTCTTGCACCCCTTCCATGGGCCATGGAAGGTGTGTGTGTGTGTGTGTGTGTGAGAGAGAGAGAGAGAGATTTCCAAACAGAATAACAGCAGGGTAGCTCCATTGCTATGTTATAGCTGCTTCTAGGCAAAAACACTTCAGAGAGCCATTTATAGATCTCCCATGTCAGAGATTATATTGGGTCAATTTAAAATCCTTTGAAAGTATTTAACACTGTGGGAAAGGGTAAGTTTCCTAATTTATTTTCTCCTATTCATGTGTGGACCTGTAAATTCTACAGAACAAACAGTGATTAAATGTTACAATATTACACACATTTGACCTGGGTCAAGAATCGGAATGGTATCATTTCCTTTTTCAGGCCACTTCACGTATCTGAAGAAGTATGGATATATCAAAAATGTGTCAAATATTCAAACAAGTAGATGCTGTGACTATGAGTCAAAAGAATGGGTTTGAATTAGGCAATATGTTTGAATAGTCAAATATTGTTTTTCAAAGCTTTATGCTAATTAGATATTATAAAAATGATAAATTTTGAATGACTCTGTATTGCCTGGATGTTTATGAATGTGCTCTGTGGTATTATGAAAAAAATTAATATTTGTATCAAGTTATAAAGCTGCTAATTCAACATTGCACTGAACATGATGATATTCACATTTGTACTATTGAACCTCATTCTCTTATTATTATAAAGGGCTAGGAAATACACTTGTGTCAAATAAAACATACATTTGGAAGATTTTAGTTGTGAATGTTATGAGAAAGATTTGTTTCTGTGTTATCTCTGGCTTCAACAGTGTATAAGGAGCTTAATACTGATATGATGACTGGCACAGTTTCTGTGTGCTCATTAGGCTCTTTTCACATTCTCTTTTTGCAGCTAGTTTTTTCCATATATTAATGCAACTGTTCTTTCAAAGCATAAGCCATAGTTCACTGAAATTAATCTTAACTGTAAGTACTGAGGAAGTGGACAAGCTCCTTGGCAGTGTTAGGAGGATGATGTGTCCTCTTGATCCCTGCCTATCTTGGTTGACCGTTCAAGGAGGGGATGCAGTAATGACATTACTCCAGCTTGTTGTTAATGCATCCCTCGGGGGGGGGGGGGGTAAATTTCCATCAGAACTTAAGCAAGCTGTGGTAAAACCACTATTGAAAAAACCATCCCTGGATCCCTTGATAAGAAATAATTATAGACCGGTCTCCTTACTACTATTTTTGGCCAAGATGATCGAGAAAGCAGTCGCCCTCCAACTCCAAGCCATCTTGGAAGAAGCCGATTATCTAGACCCATTTCAAACCGGCGTCAGGAGAGGTTACGGAGTTGAGATGGTCATAGTCACCTTGGTCGATGATCTCTGTCTGGGCGTCGATAGGGGAAGTGTGACCCTCTTGGTGCTTTTGGACATCTCAGCGGCATTCGATACCGTTGACCACAGTATCCTTCTGGAATGCCTGAAGGTGTTAGGAATTGGGGGCACTGTTCTTCATTGGTTCCGTTCCTACCTTTCAGGCAGATTCCAGATGGTGAAGCTGGGAGACAGTTGCTCTCGTAAAAGAGAGTTGACATCTGCTGGTGTCCCTCAGGGCGCCATTCTGTCTCCCATGTTATTCAACATGTACATGAAGCCGCTGGGAGAGATCATCTGGAGACATGGGGCGCAGTGTTATCAATATGCTGATGACACTCAAATTTATTTCTCTGTGTCTCTGACTGTTGCAGTGACCAAGGATGGCATCTCTTCTCTAAATGCCTGTCTGGAGTCAGTAATGGGCTGGATGAGGGAAAACAGACTCAAGCTGAATCCAGAGAAAACAGAGGTACTTGTGATAGGTTCCCCTAGCCCAGGAATGGAGATTTGCCAACCTGCCCTGGACAGGGTCACACTTCCCCTAAAGGACAACGTTCACAGTCTGGGTGTACTCCTGGATTTGTCCCTCCAGATGACTTCACAGGTGGAGGCGACAGCCAGGAGTGCGTGGTATCAGCTTCAGCTGATACGCCAGCTGCATCCCTACCTGGGCAAAGAGGACCTTGAAACATTGATACATGCACTGGTAACCTCTCGTTTAGATTTCTGCAATGCGCTCTACATAGGGCTACCTTTGTACCAAGTCTGGAAGCTTCAGTTGATCCACAATGCAGCAGCCAGGTTACTTACAGGGGCTTCAAGTACAGATCACATCACCCCTATATTAAAATCTTTACACTGGCTACCATTAGCTTCCGTGCACAATACAAAGTGTTGGTCATTACCTTTAAAGCCCTATATGACTTGGGCCTGAGTTACTTGAAGGAACGCCTTTCCCTAAACAATCTGCCCCGCACTCTTAGAACAAAAGGGAAGAATTTGTTAGATTTTACTAACACAAAACTTATATCAACTTCCCAAAGGACATTCTCTGTGATGGCCCCGACACTTTGGAAAGATTTGCCTGAAGAGATCCGTTTCATTACCATCTTGGATGCTTTTAAGAAAGCACTTAAGACTGATCTCTTCTGGCGGGCCTACCCACCTGGCCTACTCTAATGGACTAGAACTGAAGGTGACGGAATTGATTAGACTAAGGACTGAATTGTAATTAGTTTTTAACTAATTAATAAGTTGTATTGAATTTTAAACTGTATACTGATTGTAACTGTATTTTAATACTTGTTGGAATCCTGCCTCGATCCAAAGGGAGAGGTGGGAAATAGAAATAAATTTTGTTATTATTATTATTCACATCTCTGATTTAGTATATCATTTCATATGAAAAAGCAGGATGCTAAGTATCATAGGACTACTCTGCGGTTACAAACTAATCAGACGTCATATTTATGTGTCAGCCAAGTTAATTCAGAATTCTGTGGCAGCTGTAATTTGAAGGAATTATGCTGATTTCTTTTATTTCAGAAGTATTTTTGTGGTTTTTGCCTTCCCTCCCATAATTTTGCATCTAGTAATCATGGGAGAAGGGTAACACACTCTAAATAACATTAAAACTTTTTCTTCTGGCGACAAGAAATTTTATGTAGAAAGAATTCTGGCTTCTAATATTTCAAATGGCATTATTATATATGTTCTGGTATAATTCACAGTTGCAAGGATTAGAAGCTTAATGAAAACAAAGATTCTTTGTAAACTAAGATCTGCATCTACCATATCCTCCTGCTTTACTACATTTTCAAAGAACACAGCACAATAAAACTGCTGAAGTGATTGATTTGGGATTCTCTAGTAGCAAGAGTTTAGCCAGTTCACAGAAAGACAGGACATCCTTGCAAGCACTTTCACAAAGCAGTCTGAATGTATTGATTCATAGCTGAAGCAGAAGCATTGAAAATTAACTTGTTTGAAACAGAAGGCATGTACTCTGTGCAAGGAAAAATCATAATATATGCATAAAATAAAATAAAGTTGCAGTCATATTATATGGCTCTAGGTTTTTTCCTCTAATAAATATTGTATGCTCTACTTTTACAGGCATACAGGAGTTTCCAGAAAATATCAAAAATTGTAAAGTTTTGGCAATTGTTGAAGCCAGTGTAAATCCTATTTCAAAGTAAGTTCTTTTGTTGTCATGACTCAGAACCTTTTGTCCATGTGTTGAACACTATGTTCTCTACATTTATTTAAATAAATGTAGTAAAATAAAATCTACACACTGGATTTGTTTACAAATGAAGCATTTAATCTTATATTTACTAATTTTTGTATGTGTTCAAATATTCTAGGCTTCCAGATGGATTTTCCCAGTTATTAAACTTAACACAGCTGTACCTGAATGATGCTTTTCTTGAGTTCTTACCCGCCAATTTTGGCAGGTAAGTTTGTAAATGATTTTGAAAATCCACAGTTCATTCCCTCCCTCCCTCCCTTCTTTTTTAACTATGCAGAACCTAGTGTACTCAGCAGCAGACACTGTTTTATGAGAGGATGGAAAACCAAGTCGACTCTACAAAATAACAGTGATGTAGACTTGACTTGGACATGTCAAACTTGAGTAGCTTCAGTGACTTTTTTGGGTTTGACTCACTAATAAATGACACCCTGACTCAGTTCGACTCACAACTTGAAAACTCTAGTGATTAGCTTGCTGACATCATGCATTTTGAACCAGCAGGCAAGATCCACCCCCGAAAGTGTGTGGCATGTTTCTCAAAGGGGGGCTGCCAATGTGTTAGGCAATGGGGTTGAGGTATAATGATCCACCTCAACATTAGGAGGAACTTCCTGACAGTAAAGGCTGTTTGACAGTGGAACACACTCCCTCAGAGAGTGGTGGAGTCTCTTACCTTGGAGGTCTTTAAGCAGAGGCCGGATGGCCATTTGTCGGAGATGCTTTGGTTGGGAGTTCCTGCATGGCAGGGGGTTGGACTGGATGGCCCTTGTGGTCTCTTCCAATTCTGTGATCCCATGATTCTATGATTCTTCTAAAGCTTTTGAAAAGCTTTAGAAGGCTACTCTGATGTGCAGCCGGGACAGGCTGCCAAACATACCTTAAACCTCACCCCAAGGCCATTGCACTTTACACATTTGCATTTTCCCTCTGAGAAATGTACCCCACCTCCTTTTATCTGTTAATGTTGGCTCCCAGACTTGAGACTCTGAGACTTGAATTGAATGTATCTTCAAAGACCTGAGACTTGAATTGAGATGTAAAGGTAGAGACTTGAGATTTGACTTGAGACATTGAGTAAAAGAGTTGAATACAATGCCAAATATTTAGACTACCATCAAAATGCTGTAGGACCACCTTTCGGAATGGGTGGGAGAATGTGATTTTAAGTCCTTTTGAAAGATGGAATTTATTTTAATAAAAAGCATGAAAGATGCCTGATTTTTTGGCTCTTTAAGTTATATTTACCAATTGATTCCTGAGGAAGACTCACAGACAAGGATTTATTTAAAACGAGGCCCTAGCCAGCATAGCCAATGGCAAGGGTTTATGGGAACTGCACACAAACATTTTGTAGGGCCACAAGTTTCTCATTTCCTAATTTAAAAACTCTTATGATTATGATATCATAACATTTGTGCATGGCCAATTACTTTATGCTCTTGAAAAACAGACAGGGAAAGGGAGACCAGTCAAGTGATTTCAAAGAAGCGGGGGGGGGGGGGGAATGAAAAGATTCCTTGTCATTGTCACATTCTCAGCCTTACCTTTGTGCTATGCAATTTACACATGATAAACTGGTAGTGGGGAGGGGGGGATAAGTGCTGTTTCTTTCCTCCTAACCATTGTTACTGCTTCTGGGAACATAAGTAGTCATCTTCCAGCCATAAAGTCTACTTGCATTTAGGAGGACAGAAAATGTTTTCAATCACAACATATCAAACCAGTTTTCATGAGGTGGTTTCATGAGATTCTTACACAGTACCCTCTGTTGTTGGCTGGACCAAGGAAATTCCTGTCTGTTTCTTAATCAGCAAAACACTTCTAGGCAATAAAGCAATCTATTTGGTAAAGTAAAAACAAAATTGCTTTAGTAAATCACAGTAAAAGTTTTTGCAAAAAAGGACCAATATATTGATTTGCTTTATGGTAATTATAAACAAAATACAGGACATTTTGGTACTGGTTTTTCCTAGTTACTGAGTTGGATTTATTCATCATATTTACAGGAGAAGCATAAATTTTTGAACAAAAAAAAAGAGAGAAGAAACACATTCAGCATAAACTAGCTTAGAACGTTAAGATTAGTGATATGGTAAGTCATAGAGAGGAGAGGAAGAGTGTTGGAAAGTTTTACTGATGGACAAGAAGCTGTGGTTGTAGATTTGTTTATTGAGAGAGATTGGTTAACTATATAAATAAAGAGCAAAGAAAGTTGAATGAAATCATTGAAGTATCTTCTTCTTAGGAATGGTTTGAAAGAGGACTCTAGAGATTGTTAAAATGATGAATGGTAGTTGTATGGCTCATGATTTCTTACTCTGCCCACATTAGATCTTAAAAATTTGAAGGTAAATGCAACATTATGCAAGCTGCCTTTTGCTGATGCAGTGGGTATTTTCTTTCACTTCTTTCCTATTGTAGTCTGTTATATACTTCATGTAGCCTCCAGAGGGTTCATGAATTTTCTGGAAAAAATTTAGGACACACCTAGTGGGGAGGATTGCAAGAGAGAGAAGGAATCGATTCTTCTAGCATGTCTGTTCTGCTGGTAGAAGGGCACTGTCAGAGACAACCCTTGAATTCCTGAAATACTGTAGCAACAATTCTTAATACTAGAAAATACAGTCATATCTTGAAGAACTTTATTTGAAAATCCCTCTTGATTAGGTAAAACTCACAATATATTTGTTAATTTTTTTACACAGTGTATATTTGCAAATTAAATTTTTTTAATGTTTGGATTATTGTAATTGTGGTATAAGCAACTTTATTTTAATTCAGATATTCCCACTTTAACATTTTAATGTTTTTTTTTACAGATTAACTAAACTCCAGATTTTGGAGCTTAGAGAAAACCAGTTAAAAATGTTGCCAAAGTAAGTATATAAATTTGAGTTTATTTTGATGTGAATAATTTGTTTGAAGTATTGATATTATGATAGGTGAGAACTCCACAATCAACTCTGAAAAGATCTGTTTTAATAGAAACTTTTGCCCTTTCTTTAAAAAAAGGTTCAATGTTTGTGTTGCAAGCATTTTAAAAATCTTTTTCAGTGATTTGTATTGGTATATCACTTACTATCATTGTTACAATTTTCTATAGGGAGGGATAGTATAAATAGTATACAGCTATAATACTCAAAGTGCACATTGAATAATTTTTATACTACTGCTGAGGCAGCTGCTATGCTAAGTTGCCTGAGGATTTTTGTGTAGGAGAATGGAATGCATGATGCAGTCATGAATCACTTAGGTTTTGGTTGTTAAAAATCCTGCTATGTATAAAACGGTTGCATACAACTGGATGTCAGATTATATACACGCTGAAAGAAATGCAGCTATTTTTGAGCAAATTCTTCTCGGAAGTGAAATGGTCAGTTTCTAATATTGATGCAGATTGTGTTCCAACAGATGTCTCTGTTTTCTGTAGGAGTGATGCTGCTCAGTTTTTGAGTCTCTGTGTGTGTCACTAGCTTCCCGTTAAGGAAGACATGGTGGATTGTTGTACTGAGCCAAACAATCTCAGGAAACTGACAATTCCCTAGATCCCTTGTCAACAACTGTTTTAGCTGGCAGTTGCCAATGGGCAGTGCAGGAGATGTCTGACCATGATGGCAAGCTTGCAGTCCTCTTCAGTCCTTTCTTTCAGCAGCCATGGCAAGCACTGTGCGGAGTGGCCTTGATGAAAAATAGTCTCTTCACTTGCCTTTTATTATTTGGTATGCCTTCACTTTGTTGTGGGTTTATAACCATGAGGAGAAAGTTGAGTGGACCCTGGCAAGCAATTGGGCCACGCATAGGTGATAGTATAGGAAGAACTTTGTCAGAGAATATATAATGTATAAAGAGGAGGTCTCCAGAATGAGCTATGGAAAAATTCAACTGCAATTCTACTATTAGGCAAATGAAACTGCAAATGAAATATGAGCCTTTCAGCTCATGTTCCTAGTAGAAACCTGGCTACAGAATATTGCTTTGATGAACTCTTATCCACATACTTACAGGTCTTTTAAAAATAAAAAGTACAGTACAGATTTAACACAGGAGTAAATGCTAAAAGAAATCATTATGGTTCACTTTATAAATAAAATGGATGGAAAATGTGAGTGAGCACACACATAAAATAAAGATGCTTTGTAGAACAAATATGCAGCTATTAAATGAAGAAAATGAACATTTAATCATATGTTTAATACTTGTTGACATTTGTGTTAAGTTTAAACATGGGAAGATAGTGCTTAATTGGCTTTGCACACAGTTAATACTGTAGTATAAAATGATAATATGGTTAATTAAATGGAGAATAAATATCATTCATATCTGTGTTCTATGCTTAAATGTGATAGCTTGTAATTTGGGGTTCTGTGATTCACCTGCTGGTCCAAATGGAGGTGTGGGAAGATTTTTCTGATTTCTGCTATGGCCATGAAAATATGCTGTGGAGGACAGTGTGACATTCTGGAACATAATGGGACATATTACAAGGAAGAAACTCTAGAGAAGGAAGGGGAATTCATGAAAGTTGTCTTTTGTTCCTTCCATTCTTGGTGGATCCTTCCTGTGAATGGAAAATCAAGTTTAGCTCCAACTCACTATCTTTTTACTACGTTTTCAACCAGCATAAAATAGGCTGATATATATCTTAAATGTAATCAAAATTGAAAGTGAAAATATGTTAAATGCTTCCCAATTATTTATTTTATAACTGTGTTAGAAAACAGAATTATAAATAAGTCATGATAATTTTTACTCCATTGCCAGCATTTGAAACAAAACTGGTAGAAAAATAGTCTAATTAGGTATTAGCAGGGACTGTTAAGCATAAAATCTTCTTCTTATAAAGAGATACATTCATGTATCCTTTCCAGCATAGAATCATAGAGTTGGAAGAGACCACAAGGGCCATCCAGTCCAATCTCCTGCCATGCAGGAACTCCCAATCAAAGCATCCCCGACAGATGGCCATCCAGCCAGCATATGTTGTATTATATTTTGACCTCTTGTTACAGTCTTATTGCACCCACTACAATTTCTTATTGCATCCACTTGCAATGAATCTAGTTGCTTTTACTAAAATTTAGATTTAAAGTTCAATTGATCTGAGAATTGACTACTGTTGACTATAGGGAAAGGTAATATTTCTGGCTAAGGTTTGGGATGGGGGGGTAGGCATGTGATGACAATGTAAGAGAAAGTTTGGCTATAATAGCTGATCTGTCACTTTCTAATAACAGACTTTATTTCTCATATCACAGGGATATTGTCTATTATTTGGGCCTAATATATTTGGACTTTAAAAAGACAGCGTCTTTAATTTTATACTTATGGCCATTAAACATAATGATCTCATAAGTGGTTAAGTGAGAGGGAAGAGAGGGCAGAAATAAACTGTTTTTTCGTTCACAGTGAAGTGAGGTGAATGTTTATATGGTTAATACAGAGAAGGTTGAAGATAAGTGAAAATACTAGTAAAATGAATAATTCATCTTACATTAGGACAGGATAAAGTTTTAAGATGGAGTTGAGGATAGTTCTTTTAATTGAACTAAAAATGCTGAATTCCACCTTGTTGTCTAATATGAGCTATAGGATAAGTGATGTATGACTGTTTTATGTTGTATGCAAATCTAACCCTAGTGAGTATGTCTGTTTTGTAGAACTGACCTAACTAATGGTGGTTAAAAAGATACATTAGTGTCAACACAAGAAGATGGGATTTAAATGGTATTTTCCTTAAATCTAATTCCTTATTAATCCTTTCCCTCTGCAGAACCATGAACAGACTGACTCAGCTGGAGAGACTGGACCTAGGAAGTAATGAATTCACAGAAGTGGTGCGTTCTAGCTAAGTAACACAGCTTTCCTAAAACCTCTTATCCTTAAATCTATTTTTAATCAATGTCAGATATAAAAATCAGCTTAGCTGCTATCTCACAGAGCAACTGTTGTTTGTATCTTAATGCTTTAAGGAATCTATTTTTAAAGCTTACTGCTTTATTCAGATTTCATTTCCTATCAGTGTGGCATTTGTGTGGCACACAAAGTATTTTCATATGCTTTTATGCTATAAACAAACAGTATTCTTATTCAGTGCCATATCAGCTTACGTCACATGGGCAAATAAATACTTGAAGTTATGCAAAGAGCATTATTTTACATGTGCCTATGCAATAAAATGTACTTTGAAAGAATGCACAATTCAGTTTTCCTGATGGTTGTAATACAGTAAACCTAAATAGAATTTTTAAAGTCTATGAAAAGCTTGAGTAGTTATGTAGCTAAGTAGGCAACTGTATAATAAATAGAAAAATAAATTAATCGGGAGAAATACATTTTGAAGCTTAATAGTTTACTATTTGTGTGTCTTGCTTTTAATAGCCTGAAGTACTTGAACAGTTAAGTGGGTTAAAAGAATTTTGGATGGATGGTAACAGATTAACTCTTATTCCAGGGGTATGTATATTTCATTGTTTAAATATGTTGTATTTTGTTTGCTTAATACTACCACCAAGACTCTTAAAAATTGTTTAAATGGCACCTGACCGTACTGTATAATTGTATGTAGCAGTATGTTTTCATTTGTGATTTTGAATATGATTTCATTTCTTGAAGCACTTGTAACAATAATATCTTTTTACACTTAGGAATGTATCTGTTGTTTCAAGTGTTCAACATTTCAGAACTTGCTGAGGAATGTTTTATGTGACAGAAGATACAATTCAGACTTTAGTAAGCAAGATCCTGTGGGATATTGCTGGTGGAAGCCATCTCTGTTACTGGAATCAGGAGCAGAGTCCTTTAAAAAAAAATCACCCAACTCCAATGCAATCCCTTAAATCCTCCCAAAACCTGCTTTGCAAGGTTAGGAACCCTTTCTATAGCAGGTTTCCCTTCTCATGGACAGTGCTGCTGGAGGGGAAGAGAGTCTTAGCATTGGTGCTAGTGAAGCATTGGGTTTAATTTAGTCTAGTATGTACACTAAGGAAATATTGTGAACCTGGATAGTAGTAATGTTGCCATGTGCTCTTTATAGAGGCATACTATTTTAGGGTTTGTTCAGCAGATTTGCCCTCAAAGCCATGTCTAGAAACAGAGTCCCAGTACTCATATGTATTGTTTACTGTCCTTGAGTAGTCAGATATTAAGCATTCCCTCCTGCATAATTTCCTCAAAGTCTTTACAGCAACATAAACATAAATTTCAGCATACCTTCACATCCCTTCCACACTGCCACCGTGTTAGTTTTAGACACACCCCTTTTATAGCAGCTACAGAGTGATTCAGCATTTCTTGTAACTTGACTGCAATGACCTACATCCTATATTTAACCCTTTATTCTGTTGTAAAATACATACAACTACTAACTTAATTCATTTCAGGAAAGTTGAATTTTTAAGCAGCATCTTAGAAAGAAATATCAAAGCCAGGTTTATCAGTTTTCAATTTTATCAGATTAATAATAAAAATATGCAGTCTTTTATTACTAGAAATCAAGGATGGAAATTTTAAGAGTATATATAATATGTTAGAGTTATTTTTTTTCATAATCTGTTGAATAGTATATATTAATGTTTGAGTAGGAACCTTTCTGTTTTATCCTTGTTTCTGTACTTTCAGTTTATGGGCAGTTTGAAGCATTTGACTTACTTGGATGTTTCCAAAAACAACATTGAAACTCTTGAAGAAGGCATTTCAGGATGTGAAAGTTTACAAGACCTGCTGTTATCTAGTAATTCACTTCAGCAACTGCCAGAGTCTATTGGTTTGTATTGTTAACTATAAATGCTACACAAAACATAGTAACTTTCTTATCACCCTGTTGGCCAAACACAAATTTATTTTCAAATATGCATTTAAGTATGTATATTAATGTTGATCTTAAAAGTTAAAACATTACTAGTTCAGTGGACAGAGTGTCAAAGAGTGACAAGGACCCCCAGTTTAAGGTCCCTGATGGTGTATCAGATGTGTTTATCATGATAAAGAACATGAATTATCGACTTCCTTTATAGTAATGATAAAGTATGAGGCAGAATAATAAAAAAATAAATTTATTTAAAAACAATCTTGCTTGAAAATAATGGATCATTAGATATTTTATTTATTCTTTAGAAAAGATACATGATCTGTTTTAAGCTAATTAGTCCAATAGCCTTGCAAGCTTTTTGACAACTGTGATAACTTTTAGCTTAACTTTTTAAAAGTATAATTATTTTAAAGGAAGTCAATAGCTCATGTCTATGATTTGTTGTTAGGCTTGGCTTCTACAGGATAATGCCATGTAGGGAAAAAGAGGAAAGGAAAGGAAAGCATTAAAGAAACAAAACCACCTTTTTCTGATGGGTGCTTATAATTATATTGTTTCTACGTACCATTGCTTGACAACAGGAATCCTTGTGAATGCAAGAATCTTTGGGAATGTGATTGAGCATCTGTAATACATTGTAAGGCAGTACTTACAATGGGGCAAAAAAGTATTTAGTGAGCCACCAATTGTGCAAGTTCTCCCACGTAAAAAGATGAGAGAGGCCTGTAATTGACACCATAGGTAGACCTCAACTATGAGAGACAAAATGAGAAAACAAATCTAGACAAATCACATTGTCTGATTTGCAAATAATTCATTTGCAAATTATGGTGGAAAATAAGTATTTGGGCAATATCACAAGTTCATCTCAATACTTTGTTATATATCCTTTGTTGGCAATGACAGAGGTCAAATGTTTCCTGTAAGTCTTCACAAAGTTGACACACACTGTTCCTAGTATGTTGGCCCATTCCTCCATGCACATCTTCTCTAGAGCAGTGATGTTTGGGGCTGTCGCTGGGCAACACAGACTTTCAACTCCCTCCAAAGGTTTTCTATGGGATTGAGATCTGGAGACTGGCTAGGCCACTCGAGGACCTTGAAATGCTTCTTACGAAGCCACTCCTTCATTGCCCGGGTGGTGTGTTTGGGATCATTGTCATGCTGAAAGACTCAGCCACGTTTCATTTTCAGTGCCCTTGCTGATGGAAGAAGGTTTGCACTCAAAATCTCACGATACATGGCTCCATTCATTCTTTCATGTATACGGATCGTCCTGGTCCCTTTGCAGAGAAGCAGCCTCAAAGCATGATGTTGCCATCCCCATGCTTCACAGTAGGTGTGGTGTTCTTTGGATGCAGCTTAGCATTCTCTCTCCTCCAAACACGACGAGTTGTGTTTCTACCCAACCGTTCTACTTTGGTTTTATGTGACCATATGACATTCTCCCAGTCCTCTTCTGGATTATCCAAATGTTCTCTAGCAAACTTCAGACGGGCCTGGACATGCACTGGCTTAAGCAGGGGGACACGTCTGGCACTGCAGGATCTGAGTCCCTGGCGGCATAGTGTGTTACTGATGGTAGCCTTTGTTACGTTGGGTCCCAGTTCTCTGCAGGTCATTCACTAGGTCCCCCCCATGTGGTTCTAGGCTTTTTGGTCATCATTCTTGTGATCATTTTGATCCCACGGGGTGAGATCTTGCGTGGAGCCCCATATTGAGGGTGATTATCAGTGCTCTTGCATGTCTTCCATTTTCTAATTATTGCTCCCACAGAAAGAGAGCCAGAAATCTTGCTTGTTTGTCAGTGACGAAATACTTATTTCCCACCATAATTTGCAAATAAGTTATTTCCAAATCAGATAATGTGATTGTCTGGATTTGTTTTCTCATTTTGTCTCTCATAGTTGAGGTCTACTTATGATGTCAATAACAAGCCTCTCACATCTTTTTAAGTGGGAGAACTTGCACAATTGGTGGCTGACTAAATACTTTTTTGCCCCACTTGTATGTTCTGCAATAAAGACTGGCTTGATTTTATCATAGGCTGCTTTCACTGATGTTTGTCCACACGCTAAGATGGTTCCACATAAAAGCAGAGAAATGTAAACATTTCTTGAACGTAGTTTTTGCTCTCCTTTAAAAGACATTGGCTCCTCCCTCAAAGACTAAAGGAGCGAGTCACTGGTGGTGTTTGCTTTTGTGAGGGCCCTATCCCACAATCCAGCATAGAACACAACATGAATCACTGACATCTTTAGACCTAAGGGGGGGGGGAATCCTTTTGTGTACCTTTCTTTGTTATGTGAGATGATATGGGCAATAAATTGTATCCTGTTCATACCTTTGCATATGCATCTAATGAAGTAAATCCAGTGTTAGTCTTCCTAGACTAATTGAAATCAATGGACTTGACTGAGGTCCAAAACACACTGCAGAAATAATCCAATTTGAGACTGCTTTAACTACCCTGGCTCAGTGCTAGCGAATCCTGGGAATTGTAGTTTATTGTGGCACCAGAGCTCTCTGTCAGAGAAAGCTGTCTCACAAAACTACAGTTCTCAGAATTTCTTAGCACTGAGCTAGGGCAGTTAAAGCGGTCTCAAATGGTATTATTTTTGTACCATATGTTTTTCTCCTTGCACTAGGATTTTTTTCCAGTTCTCTGGGTTCATTTTCAATTCTATTCAATTCATTTCAATTATATTTTGAGGTAGGACTACCATTAGATTTAGTGTCTGTTTTCATTGAAATACTATTTAATAATGTGTTTCTTTTATAACAGGTTGTCTAAAGAAATTAGCAATTCTTAAAATTGATGAAAATCAGCTCATGTATTTGCCAGATTCCATAGGAGGGTAGGTATTTCTCTGTCATCTTAACTAATAAACAAGGAGTCATGTTTTATTTTGTTCTGTAATTATTCCTTGTTGGATTAAGTATATTTTGGAGGACGCAATTGTGAAAACCACCTCTGAGTATTTCTTGCCTGAAAAAACTATGAAATCCATGGAGTCATCATAAGCCAACAGGCAACCTGAAGGTTCATACAGACATAGCTAGTACCAGATATTTTTATGTTATGCTAAAACTATATAGAACTGTGCTTAAAATATTTTGGCCACAGTCCTATACCTTTAGTATAAATAAACACTAATATAATTATGCTGGACTCCACAGTTGCATAACCAATTGTGTTGTGGGAGCCATGGCCTTGTGCAGGTATTTGCTTCTCATCCACCAGGGCAACAATGAGTCTGTTGTTTGTGCTTGTGAAGTGTTGGGCTGCACTTTGAACCCTAGTTTCACAGTCTTTGAGAGGTGCAGGTACTTGTATCCCTATTTTATAAAAGCATAGTGTCTCAACAAGATTCCAGCTATTATTTGTTAGTCTCTCAATGACTGCCTGGCAGTGGTAATGGATTGGATGAGGGGAAACAGATTGAGACTGAATCCGGGCAAAATGGAGGTACTGACAGTTACCGGCCCAAAACCAGGCTTGGGAATACAGCTCCTGGTCATAGACGGAGTCACACTCTCCTCGAAGGACCCTGTTCGCAGTCTGGGGGTGCTCCTAGACTCGTTGCTTCACATGACTAGTCAAGTGAATGCGACAGTCAGGAGTGCCTGTTATCAGCTTCAGCTGATACGCCAGCTGCACCCTTTCCTGGAGATGAGGGATCTGGAAACTGTGGTACATGCTTTGGTCACCTCATGTCTTGACTACTGCAATGCACTCTACATGGGGCTGCCCTTAAGCTTAACCTGGAAACTTCAATTGGTACAAACATGGCAGCCAGATTAGTCTCTGGAGCTTCCAGAAGAGAGTATGTAACTCCAGTGCTCAAATCTCTTCACTGGCTGCCTATTAGTTTCCGGGCACAGTATAAGGTGCTGGTTTTAACCTTTAAAGCCCTACATGGCTTGGGTCCATCTTATCTCAGGGACCGCCTCTCCCCGTACGATCCTCCCCGCACACTTTGATCCTCTGGGAGAAATCTGCTAAAGCCTATCAAGACCAGGCTGACACAGACCTCCCAGAGGGCTTTTACTGCCACTGCTCCCAAGCTCTGGAACAGTCTGCCAGATGAGATGTGTCTCATGACATCTTTAGACTGCTTTAAAACAGCCTTAAAGATGCATCTCTTTTGGCAGGCCTTCCCTTGAAACTTTTGACCCCGGCTCCGGACTTAGACTATGCCTTTCGCTTACTCCCACGTCTCCGACCCTCAACTTATGATGTGGCCACATAAGAAGGGATCTGGATATACCTATACTGTTTTTAGATCCTACAGTTTTTAATTTATTGCTGATTTAATTTATTTTTAATGGGTGGGAGGTTGGAATGTGGTTATGGGACTGTTTTAATTTTAACTTTGTTTTAATTCATGTCTTTTAATATGCTGTATTCCACTCTGAGTGTTCATACAGAGGAGCAGATTATAAATAAACCATTATTATTATTATTATTATTATTATTATTATTTTCCAGTATATCTATTGGGATAAATTGATTCTGGATGTGCTGCAGATAGCTCAGGTAATGAAATTTGGTCTAGAGGTGAATATGAGATAGAAAGTTATTCACAATTCACTGCTTAGAGTTTACATTGCATTTAGATTACATATATGTTGATTCCATTTGCGTTAGTGATGCCTGACTTTTAAATGATTTAAATAAAATATGATGTTGTATCTTTTTCAACTTTGTTCAGGTTAACATCAGTTGAAGAACTAGATTGTAGTTTCAATGAGATTGAAGCTTTGCCTTCATCTATTGGGCAGCTCTCCAATATAAGGACTTTTGCTGCGGATCATAACTTCTTAACACAGTTGCCACCAGAGGTATGCTTTCACTCATGAATCTTGTTTGCTTCACTCAGGAATCCCTACTCGTTTCATCTGATTGGAAGCCAACATTTGAAATCTCATAACAGAGCCTGAGTTGAAAAAAAATATTCTTGAAGTCACCCATAGACCTTTGAAGCAGAAGGCAATCTTCTGTTTCAATCAGGCTGTCAGCCAGAATACACACTAACAAAACAGGCTGCTGTAAAATAAGAGCACCAGTTGCTTGGACCCATGAATGAGAAAGAGCTCTTGTGTTTGTGTCCTGGTTTTGGTTTGTCATAGGCATCATGTTGACCATTCTGTGAACAGAAGGCTGAATTAAGTAGGACTTCATCTAATCTAGTACAGCAATTCTTGGGTTCAGGTACATCCAAAATCCACAAAAGAGTGATACCTTTATTGGGACTACCAAAATGAACAAAATGAATGATTTTGAAGTTCCACTGGCTTCATCATGCAGGAGAATTTTTTTTTAAAAAAATGTTGTAATTCATAGGCCTACATTTTGTCAAGATGTTGGTATTCTGAAATGGTATGGAGGGATATATATGTAGGCAGGCCCCTCCTTATTTTGGCCATGTGGTACTGGGATTCTCCTTTATAGTTTTTCAGTTGTATTGATTTGAAGGCTAGTCAGATCACTTGGTCTTATCAGTGCTAATTGTAAATGCAGGATGTGGTTGCTCAAGTGGTTAAGATGCTGACTGTAGATTGCAACACCAACAGGTTGGAAGTTCGAGGCCCAGGTGCCGCATGATGGGGTGAGCACTAGTCAGGTAACTAGTCCCAGGTTGTGCCAGCCTAGCAGTTCAAAAGCATTGAAAGTATATAAATAAGCACCTCTTCAGTGGGAAGGTAAACAGTGTTCTGTGCAATCATCCTGGCCACATGATCACAGAGTAGTCTCTGACAACACTGGTGGCTTAGTAATGGAGCACCACCCCCTATGGTTAGACATGACTTCACAACCTTGTCAACAGGAAATATCTTTACTGTTAATTGTAAATGCTAACCATATATTTCCATATCCAGTTATTTGGGAGTAAATCTCAGTGGCACTTCTAACTGGACCTAAATTGTGATTCTGAAGCTTCTTCAAGCTCACTTTTTAAAATAAATAGTCTTTCAGTGGTGGGTTTTTTTTTTTTTTTTGGTTAAACAATGGATTCATGAATCAATGTAAAATTGAGCCTACAAGCAGCTATAGTAGATATAATATTTCCTGACTTAGCTCTGAAAGGGCTCCTTCCAGTTGCAAAGGAACTGGGGACTCAGTGGAAACTCTTTTCTGGAAAAGAGAACATTGAAGACCATCCTCCATTTCCTTGAGTGCAGAATTAAAGCAGTTTTATACCATTTAACCACATGGCTCTGTCCTACAAAATCCTGGGATTTGTAGTGTGATGAGGTATTCAGCCTGGTCTGTCAGAGAGCTCTGTTGCCTCACCAAACAACAGATTCCAGTAATCTGCAGCATACAGTCATGGCAGTTAGTAGTGTCAAACCCATTTACTTCTACAGCCTGGGAAATGGGGGAGGATATGGATACACCCCATGTTTCCTGGAAGTTCTACAGTGTCACTTTTCATGCTGTTCAGAGAGTCTGCCAAAGGTCTGTAGCCACAATGGGACCCATGACTGTTGATCACACCATTTGTCACACAAGACTGTGCTTGCTTTGCTGTCATTTGTATTTAAATTTATTTCCTGGTGGAGTGTGTGGAGTGATTTAATAATATATCTACAAATATTATTTTTCACCTGCCTTTTGCTTAAGGGCACATCCTTAGAGCTGGACCATATAAAAATGAACATTTCTGACTACAGGCTTGGTCTTCAACCTGCCATAGCAGATTTTTAGGGGTATGGGACTACAGAGAGAATGTATATGCATGTTAGTCTGCTTCCTGTATCTATCATACAAATTTGATTTTAATAAAAGGATGGACAAAAATAAGAAAATGTAGTCTAATCCAAGGTCCTCAGAGAGTCTTTCCAAGCTCATTCCAGACACGCTTGGTTTTTTTAAGCTCCCAAATTGCCCCCAGTGTCCCTGTTTTAGGCTTTAATTTTTTAAAAAAAAGAAAACTATAATTTATTGACCACTTCAATACATAGAAGAACTATATAAAAGAGATGACAGATATATTCAAAGACCCATACAAAGATGAACTTCTTATTTAAAAAAAAAATAGTGAAAGATGCACTCAGTGCACTTAGGAGAAACAAATCACCAAGTAAAGTTGACATATCAGAAGAGCTGCTTGATCCTATACAGAAAGAATCCATCCTAATTCTGACTAAAACCTGTCAACAAATGTGGAAAACAAAGCAAATGGCCTATAGATTGGAAACACACAGTGTGTGTTCTAGGATTGTAATAATCCTGGACCATTGCATTAATTTCCCATGCAAGCATCAAAATCCAGTGACAAAGCCTTTAGCATATATGAAGCAAGAAATATGAGATGTCCAAACTGGCTTCAAGAAAGGAAGAGACACTAGGCATCTTATTGCAAACATACATTGGATAGTGGAGTGCACCAAAGAATTTCAAAAGAAAATCAGCCTATGTTTTGTACATGATAGCAAATGTTTTGACTGTATATATCATGAAAAACTACAGATTGCTGTTAAAGAAATGGGTGTGCCACAAAATGTGATTGTCCTGATTCCTAACTTTCACTCAGGTCAATAGGCTACTGTCAGGGAAGAATATTAAATAATGGAATGGTTTCCAATTGGACTACTAAAAAGACAAATAAATGGGTCCTAGAGCAAATCAAGCCTGAACACTCTCTATAATCCAAGATGAGTAAACTAAAGCTGTCATACTTTGGCCATATCTTGAGAAGACATGATTCATTAAAAAAGACGATAATGTAGAGGGTAATGTAGAAGGTACCAAGAAAAGAGGAAGGCCACATTCCAGATGGATAGACTCAATCAAGGAATAAACGACTCCAGAGTCTGCAAGACCTGAGCAGAGCAGTTGAGGATAGGGTGACATGGGGGTCTCTCATTTATAGGGTTGTGATAAGTTGAAGCTGACTTGATGGCAGTTAACAGCAAAACACTTCCCAACTCCAAAAAGGCCTTTAACGATGTAAAACAAGCTCAAACATAAAAGAGTTAGTACCCCTGGAGAGATCAAGTGGTATTATGATTTTAGGATAATTTTGTAGGTAGGAGAGGGACAATTCTAGAGAAGAGAAAATGCTCTAGAGATAGAAGGTCAAAATACTTAAGTAGATTCCATCGTGTAAAGAGATAACAACAGTCTGTTGAATTTATAAATTTGTATGGCACTAAATAGGAGCCAGTGTGGTGTAGTGGTTTGGGTGTTGAACTATGGCTCTGAAGACCAGGGTTCAATTCCCACTTGGGCATGAAACCCACTGGGTAACCTTGGGCAAGTCACATGCTCTCAGCTCTGGGAAGACAATGGCTCTGAACATATCTTGCCTAGAAAACCTCATGATAGGGTCTCCTTAGGGTCCGCCATAAATGAAAAATGACTTGAAGGCACATAACAACAAGGAGGAGCGTGTACAATGAACTAGAATCTCATGTCTTTTTAACTTCATTTCTGCAAATATTTTAAAACTACATTTTCAAAAGTTGAAATCTGTGCCTCAGTTTTATGTCACATCATTCTCTGCTGCTGAGCTGTATTAAGGATGGCTTATGACAATTTTGCTTAGCATTTGTATCAGTGAGAGTTTTTGGTGCTAAGCTGTTCATTCATATGACATCATTCCAATTTATTAATTACAGTGCATTTTTAAAATCCTTTCTCTTGCTTCTTGCTCCTGAAGTCACAGCAAATGCCAGAAGACTCAGTTTTTGTTGTAACAACAAACCTAACATGGTTACACCTCTCAAAATCAGATCTGTTGGCTCCTGGTGATGTAGCAGCCTGAGGCCAATTACATAATTTTGTAGGTGGTTGTTATCAGTCATTAAAGTAACAAATATTGGCTTCAGCTTTAAGTCACAATTGTGTAATTTTTTAAAAACATGTAGGCCCATTTATGGTTGAGGAATCCTCTGTGGCCTGTATTGGTGGATAGAGATGTTCACATCCCCTTCCCCCATTCTCTACAGCACAAACAGACCAGTGCACATAGACAATCTACTACTCTTAATGGGGGCAGTCTTCCACACAGCTGCAGGCCCTCTTTCACCCATGCCCGTGCATACTTGCTGCCTTCTGAAAGGATAGGAAGCTTTAGTGAAAAAAACTTTAGAAACAGTTTAAAGCAAGATAGCTTTTGTTGAAATAGGATAATTTTTTACTAAAATCCTTCATTCTAAGATGAAGAGGACTGGATTTTTATGAGAGTCATAACTGTGAGCACAATTTTACAGCATTGTATAGCAGCTATAGGCCAATGATGGGCAGTAGGCCTGTTGCAAAAGATTGTAGTCTGTGGATTGCTTCATGTACCCTCGGTGGACAAAGTATATACAGTGTGCCTGTGCCATACACAAGTGCAGTGTAGATGGCTTCAAGCTTATGCTGAAGCCGCAAGTCAATAAAACATGATGCGTGCGCCAGAAGCACACGCCCAAAAGCACATGCCCCATGGGGCATGAGCATACAGAGAATTCCTCTGACGCTGGGGGATCCGGAATGGATCCCCCTGTGTAAGGGAAGGGCCCACTGTATTTTCTCTGTGAAGCAGAATATCTCCATCCCCCAATTATACTGCCAGTGAAAGTCTGTTTTCACTTTCCCCCCTCATACCATCACCTTTCATGTTCCCTTTATTTCATGAACAGAATAAGGTGAATCCTGGTGAGACAAAGTTAATTTTATCTTTAAATATTTGTATTGTGTGTTTTTACATTTTTCAAAACTGTAGATTTCTGATCAGAAATATTAAATAGTTAGTGCTCTGAGCTACTAAAATATATGCTTATTTATTTTTCAGATTGGAAACTGGAAACATGTCACTGTTTTGTTTTTACATTCTAATAAGTTGGAGTTCCTCCCAGAGGAAATGGGTGATATGCAGAAATTGAAAGTCATCAATCTAAGTGACAATAGGTTTGTAATTTGCATTCTTTTGTATTTGAGTTATTATGGATAGGGAAGCTGCACTGAGTGATCTTAGGCTGGTCATAGTCTCTCAGCTCAATTTCAAGCACAAAGCTATCATAAGGATAAAATGGTGGGGTTGGATGAGAGCAGGATAAGCAAATATATGTATGTTTTTTCTACAGGCTCTTAATTTGGTACTTCCTTCTAGTGGAGAAGGAAGTCAGTGTTTACGTAGATTCAGCCACTGTGACTGATGAGCATGGACAGAATTTGAGAGGAGAAGAATTTAAGCACAGAAGATAGACAGTTGTTTGTATAGGAATGAGCCAAGAGGAATCTAATGTTTGGGTTGCATATGAGTTTGAGGTTAACAGAAGCTGCAGTTGTGTTGCTAGAAGAGGGGAAGTGTTGGCTACGGAAATATCCACCCCCTGCTGCATGATTAGTGTGACTAGTTTCAGTCCCCCATAGAATATGGTGCTGAGTATTTTGTTTGAAACATTTAAAGCTGTTTTCCGTGCTGGCATTGGTTATATGAGGCATCTTTTGAAAGAGAGAAAGCTACTGAGTAGATTAGATGGTTATTCTATGGGTTACTGCATGCATGTGGCTTTTGTTTGCAATAGGTGACATTTTGATCCTTTCTAATAAATGTATTTAAGTTAGGCAACATAAGGCATACTCATATTGGAAACAGTGGTTATGAATTATTATATAAAGATATACAGAAATATCTGAGGGGTGTGTGTGTGTGTGTGTGTGCGTGCACACACACACTCTTGTATGCTTCAATAACAGCTATAGGATAAGATAAAAAAAACCTTCTAAATAGTTTTGTGTGTCTCAGGGATTTGGGTTTAATAATCAGTTCCTATGCTGCATGGCAAACTGCCTTTGAAACTGGGGAAAATTTCAAAAACAGTTGGCTCAGGTATTGCTAAAAGAAGAATAATTAAAATAAAAACCACATAGGGCACAGATAAAATTACTTTTCAGATCTTATGAGCTGTAACAGACTTCTACCCACAGCATAGCTATTCTGCAGGATTGCAACCTGAAAAATTGTAATAGTTGTTGCAGCAAAAAAATTTCAGAAAATCAATTGTTTTTTGCTATTGATACACTTTTTTTTATCCCAGCTAATGTAATGTATTATGACTAAACAATTTTTAAAAAATCCCATGCCATTTTGCAGTGAATTAAGATACTGAGAAGGGAAAGAAGCATGCTGTGGGTATCATTATGTTGTCTCCTTCTTGTCTTCTGAGTGAGGGATGAGATATATCTTAGACCCTGATCCTAACTTGTAGTTGTTTGGAATTTTGACTGGGGTCAGAAAGTACTTCTCAACCCACAGAGTGTATTTTTTGCCCAGTGCTCAATAGCTAAAGAAGTTAATCTCACTTTGACTTAATCTTAGTGTTATGGTTTTCTTCTGCAGTGAAATTTTAAAAACGAAACTGAATTATAAATGCAGTTGGTCTTTCACATTCATGGTGGGGGGGGGGAGGAGAGGTTAGGGATGTAGGACTGCCACAAAAGTGTAAACTGCTGATACATTCACCACCACCAACATTGTCCTGATGCTGAAGGCTGTTGTGTGAGTGTGCACAGAAGAACCTTGGACATTGGGAAGGAGGAACACCAGAAATCGTCCCTGTTGCCATCAACTCTCTTCTGAAGTCTGTTGTATGAATGTGCACAGAACACCCTCAGTCTTTGGGAAGGGGGAGCATCAACCATCATTACCTCTACCACCAACTCTCTCCTGAGGCCTAAGGACTGAATATCCATGTGGTGGCCTCTAGCTTCCGGGGCGGGGGGCTGCGGATGGGTGATGGCAAGATCACAAATAATTCTATGATTCTTTTATTCTAATTGACTCCGCAAATATTGAACCAATGAATATGGGGGGCTGACTGTAATTCCAGTTAAGTATTCACAGGATTATTCCATCAAAGCTTAGTCTAAGAAACTGGGGGGGGGGGGGGGGGGAAGAGGGCAGTTAATAAGCAAATAACAAAATATTGTTAAGGCAAACAGGGCTGCAGTTATTAAAATTGCTGAGTGTGTAAAAAAGTTCACCGCCCTCTGATTATTGTTATGTTGCCAGAAAGAAAACCCCTGTATCTCACTTGTCATTTGTCTTGAAGTCAACTTTCCTTACTTTTCCCCCCACAGATTAAAGTATTTGCCATATAACTTTACAAAGCTGCAACAGCTGACTGCCATGTGGCTATCAGATAATCAGGTAAGCATTTTTAATGTGATTAGAATTGCAAAAATCTTTTCAGAACAGAGTATATTTAAAAGTATCAGTTTTATTTTTATTTTATTTTATTTTTAAATTAGGAAGCAGATTTTATTGGTGACTTCCAAACTGATGCTCGGGGGTCGCATAACTAGTTATCAGTTTTAAAAAACTAGTTTTTGTTTTTTTTAAAAAAACACTAGTTTTTTTTAAAAAAAGTATCAGTTTTAAAAGCAGTTATATTTTAAAATCATTTTGTAATCAAATGTAATACTGGCTTCTGAATTGGGTATTTTCCCATATGCCCATTCCATTTGAATGTATTCTCTGTACATCTGGTGATCCAAGAGAGTACAGATAGCATTTTATATGCTGAAGAGAGTACTGTTATTATTCTACAGAAGGCTATGCATCCTAATCTGGAGTCTCCATGAACTTCTATGTCTTATTTTTCATAATAATGTGTGCAGAAGTTCTGTGTCATTAAATGTGCTTATGTCTGGGTAGAAAATATGATGATCTTGGTAGCCATAATCTATTGCAAAGGCTAAGGAGAGTTAATGTATTGTACTCATTCCTTTGCCATTAACAGTGGTAGAAGTTGAAGTGTTTTTATATATAAAGGAAACCTATTCATAATATGACTAGCAGGATTTCACCTCTTTTATTAGTATATAATGTGGCAAATTGCCAGACACATTTCATGGTGTAAGATCAAATAAATGAGTATAGGGAGGACTGCGGGGGGAGACAAAGTACAAAAAAATACATTTTCAGGCAGGTCTTGCTTTATATTCACACTTCTGATGGTTGGAGACAAGTAGTTTTTATTTCCACGACATATGTTTTGAAACTACAGGAAGTGCTAAAGTAGATTCAACAAATGATATTTTGGGTGTGGTATGCCTGGGAGGCTGCCCATGAATAACAGGTGCTGTAGGCTATATTTCAGAGGAAGGAGCTGGCAGAACCACCTCTGAATATTCCTTGCCTAAGAAAACCCTATGAAATGTATGGGCATGCCACAAGTAAACAGGCAATTTGAAGGTGGTACACACACACACACACACATGCCATGCTTTAGTGTTTGGTGACCATGCCCCCTATGCAAGTCAATTTGAAACTTCTTTTCATCTTTATCTTTTACATTTTTTAAATAAACGGCTAGATAAGTTTGTATCAGAGATGGCTAGACACAGTCCTCTGTTGCAAGCTTCTGTAGAAGGAAAACATTATTTAAGAATATTGGTTGAGACCTGTTATATGGGCTGGTAGCCATTTGCACAGTGGATGTTCTCTTACCTCTACAGCTCCATGCCCCCTAAATCTTCTCTGGATGACCTGTCTTTCCTCTAGAGCAGATGATGTAGAATAGAAGATTGAATGAAGAGGGGAATTTGACACTTCTTCATTATGCCAGAATAAGCTGTTCTTATTATCTTAACTTGAGATAACCCATGGGACTCAATTGATAAAAATGCTCAGCAAGATTGATACATGAGTATGAAACAATGCAGAGACATAGCTGTGTTAGAACTTGTCTTAGCTCTGAACTTAAGAACAAAAGTAGTCAGAACTTGTTACCCCATCACTATGCTCACATGTTTTGTATTTCTGTTACAATTCATGCTCTTCCCTACTCATCAGTATGTCTGTCTGTTTAGAGGCTAAACTCCATGCATCTGATGAAGTAGGCTGGAGCCTACGAGATCTTGTGCTAGAAATTTATTTTTCTCAGTTTCAAAGGTGCTGCAGGATTCCTTTATATCCTTTTATAATGAAACAATACGTTTTTCAGCCAGAAATATATAGGGGTGCAGTGGTTTAGTGGTTAAGACGCCAGTTCTGATGAGCGAAAGATCGGAAGGTTGGCAGTTCGAGGCCCGAGTGCTGCATGATGGGGTGAGCTTCTGTCCCTAGTCACAGCTTCTGCCAGCCTACCAGTTCGAAAGCATGCAAATGCAAATAGATAAATAGGTACCACTTCAGTGAGAAGGTAACAGCGTTCGGTGCAGTCATGCTGGCCACATGACCACCAGAGGAATCCTTAGATGATGCAGGCTCTTTGGCTTAGTAAAGGAGATGAGCACCACCCCCTACACTTGGTTATAACTTGATATTCAAGGCAAGAGAGTACCTTTACGTCAGAAAGGAACTCTTCCAGAACATGGCCACATAGCCCGAAAGCTCCACAAAAAACTAAGAGTACCTTTACCTTTATCAGAAATATATGCATTCTTATCAGAAAGGAACAGGATTTCATTCTTATTTTCAATGAATATTTTGTAAGTGCATTTTTAACTTGTGTTTTGTTTTTGCATTTTTAGTCTAAACCACTCATTCCCCTTCAAAAAGAAGTTGAACCAGAAACACAGAAAACAGTACTTACTAATTATATGTTCCCTCAACAACCAAGATCTGAAGATGGTATGAATTGTATTTATTTGTTTTAAAGATGCTACATGTTGATAGATCAGGAGTATCTGCTTAAATTTGTTCTGTTTACCTAACCCCAGAAGTGGTAAGCAAAACACACTGAAATAATTTTAAATCATGAAATGGTTGTATTAAAGTAAGTACAATAAAATATTAATATTAATAAAAAATAATATTTTTTTGTATAAATTAACCCTTTCCAGAATACTGAGCATAATAGGATGTTCTTTATAATGTTCCCAGACAATCTTTGGGTTTGGGCAAGTTGCAGAGTTGAGGATAAATATATGGTATTACAGTTTGCACATAATGCTTATTTTCCTACAGTAATGTTCTTGGCCTTGTTATCCAGCCTCCTGCTGTGGCCACACACTGAATGTGCAAAGAGACTGCAACACATGAGATTAAAACTAGAAGCAACTCACTACTGTGCTTCCATGTAATCTTAGCAAATGCCCCCCCATACAGATAAATATCGAGAAAAACAAGATGTAACTGACAGTACAACATAGAAAACTCAATGCAAGATAATTTGTAACTGCCTATTACAGTCACTCCCTGTAACCTTTTCCCAAAATGGACCTAAAAGATATTTGAGGGCAAAAAAATATTAGAGAGAGAGAGAGAGAGAGGTTTGCAAATGGATTTTTAATATAATTACTTTTAAATGTTTTGGGGCATGGAGGCATGGTGTAGCCCTTTTAGTTCAAGTTGTGGGGAGGCTTGCTATCTTTGGGTGTTGAGAAGTTTCTCAGTTCTGTAATGTTGAGCTTGGACTTTTTGAGCAAGGTTAGACTACAATTTTGTGAGCTAAGTACTTTACGTTTTGATATTTGCAAGTAGCAAATGTTTCAGTTTTTTCCTACCTATCCTTCCCAAGCTAGCATGGCATAAACAAATAAATGGGTCTAGTTTGCACAGGGGTGCCTGCTTGGCAGTTTGTAAATGGCAGAAGTGAGCTTCTAAAAACTTCAAATTCTCCACATTTCAATCATAAAAGATACAGTCTCTTTTCAAATAAAAAGACACAAATAAGAAATACAAGTTATTTTATTTACTCAGATACTTTCCTCTTTCTTTTGTTTAGTGATGTTCATATCTGATAATGAAAGTTTCAATCCTTCACTGTGGGAGGAACAGAGGAAGCAGCGTGCACAGGTGGCTTTTGAATGTGATGAAGATAAAGATGAAAGGGAGGCTCCACCCAGAGTATGTAATTGCTTTAATTAATAATGATTTATTAAATGTGTTATTACTTTTCACCTTTTATGTCTGAGCTACTAATTGTTCTGGACAAGATCATGCTGAGATGTATTACCTCATACCTCTTTTCCACTAGTGTGTTCTTTGTTTGGGGAGGGGGGGAGATTTTTTTTGGGGGGGGGGAGGTTTTGAACCTTAAGATACTTGTGAAACTTTTGAGGGCTATTCTTTTAGCAAACGTGAAGTGGTTTTCGTTTGTACACTCTTTGTATGCTCTCATGGTCTTTGAGCACAGGAAGGCACATGGTGCAGCCAGCTCCTGAAATTAAACAGATCAATGCCATGTCAGTTTATGAAAAAGAGACTGCCTGAGAATAACATTAATGTAATGTTAACTTATATGATGTCGAAGGCTTTCATGGCCTGTATCCATAGATTTTTATGGGTTTAATTAGAGATGTTCTCAACAGGAAAGAAGAAACAAAGTTAGCAAAGTTTGGCTACCAGTCCTAAAAATCACTAAAATCAATATTCAGCAAATGCAGATGAAAACCACCCAAGGTCAGGGGTTTCCGCAGCAAACAATGGATCTCTAATTAAACAGATTCAAATCCTCTTTGCATATCCTCCCACCCTGAGGCCTTGCCATTCAACAGCAATACACAGATTAACATGGAAATCACTCCTCCCAGCTCAGGGTCACACAAACACACACATACATATATAGTATACATCCCACTCACTTCCATGACAGCATTCTCGGAAGATGCCAGCCAGATGCTGGTGAAACATCAGGAACAAACTCTTCTAGAACATGGCCACATAGCCTGAAAAACTTACTTCGTTGAAAAAAAAAGTACTAAAATGTTGTTGTTTGCCAACAAGTCGGCTTTGAATTATGGCAATCCTTTGAATAAAATATGTCCAGGCTATGTCAATAGCCCTGCTGAGGTTCTGTAAACTCAGGGCTGTGATGATCAAAATGTGATAATTACAAATACAGGTGCTTGTTACGTGCTTGTTATGTAAGTTGAGCAAGTCTTGACCTGACAAGACCTGTGTCTAGAGGTGCAGCAACCAGGGAAATACATGAATTCCCTGAAGACTGAGTTCCATAAAAATTTACAGATGTTCCAACAGTCCATTCACTTAAGTAGGAGTACAGTTTATTCTTTTTTCCTTTGCAGATGATGCTCATAAGAATTTCTGTATTACTTTTTATAATGTGACTTCTGAAAACTGATTTCTTTTATTTAGGAAGGTAATTTGAAGAGGTATCCAACACCATATCCTGATGAGCTAAAGAATATGGTCAAAACAGTTCAAACAATAGTACACAGACTGAAAGATGAAGAAAATCCAGAAGATGCTAACAAAGAGTCAAAGCAAGAAAGTCAACAGGTTTCAGTGAAGGATGTCGGTGTAAAGGTTAGTGTTTGTATTCTGTTTGAATCTGACCAACTTTTTGTAGTATGATAATATAATTTTTGTGAAATACTAAAACTTGAATCTCATTTTTATCCATGTCCATTAATTATTGCAAGGAGAATTGTGCTTGGTGTATTCAAAAAGCAGTCGCCTAGCAAAGGCCACTGGAAAGATTAAGTTAAATTGAGAATAAAGGTTTGAAAGTCATGTAAGTTGGTCAGTGTTAAATAAGTAGTAGTGGTAATAATAATAATAATAATAGTAATAATAATATATGATAAATTGGTCATTGTTTAGTTAGCAACTGAAGTAGACTAATTCTTTGCAAGGGGGCATCCTTACTTGTCATTTTTTTCCTGTTGAATCTTTCAGAGTAAAATCACAGGATCTTATGGATAAATTATTTTTAACTTCATCCATTTGGTTTATATCAGACTATTACAAAAATAAAAGTGACAAAAATAATTCCTTCATTGGTAGAAATATTTTAGGTCCACGTGCATGCTAGCTAGTTGATTTGAAAATGGGAAACCAAATGCAAACTTCAAGATAAACTGTAGTTTGGATGGGCCTTTCCGTCTTGCTGGAAAATTTTATTTTTTGCAGCATTGGCATTGGGAGAATGGTGAAGGAGGGCTAGAGAAACACAGACTTTCAGTTTTGGATTACAGCAGAGTGTCTACAGTAAACGATGCAATAAAACTTGACTGGAGGCAAAATGGGATACACTCTAGGTGATCCTACTTGTGTGTGTACTTACGTACGACAGGCAAGATAAACAGTTGCCTCCAGAATCTTTTCCTGAGCATGTGGGGAGGGTAAAACAGAAAGAAAAGGAGAAAACAGATTACTTTGCCTCACCATCTCATTTGGCAAAAAAAAAAGAAAAAAAAAGAAAAAAAAAGCATACTGTAGATCTATAAGCCATCAAAATGGGAATCATAAGAAAAATGGAGGCTGTTGAAAGAAAAACATCATCCCAGAATGCATTTTGTAAGAAGCTTTCAGGTGGCCTCCAGAAGATTAAAAATGGTTTTTGTTCCATTTAAGTTTTACCTGGTTGTTATTTCACATTTGTTTCATTCATGTTGAACTGCTCTTTTTTGTGTGTAGTAGTGCCATATGCAGCTAGAAATAGCTACTGATATGAAGTATCTCAGCCATCAACATATACATACCTATATATTATTGTTAATAAATATATGGGGCTTTTTTTTTTAAACTGGGGAGCTTTTTCCTGACAATGTTAACTTTAAATCTGCCATAGACTTCAGAAGTTACTCCAGCAAAGAACAAAATGGAAAATGAACAGAATATGATGGGAAATTGTGTGCAGAAGCCTAAAGAGTCAGATGCTGAGAACAGTTCTGGAAACATGCAGATGAGCAATCAGATTAAAACATCAGAGAACACAAAACCAATTGCTAATCATGAAGATACTCTTGAGGTACTGTATGGCATATGTAGTGTGCAAAGCTTAGTAAAATACACTGAAATATATATTTTATAGATGTGGCCTTAAAACTGCAGTTGGTGCAGCCTCAAGCTAGCCAGAGAAGAGGAAAAGGGGACATAGATGGTATCTTCCCAGGTCAAGTAACTATTTCTGAATCCATCAGAGACAATCAGAGAAGGGTTGTGCCTTTTCAAGGAATAGCATAGGAGATGCTATACTGCCACACAACATAAATTATGCACCATAGATGTACAGGTACATGGCACTGTTAGAAAATGAAACAATACAAAAGACATTGCTATCAAAGGTATGCAATCTAATAAAACTTTTTATTTGGTGGTATCATGTATTAGTGCACTTGATCAACATAACTTGATAATATACAGTGTGCATCTCTCTCCTTTAGCAGGAGTCAGAAGAACTATCCTCAGATGAAGAAATGAAAATTGCAGAAATGAGACCACCTCTCATAGAAACATCCATTAACCAACCAAAAGTTGTAGCACTTGGCATTAGCAAAAAAAGTAAGGTTTTTTTAAAAGTATTTTTAGTATTTTGAATAAAGAATTCATTATTCTGTTTAGATATATTTGTAACAAGTCATTAAACTTTTCATAATTTAAAATAACATTTTAGTTAAAATTTTATTGTAACTAGGTGCAAGCTTTTAAAGTTGCTCTGCAGCAATCTTGTTTTGTTGGGTGATCATATTTTCACATGTCTTGCCACTTTGGAGTATTGTGTTACAAGTAATTAGAATCATAGCGCAAAGTTTGTCTTATATTTCCTTCAATTAAATGAAGCAGATATTTCAGTACTTGAGTAAAAAGCATACAGATATGTATCTTGCCCATCTTCAAGTTCCTCTAATTCAAATATGGGGGGGAGGGGGGGGAATCCCTGTAGTATTTAGAACATAACAACTTTCAAAGTATTGTCTTCCGCTGTTTTTTTTTTAAGCTAGCTGACTAAGAACTTCATTGGAATCTATGGTGCAGGTTCTGTCAGTGGTTAAAAACTGTACATACACAGACATTTCTTATTATTTGTACTGGCTTAATTGTACTCTGTCTATTTTGTCTGTACTTGTATTTTTACTATTATAAAGGCTTGTTTTATAAACATACTTATTTTTGATGATAGTGAACAAATCATTTTAATGGATAAGAAAAAAGATTTTGTGGCCATCTAAAAACAATTTAAAATTCTTCCCTTTATAAATGTCCATAGCAGAACATTTAATGTACAGTCCCATGTGGTGTGTAAAACACATAACCCTTGACTGATTGTGAAAGTAGGATGATATGAGTGCATGTCACATAGTGTGGTTGCTGAGATTTTAATTGGTATGTGTGTTTATGTGAAATGCATGTTTAGGGAAATGTTATGTCAAGTGGTATGTATCTATAAAACAAATCACATATGTAATACAGAAATTAAAGATAAATTAACATCCATTATTTATGAGGCGCAAGAGATAGAAGTCACATTGGACTAAAAGGTGAGTACCTTTTAGCCAGTTAATTTTTTTAAAGTTCTAAGTAGTTTCATTTTTAAGTGCTTCTTTCTGTTAAATATATTTGGTAGGCTATGGACATTATACTTCCGTAAATTGGAAATATGGATGTATATGCATATATTAAACAGTTAATTCTTTTCAGATGACAGTAAAGATCTGGATTCCTTGTCAGATGACCCCACCCACAACAGCAATCAGAATAACAGCAATTGTTCCTCTCCTTCTCGAATGTCTGATTCAGTTTCTTTAAATACTGACAGTAGCCGTGAAGCATCACTGTGCTCTCCGGACAAAGAAACTAACTTGGCTGTCACTTCCAAAATCAGGTATGGAAAATATGCAGTTTGTTAAATCTTTGTTGATTAAAGCTGTGAAGCAAAAACAATAAGAGTTTTGTAGTCCCTGGAAAAATTAACAAGTTTATCAAGTCATATGCTTCTATGTAGTAAAGCTCAGTTCATCACATATGTGTTATAGTCAGTTTAGTAGGTTTGTATGTCTGTTGGTATAAATATATGGTGAGCAGTATATGCTGTATTGAGAGCCAACATGGTGTAGTGGTTTAAGTGTTGGACTACAACTCTTTAGACCAGGGTATAATTTTCTGCTTGGCCATGGAAACCCACTGGGTGATGCTGGACTTGTCACAGAGTCAGCTCTAGAAACCTCTGAGATAGGTTCATCTTAAGGTTGCCATAAATCAGAAATGATTTGAAAGCACACAACAACAAATATGCTGTATATGAGCAGAATTTTAAGGTTGTTCACAGTTCTGGTTGGGAGGCAGTTTTTCTAACAATCATAATAAGGTGGTTTCCAGTAATGTGATGAAACATGATAATGAACATGAAGTACAGTACAAAGCTACAAACAATTCTATTTGAAACTATGTATGCAGCAGTTACTTTGTTGACATTAATGAGGATCACTTGAATGAATCTGTATAGTGGGTCCTTGCTATCCAGTGGGTTTAGTTCCAGGACCCCCTGTGGATACCAAAATCCATGGATGCTCAAGTCCCATTAAATACAGTGGCATAGTAAAATGGTGTCCCATTTAAGAATGGCAAAATCAAAGTTTGCTTTTGGGAATATATCCAAGCCGCGGATGGTTGATTCTGTGGATACAGAGGGCCAGTTGTATAACTTTGTGCTGATAAAAATCTAATTAAGTGGAGTACAGTGGGGGAGGGGGAGAAAATAATTTTGAATCTTGAAAGTTTTTTAGCCAAAAGATCTCATTACCTTAGGTCCTGTACATTCCATTAAGGCCACCATGGGGGTGAAGTGAGGTGTAGTGTTTTTATGACACGTGCCCAACTTTGCCCCAAGGGTGCCCTGACATTGCTCGCATGTGGCACCATGGTGCTCCTCTAGCACTGTGTCCATATGACACAGTGCCAAAGATCTCATTACCTTAGGCCCTCATTACCTTAGGCTATGGCGCTTTTTTAAGGGTGCAAAAAGGAGTAGCTTTTTGCGGCTTCTTTTTGTGCCCGCGAAAGGCCAGATTGGAGCCACAGCATGAGGTTGCCACAGCCCCGATCTGGCTAGAAAGACCCTAAGTTATATGCCTCAGGCCCAGACTATCTGCTTTTTAAAATTGCTTTTTATCTTTGTAATTTCATTTTATTCTTATAACTTGAGGTTTGAATTGTTGAATAACGATTTTGAATTTTTTTCCACAACAACTTTGAATAATTTAATTCTGTTCTAATATTCACTTTTTATATGCTTTTAATTTGTAATGTTGTTGCTACCATGAATATTGGTTGTTGCTAAAGATCATTCCCATAGTGCAGTGGTTCTCAAATCTTGGTTTTCCAGATATTTTGGACTTCAGTTCCCAGAATTCCTGATAGTTGGCCAAGATGGCTGGGGCTTCTGGAAGGTGAAGTCCAAAACACCTACAGGAGCAAAAATTGAGAATCACTGACATAGTACTGTATAATAATTCTTGAACTGTAATAATGACTTTAGTGATAGCCAGAGGCTAATATAGTTCATTAGATCTTGGTAAAGAGATAAGCAGTGTATATATTGAGTTGGGTGCCAACTTAACTGATATTCAGAGAAAACCTCTTGAAACCAATGGACTTCATCATTTTAAAATATTGCTTTTTTTCTTTCAGGCAAGAAGATGAAAATTCTAATAGTCTGTTACAGAATGGAGGTGACATAAATGTTATAGCAGAAGAAAAACTGGATGCCCAAGACAAAGTAACCAGTTTCAGTGAATTTAGATTAAGCATTGAAGAGAGATTAGCTTTGATAGAGAGAGGGGTTGAGCTAACTAGCGTTACAGATGAGTCTCACAAATTACATCAGATTAATAAGAATATCTGCAAATTGACTGAAGAGGTAGGAATACAACCAAATGTAGTGGAAGAAATAAAAGCACAGGAAATATCACTAGTAAAGGGATTTTTAAACAACAATAATAAAGAAGTAATGGAGCACCTGGAAAATGAAAATACATTTTCTAATCTGTGTCCTATGAACAATGTCAATGGACATTCTGAGGAAGTGCCTGCCTCTGCAGAAAGATCAGAGCTAAAGAGAAGTGCTACTGTTGATACTGATTCTTCTTCAGAAATGTGTCTTTCAAAGAGCACTGAAGATTTGTCTCCACAGAGGAGTGGTCCAGTTGTGAAATCCCACAGCATAACTAATATGGAGACAGGTGCTCTGAAAATCTATGATATTATTAATGACATTGGATCCCAGCAGCCAAATCCAGCAGTAAAATCAACAGCCATGGCTCCAGAGGGAAAAAATATAGTCCGGAGCAAGTCAGCTACTCTCCTTTATGACCAGGCATTACAAGTATTTCCTGGGTGTTCGTCATCATCTGATTTAATGTCCACAAAAACAGTGTTCAAATTTGATTCAAATCATAATCCTGAAGGTACAAATTTGATAAAAGGACAAGGGACAAATACTTCACAACCATTCAGTCCCCCCCAATATAATATCCAATATAGCAGCAGTATAGCAGCCAAAGAATCTTTGTGGCCTCCAAAACAAAACTCCCTAGTTGAACAAAGCTGCTTACCTCCTCAACGCTTGCCAAGATCAGATACTGTAGAGAGCTGCAATTCTGTAAAACATTCTGCCAACATGAACTTCTCCAATCATAATAACGTTAGAGCTAGTGCTGCATATAACATGCATCAAAGAATGGGCGGGAGGCATGTAGAAATGTGGGCTGTTCCACCAAATGATAGACTTGTTTCTGGAGCAACTCGAAATACTCTCCAGCGTCAGAGCAGTGTCTCTTCCACTACATCAATGAATGTTACTGATTCTGGACCTCCACGGCGACCCCAAGTACCCGAAGGAGATTATTTAACATACAGGGATTTACACTCAATGGGAAGAGTCCCACTTATAATGTCAGGGCCACAGAGACCACTTTCTGCAAGAACCTATAGCGTTGATGGGCCAAATGTACCTCGACCTCAGAGTGCTCGTCCTTCACCAAATGAAATACCAGAGAGAACTATGTCAGTTAGTGATTTCAATTACTCAAGGACTAGTCCTTCTAAAAGAGCAAGCCCACGGGTTAATTCTGAACACTCTCTACTAGATCCTCCAGGAAAAAGTAAAGTCCCTCATGACTGGAGGGAACAGGTGCTGCGACACATTGAGGCCAAAAAATTAGAAAAGGTAAATAAACAACTTTACTTTGTATATTCCAAATTTCTGAATGGATTTGACTTGTTTGGGGACTTAAAGTAGTTGGAGAGAAGTAACTGATATGATAAGTTTCTTAGTTTTCAAAATTTGTTTGATCATGGAAGTGTCAGAAAGTTTTGGTGTTTGTGAGTATGCTTAATCAAAGGACATTTTTCTCTCATTTCATCTATGGCAAACCAAAGTCCTGAATTAATTTTGTTTGATTATTGTCATTAGTAGTTTTTATTTTAATAGGCAGGTTGTACATTATTTTCTTCTTGGGCTGAGTGTTGAAATATTACTTTGAAAGTAACATCAAAATAGACTTTTTTGTTGAAAGACACATCAAAATAGACTTTTTTTGTTGGAAAGCTTACCGTAAATGTACTGTATAAGAAAAACATGAGAAATACACTGCCTCATGGCTGTCTTATCACTCCAGGTTTGGGCATGAACACTTGAATATTGTGCAAGGTACATGTGTTCAGAACCTTTTAAAACAATACATAAGGAATATTTATTTATTCTGTAAACTATTATGTGCCTATAATAAAAGAATTCCAAACAGAGTACTATGAAAAAGAATTTGTAAGAGGTGAGAATAAAACCTCTTATATAAATTTGTATTGTAATAAAAATACAGTATAAATTTATACTGTTTCATGCAGCAGAAATATGTTTTATTTCAGAGCATATGCATAAACTCACACATATTCTGAGCACACGTGCCTGCAAGCATTACAGTGTAAGGGACCTTATGACCTTGGCAATAGTACATCTTAGGCAAATTGGAGTCAATAACCTGCCTTCACACAGAGCTGTCTAAAAGGGGGATTTTCTTAAGCAAACAAAAATAAAATATACAGGGTGATTCAAAAAGAATGGTGCAAAATCAAATAAGAACATGCTTTTTGAACCATGTTTTTTTGAATCACCCGGTATATATAATAATTATATTGGGGAATAGAGAATACTATGAACAGAGCTTCATAATTGATGACATATGTATGCAAAATGGAAGGAACAAGCTAAAGTGGAATACAGTTGCTTTAGAGTGGGACAACACTAACTCAAACGAACAAACTTGCAAGGCTGAGAGCATTTATAGGGGTTACTAAGAGAAGAGAGAGAAGAGAGATGGCTTCAAAAGGTTAAGGACAATACGATACTTCCTAATATACACAGAGAAAAACACATACAGAGAAAGCCTGGGGGTCTTTCAAATATTTAATTAGTATTCTTGATGCTCCTGGTGGTGGTAAATAATGGAGTCCCTTTAAGTCTGTCCTTAACCAGACACTTAAAAGAGGTTCCATTTTAAAATAAATGTGCATTCACACATCTGTTTTGGCAAGGTTGTTGTACTGATGCAGACAGTTCACAACATGTGAACTGATGTATAATTATGGAAAAGGAGGCAGGCAAATATTTCTGTCATACCACAGATTTAAAATATAATAGCAGGTATTAATTAAGCATCATGTTCTAGGGTTGTCTTCAGGTATCAAGTGCATGATTGTCCTTTTACTTTAATGCTGCTCTTGAGGATATAGAATTCAGTTTCATTTAGAGCAGAGGTAGGAAACCATGGGTGGCTAGGGGACTACATTACATTAGCCCTCTAGAGGCCCCCCCCCCCATGATTCTAGGAACATAGGAGCATTTTTACCATGTGTTAGGCTTTTGGTTAAAAAAAGCATTCCCTGAGCCTACATTGGCCAGCAAGGGCAAAAAAGGTGGTGGAAATGCATCCCACACCCCTTAGTAGACATTGTAGAACATTTTGGGGCAAAATAATGTTTTTGGCAAGAATTGCTTTTGACCCCTGGGGGCTCCCCTGGAAGGGGGGGGGGTCTTCAGATGCATGAATATTTAATGACACTTCTCTGCTTTTTAATAGTAATTGACACTGATAAATGCTGTTATATGGTTATGTTTCTATGCTCCTTGTTATATGTGAGGTTTTAGTGTTTTTATTGTTCATTTCCTTGAGTAGTATTTGCTAGACAGAGGATGTAATTTTATAAACTGAACTTGTCAATGAATACCTATTTGTTCCCACTGTTGGAAACATCAGGGACTTCTGTTTACACACCTATTTTCTGATCTGTTACAATCCATATTGGACTTTTTATTTGACCCAACGTGTCATTTTCACATCTGAGAGCCCCATATAGATAGAAGATATATACTATCCAAAGCTGTTATGAAAATAAATGTCTCCAACAAAGCCACCTGCCAAAAAGTGAAGAATGAGAGTGTCTTTGTTTTTATCTTGTAAGAAGGCTTAAGGGCCAAATATTGTATTCAGGGAAAGCCAATATTACAGCTGCTAAATGTGGAGTGGCTTTTTGGGAGAGTGAGTCTGTGTCTTCTGTTTCTGAATGTCATCGGCTTCTTCCCTTTCCCGTCCTTTCCCTGTCCAAAAATACTGTACATGTAATAATAGACTGAGGTGTGGCGATACCATTTGCATGGTCTCCCTCTTTGGGTAGTTAGTATTGCATTTTGTTTCCCACCCTCTCCTTAGTATACATGGAAAGCTGCTTCCCCCACTCTCTCTTTTGTTTCCCATCCCCAGCAGTATTCTCCTGGAATGCAGCAGCAGCTAAAGAGCTTTTGCAGCCCTCTGCCCCAGCCTCCCCCCTCATCCTGATAACATGTTTTAAATACTTCCCAGACAATCAAATCTTGCAGTTTCATTTATAATGCAAGTAGATCAGCAAGGAAGATTTGCTTTGTAAATTGGTTGCTTAGAATAGCAGGTATGAATTTTTAGACCGAGTAGAATTGAGAGCTAGCATAGTGTAGTGGTTTGAGCATTGTACAGCTAGCTCTTCACATTTGCAGTTTTGACCTTTGCAGATTTGATTATTCACAGATTTGATTAATATGTTTTCTCTAGGAATCTCTAGGTTCTGTAGCATGACTCTGTGGTTAACATCTACCAAAATCTGTGCTGAAAGACCTAGAGATTTTTAGAGAGAATACTTCTCTACGCATTTGTAGGCCCTCCAACATAATTCTGTGGTCAGCCTCTGGCAGAGGTTGACCAGAAGATTGTGCTGGAGGACCTAGAGATTCCTAGATAAATTACCTTTTCTCAGATAAAAAAAGTGTTTTTTTTTTATTTGTTTTTTCCCACTTTCAGGTGGTCCTGTGCCCCTAACCCCAGTGAATGTAGACAATCCCCTTTACTTTGGAGATGAGGGTTTGATTCCCTCCTGATCCATGGAAACCCACTGAGTGACCTTGGGGGAGTCATACACTTGGGCTTGGAAAACTCTGTGATGGGTTTCCCTTGGGGTCACCTTAGTCAGAAATGACATGAAGGCACACAAGAACAATAAAGAAGAATTCTGAGGTGGATCCTGACTTGTGGAAAGCAGAATTACTGAAGGCACATCTGTGGTTGAAAGTTGGGGAATTTTTTTCTGATGTGCTCCTTTACTTGCCACAATACTTTTGCTGAATGTCTCTTCATTTACAACTCATTTTACCTTCTGAAAATCTCTTTTTCTTCCCTTCCCCAGAAATATTGTTCTTCAGCCTTGTGATAGGTTGTGCTAGGGTCAGCAGAGGAAAGAGGGAATTGATGCAAATCCCTTCTTCCCTTGCTTCTGTTGGTTCTTGAGCCCTTCCATGAACAAGGAATCTTTTGGTTGCAGAAGGGGAAATTAGGATCCAATTCTGTGGCCTTCCTTCTGGGCCTGAAAGGATACTGTCATTCTAAGCATTCTCTCATAAGAATTTTTTTTTAAAATTCTCAATTTTGTGCTGCTTTGCTAAAAACAGACTGAAGGGATTTCCTGGGTAATGTAAGAAACATAATTGGAGAGGCACTGAGTTTCTAAGTGGGGGGCTGTTTATCATGCTGGTAATGAGACTTGCATGAGACTTCAGTATCTATACCCAGGCAGTAGGAATTGAGGAAGCTGGACAGGACATTTGCAGGTGAAGAGGTTTATTTACAAGTGCTATATACAGAGATAGGAACTATACAAACAGATAGAGTTCCTCTCAAACTCACAATAGCTATCACCAACTCCACATATCAACACCAACTACTCTGTAACCCACTCACTGTAACCCACAATTGTTTACATTAAGACACAGCCTTATATATTCTTGGCTGATATAACTCTCCCAACACATGGCATAAGTCATTTCCTCACTGTGCTGAGTGAAACACATACACAGGTGCAGTACTGAATCTACATATTTGTGTCGGCCTCAAGAACATTTATCTTCATGGCCTCACCTTGTCATACACACCACACACATGATATGATGACTTTGCAGTTCTGTAGATGTTAATTTTCACTGGCAATATGGCTGACAGTTTGGGCCCTGCATTAAAGCTTCCCAGGGATATCTGTTGGCTACTCTGGGAGACTGATCAGCAAAATGATATTTATCAAATTATTCTTAGCTGAAATTTTCTTCATCTAGATAGCTGTTTATTAATTATTGCTAAGTCCATACAGGTTAAAAAGTTGTGTTTGATCCTTTTATATGGTCAAAATTAAAAGTATTTCTGTCTTGGAGAATAAAGTCTGTGTAGACTATTGTCAATAATTGCATGGTAGAAAGTTGCCAAGAAAACCCCAAAATAGGTTTGCCTTAGAGTTGCCGTAAGTTGGGAATGATTTTAAGGCAAACAACAACAACAACAACAACTATTATTATTATTGTTGTTGTTGTTGTTGTTGTTATTAACCTTTATTTATATAGCACTGTAGGTTTACACAGTGCTGTACATATAAACTTATAATTAGACGGTTCCCTGCCCTCAGGCTTACAATCTAAAAGACATGACACAAAAGGAGAAGAGATGGGGAAGTGTATCAGGTCTGGTGGATCTTCTCTCCCTCTGAGGCCTGGACCAAGGCAGATGGACTAGAGGGAGGGCTCGGCCTCATAATGCACAGTTAAAACGGGGCAGACAAAGTCACACAAGGCCTGTTGGAGCTGGCCTGCCCCTCTCTCCCCCCAAGATGGTGGCTGAAGGGAGGGTTCTTCTTACTTGCAGGCAAGGCCTGTTGGAGCTGGCCTGCCCCTCTCTCCCCAATAAATATTTTAAGAAATATATTTTTTAAAAAAAGTATTGAGGGGTCTAGGTCTGCATTCCTGAGAGATAATATTAAAATATAATTTAAATCATATGGCTATAAACGTGATGAGTCTTGGGTTAGCACACTCTTGTCTTTCCTATTATCTAGTGCATTAAGAGGTTTTTATGCCATTTTCAATATTCTGTGGTTTCCTGTTATGCCTGCCCAAACTTTTAAGAGTGAAGAAACCGTAGTCCACATGCTGTGTACCCCAGAGTTCCTTCACCTTTGTTACCAACATTTTCCTACAATTCAATTTAATACAGGTCATTCTTTCCCCACTGTCACTACCAGGTAGGGAAATGCAATCTTTATAGAGATTGCTGGAACAATGCGTGAAGGGAAGTCTCCAAATAGGATTGCTGGTTTATGTTTGTATATGTGCATGCACTCATGTGTATATGATCCCTAATTCTTGAGCCAACATCACATGCAGCCGTTGTAGCTAAAAAAAAGAAAGTACGCACCCCAATTTCTTTGAATAAGCTATGGTGATAAACTAAAGTTGGCTTATTGGTACAAAACATAGTTGAAGCCAAACCACAGTTGTTTTTTTCTGGTTTGGATAGAACAATGACAAGCAATTAGTAAACTGAAAATAGAAGGCATATGCTCTCAGTCTGTCTCACAACCATTCTGGGGGAACAGTGTGAACCTAAGATTAATCTGATAGATATAGGTTAGCATTTTGTATAAACCAGGGAAATGTCCTCTCTGATTTTATTCTGACATAATGACTGCTGAGAAGACACACAGCATACACACATACCATAATGTTAACCCCACATGTAAAGCAGTACTAACATGGTCCTAATTTATTTTAAGTGTGGCAAGAAGACACTCTGATAGGAGTTTCTGGTGCAAACTGTATTGTCCACACAAATGTATGTGGTTTGCGAGATAGTGTAATTTAGAACTCAAGACCTGTATGTGACAACCATTAGCAGTCTAATACTACAGCTGTTGTAGAGTTTAGAAGTTGGTCTAATTTCTTAACTAATACATAATATGCTTAGATTGTTTCTTTAGGAAACACCCAGGTTATCTCTTCTAATGGTACTCTTTAGAAGAGTTCATTTAAAAGGAATATTTTACATACAAAAGTATTGTCATGGAATATTTATTTTTAGTTCCAATTGTAGTTTAGGCATGGCTGTCTCTCACCATTTCACTGTGTTCGTTGGACTGAGGTGGTTATTTTAAATGAGCCCCTGTTGAGATTGAATTCAATAAAGGTCACATCAGGGATAATGAAGTCCACATGTGAAACTGGTAGAAAAGCCATTAAAAGAATTTATGCCAAGGTACTCAAACTAAGCTCATGGAGTTAGCTTCTTAATGCAAGAGTTGAATAATCTTTAATCTTGCACATTTATACAGACCCAGAGCCATGGCACTGAGATTGGAAGGGGAGGGATGCACCCTATTGTGTCTTAATCCCTTAGGGAATTATCCATCTCTCCCCCCATACACCCACCCCCTGATTTGAACTTTCATTTTAAAAAGAGAAACTCAGTCTGAGATTCATCTGTTTACCACAATGTAATGAAAAATGTCCAGTCACCATTCTACCCAATTGTCTATTAGGAAATAAAACTGATCTATAATATTTTGGTCAAGAGAAGGTCTGTTATGCATGCTCAGCTAATGTGGTAGTAGGATGAACTGTTAACACTTTAGACTACAGGTATAGGATGTAGTTTTTGTTGCTTTGAGCCAAGTTATTTAAAAGTTAATAATATCAGGAAGCATCTGAAATGGTAAGTCTACTTTACAGCTCCAGGACTCTTACTACCTCATTAGGCTGCATTTTTGTTGTTGTTAAGTGCCCTTGAGTCAGCCCCTGCTCGTGGTGACCCTTTGGATGAGACATCTCCAAGATCCCCTGTCCTTAACTGCTCTGCTTGGGTCCTGCAAATTCATGCATGTGACCTCTCTGGTTGAGTCTGTTCATCTGGCATGTGATCTTCCTCTCTTACTGCTACCCTCTATCTTTCCTTACATTATTGTCTTTTCTAGTCATGCCTTCTCATGTGATCAGAGTATGACAGCCTCAGTTTCATCATCTTGGCTTCCAGGGAGAATTCAGGCTTGATCTGTTCCAGAACTCATTTGTTTATCTTTTTGGCTGCCCATGGTATCCTCGTTGAGTTGATTTTCTTCCTATCGGCTTTCTTGCCCATCCACCTCTCACATCTGTACATGGTAATAACATGCTGACTTGAATGATTCTAACTCTAGTCCTCAGTTGTATATCTTTACACTTTAGGATCTTGTCTAGTTCTGTCATGGTTGTCCTTCCCACTCCTAGTCGTCTTCTGATTTTTTTAATTGCAGTCTCCATTCTGATCAATATTTGATCCAGGGTAATTATTTTGCTTTCCTCATTGTCTGGGTTCAATTTATGTAGTACCTCCATGGTCATTATTTTTGTTTTCTTTATATTCAGGAATAAACTTACTTTTGCCCTGCCTTCCTTGACCTTCCTTTGTAGTTGTTCCAAGTCAGTGATGTTCCAAGTCAGTTTACAACCTGCATAACATTGTGTATGTGCCTTTAAGTTGCCTGTTGACTTATGGTGACCTCATTGATTTCATAGGGTTTGCTTAGGCAACAGATACTCAGAGGTGGTTTCGCCAGTTCATTCCTCTGAAATATAGCCTATAACCTAAATTCATTAATTTGTGAGTCACTGCAGAGTGGGAGAGTGCCAGACTCCACTTTGCAGGTTAGAAGTCTCAGATCACAAGGGAGCAATTTACAGTGCCTCAGATCCTAGGGAGAGTAATTGAGGGTTGGGAAGTAGCATTATCCTTCCTGTTTGAGCTGGCCAACTGATAAACTTCTTCAATAGAAGCCTCAGTGATTCCTGAAATGCAAATCCCTAGATCAAGGAGAAGACTTGTTAGTATCTATCCCCAGTGTGTGTATCTCCTCTTATGGGAAACCTGCCTTGCTAACTCTTTCAACATTTTTAAAATATTTTCATTTTAGTAGTTTTTTCCCCTTAATTTTATCAGAAATTATTGTAATAAGCAGTTTGTGGGTATATATTGAGCATTCTTTAACCTCTACTGAGTTTAATTTTCATAGGTTTTTTTTAGTATACTCTTTTATTTGCTGGTTTTCTTTCACTATTTTTATCTTCCATGAAGGAAAATATTGTTCAAATAAATGTAACTCCTCTTTGCTGAGGATCTGTTAGGAAGGGCCCTAAAATGCTTATGATACTATTTTGTCCCCCCCCCCCCCTAATTTTAGTAATATGGCAAATATGTTAGAGTAGACACTGTGAATTTGTTCTAATATTAGCTAATTTTGCACACAAAAATATTTTGTTGTATCTCTTCTTCTGTTCTTCATAAAAAATTATTTTTTAAGTTGGTGGCTTAAAGCAGTATCATAATTGTCCAAATAAGTATTGGAAAGTACTTTCACCATGTGAGTGCATGCAAATGCACACGCGCGCACACACACGCAATATAATCGCACTGGAAATTCTAAACTTGGTAAATCTGAAACTACTTATGTCAGAAGCATGTTAAACTCAAGTAATCATAATGTTGTGCTATTTTTTGAAAGAGCAGAAAAATATTTGTAGTGTCCACATTTTTATTGAAGAAATAATGCATTAGTTTTGCTACTCAGAACACTCTTTCAGGAAAGAAAAAATTACTTCAGTTATCCCCCTTCTGTCAACATAGCTGTGCATAGGGTATGTTGACTATGTTTAAAATGTAAACACTAAATGTCTGTTTTCCTTGGCCACATGGACCTTTCAATGGACTTGTTTTCAAGGAATTGGTGTCTGTATTATGTCAGCCTGCATGTTGTTTGCTATAAGAAATTATATGGCTTGTCACTGAGATTATATATCACAATGTTTCTTACACTTTATATGCATGTTGATGATTATTTTTGCATGAGATGCAATACACATCTGTACTTACTCCGTGTGTAACATGTCTTGTGGTTTATGCATGCAGCACTAATCTCTGTTATCTGTCCCCTCTTTATTCAGAGCATGCTGTCTAGGTCCTTTAATTCCAATTATGCTCCAGTTAGCAGCTTTTACTATGGCAGCTCTAGGGATCTGCATGGCAGCCAAGGCAATGTTGCCTTGAGTGTTGCAGACGGAAGAAGTTCTGGTGTTCACATTGTTCGTGTGAGTACATGCATAAAAAGATCATTCTTAGTAAGAAATTGGAAACGGCATGGGATATGTCTTTAAGCTATGCACTCATATAATTTTGTAATTCTATATTAATGATTGATTTCACCCTACTGTAACATGGTGATTCAGTAATGGCAATCATTGAAAATCCCCCACCCCTTATTTCCAAGTTTTATACTTTCTGCTAAAGCATCAGAGTTGAACAGTTCTAAAAGCAGAACAACAGAAACTGTAGTCTAACTTTGTGAAAGTATTAATTTGGTGTTTAATGCATAAGTTCAAATTAGAAGGTGACATTAGCAGTTTTCCTCAAGTATGTGAAATAGATCCTGCTTTGAAGGTATTCTCAATACTGTTTAAGCATACCTGACACTGACACTGGTGTAACTTAATTGTTTCTGCTTTTATCTGATGGAATTTGATGGGTTTTTCAAAATCTGGAGTTTGAACTTTTGCATGTTACCATTGGCTCACACTGATGTTTTAGTGTCTCTGTTCACCACCTCCCTTGCTGTGTGTTTCCCTTTGTAAGTACAGTTTGATGGGGATAACTTTCTACACTGATGAAACTTTTTAAAACAGTAGTTTTGTACTATAAGCCCAGAACACTATTCTGCTTTGAGGTTCATCTTCTGCATCCCAATAATAATTCCCAATAATTTTCTTGCTCTTTATAGTTACAAATATAGGTGCATCACCTTATTTCTAAGAATCATCAATCAACCTCTGCTCTTTTTTCTTGATAAAAAAATATAACCAAGTTTGACATTTCCATCCATGTCTTTGTCTTGTGAGATATTCTCTCTACTTGTTGATATTACAATCCATCCTACTGATCAGACATGAAATCTTTGGTCTCCCACACCTGCCACAGTCTGTTTCCAGGCTATGTTGCTTTTCCATGTACAGCACTGAAAAAATACAGCCTTTCCTGTTTGTCCTCTTCGGAAAAACTCCTATTCATACTGTGTTTATCTCCCATCTCTCACAGCCTTCTTTCTCAGCTTGTCACTTTGTTTTCATATCTTTGTCACTAAAATGGTTTGGCTGTCATCATTCTGATTATATTTTGCCTTTGTTTAAATCTCTGTATTAGCTTCCTGTCCACTCCCATATTCTGCACAGCTTCTTGGCACATACACATCCACCTCACTTCTCCAGAAGCATCACCCTTATCCAGTTTGTATATCTGTCATGCATACCTGGGATTTTTCCTTGCATACCTTATGCCTGCAATTCTCCTTTTCTGAGACTTTTGGCTTAACCCTATACTCCTTGTCCTCTACTTGAAACTAAGGATACACATATGTAACTGGGGAGAACCATATTCTTTGTTGCTTTGATGTCATCTTTCTTTTCTCACTCTGTTGCATCTCATGTTTACATTGTAGGTTCCCTAAAGCAGGAATATTATTTTGGTCTTTGAAGTCCCATACACATTATTGCTGCACTTCAAATATAGCAATTATTACTTTCCTTGAAATACATAGTAAGTCCACACTGTGAGCCATTTTTGGAATGGAAACACACGTTTCCCAAGAAACAAAACCTGATGGTGAATATTCAGTTTAAAAAAATCCATTTAGGAGTATTTTTGTACAAATTACATTTTTAACATAGTACAGCCAGACAGAAAATGGCATCAGTTAGCAGCGGTAGTCAAACAAGAAAGGATAAATGTAATCAGGCAAAGTCAATAAAAGACTATTGTGTTAAGTTTGAAAATCCTTAAAATAGCAGCTGCTTTTATGAATAGTTTTATTATGCACTTTTGAGTCTTTTTAAAACCTCCACATTTCAAAATGCCATGGTTAACATTTGTGGCCATCTCAAGGTTGATTAATAGGATTAAATTCTTTATATTACCTCAGTAATGTTCCTGTGAACAAAATTAGCAGTTCTGGTATAACTTGTGTGACTTTGTAACAAAAATGTTTACTGTATATGCTTCTTCTTTTTTTTCTTTTTTTTTTTAAAAAAATCATTTAAAGCATCCCCAAACATCCACCCCAGGAGATCAATGCCAAGAGGATGTATTTGTTTCTGGTCAGCAGAACTACACATCTACCCCACTTAGTCTCAAAGATGTTGCTCCAGACAGCATTAAGAAACTTCCTGTGCAGGTAATAACTACTTAATTATGAACCTGTTTGAGAAATATTTTATTTTGTCAAAAATGAAAACATGGTTTACATTATTGGTGTAATCTTGGGCAGGATGGGTGAATTCACAAGTCTGAATCACATTCACATAATGTTAAACCATAGCTTAGTATTGTATTCAAATAAGGTAATTGTTTCAGTGCAAGTGAGGAACAATGGAAAAAAAGTAATGAAAACAGCAACTTTACAGACCCAATTGTGGATCTAAGGCCTCAAGCAGATGGGGCAAAAGGAGCAACAAAAGGCTGTTCCCACCCTGATCACTGCAGGACCACAGCGACCGCATGCACCTGGCCCCAATCTGAGCTGCCACTATGGTCCTGAACTGGACCTCTAAAAAGGAGTGTTTTTGCCCTGCTCCCTTTTGCCCGGCTCTTGCTGGTTGGAGTGGGCTTGGCATGGCTTCCATCTGCGTTCGGAGCGTGTGTGATGTAAACACCACACCCCCAACACAGCCTGAGAGTGGCCCTTTTGGCCCATCTGTTTGAGGCCTAAAGTAGCTATTGCAGCTCAAGAAAATTCAATATTGTTGTAGTGTCCTGACTGAATATATGACTAAATATATCATTATATTGCTAAGTCAGGTTACCAGTAGAGAGCATGCTGTAGCATAAAAACCCTGGACTACTCTCAGACAGTGCAGTCCCTTTGCATCTTATTTCACAAGATGCATTCAGATAAGTATCTGTAGTATTACAGACACAATATTTTCCTGCATCATATGGAGTCCATATGTCTACGTTGCACATTCAGTTATGAAAATACAGTTGCCCCTCCTTTTTCAAAGGGGATCTGTTCTGGACCCCCCCCCCCCATGAAAAAAAAATGCATATTTTAACTCCCTCCGTTTGCCCCCTGCAGATAATCGAGGGGTGCAGATCTCGATTACGGAGGGAGGACTGTATACTAACTTTCAAAAAACTGGATGAGAAAAATTAATACAACACTGCTGTAGTAATTCTTGTTTGTTTTTAACTGCCCTCAAGTGAACCCTGACTCATGGCAACCCTGTGGATGAGACATCTCCCAAGACTCCCTGTCCTTCACTGCTCTGCATGGGTCCTGTGAATTCATATTCATGACCTCCTTAAGAGTCTTCCTCTCTTTCTACTTCCCTCCACCTTTTCTGGACCCATTTGTGTGTCTTTTTGGCTGTCCATGGTATCCTCAGCACCCTTCTCCAGAATCATATCACAAATGAATTGATTAGTAGTAATTGATCAGTAGTATTACTGATGAGTAGTAATTCGTACAGTATGTTAAAACACTTTACCTTTCTTAATATTCCATGGCCCACAAAATGTGCACATGAAAAAGAATTGAAAATCACACAAAAACAGAGAACATGAAAAATGGAAGTGGATTTACTGTCACTTCGGGGCCTCATTTTTGGCCAAAAATGTAGCAGTGCATCCTGACCCTGGGAGTGGGTAACATTGCTTTCAGTGTTGGATCCAGGTCTACTAGTCTGAATTCATTCTTGCAAGTCTAGCAAGTGCTATTAAAATGCATTTATATTTACAAAAAGAAAGAAAAGGAAAAATATGTATTTTACTTAATATAAGATAGTTGCTAGATATTCGGTGAATTTATAGAGACACCTTTTTCCTTTCAGATTGGCAGTTATGTTGGATTGAAGTTAATTCTGGCAGGTTCTGCCATTTTTCAGGAAATTGATTTGTTTTTAATTTCTTTTAATGTTCATTTAAACAATATGTTTTATGTTTTGGTTCTTATTTTATTTTATTTATTATATTATTTTTATTTTATTATATTGTTTTCAACTATGAGTCCTACTTGTTAGAAGAAAGATGGGACATTATCGTAATGATAATGATCTTACAGTTTGATAACAGTTAATGGAGATAAAAAATGAATGTCCATGGGAATTCACATAATTATTCCAAATAGGTTTTTACTTTATATCACATCTTTTAAATATTTTTTCTACTTAATTTTACAAGTATTCCTTTATCACACGGGTAGGCAGCTGTGCAGGAGACTGGAGCCAATTTTTCACTCCAATAATCTCCCAAAAGCTGCAGTTGGATGTTGGTGGTGTATTGGAGAGGATGTCACATCACTTCTGGTTTATATTTTTGGGAGGTTTTCAGCATCTTTTGTTGGGGTAGGGGGAGCATTTGCAAATAATTTTACAGTATTGGATTTTGGGCCATTTGAATGTGAAAATCACCTGAAAATTGGCCTGGAAAAATTAAGAGGAGGGTGTTCAGAGATTCTGAGGAACTGCCAAGGGAAAACTTGTGAGCCATAACAGTGGAGTTCAAGGCCTCATGTATTTCACTTGAAGTAATTCCAGATTAATTTTTTTCTACTGCAGTAGCCATGCCATATGTAATTTTGCCAGTGGTCCATATGATGTCATCTTCTGCTTGGAAATCCATGTTTTGCCACTGCTGTCTCTAGAAAAGCCATTCAGGAAGATCGATTAGATGCAAAATATGTTTTGACTGGTAGTGTAAAAGCTGTCTGAAAGCATCAATGGATACACTTTTCTGTTACAGACTTGCTTTTCGTTGTTAGCCATATAGGTTAGGCCCTCCAGTTTTGTGTAAGGTAATCATTACTTCATTTTGTCTAGATATGAAATGTCCCCTGTAAGCATGGTATGACCAAATATACTTAGCATCTCGGCATGATATTTTTAAAAAATTGAAAAGTATATGAATACTTTCACTAGAAAGTATTCTAGTTGAGTAGAGAGCTAGCATTGTGTAGTGGTTTGAGTGTTGGACTATGACTCTGGAGACCAGGGTTCAATTCCCAGGTCAGCCATGAAACCCACTGCAAGTCACATGCTTGCAGTCACATGCTCTCAGCCTCAGGGGAAGGCAATGGTAAAACTCCTCACAACAACTCTTGCCAGGAAAACTCCATGATAGGGTTGCCTTAGGGTCGCTATAAGTCAAAAATGACTTGAAGGCATACAAAAACACTTGCACTAGAACAATTTCCAGCTGAAATTGACTTCTTTAGTCCTTTAGGAGCTGTGTACTTTATGATATAAAAAAAATTAAAATTGGTTTATTATTCCATTTGGTTCTATAGTAGAAAATCTAGTGTTTATATTTTAAAACAGTTTGCAAGCTTTCCAAAATATATCATCTGAGCTTGAAAAATCTAAATAGCAGGAATAAAATGTTTCTTAAGGATATTTTATTTATTCAGATGCCTTTGACAAATGGGCAGATGTGCCAGCCCCCAAGACCGCAGGCAAACTACAGTCAAGTCCATCATCCTGTACCCCAAGCATCTGTGGCAAGACATCCTTCTAGAGAGCAACTGATTGATTATCTGATGCTTAAAGTTGCTCATCAACCTTCCTATACGCAGGCCCAAGGTCCACCAAGACAATGTCATGAGCTGTCAAAGCAAGAGGTAAGAATAAAAATTATGTTTACCAATACATCCTCAGATTGGTGTCGCAGTGTATTTCAAACATTTAGCATAGTTCAAAGGCATAGCCTTTGAAAGATTGCTGCCTGTAGTTCATTATGACACTATGGACATCTTGTATTTAACCCTCCAGAACGATGGTGACTTGTGGTCTGTATTGCTGATATGTGTGCTTTTCTTTCAACTTAAAATATCCCTAAAGAGATTTTACAGAAACAATTTGGAAAATATAGAACATGATGAAACTATAGAAACAACTCGGAAAAAATATGTGTAAACTGACAAAATAAATAAAGCAGCAAAAAGAAAAATAGTAAATACTATCATGTATAAAGATGATTAAACAGCCTTTCCCCCTTAGATTTGAACATGTAATTAAGCCTGTTTTTAAATTTACTGTTTTACATTGTAGATGCGAGTGAGAATCGAAAAGGATCCAGAGCTTGGATTTAGTATATCTGGAGGAATTGGTGGTAGAGGAAATCCCTTCAGGCCTGATGATGATGTGAGTATTAAACAAATTTTATTTTAAAATGATGTTTACATTTTCATTTTGAAAGACACTGTGTGAAAAGTAAAATTTATTCTATATAACTAAACAAACAGACCAGACCTGAAAATGCATGTTACATTTCTCACTCTCACTAGCATGTACACTGACTATGTTTCTGGGCAACCTCCCCCACCATGTCATTGCCTTTCCATAGAAATGGGATTACATGCTCCCTGTCAGCCAAGAGGCTATCCTGACAGTATAGGATAGGATCTCCCATGTCAGACAGGCTTTGGCTGAGGAGTCAGAATAAATGTGCCAAACAGCTACTGGACAGCAGCAGTGGTGGGTATGATACTAGAGGAGGATCTCTTTGAGACGATGGGAGTGGCACCATAGCTAACACTTGTTAGTACTGTGTTTAAGGAGGCATGGTATACCCCCTTTGAATGCTTTTTACCATGATAGCTCTATGATGAGACAGTTCAAAATGAAACAAGAAGACACTCAGTAACCTACTGGGGTGCAGCAGAGAACAACAGCGAGTAGTGCTGTGGCTAATGACGCAACTGGAGTCAAGTGGAAAGGACATTCAGCTCTTGAGGTGCTCAGAGGTTGAAAAGAAAATTCAAAGCTGCACAACACATAGGGGCATGGAATGTGAGACATATGAAACAGGGGATGCTAGACATAGTAAAACTAGAAATGGAATGTAAAAACATTGCAATACTTGGGTTGAGTGAGATAGGCTGGATGAGAATGGGACATTTTGAGTCAGATAATTACATAGTGTTTTATTTATTTCTGGTTTTGCTGTGTTTTATGCATTTCTTCTATTGCAAGACCTGAGCAAAATGGTTGATGACAGGGTGACTTGGAGGTCTCTTATTCATAGGGTTGCCATATGTCAAAGTCAACTTGACAAGTTAACAACAATAATTCTCAACTTTAAAGGAGTGCCTCCTACCAAATTTCCCCCTCCTTCAGAGTTGTACATTATAAAGCTCCCTAGTAGGGTATTCCATCCAACATTTCTTCCTGTGTTCTGTTTTCTTTTCCATCTCACACATGACTACTGAGATTTGGCTTTCTCTTTCTTTTTAATATCTTGGATTTTAAAAAATAATCCTTAGGCTTTTTCTAATTTTGGGATTCCCCTAAGCATCCTAATATAGTCATCTTACTGGTCAAGGACCTCCGTTTTGTGAAAACACCCAGGATATTTTGTTTTTCCACTAGCTGTTGCCTACTAACTTTATACCAGCATAATGAAGGTAGTAGCAGTGACTCATACAGACATGTTTGCACAGTACTGTACCTCCTTCTTGTTGTATCCCAATCTTTTGTTGTATGTACTACAACTATTTTTATGCCTCTATATCACTAATTAGTGTGCCAAGAACGTTTCAGAGTTTTCTGCAGTATTTCAGATATAAAATGAAATAAGTGTTTCTGTGTTCATGTGTTGAGTTGTGATTTCGTAATGTTTTTTATGTTGTCATTGTTAGTAATACTTAATAAAAATAAATTAAAAAGATATAAAATGAAATAAGAAGGCATATTTGTACAGTGTTCTTCCCACTTTCCTACTTGTGATATCCAAATAGTTATAAGGGCTCCATGAAATAGTTGTAAGGGCTATGTGAAAAAAGGGAGTAAAACTTTTCTGGGGATGATCCCTTATTCCTGGTTTTCTGAGAATGAAAAAAGACAATAAGCAGCTGTAGCTTTTAGGAAACACTTCCTACAGCACAAAGAGTTTAGTGATTAAAATATTATCTGCAATCTTGTTCGCTTGTTCATCAAGAAAAGTGTATTAGCATGCAGAACATTTACCGGTATTTTAAAATCATCCCCTTGCATGGCATGTTAAACTATGGTTTTTAAACCATACAACACTTTTAAGAGATTGATGTATTGTGTTCTGTGAAGTAGAGAATTCTACTTGGCCTTTGAATCATATCTCCTAAGTGAATTTTTCCACAGTTGATGAATTGTGCCTTTCTGGTTTATGAAAATTATAGAATGCTTTAGAATTGGTAGCTTTTAGCATGGTATGGGTTGGTTAGTTTCGGGAAAGATTTGCTAGGACCAGTATGGTATCGGAATATGAGTTTCATGTCTGTGGAAGATATCTAGGAAAATAAGAAGTGTTGTCTAAGCAAATATAATACTCTTACAAGAAGTTAGCAAGCAGAAGAAAAATGTCCTCTAACCTATTGTAACTAATTTTTTTCCTATGTTATATAAAATATATACTCTTTGTTACTAATGTATCATATGGGAGGGGATCAGGTGGTACGTTTTATATAAGGCAATAATTTTTGTGAGCTCTAATTTATTAGCCCACCTGAATAGGTACACTTTACGTAAGAGTTTTACAAATCCTTTACTGTTATATATTAAATTATGTATGGGTTTCCTTTCCATTATGCTTGGAGGTATTTAGTCCCTATGTGGTTTTCTAAGTTTTTACAAGATGAGTTACGAATTATATTCTTGTTAATGTCTAGAAGCAATGAACTTAGTCCAGGGTGTTCCTCTGCCGCTATTGTCTTGCACTTAAATCTCTTATTCCTATTTCATATCTTCAGTTAGTTGGTTCAGAAGTTGGATAGTACCCAAGTAGGTTACAGAAAATCTAGATTCACTTAGTCAATTTATAGTGTGTGCAATCCCTGGGTGTGTGAGTCTTTGAAACAAAATTAAAAACTCAAGCTTAGTACAGGTGTACAGTACCTGTTGCTGATATGAACAATGAGTATCTATTCAGAATAAATAAATATTTGTGTATTTATTTCAAACCTAACAATATATTTTATTTTCTATTTGCTTGAAGGGTATATTTGTAACCAGAGTACAACCTGAAGGACCAGCATCCAAGTTGTTGCAGCCAGGTGATAAAATTATTCAGGTAATGTAATTTAAAATAATTTAGTAACTATTTATATTGATGCAATGCCTTTCTCTGAAAAATTTTCTGTCCTCTCTCACTTTCTGATCTTCTGTCATTTTTGCCCATTCAAGTTCAACTTCTTCCTATTGTTACCTCATTTGCTCTGAAGCACATAAAGGAATCTGGTAGCATCTTGAGATTCACTTAGAACATGAATTTTCTAGCACAGGCTTTCATGGACACAGCCCACTTCTTCCTGATTAGTTTCAAAGGTATTATTGGATTCCTTTGGTTTTTTTAATGCTAAAACAAATAACATGGCTGTCTCTTTGAATACTTCTTCATTCGCTGCAACCTCAAAACCCAATCTCACTGGTTTACCTCATCCACTTGATATTGTTCATTTCCTGGTGCCTAGCTCTTGAATACTTCCAATGGTAAATCAGCTGTGGATTCTAGCAATTTATACTCCAAGTGTGAATTTGCATGATTGAAAGTTTCTCCACTTTACACCCGAAATAATAATTAAAAAACAAAACCTGCCCATAGAAACATTACATGCTAGAATACTTCCCTTCTCACTACCTCAGAAAATTTTGTATTTTGTGTGCAGTTTTTTAAAAAATGGAACATATGAATTCATGTGAATCCCCACTTACCTTCTGGAATGTAAACAGTCCAGACACAAACTTGTCATCTTATCTGTTGAGAGACCTGGAGATATTAAGATACTTGATTGATCTTTACTATTTTAAATACATTTTTTAAATTCTTTTCTACTGTCTTACTAGCAAAGGAGTTTATATTACATCAGCTTTATCAATATACAGTATATTTACCTTTTGATAGGCTTTAAAATCATGACACTCTACACAATTCTGAACCTCTTTTTCCATCATTCCTTATTTTCCTTGCATGTCACTTAACAAGATGATGCCTAGACTTTGTCTAGGCCAGAGTTCCCAATATGTAACTCTCTCAGATCTGTTACAAGTGTGTAATGACCACTGAGGATATATCATTTATATTGATATTATGATAATGTCTTTTACCTTCCTTTTGTATTGAAAATTTTGTTTTCAAGTCAGAGAGAGTAAGAAAAAACTGAAATTAAGTATTTATTTATTTAAAGCATTTCTGTTTTCCCTCCCAAGCCACAAGGGCTCCTGGGGCAATGAACAACTAAAAACAATATGAAGATTAAAACATTATGAAAGCACATTAAAAAACAATTTTTTAAAAAACTCCTAAAGCAGTCTAAAAACAATCCTAGAATCCAGATTTGAAACATTGAATGCCATGCGGAAAATCTCCATTTTGGTTGCCTACCAGAAGCTTTAACTTCCTTGGATAGGGAGTTCCACAGTCAAGTCACTGCTACAGAGAAAGCCCTATTATGTGTACCTAACAACCTAACTTCATGAGGTATGCAGTAAGGGCCTTCTTTGAAGATCTCAGAATTTTTGGCATGCTCATGGGAGGAAGTGGTTTTTCAGATATTTTGACCTTAGTCATTTAGGATTTTTTAGGTCAATGCCCGCACCTGGAATTGAGCTTGGAAGCAAAGTTGACACAAGTGCAGTTCTTGCAGGACCAGTGTTATGATACTTGGCACCATTCTGGCTGCTGCATTTTGCACTAGCAGCGGCTTCTGAACACTTTTTCAAGGGCAGCCCCACATGAAGTGCATTAAGTAGGCTAATCAATAGGTAATAAGGTATGAACCATTGTGTCCAGCTCTGCCTTCCTCAATAAAGAGAACAGCTAGTATACCAGCCAAAGGTGAGTAAAGTAGTCATAAATAACTAGGTTGTTGTTGTTGTGTGCCTTCGGGTCCTGAAAAGATATTGGTTTGCACTCACCAGGATTTAATTTCATTTCCAGGCTAATGGGTATAGCTTCATCAATATTGACCATGGACATGCGGTATCTTTACTAAAGACTTTCCAGAACACGGTGGAACTCATCATTGTTCGAGAGTTTTCTTAAATACTGTGGAGGAATGGCAGATGTCCATGTAATCCTCTGAAGGACTTGTGGGAAACTGAATATTTTGATTATTTTTATATACAAAAACTTTTAAAATTATGTACAATAATAAAATAATGAACTCGTGGTTATGGGGGAAAACCACTGTAAAGGACATAGATGAAGCAGATTTGAAAATGCAACTGGCAACAGACATTGTAGCAAACAGTGATCACTCCTCCAAGAACAAACCTGTGGTGTATTTTGTACAGATGGTAGGTTTATTTTTGGATAATTCATATACATTACTAAACTTTGTGTACATGGAGCCTCCATTGTATCCAGTGGACAGATGGCAGGGCTTTCTGTCCTGTAGCTGTTTGTTGCCTTTATTTTTTTGTTCACCTCATTTTACTGTCTTTGTTGAAACCACTTCTGTAGATGTGGATAAGAGATTTGAAATGTTGGCTTTGCTACGTGCTTATTTGTATAGATGAATGGGTAGATGGAAAGTGGGGCTGGCTGGATTAATGTAAAAGGCCAGGTACAATGCCTATGAAAGTATGGAATTAAGAAAGGGAGGATGGAAATGAGTTTACATGAGAATGTATATCTACCAATAGAAAAAATGCAATAAAATGTGATGTCTTTTTAGGGAGACTATAAATACACTTCTGGGAGTTCTACAGGACTGGCTCATATCACATCCACTGACTGTCTTATTTCCTATGTGTAATTCAATTTTGAGTGTTTCTTTTTGATCACGCAACCTTCCCCCCCCCCCCCCTTTGTGCTGTGGAGTTTTACTGAGAGAATACTCTCTGCAACAAAAATCCCCACTTATGTGCAAAAGGGTGATTTTCTTCTGCCTTGTATTAAAAAAACCCATATTCAACTTGGGTCCAAAATACACTGCAGAAATAACCCAGTTTGAAACCACTTTAACTACCCTGGCTCAATGCTAGGGAATTCTGTGAATGGTAGTTTTTTAAAAAAATTAATTTTATTCAATACAAAATCATACACCATTAATACATTCTTTCACACCTTTCATACCTCAGAGCTTACATTGCAATTACAATTTATCTAAACATCCTCAACATTACCCCAATCGCACCACCCACCACCCTATAGGTATACCATACCTATAAATATATATGACATCTTTATTATATCTCTATCACCCACACAATAAAACACAGCTCCAGCTTTCTTCCTTTCATTCCATCTTTTTCCTCTCCTTACCTAATCTTTCTTGTATTCTTTTATCTTCCTTTATTCTTTTCATCTGCTGTGGATTTTCTTTTTATGCCCAAATTTCTTTACCATTTGGATATACATTACCAATATGATTTTTTTTCTCTTCTCTCTCTCCTTTTTTGTGTTCCCTTAGTATATACAAAAAGTTTCCCCCCCCCCCCCCATTTTACATGTTTTTTTTTAAAATTATCCATTAAAACACTGCTTTAACTTTCCTGGCTCTATGCAAGAGAATTCTGGGAAATGTAGTTTTGTAAGACATTTAGCACTCTCTGTCAAAGAGCTCTGGTGCCATGATAAACTACAGTTCCCAGAATTCCCTAGCACTGAGTCAGGGCAGTTAAATCAGACTCAAACTAGATTATTTCTGCAGTGTGTTTTGGACCTTAGAGGTTTTTGGGTTTTGGTTTTTTAAAAAATAATGAAACTGAAATGGCCAGTTGTTGTTTTTTTTTTTGGTTGGTTTTTTACTATGTTGCCTGTGTGCAACTCATATAACACATGTGCATGTTCCAGATCTCTATCTTTATTTTGCTAGGAAAAGCGCCATTCTTTTTAATGGGGCTTGTGGCAGTGAATCCTTTGAGGATTGGACTGCCTAGGGTTAAAAGGTTCAAGAAGGGTTAGGAAAGGTGTCTTGATTTTATTTGGCCTTGAATTGCCTTGTTGTACTGAAAGGAAACAATACGTATGGAGCTAAGTAACCAAAGCCAGTTTTTTTGTGAAACTGTTGCACAGTGATGAGAGAAATGCTTTTGGAAAGTTGTAGAACAAAGGGATGGGTACTTGAAACCCATAGGTTTGTAATGATCTTTCTCAAAGGGCTTTTCCTACAGGTGACATTAAATGTGAACTAGACACTTCAGAGTCATTAAAGGGTTTCTAAGTATATTAATGTAATAGTGATTTACCACAGGCTGCCTTTGTTCTTTATTACTTGTATAAAATATTGGATTATACATAATTAATTTTGTTTATGGCAAACATTATGTTTATTTTCCTCTTTTTCCTTGTATAACAGATATGAAATTGCCTAACTTGTTGGATAATAAGTAATACATGGTTATTATGGACCAGAGAAAAGTGCCATAGAAGACCAATAACTGTTTTTTAAAGTAAAATAATTAACCATCATTGGAGCAATATTCAGTAACTACAATTTTTAATAAATAGAAATTGGCAGATTTAAAAAGAGATCTAGCAAAAGCACCAGCCTATTGTAGTTATTTGGAAAGACTTGCTGGAATAGAAAGGAAGCTGCATATAGTCAGCACTTTCTAAGTATATAAACTTCAGTGATATTGCACTTCAAAGAAGTTATCAACTGCATATTGTAATGTGTATAGTTTTTAATAATTTTAATTGAAACCCTTTAACAACTCTTTGTACATTAATTTTAGTTCGTTACATTAATATTTACATAGGAATTGATTTTTATATTAGCAGAAATGTGCTGTATTTTGGTAAAATTTACTTATTTTCTGTGTGTGCAGTTTAACCTTTAAAGAAAAAAACAAGAAACATAGCTATATAATGGCAGGCTTCAGTGTTACCTTGCTTCTAAAAGTGTCTTCTTTTTAATTTCTCTACTTTTTATTGACAGCTGAAAAATTGACATTCATCCATTTTAATGATATTAGTAACCTCAGCATTTTAAAGGGAATATAAACAGATCAGTCTTAATCTGACCTGAGACATCAAACTATAATTATGAGGAAAATATAAAGTCCTAAATCAGAACTGATTCTTTATTGATCATGGACTTTGTTTTTGTATACAAGATATCAGTTGAAAAGCTGAAATAACGGCATTTCATATCAAACAATAAGTATTTGTAACCTATGCTATTCAAATTTAATTACAGTTTGTGTGTAACAATTCTGCCAGAATTATCATAGCTTGTAGAAAGAATTTAAAGAGACTTGGTGCTTTTAATTTGTTGCAAAAAAGAAGAAAAATTATCCTTGAAATAAAACATTCTTGATAGGTATCGTCTCCTGGGGGGGAAAAAGCATTTTTAAAAGTGATATTCTGTTTATGTTGGGAGATGGTCAAAATATTTTTCTTGAGAGAGGCTGTGGAACGTATTCTGATGCTATTGATCGTTAATGTTTCTAATCTTATCAGATAAGATATATCTGCAGACTTTGGCATTGAACAAATTAAATGTTTGTCAGGTCCATATTCTTTCACAACAGTTCATTAAAGAATCAGTTCAAGTGAAAATTCTGCTTAAACAACTCAAATATTTATTGTGTAAATATTTTTTTTTACTTTTTTGACTAGCGTTTCAGAAATGTGTATATACTTGAACACATCCTATGAACACAATCATAGCAATAAGCAAAACACAGAATCAAGCCTTTATCATTAATTTGCTGTGTACTACTTTTTAAAAAAGTAATTATTTCCTTGTCATCAGCTATGTAATGTTTTTACTGATCACCATTTAGTCATCATTCCAAAATTTTGTATATAATTAAATTGTTTCTGAAGTAACACATGGAGAATAGATAATAAACTAATGCTCTTTAAAACTCTGTGTAATTTTAGTGACTTCACTTTATATCACTTACCAGTTTGCCTGAGCTGTTCAGTTTTTGCTCTGTGACAACTGAGTTTCAGATTTTTCTCTGCTCAAGAAGCAGATGATTGGATTAGGCAGAATGAGTTGAACCTCAAATAAAGGCATAATTTCACATGGTTAGCTGAGAATCTGTGTGTGCCCTATTTCCAAGAAGTCATTCTCAAAAGAGCATATAGGTGAAACAGCAGTCTGCTTTTACCATGAGTAGCAGTAAGCCACTGTATAGGGAGGAGAACGTTTCCAAATCTCCTCATGACAAGATTTTGTTCTGGAATGCTACTTTTTTTTTCTTTACAGTTTTCCATGCCTAAATCCATCATCTATCCTGGTTTGTTGGGAGCACTGCATTTGCAAAACTACAGGTTTGTGTTCCTGGGCATTACAGAAACTTTGGTACCAGGTGTAGAATTAATGTACCCATGTATAAGTCTAGACATCTAGGATAAAAAATTGATCCAAAAAACCCTGAGTTGATTTATCCACTGATTAATGTAAGTATTTTTATTGCATATATATGTGTGTGTGTGTGTGTGTGTGTGTGGTGAAAGGCAAGAGTTTATTCTGCCCTGGAAGCATTGACCCCCCTTCTTCCATCCTTTAGTATGTGCAAATCACAGATAGTTAGCCTGCTGGAATTTTGCAAGTTCTTTGACATTGCTTTTTTTTTTACTAAGTTCTTTACATCCTTCATTACATGTGCCTAAGTTTTACCCTTGACTTATCCACATGGCATATCAAAATCCCTAATTTGGCCCCCAAAATGTGCCCTCAATTTATATATGAGGCTGACTTATACCAGTAGTCAAGTATATACAGTAACAGAAAGAATCTCTCTCTCTCTCTGGCTTTTCTTCGCTAACGAAGATTCAGGAAGGACTTATCCCACGCTTACTACAAGCGCTTGTAGTAAGTGTAGTAACGGAAAGAATACACTTAAAAAAAAAGGTCAACATGTTTAAGTCAACCAATAAGCAAACATTTTATTCAAAATGAACACTAGGTACATGTGAAATGAAATAACCAGATTTACTTGAATAAGTAAATCAAAATTTATTCAAGTGGTGTTGTTTTCTTTCACCAGCCTCCACTTTTCTTATTTTCATTTTGGTGGCCAAACTTACTAATTTGTGATTTTTTTTAACATATTGGAAGAAACTAGTGAAACAGGCTAGTCAGCTTCCCTCTTTTCTGTGTTTTGATATTCACAGATGCTCAGTAAAGGCTTTTGAAGGCAGCTGGTGCTGACCTTGTCTGTTGTAGGCAGGCAATCCCAAGTACAGTAGGATCAGGTAGAGCAAAATGCCATTCTTTCTCAGCTCAAGCATTATTAAAAATTATTTACTGCAGATACACTGTTGCAAAACAACACCAAAAGTCATGTGTTTCTCCACTATTCCTTCACATCCTCCCAATGGCAATGATGCTAAAAAAATCTTGCTAGACAGGGGACAGGAAGAAAGCAAAGCTGTACAGATATTTAAAAAGACTGTAAAAATGAGCTTCTATATCAGAGGTATTTATTTGTTGAATTTATATCCCATGGGATTCAAAGCAGCTGAAGTTTGCTGAAATATGCCTGTATATTGAAGACAATTTCAAACGTACATCACAACTACACTTTTTTGGAAGATTTGCATCCCCACAAAAGACATGACTAAAATAATATCAGAAGTTGGCAAAATCAGAATTTTTGCTGGCTCCAAGGCTTGACCTTCTCCTAGATGCAGTGCTGCAGAAGGGAGACTGTAAATTGCCCCAAGATGGTCTTGTTTTTGTTTCTTAAACCAGCGAAGAGGTAGAATGTGTGGCCAATTTTACCCCTCCATATGTTTTTACCTATGATGTGAAGTGTCCTTAGACAAAGTAGCCAATTGTGATGAATTGTGGAAGGTACTAAACATAGGAAGGCAGTAGTACAAAGTTTTTAATAGGGCCACAATAAATTATAATCTACTACTATCTCTTCTGCCTTGTAGTCACCTGGGAATTAGAAAGGTGCTGGACATCCCTAAGTTAGTAGACTGTGTAGAACTTGGATAAGAGTGTCTTGACAGAGCCAAAGTACCAGTCTTTTTAGAAATTAGTAGCATCCTGTACAACATTTAGTACTTAATTCTTTTAGGACACTTACACTAGCACTGGTTCACTTCTGAGTAGGTAGTACAATGCCTGCTTTAAAGCAGTAAATCGAGAGGAAATTTTGCTGACTTAAATACCTTTTTTGCTAAATACTGTATGTGTAAGTTTGCAACCTTCTCTAGGGTTCATCTACATTGTTCATCTCTGCTCTGGGCCCCACAACAAACTATAATTCCCAGGATTTCACAGCATTGAGCCATGGCACTTAAACCGGTTTATTTCTCCAGTGTGAACGCAGCCTTAGGCAACCAAGGAGGATCTTAATCTCGGAAATGGATAAGCTTGGACAGTATCACACTATAGTGTTATAGTGCTATTATTCTGCTTTAACTGCCATGGCTGCCTACTGTGGAACCCTGGGATCTGCAGTTTAGGGGAGGGGCACTTAGAATTGTCAGCCAGAGAGCTCTTTAGGCCTCACTGAACTACAACTCCCAGGATTCCACAGCAAGTAAAATGGAATAATGGCACTACAACAATGTAGTGTGATATCAACTAATCGTCTTAGACACACACATAGAAAAAAGCCTTTGCTTCACGGCTAAACCAAACATTTAGGCTGCATGCGCACTGCAGAAATAATCCAGTTTGACACCACTTTAAATGCCATGGCTCAGGGCTACAGAATATATAGTTTTGTGACATATTTAGCTTTCTCTGTCAGGGAGCTCTGGTGCCACAACAAACTACATTTCCCAGAATTCCACAGCATTGCGCCATGGCAGGTAAAGCAGGGTTAACCCACATTATTTCTGCAGTGAGGATGCAGTCTTAGGCCCAAAACACACCATAGAAATAATCCAGTTTGATACCACTTTAACTGCCCTTGCTGAATGCCAAGCAATTTTGGGAGATGTAGTTTTTTGTTTTTGTTTTTTAAAATAGCCTTTTCTGTCAGAGAGAGCTCTGGTGCCACAACAAACTACAGTTCCCAGGATTCCCTAGGGCAGTTAAAGTGATCTCAAACTGAATTATTTTCTGCAGAGTGTTCTGGACTTTAGAGAGTGAAAATTCACACTGACTTCTGTGAGACATTTTGAGATTTGTGTGAGACTTTTAGCCTCCTCTGTGAGCTGTGTGGCCACAACAAACTACAAATCCCAGGATTCCCTAGCACTTAGCCAGGGCTGTTAGAATGGTCTCAAACTGGATTATTTTTCTGGACTTTGGAGACACAGTTGAGTTTTGTGAGGCATTTAGCCTTCTCTGTCACTCAGAGCTATGGTGCCACAATAAACTACAACTCCCAGCATTCCCTGTTGCTGGGAGGCAACGACTTCCTCCGCGTGGACGCTCTGGGAATCCGTCTCTATAGCGACGCGGACGCTCTAGGAAAACCCTCCCCGCGCTCCGTGGCGGCGACTTCCGCCTTTCCGCTTCCGGCCGAGGCAGCCTAAGTCGCAGTCTAACGAGTCCAGTGCCGCCGCCATCATGATGAACAGCGGCGGCATCGGGGTCCCTCTGGGCTTCCCTCTCACCCCGACTTCGGTGATCCAAGTCACCAACCTGTCCTCGGCGGTGACCAGCGAGCAGATGAGGACCCTCTTCGGCTTCTTGGGGGACATCGAGGAGCTGCGCCTCTACCCTCCCGAGTAAGAAGAAGAAGGAGACTGAGGCCATAGAGAGGGGAGGGAGGGAGCGCCCCTTTCCCCTCGGAGGGACTGAGGCGAGTGCGTCAGGCACGCACGGCGACGCCTCAGCCGCCATTTTGGTTGAGGGCAAAGGAACGCCGTTGGAAGGGACGCCTCCCGCTCAGTTGCCAGGAGTTAAGATGGCGGCCGTTGACCGTTGTTTGAAAGCCCCCCCCCCCCTTTTTTAAATGTCTCTCAGTTTCTGTCAGAGGAGAAGCCCCGAAAGGGAACCCTAGAGACCCAGAGACCCTTTTCAATAGTCTTTCCCTTCCCATAGTGTTTGTTTAAATGTGTTTTATATATATATATATATATATATATATGTGTGTGTGTGTGTGTATTTATATAATATATATATATATTATTTTTATGCTGCCTTTCTCCCCAGAGTGGGACCCAAGGCGGCTAACAACATATATATATATATATATATATCACATTAATCATATATAGGAAGGGCTATTCCACACACTAATTTGCTTCCTACATGAAGAGCCACACATTATTATTATTATTGTTTGTTTGTTTATTTTACTTTTATGCCGCCTTTACCCCCCCAAAGTGGGACTCAAGGCGGATAACAATATATATATATATATATATATAACATTCATATATAAGAAGGACTACTGCACACAGTAATTTACTTCCTGCACAAAAAGCCACACATAATAATAATAATAATAATTGATTTTTATCTCACTTTTCCCCCCAAAGTGGGACCCAAGGCGGCTAACTACATATATATAAAACACATTAATCATGTATAGGAAGGGCTACCCCACACACTAATTTACTTCCTACATGAAAAGCCACACATTATTATTATTATTATTTTATTTTTATCTCGCCTTTTCTCCCAAAGTGGGACCCAAGGCAGCCAACAATATATATGTGTGTGAAACATATTAACCAAATATGAAAAGGGCTGGTCCACACACTAATTTACTTTCAACATGAAAAGTCACACATTATTATTATTATTATTTATTTTTATCTCGCCTTTTCTCCCAAAGTGGGACCCAAGGCAGCTAACAATATATATATATATATATATATATATAACACATTAACCGAATATAAGAAGGGCTGGTCCACACATTAATTTACTTTTTGCGTGAAGACGAGCCACACATTATTTATTTATTTAGTGATTTTTATCCCACCTTCCTCCCACAGTGGGACCCAAAGTGGCTAACCAATATATATATATAAAACACTTTAACCAAGTATAAGAAGGGATACTCCACACACTAATTTACTTTCTGCACGAAGAGCTACACTTTATTTATTTATTTATTTTTATTCCACTTTTCTCCCAAAGTGGGACCCAAGGTGGCTAACAACATACATATATATATATATATATATATATATAAACACATTAAAACAGCAATTAAAATCATATGATTAAAGCTGTAAAAATTTCTCATATATTTCCCCCCGTCATTCCCCCCTTCATATTTCTTACTTTGAAATATGGAGACACCAAATGAGACCTGAGAGATTAGCTTCCTTCTCCTTTGTGTGGAAATGAAATTTTCCTTTGATTTTTTTTTTTTACTGTGTCTGCACTGCAGAATTAATGCGGTGCAATACTGCTTTAATTGCTGTGGCTCCATCCTATGGAATAGGAACAACAGGTTCTGATAAGAAATGATAGCCTTTTTTTTAGACGTCTCGGACATTTTCGTTACACAGTTTGGCCATTTGTTTGCACTGTATAGGGACACTAACAACAAAAAAGCAAACATTACATTACTATAAGATTACAGAATCATTTGCAACAGTCAGAATTCAATCTGCCACTATCTTGCTAAGGTTTAAACTCACTACAAACATCTTCGACATTTATGTGAAAGGTGTGGCTGAGTGAGAAAATACAAATTTAAGACAAAGTCTGCTGCCACACTGCAGAATTAATGCGGTTTGACACCTCTTTAACTGTTATGGCTCCATCCTATGGAATCCTGGGATTTGTAGTTTGCAGTGGCATCAGCGCTCTCTGCAAGAGAAGGCTAAATATCTGACAGAATGCAAATCCCAGAACTCCCTAGCATTGAGCCATGGCAAGGGGTGTCAAACCTCATTAACTCGACGGTGTGGAAGAATTCATATTTCCTCTCAGCCTCATCTTTCTCTTTTTTCTTTAATGACTTTAAAATAAACTTCAGAGTTATTTGTAGCTATTTAAAATGTTAGTAAGATAGTGGCAGGCAGAATTCTAACTGTTGAAAATACTTTTATAACCTGGTAGTAATGTAATGTTTGCCCTGCGTCTCTGTATAGGGCAAGCATGGAAGATTAAATACTCACCTGTCTAATGAAAATTTTTAAAAAGTTCCATATATCACTTCTTGTCAGAACCTGTCATTACAAGTTTATGTTCCTCTTCAGTGTTTCTCACAAGTGAACATCAAGTAATGTTAAATGGTGGTGCTAGCATACATTTACACTTTGAGACTAATGTGAATTTGACATAATGTACCAAATGCCTAGAGGTTCCTCAGACTAAAGACATAAAATTTGTAGACATTTTGCAGCAAAGACAGGATACTAAGGAAAGGACAATATATTGACGTATTCATTCCATGAAAAAGAATAGGCTGGGTCAGGTTAGGAATAGTGTGGCCCTTCAGATGATTTCAGCTTCCAGTTTTCCTTGTGCTCACTAGGGACTTTTTCACAGGGGAAATTGGGAGTTTAACAAGGCATTTTCCCAGGACAGTTGCACGATTGAGGCAAAGATTTTCCGACAACATCATGATTAGAAAGGACTTATCCTGAGAAGAACCAGGAATGCTTCAGCAACAAATAAATCATGGGGAAATCCCATGAATGATTTGTTGCTGGAGCATTCCTCGTTCTTCCTGGGATAAGTCCTCTCTAAGCACGATGTGTGGAAAAATCTTTGCCGCGATGGCACAACTGTTACTGGAAAATGGCTTGTTAAACCCCTGATTTTACCCTGTGGTAAAGTCCTAGGACCGATTTGACTTGCTGCCCAACAGCATTTGGCGAGCTGGGAGTTTCCCTTCTATGAGCTAAATTGGATTTAGTCCCAAATAGGGTAGCCCCATTGAATCACAATAAGGCAGCACTCTCCTGCCTCTGGTCAATTCAAGGAGCCTAATGGTAGCATGACTGAAAATATAATTTTGAATTTTGAAATGAGTGGTTCAGTTATTCAGTAGTAGTATAAATAGTTGTTTGTCAGACAGCAATTTTCCTTGACTAGTCTTATCCCTTTTTTGTTGTTGCTGTTGCATGCTTTGCAAGTGCAGCCATCTTCATTTGGCCTGTATAAAAGTACAGTTTGCCCTCCATATCCACAAATTTCTTATCCATGGATTCAAGCATCCGCAGCTTAAAAGCATTATATATATAAATTCCAAAAAGCAAACATTGATTTTGCCATTTTATGTAAGGACACTGAATTATAATGCCATTGTATTTCATGGGACTTGAACATCCAGAGATTTTGGTATCCATGGAGTCAGGGCAGGTGGTCCTGAAACCAAAGGCCTGACAATACCAAAAGCTCACTGTACAATCGTCTGTTTATAATTAGTTTAAATTAACGTGTAACTGTTTTAATTTGATTGTTTAAGTGTGGCAACCTGTGGTCCTTGGGACCCATGTTTGTGGCTCCTGAAGCACCCAGGCAACTGTCAAAAACTCCCAAACCCCAAAATACAAAATGTTGTTTTTGCATCAATTTTGGTTTCCTCCCTTCCCCAAAATGGCCAGATGAGCTCAAAATTGGCTGCAGATGTAGTTATTTTCTTTCCCCACCTCAGAGCCCTCACAATCCCCCAAAACAGATTAATTCCTTTAATCATCCTAAATTGTACTGCTGAAGTGAAAGAATTTTGGAGTAAACAGGAATAGATTTTTTTCTGAAAGGTGTATGACCTTTGATTAGTATTCAAAATAAATTTCTGAACTCAAGAGTTCCTTAATTTTCTGTATATGTCTTTTGTGTCAGGTTCCAGTTGATGGATCCCAGGGTTTTAGGAGGGGAAAATACTAAGTACATCCTACAAGCCTGAAATCCAGGCTGTCCCAAGTCCAGGAAAAGGAATAGTACAGTGGTCCCTTGTTATTCACTGGGTTTTTTTTTCCCAGGACCCACTGTGTATAACAAAATTCATGGATGCTCAAGTCTCAATCAATCCTGTGGCATAATAAAATGGTGTTCCTTATATAAAATGGAAAATCAAGGTTTGCTATTTGAAATGTATGCTATTTTTTGAATATTTTCAAGCTGTGGATGCTTGAATCTGTCGATAAAAAATCCGTGGATAAAGAGGGTCAAATGTACAGCCTGATTCCTTAACCGTAAAACATAATGTGTGCACCAATCCAAAATGAACTACTGGTAGATTTTGTAGAAATAACATGCATTTACTTCATGTTTTTGCAGTCTGTAGCACTGATGTTTCCTTTTTCTTTCAGCAACGCACCACTTGCTTTTTCCTCCAAAGTATGTTATATTAAGTTTCGAGAATCATCAAGTGTTGGTGTGGCCCAGCATCTAACAAACACGGTTTTTATTGACAGAGCTCTGATAGTTGTGCCCTGTGCAGAAGGTTGGTATTTCAAAAATGTTTTTGATATGTTAGTCTTTCTTCTGTCAGTTTGTTGATTTTTTTTTCTACAGTAACAAGAATGGATTCATACTGTGTGTGTCTTTGCTTTTCTTGTATTCAAATTTTGTTTGAGGGAATTGGAAAGGATTACAATTTTTAAAAGGGAAGAAATTTGTCTTTATTGTTTTTTTCTGTGGTTTAATATCACCATATATCTTCTCTTGCAAGATTTGGTTGCATTGTATTGATCCTTTGCAAGGACGAACATTTGCTGCTTTCACTAAAACTACATATGGACAACTTCATTCTAAAAATTTTTGGTTGCCGTCTGCCTGATAAAGTGGAATCATACATAATTGGGCAACACAGCTTGAAGTGAAGCTACATCAAGACTGTTTTGTGACATATTTAAAATTACCTTTGGAACAGCGAGAGTGAGAATATTACTTTCTTATCTGGCTGAATTTCTCAGGTGCCAAAGAGACCTGTAATACAGGTGTACCTCTGTTGACACAGTAGATATGTTCCTGAACGTTATTTCTTTAACAGAAAAGTTGGTACCAGAAGAAGAAATAATATGGAAAGAATAAGGATAGGTCCATGTACCACAAAAAAGAAGAGAGTCTCAACATGGTTAAATATATATTTTTTATTCAAATCTAAGCAGTATGTACATATGAAATTAAATGACCAGGACAGGTAAACCCTTGCATGAGTTAAAAAAAAATCTTTAAAAACCTGTAGAGATCACTTGAAAACTTCTTCCAAAATACATCCATGGATGATTTTTCATTTTACCAGCCTCCACTTATGATTTCCATTAGTGGTCAAACTTATATATCTATGCTTCTTTAACATTCTAGGGAAGATGGATGGATGGTGAGACAAGCTTATCTCTTTTCCTCTCTGTTTTGGTGTTAACGCATGCTCAGCAAAGGATTCTGGAGGCAATGGTTTATCTTGCTTGTTTATCTAGCTCCAGTAGGCTCAGAGCAGAATCCATTCTTTCCTAGCTCAAGCTTTTATTGCATGATTTACTTCAGACATGCTGCTGTAATCCAGCACTGAAAGTCTCTATTTCTGTAGCCTTTGTTTACTATCTACCCAATGCCAGTGCTGCTAAAAAAACCTTACAGCTGGGACAAAGAGGAAAAGTAGAGCTGGGAGATATGAAAAGAATTTGGCCTGAGTAGATGTGCTACCTGGCCCAGGTCCTAATTCATCTCGAGGCTAGCACACTATGGACTTTCTACTGTTGCATGCCCCTTAATTTATTCAGTTGTTGCTGCTAGTGAGAAGGGGCTTCTCACTAGCAGCTCAGTAAGGTAAGAGGTGTGCAGTGCTGTCTGTTCTACTGGGATTTGCCATGGTGTTCACCCCCTAATGAAATTTTCCCTTCAGTCCTCAACTTTCTAGCATTGCAGAAGGTGAAGATTTTGGAAGTCATTCAAACTTATAATTAACACATTTGCTGTATGACTGAAGAAAAAACTCATTGAGAGGCAGAATTCATATTGGGGGCACCCCCCCCCCCCCAAAGCTACACCCCTGTGTACAGTGGGCTCTTCTTATGCACAGGCTTGCCATCTGCCGATTTGAGCTTCCATGGACAGCAAGCCCCATTGTTTTAAATTGACATCCATATGAAAGAGTGGGACTTGAGGTCCCAAGTCTTTTGGTATCCTTGGGGGTCCCGGAATGAATCCTCCCTGGATAAGAAGGGACAACTGTACATCTCATTTAAAAGAGAATTTACTGCTCCTGAGATGCTCAAGAGATGAAATCTACACTTTTTTTCTGCTTGAAAAAATACAGTGTGAGGGGTCAGTAAGGATCAAGGGCCATAAACATATCCTTAGGGGGCTGGACTTTGGCCACCCTGTCTTAGAGCATACCTTAGAAGGTATGACAAATACTTGTTCCTCAATTATATTGTTAGAAATTCCAGAACAGATATACATATAACATAAGCTGAAGATATAAGAGAGTGTCATTGATCTGTCGGCCCAAATATCCACAGATTCTTTAACCATGGATTCAGCTATCCATGGCTTGAAAATACTCAAAAAATATCCAAAAAGCAAACCTTGATTTTTGCTATTTTATATAAGGGGCACCATTTTACTTCCATTGTATATAATGAGACTTAGCAGCCACAGATTTTAGCATTTGCAGAGGGTCCTGAAACCAAATCCCAATGGATATCAAGGGCCCACTGTATAAGATTCTCTCCAAGAAGAAGTGAGAATATTTATTCACACATTGTTACTGAACTAGATTTCTCCTCTGTATTGAAGAGTTAATAAGGATTGCTGCTTGCATATGTTCAGTATTAACAATATTTTTTCTTGCATTCAGAACCATTTTACATAGCCACATCCTAGCTAAAGTTTTAACAAATATTTTAGTGTGACAAATTTAATACTGGTTTGTAAACTACCTCTCACACGCAGGAAGCTATGCATCTAGGCTTCTAGCTCCTTCATATTGTTCTCTTAGAGAATATTGGATTTCTTTCAGCACCTGAATGACCGTGTGTGTTAGAACTTATTTATTTATTTATTATTTAATTTCATTTCTATGCTGCCTTTATCCCTGGAGGGACCCAAGGTGGCTCACAGATCATTTTATGGTGTTTCATTGGCATGTTTGCCTATATTCTGCAGGGTTTGTCTTCTTGTGGACTCCTTTTTTGCCTATATTCTGCAGGGTTTGTCTTCTTGTGGACTCCTTTTTTTCTTTTCATTTTAAAAGCTTAAGTTGTATTTGCATCTCTTCTCACTATGAAGATGTATTAATTGTTTTAAAAATTAATGTGAGAGACTGAAGAGTTATGCAGGTTGATTCTGTTATTTAGTAACTGGATTTCTTGCCTCTCCACCTTTGGCTGTCTATACCTAAACCTTAACAATTTAACATGCTAAAATGTAGCTGAAATCTTTGCTTTAGGACTGGGACTAAATGAAGCATATTATAATATATTTAATATAGCACCTGGAACACAAGTGGTGGAACTTAGGTGCAGGTTGCCATACTTTTGTTCTTAAAATGTACATTCTTGGCAACTGAAAGCAGGTATGCATGCATTTCAAGTGATAAGAAGTTTTATGAATGGGCCTATCACAGATACTTTAAAAGAAAATGTATAACTAAATTGCTGTGTGTCAGAATGCTGCTTGAAGGTGCTGTTAACCTATTAGTTCATTCTCCTGGGTTTAATTTTTACTAACTTTCATTGGTGATTCTGGATTTGTCTGCTGAGCTTTCAGTATGGCTTGTTCAGTTATAGGAGAGGTTAACAGAAACTTTGTTTTATCATGCTCTTAGTATTCCCTGGTTCTACAACAGTGGGTTAGGATTATAGGAATGTTTGGATGAAGCCAGAACCAGAGTTCTGGAGCCAAGTATTTGAAGGCTACCTTCCTCATGTGATAATTGTTTATTTCACTGAAACAGTTAGAGTCTGGGAATGGGAAAGATTTATTTTATTTTGCCCATCAAGAGGTACTGCTACTCATTTTATTCTAGCGTGGTATCAGCTGAACCCCCTTAACGAGTCCCCCATATCTTCTTCTTATCTCCAGGAGCATGTGAAGAAATGATTTATTTTTTCATTTACTTTTATATTTTTCTTTCTGTGCTGTTTCTAATAAGAAAAGACAAGCACTCCTCCTTCCAAATCGATGGTTGTTAGGAAGGGAAACCAAAGGGGATTACAAAAAAGGCCTGCCTCCTCCCCTCATTTTGCTCCCAGGCTGGTCGCTGGGCTGTTGCAGGGGTCAACATGATCATCTGCCATCTTCTCTTTATTTAAAGTGGCACAGTGGTAGGACAAGTTGGCAGAAGAGAAGCTTATATGCACTAAAGAGATACAGGTTGAGTATCCCTTATCTAAAAATCCAAAATGTTCCAAAATCTGAAACACTGCATGCTGACATGACATCAAAAGTATAGTGATTCAGTGTACACAATCTTTGTTTGATGTGCAAAATTATTAAATATATTGTATAAAATTACCTCCAGACTATGTGTAGTAGGTGCATATGAAACATAAAAGAATGTTGTGTTTAGACTTGGGCCCTAACCTCAATTATGTATATGCAAATATTCCAAAATCCAAAACATTTCTGGTCCCAAGCATTTCTTATAAGGGCTGTTCAGCCTATACATGTTCTAATTCTCAAATAATCATTGCAGAAGGTTTAATGTACAATTCCTCCCTTTCCCCAGTGTGTGTTATCAGGGAGACTAAATATACATGACAGGAAACAAATATTGGAGTGTTGTTACTGTAGTCTAGCCCAATGAAATATTATACTATTTAGAGTTGAAGATAAATTGAAATAATTTTTGTACGTGGTGTTGATCATGAATACTCTATTTGGTTACAATTTACAATTCTGAAGATGTGTATACATTTGTATTTTATACAAGTAGTATGTGTAAGTGAAAAAATGCAAATACAAAAAAGGTGTGATCCCTTATGCAATTTCTTTAATAGCACAACAGAGTCTTTGTATTGGTGAGCTGGTGATCTGCAGATTTGACCACCTGCAGATCTCCACACCCCATATTATTCAGTGGTGGTGCATGCACATCATTGCCATTAAATAATATGGGGCACAAGCATGGTTTTTTGCCATCCACTTGGGGGGAGGGGCAAATCGAAACTCTGTGGATGGGAAGGTTCCAGTGTACTGACAGCGCATTTCTACTCAGATATTAGAAAATATGAGGGTGATGCATACTCCAAAGCCAAATAATGTGGACTTTATCTCCTCTTGCCACTAATAGCTGGTCTCTGCTAGGTAATTCAGGTGACTGGATTTAATACTTCTGTTGCTTTAATACTTGTACAAAAACAAGCACAGAGACAGATAGAGAGAGAAGGGAATGAAGGTTTTTACAAGCCTACCTTGTCTGTCAAGAATGGTACTCTGCAATGCACAGAATGGGCTTCTCTGAGCAGTAAAATTGGTGTTCGTTGTATAAAACCTACATGCACACTACAAACGTTTCACATCACTAACCAGTTTTATGACTTTGGATACACTGAAGCATCATTACATTGTCAAATCATATGTGTATTTTGATATTTCTTCAATTTCTGGTTTGAGAAAGGAGAAGGAAAGACAAATATATCAGAGATGCCACCTTTAATCATCATTCTAAACTTTATGTCCACATGTTCTGGTAGATGGATTTTGACTATTAATTTGGTTTTGTATGTTTTTTCTGTGTGATATTTGTGCATTATTAGATGACTAGACTGGCCAAGGCAGACCTGTTACACTTGCCTGAATTAGGCATTGTTTGCCATGCCACTAAACCTGCCGCCAAGTGACAACTTCATGGGGGAAATGAGAGCGGAGTCTGGCCTGCAGAAGATGGACGCCCTGTCTCTGTTTTTATTATTTTATTTTGCTTTCTTTTATTTTCTCTTCTTCTTCTTCTTCTTTTTTCTTTTTTCTTTCTTTTTTTTTTTTTACAAAAATTGTCCCTATTTTGCTTTTAATCCTTTTATTTCTACCTGTGAACTGGTTCTTCAGTTCTGTAAAAATGGTGTTCTGTTATAAAAGTTCATGATTCATTTTAAACTTGATCCTGTGAAACTGTTTCATAAATGGAATTCTCTTAGCCAAATACCTCTTTAATCAGTTGAATCAATAAAACTTGCAGAAGTGTTGACTTAATTACAGGGTGGATTTTATTTAAATGAATTTGATTTAAATCATGATTTAAATCACTACGCAGAAAGATTTGGTTTAATCGATTCACTTCCTGCCCTAAAAAAATTTACTCCTCCTCGCTATAAGCTTAACATATTTTACACAACTCAGAGTTACCGAAGACTCTTTCTTGCTGGTATAATCTTAATATTTACAACCAGATGATGGTTTCACTTTTAGAATAACAACTTTTCAGATTAATTTTTCAGTTATATAAGAATACTATTTTGGTTATACTATTAGAAACACATCATAGCTAGTTAATTATGAGATTATTGTGAAATGAACTATCTTCAGTTTAATAGGTTATCATTCATATTTGAACCACTTTTCTGCTGTACTTTATTGGAAGGAGAAAAATCATTACTTTAATAATAACAATTTATATAGTTTGATTTAACTAAAACATTAACATTATAGCTCATGTAGTTTTGTATTTCCTTTCATTTTTGCTGCTTGTCTTTTCCTCCTCACACTTAGCTTCTTCTGCAAATCTATTCCATTCCCAGTCTCCCAACAATCAGTTCATTGAATGTTTTGAAACTTAGCACTTAAGAGGTATGGATACTGCGTACATAGATTTGCAAAAGAACAATGGGAGTGTGATCTCTGCAGACACAATCCACAGTTTTGAGAACTGTAAAAGCAAACATCTGTTGTAATATTTTCTAGATAGAAAAATTGCCCAGTAATCTTACAGAAACTTCTGGAAGAAGATGTTATTATGAATGGATTAATGGAATGTATTTACCAAACAATTTAAATATTGCATGAATATACATGTTACTTAATTAAAAACCAATTTCAATCAAAAATCCTATTTAAATAACATTTTGATTTTTCTTATTTTTTTAAAAAAAACATTCATTTTTATCCACCCTGCTTAGTAAGTCCCATTAAATTAATGTGTCTCCACTAACTGTGATTAACAGTTGGATGTAGCCCTTTGAAATTAGATGGTATCTAAGCATGCATAATTGGAAGTAAAAATATAATAAAATCATTTGATTTCACGAAACCTGGCTAGAATTTTGGTTGTTAGACCAGTAGCAATATCTAGTTGTTTCTGTTAGCTCAAAGTATTGCAGTTGTTCTGTATATTTATTTTATTTTATTTTCTGAAATACATTCTGGAGAGTTTGTTCCTCCTGAAATGCTCTCTGAAATTCACTCAGAGCTTTACTGGACCTTCTCTAACACTTCATATGGAGCAGTGTTATATACCTTAGCATGTCAGTAGCCAGAACCTAAAGAGACAATAGCCCCTTTCACACTTGAATTGCATGGGAGCCACTTTTCCATTATGTGTGCCTCTGCACTGAATTGCCCCATGGAAAAGATAACTCTCATTTGATTGGGATAATGTGTGAAAGGGGCCAATGTTGTTTCAATATTAGTAGATGTTTTGTAATATTTATTATTAATATTAATTTCTGGGACAAATCTTTAAAATCTGGAGAACACTCAAAATAATTGTGAAATGAACTATGAAGTATTGACCAGTGTTTGTTTTGTATACTGTCTTCTCTTTACTGTAGCATTCTATGGGAAGACGACAAGCACCACAATTTTTTCCCTTCCATCTTGACATATGATTCTCTTATATACAGCCGAGGCACATCATAGAAGTGTTTTCGTCAAGTTTGAACATTTTCTGCGAAAACTTGCCAAGAAAAATTCCAACAGTCTTTTGTTACTTTTCTCTGCAGCAGAGATGACAGATCACAAATTATATTGTCATCCTTTTTTCATCACATCTCTCTCTCTCTCTCTCTTTCTCTCTCTCTCTTTTAAATAAAGAATTTCTATGCACTATGAAACTAATGGTAAATTAATGTAAGCACATAGTGGATTATATTACTAGCAAGGAACCTTCATGAAGATATTGATTTTTCTGATGGCCTAAAAGTTATATACTAAATCCACATACATTTTGGGAGGTATAAAGATGATCTCAAGTGAGGGGTAAGACTCCAGCAAGAATTTTAAATTGACATAAACAATTTACATAAATTGATGAGTAATTATCAATCAGTTTAAAATGACATGGTCTTGCTCTGAATGAATGGTCTGTCTGTGTGTGTATGTGTGCGCATGTACACGTACAAACTTCATATCATGTTTATAAGAATGTCATTTTAGGTGTTGTCAGTGCTTGGTGTTCTTAACATAGGAAAGAGTTTCACCTGTGTGACTGTCTTGGAGAGATTATTACTACTGAAATAGATTTTTATTTTATTGTGAATGTGTATTCCAATTTTTATTCTTAATCTGAGAAAATTCTGGATATTTGTAGTCGGGTCCAAAATAAGTAGGTCAAAATAGTAGATGGATTTTGTTTAGTTTTGTTTTTGAGGTTAGCTTATATTGTGCAAACATTTTGATTACCCAGACATTGACGTTCTGTTTGTCTGATTTTTTTTAATGTGTGTAGTCTTGAAAGTGGGTTTTCAAAAATTAAAACTTTTTTATTTTAAAAATGATACATGGTGAACATTTTTATCAGGAAACAAATACATTCTCTTACATGTTTCTGCTTAGTTTCTTTATTTACTGTGATCTAGAATGAAAATCCTTTTAGGGTTTTATTCATTTGGTACCCCTCCAGTGACTGAGGTCTTGATGCATTGGAAGCTTCCATCAGCAGAACAGAAAGAGAGAGACATTTTTTCCATGAATTTCCTTGTTGCTTAGAATTTTCTTCCTCTTTGTTTTGCTGGCAGAAGCCTCTGCTGAATCAAAAGCTCCCCTGTTAGCACAGAGACCAGTTGGATATATAGTTAATTGTTCTTCAGGTGTGGAAGGCTGCAGTCCTATATACATTTGACATAAGTTATTTTGCTTAGGGCTTCCTTCTGAGTAAGCATGTATGGCATGGCACTTGAAATAATCAAAATCACTTACCCTTCATATCTGGCAAGATTGCCACTGATTTTTTAGTAGTCCATATATTCATTTGATTTTGAGCTTTACATTAGAAATAAGAGCATTTAGGTGCTTGAATTGTACAAAAATCATGAGAGGTAGTTAGTTTGCATATACTTGGCCATAGTTTGGTTTTAACATAGTTTGGTTTTTAGGTTTATTTTGCCACTGATTGGGAAGCTCAGGTCAACCTTTGGATTTTGGGGAAAAATAGTGCAGGTCTTTAGGCTAACTTCTAGTGACAGAAGCATTCTGTCATTTTTAACATACACCCATGTAGAAGTTGATGCATTGTTCTGAAAGTATGTGTTTTACTGTGGAAGGTGGAAACAAGCATTTTAAAATTAAGCAACTTGCTTTCTTTAGCAATGTAACAAGGTAATGAGATTCTTTGTGAGGACTAAGAGCCTGTACAGACAGGCCAAAATAAAGCTGCATCGGGTCATTTTGGAGGTATGCTGTTTAAATGATGCGTGCATCCTAAGAGGCCAGAAGCCGCAGCAAAGCCACACTCTCATCCTAAGAACTGGGAGCTCAGCTTTGGTGCAGCTTCTGGCCTCTTAGGATGCATGCATCATTTAAAAAGCATACCTCCAAAGTGACCCTAAGCAGCTTTATTTTTGGCCAGTCGGTATGGGCCCTCTATTGCCTAGAATGCTTGTAGCTACTTTGACAAGGGTTACTTCAGGCATAGATGACTACTAGAAAGAATACTGTGCACTATGTGGTTTGTTATTTCTGATGCGTTTTTCAGCTGATTCTTTCAGATCTATGTATCTGTTAGAATATTTTACTTTCGGGATTTCTTAGGTTAGATGCTGAGTTTTAAGCAAAAGTTACCATATCTGCCTTTAGGGAAGGCATGCTTTTAATAAAGTTCAGTGTGCTTAGCGGTCCATGGATACTGCTAAACATTTTTGGGTTAATATTCCAAACATGCAGTGAACATGGTATATTGTACTGAATAAGGTATTGAACCCAGAAGATGTTTTGAGGGAGACTGGCAAAACGTGCTCATTGAACAGAAGAACAACCTTGCTAATAACGAGTTGACAGGTTGGGAACTGCCTTAACTATGTCTGCTTGGTGGAAAAGCAGTATTTAACTATGGTTTGGATGTTCAGACATAGCAGTGGTTTTCTCAGCGTAGTGCTATTGTGACTTAAAAAGTCTCCTGGCAAAAACTTGAGATCATTCACTCACTTACTCCTGAAGTTAAGGAGTGGATTCAGTCAACTGAGATATCTAAGCTATAGATCAGTTCGGATATAGGTTTATGGTGGTGTTGCATCAGGCTGACAACTGGCAGTCATTCGGCAACACTTTTTATGGTCACGTTGAACAGAAGAAAAGTGCAGCTTGGTTAGCACACTCCTACTTCCTCCTTTTTTTTCCTTTTGACTGATTTGGTTATTTGCCATTTCTGGGGATTAAACTTTAAAAAATGTTCTTCTTTTCTGTATCTGATGTTCTGTGTGCTATTAGTGATGCAGCCAACACCAACGGTTGTCATGTGTAACACAACTTTCGATCACCGTGAAAACAACGTCCTGCGAAAGCGTCCATGCTTGATATCGTTTGGTTCATGAACATTAAGTTTCCAGTACAGGTGACCCATAGCTCAAAGTGTTAAATAATTGTCTACATTGTTCAGTTTTTAAAAGTAAAAATCTGGTAATGAGCTTGCTAGTTTTGCTCACTTGTTGTTCCTAGTGGAGCAGGGGAAAAGGAAAAACTTGAATTATTTTATTTTTTTGTAAGGCTCTCATAGATTTTTTTTCTTTACTATTTTTAAGTTGAAGGGTAATGGTAAATGGAAAAGTAACACTTGGGAGGTGGCCTTACTCTTGCTAACAAAAATATTTGCTCTTCAGGTAAAATTCCAGATGAAGCCAAAGCCCTTTCTCTCTTGGCTCCTGCTCCTTCAATGACAAGCCTGATTCCTGGAGGAGGACTGCTTCCTATACCAACACCTCCCGTGAGTTCCGTAAGTACAACTGAATTTGATAATTAAACAGGAGTTGTTACAACTTATTGGGAAGTGTGATTTTTTTCACATATTTTTGATATATTTTCCATTACAGTGATGACTTTGACACATCTTAATTTGAAGATGTCCAAAATAAATGGAAATAAATGGATTAGACAGACTTAAAATACTGAGGAAGATGTAGCGTTTTCTTCATCAATACAAACAAAAGTAGACACAGGGGGAGCTTGAAGCTGCCTTTTCTAACGCCCCATTGAAACCCCACCAGCCACACCACTGGCTCCCAAGGCAGCTGGAATGCTCATGTCATGACCACATGACATGGCTTTAAGCCAGGAAGAAGTTCTTCTTTTTGAAACAGCATAAGCCACCTAGAGGGCACTTTCCTGCTGGCTTCAAGGTATGTGTCATCTAAATGCCACACCTTCAAGCCAGCCTGAAAGCAACTCTTTTTGCCTGTCTGTTTAGTCCCTGAGTTAGTTGGGCAGGTTGACTCAGGCCTTCCAATGTTTTCAGGAGTTGCTACGGTAGGTGCTAGACTTTGCTGAGTTGAAAAGACTAACCTGGTTAAGTAGTGATGCTTAGTTTTGAGGTATTCCGCATGTTAATGTGAGTGTAACCAACTACACTGTCATTGAACTGCCTTTTTCCTCTGAAGAGTAGTGCCTTACTGGGCTAGATGGTTTCTAATTTAGTAAATATGGGTGATTTAACTTCTTTTGAGCTCAGGGTTGGAAGAAAATAATCCTGCCTGTTGCTATAAAAATAACCCTTTGTTTTCAGATTGGAATTCCTCTTAGTTCACTGGGAGCTATACCAGCAGCAGCGTTGGATCATAATATTACGGCCATTGGAGATATACCCCAACCACCCATTATGGGCAATGTGGATCCTTCTAAGATTGATGAAATTAGAAGGACTGTGTATGTTGGAAATTTGAATTCCCAGGTAAATTTTGTTGCAACATTAGACTGCACAAACGGAAAGTGTGGCTTCATATTCTGTAGTTTGATAGCCCTAATCTTAACGAAGTGAAAGAACATCTACTTCACTTGGCTTCCCTGCTTGATGTGTGCAAAAGTTATACACTGCAACAACTGAAAAAAATGAGTTTTATTCCCACTTTGTAAAGAATTGTGCTATATATAGCACCAGTGCAAAAATAACAGTCCCTACCCACCTGGCTTACGGCAGGGGGAGGCAATGAAGGATGCAATTTTTTGTTACCTTAACTTTTAGGACATTTAGGAAAATGTTTACCTATTCATAGCAGTACCACTTATTTTCTTTGCATGAAATGTTTACAAATGCTGGACTATTTCCTTGTGTACATTTCATTTTGTAATAAGATTGCATATCTCTGTGTTAAGTAAGAATAGCACCAAGTGGGAAAGAGAATCATTCTTTCCCTCTTCACTTGCAGTCCTCCTCCATACTGATATTAGAAGGAGACTAAAGTGAGTTACATCAGAATACCTTCCTAAAGCTAGAAACAGGGAGAAGCATAAGAACAAAACAGCAGCTGGTTCTGTCTGTGTTTCTTTCTTCCCAAATTTCATTGGGCTCATTACAGCCAGCACCACAGATTCTTTCTGGATCACTGTGCTAAAGGAAAAAGGCATTACTTCACTCAAAATCTTACCCTTCCCTTGAACTGCCACTCCTGGTGCCCAAAGCAGTGCACCTCGTTGTTGTAAAATGGTTGAATTACACATAACCTGTCTTTTGTTCTTAGTGTCTGGGACTATTAAAGAGGATGTGGAGCCATAGTTTGTTTTCATGTCCATTATTGTGACAGAAGGGTAACACTATAGTGCACATGCATTAGGGAGGTTTAGAGACAACAGCTGCATACACACTGCAGAAATAGTCTGGTCTGATACTGCTTTAACTGCCATGACTCAATGCTCCATTGTGTGGTGCCACAACAAACTACAGTTCCCAGAATTCCCTTGCATTGAGCCATGGTAGTTAAAGTAGTGTCAAACCTGATTATTTCCAGTGTAGAAGTGTAGCCAGTGAGCAAAGGTAGAGAGGACAGCTGCATGCAGGCTTGCATATATATATATGATTTCTTATCTAATTATCTCCCTTTTCTTTCTTCCTTTCTCTTTTAAGACGACTACAGCTGATCAGTTGCTCGAGTTTTTTAAACAAGTTGGGGAAGTCAAGTTTGTGCGAATGGCGGGTGATGAAACTCAACCAACACGTTTTGCTTTTGTGGAATTTGCCGACCAAAATTCAGTACCTAGAGCCCTTGCCTTTAATGGAGTTGTGTTTGGAGACAGGCCACTAAAGTAAGAACTTATGCAAATACTAACAAAATAAATTGAGAAATAATTCAGTGTAATTATAGCCCTGTCCTTTGGAATTCTGCCACGTGCAGTTTGTTTGATTCTTATGAAACTATTTTTTAACATATAGATATCATTTTCTGCTTTCAAAAATGCTGGTGTTTCCATAGTGGTATAGATGTATGTATTTTATTTAAGTTTGAACCTGATGCAAAGCCATCTGCATTTATTGTTGTGTGCTTCCAAGTCATTGCTGTTTTCCAGCGTTGAGGGCGGAGCCATCCTTCATGAGGGTTGGTTCCCCCTGTTTGCTCCAATCAGGCAGGACTATGACTTTTGGGCGTGTCCACCAGGGGAATCCATCCCCCTTGTTTGCCCAGTCTAGTTCCTGCCTTCGCTCCGTCAGGTCGTGTTTTCCTAACTCTCCTTTACTCACAAAACAAACACTTAAGGTCAAAATAAAGTACTATCAGGGTATTAACTATGGTTAAAGGTAGTGGCTATGTCTGGAGACACTAGCCTAAATGAGATTGGATGTAATCCAAGACCAGTTCAAGGACAGACTTTGACTAAAGAACTGACACATAAAAATGCCCATTACAAAAAATATCTAAGATTCTCACCACTTAATGGGGACAAATTGTTTGGAATAAAGTCTCTTGGCTGAGACTAGGAATAATAAGAAGACCTCAACATCCTTAAATGTCAGCCCTGGTGGCGCAGTGGTTAAATGCCTGTACTGCAGCCACTCACTCAAAACCATAAGGTGGCGAGTTCAAGACCAGCAAAGGGCTGAAGCTCAACTCAGGCTTGCATCCTTCCGAGGTCGCTAAAATGAGTACCCAGATTGTTGAGGGGCAAATAGCTTACAATTGTAAACCGCTTAGACACTCCTTAAGGGTATGAAGCGGTATATAAATGAAATGAAGCTGTTTGTTAAAATATACTTTGATATATTTTTCTATACCATTCATATGACTTTTCATTGCCTCCTTAAGGTAGAGGAAGGCAAACAAACATAGATTGATATAAAAGTCACAAAATGTCTGATTGATATTGAGGCCATAAAAACATCAACAACAACACTATACTATCTATCTAATAACAATTGAGTTATAATAATCACAGGTTCAGATGGGAGATTATCCAGACAATTCTGGAGACACGTCTCCTCCAAGATTTTTGTGTGTTCCTGTTTTTTGGGTAGTGGTCTCCTGCCCACAGCCCAAGCTACCACGTTATCACAAATATCTTACCAACCTTTCCATACAAGGTTCTACCATTCAGTCTGTTGTTTTCTTCTGTGACACGCACTACACAGATAGACACGTCTTGAAAACAGTGGGACCTTCATATAGACCCATAATTTCAAATGTCCTGATAGATCTCATTCTCTCCCATAGGATATATATAAGATGTCGAGTTGTGATTTCTTTCCTATCCAGACATGTTTTTCTGGTAATTTACGAAAAGAACTACCTAGTTCCATTTCAGAACCTGCATCACTTTGGAGTGGTTGTAGACACATCGCTGACCAGTCTACCTGACCAAGCAAAGGGTAAGATCCATGAAGAACACCCTTGAGCAGGTAGGTTGTTCCCAGTTATTGGACCTAGTGTTACTGGTGCATCTACACTGCCTGATCTGTTTCAGTTAATCGTTTGGCATGAACACCATTTCATGCCAGGAGCCTACAGTAGTTCTTCTAGCTGTATCAAAAAACAGATGGTACACATAAATAATCTGTTCTGACATACACTGATTAAATCAAACCTCTTTGAATGGTGGTTTTTGCTGCCAGTTGTAGAGGATTGCCTGATTTAGGCCCTGTTGAAGTTCCACATAAGGTTGGATGCCAGCTTAGGGTGACGGGAGGCATGTTTGTGGCTCCCAATAGCCAAACTCCAGATCCCTCATGTAGATGCTCCGGTCTCGTCTCTCGTGACTTCAGAAGGGCAGGGTTTCCAGAGATCTTCCAGATGTCACGAAACCAGTTCGTCTTCCAATCACAAAGATCTCCTAACTCAAGGTCAAATACCATATCCAGGATTAAACCTTCACATGTGGATATTGAAAGGCACCTACTGGACATCAGCTCTTCCAATCATACTGTCCCAGAAACTGTCTAATCATTCATATATATGTGTGTGTGTGAGAGAGAGGGTGTATATATAAAGTTTTGAGAACAGCTTCTCTTATTAAACTTCCCACAGTTCACAGATACCCTAATTGGTACCCTCATGTAGTTCTTCAGGCATTAACCAAACCACAGTTTGAATAACTTGACAGAGTTGATATTAAGTTTCTTACCTGGAAAACAGTATTTTTTTTTAATGCTATTAGTTCAGCTAGAAGGTTTTCTGAACCAGGAGCACTATCCACAGGAGTGAAATATGCATCTTCTGCGAGGATTCAGTTCTGCTTGACGGGATCTGATGTTCATGACTAAAGTTAACTTCACATTTCATAGAGCACAGGAGATCATTTTCCCTTCATTCGTTCCTGACCCCAAAAAGGAACTTGAAAAGACTTGGCTCACACTAGATGTAGGCAGAGTTCGGTGTATTTACATCAAACGCACTTGTCGATGGCGCAAATCAGACAGTCTATTTGTCTCCTTCGGTCCTACATACCTGGGAAGTTTTTCTTCATCGACCCTGGCTTGATGGATCTGGGCTTGCATCTCTCAGTGTGAGTCGATGATGGGTAATACGCTGCAAGGAAGGGTCAGCGCTCATTCCGCTCACAGTGCTGCCACACCTGCCGCCCTAACCACTAATGTTCTTCTCTCCAATATTTGCAGGGTGGCCGCTTGGTCATCTCCTTCCATATTTATCCGTCGCTGCCGAATCAATGCCTTCCAACTGGCTGGGGCATCATTTGGTAGACGGATCCTTCAATCCATCCTATAATTCCTTACCTCAGTTCCCACCCATCTAGGGAGCTTTGGTATGTCCCTCATGAAGGATGGCTCCGCCCTCAACGCTGGAAAAACGAACATTGGCTTACCTTGTGAGATGTTTGTTTTCAGCGATGAGGGCGGAGTCATCCTGCCCACCCGTAACTGAGGAATTTTTTCTCGGTGTCGGGGGGTGTTGTAAGGTTAATAGGATCCTTGTTCTAGTGTCTAGAATTGTTATAGTTAAATGGTTAAACTTTCTCTATTGTTGTTAGTATTTCTTCATTGTTATAAACTCTCTCTGCTTGGCTATACATTGACTGGGCAAACAAGGGGGATGGATTCCCCTGGTGGACACGCCCAAAAGTCATAGTCCTGCCTGATTGGAGCAAACAGGGGGAACCAACCCTCATGAAGGATGACTCCGCCCTCATCGCTGAAAACAAACATCTCACAAGGTAAGCCAATGTTCGTACTTGCATTTATATTTATTTATGTCCTAACTTTTTTCCAGAAGGCGGACCTATCAAACAAACAAACAAAACAAACAGCTTCATTTATATACCACTTCATACCCTTAAGGAATGTCTAAGTGGTTTACAACTGTAAGCTATTTGCCCCCCAACAATCTGGGTACTCATTTTAGCGACCTCGGAAGGATGCAAGCCTGAGTTGAGCTTCAGCCCTTTTGCTGGTCTTGAACTCGCCACCTTATGGTTTTGAGTGAGTGGCTGCAGTACAGGCATTTAACCACTGCGCCACCAGGGCAGATATCAGACTGTTTTCTTGGCAAAATTTGTTCAGAGGGCTTTGCCCTTGCCTTGCTATGAGGCTTTGAAAGTGTGACTTGCCCAGGATCAGATTGCTGAGCAGGCATTCAGGTTCTGGTCTCCCACTGACTTTGTCCAGTACTCAAACCATGGCACTGCACTGGCTTTCCCTCTGTCTTTGCTTAAGCTATAAAATGGATAAAAGCAGACAAAATGAAATTCTGAATGGTTATGAAAGGATTACCATACTGAAGTTGTGATCTTAATTGTATAATTCCTTCACAAAAAACAAGCAGTTAACCAGCCATTTTATTCTGTATGTCATTACCTAATAGTGTGGTAGAAATGTTTAATATTAATGTTTAAATGTTTAAATACTGACCTAATACTGACCTAATTATTATCCCATCAAGTCACTTAGGACAAGATAAGACTTCACCTTACATCAGTACTTGTTTGGCATGCAGAAAATTTCAGATTCATGCCAAGTTGAATAGAACAGATAGAACTAAGGGGGGAGGGAATTAACTGAGGTTACTGGAGAGTTATTTACAGCTTGGGCAGACATTGTTTGTTAATTATTCCTTTATAATGTACCCCTACAATATTTTGAGTGCTATAGTAAATATAGGTCAGTGCCTGCTTGGTATTTTACATTGTAATCAATGTGATAAGGGGAAAAATGGGATGGGACAGAAAACCAAATGATTTCAAATCATCACTGGGCAAAAGAAAGATGAATCTGCTGACTTTTTATATAAGACAGCTTCCTCTTGTTCAACTGCTGTTATTCTCCCCTCTAAAATAGAACAAAACTCCATTCCTTTCAAAGTCACTAAAACATATGAGGCAGAGCATTCCATTTGTTGCTTATTTGGAAGCAGAGGCATGTGCCACAGAGATTGAAGTGGCATCCTGTCTATCCTCTCATTTGCCTTTTTAACACTGCTCTTTGTAATTTCATTGCTGACGTACCACATCTGTCCAGTTTTTGTGGCTTATTGACCTCCACCTGAGCAAACACTTTTCTAAGCATCTGCAGGTCTTGCAGCATAAGTTTACAGTGTAAAAGCACACGTTGTGCTAGAAAAGAAGTTTATGAAGATAAAGGAAATAAAATGAAAACAGTAGTGCAAATCTGTTCTTTACATGATTTTTAATTTCAGATTGTATTGTGGCTTTGTGATGGATTTTATTTTATTCTTCAATTCTGCTCTGATATTTAAAATTAGCAGTTCATAGTCTGTGCCACATTCTGTTCCTGCTCTTGATTTTTCAGAACACTCTTGTTGGTCCCCATTTTGGTTCTTGATTGCCCAATACATTAACAGATATACAGTGGTCCCCCGGGTTATGAAGGTAATCCGTTCCGGATTACCTTTCGTAACCCGGAAATCTTCGTTTCCCGGGGGACTGCATTCTCTGACGGACTGTGCGGCAAATTTAAAGGGGCCGCGCGGTTTTTCGTCTTCGGATCCCAGGGTTTTTTTCCGGATCCCGGGGGGTTTTGCGGTCCCGGCGGTTTCGGGTCCCGGGGATTTCGTTCCCCGGGGGGTTCGTAAACTGGGGGACCACTGTAGTGGCCTGAATTTTATTTGGTTACTCCCAGCTAGAGTAAACCCATAAAAACAATGATTAAATGGTGAATCTGTGTGTAGCTATATCCCATCAATTCAACAGATCTACTCCAGTAAGGACTAATAATAAGATTCAGTTTAGTACTGTACTGTAATATGAAGTATGCATCATTAGGCATAATGTTGGTTCCTCTCTGTTGATGAAACTTGTGTAATTGTTCACTTAACAAGCTCCCATTGATGTAATGTATTTTCTCTTGTTGGACTAACAGTAGGATTTAATCTTGTGTGTATGTGTGTATGTATATGCAGAGATGTGCAAACTGAATCAAATCTACTTGTTTAATTTAGAATAAATCACTCCAATAATGCAATAGTGAAGCCTCCTGAAATGACACCGCAAGCCGCTGCTAAGGAGTTAGAAGAAGTTATGAAAAGAGTACGGGAAGCCCAGTCTTTTATATCTGCTGCTATTGAGCCAGGTATGATACTACTTGCATTGCAAGAAAGAATTATTTCCTCTGGTGTAAATCTTTTTAAAAGAAGAGTTTTTTTTTTTAAAAAAAAAGAAAAGGCAGTCCTGAAACACAGCCAGTAAACAGAATTCATTTGTAACCATCAGTTTTGATGTGATCTAACTGGTTTAGTCACTGAGTGTTTTTAATATTTTATAGTCAAGATTATGCTCATCAGGTCCCTCGTAGCACTGCTTTCTCTTGTCAAAGTGTAAATAACCATTAAACCATGGATAATAACCAAGTTAGTAACCATTAAACAAATTTATGCCTTTTCTCTCACTACTCCAGTGCCTTCCACCATCTTTCCTTCCGTCAGTTCTGTCTCTCCCCTACTACTCCTTCAAACATTTATCTCTTCAGACCTTTTCTTTCAGCTGACAAAAATCTGACTTTCCCTCCTTTCTTTGTCTCTGGGCATTCAGGTTCTTGAGGTCAAGTGTAATATTCCTGGTTCCAAGAAACCATGGTACATGATCAGGTACTGCCCTGCTCTTTTCAGTGGCAGGCTTCAAAGGAAACTTCTCAGTTTGTTAAACCTGTTCTCTCATTAGAAAACCATGTTTTATGAAACTGGGTTATGATTAAATTGTGATATATTTGTGAAAATTCTAGCAGTATCTGAAGTGGCAGGATGGAGTTGCTTCTGGTGTCCAGCATGCTTCAACAAATTGTGGATTATAATCCCATATGTTCACTTAAAACTGGGACTGTGAATCATGTTTTTTAAAAACAGGGAATATAACGTTGAATAAGACCTCTGTCTCCATTTCCTCCCTTCACAGAAGCTGTTAGAGTGTTCCTAAATATTCCATGACACTTAGTTTCAAAGTGGGTTCACATGCAGAATCATTTATGTCATTGTGTGCTGTTGTCTTACCTACCTTATATGTTTGAATCGTAGATCTCTTGTCTCACTTCATTTAAGAAGTGTATATTTTTAAAAAAAGAGAACTACCAAATGAAAATGTTTTGTCCCTCATAACTGCAAATCTAGTATATTTTTACACCTGGAGGTCCTTTAATCAATCTGAACTTGAAAAATAGTTCATGTCAAAATCAGTGGCCTCACACACAGATATCTTTTGACTAACTTTAGAAAAAAATGAAGAAAAATTAGTCCTTCATTTACAGGGAGGTGCAACTGTAAAAGGTTAAGGGGCCTCATTCGCCTTCAAGGAGACCTTGGACGGCTTCAATCTACAACACACACTGAACCTGCTCCTACCCCCCTCCCCCCCAAAAAAACACCCTAAAAACAAAACAAAACAATATTTTTTGCCTTGAGTGCCTTCAGGTGCTTTTGAGGGAACATGGGGGGAGTCCATGTTTTGGGGAGTTTTGGGGCAATTTTAGGTTCAAGAGAAGCCTTTTTACACAATGGGAAATAAGCAAAGGTTACTTCCCATTCATTTCCTTTTTCAAGAAAGGCCTCTCCTGGGCTTCAGTTGGTCAAGGGGAAGGTCTCAAAATATGATGGAAATTCCCCACTCCCTAGACTGCATTATGGGGCAAATTAAAAAAAAAATTTTTTTGTGCATTTTTTCTTAACCCTCAGTGGTCTGGGGGGGGGCTCCAAACATGATAAAATGTCCTCCACACTCCCAGAAATCATTCTGGAGCATTTGAAGCCCTGGAGAGCACTGAGGGGCACAAAAACAGCCCTGCCGACTTCATGGGAGTCTGCAGGCTGCACGATGTCTGCCCCTGGTGTACTGCTTGACTTATTAATTGGATACAAATGCATTACTAAGCATGTAAATACATTTTATGTAGGTAGATCATTTCTTGGCCCTTGTTCTGGGATTGTTTCAGTTATAGGTCATCCACTGCCTAACTTTCTGGCATTGTAAGCATAACTACAGTTACTTTATTATATATGGACTTTGACAATAAAATGCAGTGCTGAGCAGGCGCATTTGTGCAAATCTTTTTGAAATTGCTTCTTGGAACCTGTATACTTTCTCTCTGAAGTCAGTTTTACAAAGCATGTTTTTGTGCATTGTGGCAGCAACCTAAATCCCATTCCTTATTTAGCTAGCTGTTTATAATTATCTGGTTTATGTGTACTGCTGCAGGATGGCTGCACTCAACGAATATATGCAATGACTTTCTTGGATGTTTCTGAAGGATTTTTGCAAAGAAGGAAGATGTGCAGAGAGTAGGCCCCTTGCAATATATGTGGTATATTCCACTTGTGCCAGATTGTTAGCGGGGATCTTTAAATATTCTGAGCTTACACTGCAAAGTCGTTTTTTCTCTCAGAGTCTGGAAAGAGCAGTGAAAGGAAAGGTGGTCGATCGCGTTCGCATTCACGTTCAGTATCCAGATCTAGTTCAAAATCTCGAAGGAAAAGGTCACACTCAAAACGCAGGTAAAATTCTGATACTGAAAACTTATTTGAAAACAATTGTTGATCTGTGTCTTCTGTGTTGTAAATCACATTTGTAAATCATTTGGGGAAGGTTGGCTAAAGTATGTAGAGACTACTGACAGATGAAGGAAATGAACTTCTTTATTTTTCCATTTGGATTTCTCATTTCTTACCAAGCTTAGATGTCAGCCTTACGGAACAACAGTTTGGGGGAGTATCAAAAAATGAAACAAATCTATAGCAAGTGTTCCCCATTTGGCAAGTCTCCTGTCCTTCTGTGGTTTCATTTCCTTGAATTGTGGTTTTGCAAAAAAAAATTCTACCATACTTTGCTGCTGCTGCCCCTTGCAAAAATCTGGTAAGAATGGAGTGAGGTTGTTTCCCTTTCTCTTCTCCCACTGCTCCATCATCGCAGACCTTTTTTTAAAAAGGTCTCACCCAGCTCCAAACTTTCCTAAGTATGGAAGAGAATTGGATTCCCATCTCTAGGTTTTTATTTATTTTGTTTATTTCAAGGATTATATTCTGCCTTTCTCCTACAATGGGATGCAACTGCACCCACATACTTCAGTCAAACAGTACTGTGACTGCTTTCTTTGCTTTATTGGGGACAGAAGGGCCTACAGATATTTGTGTCCTTCCTTTGGTTTGTGCACAGCCCCACATGTATTCAAAGAGTTGCAGGACAGTAGTAGTTGTCCAAATCCAGAAAAGAGGAGCCATTCTAATCTTATTACATTCATTGTTTACTCCCCAACGCAGCATCTTGCACCTGTCCGGGTCTCTGATTTTGTCAATCTAGTCAAACTATTCTGAACATGCCTGATTTCATCTGATCTTGTGGGTTAAGCACTGCCTGGAAATCCTTGGATAGGACAAAGCCTGGAAATCCTGGATGCTGTATGCTTCATTCCTTGTCTCCTGCACTTCCATCAGCTGGAATCTGATGCCCTTGCTGTTTTTCCATTGGACTACATAAGCCTCATGTTCTACATGGAATGTGGCTCTTACAGGCCTGGTCCCTTTCTCATTGGACCATCTTATCAACTGCCCTTGTTGGAGAATCTTGCTTCCAAGAACTTTGATTGCTCCCTATGATAGTGAGTTGTCCCATGTGACATGGAGGCTGTCATGCCATTCCTTCTTCCTCTGGCTACCATAGTAGTCAGTAGGAACATGTCACTCAGAAAAATAGATGCTCTTTATACTGATAATAAAATTTACTGGACCTTCCAGAATTCTCTTAGAACCATGGCCTGCTACCTGAATCAACCAGGAGGAGCGAGACGCCACTCCCTTCTCTGTCACCTTTCCCCTTCAGGTCTGGTGTGCTATTTAAGGATCAGGGCTTACAGATTCTGCCATGAACTCTCTTCCAGCAGTCTCAGCAAGGTGTTCATATAGTGGGCATGCCACTTGTGGAACTCTTTGTATTGCCCCAAACCCTCAGAGACACATCCTTTTGCTTTAGGGTTCAAAATGGGAAGGTCTCACTGGGCTCTGATTCACACACCCTTGGCCTTTGTCACTCACATTTCTTGAGGGAAGTTTCTCAGACCAGACCAGGCTGAATCTCCTCACCATTGACTGTGGGGAGATGAGGAATTTCTTGGAGGAATACTTCTACAGGACATCAGTAGGGTAGCTATCTGCCCTCAACCTCAGACAATAGTTAAGTGTTATTGTCCTAGTGTGAGGCCTTCATAGAAGATTGAGTTTCAAACAGCAGCTCTTTTCCTGAATGACATAAAACTCCCTCTTCCTGTGGCTGGTAGCTTCCTAATCTCTCAGTCACAGTGAGTCACAGAGATCACGAAGAAGGAGGACAAATTGCTTACCTGTAACCATATTTCTTCAAGCGGTCACCTGTGATCTTACACAACACCATCCATGAAACTGAAGGTTTAGGCAGGAAGCATGTGGGAGTGGATGGGGCTACCACTCAAACACTTTCATAATAGCTCTAGAAGGGTTCCAAATGATGCACTGCTCAGCAGATAACTCATTTGTGTGAGTTCACAGATGATTGCTTAAAGAACTACAGTGACAAGTAGGCAAACTCTCAATTTCTTCACTATTTGCAGAGCCAAATGAAAAGTTTTACTGTTACAGTGTTTTTGCATCAAATACAGTTTGTATATTTCACAACACCCCATCACAAAATATCCTTCACTTCTTCTGCACATGTCACAGGATTCAGATATTGAGTTATATCTGTGCTGTGTGGCTGAAGAATGCTTAGCACCTGAACCTGAAGCAAAAAACCCATATTATTTTCATTACAGATAATATTCAGGTTCAACAGTTTCAAGTGTAAACTGAGACTAGCTTTTCCCACTTATTTTGAGCTTTACAATATATCAAAATTGTATTCCTCATGTTCATGTGGTATCTGCATTCACATACAGTGATGAGGCAGAATTCTAGAGAATTTGATTGTTATTCCCAAACAAATCATGATTGTAAGCCAGGAACTGGTTGTTTTTCATTTACAAATCCTGTTATTAAAAAGTAACATGATCAGCATGCTGGTTAGTATATCTAACAGAGTGGGTAAGACTGAGAGCTTGAAATATGTGAGTGGATATTACTACTTTTGGGTAGTCTGTGACAGTGTAACTGTGTAACTAGACACAAAAAAATGGCTTGTGTGGACAGTAGAATATTGATCCTGTTCCAAATGTACACCACACTCTGCTGGAGAGGACTCAAAGTACAACATACTGCCATTCAAGAATACACAGCTAAAGTACTCATGAGAGAGGTGGCCATCCAATGTCTGTTTAAAGACCTCCAAAGAAAGATAATCTGCCACGCTTTAGGTAATCCATTCCACTGTTGAACCTTTCTTACAGTAAAGATATTCTTCCTGGTGTTTAGGTGGAATCTATTTTCTTGTAATTTTAGGTGGAATCTATTTTCTTGTAATTTTAGGTGGAATCTATTTTCTTGTAATTTGAATCCCATAGTTTATTTTCTAGTTTTTGGAGCATCAGAAAACAGTTTGAATCCATTTTCTGCTTGGCGTCTCTTCACATATTTAAAGATTGCTATCAGAAGATTGCTATCTCAGTCTTCTCTTCTCCAAACTAAACATACCCAACCCTCCTCTGGACACATTCCTCAATTGTGACCAGAACTGAAGACAGTATTCCAAGTGAAATCTTACCAAAACAGAATAGAATGGCACTACTACCTCCCTTGATCTGGGCTGCTCCTATTGATGCAGCCTAGAATTGCAGTGTCTTGCATCATACTGTTGACTCATGTTTAGCTTTTAGTTTACTAAGACCCCCACATCCTTTTCATATGTACTGTTTTTAAGACAGGTGTTGCCAGCCTGTATTTGTACATTTTGTTTCCTTCCCCCTTGAAGTAGTACAGTCGGCCCTCCTTATCCACAGATTTTTTTATCCACAGATTCAAGTATCCATGGCTTGAAAATATTCCAAAAAAAGTATAAATTCCAAATAGTAAGCTTTGATTTTCCATTTTATATAAGGGGCACCATTTTGCTATGCCATTATATTTAATGGGACTTGAGCATCTGTGGATTTTGTTATCCATGGGGAATCCTAGAACCAAACCCCAGTGGATACCAAAGGCTCACTGTACTGTATACTGTACTCTATATTTATCCTTGTTGAAATTCATTTTTGTTAGTTTTGGGCCATCTCCATTCTGTCAAGGTCATTTTGAATTCTGACAAGGAAAGAGTCTAAACACATATAGTATCATTGTTTTGCCGAAATACAGTTCATAAATGGTTTCTTCTTGTGCAGAACTTTGAATGGGGCACAAAGGAGATTTTGTATGCTCTCACAACACGGGTATTCTTTCTGAGAATGATGGTTTGGCTGGATCAAGAATACCAGCTTTACTTAACTTTGTTGTGATTCAGTAATGAAAATACACCTAAGTCACAGTTTTGACAGAAAGGCCAACTAAATAAAAAAAAATTGGAAAGCTCAGTAAGATTTTTTTAAAAAGGGAAATATGGGCCAAACTCTCCAACAGTGGAGCTTCATTATCATAGCTGCATTTCTTGAAGCAATCCCCTTAGAAGCCAGGCATCTTTCTCTGTGTCTGTCTCCTGCTTCCATCAGCACAGGGATTTCCGAGGCTCTGTAAAGCAGGGCCGTGAGTGAAGGAACACTTTGGCTTCCTGACACAAAGCCTCGTTGCCAGGAGAGGGTTGGATGTGTCTTCTCTCACTGCTCTGTTCCTCAGCACCTCATAAATGCCAATGTTTTTGGAACTGTCTGTTTTTGGGAGCCCTTTCTTTTCAGTGAAGCAACAACTGTAAATATCAATTCCATGATTTATGATGGTGTGAGGTTGACTTATCACATCATAAATACTAAACAGGGTGCCAGCCACGGTTCCCAACAGCCATTGTTGGGCAATTCACATTCTTAGCCTTCTGGAAGAGCTTCATACCCAGGATGAAGTGGGCAGGTCCACAATCAGTCTCCATCATGGCCATTTCTATACACACAGATGAACACATAAAGCAAATGTTTGTATGCATGGAAGCAATCTACACAATAATTTTCTTCCACAAAAAAATGGCGTAAGGAATTTTACATTTTCATCACACATCATAATAAATTTATTTATTTATTTATTTATTTATTTATTTTGAACTATTTTCTTTTAACCCATATTTTAAGTTTCCAACTTTGTTGCCTTTTTCAAGCTATTTTATTTATTTACTAACTTCCTCCAAAGCTTCACCCTAAAAGAGACATGCTCACGTTGCTTCCACTGATATACCAGTCTCTACAATTATGAAATAAAAAGTTACAAAATAAGCAAGGTGTTTATTTTTGTAATGTTTAGTAACGTATTTGGATATTAAAAAATAGCATTTGACGAGACTAAAAATGAAGTAAATGGTTAAAATTGTTAGGAGAATCAATAAACATCAGTTTAAAATTTTAAAACAGTTTAACTCTTCCAAAAAACAGCAAAGTGAGAATCAATTGTAGTTCAGAGTGGAGTGCGGTGTACCATCTTGGAGAAACAGAAGAAAAAAATATTCACTCGTGTGCGTGTCAAGCAGGCCTCAGTAGGTGATAGTGTTCTCAAGGGGTCATTCTTCAAGATGATAACATCTGGACAAGTTCATAAGAAGACAGATGGTGTCTTACATAGTCAAGTCCCTGCCCCCCCCCTTTTGTTTTTTGGCTTTAAAATAAATATGTGTTGTGGCTAAAATAAAGATGCTCACATTGTAGTTTGGACAACCAAGGATGAGTTATACTTTATAAGAAATGATTTATAAACTGACTGGTGAATCAATACAGCTTGTAGCATTTATCTTTTACTATTACAGGAGTAGGTCTCGGGACAGATCCCGGTCTAGTCAAAAGGATAGGCGCAGATCCAGAAGTCCAGTGAAAAAACGCTCAAAATCTAAAGAACGACGGAGATCAAGAAGCCGGTCTCCTTCTCGGTGAGCTTCTGTTTTAAGTTAAAGTTTTTCAAAGCCATTGTCAGACGTGAGAAGCTGCACACTATGATGTGTACACTGGCTATGGGTCTACAGTGTCACTATGTTGTCTTGCAATCCAAATATCTTTTTTCCCCTCATGCTAACAAATGGATTTCACCACAATGTGACAGCCTAATGTTAGCCTTCCTTTATTAAACTTAATATCTCCAGTAGATACTGTTATATAATTTCTCTGCCCTCAGTTGTTGCATCTCCCTTTGAAGAGAAATGCTTAAGAGTTACAGTATTCTTGTTAACTTGAATTTGGTGTTCAGCTACATGACAATGAATACTGGATGTGTTAATAGATGTTTACTTTTCACAGGGAGAAGAGGAAGGAGAGCAAAGAGAGGATCAGAGAAAAAGAGAAGATTAAAGAGAAAGACAGAGATAAAGAAAAAGAGAAGGATCGGGACAAAGACAAAGACAGGGGCAGAGAAAGGGATAGGGACAAAGAAAGGGGCAGGGAGAGGGACAGAGAGAAGGAGAAGATCAAAGATAGAGAAAAGGATAGAGTGAAAGATAAAGAGAAGGATCGTGAGAAGGATCGAGAGAAGGAAAAAGACAGGGAAAAGGAAAAAGACAGGGAAAAGGAAAAAGAAAAAGGAAAGGACAGAGAGGAGAAGGAAGATAAAGATAAAGCAGATGATTTAGATAGAGAAGGGGAAAGGTTTAAAGAGAGAGAGACAAAAAAGGAAGGAGACAGAGATAAAGATGACAAAGAACAGACAAAAATAAAAGATGAAGACAGGGAGAAAGACCAAGAGGGAGAGAAAACCAATGAAAAAGAAAGAGAGAAGGACAAGGAAGTTGAGAGGACAAAAGACAAGGATAAGGAAAGGGACCGAGATAAAGAAAGGGAAAGAGAAGAAAAAAGGAAGAAGGAGAAAAGATCTAAGACACCTCCCAGAAGCTACAGTTCCTCAAGAAGATCACGTAGTTCCAGCAGGTTTGATTTGTCTTAAATTCTATAGATTTTCTGCTTTTTTAATAGAAGCTGAGTGACACATTGCACATTAAGAGCTATGTACAGTAAATCATCATATTCAAATTGGTTTCTTGTTAATCGTCAGCCACATTCTCTTGTAGCTAGTCTGAGATAGTTTGGGACATGATGGTACCATCGTTTTGCTCTTTTCTGCAGGACTACTTTCAGCACTTGTTTCCAAGGCATATAAATTAAGCAATGCTACAGGGATCCATCTTGTCTCTTACATTCTTTAATATATAGTCAGCTCTCTGTGACCACTGAGTCTATCCATACTAAGAGTGTGTGTATTCCAAAAAGGAAGCTTTGATTTTGCCATTTTATATAAGCAATACCACTTTACTATGCCACTGAATATAAGGATTGTTGTATCCCCAGGGTATCCTAGAACTAGAAACCCCAGTGGATATCAAATGGTGTCTTAAAATATATATATTCAAGCCTGTTAGCATTTGAATAGCGCAGTCTGTGATGAGGTACCACGGCTACATTTGGTGCCAGGATCACCTTCGCGACTGTAGTGTAGGCAGCAGCTTGTGAGTTGGAGAGGTATCTCTCCTCTTCCAGAATAACTGAAGAGACACTGTAGACAAAGGTCTCTCAGATGAGGCTTTTATTTTTAGAAGTTACAGTATGTACAAAGCTGTCGACAAACATGTATACAGTCCACCGTCTATCTACAGAACAAGCCACTCAGTCAACTGCTTCAAATGGAATCTTCAGCCCAACTGTCAAAACCTAACTGCCAAACCCAACTGTCAACGGAATGTTCAAATTCCCCCAGCCAGCATCTGATTGGCTGATGTTCTTGAATCATCTTAACTAGAATCATAGAGTTGGAAGAGACCACAAGGGCCATCCAGTCCAACCCCCTTCTGCCATGCAGGTACTCCCAATCAAAGTATCCCTGACAGATGGCCATCCAGCCTCTGCTTAAAGACCTTTAAGGAAGGAAACTCCACCACCCTCCGGGGGAGTGTGTTCCACTGTTGAACAGCCCTTACTCTCAGGATGTTCCTCCTAATGTTGAGGTGAAATCTCTTTTCCTGCAGTTTATATCCATTGTTCTGCATCCTGGTCTCTGAAGCAGCAGAAAACAAGCTTGCTCCCTCCTCAATATGACAGCCCTTCAAATACTTAAACAGGGCTATCATATCTCCTCTTAACCTTCTCTTATCCAGGCTAAACATCCCCAGTTCCCTAAGGTGGTCCTCATAAAAAACTATAAAAATAATCTAAAATTTCTTACAGCTACGAATACAAAATAATTTTTTTTTCATTTAAAAGACAGAGATAGCAAAAAGCTTTTTAAAAAGAAGCCATATATAAAGCCAAGCATGATCTCTGAAATGCAAATTTTATACAGTAGCAGCCTCTGCACTACTAGCAGAAAATATCACAGACTTGGAACAATCACTAAAGAAAGTCAGAGAAGAAAGTGCAAAGGCAGGCTCGCTGCTGAACATAAAGAAAACAAAAAACAATGACAATGGAGGGTTTTCATTTCAACCTAGACAACGAGGAAATCAAAACAGTTAAAAGGGTTCCCATACCTTGGATCAAACATTGATCAGAATGGAGTCTGCAGTCAAGAAATCAGAAGAAGACTAGGAATAGGAAGCATAGCTATGAAAGAACTAGACAAAATCCTAAAGTATAAAGAAAGATTCCACAATGCCCTAGGCATTGTGGAAGGAAACCAGCAGTAGAATTTTGTGCCATTCACTTATTGATGGAATTTACTTCCACCTCTGCAGCTGATTTCCCACATATTAAATACTCTTGGAGGGAGACAAACTGAAAAAATAGGACAGGAAGAGTAGTGGAAGAATTTGGACAGGAGTTTCTGCCAACCTAGCAGTTCAAAAGTATGCAAATGCAAGTAGATAAATAGGTACCACTTTTCAGTGGGAAGATAACAGCATTTGGTACAGTCATGCTGGCCGCATGCCCACCAGAGTAATTTTTGGGCAATGCTGGCTCTTTGGCTTAGTAATGGAGATGAGCACCACTCCCTACAGTCAGTTATGACTAGACAGTCATGTCAAGGGAAAACCTTTATCTTTATAATTGGCTAATTTAATACAATGGTGATCAGGAACTGTCTACACAGAAACATTTTACTGTTCATTCTCTTTGTGAAATAGCAATTGCTACTGGATTGACTAATCTTTATAATCTACGACCCCTACAGAGATAGACGGAAGAGGAAGAGCCGAAGTCCCTCAAAATCTCCCAGACCATCCAAAATCACAAAGAGGAAATCTTCCCGGTCCCCATCTCCAAGGAGGTAAGTATAAAGGCAACCGTGCACGCATCTTTCCCAGTGCATCTGTCACATTAATAATTTCACCAGTACTACTGTAAGTTATGGGCAAAGAAAAAACAAACAAGCAGAAAATCTTGGAGTGGAAGGCTTCTTGTTGTACTGTTGTTGTACTGACCATTTAATTTTTATTGCACTGTCTGGCACACTTTTGGTTTTATTGTTCTGGTTTAATTGTTTTTAGTTTGAAGGCACTCTGGATTTTGAAATCATTATTATTATTTGAAACATGGTGATAAATTTTTACCACATCCAGTTTCTTTTTTTATTAAGAAGTATTCATCATGAACTGATGTGGAATATGCTTTTGACATTCTGAGTCAGTTGGAAATGACCTTGAAATCAAATATGTTGAAGAAACTAATATATTCAATTTTCTACTGCTAAGAAAACACCATGCAAGTTTCTGTAATAGTTTTATCTTTTTTATGAAGATACACGCTGGTGCTTCTAGTAAAGTAGAATATTACTTTGCACTTCTGTTTGTTCACTTAAAATATATTATCTTACAACATATTCAGCAAACCTGCAAGTTGTCAGTGAGAGGGATCCATGCTTGAGTTTAGTTGAGGTCTGTTTCTGTTGGGTGAAGGGGTTGAAACCATGGTTTTTTACAATTTATTCCCCAAAAGCCGCTCCTCTGAATCCCATCTGTGTAAAAAATTCCAGCATTTTCCTGCTTGGATCTTTCTTTCCTCTAAGAACATAAGTAACTCCGCTGTTCACAAAAGAGCATGTTTGGATCCAGGCCAAGATTGTTATCCTTGCATTGCAGTAGATGGGCTAAAGCTGAGAGGGTGAAAGAGTTGATTGCCTGAGGCTGATTTAAACTGGGAGCTTCCTGATTGATTCCTAAGGCCCTAGTCTAGCCCTACACATATTTTTGGGGGGAGTAAGCTCTTTGGAATGTAATGGGACCTTACCTCTAAGTAGAAAACTATAGCGTTGTACCTAATTTCTTACTCACTGTCTTGTACGTATATCTTTCTCTCTTTTTTCCCCCACTTTTCTTTTTACACAAATTTATGCTTGAATGCATTCTGTAACAACCAGTGTGGGTTTTACATTTGAAGAAACCTGAAAAATTCAAGCTTTCACTGTTAGTGACATATGCATGGATAGGATGTGTATGTCCTTTTGGGGGATACTAAGGAGGTTAGTATTCTCTTCCTGCCTCTGCAGCATCTCCCTGACTTGCCATACAGCCTCTGAAGGACCAGAGAAGCATCAGGGTGGGGACCCAGCACAGCTATTCTTTGCCTTGTGGAGAACAGACAGGATTGGAGAAGCTATGTTCCTATAGGCTTAAAATGATTACAGCAGGGCTGAGACATCTGAAGGATGCCAGTACATTGTAGCACCAATATAAACATTTCATGACTGGTTATAGGGACATAACCTGATGCTTCTCCAGTCCTGCCCTTCTCCTCACAAGGCCATAGCAGGGGTGGTGTATGGTAAGTGAGGGGGTGCTCAGCCTAGCATGGGTCCACATGTGGAACTACTGTGCTACACTAGCCAGGATTGCAGCCACTTTTGAGTATTTACTTCAACTATCATCATCATGCATTTAGCAATTGCCCGTTAGCTGTGTACTCCCACTGGTGCTGTGTTGGTTGCCTGCCAGTCTCCTGTATGGCTACCTTTTCAGAATTTGTGTAAAAGAGACTCTGTGCATACAGTAAATTTATGAAGAGGAACATGAGTGAACCTTGTATTACCATAATAAATGACTATTGTAATACTTTGTGAGAAAGAAGTTGTAGGATAAGCTCTCAGATGTACCAGTATCTGAGAAAGTAGACCAAAGTCTACCAAACCAGGTCTGTGCTTCAACTTCTTTTGCACAGTTAGTCTCAAAGGTGCTACAAGATCTCTTTGTGTACTGATATTCCAGACTAACATGACTATCTCTGAATTTTACTATAATAATGATTGCTTTAATATTTTTTTTTAAAAAAAAAAACCACCAGAAGCAAGAAGGACAAAAAGACAGAGAAGGAAAGAGATTTGAGTAATGATAGAAGAGAGAGGGAGAGATCCGCATCAAAGAAAAAGAGTAGCAAAGACAAAGAGGTTAAAGAGAAATCAGATAAAACTACAACTTTGAAGGTAAGAAACCATCTTTTTAATTTATTTATTCTATATCACCCCTTTCTCCTTCTACAGGATTCAAGGATTTACTGCAGAACTACCCTTCACTCATGTCCAAATCATGCTTGGTGGAGAATGTGTGTGTGGGAAAGGGGGATCAGAAGATGTTCATCTACATACATTTCTTCAAATATGTATTAGTATTACTTTCATCTGGACATCTTTCAGCTTGAACTGTGGTGCCCAGAACTGGACATAGTATTCCAGCACATTTTCCTCAGTGTGCTTACTGTACTTCTGTTGATGCAGTCCAAATTTGCATTGGCTTTTTGGCTGCTGTCATACATTGTTGACTACTACTACTACTACTACTTCTTCTTCTTCTTCTTATTCTTCTTCTTCTTCTTCTTATTATTATTATTATTATTATTATTAAGCTTTATTTATAAAGTGCTGTAAATTTACACAGAATTGTACAAAGAATCAGTTAAAAATAGAATAAAATAAAATAAGCCTGCCTACAGCGTACATTCTATAAAAATAATTTAACATAATACATACAGTATTAACATTGAATAATAAAATATAGCAGGTCACAAAAATAAATAAACCTACAATAACAATCAAGTGATGTCTGGAAATGCTTCCCTGAATAGTATTTTTTAAACTCAGCTTTAATGCTGGGTATAGAGGTGATGAACCTCTTTATTTATCTCGTGGTCTGCTAAGAACGAGAACCAGTGTGGCGTGGTGATCTGAGGATTGGACTACAACTCTGGAGAACAGGGTTTGATTCCCAGCTTGGCCATGAAACCTGCCTAAATTTAGTACCTTACATTTACTCTTGTTGAAATTCAGTTTGTTAGCCTTGCCCCACATCTCCAGATAGTTATGCCATTTTGAATCCTGATCTTGTCTTCTGGGATATTAGTTACCCACTTAATCTGGTGTTATCTATATATTTTATAAGCAGGTCCTCTAGTCTCATCCAAGTCATTTATAAAGATGTTGAACAACATTAGGCTTAGAACAGACCATGGGGCTCCCCATTAGATACTTCTCTGTAGCATGAAAAGGAATCATTTATGAACAGTCAGTCAGTCAACCAATTATAAATCCACAGAACAGTATCATCAGCCCACATTTTCCCAACTTGTGTACAAGAATACCTATTTCATAACACCTCTCAGAGCATTTTAATGACTACAGGCAGTGAAAAAGAAGACTGAAAGAAAAGTAGATTTCACTGTACTTGATGAATATAGGTGGCTCACATAATATGAGAGGGATCTGTTCTGAGACCCTTTACACATTATAATTTTTGCATAAAATCTGGAACTCTTATTTCTGAAGTGGCGATGTGTTCTCTATAGGCATTTTCTATGTCCTCCAATGTGATTCTATGGTATGTTTCTGCCAGAGCTTGACCTCTGACTCAGGCTGGAGGACGTAGAAATGCCCTGAGAAGTGTTCTCTAGAATTCTCTAGGTCTTCCAGCACAGGAGTCAGAATGATCATATTCCTTTGTAAGAGCAGTAGTTTCACTTTTGGAATTGTATATTTACAAAACATAATGTATGGAGATTAAAAATTCAAACCCGAAATGGACAGACCAAAAGCACTGCTTTTGGGCTGATCCAGGGGCATGGTTTTCAGATAACGCACGGCCCTGGATCGGCCTGAAGCTGTGCCGCAGATACCCAAGACAGCCCAAACCCAGCCACAAAAGGAGCACAAAAAAGCACTTCTTGCTGGCAGTTCATTGCAGACTCTGGCAGCGGCTGGCCTCGGCACTGTGCAGTCTGGTCACTGTGGTCCTGTGCTGAATGGGGAGTAGCTGGTGCTGGAGTGGCTACTGATCTGCTACACCCCTCTGATGTTCAACAAACAAAATCGTTCAGCATATTAATGGCTTGGGGACATTTTTAAGTCTCTGACACATGCCTATGTGTTCCCCTCCTTAAAACCTAATTAGTTGCTATAGCCAAAGTTGTATGTGTGCATGCACATACATGTGCCTTCAAGTCATCTGTTCACTTATAGTGACCCTATAAATTCCATAATATTTTCTTAGGTGAGGAATAGTTAGAGATGTTTTTGCTAGTTCCTTCCTCTGAAAATATAGTGTACAATACCTGGTATTCATTGGTGGTCCTCCATCCAAGTACTAGCAAGAGCTGACCCTGCTTAGCTTCCAAGCTCAGACAGAATCTGATGCCTTTAGAGTATTTAGGTCCTCACACACTAATTAATCTGATTGTTTGTCAATGTATTATTTGCCTTTGCATTCTTTTCTTGGACTTTGCTCCTTTTATATCAATAATCTTTGCTTTTTACAATGTAGGATAAAGATTTGGGCAAAGAGAATCAGAATTCTGAAATTGATAAACCAGAAGAAAATGCAGCGGTGGAAGAAGAAATTAGATTACAGCAGAATGGGAACTGTCAACCAAATGAAGAAAATATCTCAGTTAAGACTGAAGAAGTGTAGAACGTTGAATGGACGTCTTACCCAACTGTGGACGTAAATACAAAGCATTTTCTCCTGTCCCCCACAAACCACCAAAAGAGGACAAAAATACCAAGCAATCAACCGGATGTAGTGTATTGTGCTAGCAGTTCTTCCGGTTCTTGTGATGGTTCTTGAAGCAAGAAGCAGGACTGACCAATAAGAAATGCTGTGACAAAAACCAGCAGCATTAGATTGGATCATCCAAAGGAATCTACATTTCTGTGATGATAAGATTGTGCAACAGCTGTTACAAATATGTGGATGTAATCTATACACCCCAGAAAAGCTGCTGAGGCTGCATTGGAAATTGTTAAAATATTGGTAGTTTAAAGTTTGATGTTTTGCTTTATGGGTTTTAAGCTAAACTCCATGTGTTATGTTTTGATGATGTGCTTGAAAATGGTGCAAAAATACACATGCTTCCCTTGTTGTTGTAAATGACAGTGATGAAAACTTTTAACCTAACACAGTTTTACAGTTGTTGTGTTTATTTCCCTCAAAGGCAAGTGAAGATTCTTTCTTTTTGTTGCTTGTGTATTTTTTTTTATATTTTAAATAATTTGCTTAAAGTCTCAGATCTTTCTCTTACTAGTAGTTGATCAATGCATGCTAATGTTCTGATTCTAGAAAGAACAGCCATGTTTATATTGGATTTCCATTCTGCCAACTATAAGCACATTATGTAGTACTCTCCAAATAACTGGCTTTGTTTTAAGCTTTATGGCAGTGTGCCCAGTCACCTGCAGATAGGACAGATACCCAGGACAAAAATAAATGTTTTGCTTTTGAAATGGGACATGGGAGCACAAGCTGATGTGTTAGTGCCTTCTTTGAAACACAGAATAGTGGTTTCTAGTGCTCTTTAATTCCCCATTTTTTGAATGCTTGATCTTCTGGATGATTCTATCACAGCAGTAGGTGGGTTTTAGAGATCTGTTTGTCCTGTCACCTTGTTCTTTGATAACGGGTTGAAGATCTCTTTAAATGAAATCACTCTCATGGTTGCAATTGCTGTTAAAAGATCATCATAAAGTGAGCATGACCCCGCTGTACAATTTAGTTAGTTCCTAAGTTACTGGACCATATGGCAAGTATGAATTAAATAGTTCTGAATTAAATAGTTCTGAATAAAAGTACTTCATATTAACTGTACTATGGACTGGGCTGAATGTCTAACATTGAAATCAAAAGTGCCCTTCTGAATATCCTCAAGAGTTTATTTCTGACATGAGTTGTATTTAAGAAGACAAGAGCAGATTGCAAGTAGTCACTAAAAACCATTGCATAGGTTTTTTCTTAATTTTTGTAAAATAGTTTGTAAGACAGCAGAAGACAAAGTAAGTCTTCTGAATCTGTTTTAGCATTTTAAGAGTGACAACAGAAGTTAAAACATAGCTACACTAAAATCAGGAACCATTTGAACGTAACATAAAACAATCAAATTGCCTTACTTCATGGGGAAAATGTACAGAAAAGCCAAGTAAGTATTAGCTTTCAAGGTGTGTTTTAAAAATTGCCATTTAGTAGATGTGAACATTTTATGGTAAATGGAAAACAATTAAAACCCATGCAAGGTGATTAAGCCTATTGATTGCGACACTGTTTTAATAGCTATTATTTTCTATTATAATCTAGAGACTTTTTCCCCTCCTTTTTTGGCCTCCATGTACATGAAAATTATAATGAATGCTTTACCATGTAAAGTATGGACAGTAATTTTGTGATGTTTAGCCACATGCAGTTGGCTGGCAAACAGCATATTCTGATAATAACATAATGACAAATCTCATACGCTTCTTGAAGGACTGTGAAAGACTTTTGGAAAAGCCGCTGTCATATGATGTGTAAGTAGCATAGAGCAAAGACTGTATACTTGTTATCTTTGGTACATCACTAATAAAATTAAGTATTTTAGAGGGAAAGCATTTTTATTCACTTCTTGAAGGAATGCTTGAAAGTTGGTTATCATCATTTGCTAGGGAGATGGCATATTCCTGGTATGTGGGTACTTGTGGGTTTGTATTGGTTCACAGCAAAGCAGGTAGAGGTACCTTAAATTTCTTAGTTTATGAAAGTACCTACTTGCATTTAAGTGATCAACTAAGAAGGCTCTGATCCAACTTTAACCTGTTTTCTGGGGATGGCTTTTCTGGCCTCATCACCTCTTGACTTGGCTTCACCAAACCTTGAGGAGAATATGCTCCTTGTTGTGTTCCTCTTCCTGGATTACTGGGTACATGGTGGATTACTTTTGGGGGGAGACTCATTGAAAACTGCATAGCTCTGTGACTGACATCCACACCAACATAGTCACAGTGAATGGTACCTTTTCCTTTTTTGCCAAGATTACTTTCATCTGATTTTTTCAAAGGAAGCAGATTAGCATGTTGCTTTTCCATTCCAACTACTTCAAAATGTTTTGCAGAGCCTTCCCCTGTGGCTGTGTCCATTGAAGGCGAATCCTGCCTTATAAGTGAATGGCTTTCTTCCACAGAAATTTTGTTCTCTCCATTACATGGTTGAGACGAAACCAACTGCTGTAAGCCAGGTCCAAGGAGAGCCTGCAGATCAGATGAAATAGAAGTCATAACCTTTTACTTATAAGAATATTGTGTATTCAGAGGTATAGTCTGTTGGTGTGGTTCTTTTTAAAGCTAAAAGAATGAGAAAAATCCGCAAATGAATGGTCTTCAATATGATTGGTGAAGCATACTGACATGGTCCCGTGACCTAGTGGCAGTGCTCTACATGTGTATTAACACCATCACTTCTGTTTGGGTGAGTTCATTAACTTTCTATTGTTACCCTCAATACATCGCTTCTATACACATTCTTCCATGCCACTACTGGTGGCCTAGACCCTTTGGCCCTGGGGGTCGGAGTTGGGGCATAGTGTCTCCATGTCACATACCCCAGCTCAGCTCAGAACACCATGATGCTGTGCGCTGTCATGGCATTCCTACAGTACTGCGTCCATACAATGCAGCACTGAAGGAGCACCGTTTAGCTGCGATGCTGTGGCTGTTGCACTCTTTCTAGGGTGTAAAAAGGAGCCGCTTTTGCTGTGAAAGGCTGGATCGCGGCCGTGGTGTGCAGCTGCTGCGGCCTCGATCCAACTGAAAAAGGGTGTCTGGAGGCTGCTGTTTGTACATCCCCTTTGTCTTTGCTAGGTAACTACAACACTGTTAGTAAACTATCAGATTTACAAATGCCACCAAGGTTCACAAAAAAAAAAAAAGCCCAAAGCCATTAAATTTTATATGCTGCTGTTGACCATTTGAGTAAAAACAATTTGCTGCTCAAGGCTACTGGGCATAACCCCTCTGAACAAATCTTGCCAAGGAAACCTTATGATAGGGTTGCCTTAGAGTTTCCATAAGCCATAAATGACTTGAAGGCACACAACACTGGCAGATAAATAGTCTGTACCATCAAAAGTTATATAGAAACAAGCACAATCCTTTGTTGTTGTTGTTTTATTTTACATTACTGCAGCCTTTCTAACTACATTTCTATGGACAACTGCATGAGGAATACTGTAATGAAGTCCTAATGATTTCTGGTCTCTTGTTCGGCTGCATTATAGCTATGCTGCTTGTAGTTTTTAAAGAACAGGAAATAGCAACTGACTGCATTAAAATTGATGCTTTAAAACAGGGTACCCAAACTTTGGTCCTCCAGGTGTTTTGGACTTCAGTTCCCAGAAGCTACAGCCAGCTGATTAGTGGGAATTTGGGAGCAAAAATCCAAAACATTTGAAGGACCAGAGTTTGGGAACCATTGCATGAAAAGAATGCTTGCTTACCACTGGAAAGGTTCTTTCCATATTTTGCGTAGCACTGCTGTATCTTGGATTTGGTACAACCGGCCAGCACACTTTTCTAGATCTGTAAGTAGGATGTTTTAAAAAAAACTTGAATATCTGTTACATATTTCCAAAGCTATATGGTTCAAATAAGATTATATGAATAAGATTACTGATCATATTATACACAAATGAAATTCAGTTGGGGAAAATGGGGAGAACAGCATTTATGAACTGAAACAACCCACACCAGCATCAGGCTCCCATCAGAGACTTCGCAGCTGATAGGCCAAGTGCCACTAAACATTTTGCTGCCTGACACAGTTGTTTCCGCCAACAGCCTGGAGTTGACACCAGAACCAATGTCACGTGAAATGTTTTTCCAAACCAAAGCAGAGGAGTGGAGATAAGAATGAGGACACAACCATACACTTTGCTTCCACATATTGTGCTAGTTAGAAATAGAATCTCCTTCCCCTGCCAGATTGCTGTGCCTGTGATTTACAGGAATTCTACTATTCTTAAAGTATTTATTGATAGCTGTTAATATGTATTGGTTTTGTGTTATTTGTTTTTGTTTCCCACTTCAATCCACAGGGAGAGGCAGGTAATAAATAATATATAATCCAATATTGTTATTATTACTGCTACTCGAAGTGGTGGTCCTGGGACTGAAGCTGCTTCCTAGAGTGTTGTTAGGCCCTGGAGAGTTTCCAAAAAAGTAAAGAAAAGGGGAAAAACAATTGTAGCTAATAGGCACAACTATGACCATTGTTTCTGGCACATTGGAAAATTAATGGTCCCCAACACTGAGTAACAATAGGAAGTACATTTCTATACCACTGTATCAGCGAACTAACACTCCTTATGCACTTTACTATGTGTAAGCCAATTTCACCCAACAATTAATAAATAATAATAATAATAATAATAATAATAATAAATTATTATTCCTAGCCCGTCCCTCTGAACGGGCAATTGGAGCAGGGTACAAGAGAAGTTAAAAACATCACAATTAAGATATCCAATCCCATTCCCAACTCCCCTCCCCCCCCTTAAAAAGGGATTAAACCAGAACAAGTTAAAACAATTACAAATAAACAGAATCAACAATGTCAAGCTAAAAAACTCCCTGAGCTGTTTAACAGGATGGAGACTAGGAACTAGCAGGAGGTTTAGAGCCAGGAATGTTAAACATTTTCCAGGAAGGCCTGCCGAAAGAGATGCGTCTTCAAGGCTTTCTTGAAGCCGTCAATAGATTAAATAAGACGCATCTCATACGGCAGGCCATTCCAAAGCTTGGGGGCGACTGCCAAAAAGGCCCTCTGGGAGGTCTGCACCAACCTGGTCTTCCTGGGCTGTAACAGATTCCTCCCAGAGGATCGTAGTGTGTGGAGGGGGGGTTTATATGGGGAGAGGCGGTCCCTTAGATAGGATGGACCCAAGCCATGTAGGGCTTTATAGGTTAAAACCAACACCTTGTACTATGCCCGGAAACTGATTGGCAGCCAGTGGAGTCATGTGAAGCGATGAGTCAAGGAGGACTCCCAAACTGCAAACACAGTCCTTAGAGGAGAGTGTGACTCCATCAAGAACTGGAAATTGTATTCCCAATCCTGGTTTCAGGCCTGTGACTGTGAGTACCTCCGTTTTACTTGGATTGAGTTTCAATTTGTTTTCCCTCATCCAATCCATTACCGCCTCAAGGCAGCGGTTGAGACGCCATCTGAGGTGTCTAAGTGGACAATCTTGTCATGGAGAGATATCTGAGTGTTGTCAGCGTACTGAAGACACTGAGCTCCATGCCTCCGAATGATCTCACCAAGTGGCTTCATATAGATGTTAAACAGCATTGGGGACAGGATGGTGCCCTGAGGGATGCTGCAATTAAGCTTGATTTTAGGAGAGCAACTGTTCCCGAGACTCACCCTTTGGGATCTGCCAGAAACAAAGGACTGGAACCACCAGAGCGCGGTGCCACCGATCCCCAACTCTCTCAGCCGATCCAAAAGGATGGCGTGATCTATGGTGTCAAAGGCCATGGAGAGATCCAAGAGCATGAGCAGGGTCACACTACCCCTGTCAATGCTCAAGTGGAGGTCATCCATCAGAGCAACCATGGGGTTCTCAACTCCATACCCCGCCCTGAAGCCAGTTTGAAATGGATCAAGATAATCGGCTTCATTCAAGACTGCTTGGAGTTGGAAGGCAACAGCTCTCTCCATGACCTTGCTAGGAAAAGGTAGCATGGACACTGGTCTATAGTTGTTCCTGTCCAGGGGATCAAGGGAGGGTTTCTTCAGGAGGGGCTTTACCGACACCTCCTTTAAACATGAAGGAACAATGCCCTCCCTGAGGGACGCGTCCCCTCCCTGGACGACCAGCCAAGATGGAGCTGGATCTAGGGAGCAAGTCGTCTTCCTAGTACTACCAAGGAGCTAGTCCACGTCATCGGTACTCACCAATTGAAACTCATCCAATAAACTAGCATCAACGGAGTGACTGGATGCCTCACTTGGGGGCTCTGAGTCAATGCTGGCGTCCAAGTTGGCTCTAATCCGAGAGACTTTATCTGCAAAGTAAGTGTTAAACGCCCCACAGCAGGCTGTTGTAGGCTCAAGTAGGAGGTTTGGCGCACGGGGAACCTGCGTCATCTCCCCCACCTTGAACAGCTCTGTCGGGCAAGACTCTGCAGACGCAATGCGTGCAGAAGAAAAGGATCTCCGTGCTGCACACAAAGCCCCCCAATAGGTGCGAAGGTGCAACCTATGGTGCCCAACAAGTTTTTTTTACTGACCTATAAAAGGATGGAGGGCTGAGTAGACCCTGGAGCCCTACCTGGGATTGAACTCACAACCATGTGGCTATGAGTGCCTGCAGTACTGGCATTTAACCACTGTGCAACTAGGGCTCCTGTATAGACTGAGAAAAACTGTTTTACAGACAATGCCTACTCAAACCAAAGTCCCAATGATTTCCATGGGACATCCTCTCAGGAACAGGATTGCCACTTAGTTTTTCCTTTGTAAACCAATCTGACCAGGATCCAATGGTGAACACGTACTGGATTGCATTGCTTCTGCTAGAATCAGCACTTCTGCCTTATTGCTGTAGTCCCCTGGGCTCTCTAAAATCTGCTGCTGCTAGCTAGGAAACTCTCTGGAGCAGGTTTGGACATGACAGATTGTTGCAGCAGGTTAGGGAGGTCCTACTGGGATTTGATACTGAGGGATGCCATCAGATCTTGGTCTCTGTATGAAAAGCTGCTTTGTACGATAACCTCTATTATGCAGAGAAAGGAATATTTAAGGATAGTGAAATGATAAAAAGCTAGTTAGGGGTCTTTGGAAAAGGTGGTGTGGATCTACTTCAACTCTTTCAGAAAATATTTATTCTAAAAGTATTGGCCTAAATCCTATTTTAGTCTTGACCAGAGTAGATCCCTTGAATCAATAGGATTTACTTGTGTGTTAATTCACCATTCAACAATTGATTCAGTGGGTCTATTTCTAGTCTATGACCAACAGATGTTTCTTCTTCTTTTACTACTGTGTTACTGTGAATTCCAATCTTTATGACTGTTAATCAGGCAAACCAATTGAAAGTTTCACAATGTCATGAAAAACCTCTTACCTTTTAAATACTAAAGAATAAACCATGACAACAAAGAGCATGGTGAGTATGATGCCAAGACAGAGGCCAGCAAGAATTCTTTCAAATTCCCCTTCATCTGAGAACAAACAATGATAAGATACACAAGTCTGAACAAAGAAAAAACTGTGACAGAATTATCACCCTTGCAATACTGAATATCTTGAAAATATTTTGAATTTAGTTACTATGAAGTGGGATGCTGGACAAGGCTAGTTACAAGTGAGCCAACTGCAGCCTTGTAATACTGGAGGATATGGGGTAAATGATATAAAATAGAGGCATGGCTGTTAAAAAAAGTCAGATAGGGACAGCTGGAAATATAGATAGTTAGAAATGGATTAAATCTAGAGAGGAACCAATGGGATAGGTCCATTAAGAAGAGGGGAATAGAGGAGATCTGAATAGGGTTTTGAGGAGTGACCAAAGAGATCAGTGGAACATGTTACTTTCCTCTTAGAGTTGGAAGAGACCACAAGGGCCATCCAGTCCAACCCCCTGCCATGCAGGAACTCCCAATCAAAGCATCCCTGACAGATGGCCATCTAGCCTTTATTTAAAGACCTCCAAAGAAGGAGACTCCACCACACTTCAAGGGAGTGTGTTCCACTGTCAAACAGCCCTTACTGTCAGAAAATTCCTCCTAATGCTGAGGTAGAATCTCTTTTCCTGAGCTTGCATCCATTGTTCCGAGTCCTGTTCTCTGGAGCAGCAGAAAACAAACTTGCTCCCTCCTCAATGTGATATTCCTTAAGATACTTAAACAGGGCTATCATATCACCTCTTAAACTTCTCTTCTCCAGGCTAAACATCCCCAGCTTAAATGCAAGTAGGTACTTTCATAGACTTTTCATAGAAAAACAGAGCAATAAAACAGGGCTCCTTCTTATCCGGGGTGGGGGGGAGAGTTCTGTTCCAGACCCGTGGGATTGGGGAGGGCAGGCTGTATGTATATTGTGTGTGGAAGTACCATAAAACTAGACATGTGTTTTATTTGTTATCAAATGAACAGGTTTTTTTAAAAATTGTCTACATCTGTCTTGTTGTTTTAATGTAATAATTAACAAGGAAGAATAGTTACACTTTATCACAACTGAAACCAGCAACTAATGCATCCATTTGTCTAGTATAGTGGACATGATGAGGCCCAAGTACCAGGTCCAGGGAAAGAGCTTTAAAATAAAAGGGGCAGGTTAGTGATAGGAGCCCTAGGCTTGGAACCCTTTTCTCCTGCTTTGCTACATGCCTAATATCAGTTACTTGATCCTTGCCATCTCTTCACCATACACTACAGGTCTGTGTGCCATTTTGTTAGCATATCCGACACCTCCCACACTGTATATGGGTCTCATATTTTCATATTTTCTATTTAGAGTCAGGTATGTTTTCATAGGTCATGATGGCCTTTGGACCACTAGAAAACTTCCTGTAGGAAAGGCACGTTGGCCCAAAGACATGTGGAGGATAATACCAAAATACATTAAATGGGTTTGCTGATTGGTCTTTCACTATCTCCCCACCCACTATCCTCTTGCTCTGGAAACAAAAGTCAGAATTAATCCAAAATTAATAACATCTGCTGAATTTTCCCTTTTTGTCAAATCCTGTAAGACCTCACTCAAACCCTTTACACTTCATGTAGGAACATTAAGGACCCCTTGAGGGCACCAAACAGGATATAAACATCCAGCCCACACATGGCCCCTGCGCATATATCTGCCATCTACCATAGCTCTGTCCAACTATCAAGAGCTTCCTCTTCCTGTGTTGCCCTTGTATGCTGTCTAAACAATACCCCTCTTTCTATGGATTCTTCTACAGGACTTGCAGATATAACCTTCTCTACAACCTTAAACTTCCACTATCCAATTTTCCATACCTCTGTTTCAGTTAGCCTTGTATGGTATTTCATATTGAATAGTTACAGTGAGTTGTGTGCTGTCTTGTGTATTTCTAAATAAAGTCTTTATTCACCATACTTGGAATTCTCCCACAGTTAGCACTGGTATGCACAGGTGAAAATAGTCCCTCAGGTTATCCAACCTCTTGCAGGCCTCCTCTGAACTAAACAATTCCCCCAACATTTAAAAAGTCGCTGGCACAGTTGGTGGGGATCTTAAGTCCCTCCACGTTTTGGGGTAACAGTATCCTGTTATACACCAACCCTCAGGAGTAAATGGGTGTGGGATCAGGTAGTGTGAGTGCTCAGAAACCACAGCATGGCACGAAGGGCATTATTCCAAGGCAATACCACTAGTAGGAACAACCTTCTCCTTTTATTGCTTGCTCCTGCAAGCCACCCAGGTAACATTTATATTAAAGAATAGGGTATAAATTCAAAGCATAAATATAAATACATATATGCATTAAAAAATTCCTGTACCATATTTCAGTGTAGTAAAGTGCCGTGGCTGGCTTTGAGCTCCTTCTCCCTTACTCGTGACTCCTGAGATGTGGACTCTGTAAACAGTTTTCGCCTTAAGTTCTGTCAGGAGGTATTGCTTAGCTGAAGATTTGACAATGATAGCTGCAGCACAGGAGGACAAGGAGGATTAAGTTAGACGAGGGGTTGGAGTTGCTTGACCTTTGAGATGAGATTACAGCTCCCATCAGCCCAGTAGCATAGCTAATGGTGAAGAATGCTGGGAGTAGCTACATGCTTTCCCCCCTCAGTTTTGATAGATATGGGTCAAATGTTAATGCTTCTTCACACCCGCTAGAGAAAAATGGCATATATAAACAATGTTTTGTTTGTAATGGAGTCATCCAATTATAATGGTGCCTGATGACTTCATTGAATCTATTCTAATTCTAGAACTGGAATTTGAAATCCATGGTTCCTAAATCTTTATCAGTACTCTGAGCAGCTCCTTTAACATTTAGACTAGAACCCATATTGGATTCACTGCCTCAATGACATGGAAACCATCAGTCCCCATTACAACTCTTGCATAACATATTTGCCCGACAGGCACCTGTAGGGTTACGGCAACCACGATAAGGAAGGAGAACAGCATAATCCTTCCTACCCTGCAGGACCCCTAAACCAAACTCTGCAGCTGTGCTGACATTATATTTTTGGTGCCACACCAAACCCCATTTTTTTACCCAAGCATTTGAAACATATTTATCTTAAGCTGCTTGATGTGAATTATCTGTGTATTTCCTCCCTTTGAACATGGTGCATGACCTTTTTTTTTAAAAAGCAAGTATCAATTCATTAACAAACACTGAGAACAACAGCCATGGAGCACTCTGGGTGCATTAAAATGTAATTAATTGTGTTCTTGCTGTATAAAGATACTTTTAAAATACTCTTTATCTTTTTGTGTGGCCACTCTGAACCATTTTGACTGTCTTTAGTGTGTGTGGTTTGTGCCTTCAAGTCATTTCTGATGTAGGGTGACCCTAAGGTGACCCTATCATGGGATTTTGTGTGTGTCAAGATTTGTTTAGAGGGGGTTTACCATTGCCATCCTCTGAGACTGAGAGTGTCACTTGCTTAAGGTCAACCAGTGGGTTTCATGGGTGAGCTGGGAATCAAATTTTGACTCTACCAAGAGGGAAAAACACCTGAATGAAACCTGGCTGACTAGAAACTTTCCATGATAGCTATAGTGGTATGCTCTGGTCTTTGGTGAGGGATTCTTTTCAATGCAAGGCTCACTGATTCTGGTGTCTGGTTACCTGCCTGCTTCTTTTAAACACACCTTACCATATTCCCAATGGAAATGTGCTTCTCTGGCTCAAGCTCCCCTTGTTGCAGAAGGGAAGCTGCTATTGGCTCTATTGCAAACCTGAAAACAAATGCATTCTTTCTTACAAGCTTTCAAACGGGAAACTTCATCCAGCTGCTAGATGAACCATAATTTTTTTTAATCATAATATTCAGTCAATAAAGTTACCTACTTGAAGAGACATTTTCCAGGATTTCTGTGTAGTATATTCTGTAAGCTTGAAGGAATCCTAAACACTCTTCTGCAGGTATTTCAGTCCATTTCACAAGAGCAGAATGCTTTGTGACAGCTGGAATTGTCACATTAGTTGGACCTGTCTTGGGAACTTTTATTTTTTAAAAAAGTCATGTCAGAACAGTTTTTCATTTTTCAACACTCAGTTCCATCCAGTAGCTGTATTGTATATATTGTATATATCCATCCAGTAGCTGTAAAGTATATATATCCTGTCAGATTTTGACACCTCCGGATAGATAAGAAGATCTCATAGCTTTGGTGTGCCTACCTGAGCTGTGTTTTTCACCTATTTGTCTCAAAAGACAAATGTGTATGCCCACCTCCTCTCTCTTCCTTAAAAGGCTCACCAGGAGGGCTCCTACAAGCTGTTCCCTTTTTGAAACTGTCAATTTGCTTTTGCAATCTTCATCTACAACAGATAACTAGGATGAGAAATGACCTATTGATTTTTCGCAAGCAACAAGAGAAGGAAAATGAAAAGACCAAGGATTTGTGCTTTAACAATATGACACGGATGTCAATCCAAGGATAGATGTATGTACTTGAGAAAACAGAGGAGTTTATCACATGGGAGGTATTTCTCCTTTGCCCGAAAATGTGTGTGATCAGCTTTCACGCAATTGCGCAAAACCCCATGATTGCATTCAGATTGCCATTGGATTATACTGTACTTCCAATTCCCTTCGTGTGATAAACTCTGAGGCAACAAAAAGGAAATAAGCAAATAATTTTCATTGGACATAGAGGTATTCATCAAGGATTTGGCCCCATATTTCGACATTCTCCTTTACCAGATATGTTTAAGAGAGCACAATTCAAAATGCTGGACTCTATTATAACTTGATTGGTACTGTCCTGTAGGACAGTAATTCTGAACACACAGCCACAGTAACACTGGAGTAATTTAAAAACAAGTTTAAATGTCATCAAATGGACCAGTCAAAACCCAGACCTTCATTCCAGCTCACAATTTGTGGCAAGGCTCAAAATTTGCTGTTCAGCAACAGTTTCCATCCTGCCTGACAGAACTGGGTCAATTTTGACAAAAACAATGGACAAAAATTGCAGGATCCAGATGCACAAAGGTGATAAAGACCTACACGAGAAGACTCACAGCTCAAATTGCTGCAAATGGGGATATTGTTTCTGTAACACACACACACACACACACACACACACACACTATAATAGAACTTTCACACACTTTTCATACATAATATTAGATAGTGAAACTGAAAATCTGTACAGTTTGTGTATATACTACAAGTATGCTTCAGTTAACAAAGCCTCTGACAAAGAAGCTCCTTTTTACAGCTGCTCAACTCCCCTTTCTTCTTATTCTTTGCCTAGCTGGTAGTTTTTAGCAGAATTGGCATTGGGAGGATGGTGAAAGAGGGCTGGAGAAACACAGTCTTTCAGTGTCAGGTTGCAGCTTCATGTATCCTGTAAACAATGTATTGAAACCTGAACTGAATAAGATTCTACTCTAGCTAATCCTACTGTAGCTGTGTGTGCCTACAACAGACAAGGTAAACAGCAGCTGCCTCCAGATTTCCATATGGATCATGTGTGAACAGTAAAGAGGAAAGCAGTTAAGCCATCCTCACCAGCTCCCCCAGCATGTTAAAAAAAAAGAGAGAGAGAGGGAGAAGAAGACAGATCTGTAAGTTTGGCTATGAAAATAAAAATTGTAAGAGTGGATGCCATTGAAAGGAAAAGTAGTCATGGCATCAAACTGGATTAGTTCTGCAGTGTGGATGCAGGCAGATGTTATTTTTGACTCTGATGCCAAATGTTCTGTTAAAGAAGTAATGCCCTTCACAGAGGTATACCTGTTACTACTGATGTAATGACTGGCAAAAACATTTTTTCTAGGTTAATGTGGAGCAAAATGTAAAATATTTGATTAGGTAATCCTTATAATGGTCATTCTCATTTTAAAAGTGGACCCAGCAGCAATTGGGTGAGATTCAGGGGGGCTGAACTCTGTTGCTCACAGTGGCTACTTTCAGGTAAATAAGGATTGGGGGGGATTTCACACTCCTTAGGTATTCTCTCAATTAGTGAATACATAGCGTTTGTGAATAAGAATCACTCACAAATGTGTAACTAGGCTAGGCATTTGTAACCCCCTTAGTGAATTCCGGCCCATTCTTTTTCCTAATTAACATTAACTGTTCCAACTCATCTGAATATCTTACTCAACTTCTCATTACAATATCATAACTTCAGGGATTTAATAAAATGACTTTTAAATTTAAACAGCAAGACTTCAAAGAAAAGAAGACTATAAAAAAAGAATACCTCCTTCCACTGCATAGAAGTATGCCATGCCAAATGTCCGTTCATGCTTCATGAAGTCCTCACAGCGACCACGAAATGCGTGCAACATTACTTTATACAACTTATATGGTTGGAGATGACCTAGGCAGTAGATACAGATGTTACCCCTTAAAAATGAAAAAGCAACATGATCAAGGCTATACACAGAAAGGGAGAGAGGGAGAGAGAAGTGTCTTTTAAAAATTGCCACATGTACATTTGACACTCAGTAGTGTAATAAATTTGGATCCAAATTTAGACTCATAAATAGAAGAAGCGAATTTCCACAGGGCTACTTCCCACATCATTCCTTCTAAATCCCATCCCCCTCAGACAAAGAAATAGTTCCTCCACCAGAGCTATCTCCCTTTTCCTGTTACAAGTGAGGATTTAGTTTTTCCCCTAAATTTGGATCTGTATTTTATTTCGCATACATATGGATGTCTGTTTATTCTTGGACTCTGAGTGGATTTGTTCTATTATTACTGTATATACTCATGTATAAGTCTAGAAATTTTATTCAAAAAATTAACCCCAATAATCTAGGTCAACTGATTTATGGGTCAATGTACATAAGTACATAAGTATATGTATGCATGTATATATGTATGTAAGTAATATACTTTAACTCTTCTTTAAAAAGGAACGATCCCATTGTCTGAGTAGAACGGCAAAAGACAAGAGCTTAGTCTGTCCTGGGAGCACCTAAAAGAAGCACTGACTCCCTTCTGCTATCTTATCCGGTCAGCCTTTACAATGAACACAAACAGTTATGCCTGTCAGAATTTTGCAAGTTCTTTAGCATAATTTCTCCTTGCTTCATTGTTTACATCCTTTGTTACAGGCCTGTAAGTTTTACCCTCGACTTATCCATGGGTCATATCAAAATCAATAATGTTGATTCCAAAAGCCTGCCCTTGACTTATACATGAGGTTGACTTATAGTTGAGTAGATACAAACAAAACAAACAAACAGCTTCAGTGTCTGAAGCTACAGTAAGCTACAGTAAATTAAAATAAATAAAATAAAATAAAGTATATAACACCCAATTTTGCCTTGCAAAATCTGCTAGGTTTGCTGTACCTCCAAGGTAGATGTAATGTGGAGAAATGAAATGACTTTAGCCCTGATAGTTCACATATGGATTTTCTGTTCCGGAAGCTCTTTTTTTATTTTTAGCAACCCGAACAGGATGAAAACATGTAATAAAAGAAGGTCAAGGAAGAGAGGTGATGAATAATGGATAGCAACTCAGAGCCAATGCCCTCCAGTGTACATTACGGCTAATCCTGATTGATCTTTTTGCCAGAATCACCTGTGCGATCCCTATCAGCATGCAGAATGAGAGTCCTGCAAAATGTTCTGAACTAGAGATGCTTTCCTTGCACATAAAACAGCTGGACTTCATAGCAAGTTAAGAGGTTATACACATTTTCAGGAAGATGAGGAAAAATGGTTTAGCTGATGACAAAGCTGTAAGTAACATTTATGGCAATAGGTGGGCCTGGTTGATGAGATTCTTTTGCTCTTTGCTCTTGTTCTCATATTTCTTTGTTTGAAATGTATAACCCTTCTCCCCTCAGGCTGTCCAGGCAGGGAGGCTCAAATGAGCTGTAGGGTGCGCACTTGATGTAGCTGCCATTCTTGGTCTAACTATTACTGGTTTCACTTCTGCTGGTACTGAAATTTGTTGTCATTGACTGGGGTGATCGAAAGGGCAGAGCAACGGGGCTAAACCAGTGGTTTTCAAACAGTGGGCTGGGACTCTCAGGGAAGAGGTGCAAGAGTTGCACAAGGGGGGCATGAAACTTGGAGGCCCTGATCTCTCTTCCTCCTCTTCACAAACTTTTTTATGTGTAAAAGTTACACCCGTATTGATTAAATATTGAATTTACTTCAATAGAACTATTCTAATTTGAATGATGATGTTATCTTATAAAATGTTAAAATATTTACATGAATGTGCAAATGAAAATATACACATTAGATAAACAAAATATTTTTATTCAAACTCTACGTAGCATTGGGGTGTGTGTGCAATGCCTGCATGTAGGTGTCAAGGGAGGTCTCAAGGGTAAAATATTTGAGTACCACTGGGCTAAACTATATTTAAAGGGGAGGAACAGAAAAGGCTTTTGCCCTGCTCATTGTGCAGTTAACTCCTTGGTTTCTCCATCTTTAGCCCACCTGTGGTTTGGGTGCCATACCATCTTCTCCAGAAATGTAAGGTACTATTACATAGGATTTTACTGACAGCTTCACTGAAACATAAGAGTTGCACCCGGTGAATTATATCTATTTTTGAATGTGTGTGTGTACTTTCAAGTCACTTGTCATCTTATGGCAACTGAATGAATTTCATAGTTGCTTCATCAATATTATTATTATTATTATTATTATTATTATTAATCTTTATTTATATAGCGCTGTGAATTTACACAGTGCTGTACATACAATCTTATAATTAGACGGTTCCCTGCCCTCAGGCTTACAAACTAAAAATACTGTTTTATAAAATGGCCAAAATTCATCACATGTAGTACATACTTTTCCTTAGGGACATGGTTTTCCTTTGGCCTTTTAGTATAAAACTTGCCTCTGTAAGCACAAATATTGGAAATAGCCCTTTCTTTTTAAGATAAAATCTAAAATCCTGCCTATACAGTGACAATTGGCTTGACATGGCAGCAACATGGGATAGTCCCTATTGTATATGGGGGTGTGCTAATTGTTAAGTCTTCTTGGACAGAAAAAATGCCACAGTTGTGAAAATGAGATCTGCTAATCTACAAACCTCAGCTGAGCCAGTTTATGGGAGAGGTTTGTTTGCGGTGAATTTAAGTACACCTAATTTTTTTTGCTGGAGTGTGGCCCCAGACACATACACATTGGGGTGTGTAATTTCACCAAAAAGCTCTGACAGGTCTCACAAGGTATGCTATTTGACATAGATAGGCATTCCTATTCCCCATCTCAGCTAATGGGTTGTTCAGTATAATTATATCTAGATAGGTGCCCAAGGCTTGGGTAAGCATTGTGGTCTGTTGGAAAGGCTGTTTTTGGTTCTCTTTCCACCCTCGAAGGAAGTTCCCTGATTGGCTCCCCAGAATGCCTCCAAATTCCCTGGGAACAGGCAGACGTCCAGGTCAGGGAATGGGACTTCTGGGTCGGCCATTTTTTGTGAGGGGTGGAAGGCATTTTCAGGCAGATTTTTGGGTGGGAAGGCATTTTCGCCCTTTTGGGGGGGGGGGTGAGAAGGTATGTATGGACAGGAAGGTTGATTCTCTGGAATTCCCCTGAAATATTTTAGGAACCAGAAAATAATCAAAAGGGTTTCAAATTGGGGAATTCCCTGGAAATTGGCATCAGTTAAATCTCCTATATTATCTTTTACTTAACATAGCTTTAGGTACACTTAGCTAAATAGCAGAGCCATTAAGAAACCTTATTGTTGAATTTTGAAGATTTGTATTGGGAAAATGGCAAGGGTGTCATGTGCATTGGTGCCTGATGCATATTGGTCCTGTTAATCATCCCAGGTATGCAACGGTCATTTTGCTGGCTCTGCTAAATAGTAACATAACAGCATCTTTCTACTTGATGCGGACATTAGAAAACTGCCCACTTCTAATTTCTGCATATGTAAGTCCATTTACAAAGACATCATTTCCATGCAGGCTTCTGGCCCCTGTTTTTGACTTGTTAAATTCTGTAATATTTAATTTATTTTTATTGCTATAAATTGTTTTAATCTGCTGAAATCAATTTTACCTGATCGTCATCTTAAGATCTCATGACAGAGGACAGGATGTGAAAATGTTAATATCCAAGTAAATAAATAAAGCTGCATTTTTAAAAACAGATTAGAAAAAAGAAAGAAACATCCATTTTATCCAAGTTTTAAAGGTGATTCATTACCTAGTGTCTTCCGTTTCATATGTCCTGATATTATTTCCAAGTCCATGTCTTGGATTCCTGTCCCCCAGTCAATCACAATGTAATTTGGCACATATTTTAGATCCCAAGAGATAACACTATGATTTTGATGACTTGAGACATTGATCTGGCCAGGTAAATCTGTAAGTTAAAAGGGAAATATTAATTTTAAAAACCAAGCAAGAATTTGAAAAAGATAATTCCACATAGGCATACTAACATATTATACATTCACATGGAAGCAAACTATAATGATTCCTCTGAAAGGTAAACACACAACTGATACACACTTAAAAGCATATAGAAAAAAAATCACATAAGCTTAAGTACATCAAAATCTATGACTTCACACCAACACAAAACAACACAGAAACAGTATTCGTTTGTTTCTAGAACCAGAGGAATTGGGACTTTCTTCTCTTTCCCCTTTTCTGCTGTCCAGGACATGCCAAATATCTGTTTCAAGAGGGTGGTCTGGACTGATGGAACAGGCTTTTAGGTTGCAGGTGAGGCTTACAGGGGTGGGTGAGGTGGAATCAGCAATTCTGATGGAAGCACTAGGATCCAATGGAAGTACTTTATTAGATCCTGTCTTGTAGGACTGTATACAAAGAACTGCAGCAATAAAAACATACAAATTATATGTAGTGTGCAGCCTTATACTTTAAAAAGACAGAGAACAGACTGGTTCTTTACACTTTTTTTCCCCAATGGAATAATATTCTATCTCTACCTGCTATAGTGAAATCTGGAACCAGATATATAACTGCTGGGGATTCTCCTGCTTCATTATAGGCAGATATTTTGATTCTGTAATAAGCCATGGAAAGATTCAGGTATAGCCAGTTCTCTGTAATGTTGAGGGATGTCTGTCTGGTGCAATAGCTGGGTATTCTTTCAATGCTTATGCGATATCCTATGGTATTCTTGTTTTGTGTTGTCTAAGATAAACAAATTGTCATTAAATGATTAAGCACCACATTGCACAGTTATTAGGCATGGAAGTAATAAAATGACATGAAATATTGTAGGCATAATTAAAGCTGCAACCTGTGCAATATAACCAAAGTAAATTATGCAATGACAAATTTTTAGCAATAAAAATAATTAATCATAATTTCATATCATTAGCTCTGCATATATTTCATTGTCTGACTGAAGAGAGATTCTTTCTTTTGTAAATGTCACATCACAGCCTATTATTCTTTCATCTTATTATGGGGCAGATCAGAATTAAAAGTTGCAGTCCAACAAAATAGGACTTGTTGGATGGGAAACAAATTGCATTCCTGTGAGATCTTTGTTTCCCTTTCTTTTATCTCTGGCACCTAAACTCAATATTTCCATGTTTCCTGGAGATCCGAACTAGGAAACAGTGACATCAGCAATCCTGATTTGGTATCATGCTTTGTCGGGAATATTCAAAGTATATTTTCCCAGTTTAGATCATACATGAAACTGTGGCTAAACAAATCAGGAAGTATTGCATTAAAGTGTGGGAGAAAGGAAGAGCATACATTCCCAGAGTTTTTTTCTTTTTCTTTTCTGGATCAACAAATGATGGTTAATTGAACTAGAACTGTTACATCTAAATTGAGCCTAAACCTTTGTGTGTGTGTGTGTGTAACTACATAGAGTTGTCAGGTCTCTGGACATCGGCTGAATTCTCAGAAAAGTTGTCTTTCTCAGACAAAGAGAGATATATCAGGCCAAGAGGCACTGGAGGAAGTGAATATGATTTTCTTGTGTAAGCTGGCTACACACAAAAACAGCAATAAAAAAATTTGAAGTCTGGGGGTGTATATCTATCCATTCCCAGGTGGCGGCAAGGCTCTCTTGCTCAGAACAAAGGTGTCTGTACATGTTCTACTCTTGAACATACATCTGCACATCAAAAGCTAGCAATCAGTGGAGACAACTGAGGAAATAATTGGTCCATTGGAGTAAGACAGGCAATTGTGTCTCAGCACCAAAACTCATAAGCCTTTTTATCACACAAGCCCTGGACAAAAGTGTCACTAGAGCCGGATCTCTTTGTGGACTGATACCGAGATTTCCAAAACTTCTGGAAATAGCATAGTTATTAGAAAAACCTAATGTGTCATGTGTTGTAGGCAAGGCAATAGAGCATGCCCTAGTGGGAATGATTTGGCAACTAATGCAGCTGCTGAACAAACTTTATCAGCTGCTTTGCTGTCCTGGCTCTGAATTGCCTTATTACCTAATTTGCTAGATTTTACCATATTCTGGACCAGGTTTGCCACAAGTCAGATGGCCAGAGGTAGTTCTGTCTGCCCCCCTCCCCCTTAATACTTCAACTCTTGCCTACCTTGTAATGTCACAAGGACCCATTACCTAGTGTCCAATTTTGGCCCTAAAATCTCAATGAATGGGATGCTAGAATAGAATAGTGGTTTATAAGGCTCATACCAATTTCACAAATTTGATTTACTTTGGAATGTCCACAAGTCAGACAAGTCTTTTTGATAAAATGGTCAGGGTTTTAGAAGCCATGGAGTTTGCTGGTGTCCTTAGACCAGTTTCAGCCTGTATATCATTCTAGTATTGGGGTGGGGATCCTAGAACCTGAGCTCCAAGGAAGAAAGGCAGAATTAAAATATGACAGTGCCACACAGTTGCAGTTGTGCGTATATAAAAATAAAAGATATTACCTTCCATTTTAGGAAGACACTTATCTTTCCTTGTGAGATCTCTTTAACTGTGTTTTCCAAAATTGTTGGTTTTTCAGTAAGCTCTGTTAAAGAATAACAGCATGCCTAATGTCAACATAGATGGATATTCATAAGTATTTAATATTTAGAGTCAGCAAAAAGATGAAATACATTCATATATATATATTGTCAGACCAATTAATATATCTGACACTTACTATGTGGGATAGAAATCTCTTCACTCCAAACACAAATAGAGCAACTTTCACTCTTGGGAAGGCATCTGAGCCTAGCAACATAAGATGATGAAAATTTTACACTGGAGACAGTTGCATTAAAAGTGCCATTCAGAGTAGGAACCTGCAAATAAGTACAATTAAGATAATCATTCTTAAGGCAAAGGAGATTACTCAGTGTTCACTTTTACAAATGCCATGGGTCTCAGCATTTAATACTGGAATGTCAGCAGGAAAGCAAAAAGACATCCAAATTGATTATACTTCTACAACTTCTACCATGTTCTTAATCTGCCTGTTTTTATTGTTTTAAATTCAATATTGCTTTAAGCTGCTTATATTGATTTTATTTGCACACTGTTCTAAAATCTTGTGATAAAGAGCACGATGTAATTGTTTAAATAAACAAATAACAAAAATAAAATTCACCCCAATCATTGGCTGCACTGGCTAAGGCTACTGGGAATTAAGAATCAACATCTAGAAAATTATAGGATCTCCCCACCGATGTAGACAGAGCTTGAAGATGAGAACCTCTTGGTTTCTCTACTCAAAAGACATTTGTGTAGCCCAGTAGTTCCCAGTAGGCTGTCCAGATGTTTTGGACTTCAGCTCCCAGAATTCTTGATTGTTGGACAAACTTGCTAAGGCTTCAGGGATTTGAAGTCCAAAATACATGGACTTGCAAATACACTGTGGACCAAAGTTTGGAAAACACTGATAGCTGTTCCATCTTATCCACTATGATGCATTTTGTTGTGGAAAGGAAGGAAGGAAGGAAGGAAGGAGTCACAGAAAATCAAAGAAAGGTTGCACATGGAAGTATCATTGCCTGGACATCTAACAAAAATTTTATGAACAAAGGCGGGGGTGATGGCACAATAAAAAACTCTTCTAGAATCACATTCAGACTTACTAGTCCTACACAAGTCTTTACACATGCTTTTTAACCTCTTCTAAATTACTTTATTGGAGGAGGATACCAAACTCTCCCAATACTATATATGTCTTTGTTGTTGTTGTTGTTGTTGTTGTTGTTTGCCCTCAAGTTGTTTCTGACTTATGGCAACCCTAAGGCAAACCTATCATGGGGTTTTCTTGCCAAGATTTGTTCAAAATAGGTTTGCCATTGTCCTCCCTTGAGGCTGACAGCACGTGATTTGCCCAATATATGTTTACTCAGTATTAAATCAAACTTCATTCAGTGGTAATTACTCCCAGGTAAGAGTGCATAGGGATGCTATCTTACAACATAATGTTTTGTAAGTCTACTCAGAGGTAAAGTGCACTTTGTTAAATTGCACTACCTTGCAGGCATATAGAATAGCCACTTAACTTCAATCCTAGAACCCCAGGACTGCATCCTAGGAGGCAAATAGGGCAGCAGTTTCTGAGATCTGTCTTCACAAGCCTCCTCAGATATTTAGGAAACTAGTTCTTCAATGGCAAAACCATGAAAAAGAAGGCTTAACAGGGAGCATAAATGGTGAAAGAACTTCCACTGGAACACGAATTGCAGGAACAGTAAAGAAAATATAAAAGTGAGAAGGGAAGTACTGGCAAAATTTATCTGACAACACTGGAACTGCAATGGAACATTATAGGAAAGACAGTTTTGTCAAAGTGAAGAAACACTCAGCTTCACATGTGTTTTGATCTACTTACCGATGTCCAGTTTGAGGTTGGTCGTGTGGCTTCCTTAAATTGTAACTCATATTGTAGTATATCATTTGGTGATTCCCATGCAATTATTATTTTATTGAACAACTGATATGCTATTATCACAAAAGGTGAAGGACATTTTTCTAAAATAGAAAAGTGTATGCTTGAGATTTCTCTAAGCAATAGATACACAAATACACATACTGGATACTTTTTCTTAGTCACTGTATGCCTCCTTGCTATGCACAATGGCTTATATCCAATAGTTAGTTCCAATGGGATCTATGAAATCAATGGGAGTGGGTAAGTGAACACTTATGTAAGTTCCACTGAATCAATAGATCTACTGAAGTTGGTACTAACAGTTGCATTTAGGTCTGTGTGACATTGCCATGCTTTGTTCATTCAGTCTTTGGTGAGCATCCACATGTTGCTCTTATCAGCTACTATTTTCTTGTGACACTTCCACTTTTTTTCAGGTTGCAGGAGATTTGCCCCCCAACCTCCAAAGTATGCAAGTTGCCCTTAGGACTACTACAATTCCATCTTTTAAAAAGGGTAGGCTTATGACATGGATAATGATGCATAAGACATAAGAACCTATTAAAGCCCAGAATCCATTTATTATAGTTTTTGCAGTGTATAAATTTTACATTAGTCTATAGTGCCAAAGAGTGTTATAAGCAAGGTCATAATGACTGATGAAATGGTGCAATTGTTATCACCTTATTTATAATGCTTCTCTGATGCCAATACAAAATATTAAAAAAATGTTTCCATGCATCACCATTAACCATGTTGATGAAATGGTAGTGGCCAGAAAGTTTCCTGCTCACATATCTACCTTTCAACACTAAATAAATACCACTTTGCAGTTATACAGAGCTATAATTTTTTTCCATTTAAGTCATATGCCATCAGTAGTATAATACAGCTGGCCATCTGTATTCACGGATTATTCATCCATGGATTCAAGCATCCACAGCTTGAAAATATTTTAAAAATAATATAAATTCGAAAAAGCAAACCTTGATCTTACAATTTCATATAAGGGACATTATTTTACTATGCCATTGTATTTGATGGGACTTGCTCATCCATGGATTTTGTTATCCACAGGAGTTCCAGGAGTTCCTGTGTATTTTGAAAAATTACATCCAAAAATGATATCTTAAGAACTTATTACAAAAAAAATATCACTAAAAATTAAAATAAATGGGATGATGTCACCCATCAAAAAGGTATAGTGAATAATTTCTTGGCTTCATATGGGTGTTCAGGTAAGCTGAAAATTTCCCTGACAGTTTGGAACATCAGTTGCAGTTCTCCTTGTACCTTATGGTGGAACAGCAATGATTAATACTGCTAGGAGCCACACATCTAGCTGAATTATTTGCCAATTCTGAATATGAAGCATTAGTAAATGTTTCATGATGTAGGCCATGAACTTTATTTCCTAAGCAACAAGCAGGAAGCAGAAGAAACTAAAGACCATTTCATCCCACTGTTTTCATGCAGTTTGTTTATATTTTTTACAACAATAACACTGCATTTCCACCCTAAAGATGTTGATGATGGCAAATGATGTTGGATATAGTATTGCAATTGTGTAGTATGAAAGGGCTCCATGTTTCTTGGGCCATAACACTTCAGTCTGTAGGATAGAAGGGCAGAAGAAAGACAGTCTGCTTGCTCAAATGATTCCCATACAAAAAAATGTATTCCTGTATATTGCAAACAGGTAAGAGGTGGCAGTCATGACTCTCACTCTCCTGTTCTAGCATTTAACTGGAACAACCAAATAAAATTCTACCTACTTCATTCTACCAATCACATTCAGTTGATTTTTTTTTTCTCCAGCTCTTTGAATAGTATGGGGATTCCCTCCCACCCAAAAGCAGGTTTCAAAAGTAGAACAACATCTTAGGCTGCTCATATGAGGAGAAGAAATAAACTCTCCAAAGAGTCTTTAATAGCTCCAGGGCTATAGGTACATCCAAGCAGCATGCCATTATAGTCAAACTTTCTTACTTGGCAAGCTTTGCATGAAATCCAGCTGAAGCTATTATGCCATGCTGGCTTATGCTAGGAAAATCATCATAATAACGAAACTGTATTAAATTGTACATTGCCATTGTGGCAGTGAAGCCTCATTGCATGTAGTACGTCTGTGTGGGAGAAAGAAAATAGACTTGAAACTGGGCTTGGCAGAAAGAGGGTGATAGAGACAGAGGAGATGGAAAGAGAGAGGGAATGCTGACTGAGATGCAAGGGACATGTTCAAAATATACTAGTCAATGTAAATTTGTGTTCTACAGCACCAACATAACAAATATTTTATAGAAAAAAATGCAATTCCAGACAACTGAAGAAGAGTACTGTACTTGTTTTGTTTGGTATAAATGACATTTTCTTTGTTGTAATGCAGCTCTCGTTGGAATAACTGCTTGCTACCCATACAGTCAAATTTGCTTTTGGATGAAAATATTGCCGACTTCTTTCGATTGATGATAAGGTCGTTATCAACTTTTCACAAATTCTATTCCTTCAGAGGGGAAAGCATACAACAAATTCAGTATTCCTAACATTTACAATGTTTTAAAGCAGTCAGGTTAAAAACAAGTGGCAAATTAACAGAAAACAGAAACGATGGAATCTGAGGTAGACATCAGAAGGGCTATTCATCTGCTTAGTTGTTTACTGTTTTCTTATATCCCATTAATGCTTATGTTTTAAAATGCTACAAGTGAAATTTTGTTTTCATTTTCATTGGCATTGATTAGTGTTTCAAAACATTCAGATATAAGCAGATGTCTGCAGCAAATTATAAACTGTATTAGACATTCATAGTGTATTATCATCAGACAAGTGAAAATGATGAAAATGCTCATAGTTACAGTTTCAAGAGACACAGCAGCAAATTCTCTGTTAAACTCCCACCCCATGCTTTTGCTTTTTGTATTGTCTCAGTCCTAAAATGAATGGTCGCCATGTGTAACATTTAGGCTTCAGTTTTCAAAATCTATCACTCGACCTTCTTTTAAAGCTCCAGTTGATCAGGCTTTATTATGGCTCATCAGATTATACTAGCCTTTTCTCAAAAGCTGCTAGGTTCAGTCATGTTCCACCCTAATCCTTCCAGAATTCCTCAGCTTCCATCTATGATCCAATAGGTTTTATCACATCTTTTCTGCCCTCTTTTTATTTTTGTCTAGATTGATATATAAGACTGTCCATTAAAATTATGTATTTAAAAGAAAAAAGGTTCCAGGTGATTAACAATTCAACATTTACGTCTCTTAACATCATAGAGTGGGCCAATGTAGTGTAGTGATTTCAGTGTTGGACTTCAATACTGGTGGCAAAGTTCAATCCCCACTTGGCCATGAAACCCATTGGGTGGCCTTGGGCAAGTTACATGCCCTCAGCCTCAGAGGAAGGCAATGGCAAACCTCCTCTGAACAAAACTTGCCAAGTAAACTCCATGGTGGGTTTGTCTTAGGGTTACCCTAAGTTGGAAATGACTTGAAGGCACATGACATGCACAAGTCAACATCAGCAGTCTCAATTTATCACAGAAGGAGTGGAAACTAACGTAACCATCTCAGGGTTGGTGTAATATCATCCTGCAACTCTTTCACAATGCAAGTAGGAGAGTGCATATTTTGTATTTCACATTAAAAACAAACAAATAGCTTTGCTTGTATTCATTCCTGTCTTCTCTGGAAGATACTACAGTAATATCTCAGGGGTGATTTCAGGGGCTGCACTGACTTGAAGGGCCACATACAACCTGCTGTATATAATGACTTGAAGGCACATAACACACACACACACACACACACACAACTTCATAGAGCATCTTCCATTACTTGTTACAAAAACCGGATCACTTTCCCCTGACCATTTGATAGCAATGGTCAGCAAGACAAGGACAGGTGCCTGTATTTGGTTTTATGATAGTCTTAAGGACCTTATTACATTCACTTTTTTACTGTTTTGGGGATGGAAATAGGACTCTTGGAGCCGCGCCTGAACGGATTTTACCACACATGCAAGCATCCACAAAAAGGTTCTGTTCTGGCACCCTTCCCTGTTCAGTGCTGAAGAGTGTTAAATGTTCTGGTTGGAAGACTTCTGTCCGGCCAAAATGGCGCCCACTGGCACTGAATAGGGATGGCTTGGGCACAGGTGCTGGAACGCGACCTTTTCATGGACGCTTGTGTGTGTGGTAAAATCCATTCATGCGCGCCCCAGAGAGTCCCGTTTCTGTCCCCAAAATGGTAAAAAAAGTGAATGCGATAAGGTCCTAGGCCAGTGCTACTGAAAATGGTGATCCATGGACTTCTGCCAGACTCTGAGCTATCTGCTGGCAGTCCCTGGAAAGATTCCAGACAAGAAAAACAGAAGTGTACATAGCAAGTGGGCACAATTATAGTGCTGGTTGGTTTACAACACAATATGGGGAAAAGTTTACAGATTTCCTCCTCAGTCCTGAATAAGGTGACAGAAGACATAATTTCACTTTATCTGTTTGAGGAAGCAGCTATTGACATTCTCCTAGTTCTCCACATTGTCAAATAAAAATAAAATCGGAACAACCATGTTGAATCCTTGGTTATTATAAAGATACTATTTGTGAAATATGCCTGAGTTTGTTTTCACAGAAGTGTCATGGTATTTTCTGGAAACATCTGATTTGTGAGTTCTGATGGCATAAGCTTTAAGTATGCTACCCTATCTAGACTTGTAGGCCTGCCCAGCTGTAGACACTCTTCCCTTGTTTGTTTCTTTTTATTGACATTTATATTCTTTGACCACTAAATAAGTGTAGAGATGTATAATGTGTGAAATAGATCAATGGCTGGAGATCAACACATTAATCTTCCATAGTTTTTAGTATGCAAGTACTTTGCAGTTTCACACAGCTATCATGAGCAATGAGAGGCTGTATGTGACTTATTCAGACTGGGTTTTATAAATATTTGAAAGTGACTTTTGCTTCTTTGTCAGCTGTACCTCTGTATTATGAACCTTGACATCTTTCATCTTTGTACTTTACAAAACAGAATCAATGTTGGCAAAGAAATGATTTGTGATAGAAAGTAGCATAGTCTCTAATGAAATATACCAGTCCTCCAAGGTTGTTCAATTTTAGAGTAGGAACCAATGGGTTGTAAATAATATTTTCTCTTCCAATGAATATTTAGATTTTATAGCAGTTATTTGTGTATCTAATCCAGATTTCTCCAATAAATGACCACAATAATTAAAAGGCTTGAAACATATTCTAACAACGGTATCCAACTTTTGTCATTTTTAAACTCTTTGTTTGATTTTGCTCCCACTAGATAAATCCCATCTTGTTTTGCTCTCCCTAAGCAAAAGCTAAAAGTACCATCACAAATATTGTGGGCCACCATGGTGTAGTGGTTTAAGTGTTGGATCATGACTCTCAAGAGCAAAGTTTGAATCCCTGCTTGGTCGTGAAAACTTACTGAGTGAGCTCGAGCAAATACCAGTCTCTCAGCCTCAGAGGGATGGCAATGGCAACCCCACTCTGAAGAAACTTGCCAAGAAAACTCAGTGATAGGTTTGCCTTAGTGCTGCCATAAGTCAGAAGGGAAACAACACACCCACCATCACAAATAGGAAGGTAGCCAGAGGCTGTTATCCAACCCCTATAATCTGAGCACTGAAACGCATCAAGGCCCAGCAGCATATTAAGAGAGGAAACAATATTTTGATTGCTCCTCCACAGAGCAGACCCAGCTCAAGTTATTTTGGCTTTGGTGGTGGTGGGATCATTACGGATATGACAAAGGCAGGTTTAAATCATAACATGTTCTCCAGCTCTTCAAGCTTTGAGCAGTTTTAAGAAAATCAAATGTATTATGATGAAAGTATCCCAGATCATTATCCTACTCATGTCCAGTCACACATGACTTCATCATGTCATTATGGGTCATATTTCCTAGTTTTGCCTCTGTCTTATTAGAATTTGTCATCAAACTCATCAAATTTGTCATCAATTTTTTTTATTATTCTAGCACCTCTCTTGGGCTGAATATGGCACAATCCCCTCATATCTGGCACTATCCTCCACAAAAACCAAGGCTGCTTTCCTTTGTGTGCTTGGGAGTAATATCCAAATCACACATGGACTCAAGATTGTTTAGTGCTAGGCTTAGCTATGTGCCTACTCACTCTCAGCATGCTCATCCTACCGTTTTTTCCACATTGGCCAGAAGAAGACTGGGAGGGGATTAGGGCCCCCAAAAAGACAACTGGCTCCATTCCTGTAGCAGCCCACAGGAAGAAAAAGACACCATCCTGGAACTTTGGAGGACTCCCAAAGATGTCCAAGAGAATGTTGCTTTTTTTCTATGGGAAGCTGAAGAGAGCCAGCTTTCTCTCTGTTTCTTGTACTCCTCTGGCATTTTTTGCTGGTTATTGAATGATTGTGTGTGTGTGTGTGTGCATGCACACTCAGAGAGAAAACAGAATAGTTGGGTCAGTGAGGTTGTTGTAAGACGGAGTGCTGAATTCCTCCATCCATAATCGAAAATTCACACATGCAAGCATGACTTTTAGTGATGCCTGCATAGGTCACTAACAAGATGCAAGCCTTGCTTTAAAAAAATATGTCTCCACCATGCCTATTAAAAAATGCAGATGGCATTACCTGATGGTAAGGTATAGGTTTAATAAAAGTGCAAACTGTATCAGCTGAGCAGTCTAACTGCTACCAGAATTGCAGCAGACATGCACAAAAGCTTAAACCTTTCTCTTTCTGTTTTGATCCTGAGAAAAATCTTTCTTTTGATATTTACATGGGGAGAGGGATTTGAATTATTCAGATTGATTTTGTGAAGATTTCCCTCTGACTTACCATTTGAAAACCACAGTATACACAGACGTCTGTGGGAGCGTTAACCATGAACAATACAGAAATCCTTCATCTTCTTCATAGTAACACATCAGATCATCTTGCCAATCTGAAAAAAGGATGAAAGCAGCTTTATTCACGGGAGATTAATTATGAGGCTGTGCAGACCACCCCTAAGAGGAAGCCTCCAGCTGTGCCAAATCAGGACTGCAGCAACCACCTTGATCTGGCCTTTCCAGAGTGCAAAAAGGAGCCTCAAAATGTGACTCCTTTTTGTGCCCTGGAAAGGGCACGATAGCGGTGGCTTTAAGGTGTTCCTTTGGTGCTGAATCGTGTGGATGCAGTGCCAGAGGAGCATCATGATGCCGCATGCCATGTGGAGCAATGCACATCATGCCACCCTGGGTGCGTAATCAGGGCATGCGTCATGTGGACGCCATGGCCCGACTCAACCCCCAGGCCGGCCTTTATGGCTGGTATGCACAGCCCTGTATCTTGAAGACTGGGGCCATTATTCAAACTCACTTAATTTAGAAGGTTTTTGTTATTATCAGCAAACCTAACAAGCAAGATCTGGCCTTCATGGACCTTTTCATCCTGGAGAGAAGTGACAAGTGGGGTCCCACAGGGCTCTGTCCTGGGCCCAGTGCTATTCAACATCTTTATTAATGACTTGGATGACAGAATTGGCAGCATACTTATCAAATTTGCAGATGACACCAAATTAGGAGGAGTAGCTAATACCCCAGAGGACAGGATCAAAATTCAAAATGACCTGAATAGACTAGAAAGCTGGGCAAAACTAACAAAATGAAATTCAACACAGAGAAATGTAAGGTACTGCACTTAGGATGGAAAAATGAAATGCACAGATATAGGATGAACTTGGCTGAACAAGACCACATGTGAAAGGGATCTAGGAGTCCAAGTAGACCACAAGTTGAACAGGAGTCAACAGTGCAATGCAGCAGCTAAAAAGGCCAATGCAATTTTAGGCTACATCAATAGAAGTATAGTGTCTAGATCAAGGGAAGTAATAGTGCCACTCTATTCTGCTTTGGTCAGGCCCCACCTGGAATACTGTGTCCAGTTCTGGGATTTAAAAAGGATGCGGAGAAACTGGAGCGGGTCCAAAGGAGGGTGACAAAAATGGTTAAAGGTCTGGAAACCATGCCCTATGAGGAACGCCTTAGGGAGCTGGGAATGTTTAGCCTGGAGAAGAGAAGATTAAGAGGTGATATGATAGCCCTGTTTAAATACTTGAAGGGATGTCACATTGAAGAGGGAGCAAGCTTGTTTTCTGCTGCTCTAGAGACTAGGACTTGGAACAATGGATGCAAGCTACAGGAAAAGAGATTCCACCTGAACATTAGGAGAAACTTCCTGACAGTAAGGGCTGTTCAACAGTGGAACACACTCCCTTGGAGGGTAGTGGAGTCTCCTTCTTTGGAGGTCTTTAAGCAGAGGCTGGAAGGCCATCTGTCAATGGGGATGCATGGTAGGGGGTTGGACTGGATGGCCCTTGTGGTCTCTTCCAACTGATTCTATGATTCTATGAAATTTACTCATTTGCAGCCTGGCCTACCTGCAGGATTGCTGTAAAGATAAATGAGGACCTGATCTAGATTGGCAAAAAGAAGTGTGTTCATGGCTGCATGAAAGTCTAGCCTTTAGATGAGAAAAAGGGAAAGTGTGCCATGAAAACACTTTTTTTGCGTTTTAGGGGAGAAGAAGCACCTTTAAAAAGGTGCTGGTTTTCCCAGCTTCTTTTTTAAAAACTCCAGAACAGCGCAGCTCCATCTAAAGGTTGCGGTGCAGCTGCTAAGCATTAAGGAAAAGGCAACTTCATGTCACACCTTCCTGCCAATCTAGAAAGCCCCTATATGTATTTCTGGTGGGGGGAAGAGCCATATACTTACTTTTAAAAAATCTCGTTGTAGGAAAAGTGTGATACAAATGTCGCTAACATATAAATGTATAATTAAAAATAAAACGAATTGTTTTCTGGTTAGGCATCTCCCAGTCATTCAATAACCAGAGGAGGATAGGCAGGAAGCTGAGGTACAAACAGCAGGCAACATTCCTTTGGCTACCTGCAGGAAGAAATAAGCTCCTCCAAGGAAACTCAGGCTACTGGTGAGGGTGGGGTGGGTACTTAGGCAGAAAACAGGTAGGCTATACATGTGGAGAGGTAAGAAGATATGTATCTATACCTGGTAGAACATAACAATCCACCATGTGATGTATGATCTCAGTCACTGTTTCAGCTGTCCAATCATTAATGAGGAGAAAACCTATTAATAAATAGGGGGACCACAAACTTGACCCAGAAATATCTTGAGAAGGATTTCATTCAATAATTCTACTAACACTCTATAGTGAATTGAAAACTTTATTAAAAACAAAGGCATGTCTTCTGATTCCTCTGGAGCATAGCTAACAAAGGGAACAGAGAATGAAATGTGATTAAAGCAACTACTTTGCCCTCAGTGATATAATTATGGAATAGCTCCAGTTCTCAACTACCCACAACAGATGCTCTTGTCTTTATTGTGAAGACCTTCCTGACCCCTATGGGTCAGGAATGCTATGGTATCAATTTTTTAAAACCATTGATTTCCCCCCCTTGCTTTTTCTTTGTTTTACTTTAACTTAACTAGTACCAGGATAAACAATGAGTAGCTAACATTCTTAGTAACCTTCAATTTCAGCAACTCAGATCACTATCTTGCAGATACTTGCCTAAGAAGTAGTCTAATTAAACACAGCAGGACTTCCTTTCCAAGTAAGATTAGCATTGCCAGTCATTTATTTTGCACGGTACTTCTTAGCTGTGTGGCCTATGAATTTACAAGAATTAGAGGATCACTTCTGAGAAACACCTCCCACTGGTTTATGAAAAGATACTGATGTGTAATGTGAGAGTGCTCAAGATTCTAATCTTCTCTAACTCTTAATTATGTAGTTTACTACAGAATAATATGAGTCAAATTTGGCATTCTGCAAATTAATTGGTCAGCCGACATAAGATTTAGCCATTAACTTCACACTAGTCCTTGAACTCTCATGTCTGGACAGGTGGGAAGCAGCAACATTCCTATATGAATTAACATGCAGCAAAGTCTTGACATATACAGATCTACATGTGTCTTAAGTGGGAATGAAAAGGTTGATCGGGGTAAGGGAAATGAAGAAAGCCTAGTTTGCAAGAACCCCCAAATGCTGACTTCCATTTGCAATATCTCAATCAAATATTCTATAAATGGATAATGATCTTCCTACTTGAGGTTTATAGGAGCTGCTGTGCCAGCCAAACTAATTAAAGTGGTCTATGGGAACTACCTATGTCTACCAACTGCACATACAGGATCAGTCCAAGGGAATCAGATGCCAAGGCAAGGTCAAAGCCCTGTGCTCTGCTTACCTTGGCACAAGGATATTTGTGCAGTAAACCTATAGATGGGGAGCAGTAGGCTTATATTATATCATCAGGTCATTTTTAGAAGAAAATATTATGTAACCTGGTACTTGCTCCACTGGGGATAGATGGTGCCACTGTGACTTTCTTGCTAAGCAAAAATGTGGAAGGCTGTGGCCAATGGGTAATTTAATGCTTTGTATTGTTTTTAACTTGTACTGTTTTCAATTTTGTTAGTTGCCTTGAGTCCCTATTCCTGGAGAAGGGCAAGAGGACAACAACAACAACGATGACGATGATGTCAGTGTTTCCATTAAGAGTGGAATAAAGTTAGCAACCTGGGGAATATCAAGCAAAGATTCAGCTTATGTGTCACCATTCAATTCTGTCAGAAGAGGGAAATTCAGAGAGACAAAGGAATTTGGAAAAGTTACTTTTTTGGATTACTATTATAAAAAAACCTGCCAGATTCTCTTGGCATTATTCAATCTGTTGTTGTCTTGCCTTGCTTCCAGTGCCTGGATTTCACATGATATAATAATCAGAGCACTGAAAAATTACCCTGTTATCCTCCCCCTCCCATAAAAATATTTCCAAGATCTGAGAATAACAATATAATAAGGAATTGTTTAGATTACTACAGCTCTCAGGCTTGAAGGCATCTCAGAATACTGCCTTCTGGTGGGGCTATTCCTAAACCAATATCTGCAGTGGGATGTTTCAGTGTAGACAGTGATAAGTGCCAGGTGTGGGGCCAAAATAACCTACAGGGACTGTATTCCTGTCTGAATTGGAAACTATGCAAGGTCAGCCCTGATTAGTTCTTGGATGAAAACCACCTGTGAATACCAGGTGCTGTAGGCTATGTTTCAGAGGAAGGAACAGGCAAAAGCACCTGTGAATATTCCTTGCCCAAGAAATGGAATTTGTCGTAAGTCAACAGAAGACTTGAAGGCACATGGATACTAAGTGCTAAGTGTCCACCTTCTTTATTACTCACAGTGATATGGTTTAATATTACATTGAAGGCAATGTGAGAACTTAAACAGTGATGGTTTCATCATCCAATGTTTTTTAAAGGTTCCACTAGAATAGACATTGGTCTTGGCTTTCAGAGGGCTGGTCGTGCTATACAATGAGATGATACAAGCTCTGAGAACAGGTTTGGGCCCTGTCCCTGTTTTTCCTGCCACAAATATGTAATAGTTATTCCTTTGGAGATTGTTATAGGATTAGTTTTGTTTTTGTTTTTAGTGGAAAATTGACAATAAAAGATAATCACCTGGATGTAACATACACATAGAGTAATCACATTCAGGAGGATCTAGGGGAGAAGGAAAAACAGAAGTTAAAAGGTAATCAAATTTTCTAAAAAATGAAAATGTGTTTCTGAGTTTTTACAAAGTATGACTGAAAATATGTTCCTTACAACTTATACAATTCAACTATAGCTTCGGACCAGAATCTATTTCTCTGGATAGTTGGGCTGATCCCTCACCAAGCTCATTACAGGCCAGATTATTTCCATGAATATTACTGGGTCCCTGAAAACATTTGGTCCCTGCTATTACTACAAGTGAGCTTCTCTGGTAGGAATAGCCTACAGCTAGTTCCCGCTATACTCGCACTGTGTCCTTTTTCCATCTGGACAATGAACAAAGCAGATGAACAATTCCTCCAATTACCTCTGATCGGAGAAATTTCCAAAATCCTGCTTTGCTACACATTCTTTCCCTGTTCTGAAGCAGCCTGTCTTATGGGGGAACTCTAGAGGGCATGAGTGAGGTGTGACTTGAATAGATCTGATTAGGCCCACAGGTTCTCCTATCGAATTCTGGGATTTGTAGTTTTGTGAGGTATTTAGCCTTCTCCAGCAGAGAGGTCTGGTGCCACAATAAACTACAAATCCCAGGATTCCATTGCATTAAACCATGGCATTAAACTGGATTATTTCTGCGGTATGGCTGCAGTCCTCCACTGCATGTTTAGTAGTGAATAAGTCTCCGCTGAACTTAAATAGGGCTCACCTCTGAATAAACAAATATAGAATTGCATTGTTAGTTTTCTTACTAGGTCAGTTGCTCTAAACCATGGTGTTTGGTTTAGTAGTTGCCAATAGATTTATTTGAGATATGCAGCCAATAGTGAGTGTTACTTTTGAAATCTATGCATTCTTGCTTTCTTTCAAATTAGCATCTCTTCTACATACACAAGTATACATACTTATATGTCTCAAATTACTTACATGTGAGCACATATACCAATTGCTACATGAGCCTTCGATGAGGCAACAGCGAAGGTAGTACTGTAGAAAAGAGCAGAGTAAATCTAACAATAGAGTTGACGCTTACCTAGAACAGGAAAGTCATCATCTAAGGAAAAGTCAATATCTCCTTGGATGTTTCCCTGGACAAAGAAGCCATGAAGCTCAGAGAAGTTTAAAGCTGTTAAGACAAAAAAATCAGTACATACATGTAATGACAAATTCTGACACTCATCCAAGAGTTCCCATAGTCTCCCAACCCAAATTCAAGCAGTGCTGTTCATCCAAATTGCACCTGTATAATAATCTGCCAACTAAGAAAACATTCCATGTATCTGAGGTAGTGGCCAGCCGCCCGAATAATGTATCATGAAGAGAGTAATACAACAACAATAATAATGATAACGATAATACATTTTTATTTCTTACCCACTTCTCCCCAATGTGTGAGGCAGGGAACAACATAGAGTAAAACACATGAAACCATTTAAACACAGTTAAAAACACATAAACATAAGCTTAAAACAACAATTGCACATTAAAATAATCCAGACTTAAAATTAAAAATGTACCAATTTGAAACTCATAGTTTAAAATCAACTGGGTGGGCCTGCTGGAAGAGATAGGTCTTTAATACTGCTTTAAACTGAGACAGTATGTTTAGCTATTGAATCTCTCTGGGCAGGTCATTCCACAGTCTAGGGGTGGCCAACAGAAAGGTCTTCTGGGCGACAGTTTCCAGTCTATTCCTGGCCAATTGAAGTAAATGTTCCTCAGAGGACTGGAGCATATGGGGCAGATTATACATGAGGAGGTGATCCCATAGGTAACCTGGACCCAAACCATGTAGAACTTTAAAGGTAATAACCAACACTTTGTACTTTGCCCAGAAACAATCTGGCAGCCAGTGAAGTGATTTTTAATATCCCATGGCAACATCTATAGTGGGGTTTGCATCACAAGATTTATTTGGAGGATGTTTGTCATTGCAGTGTGACATGTCCAACATCATATTGCCTAAGTGGGGATTCAAAACCTTGTCTCCAGGGACTAGTCCAACACTCATACCTCCAAACCATGCTGGCTGTCTTTACAAAGCCAATGGGTTCTTTATTGCCCGTTTGAAACTAAGCCCAGTCCTTTGCTAGAAGTGATCTACAGTACAGTATTCATTCTATCCCATTATACGGTTTCTCTTAGCCAAAACGTTTAGCAGTTCATAAATACTCACCCATTGTGAGCCAAGCCAAAGCTGGAAAGAATAAAAACCCTCTCATTTCACCTTTTGAATTAAAGACATAAACATTAGTCATCTTTTTCCAGTATATTTATCACATGGGTATCCTATCTTTTCAAGGGTTGGCAGTGAAGTGATTCAGAGCAGAAGTTGAAACAGTTACTTTTTCAACTACAGTTCCAAGAAACCTTCAACCAGTATTGTTCATGTGATTTGTACTCTTTTTAAAAAGTAACTTTTCTAGTTGGCCAATGTAATGCCAAAGCATAATTCAGAGCTTTATATGCAGGTCTGACAAGACTGCTTATGTAATCTCTCATCCGTCGCATTGTGGTAATTCTACTCCTCCTTTCTTGTTTTGAGGCAAAATATTGTGAAACATAAAGATGCTGTTTGGAATGAGAACAAAAATGTCAAATAATATTTAGGGGAGAATAATGCTGTGTGAGCAACAGCATCCATCCTTCTTACCTGTCATGAATTGAAGGGAATTAAGCAAAGAAAAAGGAAATAAATAAAGTCCATTTCCTACTGTAGTGTTTAAACAATATGGATATTGAAGTAATCCTACATAAATGGAGAAAAGATAGCAGAACTGACAAAATAAAACAAAAGTAAAATACGTAAAGCATCAGATTATTTTGCAGAATCTCATTTAAAACAACATTTTTCAAGAGAAAACCATTTGTAGTCCAATAATAATAATAATAATAATAATAAAGTTTTATTTATAGCCAGCTCCTCTGTATCCAATTGGAGTGGGTTACATCAATTAAAAAATGCAAGATAAAATATACATGACCCATACCCAACCACCCGCCCTTTAAAATTAAATTAAACTAACATCAATTAAAACGACATAATACAAATTTCAGTTTAAAACAGCAACCCATTGCATAGAGATCAGGGTCAAGATGTTAAAGTGCTAATGGGAGAGCTTAACCCAAACAGAGCCAGGAGGTTAAGGACTTTCTGGGGAGGCCTGCCAGAAGAGATGCGTCTTCAAGGCTTTTTTAAAGCAATCAGAAGATGTAATAAGACGCATGTCATCCAGCAGGTCATTCCATAGCCTGGGAGCGACAGCTGAAAAGGCCCTCTGGGAGGTCTGCGTCAGCCTAGTCTTCATAGGCTGCAACAGGTTCCTCCCAGGAGACCGGAGTGCGTGGGGGGGGGGTTCGTACAGGATGAGGCGGTCCCTCAGATAAGATGGACCCAAGCCATGTAGGGCTTTAAAGGTTAAAACCAACACCTTGTACTGCACTCGGAAACTAATCGGCAGCCAGTGGAGAGATTTGAGCACCGGTGTTATGTGCTCTCTCATTGATGTTCCCATGACAAGCCTGGCTGCCATATTCTGAACTAATTGAAGTTTCTGAGTTAGGCACAAGGGTAGCCCCATGTAGAGTGCATTACAGAAGTCCAATCGTGAGGTTACCAAAGCGTGTACCACTGACTCCAGGTCCTTCGGCTCCAGGAAAGGGCGCAGCTGGCGGATCAGCCGAAACTGATAACAGGCACTCCTGACTGCCGCATTCATCTGACTAATCATGTGTAGCAACGAATCACAGAGTACCCCCAGACTGCGAACAGGGTCCTTCAAGGAGAGTGTGACCCCATCTAGGACCGGGAGGTGTATTCCCAATCCTGGCTTCGGTCCTGTGACAGTTAGTACCTCCGTTTTGTCCGGATTGCGCTTCAACCTGTTTTCCCTCATCCAATCCATTACTGCCGTAAGACAGTCATTGAGAGGAGAGACGCCATCTGAAGTCTGGGCCGACGATCTTGTCATGGAGAGGTAAATCTGAGTGTCATCAGCATACTGAAGACACTGAGCTCCATGCCTCCGAATGATCACACCCAGCGGCTTCATGTAGATGTTAAACAGCATCGGGGACAGGATGGCGCCTTGAGGGATGCCACAATTAAGCTCTATCTTAGAAGAGCAACTGTCCCCGAGCCTCACCCTTTGGGATCTCCCGGAGAAAAAGGACTGGTACCATCGGAGCGCAGTGCCTCCAATCCCCAACTCTCTCAGTCGACCGAAAAGGATGGAATGATCTACTGTGTCAAAGGCCGCTGAGATATCCAAGAGCACGAGCAGGGTCACACTACCCCTGTCAATGCTCAGGCGGAGGTCGTTGGCCAGAGTGACCATGGCAGTCTCAACTCCAAGGCAACATATCAAATCTAACACATATATCTGTATTCTTGTCTTTCCCTCCAAAACATGGCAGCTAACCATTCACAAACAAGAAGCCCAATTAAAACAATTAAAACTTTAAAATGCTCTTAAATAAGAAAAAACATGCCCCATGTCCTTATGCTTTTATTTCCAAATTTTTTGGCCATGCTTGAAAGAATTATAGCCATTTGATTCAGAGTGTAATAATACAAATCCAGAGTCCTGGAAAGTGGTAAATGATCCACCAAATGAAATAAAGAACAGCTTATAGAATATATAATAGGAAAGGGGGAAAAGTAATTATAGCTAGTCTACTGGTTTCTATGGTAATCTTTGAAAAACTCCTACGCCTTTTAGAAACAATGATAGAATGAAAGCTGAGTCATAATTTTAAGTAAAACTGGAAGTGTGCTGTTGCTGCTTTAAAAGTTAATTGTTCCTCCCTACTGCTCCTCCCATTTATTTTTGTACAGCTACTTCCCTTGTTTATGATAGCAACTGTAGAAATGTATTTTTCCAGAATTGCTACGGTAGGCACACTCGCCTTCTTTTTGAAAAATATGCCTGTTCAGTAGACAGATCGTAACATCCAAGTATGCATCTGCATACTTCTGTATCTGTAGAAGTAAAGCAGTTTGGCACAATTTTAACTGTCATGGCTGCATCCTACAGAATCCTGGGATATGTAGTTTTCTGAGGCACCAGCACTTCTTGGCAGAGAAGGCTAAAGACCTTGTAAAAATACAAACCTCAGGATTCCATAGGATAGAACTGTAGCATTTTAAGTGTAGATGCACCCCAAAGAGAAAGCCCCAGTTGACTCTGTCTTGCTATTTATTTTTGTACTTCTTTCACTTAAATTCCTGAGCTTGCCCACTTCAGTTGAGAAGGGATTGCACTTTTTAGTTATTATAATTAAACAAGGGAAGGATGTTCAAAAAGTCACTCATGATAGCATTTAAAAAATATGCTCTCCTAGTAAGGAATATATATCACAGTTGGATCAAACACATGATACATAACAACATTCCCCAACACAATAGCATGGCAGGAGTAATCCAGTCCTGACAATACTCGTACAACTAAGAACTGCAACAGAATGTCCTCTGGCAACTGGTGGCTTCCATGTAATGGGGTGGTGAATCCGTTCTGAGTTTTAACCAAACTTTAAAGGAACTATCCAAGCTAAAAGTGAGGGCAAATTAATGCCCCATTCACAAGGAAGTTGCCATCTGCCACTGAACATCACAGGGTATACTCACATTGTTAGAGTAGTACAGAGGCCCTCTATAGCCATGGATTCTTTATCTACAGATTCTACCATCCACAGTTTGAAAATATTTTTTAAAAAATTCAGATTCCGGGGGGGGGGTCCTGGAGCCAAATCCCAACCAATATCAAGGGCCCACTGTGTTTCTGTTCAGCTTCAAGCCAGATAACACCCCTTTCTCCTCACGTTCTCTGTTTTCTCTCCTCTTTTTCATCTGACCCATGTCAGATTTCTGAGTATTTTTATTTTTTTAAAAGTGGGATTTTTGTTGTTGTTAGTGTAGTTCTACAGAAGTCCTACCTTCTCAAAGCATGAAGATAACAATAGCAATAGTATTTACATTTCTATACCATTTATGAATGAACTCAGCACTCTCTAAGCAGTTTACAATTTAGAAGCCAATTGCCGCCAACAAGCTGGGTACTTGTTTTACTGACATACAAAAGGATGGCAGGCTGAGTCAACCTTGAAGCCCTGGGATTGTACTCACAACCTTATGGCTGCAGTACCAGCATTCCCTTCTTTTTCCCAGATCATGGAAAACCTTCACTTTTTTGGATTACAACTTCTATCATTACTTCTTCAGCTATCATGGCCAGTTGTCTGAGGGATTCTGGGCACTAGACTCCAAGCCTAAAATTTCAGAAATCTCCCTGTTTCTCTTGTTTAGATTCCTTTTTAGTTAACAGTCAACATCTGAGATTACTTTTTGAAGCAGTGATCTCATTGCACAAATAAGGTTATAGTACATTTCAAATTATGATTTTAGGAAGTTTAAGGAAACAGCATTTTGACAGTTCTTTCCTTTAAAATCTCACAAAAATTGAGCAGAAATCCAGAGGAGGTACAAGATGATACAAATGAACCATATATTATTATTTCAATATATTCTTACCTTGGGTCAGCTGTAGGTTACTCAGAAGGCCACTTTGTTCCATTCTGAAAAAAAAATAAACACATATATATCTCACAGTGCATTACTTTCAATCTATTACTCTAAATAGTTGAAATGATAAAATTATAGTAGTTGTAAATTATTTGATAATCTCTTCTATCTTTCTTTAGACTATAAGTGGATATAGCACTAAATAGAATTTCATTAAGGAAATACTCTAATTCATGAACAGAACTCACTTTGAGAATGTTTGCTAAGCAATGCTGTTGGGGATGATCTAAGTTCAAAGAGCACTCACAATCTTCTCCAGAACCACAGGATGGAGTTTACACACACACACACATAAAATAGCCACCGACTTGGAGCTTCCTCCCAACTGCTGTGTTAACAATAAAAGTTCAAATTGCTTTGCAAAGTAGTTTATCATTTCATCATTGCCATATTATCTGAAGAAAGTATCAAATACCTGAAGGTGCTATCTCAACAAGTTTTCAGATGCTGCAAAAAAGTTCCCCATGAGATATCATGAAAATCTACCTCAAACATATAGGTTTAACAGTCACCACACTGATTATGAAATTTATAGAGAACACAGTCAAACAGACTGTACCTACTGGTATAGCTTTCTATTCAGGAAAACTAGTTCCCAAGACATTTAATTTACTGGGCTGGAGCCAGCATAAATTTCATGAAGGATCCAACCCACTATATTTTATGCATTGAGAGAAAACACGGCCTGTGCTCCCCCTTCAGCCCTTTTTAAACCCAGTTCTTGTGTTGACTGAGAATGATTGGTTGATTTTACACAGAAAGAGGATCAATAGGTTACAATAATAGAATCATAGAGTCAGAAGGAGTGCTATGGACCTTCAGGTCCAACCCCCTGATCAGTGCAGGAAATCCAGCTACAGTATCCCCAGAAGGTAGCTGCCCAACCCCTTTTGAAGACATTCAGAGAAGAAGACCCTACTACCTCTCTAGGCAATTGGCTTCATTGTCAAACCACTGTCACTGTCCTTCTGAAGTTGAATTGAAATGTACCCATCTGTAAGCGAAAGCCATTCAATATACTTCTACTTTCTCTGAGGCAGCACACAACAAGACTGCACCCTCCTTTGGAAACAGACTATTTGGGTCAATAAATTTGCTGGCTGAAATTCAGCATGGAACTCATATCATCATAAATGGACTTACAAGCACAGGAAATAGAACTGAGTAGTTTTGAAATATGCATATTCACCTAGGGGCTACCCTGATGTTACAATATATGAGCATCTGTTGTGTAATGGTAGCCAGTAGAGTAACTGATGTGCCATGTCTCCACTGTGTAATAGGTACCAATGCTTGTCAGGGCATTCCTGATGTGCATCCAGACAACAGCTAGGAAGTGTTGGTGCACATCAGGAGTGCTTGATACATGCTCGTGCCTGGATGTACATCTTCACAATTCACCAACAAGGTTTAATTCAATTTTTGCAATGTAACTATGAATTCATAAAGTTACAATACATGGACTGTGATGTACAATCTCAGCCATTATTATTTCTATGCACCAAGTCTGCTGAAAGTGAGATGGGGGTGGTGAGCACATCGGTGGGGAAGTAATATGTTAGACAAGAATTAAATAGAAAATAATGAAGTGCTTCTCCAGTTCAGACAGTGCAGATGTTTGAAACTTCAGCACCCAGAATTCCTGACTGTTGGCCTTGCTGGCTTGGTCTTCTGGGAGCTGAAGTCTAAAGCATCTGAAGGACCAAAGATTGAAAAGCACTGGTTTAAAAACACCACCACCACTTGTACTGTACAAGTGAATTTAACCAACAATGGCACTTATCTGCTCCAACAGAACAACAATCACTTATCATGGCAAAAGTGATGACTTTCCCAGTAACTAGCTTTAGACAAAATGAAATGGATTTATATTTAGAAGCTAGGCTGGTAGAAGCAGAGCTCCCTAGCTGGTCTTACCCACAACAGACTCAACAGGCCTTGGTATTGTTAGACAGATGGTCAGGGCACCATGAAGAATAGGATGAATTGTACTGAGGAGTGGGAACTTCAGAGTCAAACAACACATTGATCCTAGACCCAGTTCCTTTAAAGTCGCTTCTGTTCTATTAAAAATGCCCTAGGTTTCAACAAAGAACATATTGTCACTATAGCCCATATTGTCATAGCTAGGAAGACAAATGAAAGACTGAACTCATCCTTTTCTAACCAATGTAGGCTTTGATATGTAAAGTTAGCTGAATGCTCTTGTTGTTTTACTCTTAAGAAGCTAGAGAGAAAGGTAACAAAGTGGTAATAACACCAAAAAGATGTCTCATAATTAACTCCACAACTTAAGGCTGTGGTAGATTGCAAACACTTCAAAGAATTTCTGAGGTGAGAGCCCTGCAGTTAACCCCAAGATACATTCTAGATCAGGAAACTGGCAGATGGTGTCAAGGTAAAAAAGCAGCTTGGTCCAACAAACTTATGTGACTGTGACACTGACAAGCAGAATAAAGTAATAGATCAAGAGCAAAACATGACACATAGAAAATAAAATGGGACTAGCAACATCCCTAGTCAGCAAAATGACCACATAACACCAGCTAAGAAGGCACCTGCAGGTCAAGGGGGAAAAAATCCAAGGTCCTACTGGAAATGTATCATGTTGTCTTTCAACTGGAGCAAGAAAATCTCTTGAGCTAGACTTGTGTGAATAATATCAGAAAATCTGACCAATCTTACTGGTAATTTTCATATCAAGAAAACAGACATTTTGGTAGTTGAATTAGAAATGTTCTCAGCACGCTTCTGCTTTCAGGTCTCTGTTTCAGACTGAACTCTTAAGCTTTGCTTTTCTATATTAACACAATAAAAATGATTTACCAGCCTTATTTTTTTTTTAAAAAGCAATACAATGGATATTTCATTTCATTTATTGCATGAACAAATGATAACTTCTGAAAAGATTAATAGACTGATGGTAAAATGAGATATTTAATAACTACAACCACTATGCCAATACTTGCTTTGCCTTGCAGTCAGGTACAACAAGCACACTAAATCTCTTGTACTTGTAGACATCCAATAAGTGAAGGGAAGAGGAACCAATAGAGGGATAAAAATAAAAGAGTAGGGAGTCATTAATAAGAAATAAGCAATTAGGATTCCCTGTCTCCTTATTTTTATACCTCTCTTGGCTCCTTCACCTTTCACTTACTTACATCCTCTTCCAATCAAGCAACATCCCACAGCTGTTCCAAAAAGTAAGAGGAAAAGAAAACAGCACTCTTAAAATATCCTGCCCTTTTAAGCTTCACATTGCTTTCATATTTCCAGCTCAAATGGCAAAATCAAATAACTTTGAATTCATTTTCCAGTAGCACCTGTATAAGAATGGGACAAGGGAATAAACACACCAGTTGGAGCAAGGAAATTCTCATTGCTTTTATTACAATAGACTCTATTTCAGTATTTATTTGAGCAGTTAGCACCTTCATTTCTGCAAATGTTGCACCTACGCCCACACTTTCCTTTCACACACATGCTCATTTATGCTATGATAGCACTCCTCAGTCTCTTTAATCCCTGTATAAATTCTAAATGAATTTCTTTGAGTAATATTGACAGGTTTGTGTTGATGCATATCTAATATTAAGTAGTAGGGGACTTTCCCGACAAGAGGAGGGGAAATACTGAGCAACTTGGGGGAACCACACAATTCCCAGGAATTTCTGCACTGGAAACATTTGGCATTCCCCTGCCTCCAAGTAAACAACACTCATTTTATTTGTTTTTCTTGGCATTTGTATTGCATGTGCTATTTCCATTCTAGAGAAGTTAAGGATCCTCACTGGCATTGTTGACTGAGCTACTGTCTTTGAAGACTTATTGGAAATCCCATTTAGTACAAATTAAATCTTCTAGGTTTCTGGGTGGCTGCATTTAAAGGAAAGATCCTACCAGTGCTTAACACAACTACATTGACTGAACATTGTTCTGTTTCTGACAGAATTAAAAGCTCTGGTTGTTTCCTATATTCCACTAAATGGCTTGAGACCGTGGAGTTTATCATGCGACGGAATTTGGGGGTATAATACAATGGCAATCTGAAGGCAATCATGGGGTTGCCCATTATTGCGTATGAGTGTATCTCACGCAATTTTGGTCAATGGGAAGTCATTCCGAACACAATCAAGGGGTTTCACGTAATTGCGTATTAGAATATCTCACACAATTTTGGGCAATGGGGGGGGGGGGTCATTTTCGGGAAATGGGAAGTCATTCTGAACGCATTCCGAACACAATCAGATTTCATGTAAATTCACTAAACTAGTGAATTCACGTAATTGCAAATTGGCTCCATTCATAATTAAGATAAATTCCTCCCATGTGATAAACTTCCAAGTTACTAGAATCATGGGGGAGAATTTTAGTCACTCAGACTCTTGCATCCAATTACTATTGCAGCAGTGGGGTAGATCATTCTAAGCTGGGCCTCTGATTGTCTTTTCCACCATTCCCTGCACTTTTGCACAGTATGAATGTACACTTATTTTTATACTGTCACAACATTGGGTGGTGCGGCAAGGGACAAGATCCACTTTTGGTAGGAAACAGTGCTGGGGAGTCCTTCATTCCTACCTAGGGGATCCCTATCAGAGACTTTGGGGCTACAAACAGAAGTTGGAGTGGGTGAGTCTGAAAGTTCTGTTGCACAGCCTGGGACATGAACCCTGCTCACACAGTAATTAAGTTTTAGAAAAAATAGAAACAGGCTATTTTCAGAGTAGCTATCACTGCATGTCTTCCCAATTTTGTGACTGGGGCTGTTGCTCCATTGTGGTCTGTTCATCTCTCTCCCTTAATGGCTGAATGAAACTACTTGTGAAAGGGATCTAGGAGTCCAAGTAGACCATAAGCTGAACATGAGTCAACAGTGAGATGCGGCAGCTAAAAAGGCCAATGCAATTTTAGGCTGCATCAATAGAAGTATAGTGTCTAGATCAAGGGAAGTAATAGTCCCACTCTATTCTGCTTTGGTCAGTTCTGGCCACCACAATTCAAAAAAGATGTGGAGCAACTGGAGCATGTCCAAAGGAGGGCAACTAAGATGGTGAAGGGTCTGGAATCCATGCCCTATGAGGAACACCTTAGGGAACTGGGGATGTTTAGCCTGGAGAAGAGACGGTTAAGAGGTGATATGATAGCCCTGTTTAAATATTTGAAGGGATGTCATATTGAGGAGGGAGCAAGCTTTTTTTCTGCTGCTCCAGAGAACAGGACCCAGAATAATGGATGCAAGCTCCAGGAAAAGAGATTCCACCTCAACATTAGGAGGAACAACCCAGTAAGGGCTGTTCAACGATGGAACACACTCCCTCGGAGAGTAGTGGAATCTCCTTCCTTAGAGGTCTTTAAGCAGAGGCTGGGTGGCCATCTGTCAGGGATGCTTTGATTTGGAGTTCCTGCATGGCAGGGGGTTGGACTGGATGGCCCTTGTTGTCTCTCCCAACTCTGTGATTCTATGATTCTATGATTCTAACCCACCTCCCTGCCCTGTGTCCTTCCTAGCATCCCTTTTGGTTATTATGTTTAATTTTTTATTTTCACTTTTTCCATGCAATTCCAAAGCTCTTCCACTGTGAGTTAAGTTTTTTAAAAAGAAAATAAATAGTAAATAAATAAAGGGGATCAGGTTGCTTGATTATAGGTTATAGATGCTTCAGGTCTGCCAATTTCACAATTGGCCTGGCAGTGACATTTTGCACCTGGGGACTTGCATAAGTGGGAGGTCATTGACAGATTTTCCCATCAATGAAAAGTGATGCTGCAGCTACGGGTCCGGGACACAGCAGCTACAGGTCAGAGGTGCTGTTATGCAATAAGTATCACCAAGCCACTTTCCCCCACTCTAATTGTGGTTTTAAAACCATGTGAAGTAATCTCCCTGGTGGCCAGGAGCTACATAGTAACTGTGAATCCATTGAAATAGATTTTATGATTGGTGCTGCTCAGTGTCTCCTCAGTAGTCAGGTTGGTATGATAGGGTGGCTAGGTTGCTGTAAGTCAAAGGTGACTGGAAGATACACAACAACAACAACAAACTAAAAGCATCCCAACCCTAGTTAATTCTCTATGCAGCCAGTTCAGGAAGCCTGCAGTCTTGGTTTCATTTTTGACTCCTCTTTGTCATTTACCCCTCAGATCCAGGCCACAGCCAAGGTCTGTAGATTTTTTCTCTATAATATTTCCGAAATCCGTCCATATCTCTCAGCTTCTACTGCAAAGACTTTGGTCCATGCCCTAGTGGTCTCACGATTAGATTACTGCAACCTTCTCTTGGCAGGGCTTCCTCTCTCTCACCTCCACCCATTAATTTCTGTTCAGCACTCAGCTGCTCACCGGTACGACTATGTCTCCCCCTATTGTCATCCCTCCACTGGCTCCCCTTTCCCTTCCGCATTCAGTACAAGCTTCTTTTGCTCACTTTCAAAGTCCTGCATAGGCTGCCCCCCCCCCATCTCTCTGAACTTCTTTCTCCCTACATTCCCACCTGTTCCCTCCATTCTGGTAGCCAAGGTCTCCTGTCCCTGCCCAGGATTTCCACTGCCCCGTCCTGGATTCATCCCTTCTCGCTTGCTGCCCTTCACTCCTGGAACCTCCTCCCCTTACAAGCACGGCTCAACACGTCTCTAACCAGTTTAAAACTGAGCTAAAGACCATATTGTTTAGGGAAGCGTACCCAGGAAGTTTGTGACTGTGACCTGGTTGTTCTGATGCCTGATTAATATTTGATATCTGCTGTTTTAACTTTTTCTTATGATGTTTTTAACTTGTTTTAATCTCTAGATTGTACGCCATAGGCAGGCTTTTTACATATTCTTGATTTTATTTGGTTTTGTACAGCGCCGTGTACACGTATGGCGCTTTATAAAAAAGCTAAATAATAATAATAATAATAATAATAATAATAATAATAATTTTTCTCAACCTGAGTCATTCTAGATGTTTTGGCCTACAATTCCCATCTTCTTTGTCCATTGAGTATGATAGACTGACCTGAGTCATTCTAGATGTTTTGGTCTACAATTCCCGTCTTCTTTGTCCATTGAGTATGATGGCTGGGGCTGATAGACAAAATATCTGGACAGCCCAAGACTGCAGAAGGTGAGATTAATGATGCTCCCAAAAATTAACTAATAATGCTTTGTATTCAATAAAGCACCAAATAGCAGATGGAGGGTAGTGAGTAGTGTAGACACCAGTTACCCCACTGCTTTAACTTTACCCCCATTTTCCCAGCTTATATAGTTCCAGAAATGTTCATGTACATTAACTTTATAATAATATAATACCATGTTTCCCTGAAAATAAGACAGTGTCTTATATTAATTTTTGCTTCCAAAGATGCACTAGGTCTTATTTTCAGGGGATGTCTTATTTTACCATGAAGAAGAATTCACATTTATTGTTGAAAAAAAGAGAACATATATATAAAACCTTTGCTAGATCTTACTTTTGGGGGAGGCCTTATATTTAGCAATTCTGCAAAACCTCTACTAGGTCTTATTTTCTGAAGATGTCTTATTCTTGGGGAAACAGGGTAGTAATGGCATTTTTGTTAGCTATTGAAATGTGTCAGTATTGATGGGTTATTCTTTGGTTGTTTTGTTAAAAGGTTGATACTCTAGTATTTGTTTCATAACATTGATATCTGCTTTGGGTTTATTTTTTGAAAAGATAAGCAGGTTAAAAATGAGAGGGGGGGAAGCTTAAGAAGCTACCAACTCACTTTTTCAAAGTAGTGTATACCATTGCAACTTTGCAAACTGTTTTTTTGAAAAAAAGAAGACAAAAGACTGGGTTAGAGTCACTTTAAAAGACTTGTGCAGGAAAAAGCAGCAGAAGTCCTGGTGTTTTTGACAGAGCTTGAATAAACAGTGCTGATAGCTAATAGTGGTCTGTTTTACATTGGCAAAAAGAGGTGTCATGAAGGCTGCTTGAAAACCCAGCTTTTACATTAGAAAATGGGAAAGTGTGCCATGAAAACGCCATTTTGGCGTTTTAAGGGAAAAAACGCGCCTTTAAAAAGTAGTTCGGTTGCCCCACTACTTTTTTAAAAAGTGCGTTATAGCGCTAGTACATCAAAACGCTAAGATGCCATTGCGCAGTTAAATGGGGCTCTGTTTCCTTAAGGCGCCCATTTAAAGGCTGCACTGCAGGTGCGAATCAGAATGGATCGTGGGTTGGGAGCATGCGTGGTGTGGACTTCACTCCTAATTAAAACGTTCTATGCCCTCCAGGTGTAAAAGCTGGGGTTTAACCGCGCAGTTTTTTAAAGCTCCCAAACCCCCTTTAAATCATTTAAAACTGCGCAATTCACAGCCGCAAACAGCGCAATAGCGCAGTTCAAGCCTCGACCCTCGCAATAGCGCAGTTCAAGCCTCGACCCTCGCAATAGCGCAGTTCAAGCTAGCGCAGTTCAAGCCTCGACCCTCGCAATAGCGCAGTTCAAGCCTCGGCCATCGCAATAGCGCTGTTCGCGGCGGCACGAACAGCGCAACAGCGCAATTTGCAGCCGGCAAGGAAAAAAAAATTAAAATCGCAGTTTAAAGCCACGTTTATTGCTGCCCATGTAGCAGCTCCGCCTGTATTTGTAGCGTTCTGACAGCTTCCCATGTAACTGCTGAGCCACAAAAAAGACCTCAGATAAGTCGTTCCCACACCCCTCAGTGTAGCAGCTCTGCACTTTTTAAATGCACACCTGGGGCTTGCTATGTAGCTGCTAAGCATTAAGATAAAGGCGACTTCAGGTCACACTTTCTTGCCAATGTAAAAAGCCCCAGTGTGATATTGAGGATTTTGCAAGTGGGGCAACATTCAGATTGAGAATGGATTTCTGACAGTTGAGTGACATCTACTGTCCAAAATCCTACATTTCATCCTCTGAGCTGTTTTTTTCACCACAGTAAAATTTAGTATTCTCTGGGTGCATGCCCACTATGAAATAAAGCAAATTTCTGATTGGTTTAAATGACTGTTGTTCCTATTTGAAAAAGGTTCCTGTCATAAATTCATAAATTTCTGTCATGATAAAGCAAGGCAAACACACACACACACACACACACACACACAAAACCCCGATTTTTCCAGAAACTAGTTTCTTAGCTGTTTGTTTGAAAATAATTGATTCTGAAATGTGTTCGACAAGTGGGAATGACAGGACTGCATCATTCTGGAGGGAAGGTTGTTTACCATCCCCCCTCAGTTTTTGGTAAAGCCACCATTCCCCCCTCTCTCAGCACTGCCTTTGTGCTCGAGGTGTGACCTATGGGTGCATGTGTTTTTTAAAAAAATAAAATTCATATAAAATTCGATTCATTGATGTTGCAACAACTTGTTGCAAAGGCAAGTAAGTTGCAAAACCAATTAATTGAATTATCTATACATTTATTTTTTTAAAAAAATATATCTATATTTGATCCAAGCATGGCAGGAGGGAGAAAGACTGCAGCCGTTCCTCTCCAGACCCCTGCCATGCTTGGATCATGCTTGGTCTTTCTCCCCCCCTGGTTTGCCTGGATCACCTGATACACGCATGGCAGGGGTCTGGAGGTGATCTGCGGGGGTCTTTCTCCCCCCCTGCCATGCCTGGATGGGAGGGTCTTTCTCCCCTCTGCAAGTCGGAGAGGCATGATCCAAGCATGGCAGGGGTCTGGAGGGGACCCACGGGGTCCTGCCATGCTTGGATCAAATATAGATATATTTTTAAAACTCAACTCTTCGAACCTAGCAAGTGGCAATGATAATTTCCACGGTTTCTACCCCATGATACAGAAGATTATTATTTCTGTGCAGTTGTGTCCTGGCATTGACAGATCTTGAAGTGTTTCAGGGAATTACTGTATACAGAAACACATGTGGCTTTTTGTGTGAGAATTGCAGGGGTGGGCAGTTTGCATAAACCCCTTCTTACCCCATATGCCAGGGTCTTGAAAAGGGCACTCACAATCAATGTTTAATAGGGAAATTTTATTAGCTTAATGCAGTGGTCCCTGAACTGTGCTCTTTAAGGGATTTTGGACTTCATCTCCTAGAATATCAGACTATTGGCCAACATGGCCGAGGCTTCTGGGAGCTGAAGTCCAAAATCTCTTAAAGGGCACAGTTTGGGGACTACTGGTAATGAAGGTTGTTGAGAGGGCTGGGGCAACTAAAGCAGGGATTGAGCTTGCATATAGTTGTTTCAAGAAACAGAACTTCAGAATGCCAGGTCCAAAAGTAGTTTTATTTGTAAATAACAGGGAATCATCATTCAACAAAGACATGCTCACACACATACATTCAAGAACTAATTATATAAAAAGTAGTAGCAGGTAGCAACTTGAGGGACTGCAGAGGGTCTATTGATTCCAGAAGCAGATCTCAAATTGGGGCGGTGTGGAAGTGGCTCAATGTGCTTCTTTAGGATTATGAGTGGGGAAGGGTCAGTGATGGTGAGAAGTCAAGCAAGGTACCGACAGAGTGTCTGTCTGATCTCAAATGAGACTGAATTAGAGTGCCTTGACATACATATTTATATGGCAAAATGTGTCCCAGAGCAGATTTTGAGATTAAAATTAGGTTTCCAGGAGAGAACAATGAGAAGCGAACTTGTGTATGGCTGGACAAATGTATCTGGACAATGGGCTTTTGCTTCCAGATAGAAGTATTCTTCTATATCTGTTCATTTGTAAGATCAAGGTCTATTACCCAGCATCACTCCTATCACTAAAGGGACTATGCCGATTCTGATCTTGATCAATCTGTACTGCCTATGTGTTTTGGCTTTCTCTTATGCTGAGCCAGTTGGATCTCCTTATCTGGTCACAAATGTCCTTATATAGCATGGCTAGTTTCCCACACTGAGGGCACCCTCCTTGGCTACATGCTGAAAACATACCCTTTGATAGCAACTTAATATGGAAAAGAAGAGGTGTGGAGGGAGGCTAGACCTTGGATTAACCCCCTCACTATTTCCAAACAGTGGAAGATTGGTGTTTTCAGTCCAAAAAACCCTGCTGTCTTGTCCAGCAAAAATTCTGCACAGAAAACAGCAATGTGCAAATACTAGGCAAAACATGCATTAAGATATCGCAACAGCATTATTTTTACCAGCTTGGTAACCTGAGTGTTGAAACCCATTTTTTTGGCCAGGAAAGGAGTAGCCCTGAATAGTCTTTCCTTCTCTACTAATTGTGTTGCTTTAATCTTATCTATATCTTTGAAAACAGGAAAAGCAGGGTGAAGTGGGGGACCCTTCTTGCTTTAAAATGAATCCTGGATTGAATGTTTATTTTTCTGCATCATACACCACCAGATGTCACTAAAAGCCAGTGTAAATACTTCAAAAAATGCTTGGTGTACTTCTCTGTTGGGCTGAATCAGTGCAGGACATTGAAGTTCCATTGCTAAAAATACTGCATGTGTGAAAAACTAATGTGCAGACAGAGGTTCAATTCACACTAGCAATTAGAAGGCATTGTACAGCTATTATGCTTTATTGTCTTAACAGATTTTTTTTCTCTGCTAAGAAAGAGACTTGCATGAAAAAAAACAAGGGAATGTTAGAAGTTAAAGACAGCATCATGTGAGCCCCTATAAAAGTCAGAAAACATATTCATGGGTAGCAAGTTGACCATGCAGCAAAATACAACAAAATTGAAAATGTTCAAAGCAACAATACCTTTATTGGGCCAGCTCCAAAACATAAAATGCACCATGCGAGTTTTCAAAGGGTTCACTCAGATTCAAAGAACGAGGCAAGACAATAGAATCTGCAATTGCTCATAGAAAGCTGAGTCAGATTTCCAAATAATTTTACAATCTTTGAATACAGTGCAGTTCTTGTGGCAAAAATAATGACACTCAAATTTTTTAAAAAAAAGATGTTTTAAAGATAATCATGGATTTATAATCCTTTGTATTGAAAGAGTGTGGTAGAGTGGTTTGAGCACTGGACTGTGTCTCTGGAGATCAGGGTTTGAAATCTCTGTTTAGCCATTGAAATCCCCTGGGTGAACTTGGGTACGTCACACACTCTTAGCTTAGTAGGAAGGCAAAGACAGAAATCTTGGCAAGATAGGTTCATGTTATTTTTGTGATCTGTCATCAAGTTGACTTTGATTAATGGCATACCATGCTCAGGTCTAGAACATCTATCTATTATGTGGTCTTGCTCTTTTATCTTATGGCATTAAAGCCATGTCTTCTCATCATATGGCCAAAATAGAACAGTCTCACTGAAGCTCTGTTAGCTTCTAGGGAGAGTTCAGGCTTGATTTGCTCTAAGACAGATTTATTTGTCTTTTTAGCAGCCCACGGTGTCTATAGAATTCTACTTTACTGTTCTTCACTGTCCAGGTTTCACAACCATACATAGAAATTGAAAATATGATGGCATGGACAATCCTGGCTTTAGCATTCACTTGCATGTCTTTACACTTCAGGATCTTGTCTAGTTCCTTCATAGCTGCCCTTGCAAGTCTTAGTTTTCTTCTGATTCCTCCACTGCAGTCTCCCTTCTGATTAAAGGCTGAGCCAAACTATGGAAAATTTTGAACTATTTTAATGTCCTCATCTACTTTAAAGTTATGTAAATAATCTGTGATCACTATTTTTGTTCTCTTAATACTCAGCTGTAAACCTACCTTTGCTGTTTCTTCCTTGACTTTCTTTGGTAGTTGTTACAGGTCTTTGCTATTTTCTACTACTAGCATGGTGTCATATGTATGTCTTAAACTGTTAATGTTCCAGTTTTCACAACTTTTCCCTAGAGTCCAATCTCGCTAGATGTGTGATACATTCAGCATACAAAAGATGATAAAATATGCCCTTGCCTGACCTGTTGCCAATTGGAAACCATTCTGTTTCTCCATATTCTGTTCTCTCAGTACCCTCTTGTCCTGAGTACAGGTTATGCAGGATAATCAAAAGTTGTGGCATGCCCATTTCTTTAAAAGTGACCCATAGTTATTCAGGATCTATATATTCAAAGGTTTTGTTATAATCTTCAAAGCATGGAGTGAATTTTTCCCTAAATTCTTTGGTGAACTCCATCATCCAACATATGTTTTCAATGCAAGCCCTAGGGCCTCTTCTTTTCCTGATCTCAGCTAGGACATCTGGCATTTCTCACTCCATATATGGTAAAAATATATGTTGTAGAATTTTGAGGAACACTTTGCTTGCATAGGAAATTAATACAATCCTTGGTGTCCCCTTTCCTGGGTACTGGAACCTATATTAAACATTTCTAATCTGTGGGGCATTGTTTTGCTTTCCATATTTGTTGACAGATTTTCGATAGAACTAGAGTAGATTCTGCCATTGTAGCCTGAAGCAGGTCTATTGGTATTTCTTCCTAGTGATTTATTTCTTGCAAGTTCCCTGAGTCCAGGTTTCACTTCACTTTCTAAAATTGAAGGTTCATTTTCAAATGTTTTTTCCTTGAATGAATCTGTCATTTTTTTCAACTCATATATTTTTGCTATTTTTGCTTCCATCATCTTTTTATTTGTATTTTGTCATGCAATGTGTTCCTCTAATGGTCTTATAGCAGTGTTTCCCAAATTTTGGTCCTCCAGATGTTTTGTACTTCAGCTCTCATAATTCTTGATTGTTGGCCCAACTGCCTAGGGCTTCTGGGAGCTGATGTTCAAAATACCTGGAGGATCAAAGTTTGGAAGGCCTGTTTTATAGCATTCCTACTCTCAGTTTAAATTTCCCTATTTTCAAATCTTGTGGAAGAGGTCTCTTGCTCTTCCTTTTTGTTATCATCATCTATTTCCATGCACTAATTATTATAGTACTTCTCTTTGTCCCTATATTCAGCGTTCTGACCATATTTCTTTCACCCTTTTCTTTTATTTCTAATCTGTCCTTAACTGCTTGAAGAGTTTAATCTGTCTTCCACTGGGAATTCTCTTTCTTTTTGGCTGCACATAGTGTCTTTTTGTATCTTTTCCTGACAATGTCCCTGGCTTAAGTCCAAACTTTTTGTCTCCTAGTCAATTAGCCTTAACAGTGCACATCTATTTTTTACAATAACTTTAAATTATATGGGGATATTCTTCAGGTTGTATTTTGGCACAATGGTTGTTTTGGTGTTTTTCTTTAGCTTTACTTTAATTTTTTTATCAACAAGTCATGGTCTGTGCCACAATCCACTGCTGGTCTTGTTTTGCAGAGAGAATAAAATTTCTCTTTCTTCTGCTTCCAATTATGTAGGTACAGTGGTCCCCCGGGTTACAAAAGTAATCCATTCCAGGATCCCTTTCGTAACCCGAAAACCTTCGTAACCCGGGGGACCGCTGTAAGAATAGGAAAGCGCTTGGCACGATATGAATTTCGTGCCACTTTCCTTTCGGAACCCGGGTTTTTTTTCGCAAGCCAGGGCCGTTTTTCCGACCCTGGCTCTTTCGTACCCCGGGGTTTTCGTACCCCGGGGGATTTGTAACCCGGGGGACCACTGTATTTGATTTCTATATTGAGCAACAAGTGATGCCCATATATACATTTGCCTCTTGTGTTGTTTGAAGAATTTGTCTGTGATAGACAAACTTTCAGTCAGCAATCCTCCTGATTCATTTCTTGGATTTTATGCCAATTTTTCCTACAGTCTTTGATTCTACTCTGTTTCCTACTTTTGTATTCCAGTCACCTATGATTAACCAGAAGTTTTGTTTTTGTGTGTAGTCAATTTTCTCATGGACTCCAGCTAAGAATCTTTCTGATTGTTCTTCCTCTTCTTCTGTAGTTAGAGTGGACTATCGGATTATGATTATATTATATTTTCCCTGAAGTCTTATTGATAGGATTTAGTCAGACTTTGTATTATATCCTTTGAATTATTTTGCCACGTCTCTACTCACTATTAATGCCACCTTATTTCTTCTGGACTTTTCATTTCCTGAGTAAAACACTGTGTAATTATCTAACTCAAAATGTCCCATTCCTCATTCACCCCAAGTATCGCAAGGTTTATATGTTCTATTTCTTGTTTTATTACATCTAGCTTCCCCTGATTCATGCTTCTCACATTCCAAGTTCCTATATGTTGTGCAGCTCCAGACTTTCCTTTCACCTCTGAACATGTCAACAGCTGAACATTCTTTCAGGTGTCCAGTTGCATCAATAACCACAGTGCTACTCATTGCTGTCCTCTGCTGTATCCTGTATTTTGACCTGGGAGTATCATCTTCTGGCAGTATCTCTTGTTTCATTTTGAATGGTCTCTCATGGGATTTTAATGGTAAAATAAAGACATTCAAAAGGAATTTACTGTGCCTCATTATGTACAGTACTAACAGGCATTAGCCATAATCCTGCTGCTATTATCTCAGAGAGGTCCCCTACTAGCAAAAGCCTGTCTGATATGAGAGACCCTACTAGCAGCAATGAGTTTCAAACAACCTTGTACAGGTTTGAAAACTACAGTGCAATCCCCAGCACGCTTGCTCAAGCATAAATTTCCTACTCAGTTGATGACAATTCTGAGTAACTTTTCATTGACTTGGTTTGCACATCATCCTTTATAGGTACACTAATGGTTCTGTTAAAACATTTATGTGTGAGCAGGTGCTTTGTGACATGCTAATCAGTCCTGTCCTTAAAAATGTGCAAGACAGTTATTGTATATGCACCCAGAGTGTTTAAATTTCTATCTAAACAATTTCAAGAGGGGTAGCAAAAAATATTGATAGCTGGGTGCTACAGGATTCTTTAGTATTTTCATGTAGCACCCAACTATCAATATTTAATAAGATATTTATTATTGCATGAGTTTTCAAAGACTCCAGTATGCAGCTTATTCCATATTATTTATTTTTTTTTGTATTACACCACTAAAACTCTCTTTGTTGCTTTTATCTGAATACTATTACAGTCAGCCCTCTGTAACCAAGGATTCTTTATCCATTGATTCAACCATCCACAGTTTGAAAATATTTTTAAAAATAATAAATTTTAAAAGCAAACCTTGAATAAGGGATATGAGTTTACTATGTCATTGTATTTAATGAGACTTGAGCATCCACAGATTTTGGTGTCTACAGGAGGTCCTGGAACTGAGGCCCAGTGTATACTACGGGCCTGCTATATATTTCTTTTACACCAAAGATTTGATAATTCTTGGTTTTGGTACATGATCCTGTCATTTACTAGTAGATGAATTGAATGAGGGAGGAAAAGGGCAGGAAGTCTTATTATTAAAGTGATCCTACTGATGAGGGATATGTCAGTAGGGGTGGGCAATATGAAGTGTACCACCAAATTTGGCCCACCAAGTTGCATCTTGAAAACTAGGCAGAAAATTGTTAAAAGCCATTAAACCAAGCAGAACATTTCTTTAAGTGGTGTGTGTGTGTGTGTGTGAGAGAGAGAGAGACTTGCCACAATATTTCAGTGTAATTTCCATAGAAACATGCATTGCCTCGCAGGTCAGCTGCCATGAAAGAACACAACTACACAAGGATTGGAGTGAACATGGCCACAACTTTATTAATTCCAACATGAACAATAGGGTTGGCCCAAAGCATAAGGTCTGAATCTGGGCATCAGCCAAACCCCCGTTGGCTAACGAATGTTTGCTTATATCCAAGCATCGGGATGACGTAGGTGCCAAGCCCCGCCCTAAAGCACAGTCGGGCAACTGTGCTCCACCCACCGATTTGCAAGGCACTCTAGTCACCGGGTGTCACCTGACTGTAGCCCCCGCACTGGCTACCTCAGCACGCTCCAAACACCCGGGTCACGAAGACTCCCGATCCAGAGCCATCGAACCCTGGAAACCCCTAACCCCAGATCCAGGCCTATGCTGCCGCCCCTGCACCAGTTGTGACAAACGACTCCCAGGGAGGGAGGGTGGGAGAGCCGAAACTCGCAATGGCGTTCCTCTGCGCCCGCAGCCTGAATATATAGGCCCATAGGCCAATCAGGAGCTGCCACGTCACGGCAGCCCCGCCCCTAACCTTGATGGGCCAATGAGATCGAGAGGCGGGCCGCCGGGAGCCAATCAGGCCGCCCGCCTCTCCCGCCTTGCATTCTGGGACATGTAGTCTGTCCCAGCGAAAAAGGCGGGCTGCGTTCCCGCGCTACTTCCCGGCCAGCCAATCACGGGGGAGCCCGCCCCCGCAATGGCTGCCGGGAAAGACCGCGCAGCGGGAGGCCCGGCAAGTCGCTTCCCGCGCGCGGCAACAGCGCCGGCCCGCTGAGTCGGGCGGCGCCATTTGCCTCGCAGGTCAGCTGCCATGAAAGAACACAACTACACAAGGATTGGAGTGAACATGGCCACAACTTTATTAATTCCAACATGAACAATAGGGTTGGCCCAAAGCATAAGGTCTGAATCTGGGCATCAGCCAAACCCCCGTTGGCTAACGAATGTTTGCTTATATCCAAGCATCGGGATGACGTAGGTGCCAAGCCCCGCCCTAAAGCACAGTCGGGCAACTGTGCTCCACCCACCGATTTGCAAGGCACTCTAGTCACCGGGTGTCACCTGACTGTAGCCCCCGCACTGGCTACCTCAGCACGCTCCAAACACCCGGGTCACGAAGACTCCCGATCCAGAGCCATCGAACCCTGGAAACCCCTAACCCCAGATCCAGGCCTATGCTGCCGCCAAACAGACGGTGAGGAACGAACCGCCTGCCGCCAACCCTATCAATCGCATTCAGGCTCAACACCAACCAGTAGAGCAACCATACCTTCAATGACCCTCAGCCAGGTCCCGGTCCGGGCGGATATAACCCAGAAAAGCCCTGGATTTCCAGCGTCCCAAATGCTTAATAGAGTCAGAAGCCAGTCCGCTTTGAGCAGCTGAAGTAGCTGCCCCAATCCGGAAGGAATGTCCCCCAAAGTCTTTCGCTGGCAAACCCAAATGTCTGAGGGCCAAACGCAACACTGCCACCAGCTGGTAACGCGTGACTGGAACTCCATTAGAGTGGCAGAACAAGGGACCAGAACCAACCGGGCGAACATCCAGGAAGGCGTGCAAGGTACGGACAGGGCACACCAGCGATCCCTTAAAGCGGTTCAATGTAATGATGGACCCCTTCCCCAGTTGGTCGCATTTTGACCTCCGAACCAATAATGAAACAGAACTCGTGGTGAAAGAAACATCCCCAACCTGGAGAGAACGCTCGGAGGTATCATTAGCAGAATTAGGAACGAGCTCCCCCAACCTAAGGGCCCCGAAAAATGCAGTAACGAACGCCGCCCGAAACAGACCGGCCTCATATAGGGAAGAGCAAATCACAGGTAAAGCAATAGAAAGCTGCTCGAGCAGCGGCAGCGTGATGGGACGTCTGGCATCCAAAGACGTACCCTGGGATCGCCTCCAACCCTCCAGAGTCCGCCTGACTTGGAAGGAGGCACAAGGGTCACCAAGACCAGAGGCTTTAGAAAAGAACGAAATGCCCGCCAGCAAAACAGAAATGGCCCGAGGGGAGGACCCGTTAGAATATAACCAGGCCATGAAGCCGAGGACAGTAGGGGACTGGACAGGCCAATGAGCCGGTATATTGCAAACTTGAAAATAAGCAGAAAGCTTAGGAAAAACCCTCATATAGGCCTTCTGAGTGGAAGGAGCAATGGACGCCAAAATGCCCTTCATAATGATAGAGGTCCAAGGTCCCACAAGTCCTGAGGAAACTGAACAGGGGAGGGGTCCGCTTCCGGAGCCAAACGACGGAATCGTTCCTCCTGGAAGCGAGAGAGAGCATCAGCGATGTTATTTTCAAGTCCAGGTACGAACCGTGCGGAAAAAGAGATGTTATTAATTAAACAATCGAGTACCATTTTCCTAACTAAAAGCATGACTCTCTCAGAGGAGGAAGACATACTGTTGACCACGTTAACAACCGCCTGGTTATCGCACCAAAACGTGATCTTCTTGTTGGCAAAATCCTCCCGCCAGATGCGAATGGAAGCCACAATTGGAAATAATTCCAGGAAAGTCAGGTCCCTCAACACATTTCCCTGAGCCCACTCCTGTGGCCACCGTTGTGCGCACCAATGGCCTTGAAAATAGACCCCAAAGCCAATGCTCCCAGCTGCATCGGAATGCACTTGTAAACGATCGCCCAACTGCCAGGACTTCTGCCAAATAGCCACGCCATTGAAATTGGAAAGAAAGGACTCCCAAACTCTGAGATCCTCCTTAACACCCTTGGAGATCCTAACACGATGGTGGGGGAGGCGAGCGCCAACAGTTGCTCTGGCCAGCCAAAAGCAAAAGGCCCGTCCAGGCGCCACCACACGACAAGCGAAATTAAGGTGCCCTAGTAGGGATTGAACATGCTTCAACGTGGCTTTTTTGGCAACCAAAAATTCCGCTAAAAGGGCCCTTAACGCTAACAATTTTGCCTGGGGCAAGGAGGAGGTGCCACGGACAGAGTCCAGTTGGATGCCCAAGAAAGTGAGAGATGAAGCAGGACCCTCGGTTTTTTCCTTCGCTAATGGGACCCCAATCTCTCGGGCCAGGGCAGAGAAAGAATCTAAGAGTTTCTTACACTCATCGGTGCCAGCCCTCCCGACAAACAAAAAAATCATCCAAATAATGTGTCACCAACGGGGAGCATGCACGCCGTTTGACCTCCCATTCAAGAAACGTGCTAAAGGTCTCAAACGCAGCACAACTGAAAGAGCACCCCATTGGCATGGCCTTATCAAAATACCACCCTTCACCAACTTTGAAACCTAGCAGACGAAAATCACTAGGGTGAACAGGTAACAAACGAAAGGCCGATTGAATATCACATTTGGCCATTAACGCCCCTTTTCCACAAGAGCGAACCAAACGGACTGCATGATCAAAAGAGGCATATTTCACAGAACACAACTCGTCGGGGATGGCATCATTCACCGAGGCCCCAGGTGGGTGAGACAGGTGGTGAATGAGTCTGAACTCCCCTGGTGCCTTCTTGGGAACAACCCCAAGCGGAGAAACATGCAGATCAGAAAAAGGGGGGGAACTAAAAGGCCCTTCAATACGACCAGCCTCAATTTCCTTGTTAATCTTACTGAGGAGGACGTCAGGCATATCCCGAGCCGATTTTAAATTTCTTGCCACCGCAGGAGGAGGAGGGGCCACCACGGGAATACGAAAACCAGAAGAAAACCCATCAGACAGCAGGCGGGCAGCTTCTTTGTGAGGATAAACCTCCAGGAGAGGCAAAAGGGCTCCCACATTAACCGGCGATCGGGCCATAGCGAACCCCCGACTAGGAGGAGAAGGCACCTCATTTCTGGCTCCCTGACCCACCGGCATCAGAGGCAGGGGCCCCGTCACGTTTGCCGGCTGCCGATTGGGCAGGGCGCCCTTGTCGAAAGGGCTGAGAACTATTACGGGAGCAGGAGATCTTGGGATGAGAACCTCTGCATAACTCACAGCAATGCTCATATCTGCAATGAGCTCGCGTGCAGCGGCCCGCGTTGAAATCCCAGCAAGCGAGCCTACGCTCCCGCTTACCGGGTGCCTTGAAGGCCCCTTTGGACTTAGCTAACGGGCCTACTTCTAACAGCCAAATCTCGCTGTGGAGTTGATCCCAACGCTCCCGAGAGCTAAGCGACGCCTGCTGCCTAAAAGCAGCGTCGTACGCAATGGCTGCTGCCTCCCCTGCAACCGACCTAGCCCGAAGGACATGCAACAAGTGGCAGTCGAGATGCCAGGCCCTCTCAGGGAAGGCCATGGACACGACCGCTTTGAAAACTGTATAACCCTCCAGCCAATTAGAGAAATTGTGCTCAGCAGGAGGAACCTTTGGGTGCTTCTTGGCACGTTTCGGAGAAGTGACCGCCCAAGCTTCTTGACCTTTCGGCTGAAGGAGGGTGAAAACATCAACATAACAGCCCCTCAAAATAAGTTTACGTACTTTCTTGGACAAGTGTGAGCCTGGGGGGCGATCACCAGGAGCAGAAGCTGGGATGGATGAAGCCTGAGCGTCGACCCACACCCCCTGCAAACCCGGTCTCCAGGCCCTCCTCCTGATGGCCCACAAAGGCAGGCCAGGAGCCCAAGCATGCTCTACCCAGTAACCATCCCTGCCATTAGGGACGCCCGAGGACGTACCCTCCAGCCCCACCACAGTCCCAGGAGCACTGGAGGCGGAACGCCTCGACTTCTTCCTCCTCCTCTTCGACTTCTTCTTGTGTTTCCGCCTCTTACTGGACGAAACAGCCGCTGTCGCCACTCCCAACACTTCATCGTCGGAACTGGTTGAATCTGACGAAGAGCTGGAACTGGAAGACGAGCTGGAACTCGAAGCCGCCAATTGCCCAGCCACGTGACAGTCCTGGGACCCAGTAGCAGAACTGGACGCCGAACCGGATGCCAGAACCGGGCCCGTCGCCCCGACCGAAGCTGGATTGCTCGCCGCAGTCTCAGATGCATTCACGCCTGCTACCGATGGAGAACCGCTCGCTGCAAGTGCCTTAGAGATTATATCCGAAAAGGACCGCGCCAGCTCCGCCGCCATCAATTGAGAGATAACTGATGATGCATGCGAAGCAGGCCCTTCACCCGGTACCGCGCCTGTTCCGGATGTACCGCCCGACGAATCGATACTTCGAGATTCCCCGCTCGAAGATGCCGCAGCACACGAAGCATTACGACCGCGAGATGTTGCCGTGCGTCCGGAGCGAGACGACGGTGCTTTCCTTTGCTGTTGAGCACCTTTTGACTTAGACGGCATGATGAACCGAAGTCCAACAGCTGCAAAATAACTGGACTTCCCACAAAGTCAATCACGGCTGGAGGGGCGGGCTCAGCAGGGCCGCAACCGCGATCACCGCTCCCTCAACACGAACAAATATATTGAAGGCAGGCTCAGCAGGGCCGCAGCCGCGATCACTGCCCTCACGAAAAAATCCAAAAGCGACGCCGTCCAGATCAGGAGACAGGGATAAGCATTTGTCACCCCACTAGGAAGAACCCTTGGAACCAGGGAGGGGGGGGGGTTCGCCGGAAAAATAGAGGGCGGGCTCAGCAGGGCAATAGCCGCGATCACCGCCCCAAACCACATCAGAAAAAGAGCAAGAAAAGGAAAAATTAACTTCTACAGCGCCCTGTGGCTTGAACTCACCACCGAACACAGGAGCAAAATTATAAACCCCTCAGTCCCACTGAGGCACAAAACCAGCCAGCGAAAACAAAGACAAAAAGGGGCCCTGCAAAACCGCCGGGGAGGGGGGAAAAAAAAAAAAAAAAAAAAAAAAAAAAAAAAAAAAAACTTACCCACACCCCCCAAGAACCGCGGTTGATGGGGAAAACCGCGTTGTGTGAGGGGGGGGGGGGCGTATGCCCTCAAATGCGCCCACAGGGACGTGCGGCGCAACCGCGGAACGATGACCGCGGATAGGAAGGGGTGGACACACCACCCAAAGCGCCCACAGCCTCGTGTGGCGCACTCCAAAATGGCCACCAGGCCACGACTGCCCGGGCTGCCTTGCCCGGAGCTCTTCGTTCGGCTCTGAACACTTCAGAGCCGAAACTCGCAATGGCGTTCCTCTGCGCCCGCAGCCTGAATATATAGGCCCATAGGCCAATCAGGAGCTGCCACGTCACGGCAGCCCCGCCCCTAACCTTGATGGGCCAATGAGATCGAGAGGCGGGCCGCCGGGAGCCAATCAGGCCGCCCGCCTCTCCCGCCTTGCATTCTGGGACATGTAGTCTGTCCCAGCGAAAAAGGCGGGCTGCGTTCCCGCGCTACTTCCCGGCCAGCCAATCACGGGGGAGCCCGCCCCCGCAATGGCTGCCGGGAAAGACCGCGCAGCGGGAGGCCCGGCAAGTCGCTTCCCGCGCGCGGCAACAGCGCCGGCCCGCTGAGTCGGGCGGCGCCATTTCTTTTAATGGCATTCTTCATTTTTGTCATCGGGTTTAACAGCGGAATTTGTTTCCAGCTTTTGGGATAGCAATCCTGAAGTAGGCCCAGCAAAGGTGAAACTGATCCCCACAACTGCCGGCATTGTTCACTATAGTTTATTCTAAATGTGGAATGCAGCTTGTAAGATAGACGTAAAAGTATGCATGTATGCAGAGATATCACTGCTTGCATATCTGTCAGTCTGTCAAGGGATGATATATAAAGAACCAAATCTGTACTGATGTTTTGGATTATTAATTATTTTGTCCATTCAGAACAATAGACTTGACTATCTTTGTGTCTTACATTCTCTGACAAAGATAGGAGGCTCAGTAACTTCCAGTTCCTTCTTATATGCAAGCAGTAATTTGAAAAGTAATAAGCATTGGGAATTGCAGGGCAGAGAGCATAATAGGTTCATTTGCATGCACATCCCATTTCCCAGGTGCTTATTTGCAAACGGCCACTACTTACTGGGGAGCTCAAAACAAGCCACAGCTGATCTGTAATTCTTCACAGACTACCCAAAAAGCTGCTTACTGTTCAGCAGACGTAGAAACCAGGGATCTGCACGTACTTGCTGGACTAATTGTGTGACTCTTGTTTTTAAGAATGACCCCCAAGAGAAGTGCCATTGATTTTCCATTAATTTATAAGTAGTACCAACCAAGCATATCTCATTTAACAGAAGCTGTGACCTTAATGAAGTAGTAGCACAGATTATTTTGACAGTACTCAAAGGAGCAGGAGACTTCCTTAGAATTATATTATTTTTACTGATATGGTACAATGACTCTAAACTGAGTTACAGACTGACCTAAACAAGAGCCAGGAATCTGGCATGAGAGGCTTACAGTCTCAAGATGAGATGATGAGTTCTGGAAGTTGCTACAAGTTGAGAATTCATGGAGGAGACTAGATCTCAGGAAGTGGGTTTTGAATAAAGGTATTTAACGAGGTCATTACATAGGTATTAGATTGCATGGGTCCTGCACACTGAGAAAGGTGGGATAAAATAAAATAAATACATTTAGAGATACAGTGTACATAGAAGGAACAGGATAAGATGATAGGGTGGAGGTCTTTATTACAGAAGGGGAGCACATTTTGGTAGAGGTTAAGGTGTAGGGATTCAATGTCCTTCCTGAAGCTAGCAGGTGTTGCATGCTACCTCCACTGCTGTGCCACCACATTTTGGGGGTGATGACAAGTCCTTCTATATAGAACAAAGCTGGTTCAATATGCAAGTCTTATTTTAAAGCTGAAACCATACGTCCAGAAATCTTCTAATAGAGGCTTCATTTCTGAAAACGATGCATTTAAAACATGTGTACCCTGTTTAAAAGAGATACCAGGGTTCATATTTTTTGTCACTGCTGCAATGATACCATCAGTAGCATTCAGAAAGACATTATAGCTCAAGTGTTAAACCAAAGTGGTATAATGGTCTGAGTGTTGGACTACAACTCTGAAGACCAGGGTTTGAATCCCTGCTCTGCCATGGAAAGCTCATTGAGGAAATCACACACTCTCAGGGGCAAACCTCCTCTGAACAAATCTTGCCAAGAAAACACTCTGATAAATTTGCTTTAAGATTGCCATAAATGACATGGGACACATTCACACTGCAGAAATAATCCAGGTTGAGACCATTTTAACTTCCATGGCTCAGTGCTATATAATTCTGGGAACTGTTTTGTGAGATATTTAGCCTTCTCTGTCAGAGAGGTCTGGTGCCACAACAAATTACAGTTCCCAGAATTCCATAGTATTGAGCCATGGCAGTTAAAGTGGTCTCAACCTGGATTATTTCTGTATTGTGGGTGCAGCCTGAAATGCACAAAATAACTCCTCCTTTCCATATTCCTCCTTGTCCATGAGCGTCAGGTAGCTAGGCTGAGTTGGCAGGGTAACAGTCCAGGATCTGAGATACTGAATTGGGTATGCCGAGGCAACATGCAGTCTGTAGTTCTCAACAGAGGGAAACTGCATAAAAAGACAAATGCTGTTAGTTCAAACTGGCACTTTTGCTGAGCAAAATGCAGAGAACTGGGTAATCACAGTAATGTACAAGAAGCAGTGATATGGCTTGATGGCTGATTGGTTGAGGGGAGCAAAAGAAATCAAGGCATTGTGTCTGCTTGATCGGCTCATATGTCATTGACATCAGCAGTAGATATGGAAAATAGCTGAAGACTGAGGAAAAAGCAAAGACATACTGAGAAAAGAAATGGGAAAACCACATAGAAATATCAGACTGTATTATCCTTATGGGCTGCCACTATGGGATGGTATATGGAGGCAAGAACCTCCCTGGAGGATTTTGCTGAGAAGGAAGTACTGGGGAACTTCAGTTTGACACTTTGGCCATTGGCCTGTTGACTAAAGAGCGAGTCAAGGTATGGTTCATCCAGCATGCGACTTGACATAAGAGTTTATCACACTTGCAAGATCCCGTGGGCAAACAGGGTTTAAACACAATTTAAAGTGCATTCGAATTTAAACAAAATTTGCAAATTCAGGGGGTTTATAACACCAAGTTGCTTCTAAAATGAAATAACATGAAGTTAAACTTCAGTTAAAGCAGAGAAAAGCGGCATCTTTTTATTTTTGGGATGTTCCAAAATTAAAAAAACTGCCATTTTTCTCAGCTTTAACTGTGGTTTAACTCCACGTTAACTGTAATATCATGTGATAAACTTCAGGCATTTCCGGTTTTTCTTTTCTTTAAATCATCTTTGCTTTAAAGCCCGTTTGTGTGATCTCACTAGTGTGATAAACTCCATAGACATGAAACCAATGTTGTGGGGTTGTGCTGATGATGTCCAATACTGTTTCTACTGTTGACTTAAATCCAATAAAAGTGTTCCATTCTAAACTCATACCTCATGTCAGTAATGAACTGGAAGAAGGTGAATGTGTTGAAGATTTAACCAGACATGACAGATGTACTAAAAAGCAGTTCAGGGGTCAGACTGTGCAAGATGAAGTCTCACTCCCTTCTGATAAAACAGGTTTGTAGTTTGAATGTACTTCTGGATAAAGCCCCAAGCTTGGATACATAGATTTTTGTGGTGGCCAGAGGTGTGTTAAGAGGTGAAAAACAGATCTGACGTCAGAACCACTTTTAAGGGGATGAGTTAAGTGAACTGTTTATAAATTTATGGAATGATTATATAGATTAGGTCTCCCTTATCCAAAAAGCTTGGGGCCAGAAGTGTTTTAGAAATTGGAGTGTTTTGGACTGTTGAATATTTGCATGTACATAATGAGATGTTGGAGATAGGACCCAGATCTAAACATGAAATTCATTTATGCTTCATATACACCTTTTACACATAGCCTGAAGGTAATTTTATGCACATTTAAAAAAATAATGTTGCACATGAAAAAGTTTATATACATACGGTGGAACCATCAGAAAACAAAGGGCTTACTATCTCAGCCACCCAATTTTAGATTTTGGAATATTCTGGATTTCAGAATTCTGGATAAGGGAGACTCAACCTCTGTTTGAACATTGTCATGAAGGATAGGTTGGCTACATGTTGCAAGGGCTCAGAGAAGGCAGCCAAAAGTTAGGAAAGATTGATGTTGATTACATGGATAGTGTATCAAACAAAACTACACATAAGAAGCACAGGATTGAGAAGAAATGTAAGGGGAAAAGAAGTGAAAGAATCAGGGCTTTTAAATCGCCCTTTGGGCTATAGATCCTAGAATCTTCCAGCCAGCCTAGCTACTGGCCATGTTGACTACAGAATGCTGACAGTTTAGTCCACAACAGGGATTTTCCTGAGCTTTAAAGGGACTAGACAACAACTTTGATTCTTTTTACTGAAGGAGGACACAAGGTCCTGGGTTAGAGTAGTATCATTATTATTCCTGAAGTGCAATAAAAATCTTCCTCTGCAATCTAGACTAGTGACCTCCCTCTGCTATCTGGAAAATCTGAATTAATTTTTGTTTTAAAAATGAGAGAGTGAGAGAGAAATTAGGTAATACTTGACTTCGGCTACCTGAGACTACCTAGTTTCTCAGTGGTAACATGATGCCAGGTTAAAAGCTAGAGTTGATTAAGATAACTAGAGGTACCAGCTTTTTCCAGATGCTTGTGTCTTCATCCAGGTTTATAAGTGTTTACACATATAATGGACATAATTGGAAATTTATTCATGCATTTTTGGACATCTGTGTACAAGTAACCATAATGTAAGAGCCAAACCAGAATGTTTGTATATTTTGTGTCTCTTTAATTGTGTTCTTTGAATATTCTGATCATTAGTACAGTATTCCACCAAATTTAACCTTGAATCATACTGAAAAAGTGTAACAGAAATCAAGTACAACAGCCAATTTCTTCATTCTTAATCCTGTTTTGAATTATTAGATGCTCCAGCATTAAAGACTTACAGATTCTCTGTATTGGTGCAGGTGCACTTCTAAGAATGACTGCTAAGTGCAAAATTTATGCATATACTCTGGGATGTAATTCTTCCTATCTTTCTTTTTCATGTTTTCCCTCCATCACTCATCTTGTTTTTCTGTTTATTTTAGAATATTAGAAGTTGGGTGAACCAAAAAATATGCATTGCAAACACATTTGCCAATGTCATGGCAACAGATAAAGAATGACTTTATAATGACAAATTCCTTCATCTTCTGACAGCAGTCATCACTGATGGTGCTGATCTTTTTACCCCCCCCCCATGCTTCCTCTTCCTCTCACCCCCATTTGTGTATGTGTGAAAGCCTCTTTCTTAAAATAATAGCCCTGTGTTATCATTTCACCAGTAATCTCCCTTTGAGATTGTGAGCTGCTCATTTTAGCACTGACTCCAATTTTCCTTTTGATATTTTTTTCTCTTCTTTTGTTCAAACAGTTCTCTGATTGCTCCAGCTCATCGCAGAGGGGACTGAGGCAGAAGTCTACACCAGCTGACATCTCACAATATCATTCAGCAAAGTTCCCCCCCCCCCTTTGTAGCATATGAAAGTTCAGAAAAATTATTCAAAGCATCTCACGATTCTACTTCTGAGCCAATAATTCCCCCCTTTCTTTCCCCTTCTACTTTCTGTCTTTAAAAGAAGTCTAGCAAGGTTTGAAAAGCCATATCTTGGTTGGCCATCCTTTATAAAGTGCAGAGCTAAATATTATTTTAGTGCAGCCTTCCCCAAAGGTGTCCTCCAAGCAAAGGTTTCAAATTTATTTTTTAATGAATATGATGACATGCTGAAGTTATTGCTTGAAGGGTCTGGTCTCATGTACAGATGAATCTTGCATGTGCTGGTTTAGGGAAACAGCATGGATGTCACAATTTAAATCTCCCTTATCTGGAATTCCAGAATTGAAAATACTCCAAAATCATCCACATAGGAGACTGAGACAATGACAACTTTGCTTTCTGGTAGTTCACAAACTTCAGTGTACAGAAACTTTTTAAAAAGAAATATTTTTTAAAGTTGTGTATACAATTACTTCAAGCTATGTATATAAGGCATATCAAAATATAAGTGAATTTCATGTTTAGATTTGGGTCTTACCCCCAAGATCTCTCATTATGTATATATAAATATTCCAAAACACTTCTGGTCCTAAGCATTTTGGATAAGGGATATTCAGACTGTTCTGGCTTCGAAACAACAGTGGTCAATGGCTTCCATGTCAGTGGGGCTTTGAATCTGCTCAGATCTTTGATCTGAAGTTTAAAGGAACTATCTGAGTTGCTGAACATTATCCTTAAAATGAATTCATCACTTTGAATGGCTCCTTTAACATAGACTGGGTTCACCATTGCCTGATATGGAAGCCACCAGCTTTGAATCTAGTCACATCCACACTGTTTCCTCAAACTAGCATATACAAGATGTGCCAGAGCATCAGAACCACACACTTTAAGAGTAAACAATTCCACATGACCCAGATAGCATTTCAGTATAAATCCTAGTTGTTTTTTTTTTTTAAAAAAACAATTATCTCTTGCTGCATCTGCACTGCAAAAATATAGTTGGCCCTCTATATCTATGGATTCTTCATCCATAGATTCAAGCATCTACTCCTTGAAAATATTCAAAAAAATATAAGGTACAAAAGGGACACCATTTTACTATGCCACTGTATTTAATGGGGCTTGAGCATCCATGGATTTTGGTATTTACGGGAGGCTCCTGGAACCTAACCCCAGCAGATACCAAGGGTCAACTGTTATGCAGGTTGACACCACTTTTACTGCCATGGCTCAGTGCGGTGAAATCCTGGGATTTATAGTTTGTGGAAGAGAAGAAGAATAAGTATCTCGAAAACTATAAACTCCAGAATTCAATAACACTGAGCCATGGCAGTTAAAGCAGTGCCAAACTGCATTTTTTGTACAGTGCAGATACAGTCTGTGAACTAGACTAAGTTATAGAGACATGTGAAATGATCCCATTTTTTACGTATTTGTGAAACATCTACTCTTACTCTAGCTAACCAAGAGTTCATTCTTCCAATCTTCTTCTTTTTGTTTTTGTCACATACCATCAACTTGGCTTTGACCTATGGCAATCCTATGAATATGACACATCCAAAAACCCAGTTATTAACATTCTCTGGTGGTGCAGTGGTTAAATGCCTGTACTGCAGCCACTCGCTCACAAACCACAAGGTTGTGGGTTCAATACCAATCAGGAACTCTGGGTTGACTCAGCCTGGCATCTTTCTATAGGTTGCTAAAATGAGTACCCGGCTTGTTGGGGGAAATTATCTTACACTTTGTAAACTGCTTAGTACATTGGTAAGCAGTATAGAAAAGTACTTGCTATTGCTATTCCCACTCAAGTGTTGTAAACTGAGAGCTATGGCTTCCTTGACTGAATCAGTCCCTCCGTAGTTTGGCATCCTCTCTTGTCTTTTGCCTTTCCCAGCATTGTTGTCTTCTCCAGAAAGTCATGTATTCTCATGATAGATCCAAAGTGTGATGGCCTCCGTTTAGTCAATTTGGTTTCTAGTGAGAATTCAGTCTTAACTTGCTATCAGACCCTTTTATTTGTCTTTCTGATTGCCCATTATATCTCCTCAGTACTACATTTCAAAACGAGTTGACTTTCTTCCTGCCAACTTTCTTCAGTGCCCATCTTTCACATTTATAAATAGAAATGAGAAATACTAAGGCATTAATGATTCTGACTTTGATATGAAATGATATATATTGGTACTTGAGAATGCATCATTATCCATCAGTGGTTACGGAATGGATGGGGCAGCTAAAGATAGATTCAGCCAACATTTAATTACAAGCTTGTGGCTTGGACATCTGCAATAGATAAAATTTCTCACCAATGTATCTGTGTGAATTGGAAATGGGAGCCATCTTGGAACTGTTCAGGGTTTAAAAGAAGGCATATGCAAAAGGGCAGAAAAAAACTAATCCATTAGTAACACAGTTTAAACAATGAGGATGCAAGAACCAACAAGGCAAATAACAGGTTGAATAAAAATATAAAAAGCTTACACTGTGTTAAAACAATAAAACCAGAATGTACAGTGAGTCCACACCACACACGGGCTCATTATAGGCAGATTTCAGCATATGCTGAAGCTGCCCGGCAAAAGGGGAATGGTGTGTGCGCATGGCCACGCGGCAAGCACGAGCCTCATTATATCCAATGGGACTCGAACATACATGCTTTTTGCCTTACCCAGAGGGGTCTGGAACAGATCCCCTGTGTAAGGCAAGTGCCCACTGTACAAACTGCATAATAATAATAAAAGAGTTGAAAGCTTACATGAGTTAACAGCTTGGAAAAAGGAGACAAGCAGATATTGACTATCCTGTGGGCTAGTTCATCCAGAGTAAACTCATTCAATCAATTGTTGAATGGCCAGTCAACAAATAGGTAAATGCAGTTAATTCAATGGGTCTTCTCTTGTCAGGACTATCAATACGATTCAGGCCATAGTATGAGAAATACATCAGCCATAATTCAGTATCCTGCTTATGTAACTGATCCTTATTCACAATCCATACACAGGCACAGGCATGGTACCATTGCTATGATTCAAAGTGTCCCACCAAACCTACTTTACTGGGCATCAGCCACATGGAGAGAAGGGGGGATCTGTTCTGCTGGCCATTGGGGCATGGGCGGATGACATTTTGACCCCTTCCTTCCAGTGAATGATGCTGCAACAGTCAGAAACAGGACCTCTGTTAAAAGTCTTAGTCATGGCATCTCTTGCTGGCCAGAGGGAAGTAGAAACACCACCCAGCCACACCCTGCTCACCAGCAAAAGGAACCTCCTTCTGTTGGTGCAGATGATGCCCAGTGAAGTAGGTTGGGAGGGTGGTGATGGTTGTATTAAGTAGCCCATGACAGACTCCAACCATTCTCTTTAGCAGTGTTGTAGTAACCAGTGCTGATCTCTTAAGATGCAATCTTTAAAAGCATAGAAATAGTCCCCCATGAAGCAAAACTCATTTCAACTCTATGGTCTTCTTCAGTGACTGTGGTTATGGCTGTTGCAGAATAATTCAGCAGCAACTGGTCACAAAACTATATCTGGATAGAGTAATGTTCCTTATACTAAGGTCCAACCTATAAATTATAATAATTATGAAAAGGTTCTATATCACAATAATCCTAGATTCTATTATTATTGTCTCCAGAGTCATAGTTCAATGGTCAAAATACTAAACCACAATGATATTCTCATAGAGAAACACAAATATATATGCAATATGTACACACACATAATGGTGGTAGTAACTCCTTTGCAGTTTGATGGTTCCTCTGCTGGGCTCCACACACTCTCTGCCAGTCCTTTCCATCTCTCTTTCTTTCTCTCTCTCTCTCTTTCTTTCTTTCTTTCTTTCTTTTCCCACTCATACTCTTTCCTGACTGCAGCCTGCCAGCACAGATCTGCCCCTGTTGACATTTACCTTGCTCACCAGCCTTACAGAAGGGCATCAAATATGAACTCTGCATCATACTATTAAAAACTTCAGACAAGTAAATCAAGGAAGGAGGAAATTATATGTCTTTTCACTGCTCTCATCATGTGAATGTTTCAGAGATGCGTAAAGGAGAAGTTTCAAATATGAGATTAGAATGCTCCAGCTTTTTTGCTCTCAGGGATCATTGTGCACTGAATACAGTGGTGATTAATCAAAATGCTTTGAATGCATGATAATATAAAGTGCAACTTTTATTTTAAAAGTTAAGTGTGCACGGGACTGAAGCATTGTGCACTTTAGACATTACTTCCTCTCATTCCTCTATTTGTGCCTTTGCTTACGAGTTAAATCTTGTTACAGAGCACACAGAAGAGTGAATGTATACAAAGTAGATTCACATCACACTTTTAAGTTGGTTGCGATTTTTTCCTAAAACCAGAGCTGTTCTGATATGTGAAGGCTCATTAATAGTGAATTCAGTTTCCTCTCCAAATTACAGTTCTTATGACCTTTGGATGTAGACAGAGCCTTATTGCACAAAAAAAGAAATTGGAAACAGACAGTAACACCTTTCTCTGTGTCTTACTGCATGACACTGTAGCACTTCCATTCTCTTCCCACAGGAGATGGTCATAAAAGTGTGTCTTTTTGTCTTTTGTTGAATGTATTTTCCCAGCTAGACAAAAGACATGCTTTTACAACTATCTCCTGTGGGAAGAGAATGGAAGTGCTACAGTGTCATGCAGTAAGACACAGAGAAAGGCACTACTCAGGATGGTGTGGCAGGGTGGTATGTTCATGCTCCTCCGCCCAGCAAGCTCTGTCTCTGCTTTGTTTTCTCATGCAATAAGGCTGAAATTGTAAATTAGGGCAATGCCCCGATATAAATGGGATGTGTGGATGTTTTTAATAATAGGAGGCATAAAACACATGTCTTCAGCAACAAAAGCATAATACTATGTTTTTCTAGAGTTAGTTCCCATGTATTGCTTGACATCTGCGAAGGTTATAGCCCTTATCAGAAAGCCTACAAGAAATGTTGTGAATTAGTGAATTAATGAATAAGCAAATGTTATTGATGTTTGCAAAGCATTTGATGCTTTAAGGTTACATTCATTCACAAGATTTTAGTAAAAATGGGTAAATCTTGGGGTGTGGGGGGCAGTACGTTAACTAGATTACAGATGAGTTCTTAGTTATTACATCTGTTGAAGGAAAAAATGTGTATAATTTCATCTATCATGTAAAGTTGATAACATTCTGCCCTTCTTTCAAGATGCCATCATTTAGAACAAAGGATATTTCTACCCTTTAGACTTATAGTTTAAAGCTGGTGAAAGATGAAGCAATGACAACATTACTAGCCACAAAATTATTTCTGAGAAGAATTGTGAAGCATTAAATATCAAATTTAAAATAGGTAAGGCATTTAATTTCAGAGTAAGGGCCCACATATCTTAGAGACATATGGGGGTGTGGATTTTTTTTTAATTTCTAAAGGTAAATGAGAAAAAGACTATATCCCAAGCAATAATTTCTTGAAATCTTCCAGACCAACATAGTATACTAGGTATTTTTTTTTAAAAAAATTGTTGGCTTCTGAAGAAGATAAAAGGGTCTGTACAAGGGAAAATCTGAGATATTCCCCAGACAAGTTTGATTCTAAGTGCATTTGAGCAATTTTTCAGCTGTTCAGTTGAAAATCTCAGGGGATGGTTGATGGGAGCACATGAAGTACTTGAGGCTGTTGAGGCAAAATTATATCATCTGTTCTCACTGTCTCCAATAATCCTTCCTGATCACTAAAGCTATCAAAACAGCTACAAGTCTATTGCCAATGCTGCAGAGGATATTCAAAGGGAAGTATAAAAGATTCCTCAGTGGGACACCTTGCTTAAGGCATGTCTGGACACTACAAACTTTAACCAGTTTAACCAAACTGCTTCTGCTTTACCTAAAGAACACTAAAATTTTGCTTATGTTTGGGGTTGGAATATCACTTTTGAGGAAACAAAGTATTGAAAAAGTCAGATTTTAATTTGTCAATGTTATGTTTTAGTTGATCAATGCTAGTATAGAACAATGTAGCTTAAGCTACGTTTAACAAATGTGTTAGACACAAGAATGCATTTCATGTCACATGTGATTTGCACTGAAAAACTGTTTCTAACTGAACCAATGAGACTAATTCTGCTTTCTTTTCAAAAATGCTAACACAGTCTTTTGCAGACAAGCTTTCAAGCAGGCTATTATTTATGTATTTATTCACATATACACCCTTATTATTTATCAGCATACTACAGTTTTTCAGCCTAATGATCAAAAATGGGCTCTACACCAGGGTGGAAAGCCTATGGCTCTATGGAAGTTGTTGGACTTCTAGCTTCCATCATCACTAAACACTAGCCATGGTAACTGCAAGAGTTGGGAGTTGCCCTCTGGAGGGCCACTAACTCCCCATCCCCATTTTACACAGACCAAGAAATTGCTGGGATGGAGGGTGGGGGTTAAAACAACAGGCTCTGTCTTACAATGCTCATGCAAAATCCCCCCCCCCAATGGCTTTCAAAGGCCCAGATAACAAACCACAGCAGGAAACTTAAAATGCTAACCACAGCAAATGCCCCAATTGCAGTTGTTTGGATGAAAATCAAACAGCCTTTGAGATTTAAAATAAGTGCAAAGAGAAATATCATTTATTCATGCACGGAATTCTACTGTGCTCTGCAACCTTGCCCAAGGTCAATTAGTGAACTTTATGGCTGAATAAAGACTTGAGTCCAGACCTTCTAGTTTGCTCAGCACTGTTTACATTGCATCAGGATGGAAGGAAGATAGTATGTTTTGCAATAAATGGGCAAGGGATTCTAACTTCCAATTGTTTAACAAGAATAATGATGTAAAGGTTCTCCATCACTACCACCACCACACTAAATTAGTCTGCTGAAATCCATCATTTGTACTTGTATATCAAGGTCAAACCAGTGTGTTGCATATATTATATGTTTCCTAGATTTATTAAATGCCTCGTAGAACAATTTCTCTGTAGGCGTTATGCAAATTAGAACACAATACCTACAGTGAAATGGGGGGGGGGGGAATGTTGTTTTGTGCCTTCCAGTTGACTCTGACTTATGGCAACTCTGTTTGACTTATGGCAACAACCCCACAACTAGGGTTTGTTTGTTTTTTGACAAGATTTATTCGGGGGGGGGGGGTTGCTCTTAGGCTGAGAATTCAAGTTGCTAAGATCACACAGTGGGCCTCTATGTCTGAGCAGCTATTTGAACACTAGTCTTTTAGGACTTTATCACATGAGACTAGAAAAGCTGGTTTTAACAGGATAAAAACATCTTTGGCTGGTACTCATCACATGATGTTGTGTCCACTCTGCTACTGCCTTGCCTTGCATTCATTACCGTAGTGCATCTTTTCACTGATGGGTAAAACTTGTCAATAGACTCAATCTCACTGCTATTACATTGCTGCTTTAATGTGATAGGTCCCTTCTGCTGCAGTGCCACTTCTTAGACAGTCATTTGGTGTGAGTGGGCAGGATAATTCTCCTTTCCTCATGTCCCCTTCACAGAGATTATGGCCAACAACAGTTTCCCAAATCTGGCTGCCGTGTGCAGATTCACACAGCAGCGGGCTTTGAGAAGTTGTTGGCTGAATGGCAATCACTTCTCCCCTGCTTCATCCTGAAGTGTGTGGCTGATATGTGAATGTGCACACAGCAGAGTTGAGCTTTGGGAGGGAGTGATTCCAGCTGCCAGCACCTTGCTGAAGCCAGGTGCTGTGTGCACATTCACACAGCTGCCAGCTTCAGGAGGTAGTTGGCAGCCACAATCACCTCCTGGAAGGCAATGTTTGGCAGTGTGGAAAACATATCATGTCATCATGGATCGCCAAAGCACTATCATGGGGGAAATTGCGATAAGAAATGATGCCAAACCAATATGCTTCTATTCTTAAACTAGTCCAATCATGGTGGGACAGCAGGGTGGTGTGATAAAATCCTTGGAGTCTAGTCTGACACTCAAATGTATATCCATTGACTAGAAGGTAGATTTAATTTTAAAAACCTCTTTAAGGTTTTCAAAATTACTATATTATTAACACTTGCTATAATCAGTAATAGCTAGATGTTTCCATGTCACTGGGCGGCCAATCTATTTTGGGATTTATTTCAAACTTCAGTTGAATTACAGACAGTGAGAACTATCCAAGGCACTGAACCTCTTTTGGAAATAGAGTTTAGCACACAGGATAGCTCCTAAAAGTTCTTCTAAAACCCAGAATGAATTCCAATCCATGACATAGAAACCACCCAAATGCCATGGCATGCACCATGTTAACTAAGGAATTTTTGTTGACCTTTTAGTGAAAAAACCTCAATGCTTTGGCTGAGTCAGGCAAGAGTTTAACAACTGATAGAAACATCACTTTCCCGTTGTGTGCATACACATTTCTTTGTCCTGTAATCACTTTTGTTAATCAAGTATGGCAACCCCTTCCAACATCTATTTATTGGTGGTAATACTGAATAGTTATCTCACAATATGCATCAATTGCTCATCTTTCAACTCAGCAAAACACCCATGAACAAAACTGTCTCATGATACTGTTAAGGTCTCCTCTTACTCAGTGCAATCCTATGCATATGTGTTTACCTTTAAGTAAATCCCGCTGATTTCAGTGCAGCATTTTTTCAATATTCCTCAGCAATTCTGTGTGGCATTTCTCTCTTATGAAAGCATTTGGTATTTAAGTGTTTTACAGTGTGCTGGATTTTTTTAAAAAAGAAATTAAATTATTTTTGCTGGAAATAGATTTTAATGGATGCTTTTATACTTATTCTATTCTTCATTTTGTGGGGTTTGGGGTTAAAAACACTTATGAAGATAAAAAGTATGTAACTTTTAAAACATGTTTTATAATGGTTTTTTTTTAGTTTGCAACACACTTAATGAGCCTTACTTGTAAGTAGGCACATATAGGATTGCTTTGCACTGCACATATATTATTAATTCTTAGTTCTCTTGCATTTCTTGAGGAAATGGTAGACACAAATTACTTCAAGCAATGGGGGTAGAGAGGGAGTTTGTCCCATAGTCCAGAACAGTCCAAAAAAACATTTTTTGTCCTGCTCTGGCATCCTCAAAACCTGTAAAGCCAATTATAAAAAATGGCCCAAACAGTTTAGCAAGAATTACCATAACCCCAACATTGCTTAGTGGCTTCTCTAGAGTAGAGAACAATACCTCAGTTGATTTCTTTTTCCTCTTGTCAAGATTAAGATGAAAAGGACAAGTGGCATATCTTGTTAAAATTCCCAGTTAGCCAAGAGAATGGAGAGTTGTGTTGCAAAATCTCATTACGTGCTCTCTCTGTCTCTCTCCCTCCCCACGTTCCCACAAAAGAATATTCAACAGGGCAGATTTTTTACATAAATGATGTGCTGAATTTATTAGATACATTTCAGGGGGCCGCAGGGGATTCCCATTTGGAATCACAATTTAGATGCTGAGAACAGTGCTAGCAGAATACATACTCCTGTTTGGAAGGGCTTATATCCTTTGGGGTTGTGCTGTGGGATCTACAGTAGTTCAGATTTAGCATTTTTTTTTGCAAGGGGGTGGGGGGAGACTCCAGAAAGAAAAATGGTAGGTTTTTGCCAAGAAAATACTGTCCACGTGAAATATACTCCTGAGAAAATTAATCTGTTTTGCGACAGCTTTTTTTCCTAGAGATATTTAATCAGAATGCTTTTCTACCCTCCATTTTTTATATATATAAAGAAGGTATTTTGCATTTTAGCCCTTAGGAAGTAAAACAAAACACCTTCCTTTGCTGCAGTAATTCAAAACTGTGCATGTTCACAAAGACCTTTTTTTATTTGAACTGACACATCTCATTTTAAGTACAGCTGAAATCAGAGATATGATCCGCATATATGCTAAATATCTGGATGTTGTTGGAATAAAATCTGATCCCCTTGGTTCAGTTTTCACATCACATTTAGACAAATATTTGGGATTCTGTGTGTCTTTTACCAAGTCTTAGGATTTCTGTGGTTGTGCGCACAAGACATCCTTTCTGGCTCCTTGGATCCCTTCTTTGCATGTAATTGCTGGGTGGGGAGGTGGGTATAACCACATGTTATCCACAGCCAAATGTCAAAAAAGAACCCTGTTTTGTAATTGTGAATTGGACAACTGAATAATACAGTTTTTATGTCTTCAACTGGCCTAACTTCTATTGGGTTTATTTTTGTAGCAATGCTTGCCTTCAAATGCACATAACCAGGTGATACTAAATACTTTTGTTGGATATTATTTGGAAGGCTTGCCTTCTTTTCCCCCCTTCATTCTTTGTGCCTATTTTAAGAATAAGATGTCATAACTAGGGATAGAGGGATAAATATTCTATTTGCAATTTAATGTGAAAATACCTAATTTCATGCTTTCGAACATATACACAAATAAAAAACCCTCAAATTTCACACTTCTCCAACTTTTGTTGATCCAAAAATGTATAACAGTACATATATTAGGGAGAAGTGCTTACAAAATGTGCATACTCACAAAAACATCAAAATATTAGGGAAATGGAATGCACAGATAATGTATATTTGACAAAGTGGCATATAAATCTCTGTGTTGGAGGAAATGCACATTAAAATTGCATGTATTTTCATGTGAGCCATTCTGAGACTAAGTGAACATTACATCAATAAAATTCTGAAAGTTTGGAATCAGCCAATCTTTAGATAGGAAGAAGGATCTGGATGCACAGCAACTAGTGGAAATTTGTTTAAGATAGGAAGGAAGTTCCTGTCACTCACAACCCATGATTCTGAGTGGCATCTGAAAGTGGGAGCTTCCCCAATGGTACACACAATTTGATTGAAATGAAAGGAGGCAGCTAGCACTGGACATTGCATGTGTGTGACTATATAAGGCTGTGTCTGATATATGCATAGACAAATGCTGCTTCATGTATGTGTGTGTGTATGCATGTGTCTTTATTTACTGGACTTATATCCAAGACCTTGGGCACTTTACAACAAGTATAAAACATGCATAGATAAAAGCAGATAATAAAGGTATAGACTAAAACAGACAGAAACGTACCATGTTAAAGTGCCATTAAAGACGTTATGCTATAAAGGCACAATTGCATTACAAAGCAATTTCAAAATACATCAATATAGAATCCATTAAAAGCCACTCCTGCAGCAGCCAGTCATTTGCTGAAAACCTACCTGAAAAATTAAAAGAAATGGGTGGAAATTATAAATCGCAGTGAAACACATTCAGCTGAACATGAGGAGAATTTTTAGACAGCAGAACAATCTGCCTTTGAAAGCAGTGGGCTCAGGAGGTGGTGGGAATTTAAGCAGAGGTTATTTGGCCATCTGTTAGCAAAGTTGTAGCTGGCCTCCAAGGTGTCTTCCATCCTAAAATTCTATGATTCTGTGATCATTTACTACATTTTTCTACAATTACTCCAGAATACCATGGCTAACACACACCAATGAGAAGGAAACTCCTCTCTGTGTGTGTGTATGTGTGTATGTGTTAAATGTGCATGATCTCCCAGTGTGTTTTCAAGTTCAAATGAAAAAGTCAGTCTTAGCATTTAAAGTCTGACAGGGCTCAGTTAAATTAGCCCAGGTATGCCCAGATAGTGAGGACTGTGATTTGTTATTGTTGTTTTGTGCCTTTAAGTTGTTTCTGACATATGCCAAACCTAAGGCAAAGCTGTCATGGGTTTTCTTGACAGATTTATTCAGAGGAGGTTTGCTATTGCCTTCCCCTGAGGCTGAGAGCATGTTAATGATCAAGGTCACCTAGTGGGTTTCATAGCCAAGCTGGGAATCAAACCCTGGTCTCCAGAGTCAAAGTCCAACACTCAAACCACTATACCATGCCTTGTTTCTATTAGAGGCACGTAAGGGCTGTGCTTATGTGCCTCTAATAGAAACAAGGCATATGCCTGCTCTAACATTTTGTCATTGTGTTTTTATCTAGCCCTTCCTCTAAGGAGCTTCATTTCCCTCCTTTGCTTGTTAACATTCAAACAACTCTAGACGGCCTCAAAGCCATCTAAATGAGTTTATGGCTGACTGGAGATTTTTATCCCAGGTTTCCCCAGTTCTGATTTGTTTTTGTTGTTGTGTGCCTTTCAAGTTAGAATAAGTCGCAGGGTTTTGTGGGACCAAGAATGTGCGACCTGCCCAAGGTCACTCAGTGGGTTTCCGTTGCCAAGTGAGGAATCAAAGCCTGATCTCCAGGGTTGCAGACCAAAGCCCAAGCCACTACACCATTCTGGCTCCCACACCATGCTAGCTCCTAATCTGACACTATAATTAAATTTTACTGGCTTTCTAAATAGCCACTTCTCTGTGCACATTATTGAGCAGAAGCCTCCCCCCCCCCCCAATATTACTCTGGGTTTTCTGTGGATATTCTCAAAGAACAGCTGTTTGTTTTCCCCAACTACTGTCAAACATGCCATGGTTATTCATTCATTGCATTTCTTTTTAAGCATTCCTTCAGTTAAGTAATCATGCTTTTGCTACCAAAGGCCAGTCCACAATTATTTGTCAATAATATATTCCTTTGCAGTTGTTGCAAAGAGACACTCTGTTTTGCTGCCTCACAGTGATTCATCCTCATCTTCCTGACAATGCTGGGCAGACACCAAAGGATGTTCTTGCAAGATATTCTTAGCAGATCTGTCTTCCATCACTTTAACCACATTGTGTACCCATGGAATTCATATTGGGATTTAATTACATTTGCCATGAAAATTCTCTGTTCTAGTTTCCTACTAATAATATTGTGCTTAGTTGTTCTTTTAAGTCACATCATACTTTATGTCATTAACTATATGCCATACTACATGTCACTGAACTTTTCATTGTACTTCTAGTTTGAAAAAAAATTGATCTGTAGCTACGCAGAGGATGTTTGTGATGTTTTATGCAGCATTTTTCTATGTTATAAGCATTTTTCCTTACCTTCTTCCAATGTTCTTGTCAAATACAGATTGATCTATAGGTAATAGGCTGTCTTGTTATAAGCCACAAAGCCCAACCCATTACTTCAAGCCCTGTGCAAATATTTGTTTGTCTTGGGCTCTGGAATCCCTTAGACATCTTGAAGCTACAAGGTGTGCAAGAAATACGAAATTAACTGGAAGTTGTTATATTTAAACCTGTCTGTGGAAGCAAGGGAAAATAAGGAAAAGGTCACCTTGATCAGATCCAATGTTGGCACGCTCTTAGGACTACTGCTACTGGCATTTCCCATACTGGACAGATACCTCTTCAAACAGCCCCAGCCCCAGGTAACTATAGCAGAGCCACTAATATAGATGGAAGACTAACAGAAGGTACTCTGTCAAAGACCTTCTCAAGCCTACAGCCCCTCCCCCCCCCACTGCCCTGGATAACAGGGAACTGTATTTTTATTTCAGCATCCTCCAACCAGAGAAACAGAGTCAACCATTAATTGCAACCATACTTTCAGATAGCCATCCCTATTTATTAATCCTCTCCAGATGTTTTGGACTCCTCTTTGCCCAAGGTAATCTGTCCAGTGTTCAGGAATTGTGGGACTTACAATTCAAAATATCAAGAGAGCATCATGATAAAGAAGACTGATTTTGTATATGTATATAGAGAGAGAGAATGAGAGAGGGAGGGAGTCGATCCATCATACCCACAGATTCTTTATCCACAGTTTCAACCATCCATGGTTTTTATATATATATATATATATATAAACACATACACACACACACATACCTAGGTAAAGGTATTCCCTGTTGACAAGGTTGTCAAGTCGTGTATGACCCTAGGGGGTGGTGCTCATCTCTGTTACTAGGTTGAAGAGCAGTGTTGTCAAACCTGATTTTTGTCATTTTTAATAAGTGACACCATTTTACTATGCATTGTACTGGGATCATCGGCCCAGACTTCAGATGGCATCTGAAGATTGGATGAGGGAAAACAGGTTGAAGCTCAATCTGGACAAAACGGAGGTACTAACTGTCACAGGACTGAAGCCAGGATTGGGAATACACCTTCCAGTCCTAGATGGAGGTCACACTGTCCTCGAAGGATCCTGTTCGCAGTCTCGGGGTACTTCTTGATTCATCGCTTCACATGACTAGTCAGGTGAATGCGGCGGTCAGGAGTGCCTGCTATCAGCTTCAGCTGATACGCCAGCTGCACCCTTTTCTGGAGATGAGGGACCTGGAGTCAGTGGTACACGCTTTGGTAACCTCATGATTGGACTTCTGTAATGCGCTCTACATGGGGCTACCCTTGTGCCTAACTCGGAAACTTCAATTAGTTCAGAATATCGCAGCCAGGCTTGTCACAGGAACATCGAGGAAAGAGCACATAACACCGGTGCTCAAATCTCTCCACTGGCTGCTGATTAGTTTCCGAGCGCAGTACAAGGTGTTGGTTTTAACCTTTAAAGCCCTACATGGCTTGGGTCCATCTTATCTGAGGGACCGCCTCCTCCCGTACTAACCCCCCCCCGCACACTCCTGTCTTCTGGGAGGAACCTGTTGCAGCCTATGAAAACTAGGTTGGCACAGACCTCCCAGAGGGCCTTTTCAGCTGTCATTCCCAGGCTATGGAATGGCCTGCCGGACGAGATGCTTCTTATTACATCTTCTGATTGCTTTAAAAAAGCCTTAAAGATGCATCTCTTCCGGCAGGCCTTCCCAGAAAGTTCTTAACTCCCGGCTCTGTTTGTATCAAGCCTCCCTCTTAATTCTTCAACATCTTGACTTGGATATCCATGCAACTGCTGTTATTTTTATATTGTAATTTTAATTATGTTGTTTTAATTTGATGCTAGTTTAATTCTATTTTAAGGGGCAGGTGGTTGGGCATGGGCAATGCATGTTTTATCTTGTAATTTTTAATTGATGTAACCCGCTCCGATTGGATACAGAGGAGTGGGCTATAAATAAAATAATAATAATAATAATAATAATAATAATAATTGGACTGGAACATCTACGGATTTTGGTATCCATGGGAGGGGGTCCTCGAACAAAACACCAGCTGTACAGAATCCACTGTACAGATCAGTGATTCCCAAACTTTAGTCCTCCAGGTGTTTTGGACTTCAACTCTCAGAAGTCCCAGCCAACTTAGCCAACAGTCAGGAATTCTGAGAACTGAAGTCCCAAACATCTGGAGGACAAAAGTTTGGGAACTGCTGGTATAGATATACATAGATTTTTTCCCCCTAATACATAGAGTATTGTTAGAACAAACTCTGCTTCTTCTGCTTTGTTACTCACACATATAAAAGCTTACAGGTCAGATGTCATGCTCCTACCCATGTTCGAAGGGAGTCATCTTCTTGAGTTATTTCAGTGCCTGTGTTTTTGTATATGTTTTCCCACAGACTAGTGATGTGTGACTTGTTCAAATGTATAGATTCCCCTTGTGAGCATTTTTCAGATGTGACATTTTTGAAACCTGTTTGTTTGCTTGCAAATTGCAACACAAGTTTGGAAATGTACAGATTTTTGACCACGAATCATTTTTGAGTCCATGAGGTGTGACATTAAAATGTGAACACTGTAAATTTCTCACACATTCCTAGTTTTTGAAACTGCTGACAAAGAGGAGGGAGTGAAACAGATGGGTAGGAAAAAGTGGCTTGAAGCTGCCTTTTTTGAAGCTGCCGCAGCCCCTTTCCCCTTGGGGTCCTTGGTGTGACCGTCTAAGGACCAGGTGCAAAAAAGGAGCTCGGTTTTCGAGCTCCTTTTAGTGTTGCGGAAAGGGCGCCATTACATCATGGCATGTGCCGCACGTCTAAATATGGTGCATGCCATGATGTAATTGTGGTGCACGCGTATAGATGGTGCGGAAACAAGATGGCGCCATCCATACATGTTAGGGTTTGGGAGGGACTAAATGCTGTGCCCTCCCAAACCCTAAACATGCCGCAATGTCACCTTTTCGTGCCCGTATGTATTGGGCCTATGGCCTTATACAGATGGCCCAAAAGGGCTATCTGTGCGGTGGGATTAGGGTTAGGGAGGGCACAGCATTTACACCCTCCCTAATGCTAGAGTGCATGGATGGCACCATTTTAAAATGGCACCGTTCATACACTCATGCTATGATAACGTCATGGCGTGCACTACGTTTATACAATGTGATGCGCATCTGATGTCATGGTGCCACTGGAGGGCGCCTAGGGCACCCTTTCAGCGGCTCCAAAAAGAACTCCATAATGGAGCTCCCTTTTTGTTGCTGGTCCTTGGCGCGGCCTTCACATGGCCGCATGAAGGAACCCAAGGGGAAAGGGGCCATGGTGGTGGCCCCTTACTCCCCTCGGGACCGCTGGTGATAGCAGGATGCAGTTTGTGCCCAGGGCGCCCACTGCACCCCACTTTCAGGCCACGGAGAAGCAGCAGTTTGCCGCTCTGGCCTGGAGAAGCGCCAGGTAGCCCTGGCCCCATCCCGGCGCTTCTTTGGGCGCCTACAGACTGCCCCTTTTGGATGGTCTGTACAGCCCCTGTTTAGCCTGGGGGTGTCTTAGGAGAAGAGTAGTTGTGTGATTGATTTGCAGGGCAGTCAACAGAATGGTAAAGCTGATGCATGTGATCAAACCAAAAAAAAAAAAAAAAAAAAAAAGGGGGGGGGGTTTCCCTAGATTCACTGTAGGAGAGAGGATGGTACATCTGTGTACTCTAGTGATTGCCATTCCATGGCAGATTCTTTGCTGAATGTGCTTGTCCCAATTTTTAAAGGTTAGTGGGCATATCCAGAATTTTGAGATCATTTTGGATATACTTAAAAATGGTTGATATGGAACTATGACCAGTCACAAATGATCAGTTTCCCAGAGTGGAAACTGGGGAAGTGAAAAGAAAAGTAAAAAATAAAAGATGTGCCCAAGAACTTAACATAGGCAGATGTGTGGTTTGAGCTCCAGAACACAAATCCACTCATCTGGACCCACAGTTGTCTGCCCCAACACTTCTTCCAGCGAAGGCAAATTGGTGAGTCTAAGGCCTAAATCCAATTGTTAGTCTCAGATAGGTCCATTATAAATCAACATTTACATAAATGCCAATGCTTCAGTGGATCTACTGTAGTTGGGACTAAAGGATTGGATTTAGGATTAGGAGAGACCCAGTCCCCAGTATGAGTATATGGCAGGCCCTAGTTCCTGATTAAATATTTAGCTCCCACATATGATTCTGAAGACCATGGTTCTAATTCCTGCACAGCAATGGAAACCTGGTGGGTGATCTTGGGCAAGTCACACTCTCTCAGCCTCAGAGGAAGGCAAAGACAAATAATCTTTGAACAAATCTTGCCACGTAAACCTTGGGATAGGTTTACCTTAGGGTTGTTGTATGTCAGAAATGACTTAAAAGCCCATAGCAACAAATCAAAAGAAAATACCCATTTCATAGATATGGGACAATGAGCTATTTTAGAGAACAAAGATGGTGCTCCCATTAACATTTTAAATTAACAATTAATAATCCAGTTGGTCAGGGGGCCTGGTCAATCTTGAGAGACTTCCCCACAGACACAGCATTGGAAATTTAAAAGTTAAAACAGGACTTTTTTAAAAAGGCCCTTCAGGTGTAGTTATTTTGCCCAAGTCTGTAGAAGAACATGTTATTAAACTTATAAAATTTGTTTTAATTAATAAATTGTTAAATATGGTTTTAGACTGATTCATAGAATCATAGAATCATAGAGTTGGAAGAGACCACAAGGGCCATCCAGTCCAACCCCCTGCCACGCAGGAACTCCCAATCAAAGCATCCCTGACAGATGGCCATCCAGCCTCTGCTTAAAGGCCTCTAAGGATGGAGACTCCACCAGTCTCCGAGGGAGCGTGTTCCACTGTCGAACAGCCCTTACTGTCAGGAAGTTTCTCCTAACATTGAGGTGGAATCTCTTTTCTTGCAATTTATATCCATTGTTCCGCGTCCTAGTCTCTGGAGCAGCAGAAAACAAGCTTGCTCCCTCCTCAATATGACATCCCTTCAAATATTTAAACAGAGCTATCATATCACCTCTTAACCTTCTCTTCTCGAGGCTAAACATCCCCAGTTCCCTAAGGCGTTCCTTATAGGGCATGGTTTCCAGACCCTTCACCATCTTAGTTGCCCTCCTTTGGACACGCTCCAGTTTCTCAACATCTTTTTTGAACTGTGGTGCCCAGAACTGGACACAGTATTCCAGGTGGGACCTGACCAAAGCAGAATAGAGTGGCACTATTACTTCCCTTGATCTGGACACTATACTTTTATTGATGCAGTCTAAAATTGCATATTTTTTTTAGCTGCCGCATCACACTGTTGACTCATGTTCAGCTTATGGTCTACTTGGACTCCTAGATCCCTAAGTGCAGAACCTTACATTTCTCTGCGTCGAATTTCATTTTGTTAGCATTGGCCCAGCTTTCTAGTCTATTCAGGTAATTTTGAAATTTGATCCTGTCCTATTGGGTATTAGCTACTCCTCCTAGTTTAGTGTCATCTGCAAATTTGATAAGTGTGCTTCCAATTCTGTCAACCAAATCATTAATAAAGATGTTGAATAGCACTAGGCCCAGGACAGAGCCCTGTGGGACTCCACTGGTCAGTTCTTTCCAGTTGAAAAGGAGCCATTGTTGAGCACCCTTTGAGTTTGGGCAGTCAACCAATTACAAATCCATGTAATAGTTAACTTGTCTAGCCCACATTCTACAAGCTTGTTTGCAAGAATGTCATGGGGAACCTTGTCAAAGACCTTACTGAAATCAAGATATACTATATCCACAGCATTCCCTTCATCTACCAAGCTGATAATTTTATCAAAAAAAGAGATCAGGTTTGTTTGGCATGATTTGTTTCTCTGAAACCCATGTTGACTTTTTGTGATTATGGCATTGGCTTCTAAATGTTCACAGACTCTCTGCTTAATGATCTGCTCTAGAATCTTTCATGGTGTTGATGTCAGACTAACTGGACGATAATTGTTGAGATCCTCTTTTCCCCCTTTTTGAAGATGGGGACAACGTTTGCCCTACTCCAGTCTGCTGGGATTTCTCCTGTTCTCCAGGAGTTCTCAAAGATTATTGCCAGTGGTACTGATATTACATTTGCCAGTTCTTTTAATACCCTTGGATGTAGTTCATCTGGTCCTGGAGACATATATTTATTTAGGTTAACCAGGTATTCCTGTACTATCTCTTTACTTATTCTGTGCTGAAATTCCCCAATTCTGTCTTCTGCTCCATTATCCTTAGGTTGAGCACCCTTTGCCTTTTCTGAGAAGACTGAAGCAAAGAAGGTGTTGAGTAATTCTGCCTTTTTTCTGTCCGCTGTTAGCATTTTGCCATCTTCTGCATGAAGTGGACCAACCGTTTCCTTCTTCTTCCTTTTGCTTCGGACGTATCCAAAAAGCCCTTTTTATTGTTCTTAACCTCTCTAGTCAGCCTGAGTTCATTCTGCACTTTAGCTTTTATGACTTTATCCCTACACATGCTTGCTATTTGGTGATTTCCCAATTTTTCCATTTCTTATACATGTTTCGTTTAAAACTTAGCTCAGTTGAAATTTCCTTAGACATTCATCCTGGCTTCTTGAGACATCTTACATTTTTCTTCCTCATTGTAACTGTTTGAAATTAACAATTTCAATAATAACAATAACAATAACAGTATCTCCCTTTTGAGAAACTCCCATCCGTCTTGAACTCCCTTCTCTTTTAGTACTCCTGACCATGGGATCACTTCCAGTATTTCTCTAAGTTTATTGAAATCAGCTCCCCTAAAGTCTAGAGTGCGTGTCTGACTATGCCTAGCTTCTCCCTTCCACTGTATAACAAACTCCAGGAGAACATGGTCACTCCCACCTAAGGATCCCACCACTTGCACTCCATTGACTAGGTCTTCCCTGTTGGTTAAGATCAGATCTAAAATGGCTGATCCCCTTGTTGTCTTTTCCACCTTTTGGACAATGAAATTGTCTTCCAGGCAAGTGAGGAATTTGCTAGACCTTGAGGATTTGGCTGAGTTTGACTTCCAGCAACTATCAGGATAGTTGAAGTCACCCATCACTACTACATCTCTCCTTTCTGAGTGTGTGATTATCTGTTCTAGAAAGGCATCATCCAATTCCTCCATCTGACTTTGGGGTCTGTAGTAGACTCCCACAGTAACATCCCTGTTGTTTCCCTATCCTTTAATTTTTATCCAGATGCTCTCCACTTGGCCTCCAGTACTGATGTCCTGGATCTCTTCACTGGTGTAAATATCCCTGACATATAATGCTATTCCTCCTCCTTTCCTGTTTAGCCTGTTTCTCTCAAAAAGGTTATATCCCTCTATTTCTACATTCCAATAATGAGACTCATCCCACCAGGTTTCAGTGATGCCTATTATATCGTATTTCCCTTGTTGTGCTAGGAGTTCAAGTTCATCCTGCTTATTTCCCATACTCTGTGCATTAGTGTAGAGACATCTAAGACTATGTGTCCCCTTCACTGTGCTCATTTTTTTGCCTCCCATTGTTCGGTCCTTGCGCTGTTTGCCTTGTTCCCTCTATTCCAGTTTGACTATTCTGTCCAGCCCTTTTGCCTTCCAGAATGCTGTCTCCCTTCCCCTCATAACTCAGTTTAAAGCCCTCCTGATCAGATTCTTCAGACTGTTGGCAAAAGCGTTTTTGCCAACTGGCATGAGATGCAGCCCATCCCTTGCCAGAAGTCCTCATGGAACCGCAGCCCATGATCCAAGAATCCAAACCGTTCTTGGCGGCACCATCTATGGAGCCAGTTATTCACCTCTGCTATTTTCCTCTCCCTTCCTGGACCATGCCCTTCAACTGGGAGAAGAGATGAGATGACAACCCATGCATCCATCTCTTTCAGCTTCCTTCCAAGAGCCTCATAATCCCTTCTGATATTCTGAAAGTTGTGTCTTGCAGTATCATTGGTTCCCACATGAACCAAAAGAAAGATTAAATGATTTCTCTCTGTTTTAAATTCATTTTATCTGTATGGTTGTCCTGTTACTTTGTGATAGAGGATGGGATGTAAACATTTCAATAAAATAAAATAAATCCATGATCATTCTGTTTTTGCAGTGGCCAACTAGATACTGATGAGAAGTAAGGCAAGAGTGCAACTTCACCCTCTGTTTTCTATTCCTCAGCAATTCATATACATGAGAGTCCTACCTTTGATACTGGAGGGGATATACAGTACACTCATCTTGGATAGTAGCCATTTATGAGCTCATTCATTCCCATTTAAAAGCTATCCAAGCTGGCTGCCATCACTTCATCTTGGGGCAGTGAATTCCACAGCTTAGCAACCCACTGTGTGTGAACAGCTACACAGTTTGTTTGATTTCTCCTGCATTTTCTACTTCTTTTCTACAGTGGATGATCTTGATTCTAGAAATATGGGAACAGGAGAAACCTTTTCCCTATCCGCTTTTCCCACAATGTGTATAAATCTGTCATGTTTCGCTGATTTTTTTCATATGCTAAACAGCCTCAAATATTCCCTTATAAGGGATTTGCTTCAGTCTCTTCCTTCTCTCGGTTGGCATTTCCTGCCCAGTCTCCAGATTTTCGATATCATTTCTCAGGTGTGGTGACTGTACACCACTTTCCAGGTGAGGTTGTACCATGGGCTGAATAAAGACAGCATGATATTGATTGTATACTGTATTTGATTCCTCTTCCAATTATGCCAGACATGGGTTTTCTCCAGTTTGGAGAGATCTGTATAGAACTGTTCTGCACAGGATGCTTCAGATGCTGTTGTGTTATGCCTTTGTCTATAAGAACCTTGCTGAACACAGTAGTGGTGGAAATCTTAATGCATTTATGCCCTCCTTAGACCCCTAAGATTTCAGAGTGCTGCAAAGCTGAGAATGACAATGAAAGAATTAGTGATACTCTCCAGGGCAACAATGGTAAAATACATTTATCCTCAGGTTAAATATGGTTCCTTTGATTGTGCATATTGCTGTCAGCATTTGGCTCCAGGCAAAAATACCATAGTCTCAGAGATGATTTTTGCCCTGGGGCAATCTCCCATTGCTCTTGTCAGGGACAAAAAGGGATTTCTAGATTTTATGGCATTTTTGATGTTGATAAGAATTATAGCTTTTTGTTTCCCCATTTCTGTCCATGATGAGTAATAAGTTAGACATGTGCCAGCTTCATGCAAAGGACCTCCTCCGATCCATACCTACTATACATTTTTCATAATTAAATTAGTTGCCATTTTTGTGCTGGTGCACTAAAATTATATATATATATTTATATACTCACACACAGTTGCTCCTCCAAGTCCACGAACTTGAAATCCACGGACTTGAAAATGCACAGAGAGGCAACCACCATTAAACTTAATGAAGTGGACAACCATGGTGCGCGCCCTGCATGCACATGCCTCATACAAGCCTATGGGGCTTAAATAGGTGCAAGATTTAAAACTCACATGGAAGAGGAGTCCAGAACAAATCCCCCATGAGTTTCAAGAGGTGACTGTAAATGTATCAAGAGAGAGAGAGAGAGAGAGAGAGAGAGAGAGAGAGAGGAAGTAACAACAACAGGAAAGTAGCTCCTGGAACCTGCCATATAAACATAAAATTTTATTTACAATTGGCCTTGAATTCTGAATTTTCATTAATAAACCAGCTGGAACAATGGCATTAACGTATTACTTCTTATTATTCAAACCTAAATAATTAGAGCCACTGTGATGAAGAGGAAGCTAGTTTCCATAGAACTGAACTAGTTTCCATAGAATCGATCATTTCCACCAGAGAGACTATTATTTTCTGGACTGATTAATTTTAAGATGTATGTGTATTTGAGGTTTCTTGGGATGTGAGTTCTCTGAATCTTTGGTCTGTAAATTAGTCTGGATCCTATTGGAAGCAGTTCAGCCATAGTGGTTCTGAATTACATGCGCGTCCTGTTAAGTTGCCTGACATCATGATAAGTGGGGAAGGGATAATACACAGTGCATTCTATGTATTAGGAAGCAAGGGCCATGCCAGTTTGCCACCACGATGCTCCTGAGATGTGATATGATATAAAAAAATTCTCATTATTTAAACATAACCAACATTGGCAATTTTCTTGGTGCCTCGTGGAATTTGGAGGCACCTTACTTCAGCATATAAAACCAAAAATGCTGTTTACTAGTGGCATAGAACATTAGGCATATAGAGAGGTGAAGAAAACTCAAATCTCAAGGCAAATTAGGGTGGGTAACACATTTAAACACAAAAACAATTAGTGATACCCATCCCTTATGTCAGGGACAAAGGTTATAGGTGGACCAATCAAAATCATACAAGTCAGAGGGACTGCAAGAGAGAGGCTTTTTACAAGGCCAAACAATAAAGAATATCCTAAAGTGAGTTTCCTATTCCTTTGTTAATTAAGAATAAATTCAATTAAAGACTTCAAATATTAATCCAGGAAAGTTATAATTTCTAATATACATAGCCAAAGCATAATCTCCAAAATCTTTTTATAAATTGCCTTGGCCCATGCTGGGAGAAAGGCAGCATATACATAAATAAAATTTAAAAAATAAACAGCCTGATCAGTTTCCTTATGGACAGTTAATCAACAAGTAGTAATCTGTGTGTGTGTGAGAGAGAAAAAGAGAGTATGTACACACTCTGTGTGTTGAACTCCAAAACAAAATTTGGTTTGATCCTCTAAAATCCCTAAATACCCTGGAGGAACCAGATCTCATCTGATTTTGAAAGTTAAGCCAGGCCAGGCCGGTTAATACTTGGAAGGAGACTGCCAGGGTACACCAAGTGCTTTAGGCTATATTCAGAGGAAGGCAACATTAAACCACCTCTGCACATTCCCTGCCTTAAAAAAATTCATGAGCCATAAGTTGACAGATGATTTGAAGGTACATGCTTTTGAGTACTGTAAAGGTTGCTTGCTGTGGATCAGCAGACAATAACTCAAGGACAGGCACTGATCTGTTGACCAACACTTTGAATGGCACTGATTTATACTACTGAAGCTATACATTTTATAGTAGATTTTGTATTATTAAAGAGGCACAAGGATTTAACATTGTTCAACCCTGCCCATTGCCTTGCCACATCTCCTTTTCTTTATGGGACAGTATGTTTTATGCTATTTCAGTAGCATAGGTCATGATCCTCACAACCTATAGATTTAATATGCTAGGGCAGGAAAAGGGTAGAAAAAAATCTCGTGAAGTAACAATCTTTATACACATTTATTTCATGACAACACATTCTGAAAGTTTTCATTCTCCCTGTTAGCACACTGCACCAATTCCACCCCAAGGCTATAATTCAAGGGATGAGTGTGGCACACAATTGCTAGCTTCCCTTAAGATGTCTTGCCATTTGAAACAGAACATTCTTACCCAGCTCACAGCTTTGCTTTCATTTATTTTGTTGAAGGAAAAATCCCATGACACAGTACCTGAAGTAATGTGATTGGTCTATTTTTTTAGATTATTTTGTTATAAAGCTGTTGAAACTGCAAAACTATCTAGGTTTGCTCAAGCATGTGACTTTCCTCTTGGACATGACACAGTAATTAATGCTAATCCTAGCAGATAAGAGTTAATAACAGTTATCTGTATACTTAATATTGTAAGCAACAATGCAAACAGAGGTATTCTCTATTACCGTAAGAATTTAACAAGAAATTTATTTGGAGCGGGAATGTCCTACTGGGGTGAATGCTTTAATTATACTTTTCTAATTAAATCAGGTTTTTTCAAAAAGGTTAACTGTGACATTTTAAATAGCTTGAATCTACATTGGTATTTTGAGAACATCCTTTAGCTCAGCCACTTCTGATGAAAAAGGATCCAATTAATAGATATCCTGTTGACAGCTGTTAGTAAATGACATCCATTTAACAATTGTCATGGCCTGGAATAGAGAAAGTCCGTATATCCCTAGTGGCTGAATTATTTTAGAATTAATATGAAATCTCTCATTTTAAAAAGTTTAAAGAACCACAAAGTTATAAATATTGTTTGTTTAATGAATAGACGAGAGCCAGCATAGTCTAATGATTTGAGCGTTGGACTACGACTCTGTCAATCAGGATTTGATTCTCTGCTCAAGAATGAAGACCCACTGGATCATCTTGGGCAAGTCACACACTCTCAGCTTCAAAGGATAAGAATGGCAAATCCTCTCTGAAGAAACCCCATGATATCTTCGCTTTAGGGTCAACAGAAGTCAGAAATGACATAAAATCACACAATAACAAATATCTAATACTGTCTACCCTTAGTATCCACTGATTTTTTTATCCATGGATTCAACCATCCACAGCTTGAAAATATTCAAAAAAGAAGAAAAAAAATCCAATAAGGAAACGTTGATTTTGTAATTTTAGATAAGGAACAACATTTCACTATGTCATTGTACAGTACTTAAAGGGACTTGAACATCCATATATTTTGGTGTCCATGGGGGGGGGGGTGTTTTCTAGAACCAAGCCCCAGTGGATACTACGGACCCATTGTGCAGAAAAGTATGAACTAATGAACTAAATCCTAGGGCTCGTCTACACTTGCCAGAATATTCCAGGCTGTTCCCAGAGTATTCTGGTCTTGGGGCTGTCCCAGATTCTCCTCAAAGTGGCAGCTGTCTAAAAACGTCCTACTGTACCACCTGGTACCATCAATGTTGCCATGAGTTGCTCCTTCTGAGGCCAGAAACAAAGCACCCAAGGTCAATTACATGGCTGGGCACATTATTTTGACCACAGAGGGAATGACTTGCACCAGTGGCAATGGTAATGGAGGGCACAGCAGTAAACAGTCACCCGGCGTCACTGCAGAGCAAAAGGTGAGTTTTTAAAATCCAGCTTTCATTGGTTTATTAGTTTACTGAATTTCCAATTGAATGTAGCCCTGTAGCTGCACTTTGTGGTAGCTCAGAATGCATCTATCATTTCCATTTGTCGTTTGTGGTATCCAGAATTGACTGGAATGAAATAAACCGACCATAAACTCAATTCAAAGTGCTGGTTTCGACTTTTAAAGCTCTATACAGTTCTGGACCGGCTTACTTGTCCGAACGCATCTGCCCCTATGTCCCGCCTCGTAACTTAAGATCTTCCGGGGAGGCCCTGCTCTTGCTCCTGCCAGCTTTGCAATTGCGGCTGGCGGGGATGAGAAACAGGGCCTTCTCAGCAGTGGCTCCCCGCCTGTGGAACACACTTCCAAGTGAGATACAATCAACCCCATCCCTCCTGGCCTTTAGGAAGAAAGTAAAACCATGGTTGTGGGACCAGGCTTTTGCACATTAATGTAATGCAGCACTTCACTGGGACTGGCTAACGTTGACGGTCATAAGAACACGGATTACCGCTTTGGAATATGGAAGGATCATATGTTGAGATTTTAAACTGTTTGATTGTTAATTATTGTTGATTGTACTTGTTTTAACTTGCTGTATTTATGTTTTAAATTGTATACTGCCGGCATCTAATGATTGCCTTGTAAGCCGCTCTGAGTCCCCCCTCGGGGGTTGAGAAGAGTGGGTTAGAAATACTGTAAATAAATAAATAAACTATCATTACTTTGCTTAAATTTAAGCCCATTTAAGCTCAAAAATGGACACTACCTAGTTTAAGATAGAAGCTGACCTCAGACTCCATCCAGTGATAAAGAAGAAGAGCAGACTGGTTTAGAATTAATCAAATACCAGTCCTACAAATAACTCAGGGAAGGGTGTGCAGGTGAAACAAATATAAAAGGAATGGGAGGCTGAAAGGTCTCCACGTGCATATTGGAGAGCTAATATCTTTAACGTGCATTAAATACCTGATGTTAAAATTTTAAATAATTAATTGTCTTCTAAGCTCTTTGTTACTAATGAGCAGATTGCAATAATTGTTCCATGTGTACAGAATAGACTCAGACCTACCATTAGGAAGAGTGAGGTTGCTGTCTCAGGTGGGCCCTGGAGAATGGAGAACAGCAGCAGCAGGTTGTTGGAAGACAGATCAATTTTTACTACATGGCTTTTGTTGGGCCCTAAGCTAATTCACTGCTCTCAGGAAGTAGAAGTTACTGTCTCTTCTCTACAGTGAAGTATATTTCAATTGCCAGCTTAGTCAGCTTTTGTACATGGTATGGGAGAAAGCATCACCTTGCCCTTCACCTCATATAGGAAAGTGTCTTGGGCCACCTTGGCATACACAGATACAGACACACACATGCATGCATATATACACATATTCACCCATTCTAAGGATATAGCCACATTGCACAAATGTACCAGTTTGATACAACTTTAACTGCCTTGGCTCTATCCATGGAATCCTGGAATTTGTAGTTTGTTGAGATTCCTAAACTTCTCTACTGCACTGCCCTGACCTATAGCACTAGAGCTTCCCAGCATAAAAATCTAAGGACTTTTTCAAATTAGAAATCCCAAGATTTCATACAACAGACCCATGACAGTTAAAATGGTATCAAATACCTATGTAGTGTGGATACATCTAAAATAATGTAAAGCTTTACTGTTTTAATAGTATTTCTTGTCTCCGGTTGTGACTGAAGCAGTCTTTGAAATATGCTTAGAAGGCACTATCCATTGTCAACTTCTGGGAGCTAAGATTCAGGATTGTCCATTGTCTAGTAAGAGATGCTGTGCATCTTATAAAACGTAGTCTATGAAAGACATAAGAACCAAGTTTAGGTCATTACAACTGATGATCCTAAATACAAGTACTCAGCCCTGGTGGCGCAGTGGTTAAATGCCTGTACTGCAGCCACTCACTCAAAACCATAAGGTGGCGAGTTCAAGACCAGCAAAGGGCTGAAGCTCGACTCAGGCTTGCATCCTTCCGAGGTCGCTAAAATGAGTACCCAGATTGTTGGGGGGCAAATAGCTTACAACTGTAAACCGCTTAGACACTCCTTAAGGGTATGAAGCGGTATATAAATGAAGCTGTTTGTTTTGTTTTGTTTGTTTGTTTGTTTGTACAGATCATAGGGTAGACTTAAGTAGTTTGTGTGCGCCACATCTTCTTACTCATTTGTTTTTTATCCTCACATCAATATTATGAAAGGACATTTCCCAGAGATTGAGAAATCAGAACTGCTGGCCTCCTTCTGAATGGAGCAGTTTATTCAAATCTGAATGTTGCATTCTTAAATGAATGAATATATAAATGAGTATAAAGAACCAGTTCTAGGACCCTGTGCATGTGTTTTGCAATTAATGCAGGATGCTCTAAATAATCAATATATAATGAGAAACTATTAATATGCAATTTGAATGGTGGCTTATTGCAAGGCATAAAAGGATGACACTTGCATAGTGCATTCAAAGAATGTATTCTGTATTTATTTATTTATTTATTTACTGTATTTATACCCCACTCTTCAGCCAGAAAGACTCTCAGAGAGGCTTACAGATAGTTAGACATTTCCCTGCTCTCAGGTTTACAATCTAAAAAGACATGACACAAAAGGAGAAGGGGATAGCCATCATAAGAAATCACTGAAAGTGGGACTGCAGTTATCAGTTCTCTTTCCAGTAGAAACTGGAGCGGGACCAAAGGAGGGCAACTAAGAAGGTGAAGGGTCTGGAAACCATGCCCTATGAGGAACGACTTAGAGAGCTGGGGATGTTTAGCCTGGAGAAGAGAAGGTTAAGAGGTGATATGATAGCCCTGTTCAAATATTTGAAGGTCTCTTCCAACTCTATGATGCTATGATTCTAGACTGGTACTTTCATATTATTTTTGGCAAAATATAGGGTACCATGGTTCTTTACCTTTTCTATCTTTGCATATTAACAGTGGAACATGGAATTTGTGTTTACTAAAGGTTTCCATCATGTTGCGAATGGAACCAAAGTTCAGAAATATTGATTTAGCTAGAGAATGAACAGTAATAAATGCTTTTCTGGTTAAATCAGTGTTTACTAAACCTTTTGAACAATGCCAGTGGGTGTATGGAGAGCACTGTATGAGCTTGTATATGAGCAGTCCAGAGCTGCTGCATATCAGAATCCGCAACCTGGCAGATTTAAACATTTAGTATATACAATAGGAAATGAAGCCTGTTGCAATGATTATTAAATGGTTGTTCCAAGCTACTTTTTAAAATTTTGAGAAGCCCAATGCACACTGTATCCTTTATCAATGGCAACTGTTTCACTGTCTGCACAGTATGCAAGCACCTCATACCTATATTGTTTCATTATTTATAGAGGTCACAATACTAAATAATTTATCTTAGGGAAAAAAAGCCTTCATTTTTTTCTATTGGGGGCTGACCTCCTAGTAGCAATACCTGACCTCTATCAGTCATCCTAAAGAGTTACTACTGATTAGATTGGAATTTGGAGAAGTTACTTTTGAGACTACAAGTCTCAGAGTTCCCCAACTAGCAGATGCTCTATCTCAGATTATGCAGGGTTGGGCAAGATGGGTCAATGAACTGATTTTAAAAACACCAGTGTTTTATTTTTAACATACAGCAGTCAGCAGGGCCTTATTTTCTTACTCAGCTAGAGTAAATTACTGCTGAAGTTGAAGTATAACAGTTGCTATGGTGAATAGTACACACAAACATTTTGAGTTTCCAGTCTTTGATTATTGCTGCCCGTTTTTTTTTTAGTTGTTTGGACTGTGAAAACAGTTCTAAGGGAAGTGACATATGGGTTGCAATTGGTACCACATTACATCAGCAGAGCCTTATTGAGGTCAATAGCAATGTTCCAGAGAAAGTAAACTGTGGATTATGACTATAAACACACAAACCTCAGCAGTGAGGTCAAGTTCACTTGATTACCATGGCATTCTATTTCTGTAGCTGTTCTAAAGCAACACATATTCCACCCCCCACACACTTTCTCTCAGTTTTTAAACCTTGTTGCAATGATGCATGTCACATTTACCTGAAACAGGACCAAGAACTTTGAGAAGTTGGATTACAGGACCAAGAACTTGGAGAAGTTGACTATACTGGCTGAAAGATTCTGAGATTCCACAAAAGTAACTTGTCCAAGGTCTAAGTGGAATCAGTTCACTTCCCTATCTGCCTTGGGAGTAATAAAGGAGAATGCCAGCTTGAAATGAGAAATCATCCTTCTTCATACAAACTGTGTTCAACTCTTGAGAAGAAAGCGAATTTCAGGACTCCAGCCATTTTGGAACAGCTCCTGATAGTACTGTTCATAACTCTTGTAGGTAATGAGGTTTCAGGAATGGGCAATACCTCCCACCTATCCCCGTGTCTTGAATCATAGGCTAGATATGTCTATAGGCTTGGCTTGTTATAATGAGCAACATGGTGTTTGGAGTTGCTCTTACTGTCATTGCTGTCCATTGTATGGAAGTTGGTACTGGAGCTGAGTAACAAGTGTGCAGCAGAGAGGGCAACCCGTTAATACGTTCCCTTCCCACATGCAGCTATAATTAAAAGGGGCAGGACTACAGAGCATCTTGTAAATTTTGGGATTACTATTCACTTTATGGGACCACTCAGGAACCAGAGGAACATGGTAGAGTTCACTAACTGGCACAGAAAGGGTGCATAGAAACCTGAGATTGTAATTTGCTGTTATCCCTGCCCAAAGTCAAATCTCACTTCATCCAGTTTGTATAGTAACATGTAATTTCATTCTCTTGGCACTATAACATATAATGCTGGGTTATTTTCCATTCTTCCTGTAATTCCAAACAATGAATTTTCTTTTGGCTGCTGCTATGCACTAAGTTTACCCCCCCCCCCCCCGGTTAACTCAACTCAAGATACATTATTTCTAGAAATGTTGAAACCATGGAAGCCCTACCCTCACTTTGCCTTCTTTGTGTATGTTGTGGGGGCGGACAGAAGTCTTAGAGAATATTTAGATATATGGAATACTTGCTTTCTTTTCAAACCTACATTCATTCTACTATTGTAACAATATGAAGTGTAGCATTCATAATACAGCCTATAAAACATATCAATTGCTCTATTGAGGATACTTACAGAACAATTCTATGGATATGTTTACACCATTTCTCAACATGAATTTCTATTGGTTGGGTCCAACTATTATCTTTTATTGTTTTATTTTTGATATTGTTTTAAACATATTTGTTAGTATGTTTTCTTTCTAGATCTGAGGCACAGTTGGGTTGCATTCAGTGCTGGTGTCAGGCTATTTCGTGTCCTAGGCAAAGCTAACTATTTGTACTCTCCCACCCATAATTGGTAACTTCAATTTTCAAAAACAGATGTCTTGTAGGAAAAATGAAACAAACAAAACTTGAAAGTGCTGAACTTATTTTAAGTTTAAAGATTAAGTAATACAGCAATCTGATTATCTTTCTCAAATGCAAAGAAAATATTTTAGCACTCCCTTAAAAGTTTCCATTTTAGACACATCAAAATATCACTTTATGTTCCTTTTTCTTTGCAATGTTTATCGCTGATTCTTTCAGGTCAAGTGCCAATGCTTGGGTATATTCGGCAGATATAATTCTTTTGCAACATTGTTGAGCAAATGTAAGCTTTTATAAGTCTGAGCTTTGAGAAAATGTGTTCACTATTTGCCACTGGAAGTGTGAGAATGGTCATTAGAGCAACAGAAACACTAGGAACATTATCCAGGAGTTTTTGTTGTGGCATGAAGAGAAATATTTCTTGTAGCAGCACAGACTTTGGAAGTCTTCTAGCTCTGGCTATAGGTTCACAGCACAGATATTCATCATCAGTATCTTTGTTTCCATTGTGCATCAATGGCTTTTCTACATTCTTTCAGGCTTTAAGTATATCTTTGCTAGATTTTTTGGTCATACTGTATATATCATAGAGGAAGACAAGTAGGAAATTATGTTGTAGCTGTTGTAATCTCTTTTCAATTGTCCATGTCTAAACCATATTTTGAATTTCATGCTTGGATCTTTGGATCAGGAAACTATTGTTTTTTTATCTTTAATTCTGCACAAATATTCATTTGTGGTAGAATCAAAAAGGGTTAGATTCTCTACATACATCTATATCTATATCTATATAGTTTTATAAAAAATAGAATATAACATTTTTTTTCATAAGATTTTATAATTCATTATATTCCATAATGAAGAATAATAATGTTATGGTATTTATCCTTTAAAAAAATCAATAAAGTGTCAGTTGTATTTTTTAAAATAAAATAAAATAAATAAGAGTTAAAAAATTAATTTGTATAAAAGGTCTAATCTGTGCCTTTCAAAGATAAATACTTTGCTCACTCTAAGGTCTTTGCTCTAGCTGGCCATCTAGTGTGTGGTGCAAATTTAGTTTTTCTTCAGTTCTGCTTAGGTAATTTATTCCTTTATTTTACTTCTCTCTCTTTCATGCTCTTTGTCCTCACCCCCCTGCATCCCCAGAAGCTCATGGCTAAATATATTTCTTTTCTCTTTCCTGTTCCATCCACCATTTTCTTTCTCTTCCTATTACTTACAATTCCTGCATATGTTCATCTTCTTCTTTGTTGTCTAGTCTTTATGCTTCTACTTTGGCCAAAATGGCTACCCCTGAATATGATTCTGTTTTTATTTTCTTCTCTCCTCCTAACTCCTCATTAAAAATCTCTTTTGTGCCCCTCCTCTCTTTTTCTTTTTTCTCTTTTTTTTCCCTCTTCCCTTGTCAGCAACTAAGGTTATACAGTATATGTTCTCTTTTTCTTCTCTTTCTCTTTGGACCTTATCAGACAGGAGGAATTTCTCTCAATTTTGAATGGAGCCAGTTCGCAATTACATGAATTCGCTAGTTTAGCAAATTTACGTGAATTCTAATTGCATTCAGAAAGCATTCAGAATGAGTTCCCATTGCCTGAGAATGACTTCCCATTGCCCGAAATTGTGTGAGATACTCTAATACGCAATAACATGAAACCCCGTGATTGCATTCTGAATTATTCCAATTGACTGAAATTGTGTGAGATACACTCATACGCATTAACGCGAAACCCATGATTGCATTCGAATTGCCATTGGATTATACTTCCAATTTCCATCATCTGATAATGTACCTAGTCTCTCCACCAAAAACCATATGCATTCATCTTCTCCTTCTTTCCCTAGTTTTCCCTCTCATCTTCTTTCTTTCTGCTCCCTAGTTTTCCTGACAACACTTCCCTCACATTCTCTAAATTGTTTGTCGATTATTGCTGGCATTATTATGACTGTGATACTTAAAAATTTGGAGATTAAGGAGGACTTCGCAACCTCACGGGAACAAAAAATGAAAGGAAAGGGAATGTGGCCAGAAAGGGACATGGGTTAATGATGTCAATAAATTAAGGCAGGGTTTGGAAAACTTTGATTATGCTTGGGACATTTTATTTACTTGAACTATAGCTCCCAAGTGTCAGAATCAGTGCTTGGAGGAATGTTAAAAACAGAAATGGAAACACTTTTTTTCTGTTTGAAACAGACCCTAGCAAACTTTCATTGTTCAGACATCTTCCATGTTTTCTTAAAGGCAGTGCTGGAGAAAATTGGAGGTGGTTGGGTGGGTGGGGAGGTTGGTTGTTGTTAAATGCAGACCTTGGAACACTCAATTTTTAATTTTAAAAAAAAATCTCATCTGCTACTCTTGGTGCTTTTATTTGAAGGACATGCTCATACCTGTAGATTATGTTTAATGTATCATGCTCAATTGACACATCAGAGCCTATTCTATGTGACATCACCAGAGGATGCCCCTTCTACTGTTATTAAGATCTGTCCTTAGGCCTTGGGCTTTGGTCTTGAAATTTTGGGGTCTGAGGATGCTTCTGACCAGACAACCTTAAACAAGACCATAAATCAATCAATCAATCAATCAATCAATCACCAGAATGGGCAAACAGCAAATCAAATGGAAAAAAGGTGCACAGGATACATCACATCAAAACTGGCAGGATTTTAATGTAATTACTGTATTTCAACTAGTCAGAGCGCCCCAATTAGAGTTTGGGGCATTTTCCGGTTGGGCTTTAGCTGCTAGAATCCCTCAGATAACATGGCCAGATTATGGAAACTGTAATCCAAAAAAGTAATTTATGCCCCAGTGCAGAATAAAGCTATCAAGGTGATACAGTAGATTTTACATTTGCACATGAAACTGTGCCCCCATCTATGCTCATCTAGTAGAAAGGTAATAGAATGAAAAGAAAATAGGCCTGGGTAAATGCTGTGCCCATTGCATTTCTCACACTTAGGGAAAAAGAGCTATCACGATATGTAAAATATGTGAAGTTGAGTTTTTTATTTGTTTGGCTCAATATGCATTCCTTATCTCAATGTGCATCCATTAACAGCTACACCATGCCCTTGGAACCATGCCCCATGAGGAAAGACTTAGGGAGCTGGGAATGTTTAGTGTGGAGAAGAGAAGGTTAAGAGGTGATATGATAGCCCTTTTTAAATACTTGAAGGGATGTCATATTGAGGAGGGAGCAGGCTTGTTTTCTGCTGCTCCAGAGACTAGAACATGGAACAATGGATGCAAGCTGCAGGAGAAGAGATTTCAGCTTAACAAATAAGGGCTGTTCAACAGTGGAACAAACTCCCTCAGAGAGTGGTGGAGTCTCCCTCTTTGGAGGTCTTTAAACAGAGGCTGGATGGCTATCTGTCAGGGATGCTTTGATTTGAGAGTTCTTGCATGGCGGGTTTGGACTGGAAGGCCCTTGTGGTCTCTTCCAACTCTATGATTCTATGATTCTACACCAAGGTTGCTCCCAACCAGACCTTTTAATGTTCATTGTTAGTATTTATTGTCCAGAAACTTCACATGACGTTCAGACTATGTCATGATTCTTTAATTATCAGCTCATGTTTTATCTCCCTTTTGTCCATTTCATCCCCACTTAATGGGGATAATCTTTTTTGGGGGGAAGATTAGACTTTAAAGGGGCAATCTAAGGATCTGAACACTATTCTCAAAATGGGTTTGACAACTGATAGATCCTATATAGTTTGGAACAAAACTTGGAATTGATTCACTGACACATTGACATGGGAATCACCAGGTACCACTCTTTGAGCACATGAAAGAAAAAGATCCTAAACTGCAAAAGTGGTACCTGGTATTACCTATTTAATACATTTTTCAATTTAATTCTTAAGCTTTAATGCATGGTCTGCCATAATAGACACAGACATTCACTCACACACACAATGAAAGAGAGGGAGGGAAGGAGGGAAATAAAGAAAACCTTTAAAAAGGGCTTGCTGAATAGCTGAATGACAAGTGGCTCTTTAAACTCCCCTGTGCTGGTGAGATTCTGGTGAGTTTTAAAAACCTACACTATGCATTTATAGAATTACTCTTTTAAGTGTAAATATATAACAATATTATAATAATTGTATTTTAAAAGAAAAGTGGAAAGGATAGCCCTTTTAGAATAAGAGAGAGAAAGTTAGTCTAGAGACTCCCCATTAACCTAAGAAAGACAGATCTGTTGCTACTAGAAATCTTGACCTGCTTGTTAGCTGGCTTTGAAGGCACTGAAGCTTGCAGCTGCCCCCCATTCTGGTGATATCAGAGAATATCTCCCTGTAGTTGACAGAATTACTATAGATGACTGCTGTGGATAAGGAGAAATAAATGAGGCACGCTAAAAGGCCTGAAGAAAACTGAATAAAATCATCATATGTTCTAATAAAAGATTGCCGTAAAGCCTGTTTACTGCAAAGGGAATAATGAATCTCTTAGGAAAAGAATAAGGCTTCGATATATGATGGCATCCGAATGTTATTTACATTCCTTTTCATTTACAGTTGTGGAAAATAGAAGCAGTGAGCCCTTCTATGTCAACAGGTGACATATTTTAGTTGGGATGAATGGGAATTTCTTATGAGATAATAGAACCAAGTTGTTAATGCACACTGCCAATTTTGATAAGGCCAAGGACATATATTTCCATTGGCATGGCTAGTAGGCAAAGTGGGATGGTTTCCCCAGGTGGCAAAAACAGCAACAAGGTACTGCAGAAGATAAAGAGGCATTACAGCCTGCCTTGCCCTGTGCTCTCTGAACTAGCTGGTTCCATTAGGTGCAGTGAATTCCCAGTTTACTCAGCTTTTATAGATGGAAAGGGAGAGGGTGCCACTTTTTTCTTTTTTTTTTAATCTCAGGCAGGAATATATTTTGGAGTAACCCTGAACATTCCCTTGCATATTTTGCTAACCTTCTGACGAGAACTTTATTATTGTTGTAGAACAGCCTCTACATTTAGAAATAAGCAAATACAAATTGAACAGGTACAAATTACAAAAATAGGAAAATTCCAGCACATGTGAATATAATGAAAAATCGAATTGTCTTCAAGAAAGAAAACAGTGGGCCCTGCTACTTCTGACTACTAAGAGGATTTAACCAACTGGTATCTAGTAAAATAAGCTATAACACAAAATGTTACCACGTGGAGAGTAATTTTATTTATAGAATTGGAAAGAGGACAGGTACAGTGAAAATAATCAGATCTGCCTGGATGATCCGCTAAAAGTGGGGTAGTATATAAAAGGTGAATGTCCTTATAGTATAGGAAACAGGGAAGGACACATTCAAATGTTTTAGTGATGCTTGATTGACAAGAACAGACATGTTAAGAGTAAGGGATATATGAGTATTTCTCCTATAAGAATGTGAGTGGCAGAGCATTAACACCAATGAAGATGAAGATGCTAAAGCAGTGATACTCAAATGTTTTACCCTTGGGACATTGTGCCCCCCCCTTGATGTAGTATATGAATTAAAATATTTTGTTTGTTTTGTTTATTTAATATGCATATTTTCATTTGCACATTCGTGTATATTCATATTTTCACATTTTATAAGGAATGTTCAAATTAAAACCATTTTTTAAAAGTAAAATCAACATTTAACTTGAATGCATGTGTCAGTTTTACACATGAAAATTTGGGGAAAAGGGCTGGAATCAGAGACTTCAAGTCTTATGCCCCTTTGATTAACTCAGGTGTTCCCCTCAAGGATCCTGCCCCACCATTTAAGAACCACTGCTCTATGCTATTTAGGGACCTCTAGGGCATAAAGATAATTGACCAGGAGAAATTTTTCACTTTAATTCCCAGCTGTTGGGTGGCCTGAAGTCCATGAGTTATTGTCCTAAGGAGCTTCATCCCAGATCTTTTGTTTAATTATCTCTTTGGCTCTGGGGAATCTTTGGTGTAGTAGTCATTGCACTTTCTCCTTAACAGCTCTCACTCAACTGGAGGAGAAGTTGTGCTGGTTTTGTGACTTCCCCTATCGTACTGAGTCTTTTCGCTTGGAAATAAGTCCTATCAAGTTTAAATGAGCTAGATAGGGATGGTTTATGCATTCAACTGCTAAACTATTCTTGGAGTATAGCAGGTTAGAGTTTGCAGATTACTTCCAAGTATGATTCTGTTTAAAACCAAACCAAACCCTGGAACTTGTTCATAAAAAGCAATCATACCAGAAAGAACAGCCAGTCATTTGGCCGTCTCCAAGATGTATCACTTTTATATATGAAGGGATTCCACCACTACGACACAGTCTTTGATAAAACTATTTTAATGTGTAGTCTCCACCTTTGCAATCTGATATACTGCAGTCCAGAATAACTTTACAGCATTGTTTCACTGAAAATATACACTAGTCCCATCCATGTCCAAGCCACTTATCTCTCTCATGGCTTCCTCTGAATATCTGTTTAAATTGCAAACAACTTTTTTTAAAAGGATAATTTGTTGTGCTAGCTATTACTCTCAAACATGATATTTAATTTGTTTTATATACAAAACTAGAGCTAAATTGCAGGATGTCAGCCTGAATGACTGGTCCCACGGCATGCTCTCCCAACATGCCATTATGCTGTCATTTTCATTTCCCCCTTCAAAAGGTATATCTTGTACCCTTTCTTGAATTCCACATGCAATGAAAGTAGACTGACTAGAATGCAAATTGACATGCATCCCTTGTTGAAGAAATAATTAATGCTTAGGGGTGGTGCTACCATGAAAGAGGGTGAGAGAACATTTTGGATGTTTTGAAAGGGCTTCAAATTATTAGTTGTTTAATTTCTCACTGTACTTTTAGTGCTAGGAATGGGAAAGCCACCTGTGGGATTATCTGACACATGCATCTAAACAACCTGATTGTTGTTGGGTCCTATGCACCTTGATAGTGTGTGTGTGTGTGTGTGTGTGTTGCTTTGCCCTAGGTAACAAACTCTCTTATGTGCACTTCTCAGTTCTGGTTTCCATTTGTCATCCTTTCTCTCTCAGCCCTTGCTGAACTTTACCTTGGAACCATCAACAATGGCTTCCTGTTGTGAAAAATTCCAACATTTGAGGAACTTTAACCACAAGGGTGGCAATCCTGCAGCACTTATTTAAAAATTGGATGCAGAAAATTCTGTAGGAATAGTATAATTTCCATGTGTAGCACCATATGATTGCAATCATTCAATACTTGACTAGGTTCATGCTGTTAAACTTCTCCTACTGGCTACAGTGATTTAATCCTCTGTGCTACATCTGTGGAGTTTTCTACTTTCTCCTTACCATGCTGATGAAAAGTTATGTCCCTATGATATTGCTCAAGGAATGAATTCTCCAGGTGACTGGTCAACAAGCTTAATAGCAGTTGCAATTTTCAGGTAATGCTTCCTTTCTAATAGGAGCAGTCAGTAATTCCCCTGCCTGCATTTATGCCCCCTCCACCATAATAGAAGTAGGATAAAGTCTGAAAATATAAATGGAATTTTATTTTGATATTTAGCTGTGTATTTACATGACAGATTGTGTACAGTCTCATCCCTTTATAGAATCACAGAAGCTATTAGCCATTCCGGCACCATCCTATAATGGTTTCAGAATTTACTGAGAAAAAAAGAGCAAAAGCTACTCTTTCACTACTGATTTGATATTTTTCTATCAACCTTGGATGGCCAGTCAACTGGAAAGTTCCTGATTGTATCCAGCTACCTTTTTATGGCTTATTAGTGCCAATTTTATAGATTTAACAAGTCTGAAGAAATGTAATGAGGACTGGACCTTTCATGAAATTGCTGCATGAACTTTTTGAGAGCCATGTTTTACTGAACATTGAGATCCAATTCCTTCAAAGACTTATTTCAGTGAACTCATCCAGGTTACTTGAACGTATCATATTGCAACTAGTATGCCATTTCTCTGAATAGCTCATGGAAAGATCAGGTCTCAATGAGATCACCTAACCTTTCCTTCCAGTCACTTTTTTTCTGCTTTCTTCTCCCCTCCTCCTTTCTTTATGCTTACCTTACGATTCCTTCCCCTTCCTCAGTCCTTGCTGCTTTTCACCTCTTCCCGTTGTACATGAAAGCAATTGTGTCTGTCCTTCAGCTGTGAAATTCATTCTAAAAGAGACAAGACTGCAGCTCAAGCGTGGAACAGCCCTCACCTTGGCCTTGGTGCTGGCTTAGGAATGCCTTACCACACATACTATGAGGGTATTTTCTCTTCTACTGTTTGAGGAGCTATGCAAATGTTGCAGCTGTGCTAGCAGCCAGATCAATCACAGATTAATCATGGATAAGCCACTTTGACCTCAAGCAGAATTTATCAGAATATATAATAACATAATACAGCCTTTGCTAATAACATGCTAAATCAAATTTCTGTCACTCATCATGGTTTTAAAAATGTTTCAGAGTGTGAGCAATTCCTTTCTTCATAGTAAAGTAAGAAAAACCCAAAGATGTGAAACTCAGGGGGCATTATCATGAGAAAGCCTTGAAGTCGGAAGCCTATCCTTCCTTTTCCTGTGTCTCAGAAGAAAATTGTGATGAAGGAGGAAGGGGCACTTTTGCATTTCTTCCCTTGTTACTTGAACAGTATATATCATATACCCACCAATCTCCCTATCTAAGATATAGATTACTCACATCTTGGAAAAGTTACTTTTCACATTATAGTGCATAGAATCTGGTAGCTGTGGTGCAAAAAGCAACTTTCTCAAAGGAAGGGGATTACTCCCACCCCCCCCACCCCTTTTACAAGTTATGCTGCAAGTGTAGAAAGATCTCAGCGGTACCTCATGGACTTGGTGAAATTAAATGTGGACACTCATGTAAGGCTTTTCCCACCCCTCATGATGCCACTTGTCATGTGCTTTATAGATCTTCACATGTTCAACCTCTGCAAATCTACATGCTGATAGGTGGGAGTGTCATGTAAAGGAGGTGGAGATTATAATCAGCCCTCCATATCCATGGATTCTGTATGCATGGATTCAACTATCCATGACTTGAAATATATTCCAAAAATATGTAAATTCCAAAAGAAAACCTTGATTTTGCTATTTTTAATAAGGGACACCATTTTACCATGTCATTGTATATAATGGAAATTGAGCATCTGTGGATTTTGTTATCTACGGGAGGTCCTGGAACCAAACCCCAGCGGATACCAAGAGCCCACTATATATGCACCCTCATGACCTTTTCTCACTTTAGCCCTATATGCATGCTAATTATGTCTGTAGAATCATAACTAGCACCATAAACTTAATTTATATCCCATCATCTTGAATCCAAAGAGGCTCAAGTGTGGCAAAACATTCTTCCACATTGCTATTTTCTCTTTCTCCTACATTCCTGTGAGGAAAATTAGTCTAACGGTGATTGGCCCACAACTACTTAGTGCAAATCTGAATCTGAGTCTCTTCTGTTTTGCTTTCACATTCCAACTAACATGACACCATATTTTTTCATTCTCTGAAGATGCCAGCCACAGATGCTGGCGAAACATCAAAAAGGAACTCTTCTAGAACATGGCCACATAGCCCAAAAGCTCCACGAAAAACTGTTCAACTCCATATTGACACCATATTGTCTGTCACGTTTTATATCTGGACAGTCATGTGCAGACTTTGGATCTTTCTAAATATTGTATTCTCAGTTCAGATAGGTGCATCCTATGTTTGCTTGTTGTTTCTTTGAAGATGCCGACACACAATTCTTTAATCTTTCACTGAGATGTCTGCTATCCTAAGGGTCAACTTGGGTTGCTTGCACATTTCATCCAGCTTTTCCCACACGGTCTGATGAACACAGAAAGTAAAGCCTGGATGCTAAAGGGTGATGTAAAACGAAGTTATTTATTTTCTCCCCATTTTCTCCATTTGTTTGCCTCTGGGAGGATGAAGCCTCATGGGATATTTAATTTGAATAAATTTGCATTTTGAACTTTGGGCAAGTGCTTCTGCTAACCCTGTTCTACTTGATTGTACAGGCACCTATGGACTTAGTCAGCTGTCATTCTGACACATTTTAGTCTCTTCCTTTCCAATTAAGTATCAAGAGGTAATCAAGTCAGTGGAGCATGCTTACCTTTTCTTACATGTAAAATAATTTAAAGATTCGTGCTGATGTTCCTTGCATGTGTTTCAGCAACAACCCAATTACAGCTTTTATTATTTTATTTTACTGTCTCCCTCCCTTATACTAACAGAGATTGGATGGTTGGGTGTTTTCACCCTCCCTCTTCCTTCAGTAAAATGCGATTTGCTGGGTTTTGCAGCCATGAACTCTGATAGTGACCAATATAATGGAGAGACCATTATAGTTAAAGCTGAGTCAGGTTATCATCAACAGTGTGTCTCAACTGATACGCAGCCCCTGATGAAGATGGAGTAGTCTGTTCTATATTGTTATTAGTGCCACTAGTAACATAGATTACAAGACTACATCTCTCCTCTGTATTTACAAGGGTAACAGAGTGCTATGCCCTTCACATGTGACTGTGAGGATGATCAGACTTGAAATGTCTTTTCAAGTGGATCTACAATGAACGTTCTCAGAGCAAAGGAATTAACTGAGTTGATGTTTGGATAGATGAAAAATGAATACATGTTTTATCTGCCTTGAGTAAGCCAAATCTTTTTCTTTTTCACATTCAGAAATTGTGGAAGGCTGGTGGTTAGGTTTGCTTTTGTGGCTAGCACTAAGGCAGAGAATTGAAATATTGAATCAAGAACAAGTACTGCATCAATCAACTGTTGTGATCTGAATCGTTAAACAGAGGTGTCAAAGGTATAACCGATTAAATAATGTATAACATACCAGAACAGAGTAGTCAGTGACAAGCAGTATTATAATACAAAATTTCACAAGGAGTCAGTGTTACTGTTTAAAGTTTTTATTAATGATCAAGAAGAGGACAGGCAGAAACTTAATATAATGCACCACTTATATGAATGGCATTAAATTGACATTGTTTGCTAATGACATTAGCAAAATAGGTCAGTAATTATAATCCACTTGTGTTTAAAAATATATATACCATAAAGTACCCCTGCCAAAGGTAATTAAGAAAACCAAGGACTTTCTTAGTTTTTTTAGGGAGGGATTTGGAACATTCTGGTCTTTGTGCTAATGGCTGCAGAGTTTTGCTTTCCGTCAGTTCATTATCTATTATACCAGATTATTTTAATATATCAGACATGACTGTCTTTAGCCTGGGGGTATAAATGAGTTGCCTCTAGTCCTGCCCTGTGTGAGAGCTGTCAGAACTAGAACAAGGATGCTATGGTGAACTACCAGAACTACCATTTGGAACTTCTTAGTGGACCATGAAGAATGTTCTGGACTGGCACCCATGATCACTGCAGCCTTCTAGACAAGAAGAGCTATAAAAGATGACTCTACTTGAGTGGAGCATTTGCCTGGACAAGAGTGGTTGCCCCTGCCTAGCTCTTGTCTCTTGACTACTGACATAGCCTGTTTCCCCAAAAATAAGACATTCCCTGAAAATAAGACCTAGTAGAGATTTTGCTTAATTGCTAAATATAGGGCCTCCCCCAAAAGTAAGACCTAGAAAAGTTTTGTGTGTGTGTGTGTATAAAATGCTCATTTTTTGGTTCAACAATAAATGGGAATTCTTCTTCATGGAAAAATAAGACATCCCCTGAAAATACGACCTAGCACATCTTTGGGAGCAAAAGTTAATATAAGACACTGTCTTATTTTCAGGGAAACATGGTATCTTCTAGTTCCTGGCTACCCTTGACTAAATGCCTGCAGGTATAACTTGGGAATTTTATTTGTTTCTTTTTCTTCTTTTTTTAAAACTATAAATCCTATAATTTATGCTGTCTGTGGGATTCTGGGAGCTATATTCCAAAAAGCAACTTTCTCAAGCTCTACCTATAGCTCAGTCCTCACCAGTATCCTGTTCCTCCAACAGGGACCCTTTTTGCTTTATCCTTCACTGCAAAGTGTTTTGGCTGCACTCCCATCTAGGACTATCTAGACATCCAAAGCTATGTCCATGTGGCATGTAATGATATGTGCCAGTTTCATCAGCCAGCAAAGATTTAATTTGTGGTCATCATACATAGGTACATGTCCAATAACATTAGCAAACATACCCAACAGAGGTAAGGTGAACACTGGAGTGCAGACAGAATATGCCTAGGTGGTTCCTGCACAGCTAATATGTAGAGCAAGTTATTTCTGTGTATTCTGGAAAGCTATGCACTCGTTTGCTCATGTCTTACCTATGCAGTAATTCCACTGTGACAGCTCATATGCATGTTTGTCTGAGAAATAAGGACCTATCAGATAACATTTTGAGAACCATAAATTGAAATATATAGAATCAGGTTACAAAATTCTGCACTTATGTCCCTTATGACCCTGTTATGTGAAACAGTGGAGGATGTCCATTTCAACAAAAAGAGGAGGACATTCTCACAGGATGCTTTCTTTGTTATCAATTGCTATGTTTTTAAGGAAGTTAAAAGTAACTGGCATTCTGGGGAATATTTTGAAAATGAAACAATCCATCTGTTTAGAATCCTTTTATAATCACAAAAGAAGATCATTTCTGGCCCTTGGTTAATATTTAATTTTAAAGTATTAAAGTGATTGATTATAGATGCATACAGTGGACTAAACCATCTGGCATGGCACTTAGCAAAACAAACTCATCAGCATACATTGATAATCATTGTCCTTGCTTGCAAAATGTCACCTTCTCTCAGTCATCACAGAATCATAGAATCACAGAATCATAGAGTTGGAAGAGACCACAAGGGCCATCCAGTCCAACCCCCCTGCCATGCAGGAACTCCCAATCAAAGCATCCCCGACAGATGCCCATCCAGCCTCTGCTTAAAGACCTCTAAGGAAGTAGACTTCACCACACTCCAAGGGAGTGTGTTCCACTGTCAAACAGCCCTTACTGTCAGGAAGTTCCTCCTAATGTTGAGGTGGAATCTCTTTTCCTGCAATTTATATCCATTGTTCTGCGTCCTAGTCTCTGGAGCAGCGGAAAACAAGCTTGCTCCCTCCTCAATATGACATCCCTTCAAATATTTAAACAGGTCTATCATATCCCCTCTTAACTTTCTCTTCTTGAGGCTAAACATCCCCAGTTCCCCAAGGTGTTCCTCATAGGGCATGGTTTCCAGACCCTTCACCATCTTAGTTGCCCTCCTTTGGACATGCTCCAGTTTCTCCAATAGCTTGCATTTTATTATTTGGATTGTCATGAGCATGAATAAGGTGAGGAGGGGAGCAGGGGGCCAAAACCACCAGGGCCTGTATCCAGAGAACTTTCCATACCAGGTGTCACCCAATGTGGGGGAGGGGGACATCTAGGGGGTTGGGATTTTTTGGGGCGTGACTTCTGGTGTCAGTGACAAGCAGTATTGTAACACAAAATTTCACAAGGAGTCAGTGTTACTGTTTAAAGTTTTTACTAATGATCAAGAATAGGACAGGCAGAAACTTAATATAATGCACCACTTATAGGAATGGCATTAGACTAACATTGTTTGCCAATGACATTAGCAAAAACGTGTGTGTGTGTGTGTGTGTGTGTGTATACACAGTAGAGTCTCGATTATCCGACATAAACTGGACTGGCTGATAGTTGGATAACTGAAAATGTTGGATAATCCAGAAGGTCCAGGAAAAGCCTTGAAATCACTATGAATTGCAAATGTATTGAAGTTTTATTGCAATAACAGTAAAAGTAAATGTAAAGAAATAACTGATCAACATTGTGATGTACAGTATAAACAGTTCAGTCCTCTGAAAATTTAAAGAAATCACAGAAAATTTGAAGAAATCATAGAAGCCACGATGTTGGATAATCCGGAATGTTGGATAACCAAAAGTTGGTTAATTGAGACTCTATGTAAAATAAAGTACTGTTGCTAAGGGTTTTCTTAGGCCATGTGCAGATGGGTCTTAAATGCTGGCTTAGGGGAGAGTTGCTTCTACATGAGACATGCCCCAGCTCTGCCCCAAGGCGGCATGACACTGCATGTCACACCGCATGATGTGAGGTGTCACGGTGCTCCTCTGGCACTGTGTCCACATGACGCAGCGCCAAAGGAGCACTATAAAGCTGCCGTGCCATGGCTATTGTACCCTTTCCAGCATGCAAAAAGGTGCCACTTTTGCAGCTCCTTTTTGTGGCCTGCAAGGAGCAGATCAGGGCCACAGTGTTTGGTTGCCATGGCTGTGATCTGGTGAAAATGGAGGAGGATGCAGGGCACCGGATTGGGGCTGTGGCAACCACACCCTGGAAAGGGCATGATAGCTGTGGCTTTAAGGCACTATTTTGGTACTGCGTTGTGTAAACACAGTGGCAGAGAAGTGCTGTGATGTGTGGATCAGTGCGCAGCATCATGCCGCCATAGGGGCAGAGTCAGGGAGTGCATTGTATGGATGCCACACCCTGACTCTGCCCCCAGGCCAGCATTCATGCTTGGTCTGCACAGCCCCACTATGATATCATCAGGTACTACTGGACAAGACTGGTCAAACCTACTGACCAATATCCCTTCCTTTTGGTCCACGTGGGAACAAATGACACAGCAAGACACAGCCTTCAGAATATCCGAAGGGATTACGAGGCTCTGGGAAAGAAGCTGAAAGAAATGAATGCACAGATTGTCATCTCGTCTCTTCTGCCAGTAGAAGGGCATGGTCCAGGAAGGGAGAGGAAAATAGCAGATGTCAACAACTGGCTCCGCAGATGGTGTCGCTGAACAATTTGGATTCTTAGATCATGGGCTAGGGTTCCATGAAGAGGGACTTCTGGCAAGGGATGGGCTGCATCTCACGCCGTTGGCAGAAACATTTTTGCCAACAGTCTGAAGAATCTGATCAGGAGGGCTTTAAACTGAATTATGTAGGGAGACAGCAGTCTGGAAGGCAAAAGGGCTGGAAAAAATAGTCACACTGACATAGAGGGAACAAGGCAAATAGTGTAAGGACCCAACAATAGGAAGCAAAAAAACGTGCACAGGCATCAAGTAAAGGGGACACATGGTCTTAGATGTCTCTACACTAATGCACAGAGCATGGGAAATAAGCAAGATGAACTTGAACTCCTAGCACAATAAGGGAAATATGATATAATAGGCATCACTGAAACCTGATGGAATGAGTCTCATGATTGGAATGTAGAAATAGAGGGTTATAACCTTTTTAAGAGAAACAGGTCAAACAAGAAAGGAGGAATAGCATTATATGTCAGGGATATTTACATCAGTGAAGAGAAAAGGCACACAGAGAAGCACCAGGTTTACCTTTAGCAAGGTATGGCCCAGAATTCCTCTCCAAGCAGTTATATAGAATGAGATTTCTCTTTCCTCCTCCCCAATGAACCAATGAAATGGCTCACAATTTCAAATTTTAAGGTCTTACCCAATCAAAAGGCACACAGAGAAGCACCAGGTTTACCTTTAGCAAGGTGATAACCAGTCCAGGAAAAAAAAAAAAAACTCATCACAGAACTTGTGGATTTAAAGCAAGTCTCAAAAAGCAGATAAAGGGGCTCTTCAGACTACCCCTAAGGGACAGCACAATGCCTCCCCTTTCCTAGCTTGGTCAGGGCTGTGACAACCACACACCCCAGCCCCAATCCGGCCTTTCCAGGGCACAAGAAGGAGCCACAAAAAGCTACGCTATGCCCTGAATCAGGCCCCCAGCTGGCCCAAAGTGCCTATTAAAAATAAAGGCAGAGTACAGTAACAAAGTCCATGGTCAGTCGTGGTTAGGGTGCAAGCCAAAGGGTCAAGCCAAGAGCGTCATCCAGCAGTCCAAGAAGGTCATGGGTTCCAGATAAGCAAAATGGTCAGGCACACCACAAATCAAGAGGCAGAAAACAGAATGCTTTCAATAGGGAATGCCTCCTCTGGTGTCCTTCCCAGTACTGTGGTCTTTGATGAGTTGGCATTTTGCATAAAGCCTCCTCGCGCAATGGAAGTATGCCCCTTCAGACCTTCTCTGGCTGGAGGTAGGTATGTGATCCTCCTCCTCCTCCATCATGCCTACATTACTAGAAGGCCTTGCTGCCTGATTGTTTGCTGGAGCCACAGCCTCTCCTAGAGCTCTCAGGGCAGAGCTAGGGCCAGGATCCGAGTCAGGGTCTTCCCCTGAGTCCTCAGCCAAGCTGGGCATGACGATCACAGAGCTCTTCCACACTCTGGAATCATCTCTATTATTCATGCACTGACAATACAGTCCATGTCCCAGGAATTTTAAAAACTACCTCACAAATTTAAATGCAGTGACAGGGAGCTAGCAATCATATTCGTCCTTGTGAAAATATCCTCTCGATACAAAAAATTGATCTCACAGCTTGGCAATTGAAGTATTCTTATGTGGTTTCTACTAACACCAACAGCAGTCTTGCCCTGGAAACACTCAAGAGCTTTGCATTGTTTTTAAAGCACAGCAGCTTTTCACTCTGGATTTCTTGAAATGGATATGTTAGAACTCCCTTTGGCACCATAGGAAGAGATCAATATATGTTTCAAAAAGATGTTAGTAGGTTTCTTGGAAAGACACTTTAGAGAGAATTACCGCTGGCCAGACACTATTTTTCATGTATATAGGCCAACCAATACTTTTGCTAGCAGTGCCAAAGCAGTGATATTATGCAAAACAAAGAATTTTATCCTTTTGTTCTCTTATTCCCACAATCAGTTTCCTTGGACATTGGCACTTAGTTTATCTAATAATTTAACATTTTGAAAGCAGGGGCACGCAAATGCTCAGCTCTTTGAAAACCTGACCTTAAAATTAGTTTCTTTCCAATGGCTTTCCTAATTTTAGATACTATTTTAAAATCAAGCCACTGCTGGGGTATGTGTGTGTGTGTGTGTGTGTGTGTATAGATCCTTTCATAATCTTAGAAGTATAATCTGAAATGTGTGTTTGAAGAAGGAAGAACACCTTTTGAAATGAAGAGCAGGATGGACTTAAACAGTTGTTGGTCCTTCAGAGCACACTATCAAAAAAAGTGTGTTAGGTGAACAGTTTTTTTAAAAAACACACACATCAGTTACAGCATCAGGAAGAAAATCTGTCACTTTCATTCAATTGCACTGCTTGGCTTTAAAGTGAGAACGCCCTTTGACACATTCCTTTTCACACACTTAAAACAGAGAGATTCAGCCCAGGCTTCTTGTTAGCTTTGAAACAGCTGTCTCAGCACACTGGTAACTAGTTGATACTTCAGTTAAAATGTACCCTACATCATAACATGAGCTGAAAGAAAAGCAAGGTTTCAGGAAAAGGTGGAAGAACAAATGAGGGTATTACAAAAAAAAAAAAAAGAAGAAAAAAGAAAAAAGAATGCTGTCCTTTTCCAGCTCGTATTTTTCATCATAGGTTGAGTCTCTTTTATCTGAAATTCTGAAATCTGAAATATTCCAAAATCCAAAACTGTCCACATGAGTAGCTGAGATAGTGGCACTTATGCTTTCTGATGGTTCAATGTATGCAACCTTTGTTTCATTTAGAAAATCATTACAACTACAGTATATAATTACCTTCAGACTATGTGCATAAGGTATATATGAAAAATAAATGAATTTCACATTTAGATTTGAGTCCCATTTCCAAGATATCACATTATGTACATGGAAAGATCCAAAATGCTTCTGGTCCTAAGCATTTCAGATAAGGAAGAGTCAACCTGTCCTTCTGGGGTATTTTAACCACCAGGGAGGTGCAGGAGCAGAAAATTCTCCCCCAGACTCATTGAAATTGGTCATGTCTGATTTAAGAGAGGAAAATACATTTATCACTAGCTGTTGCTGTTTTCAGACATTCAAAGGGGCTAAAACAAATTGATAAATTCAGGCATCTTGGGAAGAGGGTCTATTCATGTATGTGAACATGTGATGGAAGCTTTGCATGTGCAGTGGTATGTAAGCACTGACTGAATTATTTCCCAGCACTACCTAGTGATGTGAAGGGTTGAACCTGGGACTTCTGCATTTAAAGCATCTGCTTTAGCATTTTGCAATGGGCCATTGCCTTGCCTGCCTCTCTTTATTTCAGCCCATTTGAGTATCTGAAAAAGACTGGTGTATCTGAAGTTTCAGACCTACTATAAAATGCACTGCTGAGATTCTAAAATGCACTGCTGAGATTCCAAGACTAGCATTGCATGCCCAATGAGGCTTTTGACTTCTCTGTCTTAAATAGCATCCCTTTCCATACAGCATGGCAACACGCTTTGGAAACTGAAGGTCGGAGTCTGATGTTCAAAGAAAAAAAGAAAGAAAGAAAGAAATACCACCAAGTGTGCTCAAGTCCTTGGATATACTGAAGAGAGTTTTTAGATCCCAGCCCTACTGTGGCATTTCTTTTGTTTTCTTTTGCATTTCTTCTGGAGTCCTGCTGCAATGCCTATAGCTAATGCTGAAGCAACCTCAACAACATATTATTCGGGATCTATGGATAAAATTAATATATGGTACTGTACTAGGTCACGATGAACAACTAACTCCCAGTGTTAACAATATGATATTGATTATGTAGTTGCTGCAGTTCAAAACAACTGAATGTCTTTTGAATCTCCTTCAACCAATTTGGCCTACTGAAGGAGGAGTTAATGGCTATGTTTAAATGAAGATTGCAGGGTTTCTCTGATCACGTTATCACAGTGGTAGTTCCAGCTGCCCTCAGTAATTAAGTCTCATCTGTTATCTGTAATCAGAAATGTTTCATGGTAACAATTAGTGTTGATGTCCTAGGTAGAAAGGCTCATCTGTGTTCAGTGAAACATTTTCACCTTAATGTACAAATCATGAAGGTGTATAAACAGGACCTTTTACTGATAAATGCTTCCTTGCACTAAAGCAATGGATGTAACTGTATCTTCAAAAAGGCAAGGCAGATTTGGATTCCAGCATCTCCAGTGTGAAACAGGGAGGTGGGTAAAGTTTTGTTGTCTTTAATTTTAAGGCAGAATTTGAACCTTTGTGTACACATTCATTATTTATATTAACCAGAGATGAATAACATCCACTACACCTTTAAAAATCACTGCTTAACAGAAGAGATCCAAAAGAAGAGCCATTCCATAATTTTTTTGAAGTGGCCACAATTTGGAATAATGTTCGTTGTCACCACAACTGAAAAATATTATTGTATAGCCAGGTAAGATAAAGAGAAAGACAACCAAAATGATCACTGCACTGAAGCAACTCCCTTGTGAGAAAAGGCTGCAACTTCTGGGCTTTTGAAGGGGTTTCTGTCCTACCACTAGAAACAAGGACCAGCCACTGAAACAATTCTGAACAGAAAAATACAAATATTTTTCACATAATTCATCTGTGGCAGTTGCAGTAGAAATGTACGGAGTGGCCCAAATTTGAAGGGCAAATCAATGGGGGTGGGGGTTTAATCCTATGAATAGCTACTAGGGATTACTGCTACATGTACTTTTACAGTCAGAGGCTGTGTGCTTATGGTTGCCACTGCTGAGGAACAAAAGAGAGCACTCTTGCTTTTATGGCCTGCTTATGGGCATGACTGGCCACTGTGTGAAAACTTTTCCTGGATGACATAGGCCTTTGGTCTGAGCCAGCATAGGCCTTCACATACAGTCTTGCATGTTACCAGGTACCATGTAAGAAGATATTCAAAGAAGCTGCATGCTCTTGCATGTTAGGGTGTTGGAGTAAATGGTCATTGTGGTCTCTTCCAATCTAAGATTCTATGATTCATAGAAGAGTATAGCAGGGCTGGAGAACATTAGGCCCCTTGGATGTTTAGGGATTCAAATCCCAGAAGCTCCAGACAGCACGTCCAATGATTAGGGAGGATGTAAGTTGAAATTCAATGCATCTGGATGGCAAAGATTACATACTCCTAGTATGTACTAATATCTGGATCCTATAGGAAGGAATAGGATGCATGGAAAGTTATGTCTTAGCAATCATGCTAAGCTACCTCTTAATTTCCAAGCAATATGTGCTTTACTCCAGTGGCATAATATTATATCAGAACATTCAAAGATCAAACATAATGAGTATCAATATTAATCAGTGACAGAATTTGGAAGATCCTATAATATGTTGTTCTGTGTGGTTCTATTATTTTGGTTGTTGTAGAGTTAGATAATATTATAAAATGTTGCTATGTTATAAATTTTTAATCATAATTTAAATCTATCTATCTATCTATCTATCTTGTAATTTATAGTAGATATGTAAAGTGATTTGTTCAAAAGTGATAAGAGTTGTTGTTATAGAGAAAATGATTGCCTGTAGGAGGATTTTCCAAGGGCAATCACACAGTAAAAGAAAGAAAGAGACAAAAGCAAAAGTGTATGAGGGTGTTGGGCAAGCAACTTGATTTATAAATGAATCAAGGTAAAACCTGTGAAAATATAGAGTGGGGCATTGCTAATTTTATGCTTGCATTTGTGAATTGTAGTAGTTACATCTACAGACATCTTACTGTTAACTTCTCCAGTTGTTGAAATAAAGTTTTGCTGTTTGAATAGAGAAGACTAATTTACTAAACTGTTGGGAGTGAACATTTCTGACACTGAGGAAACATAGACAAGCATTCTCAAAGTGGCAAATTATTTTTGCTGCCGTTGTGAAATGTTCTAAACCTAGATGGTATCTCCACAGTTCCATTTGAAGAAGCAGCCTATTCCAGGGATGTGCTAGAACAGCAATGTTAGGAGATCTCTCTCCATCAAATCAATTATTAGCAAGAGAAGGACAGGAATGTCTGAATTTTCTTTCCTCTGCCCAGGTAGTAGTAGGAGGACACTGCTAAAGAAGAAGCAATGGTGGCTGGTGGCCTCAGTGTCAGTGGGACAGTGAATACACTCTAGATTTTATTTTTCATGTGCTATCCAAGGTACTGAATCTATTTTCCTGTGAACTGTTCTCTCTCATATGATTGTAGTTGTGTGGAATGAGACATAGGACACCACCAGCTGGATCTCTGGATCTCCCACTGGCCCTTCTCCCCCACCATTTACATGGAGGATGGGAAGGTTGGCTTGCAGGCTGTGTGTGTGTGGCCTTGGCTCTTTTTTTTTTCTGCCCTAAGCCCCTAACCCACCCCCAGCAATCCTATTTTTTAAAAGATAGGAGGATGGGGGAAAAAACCTTCAAATATCCCAAAATGTTACATCGAGTGAATATTTCTCTATAAAGTTCTTGACCCCCAATACCCCAGCATTGAAAACTGGTCCTAAACCCTGTAAGTCAAAAGTTGAAGTCAATTTCAGGTTGCACAAAACCATATTTCTCTTCTAATTCCAGCCAAAGGAGGGAAATGGCACCATGACCCCCTGCCACCTTTGTTTCCTCCAGCACTATACATTGAGGGAAAATGTGTATAAATCAGATCCTGGTGTAAATGCTCAGGGCTTCCCTGTTATTAGAAAGTGAATACATATGGCAAGCATACTTTCTTGATATCTTTATCCATGTGTGGACAAGGGAAAATGGTACCTGCCTTTAAGATGTGATGGTAAGGCCCTCATGTGCAGCCTCTTTTCCCTTCCCATGCTGTTGTCATCTGTAGAGAGAACTTCTAAATTATAAACACCGGTTGTAGAGACACTACATGTTCACATGTAGCCATTAACAAAGGAAAACAGCTTTTCTGTAATGCTTACCTTCACAAGTATGTATGATACACACTGAAAACAGAATCTGGAAATTTGAGGTGATCTGACCAGAGTTGTACAGTAAGCTGTTGATCCCTTTACGATTGGACTGGATTTTAAATTTGATGATGAAATTTAGAATTTTGGATGTATTAAATCTGATGCCGAAAAACATTGCTCTCCATGTAAAAGAGCACATAGTGCTCAAAATATCCAGTCCAATATTTTTTGTTGGTCTAGCTTTGCACAATTTTAACTCTCTAATTGTTGTCCAGGTTTTGTCTTTAATGTAGCTGAGTGATTGTACTCCTACCCTTCTCTCCCTGATGTCTCATTCATGCAATCCGCTTAATCAATGTTTGCTGATGTTTATGCTCTAATGCTTACCGACAGCAGGTGTACAAAAGTAAATTCCAATCTGCATAAAGAAAATCTGCCTCATATTCAGGAACCTGCTGTTTTGGTGTAATTTTAGGAGACAGGTGATTTTTCATGGGACATTCATGATGCTTCCCCGCCTGCCCTGCCCATCTCCCAATCCCTTCCATAGCTGGTTCTGTTTTCTTACCTGCTGGTTTCAGAAGTTATGCTTAGTTTTATGCTGTGGGTCTGTTTGAAATGCTGAACAGAGTCTATTTGTCTTCCTTGCTGATGGACCTTGCTTCACTACAAGCACTGATATGCAGCCTTTAAAATCTAATTCTGTTCTAGTAATTTAAGAGTAATTTGCATGATTTTTTTTTTTTGCTGGTTTCCTAAACAGAAGTGGCAGGGGGCTGAAAATTCCCATAGAGAAATTGTGTCACATCTCAAGGAACGTGGTTTGCAATCTTACATCTCTCAGCCTTTAACACTTTTATCTTTGGAATTTTCTGTTTTTAACTTTTGCTAATATGAGTGGGAATTACATGATAAAATCCCTGACTATGTTTGTGGGAGGGGGAAGAGGAAGAAGATGATATGCTGTTGTTAGTCATTCTCCTTCCTTTTAAGAATTGCAACAGAAAATATGGGATTAAGTTTTGAAGGAGCTGAAAGATGCCAGCCACTTGCCTGTCTGAGCAAGCATGGGACCAGGAATAACTGCATTCAGTTATAGGAATGAGCAAGAAAATAAATTATCAGTTTGTTTCCTTAGTAAACAGTGAAATGTCAGTTAAAGGATATTCTCTAACCTGTCCCTTTGATTTTGTGCTTAATATATTCTGAACCAGAGTGTGCAAATGTTACTTTTTAGATGGCAACTCCCAGAATTTTCAGTCAGCATGATCATGGGCATCTTGGTTGCAATTCTCAAAATTACTGACCAGAAAAGATTAACTTCTCCCAGCTCAGCTCTCATTCACAATTAGGTTTGCCTTTAATCTTGTGGCTTACCTTTCAGATATCCTTAGTGTGGTGTATGCCTTTAGTTTTTACAGTGCCCCTTCCCTTCTACAAAGCTTTAAGGAGAGTAACCCTCTAAGTTGCTCCAAGTCTACTCTCATGTTACATTCTATCTTAGTGCATCTGTGCTATTGCAAAACTACACAATCCAGTGCCTCCCTGTGCGTTATAGTACGCTAATGTCAAGTAGCTGTGTCTACAGCTGTGTCAGTTCTGGCCCTGAAGCAGGTGCAAGGTTCCAGTGTTCCATTATAATTCTAGCTTCAAATTGTTGACACTTGTTGGGGGAGGTATACGGTAAAGGGGGACTTGTTAAAGGGGGACTGTTGTGGAACAAATCTTTGCAAGATATATTCTGGGCTCTATTGTGACAATGACTGTGTGTGTGTCTGTGTGTGTGTGTGGAGACTAGAATCATAATCTGGAGACAAGTCAAAGTCAAGAATCTGAGCTATGGAAATATGTAATAAAAACATGATCTGCAAATAATTTCCTGAACATATAACTAAGTGAGTAAAGCGACAAAACTAGAAGGCTGACAGAATCTTATCTTGAACTTTTTTTTTTTTTAAAAAAAAACACTATCATTTTTTTAAACTCCATACATAAACCACTGAGGTAGAAAGAAAGAAAGAAAGAAAGAAAGAAAGAAAGAAAGCTGAAAGCAATACAGAACCTAGAATTAAATAATAATTCAATAAACACTGGCAATAATGAGCTATGAAAAATGAAGGAAAGAAAATATGAAGAACTCATATTCCTATGCAATAGCATTTCACATTGTTATAACATGAGCAACCATAGCCATGATTAATGTTATCACTTTGGATTGCCAACAACAACAAAAATCTCCTATATGGGTTTTTGAGAGGGAACAGGAGACAAAGACAAGGGATGATCTAGCTAAAGATTAGATAAAGAAGCCTAAGGAGAGCTATGAGAAATTCTAGATAAACAGAGTTCAAAGAGAAATGTACAGAGCAACAAATAATTAAACTGAGGCATGTGAACAGAATCTCAAAACAGAAGCAATAGAAACTGTTGATCAATTGTCCCTGTACATGAAAGAGTTGTTGCAATTGAGAGACGAGCCTGATGAAGCTGGACACATCCTATAATTAATATGATATGTTATGTATGTTATATAAAAGGTATTGCCCCCTTATGTTATTTGAAAGGAATGTGCCTCCCTCTCATATATCTAATATGATTCCCTTCTTCATTGGGCTATAACAAACCGGTTTTTAACATCACAGAAAGGCCTTTGTAGAATTCTCTTTGTGTTTGCATTTTAATTATCTAAGCCTCAAATGTTTCACAGACAGTGAGAGCTGGAAGGCTTGTGTGCACTGCAAGTTTGCATCTTTCTAGTCTCTAAGGTACCCTCCCCCCATTTCTATTGTATATCTTCTACTATATCTGCAGAATAAGGAAGCACATCAGAATTAATTCTAAGAGAAATAGTGGCAGATTATTTTGCAATAAACCATTATGCAAGGTTTATGCATCTTCAGTTAAAGGATTGTTTGAGGAAGCAGGAGAATAAATACCACAGCTGTGCAGTATAGCATTTTATCATTTTTAATCTCAAGACGCTTCTCATCACATGAGTATGACTAGAAATGTCAATCAACAGGAATAGTTCATTAGCCATAAATGAAAAATTGCATATTTGTAATTGTCTTTCTCCTGTATTAAAGCGTAGTCACTATGCATGGTATTGCTTTGAACAATCTGTATCAGAGTTGAGCAATCTGTTTTTCTATACTGGTGTGCAGCTATCATCTGCCCTAGCCACCATAACCAGTGGGGGATGATGGGAGCTGTGGTCCAATAACAACATCTGGAAAACTACACATTTTCCATTCTTACTTTGTTCAGGCAGTTGATTCATGATAGCATCTGTGTTGGCTGAAATTATAACTTGTGTACATTGGTTGAATAAGAAATTCTCAAGATACAAACTGAAATATTAATTCCAAGTTAAATAATGGATTTATCACTGCAGAGAGAGAGAGAGAGAGGGGGGGGGGTCAACTTAAAGAAGATTATAATTCATAAATAATACTAGAAATGTGGATACAGTGTGGTCGGTGCTATCAGTTTTGCTCATGGTATGCATCCATGGGAGCACTGTAGTAAGGCATGCCTTGTCTCTGTACCTCTTGGAAGGCTGCCTGGGATACACATGAACACTAATCAACCATGTGAAAAATATTACAGTACATGAACCATTGCCTGGATGGTCACCAGATGAAAGATGGGTGTAGGGACAAAATTGCACAACATGAGGGATTTCCCAATATCTATCTCTGCACTATGTGCATTTTGGGAATGACATGTTGGAAAAAGGATTCTAGTCTCTGCAACAATATAGTAGGTCCTTGGTATCTTCTGGGGTTTGGTTCCAGGACCTCCCTTGGGTACAAAAATCCATGGATGGGCAAGTCCCATTATATACAGTGAGGTAGTAAAATGGCATCCTGCATATGACATGGCAAAACATTTTTTTTAAAAAATGGAATATTTTCAAGCCATTGATGGTTGGATCTCTGGATGCAGAATAAATGGATACAGAGAGCTAACTGTACAAAGTACAGTTAGGAGTTTCTATGGAAGTCTGTGCTGTGTCTGCTTGGAAGGCTAACAGAAAAAAGTAAAATGTCTGATTCTTCTCTTCCTCTTCTTTGAATTCTCTCTTCCTCTTCTGTAATCCAAATTTCTTGACCAACCAAACACACAGCTTAAATGTCATTTCATCGTGTTCATTTCTCAATTAAAGGGTGGAGTGTTTTGTACTTGTTATCAGATTGCTTAAAGTGTATATACCATGAGACCAAAGATATATATGGATGTAGTTGAGTTAGGTGAAGGGCTATCTATAAAGTGGTGGAGGCATCTTCACTGATCTCACTTTGGGAGTTTTAACTTAATTTTATTTTCCCAGGGTAACATTAGAGGGGCTAGAAGTGGGCTCTGAGGGAAGAGCTAAGCTCTTCTTCTCGGGCAGCACCCATTTCTTTTCCCCCTCTACAGATTGATACTTCTCTTGTCATACAAGTGGCTTGGAGGAATGAACACAAGGTGCTTCTTGAGTATCTTTGCTCATAACCTTTGCATGTAAGTAGTCATTTGTCTGAAGCTTGAACTTTCTAAAATCTGGCCTTCTTAAAGGATGTCAGAGTCTTGTTCACATGCTACATACAGCAGTTGAATCCAATTCATTGGCCAATCATCAGCAGCAAGAATCTCATCTCATTTTTGTTAATTTCTCTATTTCCTACAGTGTTCTTAATAGCAGGCACATCAGCTTACTATTACTGCTGTAAGATGTGGGGGCAGCCCAGATGTGCTGCAAATGGTGTCTCTACAGGCTGAAGAAGAAAGGAATGCGGCTGTTAGCATTCAAAAAGTTATCTCTGCAGTAAGAACAACTTTCTGTATGAAAACTTGAAATCTATAAGAAAAAGCAGTAGCTTAAAAGGAACCCCCAACCCTCACATACCAGAAAAAGTTCCTGTTCATCACTAATGAGTTGATTCCCTTCCAATCATGCCTTTGAGGCTCCCAGCAGATGTCACTTTGTGAATACATTGACAGCACTGGAAGGGTGAATATGGCTTTACAACTATAGTAGATGTGTAGTTTATGACTCTACCTGCAGACAGTCTAAAAGTAAATAGATGAAGTGGTGCATGAATAGCCATCTTTTCCCCATAGAGTTAAATGAAGTGCGTTCATTAATAGCTATCATCACAACATATATCTCCTTGAAAAAATATTCATTTTGTATTATTTTTGAACTGAAATATTTAAAAAACAATTTCTCTCTTTCTTATCATCTCATTTTAAGCAAATAAATAAACATAAATAAAACCTTTTGAATCAAATCAGATTTATTCAAGAAGACGTTTACTTCTAATAGAATTTTAAAAGCCAATTCCAATTTCTTCTTATTTTTTAACTTGGCCTTCTGCTGTCTCATTTATCTACAGCAGGCTTTTACAACCTGTGACCTGGAGGTCAGATGCAGTGCCTGTCTGCTTCCTGTCTGGCTTCCACAGTTGGAGGGACCACACCAACATTTTCTGGTAGCCCTGCCATGAACCGAACTGCAGGAGAAAAAACACTTGGCTTCTGAGATCATGGTTTTCTTGATAAATTGTTATTAATGGGGAAAAGAGATAAATTATTTTATTTTATTAATTTTTATCCTAGATCTCTCTGAACACAATACGCAAGGTGGTTAATAGCACAGAATGTTTAACAGCAATCCAAGGAGAATGTAATCAAGTCACGTATCACTATGGCCAGATCTGATAAGAAAAGGCACAGTTGGTGTACCAGTTTTAACTATGAAAACACTTTTGGTTGATGCTATAAATCTGTGCATCAAGGTTCAAAGTTGAATCTAGGAGTAAGCCTTAGCTACAAACCTGAACCTTCAGGGGAAGTATAACTTCTTTGAGTGCAGGCTGAATCATTATTCCCTGATCTACCTTTGGACAGATCAAGAACACCTCTGTCTTGTCTGGATTAAGATCAATGGGCAATGGGTGCTGCCTTAGCATCAAGACAACTTCCTTGGAGTTCCAAATAATCCATCAAAGTGGTTTCATGTAGATATCAAACAGATGAGGGGCAAAACTGAGCCTTCAGGGATCCCACAGTCCAACAGCCAGGAGACAGAATGGGAATTACCCTTAGTCTTCTGCTTCAAGAGGGACCAGAACCACTGTATAATAATGTCCCCAAGTCCTATTCTAGAGAGGCAGGTCAGAAAGATACCATGATTAATGTTATCAAAAGCTGCTGATAGGTTAAGTAGGACCAATAATGGACATAGTACCTCCATTTAGTTCCTGTAGTAGGTCATCCATGAAGATGACCAAAGTTGTCTGCATCCTATAGCCAGGCCTGAAGTCATATTGAAATGGACCTAGATAATCCATTTCATCTAGGAACCCCTGGAGACTGGAGGACATGACACATTCCAGAGCCTTGCACAAAAAGGGATGTTGAGACTGACCAGTAGTTGTCTAGTGCAGTTGGATTGAGGGAGGGTTTTTTCAGGAAAGGCTTCGCCACAGCCTCTTTTAAGCAGGATGGAACTTTGTCTTGCTGCAGTGAGACATTCACCATTCAACCCAAGCAGGGCACCAGTCCATTATGCATGTGGTGGCTCTCAACTCTCCAAGGATAAAGTGTTCTTGTACTTGATGGCTCTTATTGACTCTTAAAGGTTAAAGAGACAGTCACTCCAATATTGGCAGATTTGTCCTCAGTAGCTCACTGGCCAATCAGATCAAGTATCACTTGGATTTTGGAAGCAGCATTTGGCATGTGGCAAAGGCAAAGGCATTTGCATTTCCCTCTTTCCCCTTAGCAATGCCCAGCCACTTGCTGAAACATTTCATGTAATTTATTATTTTGGAGTGTGTGCACTTAGTTATCAACAGCATGGCACTTCATAGTTTAACATGGTTTACAATGAGACTTACTACTGCACAGCAAAGCTATTTGCCCTGTGCAAAGCTATTTATCCAACACAAAGAGAGGGAATCATTTTTACAACACAGCTCAGGTATGATAACTATTATACCATGTGAGGCAGTGGCAAGGTATCAAAAGTAAGAGATGGGTATGCCATATAGGATACTGTCCCATTTTCAGTAATAAATCTTCAGCTGCCCATCTGCATGGCTTCTGTATAGGAAATGGGAAATGGTATCATCATGTCCTTTGCCTCAGGCAGCACATTTCTTGGCTTGTTGCAGTGTGAGTAACTGCTCTAATACAGGGGTGGATAGGCAGGGAGCTGTTAGAACATGGATCTCTCTGTGAGCTGGAAGACAACGGGAAAGACAATGTGAAACTCCCTTCCATGAGAGGCTTTGTTGGACTCCTCCCTGCTGTCTTTCCCCTGGCAGATAAAGACCTTTTAATTTAAGGCTTTTGGCTTTTTATATGATGTAGAAGACCAAACTTTTAATTGGGGTATGTGTGTTGTCTCTGTTTGATTATATTTTATATGTGTGGTTTTTTTTTTTTAAAAAAAAACAACCCTGCTTTTAACCTGCATTTTTAACTAATGGTTTTAAAAACAGAAATGTGATTTCATTGCATTTTAGCATTTGTATTGAGAAGTGTTTGACTGTATCATGTTTATGAAAGGTTGTATGTATGCCATCTTGAATCCCATGCTGAGAGAATTAAATAAATAAAAAAATAAGGACCACAATTCCTGATACCAGATACCATCTGAAGTCTCTCTAGCTAGTATTTTGCTCAAGAATGAAGCCTCACTCCATAGGCTCTCCCTGAAACAAAGGCAAGATCCTAAGTTGTCAGCTGGAGGAGCACTAATAAAAATGGTGACTTGCTCTGGTGAATTCACTTCTCCTTATCTTTCTCTCCATAAGGAGAGCAGTGGAAGGCCAAGGCAGCTCAACCAGCCCTTCAGAATCCATGAATGTGCAGCCACAATTGCTCCTTATTTAGCTTTCTTGTGGAGGTGGTGACTCATTATCTGAACTACAGTTGCTGTATACCACAGCAGCCAGCATAAAAGATGGAAGATTAATAATGAAGCAGGCTGTGTACAATATCTGTCATGATTTAGTGTTATACTGTTTATGTCATCTTCACTTCCAATAATATCATGTGGACAGCATTTATGGTGGCATGTTAAATGAGGGTATTAAACAATGAACATATATTTCATGTTAAACTGGAGACACAATGCCATCATGGCATGACTGATTACAGACTTGCAAGCATGATGTAAAAGTATATTCCAATGCAAACTTTTAAGTAAATTAAGAAAATAAGAAATATAGTCAGTTTTATCAGAGAATACTGAAAAACTACTGTTTTTCTGAATGAGCTCATGCAATGGGAGAAAAATTATGATCACTTGATAACAGCAATGTTTATTTACAGTATTACCAGAAACAAATTACTGTAGGACACTTAGAGCTGTCATGCAATGTTGTGAAATACAGGTGATGTAAATAGCTTTGAGGTGCTCTAATGGATGCAGAGGACCAAGGAAAAGTCCTACAGAAAGGAAGAATTTCAAGACGATCAGGACTATGGCTTATCCGATGGTACATTAAATATAAAGAGAATGTGAAGAAGTCTTACTTTCCTTTTCACCTATACATAAGCATGCAGGGGCCTCCTTCATATCAGACTGACCATGTATGGGTTAGGGTGGTTTAGTTCTTCAATCCGATTCAGAATAGGAACTCCCTGCCTTATTTTTGCTTATGGGTGTGTTTATTTAACTCTAGCCCATCAGTGTAATTTCTCCCAAATTTTCAGTTAGGATTTTAACTATCAGTAGTATCCAGATGTAACTGGCATATTATATAGATGCCATAAAGAGGAAGTGAATGTGGATGCTCAATTACACATATCTGAAACTGAAATCTATTATTGTTTTTATCTCTGTACCATACTAGAGTACATACCATCCTTTAAAATGATTGCTTCTGATATTTTGTCCAGGGCTTGAAATATGATGAATCCAAATGGGCAGGCAGGCAGAATCCAAATGGGCAGGCAGGCACACAACATCATCATCATCAGTAGCAGCACCACCACCATCAGAGGAAGGGACAAATCAAAGTGCTGGTTCGGACCTATAAAGCCTCATATGGCTCATGTCCATATTTTCCATTATGAACCAGCCCATGCTGGCATTCTCCCTACTTTCCTTTTCAGACAAGTAAAGACTGTTCTGTTCTGTTCTAGTATTTGATGAGTGACTATATAAGTGCCATCTCACTTCAACAATATACTAAATCTTGCTAACTATTGTGCTGTGCGTGTGTGGGCGCATGAATGTATGTGCATGCGTATGTGTTTAATGATGTATGTTTTTATCTGATTTTAATTTTTTCATTGTTCAGTCTCAAAGTTTTGTATCTTATGAATTTGTTAAGCTATGTGTTCTCAATTTGTTTGTTGTAAGCAGCTTTGAATTCTGATCATGGAAAAAGGCAAGATAGAAATATTAAGGATGATGATAGTACCTGCTGGAAGGTCAAGAGGGATGGAGCAAGCCTTGCTTCATAGAAGTCCCAGCCATGTGTACCCACTAACCTAGCCTTGTGGTCTGGTTGAATACAGAACAGGGTTTCCACTGAAGAATTCAGACAGGCTTATATGGAAGGAGATTTTCAGATTTATACAAGCAGCTCCGAACTCATCATTTAGTTCCCAATTCCTGCTTCCAAGCGCTTAAGCATGATGTTTCTAGCCTCTGGCTTATTCCCCAGTGTGACTTCAAATTACAAGAATTGCCTTTCTATCCATGGCTTTATTGGTTTGGTTGCTAGTTCAGTCAATGTAATGGCACTGACATGTGCTTACAGAAAAAGAAACCAGTGAAGATGTTGTCTATGCCATTGTCATAAGTAATTTAGCACACCAGAGTCTTTAGAGAATAAAGCTTCATTTCTCCCATCCAATGAAACCTTTATTAGGGGAAATAGAGGTATGAGTTAGAACTGCAGAGTGGATAGCATTTTAGAATTTCAGCCAGACATAGATCAGAGCAGGAAACCTTTTCAAGTCAGGGCAAAGCTTTGGTAACTTAACCACTGTTTACCATATCTTTCCACTTCGATGCTGGCAAGGTTCCACCTGGGGGTATGTTTGCCTACCATGCAGCTCTTAAAATAAGATCCATTGTTAATCCCAATTTTGGTTGTGAAGGTTACAGCTTTTAAAAGAGGTTGTTATCAGTGCTACATAGAGGTATAATAATAATAAGGATTTATTTATATCCCACCCAATCAACAGGGAATCAGGGTGGGTTACAACTGTGGGAAAAATACAATCCAAATAACAATAACGATGAAAAAATAAAACAAATTCAGCATAGCAATAAATTACAGAAAATTACATAACAAATAATAACAATGAAATAATAAAACAAATTCAGAATAGCAATAGATAACAGAAAATTACATAACAATTCATAACAGCAAAAATTAATGCAAGAAATTACATTCAGTTCAGCAATTACCAAAGGAAAAAAAATTCCCCATTTCCAACCCCTCCAATTAAATCCTGGAAAAGAAACAATATAAACAATAAACAATCTTAACACATTACATTCTAAAACCATGAAAATGGGGGAGACTAAAAGACTAAAAATTGGCAACAAGGTAACACTAACCCGGCGGTTGTTGTGGGGGCAGGGATTATAAATCTCTGCTCACTCTTGGGTCCAGATGTTAAAGGGTCAAGCTGGTTTAGGTTCCATGTCCTCCAAAGGTTGGCTCTGCATCCTCCAAAGGTGGTCCTGAGCTGGAGGAATGGGCTGGAGGCTTACCCATGCTGCCAAGCCCTGGGCTGGAGGGGAGGGTCCAGGTGTTAAAGGGCCAAGCAGGTTTAGGCTCCATGTCCTCCAAAGGTTGGCTTCCCATCCTCCAAAGGTATGTCTCAGTTAATGAAGTACCTATATACTCGACTATAAATTGACCTCATGTATAAGTCAAGGGCAGGTTTTGGGGCCAAAATTAATGATTTTGATACGACCCATGGATAATTCGAGGCTAAAACTTAGGGGCATGTAATGAAGATTCTAAAGGCTAAGGCAAAGGAAAACAATACCAAAAAAAACTTACAAAATTCCAGCAGGCATAGCTATTTGTGCACATACTAAAGGGTAGATGGATGAGAGAGTGAGATGGGGGTCAGTGTTTCCAGGGCAGATTAAACTCTTGCCTTTCATCAGGGGATGTGAAATGTGTGTGTGTGTGTGTGTGTGTGTGTGCATGTGTATAAATCAACTAAAGTTAACTTATCCACAGGTCAATGTAAGTACTGTACTTTAAATCAGCTATATATAAAGTACAGTATTTACATTGACCCATGGATAAGTTGAGTCAGGTTTTTTCGGGTCAATTTTTTAACCTAAATTTTTAGATTTAGACATGAGTATATACAGTAGATGTCTTCCTGGGCTTTACTCCTTGAACAGAAACTTTGGTACCAGAGTTGAAATAAAATGGAAAGAATAGGGACAGGTTCCTTCCTATACAACAACAAAGCAGAGCAGTTCAACATATTTCAGCAAATGTTTTACTCAAAAACTAACATTATGCACATGAGAAATAAAACAACTAGGCAAGGTAAACCTTGCATAAGTGAACAAAAACATTTTGAATCTTCAAGACATCACTTGAAAGCTACTTCCAAAATGCATCATGGGATGATTTTTCTTCTTCTTTCAACAGTCTCCACTTATGAGTTCTATTTTGGTGGCAAAACTTATGACTTTAGGCTTTTTCAACATGTTGGGGTAGCTGGTGAGACATGCTGATTTGCTTTCTCAGTTTCTTTCTGTTTTGCTCTTCACACATGCTCTGCAATTTATTCTGATTACCTTGCCTGTTGTATGTGAGCACACACACCTGCAATAGGATCATCTAGAATAGAATCCCATTCTTTCCCAGGTCAAACTTTATTGCATGGTTTACTACAGACACAGAACTGTAACCTCATCCACATCATCTCCTCCACTGAGCTACAGCATTTTAAAGGGACACAGGTGAACTGCCAAAACTCAGATGTTTGGGAACCAGTGGTGTCACCCCATTCTTAGGTTGTCACCTACTGCAGTCTTCACACTCTAGTGACCCCCCTAGATGAGGAGAATTACTGACTTTACATTTGAGAACGATGGCAGATAAAAGGATCATAAAAATATATTATAGAATAGTAATGAAATGAGTCGTGTGTACTAAAGAACTACCGGTACCATAGAAGCTCCTGAAGTTACCTTGCTAAAGAGAACTTGAGGAGGAATATTTGGGAACTAAGGACTTTATCACACAGGAGGCTTACCGTGAGTAAATCGCCATGGAGGCCTCGGGTCTCGCTTCTCCCGTCTGTAAATAGTCATAGAGCTGCCATAATGGAAGATCCCATTATTACCAAATGGTGTTTAGAAATTTTGTATTAAATATGAGATCAGATGCTTATATTATATTTATTATTACCAAATGGTGGCTCCAAGGATGATTTACTGATGGGAGAAGTGAGCTCCAATGCCTCCATGAAGATTTACGGGAGAAGAGCATGGGAGTGTGAACCATGATCACACTTCTTTTACTATTTCTAACAATTTCAGGGCAATTTACTCAAGTGAAGTATCCTGTATGATAAAGCCCTCTGTATGCTCTCTAGGGTTGCTAGGATTATAACTTTTTCTTCCTTTTTATATGTCTGATCCCTGCACCATGCATGGTTCTGATATTTAAGTAATGTTTAAGGATTCTCTGCCTCCAGATGAACTGCCTTCTTAAATTTTTGGTCTCCAACTCTAATGTGAAATTACAGCTATTACAGACAAGAATACAGTCAGAATTCAAAACCTCTTAAACGCAGAACCATTTTTTTAAAAGCAATATCTTGTAACCTACAGCAACGGTTGTTTCTAATCTTAGGTACATTTTACACTATATCAAAAAGAAGCCACTGAGCCAGACTGTCATTGTCTTCATTTCAATAGATTTCACTAACTGAACTAAAAATGTAATACTTCCCCAGCTTTATCTTTAAAATAATGTGTTACCTGTAATACTTACTCCAGTGTGGGTGCTCCTTGAATACAGTTTGTTTCAGAAATGCAACTTTAATGATATAGTTATCATGACGATGATTGCCATCACCATCATCATGACCATCACCACTATTCCTCCTATAGTGCTTTCTACTTAAACAGAATTACTTTGGATATTATGGGGCATGTGCTAGAGATCGAGTACAGCAAGTTAAGACATACTGCTGACAGGTAACTTGTTAAAAACAATGTTTTAAATCAGATTTAAAAACATTTAAATCAGAATTTAAATACATGTCTAAAAATAAATAAATCTATAATCTAGGCATACACAAGTCAGCCACAGCCATGCCTAGATTCATAGAATCATAGAGTTGGAAGAGACCACAAGGGCCATCCAGTCCAACCCCCCTGCTATGCAGGAATTCCCAATCAAAGCCTCCCCGACAGATGGCCATCCAGCCTCTGTTTAAAAACCTCCAAGGAAAGAGACTTCACTACACTCTGAGGGAGTGTGTTCCACTGTCGAACAGCCTATTCACTCCTTACTTGGAATATTAGGGAGTGAACTAATTAAATGAAGAGAGTACCTCTGGCCATATGCAGAATAGATTTTCATAAGAATATATGTATTTATGAGTCCTGGCCATCCTCCTGAACAGGAAAGAGAACTCAGCTCTGTAAACTGGACTCTGCACCTTTTATCTCAGTATAGCCGAGATACTCAGAGGCATCTGTAGGCCTCCTGCTGCCTAGTGGGTAGCAAATACTAGAGGCTCCTAATTTCCATTGTTTAAATATCCAGCACTCACACAGTATGTCTATACACAGACAATATGTCTACAATTCCAGTGGGTAGAAGGTACACACTTTTCCCTTGTGGACAGGAGGATGACGCTCTAATGCAATTAAAATGCAGGCAGTCACATGCGTAAGCACATGCTTGGAAATCTGGTATATTTTGACTGTGCCAAGAGATTGTGACCATCAATTTAAGCAATGGGTTTACAATATTTCATGTTAAAAATATAATAAAAAGCCACAAGAGCTTTCTAGGTGAAACACCAACTTCATTCACAAATAAAGATAAGTTGGTTCAGATGTTGGCCTTATAAACAATAAAGCAAATGCTTATCTAAATGAGTCAAGTATTTCATGTCAAAAAAATCTCCAATTGGATCAATTTGATATTTTTATGTAAAATATTTCAACCTTGGGTGCATATACATAGTAGAAATAATGCAGTTTGACACCACTTTAAGTGCCATAGCTCTGTTCTACAGAAACCTGTGATTTGTAGTTGAGGCACCAGCACTCTTTGACAACAAAAGCTAAACACCTTTTAAAATTAAGGCTAAACAACTTATAAAACTACAAAACACAGGATTCCATAGGATGGAGCTATAGCACTTAAAGTGGTGTCAGACTGCATCATTTCTATGGTGCAGATGCACTCCTTGATGTGCAAATTGATGGTCAGTCTTTTGGCTCAATGTAATAATACATTGAAGAAAGTCATCATGTTATACAGTGGGCCCTTGTTATCCACTGGGGTTTGTTTCCAGGACGCACTGTGGATAACAAAATCCATGTATGCTCAAGTCCCATTAAATATAATGGGACAGCAAAATGGTGTCCCATATATAAAATGGAAAATCAAGGTTTGCTATTTGGAATGCATATTTTTTGGGAATATTTTCTAGGCGTGTATGCTCAAATCAGTGGATAAAAAAAATCTGTGGATAAGGAGGGCCAACACTGTTTGAACATTGGACTAGGACTGTGGAGACCAAGATTCAAGTCCTTGTTTGGCCATGGAAATCTACCAGGTGACCTTAGGCAAGTCATACTCTCTTAGCTCAGAGGAAGGCAAAGACAAACCTCCTCTGAACAAATTATGCTAAGAAAACCCTGTGATAAGTTTGCCTGAGGGTAGTCATAAATCAGAAATGACTTGAAGGCAAACAACAACAACAACAACATTATTACATTGCATAATTATAGACCTGTTTTACAATTGTCAAAATCGAGTGGTTAGCTGATAATATATAATTAACCAGCTGTTTGGCATCCTATTTCTGTTTCGTTTTGAATCTCTCTCTGTTATCAGAGATGATGAGGAAAAGCAGCAGGGACAGACATCAGGGACAGAGCAGGGCAGCCTGAGAATAGCACCAAAGGGAACAGCCACTGCTAAGCCTCGGAGGAGGCGCGTGGTGGTGGTGGGGGACTCCTTGCTGAGGGGTACCGAAGCAGTGGTTTGTGGGCCTGACAAGATGTCTCGGGAGGTGTGCTGTCTCCCTGGGGCAAAGATCCATGACGTGATGGAGAGGCTGAAAAGACTTGTCAAGCCTACCGACCGTTCCCCTTCTTTTGGTTCATGTGGGAACCAATGATACTGCAAGGCACAGCCTTGAGAATATCATAAGGGATTATGAGGATCTGGGTAGGAAGCTGAAAGAGATGGATGCACAGGTTGTCATATCATCTCTTCTCCCAGTAGAAAGGCATGGTCCAGGAAGGGAGAAGAAAATAGCAGAGGTGAATAACTGGCTCCGTAGATGGTGCCGCCAAGAACAGTTTGGATTCTTGGATCATGGGCTGCGGTTCCATGAGGAGGGACTTCTGGCAAAGGATGGGCTGCATCTCATGCCAGTTGGCAAAAACGTTTTTGCCAATAGTCTCAAAAATCTGATCAGGAGGGCTTTAAACTGAGTTATATGGGGGAGGGAGACATTATTCTGGAAGGCAAAAGGGCTGGAGAAAATAGTCAAAATGACATAGAGGGAACAAAGCAAACAGTGCAAGGACCCAACAGTGGGAAACAAAAAAAGTTGCACAGGCAGTAAGTAAAGGGAACACATGTTCTTAGATGTCTCGACACTAATGCACAGAGTATGGGAAATGAACAGGATGAACTTGAACTCCTAGCACAACAAAGCAAATATGATATAATAGGCATCACTGAAACCTGGTGGGATGAGTCTCATGATTGGAATGTACAAATAGAGGGATATAACCTTTTTAAGAGGAACAGGCTGAACAGGAAAGGAGGAGGAATAGCATTATATGTCAGTGATATTTACACCAGTGAAGAGATCCAGGACATCAGTACTGGAAGCCAGGTGGAGAGCATCTGGATAAAAATTAAAGGAGAGGGAAACAACAGGGATGTTACTGTGGGAGTCTACTACAGACCTCCAAGTCAGACGGAGGAATTGGATGATGCCTTTCTAGAACAGATGACCACATACTCAGAAAGGAGAGATGTAGTAGTGATGGGTGACTTCAACTATCCGGATATTTGCTGAAAGTCAAACTCAGCCAAATCCTCAAGGTCTAGCAAATTCCTCACTTGCCTGGAAGACAATTTCATTGTCCAAAAGGTGGAAGAGGCAACAAGGGGATCAGCTATTTTAGATCTTATCTTAACCAACAGGGATGACCTAGTCAACGGAGTGCAAGTGGTTGGATCCTTAGGTGGAAGTGACCATGTTCTCCTGGAGTTTGTTATACAGCGGAAAGGGGAAGCCAGGCATAGTCAGACACGCACTCTAGACTTTAGGAGAGCTGATTTCAATTCAAGGGAGTTCAAGACGGATGGGAGTTTCTCAAAAAGGAGATACTGAAGGCGCAATTTCAAACAGTTCCAATGAGGAAGGAAAATGGAAGATATCTCAAGAAGCCAGGATGGATGACTAAGGAACTTTCAACTGAGCTATGTTTTAAGCGGAACATGTATAAGAAATGGAAAAATGGGGAAATCACGAAAGAGGAATTCAAACAAATATCCAGCACATGTAGGGGTAAAGTCAGGAAAGCTAAAGTGCAGAATGAACTCAGGCTGGCTAGAGAGGTTAAGAACAATAAAAAGGGCTTTTTTGGGTATGTCCGAAGCAAAAGGAAGAAGAAGGAAACCACTGCGTGCAGAAGATGGCAAAATGCTCACAGGGACCAGAGAAAAGGCAGAATTACTCAACACCTTCTTTGCTTCAGTCTTCTCAGAAAAGGCAAAGGGTGCTCAACCTAAGGATAATAGGGAAGAAGACAGAATAGGGAATTTCAGCACAGAATAAGTAAAGAGATAGTACAGGAATACTTGGTTAACCTAAATGAATATAAGTCTCCAGGACCAGATGAACTACATCCAAGGGTATTAAAAGAACTGGCAAATGTAATATCAGAGCCATTAGCAATAATTTTTGAGAACTCCTGGAGAACAGGAGAAGTCCCAGCAGACTGGAGGAGGGCAAACGTTGTCCCCATCTTCAAAAAGGGAAAAAAAGAAGATCCCAACAATTATCGTCCAGTTAGTCTGACATCAATTCCAGGAAAGATTCTAGAGCAGATAATTAAACAGAGAGTCTGTGAACATTTAAAAGGGAATGCCATAATCACAAAAAGCCAACATGGGTATCAGAGAAACAAGTCTTGCCAGACAAATCTGATCTCTCTTTTTGATAAAATTACCAGTTTGGTAGATGAGGGGAATGCTGTGGATATAGTATATCTTGATTTCAGTAAGGCCTTTGACAAGGTTCCCCATGACATTCTTGCAAACAAGCTTGTAAAATGTGGGCTAGACAAGGTGACTGTTACATGTATCTGGTTGAACTCAAAGGGTGCTCAACAATGGCTCCTTTTCATCCTGGAGAGAAGTGACCAGTGGGGTCCCACAGGGTTCTGTACTTGGCCCAGTGCTATTCAATATATTTATTAATGACTTGGATGACAGAATTGGGGGCATACTTATCAAATTTGCAGATGACACCAAATTAGGAGGAGTAGCCAATACTCCAGAAGACAGGACTGACATTCAGAATGACCTGAATAGACTAGAAAGCTGGGCCAACGCTAACAAAATGAAAATCAATGCAGAGAAATGGAAGGTACTGCACTTAGGACGCAAAAATGAAATGCACAGATATAGGATGGGGGACATCTGGCTGAATGAAACTTTGTGTGAAAGGGATCTAGGAGTCCAAGTAGACCACAAGTTGAACATGAATCAACAATGCGATGCGGCAGCTAAAAAGGCCAATGCTATTTTAGGCTGCATCGATAGAAGTATAGTGTCTAGATCAAAGGAAGTAATAGTGCCACTCTATTCTGCTTTGGTGAGGCTCCACCTGGAATACTGTGTCCAGTTCTGGGCACCACAATTCAAAAAGGATGTGGAGAAACTGGAGCAGGTCCAAAGGAGGGCAACTAAGATGGTGAAGGGTCTGGAAACCCTGCCCTATGAGGAACGACTTAGGGAGCTGGGGATGTTTAGCCTGGAGAAGAGAAGGTTAAGAGGTGATATGATAGCCCTGTTCAAATATTTGAAGGGATGTCATATTGAGGAGCGAGCAAGCTTGTTTTCTGCTGCTGCAGAGACTAGAACGCGGAACAATGGATGCAAGCTGCAGGAAAAGAGATTCCACCTCAACATTAGGAGGAACTTCCTGACAGTAAGGGCTGTTCGACAGTGGAACACACTCCCTCGGAGTGTAGTGGAGTCTCCGTCCTTGGAGGTCTTTAAGCAGAGGCTGGATGGTCATCTGTTGAGGATGCTTTGACTGGGAGTTCCTGCATGGCAGGGGGTTGGACTGGATGGCTCTTGTGGTCTCTTCCAACTCTATGATTCTATGATTCTATGATTCCTATGCTGTTTTTGACTTTTAGAAAATATATAAAGTATATATAGCTACTGAAGAAAGTATCTGGGAAGCAGTTGTGGTTAGGAACTTTTCAAAGAGAAGTTTTTTAAAAATAAACTTTTGAATATTTTAATGTCAGTTTTTAATGTTGTAGCTAGTTGATGTTAATTGTTTTTTTAAAATGTAAAATTGTTCAAATGATTTGATCTGTGAGCCATTTTGGGTCCCTTTCTGGGAGAAAGGTGGCACAGAAATGAAATAAAATAAACAAAGCATTATACAGTAACATTTCGCCGATGAAAACCCATACACATGTGGCCAAGCAGCATCAGCATTCGAAAGGGGCTGGCCAGGAAACAACGAGGGCAGAAGATATTAATAAGGAAGAACACACAACATTACTATTTTAAGCAGGGAAACCATGTAATTTATGCACTGAGTTTTGGAAAGCCTGTAAAAATAAAAAATAAATGAACAAATGACACAACTGGGAAGGGCTCCACCTCATATGTTTCCTTTTGCTGGGTTAGCTGTGTAAAAACTACTTTTGCACTTTGAACTCTGTTAGCAAACATTGAGGTAAACTGAAGATGAAGGGGAAAAGTGGAAAGAGGAGAAATGAACTGGGACATTTTAAAAGCAGATGAGAAAGTGGAACAGCTGAAGATTAATTGGGGTTGTCCCTGCCAAACTAAGACTGTTATAAGGCATATACAGTCAGTAATCAGAACAGTAGAATGAAATATCAGAATGATGGTGGAAGACTTATTTGAAGATATTATCTTTAGGTTTCAGAAGACAATAAGGTAGGATATCACAAGCTGAATAACAAATTTGGTGTGTATTTAAGTCTGAATAAACCAAATTTTGTTGAGGTCATTCGTATGTTAAAGTGTTGGATGTTTAATGGATTGTTAGGTTAATGAACTCAATTGCCAACAGTTTAAAGGGAACTATTATAATTCCCCTTTATAACATAAAGATATGGGTAGGATGTAAGTGTGAACATGTGTGAATAGGTGATTCTGCAGAAAAATGCATGCTTTTCCTTTAGCCTAAAATAAGCCCTAAACATAGGGACCCAGTGTGGTGTAGTAGTTTGGGAAATCAGGGTTTGACTCCCCACTCAACCATGAAAACCAGTTTGATGACCTCTGGCAAGTTCCTCTGAACAAATCTTACCCTATTATACCTTTGCTTTAGGATTGCCATAAATTAGAAAGAGCATTATGTGTACATAACAACTCTGAAGAGACGTTGCATCATACTACCTAGCTGTTTAAATCAGGAGTGATCTCGATGTTGTAGAAAGCAGGGCAATCATACTCTCTGCCATGCAGTATGAAAGCTTTTTTCTTTCTTTTCTTTTTTTTAATGGATGAATAATGCACTCTGTAGTTACATACTATTTTGCTTTATATTCTAAGATACAGAGCCAAGATTAAGATATTTTACTGCCTGAGACAGAAGGAGATGTTGCACTCATGCTCCATTCCATGAATAAATGTAGACTGGATTGATTGTTGAATCTTATTTCAATGCAGTGAGCCCTTGGTATCTGCTGAGGCTTGGTTCCAGGACTCCCTGTGGATACCAAAATCTGTGGATGCTCAAGTCCCATTATATACAATAGTGTAGTAAAACTGTGCTTTTTAAATAAAATGGCAAAATCAAGGTTTGCATTTTGGAAGAAAAAATATTTTCTAGCCATTGATTGTTGAATCTTATTTCAATGCAGTGAGCCCTTGGTATCTGCTGAGGCTTGGTTCCAGGACTCCCTGTGGATACCAAAATCTGTGGATGCTCAAGTCCCATTATATACAATAGTGTAGTAAAACTGTGCTTTTTAAATAAAATGGCAAAATCAAGGTTTGCATTTTGGAAGAAAAAATATTTTCTAGCCATGGAGGGTTGAATCCATGGATGCTGAACCCATGGATATGGCACACTGGCTGTACTGGTAAATGGACAAAATTTCTTATTGCACCTGGAGGCAGCAGTTTCAGAGGTTAGGACAGATTGTGTACCCTCCAAGATTAGAATATCAGGGAGAGCAGCAGGAATGATGAGGGGCAAGATTGCCACTGGTTTCCCCCAGCATCTGCCACCTGAGGCAATAGCCACTCTCCTTCTAATTATAGCGCTAGCCTCAGTAAGACAACAACAACAAAAAATTGGTATGTGTATGCATGCATGCTAATTTAACAATCTGCAAGTGATATAGTTCTATGAAACTTTTAATATGGTATTATATGGAACGTCATTTAGGTCTTAAGGTACAAATGTTGGTGAAATATGACAGCAACAAGATAAGAGTACTACCATGCTGCACTGACAACTTCTTGAACATTGTTCAACTGAAATTATGATTTTGGGTTATGCAATGGCAGTTATTTTTTGTTGGGTCAAATTCTCTTTTAGCTTTTGGCATCCTTGAGTCCCTAGGGCAGCTTGAGCTGTTAAGTGCTGATAAGATTTTCCCATATGCTGTTGTAAACATCTCAGCCGAAATGATGACAGGAAGCCTAGTTACTGAGAAATTATTCTTTGACTTTGGCAGGGTGCCTTTGTAACCCATGAGCTAATAGATGCAATAGTGTATGTAAACAGTCTGTACTATTTTCATGAGATATGAGGAGGTAGATTTGTGAGGGAGAGTCTTGGTTGGATGGATTTGTTCAAGGTGCAGCCTAGGGAAAAAGGATGAGGCCAGGCCATATGGAAAAAATTAGGAGATGCAAAGTGAAAAGGTAATTCATGCAACAACTGTAGTGTTCTGATTTTTGAAAGGTTTAATAAGTGAAATCTTCAGTTTGAGATAACTCTATTCATCATTCAAATTGTATGTTTTCATTCTGTTGCTTGATAAGTCGCATGAGGAATGGCTGAAAAAGCAAAGTATGCACACATAGATAAAAGGAATATAGTCTAATACTTTTAAACTATCTGAATAGCTGTCACATAGAATTGGTCAACAACACTTGCTTTCTGCAGTCCCAGAGGGCACAAAAAGATCTTATAAGCAAATATAGAAGATACATAAGGGTAGATTTGGGCTGAATATTATCAGAAACATCTTAGCAGTAAGAGCCATTTGACAGTAAAACCAGCTTACAGTCTCACTTGCAATCTGTCAAGCAGAGGCTAGACAATCAATTGTAAAGACTGGGAGTCCTAGCTCTGGATTTTCTGAATTGAGGATTTTCAGGGCCTCTTCTAACTCTAGGGTAGGCCCCGATTGCAAGCACTTTTATTTAGCAGGGTTGGACTATCACTTTGGAGGCCAGAATTTGAATCCCCATTCCACCAGGGAACCCCCATTGGTGACCTTGGACAAGTCACACTCTCTCAATCTCAGAGGGTGACCATGGTAACCCACCTCTGAAGAAACTTGCCAAGAAAACCTCATGATAGGTTTGCCTCATAAATCAGAGATGACTTGAAGGAACAAGAACAACAACAAATTTTCATTGACCGGACTATTTTTTAAATTGAGGTGCTAGTACTGTCAGATAATCAGTCCTTGCATCTACATAAGCAGCAATGCCATAAACACTCAAAAGTATTTTGCATTTTATTTATATAATTTCTACAGATGTCTCTGTAAAGTTGTATATTGTTGAATTTTAAGAGAACAAAGAACTCCCTTAAATCACTGGCCAGGGCCACTGAATTTTAGCTGAGGGAATAGGTGTACTCTGGTTACATATTCCAATAGAAACAGACTGGCCACTGGCTACCAGATTAAGAAGTCCTTTGGTCTGATCTATAAAGTCTCTTTTTCTGTTCAGTTAGTTTCAGCAGTGAAAATCTATTGTGTTTCATTTACTAAATTCCTTCTCTGTATCACTTTTCTAATGTTCACCACTCATGTGCCTAGATGTGCTATATTCAGAGATGAATGTGTGTAGAAATAATGTAGTCTTATGGAGTTTATCACATGGGAGGAATTTCTCCTAATTTCGTATGGAGCCAATTCGAATTCACGTAAATTCTCTAAACTAGCGAATTTACGTGAATTTTAATTGCGTTCGGAATGCGTTCAGAATGACTTCCCATTTCCCGAAAATGACCCCTCATTGCCCGAAATTGCGTTGCATGATAAACTCCATATGCCCAGTTGAAAAAATTATTTTCTATACTATAACTGTACAACCAATAGCAATGTGAGTTGTAGTTCAAAAATATATTTTAAAATCTCTGCACATATCTATAGAAAGATGGTAAATGCCATATGTTTTGGGAGATTTCCCTAATTCAAAGACATTCAACAGTGCGATGCAGCAGCTAAAAAGGCCAATGCTATTTTAGGCTGCATCAATAGAAGTGTAGCGTCTAGATCAAGGGAAGTAATAGTGCCGCTCTATTCTGCATTGGTCAGGCCCCACCTGGAATACTGTGTCCAGTTCTGGGCACCACAATTCAAAAAGGATGTGGAGAAACTGGAGCGGGTCCAAAGGAGGGCAACTAAGATGGTGAAGGGTCTGGAAACCAGGCCCTATGAGGAACGACTTAGAGAGCTGGGGATGTTTAGCCTGGAGAAGAGAAGGTTAAGAGGTGATATGATAGCCCTGTTCAAATATTTGAAGGGATGTCATATTGAAGAGGGAGCAAGCTTGTTTTCTGCTGCTGCAGAGACTAGAACGCGGAACAATGGATGCAAGCTGCAGGAAAAGAGATTCCCCCTCAACATTAGGAGGAACTTCCTGACAGTAAGGGCTGTTCGACAGTGGAACACACTCCCTCGAAGTGTAGTGGAGTCTCCATCCTTGAAGGTCTTTAAGCAGAGGCTGGATGGCCATCTGTCGGGGATGCTATGATTGGGAGTTCCTGCATGGCAGGGGGTTGGACTGGATGGCCCTTGTGGTCTCTTCCAACTCTATGATTCTATGATTCTATGATTCTACAGAGGTACAGCCTAAATTGCTCAATATGACTGAAAAGTCTCTTTGGGCATCTTTATTAAATCTATCAGGAAAGTATTAAGATGATTTAACACATTTATAACATTTCCCTATATTCACTAACAGTTCCAATAGTCACATTAAATGCTCCAGAATGACAGAAATAACTTACATAAAGATATCTGTGGATTGACTTTGAACACTTGAAGACATTCATTTTGAAAGGTGAAACTCTTGAAAAAAAATCTAACTAATATAGCTGTTATCAATAAACCATTATATCTAGGTCCTTAATTGCTTTTTTGAAGAGAAAAAAATTCTTAACTTCATTCTGGAAGATTGACTAAGACAGCATGCCATTTAAATGTCTCCACACAAAGATTAAATACATATATTTTCTGTGCACAACCATGTAATAAATTAATAGTAATCTCAGTTAATATATATTACTCTGAAGGCTAATTTTTCTAAGAAGGTATAAAATAAACACTATGAAAATAAAGTATTGCTCTTTTGAATTTAGTTTATCTGTAAAGTGACTCAAATTGACCCAGACTACTATGTGGCACACTAAATTCAGCAGAGATGTTTTAGGTACAGCTTTACAACAGTACAGTACAATTCCATTGTCAGATTGAGCTTCCTTGTACAGGCCAGATACTGCCTTCTGTATCCCTACTATTTTTCTATCTTCACAAGACATTAGTTTTAAGGGTAAGAATAATATATCTATATAATATTGCTGAACAATAAACATATTGGGGGATTAACTGAGTGAAGCAGCTGCTAAATGGAGGAAGACAACTGTATGCCCCTTCAGTTTCAACCAGTGTAGTACACTGGGATCTTATAACACTTCTAAATCCCACTTGCTGTTGGTTAGATACCCTGTTTCCCCGAAAATAAGAAATCCCCAAAAAATAAGACCTAGTAGAGGTTTTGCTGAATTGCTAAATAAAAGGCCTCCCCCAAAAGTAAGACCTAGCAAAGTTTTTGTATATAAATATATATATAGTATATAATAAAAAAAATTTTGGTTCAATAATAAAGGTGAATTCTTCTTCATGGAAAAAATAAGACATTCCCTGAAAATAAGACCTACCACATCTTTGGGAGCAGAAATTAATATAAGACATTGTCTTATTTTCGGGGAAACACGGTAGTACTGTACCAGGGAAGATAATTTCAAAACAGGCCAGATGCATACTTAAATCAGCACTACCTGGGAGTACATGTTTAACAAGCCTTTCTATGCACTCTTAGCTTCAAAATATGTGCCATATTTTCTAGCCCTCCAGAACTGAATGAACTTTGTAGATTAACTAGTTTCCAATGAAAGTAATAAGAACACAAGAAGAACCATACTTGATTAGAACCAAGGTACAGCTAATACAGTGATGTATTATCATTGTGGCCAACCAGTTGCCCATGGTAGGGTAGAGAAAATGTGGGCTACAGGCTGCATGTAGGCTGCCAGTTCAGGACTGTACCCCACCCTAGCCTATAGGGAGTCCTCCAGAAGGAGAAGAGTGCATCATCACCTTGATAGAGGGTTTGAGCATCAGACTATGACTCAAAAGATCAGGATTTGAATCCCTGCTTGGCCATGAAAACCTATGGGGTGACCTTGGAAAAGTCACTCTTTCAGCCTGAGAAGGCAACAGTAAACTGTTGCTGAATAAATCTTGCCAAGAAAACCTTGTGATAGGTTTGCCTTAGCATCACCATAGATTGGAAACAACTTCAAGGTGCTCACAAAAGCAACAAAAAATACTAGTGTGTTTTGTATGGGGCAGAATAGATGGCAGGAAAAAATGGCTAGAACCTACATTTTCCAGGAGTGGGTAGAACCCCCTCTGTCTGCACCGGCTTCTCCCATAGTGGCTCAAGTGCACATGGCCTGACCACATGGAGTAGCACCAAGTCATGCTGCTGGGTAATATATTTTGTGTCACCTCACCACCATGCATGTGCACCGTTGCACAAACATGTCACCGTTGATTGACTGCCGTCTTGATGCCATACAATTGGATGGCTGTCACACATTCACACTGGTGTGCCCAGTAATATACTGGCAGAGCACAATCATGGATACTCCCCATGCTCTTTTCACCCCCCCCTTCACCCCATGCCCCCTCTTGAACTGTCTAGTTTGTGTATGTTGTATAGTGTGGAGGTGGAGGTTTCACACTATTACTTTTTTGAATTGCTGCCCTGGCCACTTGGGTACAGTGGCTCCATCCTTTTTAATTCACACCTACACCAGTGTCTTTCTATGCAGCTTTAGAGTTCGGGTTAGGATGGATCGCTCCTTCAGAACTGCTCTTGCATCAGGGCATTTATGTGCATTTTCCAGGCTAAGTCGGAATATCCCAGGTTCTTTTTGCTCGTTTTTAGCCTTGGAGCATAGCTTCAATCCGATTTTCACCCACTTTGGAGGAGTGTGTCATTTAAACACTCTGATTTCAAAGCATGTGGAAACCTCTTTATTTGGCCCATCTGTCTGTTTTTTAGAATTCAATTTCCTGATTATTTGTATCTGCCCTAAACTTAATAAGGTAGCAATATAAATATGAAAAGGCATTGTCTTTTACTCCTCCAGTACCCATTGTTTTATGATTCCTTTATTCTTTTCAGGACATATTCCCTAACATCACATGAGCTTTTTGCAACTGTTAGTCCACCTGGGCTATTCCCATGCCTTGGCTCCTGGATTTGAGGAGGAATGGGGCTTTTCCCCTCCTCCCCAACATCTGCCAGTGAAGAGGACTTGGCTGAGAGAGTGTTTGTTTGCCCTACCTCCACCTGGGCTACTCCCATGCCTTGGCTCCTGGACTTAAGGAGGAGTCTTGTCTCTCCCCCCCCCCCCCCACTTTTTTCTTTTCTTTTCTTTTGAGACTGTGTATAGTTTACAATGTTTTAGGATTGGGATGGGGGTTGAGAATGGAGATTTTCTTTTTACTTGTTTTGATATGTTGTTATGTATTTTGCTTTGTTAATTTTATTTTTTGTTATAATTACTATGTATTTTTTGTTGTTGCTATAACTGCTTTGTATTTTTGCTTTGTTAATTGTTATTCTCTTTTGTACCCCGCCCCGATTGCTTGTTCAGAGGGGTGGGCTAGAAATAAAACATATTATTATTATTATTATTATTATTGTTATTATTATTATACATGACAGTGACAGAGGATTGATTTTTCCTTCTAGTGAATGTAGTTAAAACAATTACGCAACAATTTCAGCATATTATCTTCACAAATTAGCACAGATCCACCCACAGTGCCTTTTCTCAGTGTATCATTTTGATGGGTTTTGAATTAAATGGTATAGTAACAAATACAAAAGTATAGATTGCTTTGTGTAAGGGACTTCTGCTGCACACTTTTGGTATACTGAAGACCCACTCAATCCATTTTCTCATTTTTCTTTGCACATAGGCACTCAATCCAGTTTCTCATGGTCTCATTTTGGTGAATTTTGAATTAAATATTATAGTAAGAAATACAAAAATATAGGCGGCTTTGTGTAACAGATTTCTCCTGTACACTTTTGGTATACTGAAAATTCATGGGGGGGGGTGCAGGGCAAAAAGAACAAAAGGTTGAAGAGAGAAAACAGAATCTGAACCTTGAAAGAATGGATACTATGAGTTATAGCAATATCTGTGAAAGACATGTAGAATTTCACATTCCTAATGCATTGCTTCCTGCTGGCACTTTCTTCTTATCTTGCAGAGCAACACTAGAAATCAAAGCAGTCTGGATGAACTCTCTCTTACTGATCTCCCTAATGAAACATTTATATAGCATGACTGCAAATGTTGCAGAATTAAAATTTAAGAAGGACTCGTATTATTCATATTATTATTTATACCAGGATTGGCACTAATTGGCAATATTGTTGACAGACTCAATAGGGAGGCCAAAGGCTGAGAAAGCATAGAAACTTGCTCAGCCTTGGAATTGGTAACTTCAGGTCAGATATCTTAAACAACTATAGAGAAAAAAAAACCTGTTAATTCTCCCCTGGCCAATGTTGACAAATATTTTATTAAGAAGCAGGGATTTGTTACTGACATTGGTCCAATCCTTATTTTTTTTTCTCTCTCTCCTGTTAATTCTACAGTTTACAGGAAATGTATATTGTGTAAATATTCTCTGTAGGACCTTTGATCTGAATCCTGTAGTTTAATTTCATTGCCTCTCCCCACTTATAATATGAGGCTGCTGAGTGAGTGAGACTGTATTGGGATTTAGTTTGGTGACATACTCTTTGCTAATGATACTCAGTTCTTCCCCTGCCCCCAACCAATTCAAATCCTCATGTCCTAGTGATGAGTGGAGAGAATAGGAGTAAGTCAAGGGAGACTTATTCAGACAAATCTAAAATTACAGAGTAAGACATAACCTTATTCCTGCATGGCTACACAAATTCCTACATTAGGTTTGTAAACATATGTACTCTTAGATCAGAAACTGCTCCTGCAAGCCCAGATTTCAGCAATGGCATGGAGTCATCAATAGTCATCAGCAGTTCAAACATTTAGGTTAAGTAGTTGTACCATGCTGTATGTGAGTTGACCCTGATAACTTTCCAAAAGTTTCAGCTAACTGGATCATCCTGACAAACAGTAGAATTAATTATATAAACAGATACACCAGTCTAGCAATTATTCATTAATATTCATTAATAGTCACATAATTGTACACACATATAATTCAAGATCCTAGTTTTGTGTGAAAATCCATGGCTTTATCATTATGTATTGTAGATTCATAAAGATAAAGCTATTCATTTTATCTTTATGTATTGTACATTGTAGAGAGGCAGCATGGTGTAGTGGTCTGAGTGTTGGACTACAGTATGACTCTGGAGACCAGGGTTCAAAGCCTACTCAGGCACAGATATTGTGGACAGGCCATACTCTTGCAGCCTTAGAGGAAGGCAAAGGCAACCCCTCTCAGAAAAAATCTTGCCATGAAAACCCTGTGGCTTCAGGTTCACTATAAGTCAGAAATAGCTTGAAGACAGATAACAATAACCATAGATAATATTGTTTCAGAATGTATAATACTTGAGATCAACCAGTGCTTGATTATAGAGAGATATAGAATCATAGAGTTGGAAGAGGCCAAAAGGGCCATCCAATCCAACCCCCTGCTATGAAGGAACTCTCAAATCAAAGCATCCCCAACAGATGGCCATCCAGCCTCTGTTTAAAGACCTCCAAAACAGGGAGACCCCACCACTCTCTGAGGGAATTTATTCCACTGTTGAACAGCCTTTACTGTTAGGAAGTTCCTCCTAATGTTGAGCTGGAATCTCTTCTGCAGTTTACATCTATTGTTCCACGTTCTAGTTTCTGGAGCAGCAGAAAACAAGCTTTCTCCCTCCTCAATATGACATTCCTTCAAGTAGTTAAACAGGGCTATCATATTACTTGAAGGGATGTCATATATGGATATAGGTAGCCTTCTGTAATTTATGTGTGAGAGCACTTTTTCTGGCCTAGAAACCTGAACTAGTCTCAGCTGGCCAAGGCAGGGGAGAATTGAAGCTGGAAGCATTTTGCATGTAAAGCATGTGCTTTACAACCAAGCTAAGAGTGACATGAAACAAGGGTATAATAATTTCAATTTGTTTTTCAGCAATATTATATATTGCAACATCCACAAGATGATGGGAAAGGAAGCATCAAATTATAGGTGGGATAAGGATTTGCCGCATTCACACACTGGAGTAATGATGCAAATTCAAACAAATATGAATTACAATAAATATGTCATCAGTGATACCATTATTGGCCAACTGAAATGCACAATATACTTGTTGCAAGCTTTCAAAGGTTCATGGGCTTCTTCATCAAGCATGATGTTACAAACCAAACAGGAATAAAAAATAGAGTTGTTAGTCAGATGCCTGCATGTTTTTTCACAAAATGCAGAGGTCACTGTTGTATGAAAATATTTTGTTTTCTCAGATGAATGTTACAATCTTATTGCACTTTCAGAAACAGAGAAGGTTATCTTATTCCAGGTCAGACGATTTCTCTGTATAGATCAGTACTGTCCCCTGTGGCTGGTAGTAGCTCTCCAGGAGCTCAAGTAGCCTTCGGTGTCAGCCCAGCCACCAGAGACCCTCTCAAAAAGTGATACTAGAATATTTAAAATATGCACTCTGTTACTCAGCCACATGCTAGTGGCCATGCTAGTTGAGGAATTATGAGAATTGTACTTACAGCTACAATCCAGCACCATAAAATTACAACAATTCTGATCATTATTTAATATATTTTTAATATTTTAAAATGGCATGAGATGCTTTGGTTGTTCTATTGGACAATGCTTCCTTTCCGTTTCTCTTTAGGTATCATCAAGTCTTGACACAAATACATTTCCTTAGTGTCCTCGGTTTACAGGCCATTCTAATAAACATCTATAAAAAAAGAAAAGAAAAGAAAAGAAAAAGTAAGTTAAATCATGTCCTGTAAACATCTGAAATCGTATTGAGTTCCACAACATTTATTCTACTTCGTTGCTGAAAAAGACTGATAAGCTGTGTCACTTTTTTTGGACATCTTACTTAATCATTGGTATTTTTTCATCCCATAAGTGGTTCTGCAAGAACAGCTACTTAACTTGCTGATTGTCAAACAAACTGATTTCTAGAACTGTGCAGAGGGTGAAAGGGTCTGGGATTTAATGAATATTGGATTTTTTTAAAAAGTGGGGGGGGGGTGTGGAACTCTGAGTCGAATCCAGAAGCCATGCCCCATTTCTTCATTCTTTTTTAGCCAAATCATACTCCACATCCTTCTTAAGAATAATGTTATAAGAAGTAAAGGAATTGTCTCCCAACTCTTAGTAAGTATATATTCTATGTACAATGATTGTTAGATTTCCCTGACACTGCCTCTTTTAATTTGGTGTAGAATTTCAGAATTAGGTGTAACCAAAATTCAGAGCTTTGAAGGGAAACACTGTTGATAATCAGTGTTTTGTTCTCCATGAGGAAGTGGAGATGGGAAAGTGTTTAGGATCCCCTTTGGCCTGATCCAAAAGAGAAGAAAGGTTGCCATAGTCTGAAGGTCTCCACCCACCCTTTTTCCTCATTTGTTTCATATACCAGAACTGCCTTCAACACAATATGATCTCTATTATGTGGTGTGGAAGGCCGCATCTACCAGATTATGTTGGACTGCAACTCCCACGATCCACCCCCTATTGGCTATGCTGACTTGGGCTAATGGAAGCCCAGACTGCTTTCTGAAGGGATGAACTGGGGTTGGAATCATGAGGCCTTTCACATGTTGGTGCAATGCAACTCTGAGCATTCATCAATATTGGCTATGCTCGGAATTGCAGTCTGACATGTGGAGCGCCATGTAGTTCTTACCCTGAGCTACATGTTCCCCATCACTCCTGCTTTCTTACTTTCTTCAAATTCTCAAAAGTAACTTTTTTCTATACTCCCAAACAAAATGTAGTGGGACTTACCAGCAGATTTTAGCCAGGCAATTCCGAGCATAGCCAATATTGATGAATGTTATTGTTATTTTTTGTACTGCAATTATTATAAAATATCAAAGCCAACAGAAGATGTAGTTTAGACAGTAGTTTTTCGGCTTACCCTTAGATAGCTCCCAATGTTGCAGACTGTTCAGTCCTTTTTTGCTTGACCACTTTGTGGCACATAGCTTTTTAGCTGGAGTTCAGCGACAGAAGCAACAGCAGATTACACCTAGTTATGTGAGAGCTGGAGATGATTTGAGAGCAAGGCTCTGGAATGCAAGGCAGAAAGAGAAAGAAAGTGGAACAAAAGAAAATGAGCAGAATGGTTAAGTGCTAGAAAAGAAAAGGAGGGGAAAAAGAAGAAGGGAGGTGAAATCTGTTGATTGCATATCATATGCTATTATTTTAAATTTTATTTTGCAAACCAGCTTGAGGAAGCTTTGCCTCGAATGGCAGAATAAAAATATTTTAAATAAAGGAGAGGAAAAAAAGGAGCAGCCTCTGGGGTTGCTATTCTGTCTTCTGACAAGGAAGGAAATGAGAGAGATAAAAAGAAAGAATTAACAGCAATAACAATAACATTAAATAATAAATCTGAGAATAGAGAGGAACAATATGAGAGAGAGGTTGTTGCAGGAGAAACTGGATGGGAAAACAGCAGGAGGGTGGGACAAAAGAGTTACTAGCAGCAGGAATAGGATTCAAACAGAAAAAAAGAGGAAAAAATGACAAAGGGTGAGTAACAATACTTAAAAGTGCAGGGGTAATAATAACATGAAGCATTTTCTGTGTAGAGCCTCTGGATCAGCAAGTTCTGCCAGAAACTGAATGGTTGAGTCATAATGTGCCTATACTCCTTTTGGGAAAAGCTGAATTTCCAAAAGTGATTTAGATTAGCAATTTCCAAAAGTGATTTAGATTATTATACAAAATAGTATCAAAAAAAATTGACCATCTGATCATCCAGTGTCAATCTCCCATCACTACGACAAACTCTGTCTATATATTTTAGAACTGGAGAGTTTCAGTCCCTTTCAGAACTGAAAAGTAGTCTTGTTTTAGTTCTATAGTGTAACTCAGCAATAGCTAAGCTTCCCGATATGGTTTTTCTGTTTCCCCACTGTCAATTTTCAGACTCTAAACTCCTTATTATAATTGTTATCTCACACTCACTAAGTAGATAACCCAAATCCCATCTGTAGCATTCGTATGTAACTGGAAGAAATGTAGGAATGTACCCTCATAATAGTTACCTGTGATTTATTTCACATGTAAAGAGTGAATAAGAGAACTTATTTTAAAAAACAAAATTAAAAAAATTGCTAATTTTTGAAATCATGAACAACATAAATTCATCTGGATGTGCGTGTTGGGAATGGGGTAGGTGGTTTCTGTAGGGTCACACTACATACATGAAATCACATATTCCAAATTAAAAAACACACCCTATAAAACAGGCATACATGAATCCTGAATTTGATGGGAGCATGTGTTTAGCTAGTGTGATGTACTGGTTTGGGTGTTGGACTAGGATCCTGGGAGACTACGGTCCAAATTCCCACTCAGTCATGGATATCCAATGGATGACCCTAGGCAAGTCACATACTCTCAGCCTCAGAGGAAGGCAATGACAAACCCCCTTTGAACAACTCTTGCCAAGAAACCCGCATTCACATTAGGGTTGGCCTAACTCAGAAATTATTTGAAGGCACATAAATGTGTTTCGTCCTTTTCTCCCTCTACTCAGTCAAATGTGATATCAATCAGACACATTTGTACACTCGTCCATCCACATCTGCAGCTTTGACTTTTGGAGATTTGATTATTCATGGATTTTATTAATATGTTCTCTCTAGGAATATCTAGGTCCTCCAGCACAACTCTATGGTCAACTTTAACCAAAAGTCGCACTGAAGGACCTAGAGATTCCTACAGAGAACACTCCACTAGGTCTTTGTAACTCCTCCAGCACAATTCTATGATCAACATCTGGCAGATGTTGACCACAGAGTTGGACTGGAGGACCTAGATATTCCTAGAGAGGCATTCTCTCACTTTTTGTTATTTACAGTTTTTCCACATTGGTGGGGTCCTGTGCCTCTAACTCCAGCAAATGTGGAGTGACAAATAAATGATAAATATGTTTATTTGGTCAGTGATCAGCAAAATAAAAAATGCAATACAAATCACAATACAAAGTGTAACTTCAAGTGATACACAATAAATTTAAAATTAAAATAAAATGGAGTAATGTAAAATACACTTTCCTGTGATTTTGTAGATTTCATAATTACATTATTTATACAACATTTTAAAGCCCAGTACATAAGTACAACAATGGATTTTGAAATGTTTCAGTACAATAGAGTAAAATAAATTAAAATAGAGTACAAAGAATGTATTTCCCCTGAGAATTTTTCTTTAAAACTTTAAAATTAAAATGATAACAAATTAATATAAGAATCTATTTAAGGGAGGTATCTTTTCTTTTGATTTGTCTGTGACAAATGTATTTGCATCTCCCCTCTCCCCCCCGCTACTTACAATTTTTGGGATGGGGAATCACTGTCATGGATCTCCACTATTATGTGTAATTTGGACCTCAATGGTGAAGATTTTTTTTTCTATACAAATAGTCTCTTCTTTATTTGCCTGAAAATGAGTTCTGAGGTAGCTCAAGGATGCTGTTGGAGACAACACTGAGACTGTATCACTGTGGGATCCTGGAGAATTTAGAGTAATGCCATTCAAAGCGGTGGCCTGTGGACTGGTGCCAATCTGTGAGATATTAGCTGCTGGTCTGCTGTGTGTGAGTTTCCATGAAAGAAGCAAACAGTTGTATCCAATGGGCACAAATATGGGGCTGGTCTCTGGCACACTTGGGGAAAACTACCCCATCTTTCCAGTCTCCTGCATCAGACACTTTAAGAATTACAGTTGCCCCTCCTAACTTGTGGGTCTGAGATCCACGACCTTGAATATCTGTGGAGGGGAGACTTCTGCTATTTTCAATGATGCATGCACCTGGTGCGCGCCTGGGACATGTGCATGTGGGCACGCCCCATTCAAGGCTATAGGGCTTGAATATGCACAAGCTTGTTTTCACATGGGGGGGGGGGGTGTGGCGGAATGGATCCACCGTAAAAACAGAGGGCCAACTGAATTGCTTTAGAGCAGTCTCCTCAAACCTGTAGTGTGTTGGAGCTGGGCATTAGTAAGGGATGTTAACCTTTAAAAAGTGAGGAAAGTTTGAAGCAGTTTTGTTCCGCCTTTAAGAACTCTGCACTGTGTTCCTGCTTTTATTTCTTTGCAGAACGTCTGGGCCTTTTACAAGGTGAAAAAGAAAGAAAGAAAAAAATGGATTTCTCCCTATCATACAAATTTTGGAGTAGGTGTGGGACTACGTGGCCTTCTAGATGCGTTTCGACTACAAGTCCCAGCAGCCATAAGCAGCATAGGCAATTGTGAGACATGTTGGGAGTTGCAGTCTATTGACATTTTTTGTTGTTAACTGCCATCAAGTCAATTTTTGTTTTATGAATAAGAGACTGCCAGATCCCATGATCATCTACTGCCCTTCTCTAGTTTTGCTGTCATGGCTTCCATGAGTCTATCCATCTGGAATGTGGTCTTCCTCTTTTCCTGCTGCCTTCTGCCTTGCCATCCAATTCCCTTCTCCCTTTTGGATGCACAGGAATCCAGTTTTGTGATTGCCCCTTTATTCTTTCAGTCTCAGGAATCTATTACTGGAAATAAGTGTTCACCAAAATGATCAACATCCTTTTTGTTGGGCAGTTGGTTAATCCTTCCTGCCAAAGACTACAGGACACTGTGGCATTTTAAAAATAGCCTGCTAGCCACAGAATTTTATTTGCTTTTTACCTTTTAATGCCATCTTTTCACCAAGGAGTTCAAAGTGGTGCTTTGCCCTTCCACCTTCAACCAGCCAAGGGCTGTTAAGCTGCCAAACAGTGAAGCCCAAGGCCACCTAGCTAGTTTCACAGCTGAATGAGGATCTAAACAGGGACAGAGTTTTCCATTCTCCTTTCTTTCATGCAGAGACTCCCAAAATGGCACTTTTTAAAATGGTACTTACAAGCACAAATATTTTGGACAGCCCGATTCATCAATCATGCTTTCTCAGGAAGGAAAACCAACAGGATGATTTCCTTTTGAAGGCAGTGCAATTAAGATTACAGCCTAAGAATCCAATCCCAATTGTAGCTTTACTCAAAAATAACCTATGTCTGGAGATTTACGGAAGCTTTCATATTGATTCAGTGGCTAGCCCTACAAACATTTCAAAGAAATCGGTATGCAAGAGGATCTTGTAGTATCTTTGAGACCGAAAGAAAGAAAGAAAGAAAGAAAGAAAGAAAGAAAGATACATCTGAGGAACCAGACTCAGGTCTATGAAAGCTCTTAGCTACCAGTCAGTCTCAAAGGTGCTACAAGACTGATTTGCATACTTACAAACTTCTCAGTGATGGAAACCCCCTGGGTGACCTTGGGCAAGTCACACTCTCTCAGCCTTGGAGGACGGCAATGGCAAACCTACGCTGAAGAAATATGTCAAGAAAACCCCATGACAGGGGTCACTGTATGTCAGAAATAATAATAACATCCATAATCATTTGTAAAGTACAATAACATCAAAAATCCATAAAACAGTAATACCTTTATTGGACCAACTAAAATGCAAAAATACATGATGCAAGCTTTTGAAGCTCCAATGACTTCTTCATCAGGCAAAGGTGTTAAAAATCATAGAGAACAATTATAAGATGATGATGTTAGCCACAGACCTGCATTTTCTCAAAGTGTTGTTGTTGGAGGAGAGACCTGCTTGCATAGTTATCCTTCCACAGTATAACACAGCAACAACACCTTAAGAAAATGCAGCCCTGTGACTAACATTTTCATTTTATAATTTTTTTTCCTGTATGATTTTTAACACCTTCGCTTGATGAAGAAGTCAGTGAAGCTTTGAAACCAGCAACATGTACAATTTGGGTTGGCCAAACAAAGGTATCATTGTTTTTTTTATTTTGGATGTTATTGTATTAGAATAGAAATTTTTCTATGGTCATATAGCAGCACAGTATTTTGCTGTATGGACAACATGGCAACCCATGAATATTTTTCTTGAACCATTTGTAAGTCACCTTGGATGCCTTCACTGAAAGGAGACACACAGTAATAAAATAAGGATTAGTATAATAATGAAGTGCTGGTCCCTTTTAGGTTAGTAAGGCTCCACCTCTGTCAGGTAAATACTTATTTGGATCTGCCTTCTTTTTATGATTTAACAGGTAATTTTGCCTTGTTTTACTTTGTTATGCTTTTCAAACGTTCAGATGTTTGTAACTGTATTGTAGTCAGCTATCATATACCGGTCTATTACCACAATAAAATATTGACTTACTTACTAGGAGACACATAAATAAAATAATTATTTCAAGGTGTGGGGTGGAAACAGAGAGCCAGCATGGTGTGGGGGTTTCAGCGTTGGACTAGGATGCTGGTGCCCATGATTTAAATCCCAGCTTGTTCATGGAAACCCATTGAGCAAGTCACATTCTCTCAGCCTCCGAGGATGGCCATGCCAAACCCAATCTGAACAAATCTTGCCAAGAAAACCCCATGATATGTTCATCTTAGGGTTGCCACAAGTCAGAAACACTTTGAAGGCACACAACAACAAACATGGTGACACATAAATAAAATAATTATTTCAGCGTGCACGTGTGTAGAAACAACTATTTCTGAACTCACCAGGTGCCTGCTTCCAGGTGAAGTAAACCTAAGCCTGCAGCTGAGCCGGCACCATCCTAATACTTCAATGCCAGTTCAACACAAGCATGCCTGCAAAGTGGGAAGCCAGCCCTGCTTTCTCTACCTGCTTTTTGGTGGAATAGCAGTTTGAACCCTGGAGACAAGGGTTCAATTCCCCCTCGGCCTTGGATTCAGTGGGCGACCTTGGACAAGTCACACTCTCTCAGCCTCAGGGAGAGCCATGGCAAACCTATTCTGAACACATCTCATAGAATCATAGAGTTGGAAGAGACCTCAAGGGCCTTCCAGTCCAACACCTGCCATGCAGGAAGACATGAACAAAGCACTCCTAACAGACGGTAATCCAGCCTCTGTTTATTTGCACTACCAATGATGCGTATCTTTTTAAAAAAACTCGGGAGTTATTCACACTGTGAAAATAATCCAGGAGAAATCTGGGTTGAATCTCCTTTGTTCACTTGCATCCTGAATGCACTAGATTAAGCTGGGTTGGGGCTGCCAAAAACCCAATAAATCTGGGATAATCAAGGGTCCCCCCTGATATTTTTTAAAAAAGCTCCACATCATCAGTAGTGTGAATAACTGATGCAAACAGACCCGAATAGACCTGGGATAAAACTCTGCATGTTTTGAATGTGTTCCGAGTGCATTCGCATTGTCGACTCAATCTTTATCTGACTGCTTGCATATGTGAGCAACTGAATTTACAGAGATGTGCATTGATGTGGTTCCATAGCAAAACAGAATAATAGAATCATAGAATCGTAGAGCAGGAAGAGACCCCAAGGAGGGCCATCCAGTCCAGCGCCATTCTGCCATGCAGGAACTCTCCATCAAAGCATCCCTGACAGATGGCCATCTAACCTTTGCTTAAGGACCTCCAAGGAAGGAGACACCACCATATTCCAAGGCAGCATCTTCCACTGTTGAACAGCCCTTACTGTCAGGAAGTTCCTCCTAATGTCTAGGTGGAATCTCTTTTTTCCTGTAGCTAGTCTGTTTCTGGTAGACAAAGAATAAAACTCATTTAATGTTGTTTTATTATTGTTAGCCGCTTTGATCTCTTTGGTGAGGCCGCATAATAATAATAATAATAATAATAATAATAATAGTAGTAGTAAGCTTGACTTACTTTCTAACCTCAGGTTCTCTGACTCTGTTCTCAACTGGTTTAAATCATACTTATCAGACAGATGTTTTGCAGTGGTCACAGATGGCCAGACCTCTTCCTCTGTTCCCTTATCTGTTGGAGTTCCTCAGGGCTCTGTCTTGGGTCCCCTTCTGTTCTCTCTTTACACACTGTCCCTAGGCAAACTCATCAGTTCTTTTGGTTTCTCCTATCATCTGTATGCTGATGACACTCAGCTGTATCTCTCAACCCCTGACCTTTCACCGGGGCTTGAACAGCAAGTCTCCTCTTGTCTGGCTGTCATCTCTCAGTGGATGCGGCATCGGCGCTTGAAGCTCAACATGTCTAAGACAGAGCTTCTCGTCTTCCCACCTAAGCCCACCCTTCAATACTGCACTCCTTTTCTGTTTCTGTTGAAGGCATTTCTATTCTACTGGTTCAGGAAGCCCACAGTCTTGGTTTCATCTTTGATTCCTCTCTGACGTTTATTCCCCAGATTCAAGCCACCGCCAAGACCTGTAGATTCTCTCTCTACAACATTGCTAAAATCCATCCATTCCTCTCATCCTCCACTACCAAGACTCTGGTCCATGCCCTAGTGATTTCACGACTAGATTATTGTAACCTTCTTCTGACAGGGCTTCCTTTCTCTCATCTCCATCCTTTAATCTCTGTCCAGAACTCAGCTGCACGTATTATCACATCCGCTCGCCGTTTTGACCATGTTTCTCCTCTCTTATCCTCCCTTAATTGGCTCCCCCTTCCCTTCCGCATCCAGTACAAGCTTCTGCTGTTGACTTTCAAAGCCCTCCATGGACTGGACCCTCCATACTTGTCTGAACTTCTTTCTCCTCACACTCCTTCTCTTCCCCTCCATTCTGGTAGCCAAGGTCTCCTGTCCCAGCCGAGAATTTCCACTGCCCTGTTCATCCTTTCTCACTTGCTGCCCCTCACTTCTGGAACCTTCTTCCCCCACATGCGCACCTCATCACTTCTCTAACCAGTTTCAGAACTGAGTTAAAGACTATTTTGTTTAGAGAAGCGTTCCCAGATGTGTGACTTTGTCTGGCCTGTTTTAACTGTGCATTATGAAGCCGAGCCCTCCCTCTAGTCCATCTGCCTAGGTCCAGGCCTCAGAGGGAGAGAAGAACCACCGGACCTGATACCTTTCCCCATCACCTTTCCCTTCTCCTTTTGTGTCGTGCCTTTTAGATTGTAAGCCTGAGGCAGGGAACCGTCTAATTATAAGTTTATATGTACAGCACTGTGTAAACCTACAACGCTATATAAATAAAGGTTAATAATAATAATAATTAAAAATAATGATGACCTTTAAAAGTCTTCGCTGATGTTAATATCCATCCACGTTTCTGCCGATGAATGATTGTGCATATAAAAATTAAAAAATTAGTATATCAGCAGTAACAGCAATAAATAGTTCATTATACCCATCAGTGCAGTTATGGCAAATTGGATGTCTATCTCAGGCCTGCATAACATGTGGCCCACCAAAGGATTTCAGGTGGCCAGCAAGCAGTGGAATGAGTTCAAGGCTCCTCCTTGGTCTCCTTTGGAAGAGAAGCCATGTGGAGCAGGAGGAAGGGCAAACACGTGCCCTGCAAGGCTTCTCCAGAAGAGAAGGCTGGGTGGAGGTGGTGTCTCTAAGCAGAGCCTGGATGGCCATCTGTCAATGGGGATGCTTTGATCGAGAGTTCCTGCATGGCAGAATCGGGTTGGACTGGATGGTCCTCCTTGGGGTCTCTTCCAAGTTCCAGCACTACAATTCTATGATGGAATTAATAATAATAATAATAATAATAATAATATAATTAATTAAAACATAATTAAAATCATCTGCGGCCCAAAGAGATTTAGCCTCTTGTAACCTTGGACCCTACCTGCTTTCAAGTTGTTCAGGATTTGGTATAATTTTATATTCCATTCCTATTGGCTGACCAGCAGCCAGGGATTACTGCTAAGGTGGCAAGTTTTTTGTGTTGCGGCAATGGCCTGCCGTCGCAAAACAGTCTCTTAACCTATCTTCTACTGTACTTGTTGATCTTGTACTGTTCTATACTGCATAATCCTTTTTTTACTGTTTTATTTTATATTTCATATTGTCCTCTTTTATATTGCGTATGCTAGTCATTGACTGTAATAAACTTTATTCTATATATATAGATATATATAATAAAGTGAGCGCATACAGATGGGGAGGGAATAGAGGAGATTGACGGTGTATTACTATTAACGTATTAATTGATACGACGTATTATCAATACCCTGCTTAAGACCTCCGACTTGGGGGAACACAACACAACACAACACAACAAAAGGCACAGACTATATATATATATATATATATCACACACACACATAATATATATGTATATAATTATATATTGTAATATAATACAATATAATATCACATATATCATATATATGTATACATACATAATATATATGTATATATATATTATATAGTATAATATATAAATCTCATATATATTATATTATATATTATATATATTCACATAATATATATGTGTATATATATATATATATATAGTAATATAATACATCATATATATGTATACACACATAATATATATGTATATATATTATATTATATATTTACACACAGATAATATACATGTATATATATATTATAAATTATATATTATAATATATATATATATATATATACACACACAGACACATATACATATATATATATATATATGTACTACACACATACACCTTGCAGTCTCCAGCTGTTGTTGCTGCTGCTGCTGAGGATGGAACCCTGGTTAAGGCCACGCCCACCCCCGCCAAGGCCCGCCCACCTCCGCCAGGGCGCCCTCCTATTGGCTCCCGCGCCCGCCCATCTTCCCCGCAGGCAGGTTCGGGGCAAGGCAAGCCCTGTCAAGGGCTGCTGAGCCGCCAAAGGGAGGCAGGGAGGGAAAGAGGAAGGAAGAGGGGGGATGTCGCTGTCGCTGTCGCTGTCGCTGTTTTCCTCAGAGCCTTTTCTATAATGTCGCCCCTGCTGCTGTTAGGCGGTGCCCCGCTTTAGAGTCTAACCCCAGCATCGGCTTCCTTTTCCCGTCGCCGCCGGGCGGGGAATGACTTTTATGGCCGATGTTCCTCAAGGGCGGCAATGGGAGAGAAAGTTTCTGAGGGGAAACTGCGGAAGGTGTCCTTTTCCGACGACGACGAGGACGACGAAGGCTCTTCTTCTTCTTCTTCGAGCTCCTCCAGCTCCCAAACTGTTTCTGAGGAGGAGGCGGTGGACGCCGCTGCTGCTGCTGCTGCTGCTGCTGCCACCAACGAAGAACGCCGCTCCTCATCCTCGCCCGCGGCGGCCCCCTTTAGCAGCAGCGCCCCCCAGCGGCCGGTGGAGGAATGGGGCGCCGTTTCAGGAGGAGGAGGAGGAGAAGAGGAGGAGGAAAAGGGAAAGAAGAAAAAGGAGGACCACCAAAGGCACCCCTGCCCCCCTCCTCCTGCTGCTGCTGCTGCTGACCCTGATCCTGACCCCGAGGAGCAGGACGAGGAGGTGCGGGACAGGAGGGCTGGGGTGGTGGGGGTTGTTATGGGGTTTGTCTTTGTGGTTGGCATTTTGGAGTTTATGCACACCTATAATATATATATATATATATATATACACACACACATTATATATATGTGTGTGTGTATATATATATATACACACACACACACATCTGTATACACACACACACACATATATATATATCCACATATCTATCTATCTATATATATACACACACATTATATATATATATATATACACACACACACACATATGTATACATACACACATATTATATATATATATATATACATATACCCACATATCTATCTATCTGTCTGTCTATACACACACACACATTATATATATGTATATATACACACACACACACACATATATATAGATACACACACACATATATATATTATATGTATATATACACATGCATATATCTGTTATATTACACACACACACACATATATGCATACACACACACACACACACAAACAAACACCTATCTATCTATCTATCTAATATTATGTATTATATTATTATGGATGGCTATCTGTCTGGGGTGCTTTGATTGTGAGTTCCTGCATGGCAGGGGGTTGGACTGGATGGCCCTTGAGGTCTCTTCCAACTCTAGGATTCTCTCTCTCTATATATATATAATTTTAATCACACACACAGACACACAAACACGATATTATATATTATATTATTATGTCTCTTCATCTGTCTGGGGTGCTTTGATTGTGAGTTCCTGCATGGCAGGGGGTTGGACTGGGTGGCCCTTGTGGTTTCTTCCAACTCTTTGATTGTATGATTATATATCTTTATATCTATATATGTATATAGATATCTTAATAATTTAATTATAATTTAATTATATATACACACATGCGCACACACACACATGCATACAGACACACACACACACACACAGACAGATATATACATTATATTATTATGGATGGCCACCTGTTGAGTATGCTTTGATTGAGAATTCCTGCATAGATGGGGTTGGACTGGAGGGCCTTTGAGGTCTGTTCCAATTCTAGGATATATACACTATCATATTTACTACTTTCATGCCATGGATGGTTGAGTCTGTGGATAAGGGATCCGTGGATATGGAGGATATGTACTATAGGAGTACAAAGGCTTGCTTCTTGAGTGGTGCTCAAAATGACCTTTTGGACTTCCTCCTGGGGTGAAGGTGGAAATGTAGGACGTGTCCTGGAAAAGGAGGACATCTGGTCACCCTGGGGGTGTCTGTCAGTGCCGTGTGTGTGTGTCTATGTGTTTTGTGGGAGCACATTTATAATATTGGGGTGCATTTCTTTTTCTTGACAGATTATTAGGGTTGCTCCCTCCAACACTTAGTGATAAGAAAAGAGCGTTGGGTAGGAGAAACCGAGCTTGAACTCATCCATCTGAGGCGGTTGTTGGGCAGGCCCAAGCAGAGTGAACAGAGGTCCTCATTGCCAAGGAAGATCAGTGGCTGCAAGATATAGGATGGTAAAGAAAAATGGAGGACATGACCAAAGAAAAGTTAAAAACACTAATACAAGTGGAGCATTTTGTATCCGCTGGGGTTTGGTTCCTGAAGCCCCTTGTTGATATCAAAAGCTGTGGATGCTCATGTCCAGGGTGACCAGACATCCTCCTTTTCCAGCATATGTCCTACATTTCAGCCTTCTTTCCAGGAGGCATTTCAAACTCTCCTCCATTCTGAGCTCAACTGAATCATGAATTGACATTTACATTAGTGTTTTCAACTGTTATTTGGAAATGTCCCCTACATTTTTCTTGTACATCTTACATTTTGTGGGTGCCTTGCCTTCCTTTGTGCTGAGGACATCTGGTCACCCCAACTCCTATGTCCCATTAATTACGATAGGGTAGTAAAATGGCAAAATCAAGGTTTGCTTTGGGAAGTGTGTGTGTATATTATATATATGAACATTTTCATGCCGTGGATGGTTGAATCCATGGATAAGGAATCTGTGGATATGGAGAGCTGACTGTATAAATTCATGCTACTTGATTCTTGTCCAGAATGGAGGGCCTTTTGGAATTCTCCTGGACAGAAGGTTGAAAGGTAGGATGTTTCCTGGGAAAGGAGGACGTCTGGTTACCCTGAGTCCAGGACACTTGGGGTGGGAAGTGGGGTCTTTGCTGGCCCTGAATGGTGAGCAAAAGGAGGCACTTATTACCTTTCTCTTCCTGGTGGCCCTGAAGCCGTTGCCTGGTTCTGACAGGCAGGTGTCCCTCCTTCTCTTCCTCCTCAATTGATTAAGGTGAGAGCTGTGTGTGTATCTTTGTGTGGGTTGCATCGCCTTAATAGCCTCTATGGCCTGCCACCAAATGAGGCTCTTGGAGCAGTCACCACCACCATTCCCCCACCCCTTTGGATTTGGGTTGGTGTCAGCGGGCTCCATAATGCCTTGACACAGATGACAGATGAGAGTTTCTTCTTCCCTCCAGCACTGTTTCATGCTCAGGCATTGGGTGGGGACGCCTGTGTAGTGCAATTGAGCGTAGCGGTACAACAACACAAGGCAACGTGGTTGGCTTGGGGATGGGTGTCTCCTGGAAGCACAGAGAGCAGAGCTGCAGAACAAATTGTCCCTGGTCTGGGAGAGTTGACTCCCTTCCTTCCAGGAGGAGATAGTGCTTTGGGTGTGTGCTCTCCTTAACTCTGGTTTTGGTGTACTTTGTGTGCTGTGTGCCTTCAAGTCATTGTTGTTTGCCTTCAAGTCATTTCTGACTTATGGCAACTGACTTATGGCAACTGTATCATGGAGTTTTCTTGGCAAGATTTTGTTCAGAGAAGGTTTGCCATTGCCTTCCCCTGGGGCTGAGAGTGTGTGCCTTGCCCAAGGTCACCCATTGGGCTTCATGGCTGGACTGAGAATAGAAACCTGGTCTCCAGAGTCACAGCCCGATGCTCAAGCCACTTTATGGAAATGCAATAGTACTACTTTGAAATATTCTTACAGGGAACTGAAACATAGCAATAGTAATAGCATCTTGTGCTTCTTTCACTCTCTTTTTTTTTAAAAAAATGTTTTATTAAAACATACAAAACAGAATAAACAAACAAAACCAACCACGTGTAAAACATATACATATGTATTGTTGTTGTGCTCCTTCAAGTTGTTTCTGACTTATGGCAACTGTCTCAGGCAAGCCTATCATGGAGTTTTCTCAGCAAGTTTCTTCAGAGAGGATTTGCCATTGCCAGTCTCTGAGACTGAGAGTGTGCGGTCACCCAGTGGGTTTCTATGGCCAAAACATATACAAACTTAGTATTGTTTACTGACGTTCACAGAAATCTCCAACCTCCTCCTCATTTTCTCCATCTCATTTCTCTGTCTTCCTTCTGCTTCTACCTGTGTTTTTCTCTATGAGATCCTCTTAGTGGAGGGGACTGATGCCACTCAAGGTGACAAATTCCAGCAGGACTGAAATCGTGCCATGTTAACATTCTGTTATCAAAGAGATTAAACACAAACAAGAGGGACTTGTGGCTCCTTAAATAGTTATTAGTGTTTCTGTTCCCAGAATTGGAGAGTTCTCAGGAATTTTGTGTGAATGTGTGTATGTATGGTTACTTTTGGAGGCATGACCTGTAATTTACACTTGCAGATGTGGAGTGACTTTATGTCCATTTTAATTTCATATGGGCAAATAAACCTTCTCTGTTCGCTGCTCTCACTAAAGAAACACTGCATACCTGAGCTGCTGGGCTACATTGCAAGGTTACACAGCCGTGTTTCAAGCTTTTTTTCTTCCTAGAAAACGGCTGAATGGTTAGGACAACAAGATTACATTTGTGCTAGGGCTAAGTCTCGGTATCTGTTATCAAAGACCTGGGCTTCAGGCTTTGAAGCAAACACAGTAATTGCTAAGACAACAGGGAATGGTCCTGAGTAGGTGTATATTCAGTTCCTGCATGTCAGGAGGTATAGTCTTTGTAGTCAGATCTGAGCCCTTAACATCTTTCCCTGGAAATAAAGCACAGTGCTGTAGACAGGACAATGGAATCATCTCCCTTCCATTCAATTTTCTGAATAGTGTAACTGCTCTGATGTAAACTTGGTGCCAGATGCTCATTACACATAACTGAAAATAATCTTTTTGGGAAAGTGAAGTGAAATAATCTTTTTGGGAAAGATTCTAAGTAGAATAGTTTAATGCATTAATAAGTGACAGTACAGTTGAATTATACATGTCTAATCAGGATGTTCATCAACTTAGATCTTTTTTTATTTAAAAAATTAATGTATTACATTTATACATCACTTATCACACTAGCGTCAATTCCAGAACCATTCCACAATTATCCCATTATTGGCAATGAATATCCCATTATTGGCAATGGGATAATTGTGGAATGGTAATGGGATAATTGTGTGATGGTTCTGGAATTGGCCCTAGTGTGATAATCTCAATAGTTTATGTATAAGGTGCCTGGGTGATGAAGAAAACACTGTTTAATGCTGATCCAGTGGTATATGAGGAAAGGAACAATTTCACTTCCTTAGGGAAGGGCTCCTAGAATGGGATAAAGGTAAAAGTTTCCCCTTTGACAAGGTTGTCTAGTCATGTTCAGCTGTAAGGGATGGTCCTCATCTCCGTTACCAAGCTGAAGAGCCAGCGTTGTCAAAGACAACTCTGTGATCATGTGGCCAGCATTACTGCATAAAAATACTGTTACCTTCCCACTGAAGTGGTACCTGTTTATCTACTTGCATTTGCATGTTTTTGAACTGCTAGGTTGGCAGAAGTTGGGACTAGTGACAGGAGCTTACTCCATCATACGGTGCTTGGGCCTTGAACTGCCAACCTGCCAATCTTGCAATCATCAGAGTCATTATCTTAATAACTGAGCCACTGCATCACCATGAGATATTTGATAGTAGAAAGGCTCTTTCTTTAGTACCCAATAGACTGGACTAGAGATGAACAGGGCTGGCTGGCCTTCTCTGAGAGAAGGTGAATCTCTTGGTTCAGGAAATGAAGTGGGATTGCTTCCCATTGCACCAGTGGAAAAAGGAGGCATTGCAGAGTGGCCATTGAGGCTCTTTGGAACAGTTTCCTACAGTCTGTTTTCACTAAGAGGACCCCGTAAGAGGAGGATGGGACTGCTAAGCAAGCCCAAATGTCTCAGAGCAATCCTCAGAGTTAGGTGGTGGGCATTACATGCCTTTAGAAACCACCACATTTTACATTAGCTGTGGTTTGTGTGAACTTTAAGGCAATCTTATTCAGAGTATGTTAAAATTATCTTAAAAAGAAAGCATTAAGACTATGGCCAGATATTTTGTCTCCAAGAATGGACTTGTATGGTGTACGGACGCATAGTACAACCCCTGTATCCGAGGGGGATATGTTCCTGAATGTACAGTGGAAAAACACAAAAATGAAATCTATTGAAATGAATGATTTCTGTCAGAGGTTACACTGCAGGATCTAAAGCTTCCTGGAAAGAAATCCCTATAAGCATTTTTAGGTCCTCCAGCATGATTCTATTGTCAACTTCTGCCAGAAGCATATCATAGAATCATGCTGGAGTTACACTGTCTATTAACCAACAGGAGCTCCATTTTATCCAGCTACTGTACTAGATTCTAGACCATCCACAGCCTCCTTGACATTCATTGAAAAGGATGGCCATTGGCATGCCCAGCTGCAAAACATATGAACATATAAGATATTATAGAGTAATGTGAAATGTGAGTACTGGTATTACAGCTATTTAATTCTTTTCCTGGTGCACTTGCTAGATACTGTATTGTATGTATAATGCAGTATTTCTATCCCAGGGACTTGACACATTTCAGAACTGATTCTTAGTTCAGTTCATCTGTATGGTTCTATGAATCTTGGAGTTTAAACAATACAACTATTATTATGTCTCTGGGTAGTTCTGTTTCATTTACTGTTCTTTTGTCCTTTCTAATTTCTTTTGTAGCACATACACTCTAATTTTCAAGGTGTCCAATGGATGTTAATGATTTCAAGTAAAAATGCCTTGGCTAACTTTGTTTTGACCATTGAGAGTCTGCTAACTTAGGATAGATGAAATAATGGCGGATCAATAGAATTTGGCCTCACTTTGGGGGAGGTTGCTGCTGATGCCATAACTTCACTGCCTTGTTTTGTACATTAGCAACCTCTTTTCTTGGGTATAGAATTTTATACCATCTGCACTAATCAGGTCACTTTGCAATTTACTTTCTGGTGTGCAGTTACAGTTGTGTATCCTTTAGTTTTGTCGTAGTCAGCAGATTTGCTCATGGTTGAAATTGAACCTTTAGAGTTTGCTATGCTGGACTTCTGATATTTAGTATATAAACAAATTGATGTGTACTCAGGTAGAACAGTACTGTTATGGAATTCCCAAAATCCTTAAGTGACCCTACCTAAGACAAAGCAAAAATGTTGGACTTACCCAGTAAGAGCAACAAGTCTATATATAAAAAAGACAGGTCATTACTAATAGTGGAGAGAGACATATTATTGGGGAAAAGGAAGTATTTTACTCATAACTCTCAAACTGAAATCTCTTTAGTAATCACTATCACATTGCCATAAATCTCAGTTTTAGAGTGTATGAAGTAATTTATCTCTATTCCTGCTCTGGCATATATTTCATTTAAAATTTTATGATATACTCTTCTTTCGTGGCAAGGAAAATGTGGATGTGAAAATAATCTGGAGGGTAAATTAAAACATTGCTCTTTATTTAGAAGATTTCAATCTGATGTAAAATGAAACGGATTTACTGCACACCATCTTCATACACATATTGTCAAAATTAAAAAGTGCCAAAAATAAATGCTTGTTCTAGGTTTGAAAAGACTGAACAGTTAGGGAACAAAATATCTCTTTTTGAAAAGCCATTCTGTCTGCTAGTAGCAGTGTAGCCATTTTAGAGGAATGAAGTGGGACAACACTAGATAAGTGAGCATAAGTTATCGTACCTAACTATAATGAAACATTCAAGTAATTCCGCTACCATAACTAAGACAGTTATGAACAATTTACAAAAATAAATGTAAGTAATTACAGAAAACATGGGAAAATATATGTTCTACTGGAAGTTTGGACTAGTTTCAGGGGGTCCTTTGTATGCAATTTTTTAAACTTGCATTTTGAAAAAATGTATTTGTGCTTTTTAAACAGTACCTGAAATTGCATACAAAATGGTAAAATAATGCTTACATAAATGAATGCAGTAGAAGCAATGATAGCAACACAGATTTTTAAAGAAAAATCAGTATGGTATTTCTAAGATTTGGAATAGTTTTTAAAAATTATTATTATGTATCAAGCCATTTCCTATCAGAACTTTAGAACATTAAATGCCTGTTTTAAAAATGTAATCTCACATTATGTGTGGTTTAAAACCTTAGTCATTATTTTTTAAATAATTTTTTATTGAGGTAAACTTTAACCTACAGTATACATAGACATATACAAGTGTACGTGTACATAAAAACATATTAAAAATGAATTTGAAAAACAATTTTAAAAAGTCAGAAATAGAGAAACACCTTAGTCATTATTGAGAAGGGCACTACTCTTAAGAACAGTTTTAACTTGTAAATTTATAATATTTTGAGTCAGTGGAGCTTTACAGAGTGCCTGGAAGGGGAACTTACTTTCAAATAATAGTGGGCTTTTCATGATTGCAAACTATGTAACCAATTAATTTGTGACTATTGAGAAAGCTGTAGTCAGTTACAATGTTGATGTGTGGGCAGAACATTTCTGTGTTTTAATGATGGGAGTTGCCAGCATAAGGCAAGATGCAAAATTTAGCCCCTTCCTAAGCAGTCTTTTTGACTCCTGATCTGTAAAGGTTTCTTGTAGGAAAACACAAATGATGGCAGTTACTTTTGGGGGTCTTGCAGCTATAAAGGGTAGGGAAAGACAGTTGGTTCTTGTTTCCTTGCTCTATGCTTGTTTGTTTGTTTTACTAAGTGCATACTGTGCAGAAAGAGAGGATTAAACAGCAGCTCACTATAACCAAGTAGCATGGTAAAAAGCAAAGATGGAAGTACAGGTAGTAAGCTTCTTTTTTTGCTTAGTAGTGACTGCCTGGTGTAGTGGTTTGACTATGACTCTGGAGACCAGATTTCTAATCCCTGCTCAGCCACAGAAATGCATTGGGTGGCCTTGGGAAAGTCACATTCTCTCAGCTTCAGAGGAAGGTGAAGACAAACTCCCTTTGAACAAATTTTGCCCAGGCAACTACAGGTTTGCCTTAGGGACATCATAACCGAAAGGTTATAGGTTTGACTTAGGATTGCCATGATAGAAAAGTTATAGGTTTGCCTTAGGGTTGCCATAACAGAAATGAATTAAAGGCACAGAGCAACAACAACAACAGGACCAAAAATAAAAATAAAAATAAAAATAAATAGTGGGTTTCCTTTCACGTTTGTTCATAAGGTTAAAGTTGGCTTCTAGTACCTAGTTCTTTATTCATTCCTTATGTCCGAGAGCTCAGTTACTGGATTTAGAAGGGAACTAAACCTTGACCTACACTGTATTCAATCTCCATGACTGGGGATTGTTCCATTTGATATCAACAATAATTTATTCTAGTCAAAATGGCCCCAGATTATGATAATAACTACGATAAGAAACTGGGAGTGTATACCAGAAATAAAGCTTTAAACCACAACAATCCATACATCCAAACTTTTAAGAGAGTTTTAATTACAAGATGGCATAGAATTGTGTATGGCCTAATACTTTGGTTTGGTGGAAGTTACTGTCAAACATAGAACTCCATGCCAGTAAGAGCAAAAAAGTGTTTAAAAATGAACATGTAACTGTGGATATATGCTACACACGAAGGGCTTTATCACACCAGCCCCTTTCTTGCTGTAGTGATGGAAAAAATAGAAATGGGCAACTTACCACTTTTATTGCTCCTTTTATTTCATTGATTTTCCTTCACGCAACTGGGGACTACTGCCCGCATCGTGTTCCCTTCCCATCCCTTAACTCCATCCTCCCTAGCATGCCTTTGTTTATTTATTTTTATTTTTAACTTTTCTTGTACCATTTTGGGGCTTTGTTTTAATTTTGTTGAAAGAAACATTGCGGCTGTAGAGCTCTAGACCCTCGAGAAAAAAAGAGGATTTTATATATATATGTGTGTGTGTGTGTGTGTGTGTGGGAGAGAGGGGAAAGGGGCAGGGGACAGTGGCACCTCGTTGCTGTCAATAATGCGACTGACCTGGGAATGGCTTTCCACACTCAGGGCAGCTCATTCACAGTTTTCTCCCATGAATGAAAAGAGATTCCCAGGAGATGGGGCAGCTACAGGTGGGAAGTGGTGTTGTGCGATGCTGCTTCCCTTCCATGGGAATCGCGGTTTAAAAGTAATTAAGATACTAGCTAACAGTACTGCTTTGTAGATTTCTGTATTGTTTCAAAATACATACAGATGAATTTCTTTCCAGTGAATAATAATCAAGTATATGGCTGTTAAGCTTAGTAAGTAAGATCACTGTGATGGCCAAAATACTTTCCCTTTAAAATTCTTAAATGCAGGTGCTGGTAAGGTTTCGATCTGTTATATCTAATTACGTGTTCAAACACTGAATATCTTTGATGTTAGGTATTAACCATTTATTTAAAATAATGCCTTTTCATGTTCTGCTCTGCTATCTTTTTGTTATTTGTCAGAAGAACAATCAAACTTAGGATGATTCATTAACTGCTGGCAGAGGTTGGGAAAAGGTGCTAATATTGGAAAATCAAATTCTAATATACTGGATTGAATGCATTCTTTGGTTACGAAATGAGTAATGTTTGCATAATTTTTTACCCACTAAAAATGTTTATTTTCCATTAAAAATGTTTATATTGCTTTCTCTGCTTCTTCCCTCTTCTGTTTTGATTTTTTAAAACTACAAGCTGCCCAAAGGTGGGGACCTGCCTTTTGTTTGTTTGGATTATCATTTGCTCTAGCATGTAGTGTTACATAACTGAAGCCTAGCCCAGCTTTGATAACATAATTTCCTTTGTGGCTTGATATTATACTGAAGGATTTATGCTTTATTGCCCCTGTTTGTTTGCAGTTATTTTGCTCTTTGGAAGGTATAACTCTAAATAAATTTGACCAAATATAACTTCATTGATACTCTGACAGTAGTCCTCTTATGTTTACCTTGTCTGCCAGAAATGTTCTTGTGCTACTAGTTCCAGCAGCAGAGCACAGGATACAGATGGGTCTGTATGATGGCTTCTGGTTCTTGAATTGCCTGCTACAACAGTAATGCATTAGGGACCAAGGAATGCTGGGTGTTGATCTTGATGAAGGACATAAAAAATTGGAAGAGATTCAAAGGAATGTAAGCAAGATAATCAGAGGTGTAGGATTCATGTCTCCTAGAGGAAAGGTTGATGAAATTGACTGTGTTTAGTCTAGAGAAAAATATACTGCTAATACAGAACTCTTGGAACTTTTCTGTATATTTACTTAGTTTCAGTACTGCTTTACTGTTAGGACTTGGTATATAGTGGGTAGGATACATTGGAGCAGGGGTCTGTCAGAGTAAATGATCATGTAGTAGGTAGTCTTGCACTTAGACAAGTGAATCTTATTAGAATATCATCTCAGCTACGTTTGGTGGGTGGCCATAGGGAAATTAATAAACTGAAACCAGAGCTTGGAATATTAGGTTTAAAATTAATTGAATAATGTTAACATTAGAAATGAATTCATTCCCATCAAAGACTACTAATGAAATAATTGAAGTCATCATTTAGAATGTTAGCTTGTAATTTTAAATATTAGTCTGGAGCATAGCAAAGATTTTACAGAAAATGCCATAAAGGTAATCACTGTTGACCCTAGGGCACATTTTTAGATAACTTTAGATAAAATGCTCTATTCCTCCTTTTAAAATGGTTTCTTCCAACCTAAATCCTCCCCTAATGGACTAGAAAACCCAAAATGGAATTGTGGGAGTCTGGTAGCTGTCAGGCTAGGAAAGTAGGGTTTCATTTTACCTCTTACCCCTAACATGTACCTCTCTTTTCTTTCAACCCCCATCAGTGTATCTACTTTATTAGCTTTTCAAATATGTTGCTTGTTAAAGAAAAATAATGAATTATATATTTCTTTTAGAGTAGCCTTTTCAGGCTATCTGATGTGGGGGGGGGGGCAGCATCCCCTCCCAGTGTACCAAGGACCAGCAACATACTTGTGCACATTGGTTACAATTATTTCTATCTTTCCTGGAAACTAGCCACTTGCCATGGATTGGCAGTCAATGATTCAGGTTCCAGCACCAGTCCAGGACCTGCACAGCACTGATTTAGAGGACGCTGATCTACCACAAGTACAATAGTACATGAGTACAGTAGCTGCAAAGATCAGTGTATCACTGGATAATTCTCAATAATTAGATTTTCCTTCTTTCTTTCCTTCCTTCCTTTCATCCTCCAGATTAGTTGCCTGTCAATAGATCCATGTGATGCTATTTCTCCAATTGTAATATTTTTCTCTTGAGGGAGCAGGCTTTCTTGTCTACTGAAACTAATGGAAGGAGAGGCTCCCATTCTAATGATTTCCAACAAATTCTAATGGGCTAATTCACTAAAGAATATTTTTAAAACCAGCATTAATTGGGGAATCTGGTGAATTAGGCTGGACAAAAGTCCAACTAATCAATAACTTAATGAGTCAGTTAACCAGTCGTTTCCAATGTGTGAGTTTTAACCTACCTAAATGAAAATGCCTATAATGATAAGACGTGATATCCTAGTATATGTTACCTTGGAATCATTGAACTAAGAGCGGGATATAATCATGTACAGTGAACTACGATTCCTGGAAAGTTAGCCCACGTGATTATTTTAAGCAATAATTATCTGACATGGTATAGAGAAGGCAGAAAGGAATAGTTTACAGAGTTAGTTCTTTTATACAATTCACTGTATTTTCATAGGGATTGAGATGTTCAGGAGGAATCAAGTGTTCCACAGTACATTCCTATGCACATTTGTTGTTGTGTGCCTTCATGTCATTTCCAGTTTATGGAGACCCTTAGGCAAACCTGTCATGGAGTTTTCTTGGCATGTTTCTTCAGAGGGGATTTGCCATTTCCATCATCTGAGGTGGAGAGAGTGTGACTTGCCCAAGGTCACCCAGTGGGTTTACATGGCCAAGCTGGGATTTGTATCTGGTCTCTAGTTCCCTAGTTCAGTCCTCAAACCACTACACCAGGGTGGTTTCCAAATTTATTTGACAGTAAATCCCATTGTATTGTAAAGGCTTGGAAGTCTGGTTATGATAGTAGGGCTAGGAAACCCCTTTTATTATCAGAATCTGTTAGTCTAAAGTTTGTGGACTTGATAGGTCCCTTCCCTCCTTTATTGCTGCACCCTTGCTCTCTTCTTGCTTTTCTATAAGCTTACAATTTCCTTTCTGTGTAGATTCTCTGTCCTGTCACTCAGCTTTTTGCTCATTTGCTTATCTCAGCATGGGAAAGTGCACAGAGTTTCAAGAGGATTGGAAGAGAAATGGGGACTCATGGGGGCTGGTGCAGTATAGACCAGAGGAAGGAGTTACTATTTTATATGAGAAGAAATCTTCTCACATAATATTGGATAGACGTTGTAATCTCTTGAAACTAAATTTATGACTTTCCCATTAAAGGTTGTTTTAGTTTGTAAAGAAAACACATTTCTCAGTCAACATCATACAGCATGGTAGTTCATAGTTATATAATGGCTTGATATTAGAGGTCAGGATCTGGCAGTTCACTTTGTATGCTATCTAATTATCTTTGTATTCATTTCATGAGACTGCTAACAACCTGATCTCAGCAATTGGCTCAGTTTTTATATTCTGAACTGTAAATATTTATTACTCTTTTTTATCTGAAAGAACACAGAGAGTAACTAACACCATATTATGATTCAGACTGAGATCATTTACTTTTTTGGTTGGTGTGGCACTGTTGGGAAAGGCAGTTGTATGTCAGAAAAGGTTTGATAAAAGTATTGTTCTTGTCATTTAACATGAGTGTACAGTAATACTGTTTTGATGTGATACAATCATGAACAATATGTTATCCAAAAATAACTAATGTACACAGGGGGGACATCAGGAATGTATTATATGGCATTTTCTAAAATAGGAAATATTAAGTCAAATATTTAATAAAATGATAGACTACCCATGATGTTGTATAAACACTGTTCTTAGCTTTAAACATATTTTATGGTTATTATTAACTAACGTGAACTTTTTAAAAAAATGAAACACTTAATGGAAATTTAATCTACATCTTCTTTGAAATTATAAATAATGTTTTTAATAATTACTTAAATTAATAATCCTAGACCAGTGTTGGAGAACCTGTGGCCATCCAGATATTGTTGAAATCCAGCTCCCATCGTTCTATAGTCGCCCCTCCTTTCTCACAGACTTGAGATCCGCATGCTCAATTATATACGGAGGGGTGACCGTTATCCTCAATGGGGCATGCCACCATGGGGCTTGAATAAGTGCGAATCTCCATTTTCGCGAGGATGTGTGTCTGGAATGGATTCCCCCATGGAAACAGAGGGCCGACTGTATTTGGATATGGTTGTGATGGTGATAAGACAGATGATGTGAGTTGCAGTCCAGTAACATGTAGAAGGCTGCAGATTCCCTAATCCCATGCTCCCGTGTTATGATCACTGACCATGTACTATAAATAAGAGATGGCATGATCTGAAGGATACTGGGCTGAAGAAGAAACAGCCTGCTGTCTCCCATTCCAATTGACTTCTGTTAGGAACCAGTATGTCTGTTAGTGATTCAGTACTGAGAGTCATCACTCCTAATTCAGATATGTAGCACAATTATCTATTTCTAAAAGAGTTAGACTCAAAAGAATAGTTGGTGAAGAAATTCAGGAGTTGGGCCCTTCTGAAGGGCCATAGTTCTTTTACACATGTGAAAACCTTTTTGGGTATGTGTCTCTCAGATTTAATGCAAAATAAAAATGTGGCTCAGGTGTCAGAAGTTTAGGAAACAGAGATTTAGGACAAGACGTTTTGGGACAACAGTTACATGAAATATTATAATCAAACAATTTATTTGGTATTGTACTTTTATTTTATTTTTTTGCAAAGCTATGTCAACCAGTCAACAATATTTCTTGTACAGCAAGTGGAAATTCATTTTTGTAGAACAAGTGGAAAGTAGCCCATATCAGATTACATCTCTTCCTTCTGACATAGGTCTAGAGGTTTTTGTGTAAGTCTGAAATATATTTGAAGTATGGGGTGAAACAGGCCACCTCGAAAGAGTGGCTTGCTGCCACTCCTTTGAGCACTGGATCGGGGCTGCAACAATTACATTTTGCAGCCCCAATCCAATGTTTTTCTGGGCCAAAATGCTGCTTCTTTTTGGCCCGGACAAAAGATGTCTTTCCCACCATGGCAGCACTTTTTGGTAATCTTTTAGGCATGCGACATGTGAGCACTGCGCCAAAGAAGCCCTGTAATGCTGCACACTGTGCAGTCAAGCTGGCAGCGTGATGCTGGCATCGGGGTGGCGTCGGAACGTGCGTCGTCCAAACACCATGTGCCCATACCATCCTGATGCCGGCGCTTACTGCCAGTCTGTACAGCCTCTGTATGTTTTAATAGTTCCAATACACGTTCTTTTGAAAGAGGGAAACTTACATAGTGTTTTAAAAGATGAAGGTATGTTTGTGTCAACAGGACCACCTTATTTCAGTATTTTTCTTAGGGGTTGAAGCATATCTCTGCTGGTGTTGCAAACACCAGCTTAATTGTCTGTTACAAGTTACAGAAATCCACTGTGCTGCCATTCAATTTAGACTTAACTGGGACCATGCTCCATTTAAAAAGTTGTATGTATAGGATTGCACATTAAGGGGCACATATTTCTTAATATTGTCCATTTTGCTTGCTTTCTTAATATGGGGCTTGGTAAATACACTTTGAACTTTGTAATGAGATTCGTAGTATTACTTATTGGGCTTAATTAGACTTATCAGGACATTTGATAATGGCGGATGTTGGATCCTATTGAATTTTCTGGAGTACATTGCAATGAATGGATTCCTTGACAGTAGGGGTCTTCTTAGGAGTAGAAAATGCTGGAATGCCTGCAACTGGTTTCTGGGTAGTCTTAGTAGTCCAGAAATAATGGGTAATACTGTAACATGTTGGAAACAGTGTTTTCCTTGTGCTCCAAACCCTGCTTGTATTTGGAGAGGCTTGTGGTGACTGATTTGGCTGACCTTGGACTGTGTTTGACTTTGACTTCTGGAAACTCCTTGCTTGTTTGCTGTTGGGAACTGGACAGATTAGACCTTGGAGTGTGGTTTGCTTTGGTTTTGGCTTCTCCTCACCTGGTACCGCTTTGGTAGGACTCGTTTTGACGCTGGCTTTATTTTCTGTTTCTGCTTCCAGAGTCTCCCTGCCTGCTTGGTCTAATTAAGGTCCAGTCCCATACTGCCCTTTTACTGTGGCTGTAAGATTTGCTGCTCAGTCCTGCCCACACAGATAAAAGAGTATTATTCAGCAATCGGCGAAGGAAAAATACCATATATACTCAACTATAAGTTGACCTTATGTATAAGTTGAGGACAGATTTTGGGGCCAAAGTTATGAATTTTGCTATGAACCATGTATAAGTCGAGGGTAAAACTTAGTGGCATGTAACAAAGTATGTAAAGAATGAAGGAAAGGAAAATGATGCAAAGGAATGCTGCCATTTTCCTGTCCAAGGAAAAGACCAGAAGCAGCACCACAGTGGAGAAAATAGAAGAGGTTGGTGCTTCTTTTAGGTTCTCCCCGGATGGACTAAACTCTTACCTTTTGCCATTCTACTCAGAGAGCAAGATGGTTCCTATTTTGAGTTAAGGCACAGCACTTGGATTGACCTGTGGACCCAGGTTTTTTTGGGTCAATTTTGACTCAAATTTCTAAACTTATACATGAGTATATACAGTAGTACTAAGAGTCATTGGCTGAGCTCTTTATAGGAATGCTATTCCACAAAACAACTATGAAGATATAACTGTTTTATGAGTATGCTAGCTAAAGAAGTAAAAAAAAAAAAGTGAGATTAATAAATTCCACATCACATACTTTGAATAACTAAATTTCTTTTCCTCATTTAAAATTAACAAATGTATGTGAATACTTGAATCTGCTGTTTGTACTTTGCAATTAAACATATGAATAAGACATATTGTTTGAGAGCCTCTAAGTTTCTAGCAGCATTCTCCTGTTGTACTTCTCTTCTCTCCCCACATGCAGCCTTCAAAACCCCAGTGTGCAAGCTCAATCAATGGGATCCTGGGCACCAATTGGCTGCAGTATTGCAGCTTGGAAAAAGAAAGACCCATTATTGTCCCAGACCTCCATTGAAAATTCTGTCAGCTGAGCTTGCATGGAAGGTGGGTTTTGTTGCAGATAGTAGCAAGATAGTAACAAGACAATCTTAAAACTGGGAGGCTATGCCATAATGTAACCAATTGGTTCTGGCCATTGTCAGGTATTGTTTGCATTGTTAGGCCTGCCATAACCATGGGGGTTTGGTTCCAGAACACCACGTGGATTCAAGTCCTTAGTATAAAATGCAGCAGTCAAAGTAGCAGTAAGTTGTGGCAACCAAGCACATATTTTTTGGCCTCCCCCACCTCCAGGAACCCCCCAGACAACTGCTTCCACCTTGCAAACAAATGAGGCGGTGGTGCTCCTCCTCATGCATTTGCAAAGTGGAAGTGGGCAGATGATGGGCTCTCTGGAGGCAAGGGAGGCCAGAGAATGAGCGCCTGGTGGCCAGGACTTACCACTCCCTCTGCTGCTGCCCTGGGACTTTTTTTTTTTTTACTACATCTCAGGTATTATTTCTTTAAAAATATGTATGTAGTTTCAGTCTGTGGTGGGTTGAATCTTCATATCTGGAACCCACGGATAGGGTGGACCCACTGTATCTTGTTTTACTAATGCTTGATCAACTGTTGCATCTGTTATTAGATGTGTAGTAAGCACAATGAAATGCGTTAATTATCTAGCTGGAACAAAAAAGAGTAGAACTGTATTTGAGAAATGAGTAACTAATATATAACTAATCTTATAAAATGTTGGTGAACTCCTACATTAGACAAAAACAGCAGATGATTGTTCTGAGCCAAATGTGAGAAAGAATGCCTCTCTTCCATCTGCTGGGTCGTCAGCCACTCTGTTCCCATAAGAACATTTTCTTTCCTTCTCCCTCCCAGTTTTACTCTTGCTGTTATGAACTGTTAGTTGACATAAGTAAGGAAAGTTAGATTGTAACCATTTACTTATTCTTAATGAAAGTTTATTCCTTGCCTTCACTTTATTTCACTGTGGATTTTTGTATTTACACAAGAGTCTTAGCCTGTTGGACTGCTGTGTTTTAGTTCTCAGTTGTTTTTATATCTGTTTTATCATGAGCTTCCCTGGTTTGTGTTTGTTTGACAGCTACTTTCTGATCTCATCCTAGATTAGTTTTTTGTATCATATTTGGTCTCAAAAGCCTGATGCTGGACGTTGGAGGAATTTGTGCTCAGCTTTATTTTGTGACTGCCTGTGTAAGACAGACAGTTGCAGGTTACCACAATCATGGTAAATGGACAATCCTGGACAATTCTTTTTAATCAAAGAAACTGCTGGATTATATTTCTGTGTAGTTCTTGAGCACTGGACTAGGATGCTAGAGACCAGGTTATGTTAACTGGAAACAAAATATGAAAATATACTGTTACAATTCTATTAGATGTGTTTTCAGGAATCTGTATTTTAGAAATGTTTTCATATTATTTATTGATAGTGAACATCTTCCCACCCTCAAATATGAAATTATTCTGGAAAGAAACAAATTGTTTTGAGTAGAAAAAAACCAATGGGGTAAAAAGCATTCCACATTAAACAAGCAAAACATTGTGTCAGTGGTTAAACTTAGGGTGGAAAAATGAAATGCACAGATATAGGATGGGGGACACCTGGCTGAATGAGACCACATGTGAAAGGGATCTAGGAGTCCAAGTAGACCATAAGCTGAACATGAGTCAACAGTGTGATGCGGCAGCTAAAAAAGCCAATGCAATTTTAGGCTGCATCAATAGAAGTATAGTTTCTAGATCAAGGGAAGTTATAGTGCCACTCTATTCTGCTTTGGTCAGGCCCCACCTGGAATACTGTGTCCAGTTCTGGGCACCACAATTCAAAAAAGATGTGGAGCAACTGGAGCATGTCCAAAGGAGGGCAACTAAGATGGTGAAGGGTCTGGAAACCTTGCCCTATGAAGAACGCCTTAGGGAGCTGGGGATGTTTAGCCTGGAGAAGAGAAGGTTAAGAGGTGATATGATAGCCCTGTTTAAATATTTGAAGGGATGTCATATTGAGGAGGGAGCAAGCTTGTTTTCTGCTGCTGCAGAGACTAGAACGCGGAACAATGGATGCAAACTGCAGGAAAAGAGATTCCACCTCAACATTAGGAGGAACTTCCTGACAGTAAGGGCTGTTCGACAGTGGAACACACTCCCTCGGAGTGTAGTGGAGTCTCCTTCCTTGGGGGTCTTTAAGCAGAGGCTGGATGGCCATCTGTCAGGGATGCTTTGACTTGGAGTTCCTGCATGGCAGGGGGTTGGACTGGATGGCCCTTGTGGTCTCTTCCAACTCTATGATTCTATGATTCTATTCTATGATTCTACTCAGTTTGGCTTGCTACAGAAACTGTTCTTACTATAGTAGAAACATGTTTGGTAACTTTGTTTTATGACTTCATTTTTGTCCACATCTCTGCTGCCGACTCTAGAGTTCTTTTACAAACAAGCATAACCTAGGTTGTAACTCCAGATGTAATTGAAAGTCAGTGACAGGTTGCCATTAGTATTCAGTGGCTGTGTGGAATGTTTCTGAAATCCCTGTGGCCTTGCCTTTTTAAAGGGCAAATTGAAATCAAGACTGTCTCAAAAAAGGATAAAGTATTACATGATTCTGGTATTTTTAGCATTTGTTCCGCAGACCATAATATTTGCCAGTGATGTAAGTCGACAGGCAATAATGTGTACCCCTCTTCCTTGCCCTTATATGCAAACATGGAAAGAGGAAAGTGATCTAAATCTTTCCCCATCCCAATCTAGGAGAAAATGACAAGTACAGATATTTGTAGGGAAAAAAAAGACAAGTACACATGCCAATAGCACTTTAAGGTAAAAGGTGTATGAAGAAAAGGATAACATCCCTTTTCTTAGGCTCACTTTTCCCGTGAAATTTGTAATGCCACATGGCTGTTCTGAAATAAATAAAAGTAATAAGTGATTGATCATCATCATGGATCTTTTCTATCATGTCTAGTTCGGCTGTCACCCTGACCTAGTTCTTAATGTGTGTGAAGGTGAGGAGCTATTTCTAGGAGTTTTTTTTTTTCTTGATCTTTTGACAGTGTATATAATTCAGTGGAGAGACTTGTTCTCTCACTTTGTATTTGACATCCAAGGGCAGATGGTCAAGTGACAGGAGATTGATGTCACCCCTGGTAACCCTATTTTGCAAATCCCTGCTGTAAAGTTTTTGTTCTCATTGTATTGTCCTTCTCTTATTGTAATTTGATTAAGTGAAGAAAACAAGATCCTGATAATGAAACTGGGTTTTCAGTCTGAACAGTCTATTCATTCTCACATAATGCTAGTAGATTTGTTTGCATTGGTTGAAAATGTTTGAAGGATTAGGGCAAGTGGCTGATGGTAAAAATAAGAAACAAGCAAACAACAAAACCCCTGAGCTGACTCTTCAGTATGTTAATAAAATTGGGAATATTGGCATAGCTAACTGCTTTACAACTAAAAAAAAGTCAGTAAAGGAGTGATCTAGGCAAACGGTAAGCTTCTGTAAGTAATTTAAAACAGATTGAGCAAGTGTACTGTGTGGAAAAATCCTGCATATTCAATCAGGAAGATGTCATTATGGCTATTTCCCAACAATAACATCTGGGATTTAAAATAGAAGCTGGACAGAGAAGGAAATTGTGCTTGGAGCACTCATGTTAGAAAAGGTTGGTTTTGCAGATAATTTGTGAAGCTAGACATGAGGTGAAGTACCAAATCAGATGGAAAGAGAATTGAGTTTGTAGCAGGACTGACATGGGGAAAATACCAAAACAGAACAGGTACCAAGAATATGACATTGGTAAAAAAGGCAAATACAGTCCTCCCTCCATAGCCATGGATTCCATGTCCATGGATTCAACCATCTACAGCCTGAAAATATTTTTAAAAAATCCAAAAAGCAAACATTGATTTTGCCATTTTATATAAGGGACATTGTTTTACTTGTCATCGTTGTGTGCCTTCACGTTGTTTTCGGCTTTTGGCAACCCTAAGGCAACCCTATTTATTTAATGGGATTAAATGTATGTATTTAATGGGATTTGAGCATCCATGGATTTCGGTATCCACAGGGGTCCTGGAATGAAACCCTAGTGGATACCTAGGACCCAGTCTAATAGTTTGAATTATGAATTTAAAACAAAATGAGTAAAAAAATTACTTTCACTATGTGTTAAATATCAAAGACAATTTTGCAGATGGTTGTAGGTTTGTTTTGCCTTAAAGTCATTTCTGACTTGTAGCAACCCTAAGGTCATGTTTATTCAGAGGAAGTTTACCTCCGAGTGAGTGTGACTTGCCAAAAGCCACCCAGTGGGTTGATAGGAAAGGCAAATTATTATTTTATTTAAATGTTTGACTGCTTATGGAAGTTATGCAGTAAGAGACTGATCTCTTCTTTCATTATCCAATTTCTGTAGATTTTTTTTTTAAAAAATGATTTTAATTAATTTTTTTTTAAAAAAAACAGCCATAGTGGCAAAGTGATAGAATGCTTTAGTGCTGTAAACACTAAAGCTGACATCTGCTTATTTTGGGAGAGTTCTCTCCATGCCCCCTTTCCTTGCAAAGTGCCTGCACCCAAGAGAGCATAACTCCAAGTGTAACAACTTTACAGATGAATACATTGGAGCAGGGCAGTACATAATGGAGTATTGTATTGCTCTTCCTGGAGGAGTAGGACAGATATGGGAAAGGTCAGCACATAGCAATTCATGGCACTCCTCACTGAGCTTTCTGCTGCCTGCACCTTCTGGTCACTACATAACCATGGGTAGGAGAATGAGCACCACTTGCTACCTGTGTGCTCACTTGTCTTCTCTCCACTCCTACTGCATGGCCATGGGGGAAAGCTGAATGAGGAGTGCCATGAATGTCTGTGCCAGAACATTGCCAGCATTGAGGCTAACATCAAAATTTTCTTACAGTGGTAGTACATGTTAGGTTAGGCAAATGTATTATGTGCAACACATAATAACCCTTCATTCAGAGATTCCTAGATGAGAAAGATTATCTAGTTCAGTCTGTTATCAGGCCTGGTTATGGAACTGAGATATGGTCACCTTGATGAGTGACCTGTACGAGGAACTGGGAGATTGAAGATATCAAAGTAGATTTTACTGAAATAACAAACTGTGGTGTCCTGGTTGGTTTGTTATTTCAGTACCATCTACTATGATATCTTTTGTATCTTTCTGACTTTGCAAGGATGGGATTCAAAGGCACTGTTTTACAGTGCTTCCATTTATTCCTGGAGTTCTCTTGGCCCTTGGTCCTGAAGAATCTTTGACAGTTCTGTTTTCTCTACTATTCTTTTAAACATAGACCTGGAGCCAGTGGGAGAGGCTGTCCAGAGCTTTGGGATCTGGTGCTACCAGCATGCTGATGACATTTGGTCCTGCTTCTCGTTTCTGACTAAATGTGAGGAAGCTTTTTGGTCCTAAACTAATGTCTGGTGGATTGGATGAGGTCAAATAATTGAAGCTTAATCCAGACAAGACTGGTTGGCTGCAAGGCAGATCAAGAAATAAAGATTGTATTGGATCAAATTGCATTCCTTCCCAAGATTCAGGCTTGCAATTTGTGTATAATCCTGAATTCAGGCCTGAGCCTGAATGTCAAGGCATCTGCAGTGGCCACAAAGACATTTGCAGAGCTAAAGCTTGTGCATTCCTGGGCATATCTCATCTTGTTCAGTTATTGGTTGTCAATTGCTGCCTTTGAGTTGACTTCAACTCATGGCAGCCCTGTGGATGAGACATTTCCAAGACTCTCTGCCCTCCACTTCTAAATAATAATAATATATAAATAAAACTTTATCAATATCACACCTCTCTGTCAATGACAATCGAGGTGGCTTACAAGTATTTATTTATTTATTTATTTATTTATGGTATTTATACCCTGCTCTTCATTCCTAAAGGCTATCAGAGTGGCTTACAATTATTATTTTTAAATAGACTGTTCCCTGCCATCAGGCTTACAATCTAAAAAGACATGACACAAAAGGAGAAGGGAATGGTGGTGGGGAAGGGGATGAGGTTCAGTGGTTCTTCTCTCCCTCTGAGGCCTGGACCAAGGCAGATGGACTTGGAGGGAGGGCTCTCTTTCATCAGGCTAGCCCTGATGGAGCTGGGCCTGCCTTTTCACTCCCTCACAGGCTGGAGGATGGCAGTTGGTTAAAAGTAAAGTTAAAAATTACATACAGAATATTATATATAGTTTAATCTTATTTTAAAGACAACTTTTAAAATCTGTTTTGCTGTAATTTTTAAAAATCTCATTGTATAAATTACTTTGATCCAGCTCTGGGAGAAAAATTATAATTGTTATGTATTTTTCTAGTTATTGTTATTTTTAATTGCTATCTGATTTTATTGTTATTGCTTAATACATTGCCATTTGTTTTTTAATTCATGTATATTGTTATTGTGTGTATAATCCCCTCTGTTGTAACCTGCCCCGATTGCTTGCTCAGAGGGGCGGGCTAGAAATAATAATAATAATAATAATAATAATTATTATTATTATTATTATTATTAAAAAGGAAAGATATTGGTAAAATAAATAATTGAATAAATACAATAATTTCTTCCTTGATTTTAGTCTTAGTTGAAAACAGTTGTTTGCAGTGCTTTGTAAGCTTGTAACCTCTATGCAGAGTCAAGCATTTCCATGATTTTTTCTTGATTTTTTTCCTCCCACAATATACTGGGGAACTCAAACCCCTATTTTGCATGGAAATAATTCTTCATATGATCTTGCTTTTTTAAAAAAAGATCTTGATGTAGTCCTGTGAATATCTCTGCCTGTACTTAAAGTCTGAAGCAGTTTAATTTAGGGCCAAACTACATGTTACATTGAATTTGCTGTTGAATCTGACTAGGAATTTTTAAACAAACCAGCAAGTTTGGGAATATGATCTCAGAAATACCAACAATGGTCAATTCTCTTGGAAGGAAGTTGAGCATATGATGAGGTTGCAGTATTGTAGCCATGTATAGACATAGTTCACTCATTTTGTCTGAAAGCAAAGACTAGACTTCAGAAGCTGTCTGTTCCATGATCCTCCAAAATCATTCCCTCTTACGCCCTTTTTGTCCCTTTTGTAATAGTCAGAGTTCAAACCACTCAAATATGCCAAGATGTTTTAATTCAGACAGGCTTGATTGCTATTTCAGGAACTTGTGTATGTATTTACCTTCCTGTTTATTTTTTTAATGTGCTTTTCTAATTTTATTTATTATATAATTTGAATGTTTTAATATGATAGCTTATTATTTTAGTAGTGTCCCTTTTTTAAGTTGCTTTGAGTCATATTCATGGAAAAAGGCAAGATTTAAATCAACTGAATAAATAAACATAGTATTTATTTTTAGAAATAATGGTTAATAGAAGAGAAAAAAAAAGCCTAATAGTGAAATCAGAAAGGAAATTCGGTTGAGGGAAAGGGCTGGGAGGTGTTTAAAAATTTTCCAGAACTGCCTTCATCAGTCTTTCTCCATGGGAAATCCTTTGCTCTTGAGGAACAAGAATGCTTGGGGAGGGAGTTTCATGCCAGCTAAATTATGCTGCGAGAAAATCTTTGATAACCGGGAAGGATTATGCAGCTATGGCTGCATCTTCACTGCAGAAATAATCCAGTTTGACACCACTTTAGCTGCCTTAGCTCAGTGCTATGGAATTCTGGGATTTGTAGCTTGTTTGTGCACCAGACTAAATATCTCACAAAACTACCCAGAACTCCATAGCATTGAGCCATGGTAGTTAAAGTGGTGTCAAACTGGATTATTTCTGCACTGTGGATGCAAGCTATGTTCCTTGGACTTGATAAACTTCCCTTTGCCATACCTGTCTTGGGAATGTTACAGTTCTGATTAGTGGGATGGAGGTTGCTACACCTTTTTCACATTCTCTGGGGTGCTGTTTAGTTAATTTCTCTCTGTGGGTGAAAGTATTTCCTTATTTATTTGCTTTTGCTCTTCTCTCCAGGTAACATTCTTTGGCTAGAATGGAATAGCAATTAACCACAACCTTTGCATGTCTGTCTGTGCCTTCAAGTCACTTGCTGACTTATGGCAACCCCATGAATTCCATAGGGCTTTCATAGGCAAGGAGTACTCAGTGGTGGTTTTGCAAGTTCCTTACACTGAGATATAGCCTACATCACCTGGTTGATGATCTCCCATTCAACCACAACCTTTACCCTAATAATATATCAATCTCAAGCACACAAGGGCATATGCATCCCAACTTTAGCACTCCCCAGCACTCCCCAGCTACCTGTTCAGGGGTTGTTTTTTGTTTTGTTTTGGTTTTTTTTTTTTTTTTGCCTTTTATTATTGGGTTCTTGTACTATTTGCCTTGCTCTCTGTATAACAGTCTGGCTATTATCTCTAGCACTTGATGAACCTCTGGCCTCCCACACATAACTCAGTTTAAAACCCTCCTGGTCAGATTTTTCAGAATGTTAGCAAAAACATCCCTGCTCACTACTGTAAGGTTCAACTTGTCCCTTGTCAAAAGTCTGTCTTCATGAAACCACATACAATGTTCTGAGACACGAAATTGTTCCTGGTGGCACCATCTGTGGAGCCAGTTTGTCACCTGTATTATTCTTCTGTCCATTCCTGGGCTGTGCCCTTCACCTGGGAAAAGAGATGAAATGACAATTTGTGCAGCCAAGTTCTTTAGCTTCATACCCAGAGGTTCACAATCCCTTATATTCACCTTTCAGTGTTATTGGTTCCCATGTGAACCAAAAGGAAGGGGTAACTTTCAGTAGCTTGATGAGTCTTATCAACCTGTATGTTACATTGTAGATTATTGCTCTAGCAAGAGAGCACACCTCTGGAGACATTTTGTGAGATCTGCAGCTACTGATTCTGTTCCCCTCAGCACTACCATGCACCTCAAAGATTTGGCAGAAACCATTCCGTATGCTGAACCTTCCAAGACATTGTGTACATTCTCTGAGGACTGATGCTGCTGTTCTTCTCGCTGATCCTTGTGATCACTGATGATACAGCACACCGTTCTCTTATGCGGGGGATCCATTCCGGACCCCCAACCAACGTAAGGGAAATTCCATGAATGCTCGAGCCCCATTGAAAACAATGGGGTTTGTGCATGTGCCACGGTGGGGTGCACATGCCACAGGCACACATGTTATTGCCTTTTCTGGTGCACAGCTTTCAGCGTAAGCTGAAAGCCACGTATAGTGCACCTGCTTATGGTGCGGGCACACTGTCATTCTTGCTGGTCCTTCTATTTCAAGCTGTCACCTTCCTCTGAATGTCTCCTTTTGTGTATGGGAGGTGACCTCCTGAGAGACATCCCCTGTGTGTTCCTCAGTCAGGACAGTCCACTCTGCTCTATCTAAGAAAACCTCATGCTCCCTAATATGCTGCAGAGTGAATAAACAAGCCTCATGTTGCTGAACCTTCTCTTCCAACAGGGCAACCAACTTGTTCTTGCTTAAGGTGAAGCTACACACATCCTTTGGCAAAAAACAACATACCACAGCTGTTGCAAGTGACTGCAGCAGCATATCTCTTGCTGTCCATATTCAGTAGTCTTAAGAAGGCATTGAAACAGAACTTTGGGCTTCCTCTTCAAAACTCCCATGCTAAACACCTATGCAAAACACCCCTGTGGACCTGTTTGCTGAGTTCCAAGGACTGTGGCTGCAAGCTTCTCCCATCAATAATGGGGCGAAACAGATTGGCTCTAAGCACTGGCTTCCCTGGGGCTTAGGGGGTGTGGTGTTGGCGCATGCCCCAATCTGCCCAGATGCTGGCTGGCTGTCCAGATGTGGGCCAGCTTCCCTGTGCTCTGGTGGTATGGCATTTACATGCTACACACTGCAGGAGTGCTGCAGCTGAGTGGGAAAAGCCGGCTTTTTGCTGGCACAAAAAGGAGCAGCTTCTTTTTGGGCCAGCAAAAAGGTGGATTGGGGTCACAGCATGTGGTTGCCGCAGCCCCAATCTGTCTTTCTCAGGGGTGGTTTCAAGCTGCCCCTTTGAGGCAGTCTGTTCCACCCCTAAGTCTCTGTCTCACTTCTTAGCAGAAGTTCTGCCTCCCTAAGACCAAGTGCCCAGGACAGGGATCTGAGGCTACATACTATAGAAAATAGAATTTTAATGAGCACACACTCAAGCCTCCATTCAGCTCACACAATTGGCCTTAGGCCAGCAAACTCAAGAGACTGCTAAAAGGCACACACACATGCAAGCAAGCCTTCCTCCAGAGCACCCAAACCAAATAGCCTCACCTCAACAGACCCACAGCTTTGAACCAGCAAACTCTTGCAATAGATACTCCCCAGGGTTAGAGGGGGATTAATAAAAAAACACCAATCTCACTCTATGCTGTCTCTGCCACCACACCCATACAAAACACATCTTTTGGCTTCACCTGTTGGCTGAGCTCTTTTGGCCAAACTTCAGGGACTGGGGCTGCAACTATATAGAGAGCTAGTGGCTACTAGTTCCTCCTTCAACCAAGTTTTTGCCTCATTATTATTACAGGAGGTTGGGAAGGGATTTGACTGCTGTTTTATTCTTGTATTTTTTAATTTGCTGTACCCCGCTCCGAGTATTCTATTAGAGGAGCGGGTTATAAATAAACATTATTATTATTATTATTATTATTATTAATTTTTTTTTATTTTTTACTTGCAAAGAGCAAACAGAGGGGATTAAAATGGGGCATGTGCCCCCATTCAAGCCTATGGGGCTTGAATATGTGCACAAAAAAAAAAAAAAAAAAAAAAAAAAAAAAAGGGAAATGGAGGGCTGGCTGTAATCTTAAATTCCCAGATTTACATATGTCCATGCATCAGTTAAATTATACCTTTGAAGAAAATTGTGGTAAGAATGAAACAAAAAAACAAACAGCTTCATTTATATACCGCTTCATACCCTTAAGGAGTGTCTAAGCGGTTTACAATTGTAAGCTATTTGCCCCCCCCCCCAACAACCTGGCTACTCATTTTAGCGACCTCGGAAGGATGCAAGCCTGAGTCGAGCTTCAGCCCTTTGCTAGTCTTGAACTCGCTACCTTATGGTTTTGAGTAAGTGGCTGCAGTACAGGCATTTAACCACCGCGCCACCAGGGCTGGTAAGAATGGTCAAGGATCACTTATAGATTATCTTTGTCATTGCATACTAAGGTGAGGCTTATTGGTTATGTTAAAGTCCCATTCCTATGCTTTCAGTTTGCTAAACATTTCATTACCAAGGTCATGTTACTCTTATTCAGACAGTAGATGGAAATCAATGTGTTAAACTGATTTCCTCTTCTCCCACTACAAAGGATATCTGCCATTGGGGTCTCCCATAATTTCATTGCTACAAACCTCAGTTTTGCAGTTAGTAGTACTATCACTGAGGCAGGGTAGTCAAAGTGGCCTCAAACTGGAATCTTTCTGCAGTGTGTTTGGGACCCTAGAGAGGTTGCTTATTTTCCTTTGAAGTTTAGTACTGAGATTGAGGGTCTTGTTACCATTGTCTCTCTGAAAGGAAATGGAAGTTTTCAGAGGCTAGTGTGAATTTGACCATTCCTCTATTAAAGCTTGGTGATGTTTTTGTAGTGGTTCTTTTATTTCTAATATTAGTAAAGTAGGCTACATGTTCTCACCTTTTGTTGTCTGGATTTTCTTTTATGCTGTCACTTGGGTGTCCTTTTCATCTGATAACTTTGTATTTGTCAGCTTATCTTTGGTTCAAAAGGTAATGTTTAGGTCTTTTTCTTTCATTCTTCCAGTTACAGACTACTTTACCCAGGTCTTTTATAATATTTGCCAAGGTATGTTACTTGCAAAATACATAGAACTGATTATAAGAATTAATCTTTAAGCTTCCATTTTCACTGGTTCTTGGGTTACCCTCCTGCGCTCTTTTTCTTGTACATCACTTGGCGATGGCAACATTTAAATTTCCTGCAATAATTGTTAAAGCTTTACAAATAGTTGTGCTAAAAATACAATTTGCATTTTGTATTTGTATTGAATACAAAATTCATTTCAATTCCCAGATGGTAAACTCTGAACCTGTTTGATCGCAGAAAACTTTTGAAATGAGCTTGTCACTTGTAGACCATCACCTATTAATCTGTCTAGGATAATAAAGATGCTGCAGTGTTCCGTTGAATAATGGCATCTAACACACACTAGAATAATTTTATCACAGGAATAAGTGGCAAATAACAGTCAGTCATTTCTCAACAAAAACTCTGAGGCTCCTTGATTGTAGTGATCCTTTAACTGGTGAATCAGGTCAGTCAGAACAGGATACGTTTGGCATGATTTGCAGACTTCATTTCATTTCCCCAGTAGAGCAGCTTTCACAATTTGATGGAAGCTCCAGTTGCCTTGAAAATTTCTGCCCATTAGCCATGTGGGCTGAGGTCCAAAAGGTCTTCAAGACATCAGGTTAGGGATGGCTGGAGTCGGATGCCTTATAATTATTATATAATCCTTGCTTCAGGTTTAGTTGTTTAAAATAAATGTTTTTTTAAAATTAGCTTGTAGCTTCTTTAGCATCTCATAAAAGTGCCACGTTGAAGTTGTAGTGACATTTTCAAATCTCTTAACCAGTCAATTGAGGTGTTAAATGGCATATGAGTGGTAATATATAACAATTTCATGAGTTGACTGACCTGTTACAGCCTCTGAAATAAAGGGGGTGGGTGTTTCAAACTTGAATGATTCAAAAGGAACTTTATAATGTCAGCATCAAATATGTATGCTAGTTCAATATAGGTTTCAGTACCTAGTAGTATCTTGGTTCTAAATGAACTCTGGACCTATTTTCTACTTCAATGTTTTAAAATATGCTCATGGTTAGCATATTAATTTGCAGTATGGTTCTTTTGTTTGGTTTCCCAAACATATCCTTAAATATACTTCCCATGGCATATGCTTAAACAAATGTAAATTTTTAGTCTTTTATGTACAATAAGATGCACTATTATTTATTTCACTATTTGAAAGCCAGGTTATTTATCCTATATTTTTAGGGTTATGAGCTTTAAAACACCAAGCCAAGAATCCTCATAGTACCCAGTCATTCCCAAAAGTTAGTTATCTAAGTTAGGGCTAACAGGGAAGGTAATGTAGAAGTATGTGATGAATGACTTTTCAAAATCTTTTCAGAAGGAGCATAATTTGGGGGAAGTTCTTTTCTGAAGGCATGCAGGATATATTAATCATACAATTTGCTGTTTTAGGTTAACCAAAGGTCTGCCTGCTACGAATTGTGTGTTTCATAAAATTTAAGTTTCTTAGCTAGATTGTAGTTTTTGTTCAACTAATTGCACTCATGGAGGGACTTGAAGAGAAAGTGGCATGTACATCAAACCAAGTGTGGGTGTGGAAGATTTATTTACATAATTACTTATTCACTGAGGTTTCTGGTATGCCAGGATCTGTATTAAGACATAAAAGAGCAAGCAGCCACATAACAGACAAATGTGTGAAAGAGGAGTACATGTGAAAGGGATCTAGGCGTCCTAGTAGACCACAAATTGAACATGAGGAAACAATGTGAGCTAAAAAAGCCAATGCGATTCTGGGCTGCATCGGTAGAAGTATGATGTCTAGATGAAGGGAACTGTCATTCTATTCTGCTTTGGTCAGGCCTCAGCTGGAATACTGTGTCCAGTTCTGGACACCACGATTCAAAAAGAATGTTGACAAGCTGGATTGTGTCCAGAGGAAGGCAACAAAAATGGTGAAAGGTTTGGAAACCATGCCCTATAATGAGTGAATTAGGTAGCTGATTATATTTTGCCTGCTGAGGGGAAGATTAATAGGTGATATGATGGCCCTGTTTAAATATTTGAGGGGTTGTCATACTGAAGATGGTGCAAACTTGTTTTCTGCTTCTCCAGAGACTAGGACATGGAGCGATGGATGCAAACTACAGGAAAAGAGATTCCGCCTCAACTTTAGGAAGAACTTCCTGACAGTAAGATCTGTTTGAAAGTAAAACACTTCCTCAGATGGGGATGGAGTCTTCTTTTTTATGCTTTTAAACAGAGGATGGGTGACAATCTTTTGGGACTGCTTTAATTGTGTATTCCTTCATGGCAGGAGGTTGGAATATATGGCCCTTGAGGTCTTTTCCAACTCTATGATTCTAGGATGCTGAAGTGGGCAATAAATGTTAAAGCACCTAAGCTATCTTTCGTGTTCAACCATGGATGATGATGATGATGATGATGATGACGACGACGATTTCACATTATAGCAAGATATTCCATTGGATTGTCACTGACCCAATTAAGATTTATCTGGTCAATTGTACATCTTGGTATAAAGTCAATCTGAATTCATTCCAGACACACAGTTTTCTTCCCACTCCATGTACACTTTGTTTTAAAGGGAAATTGTTTGGTTTTGATGTCAACAACACAGCAGCAAATTGAGCAGCGGAGGAGCAGCCCCTTGTTGTGTTCACTTCAGAGGGGTCCATTGCAGTCTACCTCCCCCAATGTTGCCTACCCTTATCTCTTAGTATTACTAACAGAAGACATTATTCTATTTAGAAATTATCTGCAGAGGTAAACAAACTTACATTTGTATGTGAAATTAACCAAACTATTATTTAAGAAAAAATGGTGTTAATATGTTTCAATATAAATCAACTGTTCTCTCCCCATCCAATTATTTTCATCCACCCTGATTTCTATTATTATTTTCTGTTTTCTTAAATATACTGTAGTTTGTTATGCTAGAGTAAGGCATTTTTATAGTGTTGCAAAGGAGAAGCACTCATATCCATCACTGGAGAAAGCTGCCCTGTTGTCTCTGTCAGGAGAGAAAACTTCATGCCAGGCTCAAGGGCCTAGTTTGCCACACTTTTGAGCAGCTCAGAAGCTGACATGGCAGCTTTCTGTCTTAATAGAGATGACTTCCATGGCCATTTTATTCCTCTCTCTGTACTACTGCCTATGCCAATGCCATATATATTAGCACAGCTGCACTAGTCAACAGGAATGTGACCCATAAGACAGTAACCCGCCTCTTTCTCTTATAACATCCTGTTCAAAAGTGATCTGAAGATCTTAAAAATTTACACACATTTTGTGCTCTTTTGGTTTACCTCACAATACTATTAAAGGTTTGGAACTTACAAGTCTGTTATTTATCATATTTATCTAAACCATGATTAATTTTTCCAGTGAATCTTTTAATGAGTTGAGTGATTTATTTTCTTTTCATAATGCTTGTAAGGAAATTGAATGACGCTTTTCCTACAAAACTGAGAGCTGGCATTAACAGCAAATTTAACTAATTTTGCCAAGGAAATTCACTCCCTCTGCAAACAACTAAGTAAACAAACTGCTTCCCGTAAAGAATCACAGTAACATAACTGTTTTTGTAGTTTCAGTTTGAAATATAACAACACAACTTGGCAGATGCTAAAGTAAAGGATGTGAGTAGTATGTTCATTAAGCAATTGTGGTATTTGTGGAGGATAGTCATACTTTAATTCCTAATATTATTTAATATCCTTGTAAAACTTTTCTTCTAAGTGTGCTTGTTAAACTTTGTGGAATACATGTATTTGCATTGTACAAGCTATTACCATTGCTTCAAACTGTTTTAGTTGAAGCCTCTGTTCATACTGTGCTGTCCCTTCACCCTTTCATATTTTTACTGCTGTATATATTTATTTATTAAATAAGAATACACCATATTTAATCAATATTTCTATTGATATTTCTAATCAGTTGTTCTATTTTTAGAGTATTAATGCATCATTAACATAATGGGCATGTCCTGATAGCACATTTGAATCTACTAGAGATAATAATATTGGTGATTACCCTGTTGCCTAAGAAGTTTGTTACAGTATATGATACCATGTTACTAGTATGAGTGATACTGTTGCACAGCCTGCTTGAAAATATGGAGACATTTACTTCAAAAGAACACTTTATATATTTTTTCAGAAAACATTTTGTTGTGCTTATATACCACTTTGAGTTACCTAAAGTGTTTTTAATGAAGTTTTAAAATGGGAAGCAAGTAATTTGTTTATAAATACAATTTGGCATCTGTACCCCCATAGCGTTGGTTCCCAGGATTTGGTGTGGCTTCTGGTCTCTTAGGATGCACGCAGCATTTAAACAGCATACCTCCCAAAGTGTCCCAAAGCAGCTTTATTTTGGCCTGTCTGTCTGGGCCCAAAGTTAGCTGTGCAAGAAAACATGATTCTCAGGGACTAAAACATCCTATCTACCTAGGTGAGGGCAAAACTATATTTAAATCAACTCTAGGGCTAGGGCTAGTGCTAGGGCTGTTTCTTTGGGACAATATGGCTGGAGGATAAAAAGTAAATGCACAGTTGTTCTTCTTTAACTTGTGATTTAAAACTCTGGATTAGAAATATATTAGCTTGTGTTTGTAGTTTAATACTTTAATGTAACAGAGGGGAAAATAAGGTCTAATTGAGTATTGGTTGAAGTGCATAAGACCTGAATGAGCAATTAGGTTTCTGAAGGCTGCATTGTATCTGAGCAAATTAAGCTATTTTAGGTAGCTTAGGAATTCATTGGTGACAGAGTAGAAATGGATTTTATAAATGAACTAAACTGAGTTGACTTCATTAGTATTCCTGGTAAATACAAAAACCTCGTTTCTGAGCGTACTTATTCTCTTCTGCAGATTAAAGCATTTTTCACTAGCCAAATGATGACGGTGTCAACAAACTATGAATATGAATGATTCTCTTTAATCTGTATTTAACTTTTTTGTGTGTGGTTAAGATTGAAAGTGACTTTGAAAGCAAGCTTACTATGATTTTACCCTTTGGCTGAGCCTATGGCTGTAAAACTGCAGTTGTTAAAAAAAATTAAATAAAGTGTACATAAGCCAGTGTTTAAATTCAAGAATGACATGTGAAATAAGTCAATGGTTATTCGTAAATACGAACTGTTCTAAATATATAATGTTAGATTTATAATTGGAGTTTGTTTTTAGTGTAGAATAAAGGACTGTTGAAAAGTTTACAAGCACAGATTAGCTATGACAGATGTAAAATTATCCAGTTTTCTGTATTTGAGATAAACTAAAAATGATATTTAATTTCTGAGTAGAGGTGATTACTCTTGCAAATTTGCTTTAGGAAACTTTCACCCACTTGCTGCTCTATCTGTCCTGTGAGCTTCATTTCATTTTATAACTCTGCAAACACTTTGTTTTCCTTCTTTTCCCCACAGGTTGTCATGATAAAGCATTGTATTTCCCCTTTCTGGGCAACTGGACTAGCGCTTTCATTATTGGCTGTCTTAACTCTCTTCTTGTTTTAAGCCTAGTTTAAAAGACAGCTGTTCTTCAAGAATACGTAGTTGAGTAGAATGCAAGCATGGGTGGCTAGTAGTTTCCTCAGCCTTTGACAAAATTGAGAACAGTTATAGAAAGGTGTTCCTGTGAGACAAATCAGATGCATATAAACTCTCAGTCTGAACTAAGGGTGTAGGTGGGGTCAGTTTAGGTTTTAGTGGCTCACACTGAGTATAGAAAGCAATAAATGGTTGGTAACATAGGACACACTTGCCAGAGAAACTTACTCCTCATTCCAGTAAATGAGATATTGGTGATGTGTAGCCTTCCATTGTTTGTTGCCAAATGCAATGAGAAGGCTTTCCCTGATCTCCATAGCTGCCATCTGTAAGGACTTCTTCCTGTCTACCTCGTGTAGCACCAACTGTGGGGTCAATTGAAATGTCCTCAGGTTCCCATATGGATTTACACTACTTTTATCTAAACAGGCTAGCACCCTTCCACCTTCAGTGCTGCCACCACAGGCACTTTGTCTGAAACCCAGTTCTTAGCATGACAGTTATTCTGAAGGCCATGTATAAAAACAAAACCTATTTACAGAAGTTAAAGCAAAAACAGTAGAACACCACCTTCTTGGAACACCACCTTCTAGGTTCACTCCTCCAAGAAGGACTGGAATCACTGCAGAACAATGTCCCCAAGTCCCATCCCAGAGAGGTGGCTCAGAAGGTCAGCCTCTGAAAGGTCCAGGACCAATGGGGACACACTTGTGTTTGTCCAGTTCCCTGTGTAGGTCATCTACCAAGGCAATACTGTTTATGTCTCACAGCCAGGCCTGATGCCAGGTTGAAATGGAACTAGATAATCCATTTCATCCAGGAACTCCTGGAGTTGGATTATAGTAAAAAGAAAGAAAGAAAACCAGACTTAAATATTGTTTCTCTTATCTCCAATTTGTGAAATATAAACACTCATATTGATACAAACACCAGTTTTGGTGAGAGATAAGACTGAATGCCAGAAAAATATTTTTTTTTACAAAAATAAAAAATTGTAAGGGATAATTAAACATAATTATTGCAGGGGATAATTAAACATAATTTTTGTCGTATGCAAATATACTTTATTTTTAAACAGTTTTTCAGCACATAATCTGTGCTATTTGGTTAATTATATTATAGTGCCATCTGGTGGATTTTCAACCTCTCTCCACAATGTAGTTAAACTGGAGATCTGTTGATATGAAACATCTGGATGTTCACATATTTACATCTTACAATTTCTTTACCCATCTCTAAAATGTGAGTCAGTCTTCTTGATACATTGGTGGGTAAAAGGCAAAAGCATTTTTAATACTGGTAGTTTGTTTACTGGATGGTAGTCACACACATTATGAAATGAAGGCTGTACATGTTTTGTACATGTTATATATTTTATATGCTTGTGTATTTCCAAATATTACAGAATTCAAAGGGAAAATATCACTATGTATGTACAGTTTTTTAAAAAATTCTATTTATGTTGATCAGTTTTTGTCTACTGATAAGGTATTTTAGGCTGAAAAAATAGGCTAGGATTATATTTGAAACCTGATCATGAAATTACATATATATAGAATTATATGGTTATATACATAAGGAAAGGCATATTCTCAGTGAATTTGAGAGTCACTGAAACAGAAGACCATTGTAGAACTTTCTGACTCAGTCATGGTTTCCATAGCTGTAATTTAGTCTCTTTGGAAACAGAGGAAGTCATGGTGAACACATAACAATTTGTGATGTGGGCTCCATGTTTTTGAAACTTGAAAGTATTACATCTTCCCTGTAAAGCTCAAGGGGTTTCTTTAATGGCTATTTTATTATTTGTTTTAGAAGGCATCATCCAAATATTAAATCTAATTTGGGGCTTACAGTAATCCCCACCATGAGATCACAGTTGTTTCTCTTAACTTTAATTTTTACCTAAAAGCTCTTTTCATGCTCCACATCATGGATGTTTTCTTAGGTGTACACATCCTGGTCATATAATACTACTACCTTTGAAATAGGTTATACCTCTCTATTATTATGTTCCAGTCTTGAGACTCATTCCACCAGTGATACCTATTAAATCCCCTTTGCCTTCCTGTACTGAGAGTTTAAGATCATCTTGTTTATTTCCCATGCTCTGTACATTTGTGTCTGTCTGTCTTTCTGTCTACTTACCTACCTACCTGATTTTGAGTCATTCTCTCCAGTTGATTTTTTTTTTTATTTTCTGCCACTGTTCAGTTCTTATAGTATTAGCCCAATTCCCCCTGTATCATTGAGGCTTTTGCCCCAATAGTTGTGTCCCCCTGCCCTCTGTAATACTATCTTCCTACTCCTTGTAAAACATTTTAAAATCTCCTGATCAGGTTGGTAATACTCCTAGCATACGCATTTCTCCACCTCTGTAAGGAGAACTCCATCTCTTTCAAGATGATTGTTCTTGATTGCAGATCATAGCCAAGAAGCCAAATCCTTCTTGACAACACCATCTTCAACAGTGTAATGTCCTTCAAAAGGAATGAATGAGAAAATAACAGTCTAACCCAAGCTGCTCTGTTCCTACACAAATCCGCATAGTTCTCTTCTGAAGCCTGTATCTTGCAGTATCATTTATTCCAATGTGGATCAAAAGGAAGGAGTAATCCTCTTGTAAGCCTCTCAAAGTAAATATATCAAAATCTGACTGGATGAAGATTTGAGTTTCCCCTCCATTTAAATCAGGACCTGCCCATATAAAAGAATACACACTTAGGTTGATACACAAATGATATCTCACCCTTCATGATTATGATTAGGATTATAAACAACACAACATCAAAATATTGGAGAGGATGCAATTCTAAAGGGTCTTATTTACACATGTGGCTGGAATGTCCAAAAATAATTCAGTTTTGCTGTAAGAAAATTGACATAGACTCAAAGGTCACGAAGCAAAAGTTAACATTTTGTCCAGGTCTATTCTTGCTTTCATTATACATAGAGGAAAATACACCACTGTAACATAAAGAATAATTTGCTTTCATTATTGCTGCTGCTAGACTGGAAATTGCAAAAACTGGAAAACAGGAGATCCTGTTGGAGAACTAGTGGAAGAGAGCATGAGACACATGGTTAGTGGGAAATTTATAGATAATATGAAGGTGACAAAAGGACGATATGAGAGATATTTACTGAAAAATGGTTTCTCTTTATTGATTATGCCCATAATAGTGAAGTGTGATGACCATGAGCACATCATTTGGGATTTCAGAGAGACATTTTTCATGAGAACACTGGGAAGGAAATGGCTTTGGTACTGATGGCACAATGCCACCTCCAGCCTGTACCTGCCCTGTCCCCTATGTGTCCCTTTTCATTCACAGGGGTAACCTGTTAATGACTTGGCAATTGTGCAACCCCCCCAGATGCGAAAATTGAGTGAAATTGAATTGCAAGTCATGTGGCATCACAATGTCTCTGAAGTGCTCTAGTTACCTATTTATTTTCTTTCCTTTTTTCAAACTTAAATGAAGCAGCTGAGCAATTCCAAACCAAAAATATTCCTCTAAAGGCATGCTGGATAGGGGAGACGGGGTAGGGTTAAGGAGTTAAGGAAAAGGTCAGGTTGAAATCATGATGGGAGCAGCAGCCCCTGTCACACGACTGACTTGAGTGTGATGATGGATAGCTGAAAAGCAGTATGTTGCCATTTTTTTACATTGACTACAGAGAGAATGGGGCTGATGCGATAACATGTGATAACAACCTTCCTCTTCCTGTTCGCTGATCTCCAGCGATTGAGGCAGCTCTCATGTAGCTACCAATTCTACCTCCAAGGAAACCTTAAATAAGTAAAAACATCAATACTCTATCAGCTTTCAGACAGAGCAGCTAAACAATCACCTTGTTCCAAACCAACACGAACAACCAGATATAAGATGTGGGACACCTGGATTGATAACAGTACATGTGAAAGGGATCTAGGAGTCCTGGTAGACCACAACATGAACATGAGTCAACAGTGTGATGCAGCAGCTAAAAAAGCCAATGAGTCTAGGCTGCATCAGTAGATGTATAGTGTCAAGATTGAGGAAAGTCATAGTTCCACTCTCTTCTGCTTTGGTCCAGTTTTGGATGCCACAGTTCAAAACAGACATTGACAAGCTGAATCGTGTCCAGAGGAGGGGAACCAAAATGGTGAAAGATCAGGAAACAATGCCCTATGTGGAACAACATAGGGAGCTGTGTATGTTTAGCCTAGAGAAGAGAAGGTTAAGAGGTGATATGTTTAAATATTTGAAGGGGTGTCATATTGAGGATGGAGCAAGTTTGTTTTCTGCTGCTCCTGAGAATAGGATTTGGAGCAATGGATGTAAACTACAGGAAAAGAAATTCCACCTCAACATTAGGAGGAACTTCCTGACAGTAAGGGCTGTCTGACAGTGGAACACACTCCCTCGAAGTGTGGAGGAGTCTCCTTCTTTGGAGGTCTTTAAACAGAGGCTGGATAGCGATCTGTCAGGAATGCTTTGATTGTGTATTCCTGCATGGCAGGGATTGGACTGGATGGCCCTTGTGGTCTCTTCCAACTCTGTGATTCTATGGTTTCATGATACCACTTTCTGTCTCCTCATAGCATATTACTGTAATGCTTAAAGACCTGTATTGGTTGTCATATGCTTTCCAGGATTTACTTCATGATACAGGGTTAAACTTTAAAGTCCCAAACAGAGGATATTGACATTTGGGAGAGAGCTTTCTCCTTTGTTGCTTCCAGACTGTAGAATGTACTCAGAGTTCTCATTTTTGCTGTCTGGCCTTTGATGCAGATTGATGCTTACTGATCATTGTGATTTTTAAAATGATTTTATTGTTTAATTTCGTCTCAGTGACATTTGCTAAGCACCATGAGTGCTTATTTTTAGGGGTAAAATGTGATAAAATGTGGTAAAATGTAGTGAATAAATTAAAAATGGGTCAAATACAGTGATTAGATATCTTTTAAAATTATTTTCAGTGTGGGAAATGCAAACATGTCACCTGTCTGCAACAGTAGGTTTGGGTTAAATTCAGGTACTGCAGCCAAAGCATTGTGAGTTTGATGCTGCAGGGCTCCAGGTTGACTCATCCTTTCGTAGACTGGTAAAATGAATACCCAGATTGTTGGGAGCAATTCACTAGTACATTGTAAACCACTTAGAGTGTGCTCAACACTATAAAATTGGTTTAGAAATGTAAGTGCTATTGCTATCTCGATTTCCTCTCAAAGTTAGCAAGAACTCTCTTTTTATACATAATGGTTGTCTTTATACTACATTTCAAATAGATAAATTGTCTTCTCTCTTTCTTTACAGCTTGATAGCATATTGTCCCCACCATCTATGCCATTTCGGAAATCCAGTAACCCTGATGTTTCTTCTGGACCTGGCAAGTCACTGAAATTTAAAAGGCAGCTAAGTGAGGATGGAAGACCATTTAGAAGAGGAAGCCTTGGAGGAGCTTTGACTGGTAAGGAAAATGGCCTGTGAAAGCACTGATGAATATAAACTTTTAATCATTCCTGTGCAAATGTTTTAAGACATAAGCCTTAGATCTAATTGCTAGTCCCAGCTAGAACAGACCCATTTAACCAATTACTAGATGGTAATTCAGTAGTTACGTAAATGCTATTGATTCAGTGAGTTTTTTTCTTGTTGGGGCTAGCAATAGGGGTTAGGTATATGTTTTTACATACTTCTTAACAACTTACTTTTAAAAATAAAGTTATGCTTGTAGGAAATTTACATAATTTAAAAACCTATGAGAACAGAACTAATACCAATCTCTCATATTTTTGTGAATGGATGATATCATTTAGGGAGAATAATTTTTGAAAAACTCCAGGTTTTCACTTGACACCAGAATGAAGCTGTGTTGGTAACATTTAGGCTGTCAAGGGAATCACATTCTACATTTGGGAGAAGGCAGTCTTCCATGTTTTCTCACATGACATGTTTTCCCCACTAATGGGACAGAGAAGAGCACTCTTCAGCAGTTCTCGGTGTTCATTTAGTATTTTGAATATCATCACAAGCACCTTAAACTCATAGCAGAACTGTATTCACAAGCTGTTCATTTCCTTTAAGACAGTTACATGGTGTCTGTATGGTACTTCAGTTAGCAGTTGAGCTTCTGTTTTACACTAGCTGTAGTTTCAGAGTCATCTTCAATTGATCCTTATGTAGAGTGAATTACAGTTGTCTAATCAGGAGGTTAGCAGTGCATGAACTACAGTGGCTACGTTATCCTTAAGGAAAGCTGCTACTGGTGGACTGGTGATTCCCTGGAACTGGGTAAACAGGTCACTTAGGCCTCCAGTGGCAAAGATGGATGAAAGAGTATCCCAAGCTATGTACCTATTGCTTCAGAGTGCAACCATATCCAAAGAAGGCTGAATTTATCCAGTTTCAGGGAATCACCTGTCCACAGAGCCTTCATGTTATCATCTTCATCTTGATCTTCATCTTGAAGATTTCATATTCAGGTTACTGGCCCTTGTCCAGCCCATTACAGCATCCGCACAATAAATGCACAACACCAGCTGACAGAGATGGCAAGGTGGAGTAGAGCATAATGATGACACCCAACTCGCAAACTCCTACCTATCTCCCCAGGAGCTTCATATAGATATTAAACAGCAAAAGGGATAAGAAAAGGAATCTTGCAGTGCTGCTTTCTGGAACTGGCTGTGTAGAAAGGAGGGCAACCATGATACACAGTGCCTCTTACTCACAATCCACAATGTTTGTCCACTAAGGTATAGTGTTCAAAGGTATAAAGAAGCTGTTGAGAAATCCAGGGAGATTAACTGAGTAGCATTCCCCTGGAGTAAATGGAATAACTAAAGCGGTCAGAATAATTAATGCTGTTTCAGTTGTGCACTCTGGACTGAAACCATATAATTCTTTTCCTTCAAGAATGCCTGGCTCTGTCCAGCAACAATATGGGTAAAAGTCAGGCTTACATGTGGGGTCAACTGATTCAGTACCACAACATCAGGCTGCAACAGCTGCAGCTGATCCCCAAAAACCTGACCAGATGGAATATTGCCCCTCACAATTCTGTGATAACCTTGAGCTCTGAGCAGCATATATGAACAATTTTCTCTTCAAAGTTGCCATGTTACTGTGGAATTTAGCACACGAATCCTCATTTTCACCACAATCACATTAATAAAAGAAAAAAATATATATACTGACTTGGGAGCAGTTCTTGTTGCACCTATCTGCAGTCACTGTAGCAGTCATTGCCAGTCCAGCACACTCTGCCCCTTAACCCTGCCTCCTTGTCATATTGGATTACCAGCATGGCTTTAGTTTTTTATTTTTATTTTTCTCTCCTTCTCTTTTCTACACAATGTGACTTAGAGGGGGAAGAAAAGACCCCCCCCCCCCAAAAAAAAAGAAATCAGACTTCTTGGAAATAGCATGGGGAATGGGAAGTAAGGGCGAAGAGGAAACTGGCACCATACTACTGCCCAGTACCAAAACTGCAGCCCAGACATTATCACACACAAATCTAATTCTGCAGCAGCAACATTGGTAGCAATTAACAGGGAAAGCCTGTCAATGAAAAGCTGTGTAATAGTCATGGATGGAGGACAGGCCAGCTACAGCTCAGGAATGGCAATATTTGATAAGCTTTGGCCATAGACACATTTATTCTGCTTTAATTCTACTTTTTAGCCTTGTGATAATCTCCAAAAACTGAAATTCTCTTAGTGTGCTACATAGATGGTAATGGCAGGAAGAAAAGAGCTTCAGGCAGAGTGATTGTGAGGGAAAAGAATCACTGGAGAAATAAGCTGTTTGAATCAGACTATGTCTGCTGTCTCTTGTAACCACTGTGTGATGCTAGGAGGAAAAAAGAGCAAACCCTAGTTCACCAGCAGGATTTTTGGCCTAGCAGAATAATTTTGACTAGCACATTCTAGATTATGCTTTTGTGTTTTATTATTTCTAGTTTTCCTTGTGTCCCATATGATTAAAGAAATGAGTCTGTACTTACAAAAATATTTGAAATATTTATGAAAAAAATATTTATGAGACTTTGTGTCTTAAATCACGGATGAAAAAATGTTGAGCTTGCATTTTTCTGTGGAATTTGACATTTTTCATCTGTTGAGATTGGCAGTGGGACAGAGTTCACCTTGTCTTGGAAATTCATATATTTTCAAGGCTTTCGATGTGCATTGGTGATAAAATATTCATAGAAAACCTAATTGGTAGGATTCTGGGAAAGGCAATAAAAATGAAACAGACAGATATTTGGTCATAATTGCTTTTTTCATTGTCACTTTCCTCATGTGAGGCATGATTTTACAGATCTGTGTTACATTCTCTTTTGCATCTTCCACAACTTCCCAAAGCTAAGATGTTGCAACCTCTTAAACCATTCTTCATTAAAATAATGGTTATATCCATTGGTTTTTCTTATTGCTTTCTTCAGAAACTTTCTCTGGTTCTATTCTTTTAGAGAGGATCCTATCACAATTATATACAACAAGGATGGGAATCATGCAGTCTTTGTGGCTACATGCAGTCATTTGGCAGGATCGTGTGAGACTTAGGATACACACTGACCTCTCCAAATCCCCTGGCATTTTCCCAAATTTTTTGCTAAAAACAAATGCACTCCTTTCTGCACCAAAACAGTTTTAAACACATGAAAAAGGCTTTTTGCCCCCTTGCTTTTAAACAGAACAAAAAAAGATGTAAAGATGGCCAGGAGTGACAATCACTTTTGGTCAATCAAATTGAGAGGCACACTCTTGTGGTGGGGGCCTCTAGAGCTTGAAAAATAGCTGAAATGGGGCAATGGGCTCAGGGGCACATTTGCCCAATATTCTGTGGGCTAAACATGGAAATATTTTTCCTCTGATCCCTTTTTTGTGATGATTTCAAACACAGTGCTATTTATTCTGCTAGTATGATACAGTTAATATTTTAAATGACATATCTTAATTCTAAATTAATTTCCATTCCATGTTGCATGAAACATTTTTCAGAATATAGGAAATGGTTTACCAGTTGAAAAACAGTGATTTAAGCACTATCCCAATGGTGTGCATATGCGCTTGGGAGTATATATATCTCCTATACTGGTAATTATGAGAAAGGGCAGGAGGATTGGCTGTTAGACCAGGCAGTGTAGTAAAAGCCCTCCCTCCTTTCTGGAAACAAAAAAAGGATTACATGTAATACTAAAGTAGAGTGGAACAGAGGTGGAAAAGGGGGATAGGTTATAATGATTTGGCATTGATATGGACACCCACATGGCACAAGAGTATGCAAACATCTTTGTGGCTCGCCTGGAACAACATGGCGAGATCATCTGGAGACATGGGGTGGGGTGTTATCAGTATGCTGATGACACCCAAATTTGTTTCTCTGTGTCTCGGACTGCTTCAGTGACCAAGGATGGCATCTCCCCTCTGAATGACTGTCTGAGGTCAGTAATGGACTGGATGAGGGAAAACAGACTTAAGCTGAATCCAGACAAAACAGAGGTACTCACTATAGGCAACCCTAACCCATGTATGGAGATATGTTCACCAGTCCTGGACAGGATCACACTTCTCTTAAAAGACTGTGTTCACAGTTTGGGGGGTGCTCCTGGATTTGTCTCTTCAGCTATCTTCCCAGATAGATGCAACGGCCAGGAGTGCCTGTTATCAGTTTCGGCTGATGTGCCAGCTGCGACCCTACCTGGAGCTGGGGGGACCTTTCATCTTGATTTCTGGAATGCACTCTACATAGGGCTACCCTTGTATCACGTTGGAAGCTCCAATTGGTTCAGAATATGGGAGCTAGACTGATCATAGGAAAATCTAAATTGGACCATATTACACCTATTTTGAAACCTTTACATTGGCTGCCTATTAGCTTCTGGGCACAGTACAAGGTGTTGGTCATTATCTATAAAGCCCTACATGGCCTGGGTCCAGCTTACTTGAGGGAACGCCTCCTCCCAAATAATCCTTCCCGCACACTCAAGTCCTCTTGGAAGAATCTATTGCAGTCAAAGAAAGCAAGATTGGAATCAACTTCCCAGAGGACCTTTTCAACTGCCGCTCCATAAATTTGGAATGACCTGCCCGAGGAGATCCGCCACATCACATCTCTTGACAGCTTCAAAAAGGCGATAAAAATGGATCTCTTCCAGCAGGCCTTTCCAGACTGACCTCCTAGTAGAACAGAACTATCTTTCTGTCCTAATTACCCCCCCCCCCCAATATTATTACTCTGGCTAAAACTGTTTTAATCAATTGTTATTATGGATTACGTGTTTTTATTTCAATGTTATATTTGAAGGTGGGAGGGTAGGAGGGTAGGGGAGATTAAGGGAATGTTTTGTTATTATTTGTGTATTTTGTGTTTGATATGCTCTTACCCGCCTCGATCCTAAAAAGGAAGAGGCGGGATACAAATAAATATTATTATTATTATTATTATTATTATTATTATTTCCTCAGTACATACACCTTTCCTCTACCTATGATTTTGTGATGACGTCTTTGTAATCTGAACACACGAAAAGCAGTCACTTGAAAAATTATGCCAGGATTTCAACAACTTCCACCATACCTTCCATCAGCCTGGAACAATTCTCACAGCAAATTTACTTTCTTGACACCATTGGTTAACTGCACAATGGGCTTCTAATCACTACACTCTATAGAAAACCCACTGATTGCCACACATACTTACATGCTCCAGTTTCTACCCGGATCAAACTACATAATCTCTTGTTTATAGCCAAGCCCTCCAATACAGCCACATCTGCTCAGACCCACACTTGGATTTGCCATTGGTGTTTTCTCAAACTTCAGTATCCACCAAAGGAAGTGAATTAGAAATCAACATGGCAAGATTAATACCCAAGAATCATCAACCAAAAACAAAATGACAGAACAGCACCTACATTCTCGAGCTGAGACCACTCAAACACATCACCAGAAAGCTATAACCAGTTCTTGAGAATAATACAGTTTCTTACAAGTTCTGGGATGAAAGGCCACAGACAGCCTCCAAATATTAAACAACTACTCACTTGCAAGGATACATAACATGGATGATAATACAGGGAGAAGATCCTGCCGCAAAGCTAGATACCAACTCTGTCCCCACATCTACTCTGGGAGTAATATTACAGAGGTCTGTAATACCTCTCACAACACCAGGGGTGCATTTTTTTGCCCTTCCTCCAGTGTGATGCATGTCATCCTATGCTAGCAATGCCCTTCTATGCTCAACATTGGACAAACAGTCTCTTGTCTCGTCACAAGAGGATTAATGGATACAAATCTGATATTAGAAATGGCAGTACCTCAAAACGATTTGCAAACTATTTCAGCCTTCCTGGACACGCAGTAAGAGATTTATAAATTGCTGTCATTGAACAACAAAATTACAAAGGGAGACTAGAAGAGAAATATATGAATTGAATTACATTCACAAATTTCAATCTATTAGCAGAGGGGTGAACAAAGACAATGTCCTCATTGTACACTACATCTATAAATATAAGAGTCCTCACCACTGCACATATAACTAAAGGAATCTTCTTGAATTCAGGGAAACTGACTTTTGGTAAGTGGATTTATTGTTCACCAAATAACTGTAAAGATCTGAAAGATCTGGATCACCTTATTCAGCCCTTTGAAAAGTTAGGAGCAGAGACATGATTTCTGTCCTTTTGAATCCCACTCACATTCTGTCCCACTCCCACATCTGTATAATTATGCTTTATACCTGAGGCCTTGATACAACTTAGTGCTGCATCTGAAGAAGTGGATTTAAATCCATGAAAGCTCGTGCTCAAATAAAAACCTGTTAGTCTGAAAGGTGCTGCCACATTTATTTTTTACTCCCTTTACTTTTCTGCTTAACAGGTTTGATGATAAACCTGCATTTTGGTAGAAAATAATATTTCACTCAGATAATTTGATTTTTCTCTACCTTTGGTTTGTTCGTTTTCTGTAACTGTTGGAATAAACAGGTGCTCATTTTCCAGAAAGGTGGAAGACAGAAGAAATTCTAGAGCCAAATTTCTTGTACTCTTAACTAGATTCACTGTGCCACTTAACACATACATTTAGCTGCTTGCCTATCTGAAAGCTGGTATTGCTCTAGAGAGAACCTTGTCAGTTATGTCAGTGATAAAATTATTCATGTTTTAAAAGGTTAATTGTGCTGGGGATGGATAACCATTTACAGCATGGGCAGTTATTTTGTTGTCATTTTCTGAAACAGTATAATATTTTTATAGCAAATTCAGATTGAAATTGAAAAAAACCAACAGATGTAAGAGATGAAAAACTATTTTTGGTTAATTCCAGAACAGAGTTAAAATTTTATTTCTTTCATATCTTTAATTTTCCTGATAAAAATAAGAAATAGAGAAAATGGAGCTGCATATTTTTCCCTGTCATAAAGAGCAACTGGTTAACTACAAAGCTTCTTTTCTGCTGTGAATGGGTTTCATGAGTTCAAATAACTTCAAAGAGCTTTATACAATCGCTTGGGCTCGGGCTTAAATTGTCAGAATCAAGAATGCTCTACAGGCTTAGGTGGCTGTGCTGAGAGTCGATTCATGATATAAAATAATAGCTTTCTAAATCTGCTGGAAATGAAGGGCATTGTTTCTGCACAGGCTCACAGTGATCTAAAAGGTGTGAAATAATTTCTATTATTCATTGTACAGCAATATTAAATTGCATTAATGTTTATATTATGTTTATATTTTTCATATTTCTTAGAGGTTCTAGAATGCTTAAGCAAACTTTATCAGTAAAAGCAAATAAAATTTGAGCTGCATATTTTTAATTTAATAAACCGTGTAACTGTTGCAGGGCGTTAGTTTTGCTGTATCCTCCTCATGCCTACAAAAACTCCTGGAGTCCAAAGTCCCTCCAGGACTGAGTTCAGCACTGGAAGTTTAGAACAGAGAAGGAAAAGAAAACTGCAACATACACTCTTGTATAAACACCATTTGGTGTTCTTTGAACATTGGCTGCTGTGTTCTTCTGGGCTATGAGTGGGTATGGGGAAGAATATAAAGTAAAAGGATGAGAAAGCCACATTTTTTTTCCATCTCCACAATTTTATTTCTCTACATTCAATTTTCTCTGCTGTTGGATGGATATCATAGTTTTTTTAAAGCAAGGTTTCAGAGGGGGTTTGCCTTGACCTTCCTCTGAGGCTGAGAGAATGTGATCTATCCAAAGTGACCTAATGGGTTTACATGACCAAATGGTGATTCAAACTTTGGTCTCCAGATTCATCCTGCACTCAAAACACTATACCACACTGGCTCTGTTCTCTACCGGGTGGGTTTTCAAAGTTCATATCTTTTCTGAATTGGGCTGGATCCACTCTAGGCCTCCTCATTATGGCCATAAATTGCTATTACTAATACAAGTGTAAAATGATTTTATACCACTGGTTTAAAAGACTATTTTCTTGGTAAGCAATGGATGTAGCTGCTGTTTGTTAGCAGAGAAACTCAACAGTCTACAGACAACATTAATTCACTGAAAATGTACATGGAAACCACTATATCTCCAAGTCAATGTTTGTGCCTCCCAACCTAGGTAGAAGCACAGGTGTCTAGAAAGACTGGTGAAATTTCTTATGTTCCATGCATAGGGGCACCTTTATGCTGAAAGTTATTTTCGTAACAATTGGCAGATGTAACCCTCTGTGATAACCACACATTTTGAAAAACCCAAATTGTATATACAGTGGTCCCCCGGGATACGAAGCCCCCAGGGAACAAAATCCCCGGGAGCTGAAACCGGCGGGACCGCAAAACAGCCCCCGGGATCCGAAAGAAACCCCGGGGAACGAAAGGGAAAAACTGCGCGGCCCCTTTAAATCGGCCACGCGGTCCGTCCCTTAAAGCGGTCCCCCAGGAAATGAAGATTTCCGGGTTACGAAAGGTAATCCGGAACGGATTACCTTCGTAACCCGGGGGACCACTGTATATGTATGTGTGTGTGTATGGCATTTCTTGAACATCAAGAAAAAGATGTCCCCAGAAGATCTACAAGAATTCATCCTGGATAATGAAAAAAACAGAAATAGTCAAATAGTTCTGATATTTTGGATTAAATATTGATCAGAATAGAGACTGCATTGAAGAAATCAGAAAAATGCTAGAACTGGGAAGGACAGCCATGAAAGAACTGGACATGATCCTAAAGTGTAAAGGAATAAATTTGAATACCAAAATGAAGATCATCCAAGCCATTGTATTCCCCATCACCATATACAGATGTGATTTCTGGACCGTGAATAAAATCAATAGAAAGAAAAGAAACCCATCTGAGATGTGGTGCTGAAGAAGAGTGCTGAAGATACAGTAGACTGCCAAGAGCACTAATATAAGATCATGCCTGATCTCTCCCTGGAATCCAGGATGACTAAACTAAGGCTGCTATACTTTGGCTACATCATGATAGATGAAGGGAATGCTGTGGATGTAGTATATCTTGATTTCAGCAAGGCCTTTGACAAGGTTCCGCGTGACATTCTTGCAAACAAGCTTGCAAAATGTGGACTAGACAAGGTAACTGTTACATGGATTTGTAACTGGTTGACTGGCCGAACCCAAAGGGTGCTCAACAGTGGTTCCTTTTCATCCTGGAGAGAAGTGACCAGTGGGGTCCCACAGGGTTCTGTCCTGGGCCCAGTGCTATTCAATATCTTTATTAATGACTTGGATGAAATTATTGAGGGCCTAGTTATCAAATTTGCAGATGACAGCAAATTAGGAGGAGTAGCTAATACCCCATAGGACAGGATCAAAATCCAAAATGACCTGAATAGACTAGAAAGCTGGGCCAATGCTAACGAAATGAAATTCAACACAGACAAATGTAAGGTTCTGCACTTAGGGAGGAAAAATGAAATGCACGGATATAGGATGGGGGATACCTGGCTGAATGAGACAACATGTGAAAAGGATCTAGGAGTCCAAGTGGACCACAAGTTGAACATGAGTCAACAGTGCGATGCAGCAGCTAAAAAGATCAATGAAATTTTAGGCTGCATCAATAGAAGTATAGTGTCTAGATCAAGGGAAGTAATAGTGCCACTCTATTCTGCTTTGGTCAGGCCCCACCTGGAATACTGTGTCCAGTTCTGGGCACCACAATTCAAAAAGGATATTGAGAAACTGGAGCGTGTCCAAAGGAGGGTGACTAAAATGGTGAAGGGTCTGGAAACCATGCCCTACGAGGAACAACTTAGGGAGCTGGGAATGTTTAGCCTAGAGAAGAGAAGTTTAAGAGGTGATATGATAGCCCTGTTTATATACTTGAAGGGATGTCACATTGAGGAGGGAGCAAGCTCGTTTTCTGCTGCTCCAGAGAACAGGACGCGGAACAATGTATACAAATTGCAGAAAAAGAGATTCCCCCTCAACATTAGGAGGAACTTCCTGACAGTAAGGGCTGTTCGACAGTGGAACACACTCCCTTGGAGCCTCCTTCCTTAGACGTCTTTAAGCAGAGGCTGGATGGCCATCTGTCGGGGATGCTTTGATGGAGAGTTCCTGCATGGCAGGGGGTTGGACTGGATGGCCCTTGTGGTCTCTTCCAACTCTGTGATTCTATGATTCTTTGATTCTATGAGAAGACATGAGTCATTTGAAAAGACAATGATGCTAGAAAATGTGAAAGGAAATAGAAAGAGATGAAGACCACATAGTATTTGGTACAAGCTGCTTTGTTTAACCTTTAAAGGTTTACACAAGCTAGCCCCCCCCCAATCTGTTAGTTCTTATTACATCTTACCACCCTGTTTGAGATTTGTGGTACAGGAGCTTGAGGCTTCTTACGTATCCAGGGGTTCTTCTTCCTTGGCTCAGGCTCGTCCTTTTCACTTGCCACACCCTACTCCTGGAACCACTTCCCTAAACGTCTGCAGACTATATCTTCTCTATCTAGTTTTAAATCCGGATTAAAGACTTTCTGGTTCTTGGAAGCATTCGGTATTCTAGTTTAATATTATTTATAATTTAGATTTTACTATATGTATTATATGTTTTACAGTTTTATATTTTAATGGTATAACTTGTTTAATTTTGTACAGTTTTATATTTTATGAGTTTTCGATTGTATGCCATTGGCCGGTTATATGTTGTTTTGATGATGCCTGTAAAGTGCCATGCAAATTTATGATGCCATGTAAATAAACATTAATAATAATTAATGGATGATTAGACATGATAAAGAGGCCACAGGCCTGGTTAGGGAGTTCTAGAGCCTGGGAGCAGCCACCAAAAAGACCCTCTCCCTGTGACTACTAAACTAGCCTGAGAAAATGGTAGGATAGAGAGAAGGGTCTCTGTGGATGATCTTATTGCTCTTATGGGTTCTAATGGGTTCATAATGGGTCTCTGAGTTGCTGTTGGAGTCACCCAGAATTTTGGTCTTGGGCGACTTCAACATTCCCCTCAAGACCAGCTTATTTGATTTATCTGGAGCGGCTCGGGAGTTCATGGAATCCATGACAAACATGGACCTATCCCAACTGGTCAATGGGCCCACCCACTGTGTGGGTCATACACTCGATGGGATTTTTAGTACGGAACAGGAGTATCCGTGGGTGGAGATAACTAAAACCTCCACATTGTCATGGACAGATCACTTTCTGCTTTTCGTCCCCCCGGGGGTGGCAGACCCATTAGAATAGTCCGCCCTCGAAGGCTAATGGAACCAAATGGTTTCCAGAAGGCCTTAGAGGGTTTGATGGTTGGCAGCGCTGGCGACTCCGTCGAGACCTTGGTGAATACTTGAAACACCGATCTTCCCAAGGCTCTCGATGAAATCGCTCCCGAGCATCCTCTCCAGCCTGCTCCTAACCGCAAACCCTGGTTCCCAGAGGAATTCAGGGAGATGAAGCGCACAAGTGGCGGAAGACTTGGCTCTTTTCCAGCAGAATTCGCCATAGGCAGCATCTTTGCGCCTATCGGGAGGCTTTGCGTGCAGTGTGGAGATCTTTCTGCTCTGCACGCATTGCGTCTGCAGAGTCCCGTTCAGCAGAGCTGTTTAGGGTGGTGGGGTAGCTGACGTGGGTTCCTCCTGCACCAAACCCCCTACTTGACCCAACAACAGCCTGCTGCGACATGTTTAACACCAATTTTGCAGATAAAATCTCTCGGATAAGGGTCGACTTGGACGCCAATGTTTTATCAGAATCCACTGTTGAGGTATCCAACAACTCCGCTGCTGCCATTTTATTGGATGAGTTTCAATCCGTGAGTACTGAGGACGTGGAAAAGCTCTTTGGAACTATGAGGAAGACGACTTGCCCTCTTGATCCTTGTCCATCTTGGCTGGTCGTCCAGGGAGGAGATGCATTGAGACTATTCCTTCGGTATATAATCAATACGTCCCTTAGGGAGGGTTCTTTACCATCTAGTCTGAAGGAGGCGGCTGTAAAACTCCTCCTGAAGAAATCCTCCCTTGATCCCCTGGACAGGAACAACTACAGACCAGTTTTCTTGCTCCCCTTTTTAAGCAAGGTGATAGAGAGAGCAGTTGCCTCCCAACTCCAAGCTGTCTTGGATGAAACCGATTATCTTGATCCATTTCAAACTGGCTTCAGGACAGGACACAGAGTTGAGACTGCCATGGTCGCTCTGGCTGATGACCTCCGCTTGAGTATCAACAGGGGTAGTGTGACCCTGCTGGTGCTCTTGGATCTCTCATCAGCCTTTGATACTGTAGATCATTCCATCCTCTTGGATTGGCTGAGGGAGTTGGGGTTCGGGGGCACCCATCTTCGGTGGCTCCAGTCCTTTCTCTCGGGCAGATCCTAAAGGGTGAGGCTTGGGAACAGTTGCTCTTCAAAGACTGAGCTTAATTGTGGCATCCCTCAGGGCGCCATCCTGTCCCCGATGCTGTTTAACATTTATATGAAGCCGCTGGATGATATCATTCGGAGGCATGGAGCTCAGTGTCTTCAGTACTCAGATATACCTCTCCATGACTAGATCATTGGCCCAGATGGCGTCTCTCCTCTTAATGACTGTCTTGCGGAGGCAATGGATTGGATGAGGGAAAACAGATTGAAGCTGAATCCTGACAAAATGGAGGTACTAGCAGTTACAGGACTGAAGCCAGGTTTGGGAATACAACTTCTGGTCCTAGATGGAGTCATACTCTCCTCGAAGGACCCTGTTCGCAGTCTGGGGGTACTCCTAGATCTGTCGCTTCACATGACTGATCAGGTGAATGCGACGGTCAGGAGTGCCTGTTATCAGCTTCGGTTGATATGCCAGCTGCGCCCTTTTCTGGACCCAAAGGACCTGGAATCTGTGGTACATGCCTTGGTAACCTCACAATTGGATTTCTGTAATGCGCTCTACATGGGGCTGCCCTTGTGCTTAACACGGAAACTTCAGATGTTTCAAAATATGGCATTCAGACTTATTACTGGTACATCTAGGAGAGAGCACATTACACCTGTGGTTAAATGTCACCACTGGCTGCCGATTAGTTTCCGGGTGTAGTACAAGGTGTTGGTTTTAACCTTTAAAGCCCTAGAATCATAGAATCATAGAATCATAGAAATTTAGAGTTGGAAGAGACCACAAGGGCCATCCAGTCCAACCCCCTGCTGTGCAGGAACTCCCAATCAAAGCATTTCCGACAGATGGCCATCCAGCCTCTGCTTAAAAACCTCCAAGGAAGGAGACTCCACCACCCTCCGAGGGAGTGTGTTCCACTACATGGCTTGGGTCCATCTTATCTCAGGGACTGCTTCTTCCCATACGATCCCCCCAGCACACTTCGGTCCTCCCAGAGGGCTTTTTCTGCCATTGCTCCCAAGCTTTGGAACCGCCTGACAGATGAGATGCGTCTCATGACATCTTTAGATTGCTTTAAAAAAGCTCTACAGATGCATCTCTTCCGGCAGGCCTTCCCTGAAATTCCCTAAATCCCCGGCTCCAAAGCCAGACTGTGATTTCTTTGCTTACTCCCAATGTTTTGACCCCTAAGTTAATGTCGTGGCCGCTTAAGGAAGGGTTTCTGGATGGTATGTTATGTGTTTTTAATTATGTGTTTGGTTTTAATCTATTGCTGGTTTAATTCATTTTTAAGGGGTGGGAGAAAGGAGAGTGTGGAATGCAAGTTTAACACTGAGTCTGTATGGTAACCAAAACTGTTACCAGAAATGTTAGCATCATGGAAATTTGCCAGCACATGTATTTTGAGGAGTGACTTTTGGGAAACTATATTAGAGTGTGCATGCTCAGGGCTCTCATTATGTCCAGAGTCTGGTCTGTCAAGGTGAGAGACAGAAAAGCGTTTCTTTTAATATAGTGAGATCCTTCAATCACTATCTTGGCCTGCTGAAACCACTACAAAATCTGATATACTGTACATAGAACTGCAGAATTCAAAATTGAGTAGATTTTCGAGTCTGTCCTAGGAACCTGAATAATATGATGAGATAGGCAAATGTATTTTAGGGAGTAACTTCTTTTATTCTCAAATCCATTTAGACTTTTCTTCAGATGTAGTGAACTGTCTCTTATTTTCTAAGCCATTTCTGTACTATTTCATATATTCATTTTTATAGGCGTTATTTATTGGCTTAAGAGCTAGGCCCCAATTTAATTATTATATATCAGATTGAAAAGGTACTTGCATTTTTAATGAGCAAAGGATTAAAATAACACTAATTGTAAATGTTAACTGTGCAGTTATTCCAAACTCTGGATATTTTAGTACCTCAGTAATTTCAGTGCAAATAAGAGAAGGGCATGAAAGTGCTGAATTTTGTTAATAGGGTTTAGTACAAATGTTTCTTTTGCAATAGCCAAGGACAACATAACCAAGTCAGCTGTAATTCTAGCTTTGATTGAATTATATCACATTTACTGGACAGATTGAAGGGAAGTGTTATCTCTGCTTTAAATCTGGCAGAAAAAGTAGTGTTGTCCATTAATTTTAACCATATGCAGCTGACTAATACACTTGACAGATGCTAATTTTCTTAAGCTGTAAGCAGCAAATGATGCATGAATTAACCAGCAGCATCCTTTTTTTTTTTTTTTTTAAAAAGTCTGCTCGTATTCCTCACAAATTGGATTTAAATAAAGTTTCTTGATGTAACCACAAGGAAATAAAGATAACAATAATGAAATGTTTCATAACAATGGTTCTAAACTAATTTATCTGCCTTTTATTTTCCTATTAAGCCTAATAGGGATTATTTTATTCTACATAAATTTGTGTGAGAACACTAACATCTGTATGTTTCACATTTTTTTCTCCCTGAAGCTAGGGTTATCTGAAAACATACAGTAATAAAATATGACTCCTTAGGGCCATTGTTTCTGGTCATTAGACTGTGAAGAGATACCTACTTTCCCTGCCATTGCCCCTCCTAAACCCATTAGATTTTACTTTGAAGTCACAGGAATCAACCCTAGCAATCTTTGTTTGGTAGATTTTCTTATTCAGAATTTACTTCCTGCATTAGTGTATTTTAATAAGAGGATTACACCTTTAATCTACCATTCAAATAGTGGTAATTTACGTATTTATTTTTAGAGCCCAGATTCAATAATGACACCTTTAACCTACCATTCAAATAATGGTAACTTTAGTTTCATTTTTAGATCCTAGGTTCAATATATATATATATATATAATCAAAATAATGTATATATTTTTAAAAGTGATTTTTCATGGTCTCTGTGACACACAAATGGTGTTATTTGAGCCTGTCCAATACACCATTCAGAATTTTCTATAGATATTGTATAAGCTTTTTGACAGTAACCCCACCCACCATCCAGGTATCATAGCAGTGTTTTTCCTGCCTATTTCCTCGGTTCCTTTTTGTCCTCTGTGTTAGTAGCATTGATGGAGCTGTTCTGAGCTGTTTTTTTAAATTACATTTTGACTCAGATTGTTTTCCCAACTTTGCTTCTTGGATGGTGATTTGGACTGAATGCTTGTTTGTTTTCTGGTTGATATTCAGTTTGCTTTCGCAGTTATCACTTTGGCTTACAACTCAGCTTTTTTCTGTCTCTCAACTTGACCTCAGATTGCCTGACTAATGTTTTAAGCCTTGCCATTCAGTTTGCTGGTGGCCTACTATGGTTTTAATTTGTTTTTTTTTTAAAGAAATGCATCTCTTGTGGGGCAAAAATGCCCGAGTGGGATGGCCATTCTCACTGCCTCTTGTGCCTTGGTGAGGGCCATAATGTGGGCTTTTGTAGTCACAAGAATGAAAAAAGTAGCATAAGAAGAAGAGATCAGAGCATATGGCAGGATCTCTAAGAGCTTTGCCTTCTATTCTGTCTGTTTCTGTATAGGCTGTGCAGCCATCTCTGCCTTGGATTTGTAATTGGAATACTGTCAAAATCCAAAGGGTGCTTACAAATGGTTTCTCTTTATCTTGGAGAGAAGTGGCTATCAGGGTGTTACAGGGTTTGGTCTTGGGCCCAATGCTATTCAGCATCTTTAACAATGGATGAAGGAATTAAGGGCAAGCTTATGAAATTTGCAGATGACACCAAATTAGGAGGAGTAGCCAATACCCCAGAGGATCAAAATTCAAAATGACCTTAATAGATTAAAAAGTTAGGTCAAAACTTTGAGCTAATGGCTTCATCAGATCTGTGCTTACTTACATGGAAGACTTCTATTGTGGTGTTGATTACATCAGCTCTAAGAACAGACTAACCTTACTTACATTTCCATCAAGATAAATCATTCTCAGCCCAAACATTTCTTTCTTGCCCAAGGCACTGACATCCTTTCACATTATGCTATTACCTTAGTTCACGCAGACCCATACTTTGAACTTATAAGAGACTCTTCATTGTCTGGATGTCAGAAGGATGCTTGCCTTCTGTGTGGACAGGACTGGGTTGTATGTTATTCCTCCCAAGAGGACTGGAATACTGGTTTTGAGACAGCATTTCTTGTGAGTAGTTCCCACAATTCACTCATCCTATGAACTGGCTAAAAAGGATCTCCAGTTTGTCTTTACAGCCATTCCACAAGGGCTACGTAATCTGACTTTCTGAAGGGTTTGCCTCTGGATGACCTATGTAGAGCAGCTGCATGGTCCCAGACATTGACTTTCATCGCTCACTATAGGATAGATGCAAGATCCAGGGCTGATGCCAATTTCTGTAGGGCTGTATTGTTGCCTGCTTAACATGACTCACTAGAAGAACTGTGATTGTCTCTTGTATTGTATGACCCTCCTGCCTCCTGTGGTCAGTAGCTTGCTAGTATCTCATTTGTGTGAGGCACAAAGACCATGAAGAAGAAGGGCAGATTTCACACTTATAGCTGTAATTCTTTGTGTGCTCATGTGTAAACTTACACAACCTGGTCCACGCTCCTCTCATTTTCTCTTGTCTCTATATAGCTCTTTGGATGGCACTGTCTGGTGTCAGTGAAACTTTGGATTTAGGTGGGATGTGTCCTGTTAAGGAATGTAGACAGTGGGTGCGGTTACCACCAGAAAGCTTAAGCAATAGCTCTAGGAGGTTCTGAATGATGTACTGTGTTGGCACAGATAAGTCCATTTGTGTGAGTTCACAGATGACCCTTCAAGGAATTATAGTTACAGATATGCAGCCTATCCTTTCCCTGTGTTTGAAAAGAACAAATTAAAATGATTCCCTTTAGGATTCAGGCTCTCAACATGTATTCCTATCAACAGGGTCTTTTAATATTACTTGCTATTTTGAAGATGCAGTACACGTTCTATTTCCCCTAAAACATACCATGTTTACTTCTGAAAGCTTATATAATTGGCTGTATATCATAGGCCAGTTTTGTGTGCATGTACAAGCAAAATATTGGTAAACAGTCAACTGTATTAGAATAGGGTTGCCCTACATTCATCACAAAAAAAATAAAGGAAGCCCTTTGTAATAGGGCCTCAATCTTTAAAAAGCAAGCAGTAAGAGGAATGGAAGAAAACAAGGTGCAGGAATATCCAAATGTGTTGCAAATTAACTTTTTGATCAAGGTAAATATCTTACATAAGAAACATTAGTAAAATCAGTTAATGTCATCTTATGAATAGAACAAATCCATCTCTTAATTATTAGGATGGGATAAACTGTTTGTGATATGAAAATAGAAAATTAACCATAGGTCTGCATCCACACTGCAGAAATAATCTAGTTTGATACCTATGGAATCTTGAGATTTTCAGTTTATTGTGGCAGAGCTCTCTGATAGAAGGCTAAAGATCTCACAAACCTAAAAATCCCAAAATACAATAGCACTGAGACATGGCAGTTAAAATTATGTTAAACTGGATTATTCTGCAGTGCAGATGCAGCTGAAGTTATCCCCATACTTGTGTGTCACTAGTTGTTGTATCTAGGAGGATTTAGAGGAGTATGTAGCATAAAAAATTTTCTCACTATTACTTGAAGTAAATAAGTAATTCCAAAGCTTTCTGCAAAAGCTTATGATAAGAGTTTGTGGTTTTATATGCTACTAAATCAGCCCAAATGTGTCATGTTCATAGCTCTAAACTTTTACCAGTGTTAATTTTGCAACATGTTGAATAGTTTGTTAATGGTATTGGAAACTGTGTTTTAACTGTTTTTCTCCCAAACCTTTGGCAGGTAGGTACTTGCTACCAAATGCTGTTACACAACAGTCATGGCAAAGTGGAGAAACTTCCAATCTTGTCCGAATGCGCAGCCAAACTCTTGGGCAATCAGCTCCTTCTCTAACAGCTAGTTTGGTGAGTTATCTTTTCAACTGTTGTTTATTCAACCCACTTCTTTGTTTATTCAACAAACAATACCTAGGAGTTCATTTGCACAAGAGTCAAATAATCTGAAATTGTTTCCAAAAGACACAGTATTTCAGGGCCTTTCACATAACTGGTGTCCGTTACTGTATATAATAGTACTAAACATGTTCAATGTATCTGAATTATGTTTGCTATGGGAGCTGTAATTTTGAATTGCTTTTCTTGTTTCCTATAAAATCTCAGCAGGAAGCACGTTACTGAAGTGCCCCCTCACCGCCAAACCATTTAGGTTTAAAATAAAGAGGCAGTCATATTTTTACTATAAAACACTTCTTTCAAGTACCTGACTTTTTATGGGCTATCTATTATTCTACTGTTTCATTGTAAGCAGGTCACTTACTAATGGAATATGGTTCTCTGGTGCATGGTTTTGAACCTTAGTGTGCTGATGGACAAATCATAGTATAGTATAATGTGTAGTCCTTTCCCCCCTTAAAGGAATGTTAGAAAAATTTGAGGAATGCTAGTTAAAGCTTTAGCCAGATTCTGACGACAAATGAACTACATAAATCTAATCAATCATTACCTGCAAAGAGGTTTCATAGGATTAGTCAGATCATATCCTTTGAATATCTGTCTCCAAAACTAAGTCACACTTTCTGTCTACTTTGAACAGCAGGGAAACTATTAGTCCTGTGATTCATATTCATTCCCCATACCTACTGATAACCTTCTTCATCCTTATGGACTTTCCATCTGTATCTAGCAATGTTGATGGCACTGTTCTGGTTATGTAACCATCCTTCCTTCTGAAGAATGAATTTGCCATTAGTGCATTGCAGCTTCTTTCAGAATGGGGATACACACACATACACACACACACCATTTAATGTCATGGATATGGATATCACACTTGCATTATCTGTAACCAAAGCATATTGAGAATGAAGCTTCGGTTCATGCCACTTCAAGATGTGTGAGTAGAAATACTTCCTGACTGTTTGTATAATGATATTGCCATCATGAGTTGAGATATTTTATTTGAAATTTGAAATTGCACAGTTGTGCAAATTTAGCTCAGTAGGGTGACGAGAAAGAAAACAGCATATTAAGAAACAGCTATAGTTGCTGACATGTTCAACTGTGGGAGTGGCAGAATTTTTAAACAAGGAACATAGAATCCAGTGAGTAGGGCAATTAATGGCAATGGACTTACATTCCTGGAACTATAAGAAAAATTAAGGGAAAACCTTATTAGGGGCCTCCAAAAGGACTAGTCCCCAGTGCTTGAAGTTGTGGAATCAAAACTTACAGCACTTACAAAGACACAGATAGGGAAGCTGTCAAAAAAAGCAGATTACACAATGATAGAAGCCAGTGTTTAGGGAAAAAACAATTTTGTACCTTATTAATAAAATTGAAGATTTAGAAAATAGAGGCTGACCTCTTAATATTAGTTTTAGGGGGGTCCCGCAGGCATGGAGAAGGAAGACATACTGCAGTTTGTGGTAATCTGTCTGAATAGTCTTTGCCTTAAGACTCACTTGGACAAATCTGAAGTCAAAACATGACCAGAGTCAGCTGTAACATGCAAGCTGTCAATAAACTTCCAAAAGACACCTCATTCATTTTGCCCATTACCCCTAAAAAAACAACAACAAAAAACTTGTTTTTTACTAAACTCATTTGGATAAAAGATCTGACATATGGAGACATTCATGTTCTTATCTTCCAAGACTTGATAGAAATGTTAAAGAGATGAGAATCCAAGTCTTAAACTTCACTGCTTCAAAGAGGAAAATCAAGTAACCATTGATTGATTCCCTTTAGATTGATTGTCACAAAGAATAACAAAACTAAACAACAACACTATGGTGGTGACTGTGCAGGAACACCTTTTAGATATACTTGTGACACTGGATATTCCTGTACTGAGAGAATTAGAAGAGGAAATAAAGGGAGAAGACCTCTCTTACTCCAACAGAGATCCTGACTATCAAGTTTCTGATTGGAAACATCAGAAGAAAGAAAAGAAAAACAATTTTCACTCACTTAAAGACAGCAAATATAAAGTTTTATATCTGATGGCATAACAATAAAGCCGATCAGCTGCTACTATGAAACATTAATTGACAAATTCAGAGGAGAAGGAGGGAGAGACCATTTTGAAGAGTCTTGCTGCAGCTAAGCTAAACCAAAAGTTAATAAGTTTACTACATTGAGTCAATTTATGACACATTTCCTTTGAATCTCAACTGTACAGGAGGACAACAGAAATCTGTATGCATTGGATTAGTTCTACAGAAAATGTTTAATACAATCAGTTGAATAGCTTTTGCCTTCTCTTTTCTTTTTACTTGTCTGAAGACACTTAAGTGAAACTCATCTGTTGCTGAAAATATGTGTGACCTGAAAACTTCAAGGGTTACTGAGGAGGACACCATTTTGGAAAGCCGCACCCCCACCATGCATGTACTGGCTTCATGGTGCTGTGGCAGCATGGCGTTTAGATGCTGTGCACTGTCGCAGTGCCACAAAGCCCCACCAGGACAGGAAAAGCTGCCAAAAAAGGAGTGGCAATTTGCCTCTTCTTTTTTGCAGTGACAAAATGCCAGAGTGGGGCCATGGCTCTTTCAGGGGTGGCATCATGCCTCCCCTTTGGGGCGGTCTGTTTCGCTCCTATATTTAAGGTTGGTTTAAAATTGGATTTAAGGTTGGTTTAAAATTGAAGGGTAAGAAACTGCTGAATCTAGAAGGATTTAATGTAAGACATGGATGGCACAACTGTGTTTGGTACAATAAGATTAAAGTAAATAAAGAATTCAAAAATCACTTTATCAGGAGGGCACTACTTAAAATCTGGCCCAAAATCTAATTAAAATTTTACGGGGGAAAATACTCTTATGGTTGATATGCATTAGTTTTGTTCCAGGCATTTTCCCATTTCTTGAAGACAATGGTATGGCCTGTTATCTTGCACCCATTTTATCATTTTTAATTTCTTGTTCTAGTTCTCTCATTAACAGTAGTTTATAAATTTTTGCAATCAAATTTGGGGGGGGGGGTGTCTTGGGACTATATTATTTTATCCATCTCAATTTGAGTCTCTTCAAATCCTTCAATTTTTTAATCTTCTGTATACTTCCTAATGAATTGCAGATAGCTAAACTACAGTACCTATTTTTAAAATGTACCCTGCCCTGATTGTTCATTCAGAGGGGTGGGTTATAAATAATAATAATAATAATAATAATAATAATAATAATAATAACAACAATTGGATTTTTTCCCCATCTGTTCTTTCAAAAGCATGATGAAATTATCAAATTTGACCTTTTTTGATTATATCTCTGTATTCACAGCGTCTCAAGACCTAAAAGTAAATTACATAAAGATTGTAAACAGGTGGCATTACACTCCAGGAAAATTGGGTAGGATATATAGATTAGGAAATAGCAAATGCTTGAGATATAAGAAAGAGATTTGCTCTCTGTATCACATGTGGTGGATATGCCCTAAAATTAAAAAACAAACAAACCTGGTCTAAAGTACACATGTTATTACAAAAAAATACCCAAAGTACAATTTACTTTAGTGCTGAATTTTTTCCTTCTATATATGATTTTGGTTTTACATAAGGAAGAAGAAAATAAATATTGGAGGTTAATTTTATATCTAGTGATGGCTAATCAGGTAGTCATATACTGTAAATGGTAGATAATCAGTTTTCAAAATGGAGGACTTGCCTTATGAGTACATATTTTGCCCAACATATTTTGCTGCTTTTCAATTAAACCTATTCATACAGATAATAAAGAAACACTTTGAATAACATGGCGCATCTTAGGGTAGAAAATGAAACAGTTACTAAAATTAATTTCATATTTTTACATGCTACACTCAAAGCAGTTAAAGAGATGAACAATTTCTTCCTGAGAACCTTTCTGTTAACACGGAGAAAATGGAGGCACCTCCTAGCCCTAAATCTCTACTTGATTAGACTTTTCTTTTACACCCACTTTCTCTTGACCTTGATATAATTATCCATTTTGGATGATGGGGAAAAAAACAGTATGTACATGATATGGGATTTCTTTAATGTGGTAAGCCCAACACTAAAGAATTGCTAATAAGCTTGGCATTCATATAAACCAGTAGGTTTCTTCTTTTCTTTCATCTCTGAGCTATACTGGAGAAACTCGATGATCTATGACACTATTTTAACACAAGTGACAAAACAGAACATTGCAATAAGGTTTGTACTTACCTTTGGTTGGTTCTTAGCTATAAAAAGAGGTGGAAGGTGAACTTGAACACAGAAACCTGAGGTTCTGCTTGGTTAAAAATATGGAGCTCACCCTTTAAATAAAAACCTGCCTTTATAAAGGAATGTACATTGAAACTAATACATAAATGGTAACTTACCCATGTGTATTTAGCAAAGATCTTTAAGAATGTGAATGTACAATGCTGGAGAGGCTGTAATTGTAAGGGGATGTATTGAGTATGTGGGTGGAATGCACAATGGTAACACAGTTTTTGCTTAGTATAATTAACATAATTTCAAATATTACAAAGCAAAAAATCAAATTCTACCTAGAACTCATTTTACTTTCTATGTTCCTGGAGAACCAAAATATGCAGCCCAAAGAGTCTATTAGACTTTTTAAAATAAATAAATAAATAAATAAAGAAAGAAAGAAAGAAAGAAAGGCTACTAGATTGGAAATCACTAAAAGCTGGAAAAGTTTCAGTAGAGAACTGGTAGAACTGAATGTGTGATACAAGGCTTATGGAGAAATAATCTGATGTCTGAATATATACAAAAGGATATGAGAACAAAAATCTTTCATCAAGAAATATCTTCCATTTATTGATTATGTTAACAGCAACTTGCAGTGTTTGAAACCATCATCTCAACATTTAAGACATTGGACCCATCGAGAAATTGATCATTGTGGTGAAAAGCAATTACCTAATCTTGCACTTCTTCTTTTTTTTTCTGGCACAGCGTTCACATAATGTTGGTAGACCATTTTTTGTATGAATTTTATTATTGTAGGTTGATAAATGTTTCTTTTTGAATCAATCTTATTGTTGTTACTTTATATTTTTAAAAATAAAAAATAGGTTGTAATGGCTGTTAATTGCATGTATTCCATAGTGTGTTGTTTCAAAAGACAATCAATTACTTCGCTAAAATATTATTAAATAATAGTTTAGGAACATAATACAAATATAAATAAGCATTTTGTCAGATATACTCAATGAAAATGTCAACAAATTATCTCATAAAACATGCTTTTGAGCAGTACTTTTGAAATCAATCCTCTGTTCCAGTGGTAATTGTTAAAATCAGTTGAAAATAATGAAGAGAGTTGAATAATGCCCTTGTAACTGAGCAGTACACATTTGAATTGTCAATACCTATCTTGTCAATTTAGGAATGCTAACATGATTATTGGAACCAGTCTTCTTTGAACTTGTTAGTATTTTCCTGTGTTCTTGTAGTTTATGTATTCCTTAGGTGCTGCTTCCTCAGCGTCCTATGTTGACATCAAGACATAGATCTACTAAGAGCAAACTTTTAATTATTTAGTCCAGGGTACTCAGTTGAGACTGAAAGGAAATTCAAAGAAGTGGACTCACTGGGTGCCTCACAAGTTTAGAATTCCTCTGAGATTCTTGAAAGCATAAGCCTCATTTTGAGAGTACTATAAGAACTTTTATTTACACTTCTTTAATGAGCTTGAAGGTTTTTCTCATTTTTTGATCCAGTGTTCCCAAAGTCAACTTAGAACAATAGAAAAGTCCAAACAAACAAACAGACAAAACCAAAAAACAAAACCAAAGTAACAGCCCTTGCTCTTCTACAGAGTACAAAGCGTAGTCTGCATATGCAAACGATATTAGTTCAAACCAAGGTATTTCCAGCAGACAAATGGGTAGTTAGTTTCCTGCAACTGCAAAGGTTTTCTGAACTGATGGCTTGGTCTTCCCCTTTGTATGGCACTCTTCCTTGGAGGGAGGGGTATAGCCTTGTCAGTGGCCTTTTCCCTCTTGCCAGTGGCACAGCCCATGCATCCTAAAGCACTTAGGTAAGATTTCTGGTTACTGTTACCCAGATCTTTTAATGTATGTATTTTATATATTTTCATATTGCCAGCAGGCTTGTGTTCTTGAGATGTGGCATTAATTAATTAATGGCTTCTGACCATCCTGGTGGTTCTTGGAGTTACACCATATGTGCATGAGGTGATATGTTTTAATATTTTGTAAGCTGTCTTGAATGACTTATATGAAACAGAAAGGTGTTGTGTATAGTTTACGTATAAATGGATAAGTACCTTTTGGAGGGAAAGAATCATATGTAAGTCTTTCAGCTCGGGTGATTAAAGGTAATTTTAACTTGGATCAGCAAAAGCTCACTCAGTTTTTGGTATCCATCTCATTGGTGACCAGTACAGTAGCTAACTGAATCACAGTTGGGGAAAAGGATTTCTGCTGTTTGTCCTACCTATAAATATCCAGAATCCCTGTAACCTCAAGAGTGCATTTAAATCATATATTCTGAATGTACATAAAAATATCATCATCTTTATCATTTTCATTAGGGGTAATGCTGGAGAGTTATGTGATAATATAATAAATAAGAGAATTTTGTTTTTATTGGTCTCAGTTTGGAAACTGATTCTAGCATGCACATACCAGTAGTCCACTAGGTGGCACAAGAGCCAAATGTGTAGTGAGTACTATTTGTCATACAACTGATATGTGCTTTGTCTTTTTGGTTTAATTTAATTTAATTTAATTTATTTATTTATTTATTTAGAGAGCCAAACTACATTTCCAATTAAGTCCAGTACAATGATTGCACAGATTGAAAAGCTCTTGAAAATATAGGGATGAGATTCCTCATGTTGCCATTCTAAAAGTACAGTACTGTACATTTTAGTTTAGCTGACTTTTAAAAATATTTGCGCACACATATTTAATGCCTAAATACCAAAGGAATCAGATCTTGGAAGCAAAGCCAGGTCATCTATGGTTAGCATTTGGATGGGAGGCCACCAGTGAATACAAGGTACTGTAATTAATCATCATCATCATCATCATCATCATCATCATCATCTTTATTTCTAGTCCACTCCTCTGTGAGTACAATCGGGTATAGGCTATGTTTCAGAAGATGAAGCTAGCAAAAGCACCTCTGAGTATTCCTTCCCTTAACAAAACCCTATGAAATTAATGAGATTGCCATAAATTGACAGGTGACCTGAATACATACACACATTTTTAGAATGAGAGCCAGTGTGGTAAAGTGGTTTGAGTGTTAGACTAGGACACTGGGAGACCAGGGTTTGAATCCCTGCTCGTCCATGGAAATCCATTGAGTCAAGGCACACTCACCTCAGAAGAAGGCAAAGGCAAAAGATCTTCTGAAAAGATCTTGCTATGATAGGTTGCTTTAAGGCTATCATAAGCTGGAAATGACTTGAAGACCCACAACAACAAAATCAACAATTCTTAGTCTGTTGACTTTCTCTCAAGAACACCCCCCATCCAATGCACTTATGCAGTCTAGCCAGTAATTAATGTAAAGCATGTCAAGGGAAAATATGCACACTGTGACTTCCCCTCAGAAAAAGGAATGACTAAGAAAATGACAGAAAATGTATGCAGGTAGGTACTAACCACCAATAATTTTATGATATCTCTAAATATAATGCTAGGAACTAGCCTATATGAAAGCAGCATTTGCAGTGTTAGAGCTGGGAAAGCATCTAGTATAGCATGTTCTGTCAACTAACTTATTTTGTTATGCTGTGCCATGTTCATATATGTAGACACATACCAGACGTGTGATCAAATTGTCATCTGCTTCAGTCATTTTATATAACCTATTTTTAGATAAACTATTAATAAAATCTTCTTTTTCAGGACAGGAAAAAAATGATTTTGTATTTTCTAATGAAATAATTCTGAAATACTTTGTGGTGCAAAGCAGAACCTCATTCTGCTTGATTGATGATACTACATGTATAGAGAGAGTTCAGTATATCTCTCATAGGGATGTAATTTCCCAAGCACACGATTTAAAGTGTCTTCTTTTATTTTTTCACATATGGTTGTAATAAAATAATCCCACCCCATATTAAACAGTGAAGGACACATTGGTAACAAATAATTAGACCAATACAAAATTTATTTTTTTAGTTGGTAGAACAATATTAAAATACCTGAATTACAACCACTGTTGTTTTTAGACCTAAACTATGTGGAACTGCCAAAATTACTTCTGACTACTGTATTCCTTACATAGGAAAACCTTATGAAATTTATGGGGTCATCATAAGTTGATAAATGACTTGAAGATGCATGTGTGCGCGTGTGCGCACACACACATTTTAAAGCACTACAGGTGCTTTACAGGTGGAAACAAATTTTAAATTGTAGGATAGGTCAAGTAGAACATGCACCAGTCTGTTCTGAAACTTATGTTAAATATAAAATGTGCTTAAAATTTTTAAAATTTTAGAATTTTAGTCAGTGTAGAGGTAGTTGGGGAGAAACTATTGGTAATGTTACTGTGACAAACGGATGACGTAAATAAAATTGCTTGTCTCAACTAGAGTAAACTCAGCTAGAGCAAATGCTTATATAATTACACAATTGTTGACTTAATCAATCTTCTATGGATTCAATGGGTCTACTGTAGTTAGGATTAGCAATTGGCTTTACACCTCTGTCTTTTTCTGCTCTTTGATATTGAGATCAGTATGGTTTTCCGATTTTTTCAAAATGCAATTTGCTTTAAAAGCAGCTATATATCATATTAGTAATGGCTACTGTAGTTCAAGTGAAAATGAGATTCTGCCTCTCTTTACAGTTAGCCAATGCCCCTGTATTTTAGCCTACAGAAGCATTGGGTGCAAATGCTATAGCCTTGAAGGATTTAGTAATAGTAATTCTTCCGGCATTTCTGATTCTTGATAAGTGGTGAGTGGCAGATTGAATAAAAGCCTGAATAGCTGGAGGGCACTAAACAGACAATAAACCTGACAGAAGTGTAGTTGGAACAAGAAAAGCACTAACATACATATTGTCGAAGAAAATAATACTATGTTTTGAAGCATCCTTAGCAAGAATAAATGCCCTGTTTTAATCCAATATAGTGTATTATTAATATTAGGTGGTGAAAAAAGTGAAATAAAATCTTTCCAAGTAAACATGATTAGGAATATTACAGTTACAGTATCTTATATTATTTTATGTATTTTTCTATACTATTATTTTTGCCAAAAGCCACCAAGGCAGTGCACAACTTTATTGTTTCATTTTTCATTTTTTGTGCCTTGGTGGCTTTTGGCAAAAATAACACTATAGAAAAATACATAATAAAATAACATAGCGATGTAATCTCTGAATTACTGGAAATGAAATGTTTGATATTCGGTGATTCCCCCCCCCCCCAGACCACTGATATTAGAGATTGTTTTAGAGGAGTGTGTATGCTTGTACATGCTGTAATACCTTAACTTCACAGCTTCAAACCTGTGTAATGTTATGCTCCAGTTTTCAGACTGGTAATGGCAATGGCAATGGCAATAGCATTAATAATAATAATAATGATAATAATTTTTATTTATACCCCGCCCTTCAACCCTAAAGGCTGACATTTCCCTGCCCTCAGGCTTACAATCTAAAAAGACACAACACAAAAGGAGAAGGGAGAGGTGGTGGGGAAGGGGGAAAGACTAGCAGATCTTCTCTCCCTCGGAGGTCTGGACCAAGGCAGATGGACTGGAGGGAGGGCTCTTATTCCCTTCAGGCAAGGCCTGTTGGAGCTGGCTTCTGTTTCTCTCCCCCTCAAGATGGTGGATGAAGGGAGGGCTCTTCTTGCTTGCAGAAGGAGCTGGCCTGCCTTTTTCTCCCCCTCAAGATGGTGGATGAAGGGAGGGCTCTTCTTGCTTGCAGAAGGAGCTAGCCTGCCTCAACATAGTATATGAATAACATAGTATATGAATAAAAATATTTTGCTTGTTTTTATTTGGACGTTAATGTAATTCATATTTTAACATTTTATACGGAAATAATAAAATTAGAAGTTTTATTTAAATAAAGTTTTATTTAAATAAATTCAATTTTTAACTTAACACATGCATATATTTTACAAATAAAAAAAGTGTGGGAAGAAAAGGAGGAGGAGGGTTCAAGGCCTCCAAGTCTTGTGTCCCCTTTCAGCAACTCTTCCCCCATGGGTCCTGCACCACAATTTGCAAACCACTGGTGTAGGCATTTTATGATGTTACTTCAGCAATTTGAAACTTCGTCCTGAGAGTTCAGATTCTTGTTATGTGCATTTTTAATAGACCCAGCTAGGATAAAAATCCACCCAATACATCTATCACATTTTGTCATTGGGGTACTTTTTCATCCCAAGCAAAGAAACAAAGAAAAATATCCCATGCCATTTTGTGTTTGAAATATTATTCTTTTCAGAGTGTTTGCTTTCTGCAAATGTTTGCATTCTCCCTCCTTCTCAGAAATAGGCAGCTAACACACGCTCATTTTATTCTATCCAGGAAGGACAAAATGGAAACATTGAGATCATGTGAGCAGGAAAAGAAGTGCTTGCTGCAAATATTTATTTATTTAATATATATATCCAGCTTTTCTCCTGAATGGGGCTCAGAGCTGTTTACAATATAAATTAAAATGGAACATCTAAAACAATACAAATACAAAAGAAGCATTACTGTATATACTCGACTATAAGTCGACCTCATGTATAAGTTGAAGGCAGGCTTTGGGGCAAAAATTATGGATTTTGATATGGCTCATGGATAAGTCAAGGGTAAAACTAAGGGGTCTGTAACAAAGGATGGGATGGAAAGGAAAACGATGCCAAAGAACTTAAAAAATTCTGGCAGGCATAATTGTTTGTGCTCATCCTTAAAGCTGGATGGATGACAGAGTAGAGGGGATCCATGCTGCTTTTTGGTGCTTTTTTTAACAGAATGCCATTAAACACCCAAAGGTGGATTACATATGAAGATTTATTAGAAAAAAAACTCTGTTGAATTATCATTGAAATCCCTAGGTAAACTAATAGAGGAGGATTATAACTGTACATGGTTTACTTACCACCAAATCAAACAATGCTTTCTGATAGATTTACGATCCAACAGCATTAATGTGGTAGATCCAAATTTAGAGAAAATCCTCAAATCCCCCCAGAATAATTGAATAAAAAATATTACAACCTACTAGTGAATTATGAAATGAAAGACGAAATGGTGAAACCACAAATGATCAAATGGGCCCAGGATCTAAAGCAAAATGTACAATGGGAACAAACCTGGATTAAAAGACTAAAATTTACATTAAGTTGTAACATCAGAGAAAATTATTACAAAATGCTTTACCGTTGGTACATCACTCCAGCAAAACTGGCTAAAATCTATAAAGATCTAAGCGATCAATGCTGGAGATGTAAGAAACAACTGGGCACTTTTTATCATTTGTGGTGGGAATGTCAGCATGCTAAACATTATTGGAAGAACATTCATAATACTCTAGAGCAAATCTTAGAGTCATCTTTCCATCTTGACCCCAAGATATTTACTCTGGATAAATGAAGAGGAATCATTAGAAAGAAAGCATGGGAGACTTATTTTTTATGTAACATCAGCCGCACAAATTACATATGCAGCTAAATTGAAAGGAAAAGAAATTCCAGAAACAAAAGAATGGTTACTCAAAGCCTATGACTTTATGCAAGCAGATAAACTAACACAATTATTGCAAAAAAGAGACATGGAAACATTTAAAAGAGGCTGATATCCTTTTATTAAACACTTGAAAAAAAACTGGGGAGGAAAATGGACTATTGACCTGATATAAATATATAATATTCTTTGTTCATTTTTAGTTATGAAAGGATGGTAATATATTCAAAGGTAAATGTTACTGTTACAAGTTACAAGTCTCATAAGGTATCCATGAAATAATTACAAGATAATGGGGAGTTATCAGATTGTACAAGGTTTGAAGTTCTTGATAGGAAGTTATAATTTATACACATGCAAGTTATTTATCTGGTTTGCTAATTTGTTGTATATTTGTTTTTAACAATAAAGATATAAATTTAAAAAAGCAATTAAACCATCATAAAATCTGAAATAAGTTAAAAGCAAATTAAAACAACAAGAACACATTACATATGGCCTGTTACTCCTGAAAAATCACTTCTAAAAGGCCTGCTGGAATGAAACTGCTTGCAAAAGACAGTACAGAAGGTGCCAGTCTAGCCTCTCTGGGAAAGGAGTTCCAGAGCCTGGGAGCAGCCACTGAGAAAGCCCTCTCCCATGTTGCCATCTGGTGTACTTGTAAGGGTTGTGGGACAAAGAATGGGGCCACCCCAGAAGATCTCAAAATACAGGCAGGTTCATACAGGAGACTATGGTCCTTTAAATTACCTGAACCTGAACTCCATAGGACTTTATAGATACTCAGTTGGACCAATTGAAATTTCCGATGCTCTTCAGAGAAAGCCCCATGTAGAGTGCATTATAGTAATCCAATTGGGATGTAACTAAGGTGCGTGCCATAGTGGCCAGGTCTAATGTCTCCAGGAATGGTCACAGCTAGTGCACAAGCCTTAACTGTGTGAATGCACTCCCGACTGTATCCAAGACCTAAACTTAATAATAATAATAATAATAATACATTTTATTTATACCCCGCTCTTCAGCCAAAGCTATCAGAGCGGCTTACAATTTGTTAATTAGACAATTGTTAATTAGAAAATTGTTAATCCCTTGAAATATACAGTATTGCAATTTCCCAAGGGGTCAAAAATAACACAGAATTCAAACCAAGTTGTGTTTTTTTAAATCAATTTAAATGAGAGTTAATAAGGCTAGCATAATCATTGTGGTTTGTGGGAATCTTTAGTCTAAATATTGGTCTTGATGTTAAGGAACAAAAATTGTCAACATTGTATCAGAACATAGGAAATGCTAAAAAAGAATAAAAGGTTGCATTGGCACCCAATTTTTGATTTTGTCAGGTACAGTGGTAGATAAGGACTATAAATAAACTGCAAATAATTACATTTTGTAATAGGATTAAAATAGTTTTAGTTTACATGGTCTTTGTGATACATCTGAAAACTAGCCATCTACTTTTAGCATCTGCCAACTGAATGGTGGTATTTCTGGAAAATACATTGTTCTTTTTGCAAAATTAACAATTGACAAAAATGATTAGGTTTTATGTTTGAGGGTATTTTTGCTATACCTCTGTGTTTTCTTATATACAATCTAATTTCTTATGCCTTGTCAAAAATTGTAAGTAGGTATCAGACAGTAATTCTGTTTTACTGGTTCTTCTATAAATGTACTGCCCAGAAAAACACTTCTTCAATAGCCTTTTATTTTGTCCCCATATGTTTTTTGCCTCTAGCCAGAAACACGCACACACACATATGTGTACGTGCATTCACACTCCTTCTCAAAGTGATGTTTTCTGACAGGAAATCAATACTACTTCCTATTAGATTTGATGGTGTGATTGTCATAATCCTTATCATAGAGTTTGCTAATGGCTAACTACTAACTTGAGTTTTTATCTTTTTCTTTGGCCTTTAGTAAGAAATGTACCTTTCACCTCTGCTGCAACATGTCCTTGTTCTTTGCCTATTCTTCTGTGAATCTTATGGGGGGGAATAGAACCAAAAACCTAGGTTAATGTTTGGTAGTTCCATGCAAGGTGTATTTTTGGCAGATCCAGTTTTTCTAATTATATAAATCCTTTTCCTTACATTAGGAAACCCCTATAAGGATGATCCACAATGAGCGCTGCATTGATAATCACCATAAGAGTGTCTCTCCTTCTGAAATGTAGTCGACTTCTTGACTTCTATGCAACAAGACACAATATAGAGAACATCTTTTTTCCTATAAAGTGGCAACACATGTAGCAAAGAAATCTTTCTTTTTTTTTGTTGCATGTATTGCATTTGCAAATTCACATCCACCTAAGTTGTTCAGTGTGGTGAGAGGTTTAACTCAGGCATCCCCCCCTCCCCGGACCCAAACTTGCAACCTTCAGTAGCTCGCTGTGATGCTTTTAATAATCATTTTGCTGATAAAATCTCTTGCATAAGAGCTAACTTAAATGCCATAATTGTAGTGGAAATCAACAATGAAATGTCGAGCAACACTGGATTAAACTGGTTCAGTTTCAATTGGTGAGTACTGTCGCTGGGGCAAGTAAGGAACACAACTTGTTTTCTTGATCCTCATCCCCCTTGGCTGGTCATCCAGGCAGGAGATGCAATTAGATTTCAAATAGAAATGATCATTAATGCATCTCTCAGGGAGAGGATCTTTCCATCCTGTTTAAAAGAAGCAGCAGTTACACCACTGCTGAAAAAGCCCTCCCTGGATCATCTGGACCTTAATAATTACAGACTAGTATCAAATCTTCCTTTTTTGGGTACAGTGATCAAGAAGGAAGTTGCCTTCTAACTCTAAGCAGTCTTGGATGACACACACTTCCTTGACCCAGTTCAAACTGGCTTCAGGATAGGAAATTGAGACTGCTATGGTTGCCTTAGTGGATGATCCCTTAACACTGACAGAGGGAATGTATCCCTGTCAGCACTCTTGCTTCTCTCACTGGTGTTCAATACCATCAACCATGGTATCCTTCTGGAACACCTGGGGCAGGTGTGGGAATCAGAGGCAGTGTGTTGCAGTGGTTTCCCAGAGGACCTTTTCGTCTGCTGCCCCCAGTCTGTGGAATGACCTGCCGGAAGAGTACAACTTCTGAAAATGCTGAGTGCATTTAAAACAGGCATTCCTGGCCGTCACATCTATCTGCATTTAAAACTGATAGGCCTGCTCAGTCAATTTTAAACCATGACTCTTTATTCCTATAAGGTGGCAGTACATGAAGCAAAGAAAGCTGCCTCCTCTGCATGTATTGCATCTGTGAATTCATGTCCTGCTGAATTATTTAGAGTGGTTACGGGTCTGACTCAGGCACCTTCCCCCCAGAATGCAATTCTTGAGCCTCAGCTGTTCACTATGATGCCTTTAATGATCATTTCACAGACAAAATATCTTGGATAAGAACTGACTTAGTTTCCATTGTTATAGCAGAAGTTGACAACAAGGTGTCGAGCAATTTTGTCAGATCAGTTTCAGGTAGTAAGTACTGCAGATGTGGACAAACTGCCAGGACAAGTGAGGAAGACAACTTAATCTCTTGATCTTTCTTCTTCATGGCTGATTGTCCCTTGGGGAGATGCTGTTACATCTCAGGTGAAATGTGTTATTAATTCATATAGCAGGGAGGAAAGTTTTCCATTTTGTTTAAAATGGTGTAGCCACTTTAAAAAAAAACATTCCCTGCACCCCCCTATAGATCAGTGTAAAATCTCCCTCTTCTGGGCAAGGTGATTGAGAGGGCAGTTGCCTCCCAACTCCAGCCATTCTTGAATGATTTAATACTTTCTAAACCCCCTCAAACAAGCTCCAGAGTCGAGAGTGCTATTATCACCGTAGTGGATGATCTCCACCTGAGCATTGAGGGATGGAGTGTATCTCTGCTGTTGCTTTTGGGCCATTGACCTTCTGGAATGCTTGAGGGATTTGGGGGTTGGAGGTACTGTGCTTCAGTGTTTCCAGTCTTCTCTCTCGGGCAGGTTCAAGATGGTGGTACTTTGGGATAGGTGCTCCTCAAAAAAGGAGCTGTTATATGGCATACCACAAGGTGCCATTCTATCTACAATGCTGTTGAACATTTATTAGTGGTTCCCAAACCTTTTCCGGCTATGGTCCCATTTCCTCATGGGCGATGACTCTACCCCCCCCCCCCCGGCATATTTCTTGACATTAGGTCTACAGATATAGTGCAAATTCAAAACAACTGATCTCGATCACTGCTTCCTTTGCACCCTGAGAGCAGCAACCAAGCAGCTAACTGATCAGCAGTTCTGAAGACTCTCACCTGTGCTACTCCTCCAGCAAAGGACAGTGTGGGCAAGATACCTCTCAGCTGTTACTCAGCCAGTTGCTTGGTAGCTGCTCCCAAGGAGACAGGTGCAAAGGAAGAAAGTTTTCCATGGTGAGGAAGGACTCTCGAACCTTTGTTGGGGCAGAGAGGGCCCCTGCTGATGTGTGTGTGTGTGTATTTTTATTTATTTATGGTATCTATACCCCGGTCTTCTCAGCCCCAAAGGCTATCAGAGTGGCTTACAATTATTATTTTTAATTAGACGGTTCCCTGCCCTCAGGCTTACAATCTAAAAAGACACGACACAAAAGAAGGGAATAGTGACTGGATTGTTTTTAGTTTGTGTATTTTATTCCTGTTGTACCCCTCTCCTATTGTTGAAACAGAGGAGCAGGTTATAATAATAATAATAATAATAATAATAATAATAATAATAATTATTATTATTATTATTGGTGGGAAAGGCTCTTCTCTCCCTCTGAGACCTGGACCATGGCAGATGGACTGGAGGGAGGGCTCTCTTTCTTCAGGCTAGCCCTGATGGAGCTGGGTCTGCCTGTTCACTCTCTCGCAGGCCGGAGGATGACAGTTAGCATGGAGGGAGGGCTCTCTTTCTTCAGATTAGCCTTGATGGAGCTGGTAGGGGGTTTACAGAGGCTACATAATAGTAGTAGCATTATTATTATTATTATTATTCCTATTTTTATTTGTATTCAAGGTTGGACTGATGTGAGGTTGCTTGTACGCCAAGCATCGGGATGACTTGAGGCAATGCAATGCCCTTGCGTAATTACACAATTACACAGCTACCAAATGAAGGCCTCTCGTCACCGGGATATACTCCATGTGACCTACGGTTGGCCACATCGCACCTGATGTTTCCCGGGTCCAAAGGACTCCCGATCCAGTGCTACTGAGCCCTGGAAACCAGCCCACCAGATCCAGAACCTGTGCTGCCGCCCCAACAAGTTGTTACAAGCAGCACCAATCCCATGGAGGGAGGGAGGGAGGGAGAGTGGGGAGCAGAGCAAAGGAGCAAAGGCACAGTGCGCCACTGCACCACCCTTAAATAGGTCTCATGCGGTGGAGGCCTGCAGCAAGCCCCTCCTCCCTTGGCCACCCAGTCAATGGGAGGAGGAGGTAGGAAAAGGCCAACAATCGGTGCCATGCCTGCCAGATCGCCCAGAGAGCCTGGGAGCTGGGCGAGCGCGTGTGCAGAGCTCACGCCTGTCCCTTTTTTCGTGCCGATGGGAAGCCAGCGGATTTGGAGGCTTTCCACCAGTGGGAAAAATGGCCGTCCTGGGGCTCCCAGCCCTGTGGCAACTGCGCCTGCCCGCCTAAGGCGGGAGGCGCCATAACTCCTTGCTCTAGTCAGTCATTCTGTCCCAAAATGGTGCTACTCTGAGCTACAGACATGATGTTCTGCACCTAGGCCCCTCAAGACTTTCCCAACTGCCCCTGCTAAGAGCGTTAGTTTGTGTGGGCAGGTGAAGAGCAGGAGACACCACAACACGAAATGAACAGTGAGGCTGCATTGCTGTTTTAAGGTACCCTGAAAAGACGTTTCATGCAACTCCCATCCCCAACATGGTCCTAAAAGCTACTAGTTCCCCATGTCTTTCTTGCTCACCAATACTTTGACTGAATGCTCCCTGTCCCCCTCTTTTCCCTTCCTGCCCCTCTGCTGCCCTCTTTCTCCCTTATTGCCTCCCTAGATCTTTCCATCACCACTCACTTTGGGAATCACTGATTTACATGAAACCACTGGGAGAGATTATCAAGAGGGCAGGGTACTATCAGTATACAGTACTGATGATACCCACATATATTTAAAAAACAACCTCAGCTAAGGATAGTGTGTCTCTTCTGAAAGAAGGCCTGGAGGAGGTAATGGGCTGTAGGGGGAAACACAAACTGACGCAGAATCCAGATGAGATGGGGGAGCTTACCATTAAGTGTCCTAACCTAGATTTGAAAATGTGTCATTTAGTCCTGGATGGGTTTACACTCCCCCTGAAAGTGTGTTTGAAGCCTAGGACTGCTTTTCGATCTGTCACTCCAAATGGCAGCTCAGATAGATGTGACGGCCAGGAATGCCTGTTATAAGCTTCAGCTGTTACTGGCTGCCAATTAGTTTTTGGGCAAGATAGAAACTGGTGGTTGTTAAAGCCCTTTGTGGTTTGAGTCCAGGTTACCTATGGGATCACCTGCCCCATATAATACACTCCATATACTCAGATCCTTTGGGGTTGGCAACTGTCACCTAGCGGACTTTTTTTTTCCAGGTGCCCCTAGACTGGAATGACTTGCCAGAAGACGTGGCACTCATAACTGGAAAATAAGAACAGAACAGAGAATGAGTGAAGTAAAGAAAATATGGGAAATGTTTAATAAAAATAGTTAATAATTGATCTGTGTAATGTTTTAATCTGGCTACCTGTGTTAGTCTTCTGAAGCAGAAACAATAAAGTTTCAGACTGTATACTTATGCAAAGCACCAAATACTATCTTCCTTTTCATATGCAAATGTTAGTTCCCAATGGTTATGTATTTCCATATAGAAGAGATAACACTAAAGCAAAGAATAGTAAGGAAGGCAGAAGGGCAATAATATTAATTGTTCCACCCAGCATGGTGTAATGGTTTGAGCATTAAACTATGACTATGGGGTTTGAATCCCGGCTCAGCCATGCATACCCACTGGGCGACCCTGGGCAAGTCACACTCGCTCAGGTTCAGAAGATGGCAATGGCAACCCCTGCTGAAAAAAACTTGCCAAGAATACCCCATGAGCCTTAGGGTTGCCATAGGTCAGAAAACAACTTGAACAACAAAATGCACTGCAAAATTATAGTGCTATATTACGTTTTAAAAACAGTTCCCAAAATATATACTATGGCTAGGTCTCATAGTTCTTCTATGCCTAGAAGCTTTAACACAGCAGTATGAAGTGGCAGCTAATAAAGCTAGTGCGATTCCAGGCTGCATGAATAGAAGAACAGAGTCTAGATGGAAGGAAGTAATAGTACCATTCTATTCTGCTTTAGTCAGACCTTTCTTTTAGTTACTCTCAACGGTACTACAAGATCCCTTTGCATATGGATTGTCAAATTAGAGTCCTTAGAAAACATCATCACAGAAGAATTTTTGTTAAGATGAACTTCTTCCTTCCCATGCAAGGAAGCTTTGTGCTTCCCCTGCAGGAGCTAAATTATGCTGACTGGCCTGCGAACCATTTGGTATTCACACTGAATCTCTTTGATAGAATGGGATTCTCTGTTAATACTTGTTGTCAGCTCAAATTCATTGGTGCCATCCTTAACTACTAGAGCAATGATTCCCAAAGTGTACAGTAGACACCCCCCCCCTTGCCGGCAGAGGTAGAAAGATCCAGGGGAACATTATGGGGGAAAGGGGCAGCAGGGGAATGGTGAGGGAAGAGGGGGTGGCGGGGGGATCTTCAGTCAAAGTATTGGTGCACAAGAAAGACAAGGGGAACCAGCAGCCTTTAGAACTATGGTGGGGATGAGGGTTGCATGAAACTTTTTATCAGGGTCCTTAAAACCACAACACAGCCTCACTAATCATTTCACATAGTGGTGTCTCCACTCTTCACTGCCCACATGAGCTCACCTTCTTAGCTAGTTCTTTCACTGATGGTGGCAGTGGTAGTTGGGAAACTCTTGTGAGGCTTGGATGCAGGGCATTGCTTCTATGGCTCAGAGTGGCACCATTTTAGGACAGACTAATTGACTGGAGCAAGGCATTAAGCACATGGCAGTGGGGGAGAAGCAGTAGCAAAATGGAGCTTTCAGATTTTGGACCCTGTTTAAGCTCTGTGGGTTTTGTTGGGACTTGGCTGGCAAGCTGGAGCTACATTGAATCTTCTGTTTTCTTTCATAAGACAGGCTGAGAGAAGAAATAACAGCGGAAGCAATGTTTGTTCATGTGTGTGTGACACCTGAAGCTGTGTGGGGAAGACATGTCTCTAGTGAAGGAGACAGAGAAGTATCTGGGACCAATTCTTGGAAAGACTCTGTCACCTTAGAGTGGCTCTTGTAATTAAAATCTCTCCCTTTTCTTATCTGCACCAGTCTCCAGTTCAGGGCTTGTAGCCTCTGTAAACCCAACACACACACTATCTGCACCCCTCACTGCCCCACCCCTTCCTCACCTAGGAAAAACTTATCCCATTGCACCTGGTCATCTTGGGAGCAACAACTAAGCAGATGAGAGACCTCTTGGCCTTTGCTGGAAGGGTAGCATGGGCTTCAGGCTTCTTGGTTGCTGTTCAGACCAGGAGCAAAGCAAATGAAATTGATTATTTTGAATTTGCAGTAGCACAGTAGATCTAATATTAAGAAATATGTATTGCAGGGGCACTAGAATCATCACCCAAGATGAGCGGGGCCAGTAGCTGGAAAAATCTAATCTTTTGTTTGTGCTTGTAAGAAAAAAGTTTGGGGACCACTGTACTAGAATGTAGAGCCAATGTTCTTGCTGCCTACTCCTGCTCCATTTGCCCTTAATACTGATTGGTTGGGGTAACAAATCCAAAAAATTCTTGGAACTCTTAGCAACAACAAATGTGCATTACTTCTTTTCTGTTGCTTAATTTGAGTATCCTCCATCATTGGCTTCAGTATGTCTTTTGGCTCCATAGGGGAGCATGAGACTTGTCTTCACTCACCAAGTCTCTCAATTTCTTATCTTGTTTGTGGATGTGAGGTTGTCACTCCTGACACTTTTGATGCAAGGGCCCAATGGGGACTAGATGCAAGGCTCATTGGATATGCCCAAGGATTAATACTTCTGGGTTACAGTGAAACTGCAGCTGCACATCATCAGAGCCTCTTAGATATATGAATACTCTGTCCATGGTATGTACAGTAGCCCAAATAGCAACTGGAAACATTACCATAATTATTTTATCTTTACAAAGTGGAATGAAATGAGGTTCACATTTCTCTTAACCCTTGATAACATAGGAATGTCAAACCAGATTTAGTCAACTTGATGTAGTCACACATGTTGATGCTAGCCATGAAGGCAGTCTGTATGTCTATGGTTAGTCAGGTATTCTAGCAGTTAATTCTGTATGGCTTTTGGCTTTTAAAATTGGTCTTAATCTTTTTTTAAATAGAAAAATATATTTTAATGAAATTTATTGTGCATTGCTTTGGAAGCCCTAATAGGCAGAAAAAATGACTTTCAACTACTTTTAATAATAATAAAAAATTACATCTGATATCCTCATTTATCCTTTCTCTTAAGATTAAGAGATTATTAGTTTTGTCAAGATATATCAGGTGACTACTTCTCACTGAATTGTGGACAAATTATAGTGCTCTGCTACTCATTAATGGAATACCTTATGAAAGGATGCTGTACCTTTTACTATCTGATTTTGGCAACTTCTTTCAGTTGCCAGTTTGTTTCCAGGTGCAATTCATACTGCTGGTTATAAAGCCCTATATGGCTCAGGTCTAGCACATCTCCCTTTGTGAGTCAACTCAGGCTCTGTGATAATCAGGACAGTTCCTTTTCACAGTCTCACCACCATGGCAAGCATGGTTGGTGGGGACATGAGAGAAGGCCTTCTCAGTGGCTGTCCCTAGACTCTGGAACTCCCTTCCCAGGGAGGTCAGAACAACCTGTTATCCTTGTTAGGCTAAGACATTTTTATTCAAACAAAAAGTCTTTTAAAATTGGCTGGGGATGTTGTACTGTTTTATTGTACTATTTTTAAGCACTTTTAATCTTTTTAAACAACATTTTATTCTTCTAATGAGTGATGTGTTTAAATGCTATAACAGTTTAATTCTATTTTAATGCTCACTTTTTGTATGTTTTTAATTGAATTGTTATTTTGCATTGCAAGTTGCGTTGAATCCCAATTTTGGGGGAAAGCAGAACAACAACAACAACAACAGAAGTCTTTTGGTTGTGCTCACACAGTTAATTTAACCATACTTCACAGAGGACTGTGAGCTGTGTGTGCCACATACCAGCTGTCTGTATCTGATCTTACACAGAAAAAAGTCAGCGTTGTGACACAGTGAAGGTGTTTTTGGATGTTCATCTTAATGGAGACCTTGTGGTTTTGAATTTTCATTTTAATGGAGAACTTATTCTTTCCCAACCCCTTCGTACAGTTAGATGCATCTAGTATACTACACATCATCAGTGATGTCTGCCCCTTACATGGACAGGTATATGAGTTTCATGCAGAGTCTCCAACAGTTTCTTTGTTACAAGGGTCCTATGAAAAGACTATCAGTCTCCCTCTAACAGTTTGCTCAAGGGCTTTCATTGACCATGCAGAGGAATGGTTTTCAGTTAGTAAGGGGGGTAGCTGCATTTTATCACCCTATTTAACTTAGATGCTAAAAATATAATACATTGAGCAGAATTAGACTCAGATGAAGGAGATGAGAAAATTGGAGGAAGGAACATCAACAATTTAAGATATGCAGGTGATACCATAACAATATGAAGAAGATGACTTGCCCTCTCGATCCTTGTCCATACTGGCTGGTCGTCCGGAGTGTACGCATTGGGGGTATTCCTTCAGGATGAAGTCAATGCGTCACTTAGGGAGGGTGTTATACCATCTTTTTGAAGGAGGCCGCTGTAAGGTCCCTCCTTAAAAAACCCTCCCTTGACCCCCTGAACAGGAACAACTATAGACCAGTGTCCTTGCTCCCCTTTCTGAGCAAGGTGATTGAGAGAGTAGTCGCCTCTCAACTCCAGGTAGTCTTGGATGAAACCGATTATCTTGATCCATTTCAAACCGGCTTCAGGACAGGATATGGAGTTGAGACTGCCATGTTTGCTCTGATCGACAGCCTGCATTTGAGCATTGGCAGGGGTAGTGTGACCCTGCTAGTACTCTTGGATCTCTCCGCAGCCTTTGACAGTATAGATCACTCCATCCTATTGGATCGGCTTAGAGAGTTGGGCATCGGGGGCACTGCATTGCAGTGGTTCCGGTCCTTTCTCTCTGGTAGATCCCAAAGGGTGAGGCTCGGGGACAGTTTCTCTTCCAAAATCGAGCTTAATTGTGGCATCCCTCAGGGGACCATCCAGTCCCCGATGCTATTCAATATTTATATGAAGCTGCTGGGTGAGATCATCCAGAGGCATGGAGCTCACTGTCTTCAGTATGCTGATGACACTCAGGTATATCTCTCCATGAGCAGATCGTCAGACTCCAGATGGTGTCTCTCCTATCAATGCCTGTCTTGAGGCGGTAATGGGTTGGATGAGGAAAAACAGGTTGAAACCAAATCCAGACAAAACGGAGGTACTAACAGTCACAGGCCCAAAACCAAGTCTGGGAATACAATCTCTGGTCCTGAGTGGAGTCACACTCTTCTGTAAGGACTCTGTTTGCAGTTTGGGGGTACTCCTAGATTTGTCGCTTCACATGACTAGTCAGGTGCATGCGACGGTCAGAAGTACTTGTTATCAACTTCGGCTGATACGCCAATTGTGCCCTTTCTTGGAAATGAGGGACCTGGAGACTGTGGTACATGCTTTGGTAACTTCACGATTGGATTACTGTAACGCACTTTACATGGGGCTACCTTTGTGCCTAACTCGGAAACTTCGAATGGTCCAAAATATGGCAGCCAGGCTTGTTACTGGGACATCAAGGAGAGACCATATAACTCCTGTCCTTAAGTCTCTCCACTGGCTGCCGATTAGTTTCTGGGCATAGTACAAGGTGTTGGTTTTAACCTTTAAATCCCTACATGGCTTGGGTCCATCTTATCTTAGGGACTGCCTCTTCCCGTATGAGCCCCCCCCCCCCTCACACTTCAGTCCTCTGGGAAGAATCTGCTACAGCCCATGAAGATCAGGCTGTTGCAGACCTCACAGAGGGCCTTTTCTGCTACCGCTCCCAGGCTATGGAATGGCCTGCTAGATGAGATGCGTCTTATTGTATCCCTCGATTGCTTTAAGAAAGCTTTAAAGACCTATCTCTTCCAGCAGGCCTTCCTGGACAATGACTAATGCTGGCTCCAAAATTCTAAAAAGCTCCTGACCTCTAGTCTATACAACTGAGGCCATTGTACTTTGGCCATATTATGAGAAGACATACTCACTAGAAAAGATTATAATGCTTGGTAAGGTTGAGGGAAGTAGGAAAAGAGGAAGACCACATACTAGATGGATAGACTCAATCAGGGAAGCCATAGTCCTGAGTCTGCAAGACCTGAGAGACCTTCTGATGACTTGGAGGTCTCTCATTCATAGGAATGCCGTAAGAAGAAGTTGACTTGAAGGCAGCTAACAACAACAGTGGGGGAAGGAAGTAATTCTCCCTCCCTCTACAGTCCCCCATGTTTGTACCTTTTCTTCATGGGGGAAGGGTGGAGCTAGTAACCCTCTAGAAAAGATTTTGGTTACATGGAAGAGAATGTAGTGGGGAGGAGAAAGGGGGTTGCTCAGTTAGATTTTATTTCATGTTTCATCCTATGCCTGATAGAGATTTGTAAGCTGCTCTGATAGCCTTTTTGCTGAAAAGCGGGGTATAAATAAATTGATGATGATGATGTCTCCCACACCATCAGCACTTTAGTATTTGTATAAGCAAAGTACTATGTGAAGTGGCTCTTGAAATGCTATCAGAAGAGTGATCTCATGACAACTTATTAATATATTTGTAGGGATTTTCTGTTAGTGGAGATTTAAATTTCTGGGCACTAGAATTTGTTCTGTAATTCTAGAGGGAGATGCAAAGCCCATTTTTGAAGCATAAAATGCAATCGATTTACTTGGTGGATAGATTCTTAAATCCCTAAGCAATTTTTAATGACACAGTGTAATCAATTGATATCAAGCCTAATAGCCTGATGACAGCTTCAAAAAAATCAATAATTGGGTTAACCTCAGCTGTACTGATAAGGCAAATCAAATGGTTTCTCTTTTCTTTTTGAAATTCATTTGTACAGAAATCCTGAACTCAAAATGATGTGGTTGTGATTACGGGGCAAGTTGGTTCCCTTTCCCTTCTTTGACATTTAGTCCCCAGTGTCTTCTCTTTTGAAATACAGACATTTGAATGCAGGGAAAAATTCTTTTAATGTGTTGCTGTGTCACACTCTTGCTGTGGCAATTGGCAGGCAATAAAAATATTCATCTCCTTTCTATCTTGAACCGGAGTAAAATGAAAATGATGAGAGTAAACAAGTGGAAATAGAGTGTGAAATTATGCATGATGAGGGAAATACTTTTTCTGTCTGCCGGTTTGTCTCCTGAGCATAGGTTAACTGTCTAACTAATAATTGTATTTTATCAAATATCAGTATTATGAATGTTCACATTTTAAATGGTTCAATATGTGTAGGCAATAAATACTTAAGAAGCTAAACAAATTGTCAATCAGATAGTTAGAGCAGATGCCAGTGGTGACTAGAAGTGTGTCTGTGCAGCTAACGTTCTGCGTTTTCTTTTCTTTTATGTCATCAAAACGATGAGAGCCAGACCTTGTTGTGTTGCTTCAGTGGCCAGCTATGCTTCAGTTTTTCACAATTACTCTCGGCTTTTGCCTTCACTTTAGGTGTCACTGCTGATTAACTCAGACACTTTGACCTTACAGCTCCCTCTCAAAGGCTTGACCTGAAGTCCATGCTCAAAACTGTTTGCTGTTAGCACAGGATGCTGGGGTTATTGTTTCTGAGCGTAAGAGTGCTCTCACAGGATTTCCTCTCTCAAATACCAACTCCTGCCTAGATAAATGTGCTAGGTGTTTGAATCCCACTTGCTGCTTTGTAACACAGTACGGCAAGCGGGCATGATCTCAGAAGTTGCTGAGTGAATAACTGGCCAATGTCAGCTGACTCTTCCACTCCAATCAGATAAACTGTGATGTAAGTGTTCAGCAGCTGCTAGCATCTGAATAAGTGTGCTGAAGTCTGAGGTAGTACAGCATGGCTATATTGTTATAGAAGGAATGAGGGAAGCAATGGATGAGTCCAGCATTCTGAGGAGGCGAGGGCTTCAGGTAAGATGCATAGTTTGTGAGGTGTGCTTATTGCAGTGAAGAATTATTGTTGTAAAAGTTTAGTTTGTATTCATGTACTGTGCAAAAATGTAGGGACAATTTTAAAGTGTTGATTGTTGATAGGTGGCTCAGCAGAGGAGGGTTCCCCTGTCAGAAAACTGCCTTCTTCCTTCCCTGGGGGTGGTGAAATAAAAATCTCTAAAGCAAATAAGAGGGATAAAAAACAAAACAACAGTAGGATGAAACTAGGCTAGAGATATGATATTTAACCAGGTATGCTAATAGTACATTGACTGATTTTATAAAGACATTTTCAGAAAGAATCTTAAGCATGGAAACATTAAGCATTCACGTAAATATAGGCAGCTGTTGATAGTGATAGTTCCTAGTATTAATTAAAAACTCAAGTTACTGTATTTTTTTTTTTGCAAGTTTGTGAAGCTAGCAGTAATATTTGTTTTAAGAACAGAGCACAGCATGATTTATTCAACATCTAGGTTTTCAGTGTTTTCTGTTACAGTAGGGTCAAATTGGTCTATCCTAGTGGGACCTACTTTTCTGGAATTATTAGCAAAACTATGGGGGTATTTGAATATATTTTCAAGGAAATAACTTCGGAACATTTACAATTTAAGCATTCTATGTTATGATATATGCTCAGACATGTTGTGCCTTTTGTTGTCTGGACTTGGGAGTGTCACAATGATTTTTCTTTTTTAAACTATTTGTTTTGACAAGTTAGTAAACTAAACACACAACTTGGTAGTTATATGAACTATTTTGATGTAAAAATATTTTTCACAACTGAGGATGAATGTAGTAGTGCTTTCAAACTTTTTTGTGCTCTTTTGTTTAGGGAAACAATATTCCTTAAGTCATTCATCTTTCATTAAATGTCATCTCCTGTGTTTTCTGTAAAATCATATTGTTTCATTGTAGGATAGAGATGTTTATATTATAGTTAGTGTAGTCTCTTCCCATTTATAGTCTGCTGGAAGTCTTTAAACTTCACAACTTACAGATGCAAGCCCTTACTGAAGGATGATTTAAAACTATGGTATGCTGCGTGGCAATTTTCAGATACAGAATCATCTCAAAGAACATCAGTGCTTGATAATTTAAGCCATCTGAGGCATCTTGATAAAACATCCATGTAGACTCTCTGGAGACTTAAAAACAATACAGTTCCTTTTGTTTTCATTAGAGCTATTAGATGTAAGGATTGTTCATAATCTGTTTTCAAATTCATGCATCCTAAATCAGTGGGATAATTTTAATCTTACTCTTTTGGAGGTATTAATATATTTCTTGAAAACATAACTTTAAAAGTAGTAGCTTGTTCCATTTGGTGTGGATATATTGCCTAACCAAAGCAAATAAAATTTAATTGTGAAATATACTTCTGTGTTTCAGTACAGGTCAGACACTCACTCTGAAAAACTATAACACAACAGCATTCTACTAATTTTCCATATACCTCAGGAAAGGAGGAAAAATAATATCTTAACGTGACTTTGTAGATTAGCATTGTTTTCTTGTTGCATTATATTCTGTGTATCCTGTTTGCCACAAGAAAAAATGTTATTCCTTGAAGCACATAGTCATTTATTTATACTGATAATCCAAAAGTAAATACAGTAACTTCACAATGCCTGAATATTACAAATGGTATCTTGTTAAGGAGCATCTCCACATTGGTCTGACAATTACTTGCATATTCTCTAAGCATTGTTTAAAACTTTGTAATCCTTCAATAGAATATAATTGACAACTAATGAATTTACACCAAAGATATGGTGTCCTGTCTGCAGGACCTAGTGGCCAGCAGTTAATTTTATCTGTAGGAGCAAGGTAGCTGGGGTTTGTGCTGATAAATTGGAAGACTTAAGGATGCTTGTGTCTTTCTCTTATTTTGCAAGGGAGCATGAATTGAGAGTATAGTAAGGTATGGACTAATTAATTTAATAGGTGTTGATCTACAGCAAGATTATTTAAATCAGTGCAGGAGTATATGGCTCATTTATATGGTGTACAATACACCTCCAGCCAGTGGTCCGGATATTATATCTCCATCAGTGTTCTGATTTTTTTTTCAGACTACTTGTATAAATTTTGGGAGGAGAGTGGATACAGTTTCTGTGTACTGATGAATTTTGTTTGTTCCAGACCAGTGTTATAACTCCCACCAATATGAGTGACATGAAATTTATAAAACAAGGTGGGCATACTCAGGATCCAGATGGCCACAACAGCCACTTTTCAGCTGTTTTGGAGCTCTAGAGGGTTGTGGGTGTCATTTTTATAACCCACATTGATGTTGTGTCACTCTTGGTCTCCTTTTGGGGTTTTTTCCATAGAAAAGTCCTTTCAGTTTTGGGGTGCCCCCTTTCCTGGAAAGAGCACAATTAATTGTTTGAAATTCTTTAAAGGAGTGGTTTTTCAGCTTTTCTTTACAAGGGACCTTCTTTAAATATTTTTTATTGTTGCTGACTCCCCCGAGTTAACTCAAGATTTAAAATAACCATAATAATAACACCAAACCATTAGCAATTACCCCATCTGCTAAACATTCCCTCAGAGGTGCTGGAGGGGGAGGAAGGACTTTTCTGTTGCATTTTCTCATGAATCTGCAATGAGAACAGATTGAACAACAGCCAGCCAGCCAGCCTTTGCTTTAGCTCCTGTCATGCGAGTGCTCTATTGTCACTCTGCTGCTCACCCAGTCTCCTCCCTACAGCAGAGTGACCATATAACAGGAGCCAAAGCTGGCTGGGCCTGCATGTTGTCATTCAACCACAAACTGGTGTGAAGAAGCAAGAGAAAAATCTTCCCTCCCCCTTCAACACCTTTGAGGTTGAAGTGGATTGAACTCTGCTCCCCAGAAGTAGAGATTAGGAAGCACTGTCCAAAAAGATACTTGTGCACATGGAAGTCAGTAACTTTGCTCCTCTTTCAGCACCTTTCAGCTATGAGGTTCTGTGATTCTATGACACCGCTCAAAATGGATCTGAAATGAATCGGGAAGTGGAAAAGAGGCAGAGGGGAGGATTGGAGGTCCACTGGAGGTCCAGTGAATGCTTGAGGTCCAGTGGAGGCCCCCGAGTGAGGCAGAGGTGTTGTGGTGTCAAGGCAGGAAAGGGAAGTATGGGACTATTGGCTGGAAAGGAGACAGGGAGGGTGAGGAGGGTGAGGAGGACATAGGGTAGACATATGGTGTCAGAGAGCTGTGCCATGTGTATATGCCCTGGTAAACACTGAATAAGTTAGTTTTAGTTGACATCAGTGCTGATGAGGGGTGCCAGGTACTTTGCTTGCTTGCTAGTCTGTCCCTCCTCTCTTCCTCCTCCCCTCACTTCCTTCTCCCATCTCAGTGTCCTCCTCACCTGATGAAGAAGACAAAAAAGTGGTGATGGGGGGTGGGGTGGGGTTGAAGTGTTTCTGATAGTGTGCTGGACTGTTTCTGACTGGAAACCAAGGTGGAGAGAGAAGGGCAAAGGCTGTCTGTCTGTCTGTCATCTGTACTGTTGCTCAGTCTGCCTTCTCCAATAGTACTGCAGTATTGCAGCCATGTAACAGGCAACACAGAGGCCCAGCCAGCCAGCCTTTTGCCTTGGATCCTACCATGTGGCCACTCTGTTGCAGAGAAGAAGTAGGATAAGCAGTCTTAAAGCATTTGTGGACTGTGAGGAGATGTCAGAGTATGTGCATCACTGGTTAAGAACCACTGTTTTAAAGGGTTCTTTTTGCTTGATAAAATGGAGGATTGCTCCAATGTGTCTCTCACCTATAGCATTATACTGTGGTCTGTGAAATAGCCTGGCAGTATAAATATAAGTGGTAAAAAACATGGAACCTTCTAAGCTCCTTCCACTTCTCCCAATGTTATAATATTATACAGTTGGATGTGGATATTTTGGGATTGTAAGGGAGACCTTTATAGGCTCTGTCAAACAAAACCTCGCCTTGATCCGAAGGGAGAAGTGGGAAATAATAAGAATAAGAATAAGAATTTGCTCAGCAGAAGGCAGATGAATGCAAGCTGTACCTGTGTTTAAGCAGACAGACTATAGGCATCTCTTTTAAGGAGAGTGCTGTAGCATTGTAGATGACAAAAAGCAACAACAAAACGAATCCCAACAACATCTATATAAGATGTTATGGTTGTTCAGCGAAACTGTCACGTGTGATGAATGGCCTTGAGAACTATGATTGTTTAAACTTAATCAAAATGTTGGTGCAACAGAGCAGCAATTGTGTGCATCAGCCTTTCCTATGGATGGTGCTATTGGAAAGATACCTACTTCTTAAGTAGATCCATAACTGTCCAGGATAAGATGTGGGACTTAAATCTGAAATTATCTGAGCCTGACTTAAAAAGCCATATTGTTACTAATTAGTGATCTTCTGATGTCTAAGTACATCGTTTTGGATAGAATTCTTAAACACTTCCAGTCTATGTAGTTATTGTTGAATTCTTAATTATGTGTGGGTTGTTTTACTTCTGAATGTACAGTGGGCTATCCCCATATGCGGGGGATCTGTTCTGCCCCCCCCCCCGGCGTATGCAGAAAAGCACATATGCTCAAACCCCATTTGTTTTAATGGGGGAGCATTCCTGCATGTGGCGCGGCGCACGCACCATGGGCGCACACACCATTATATTTATTATTATTATTATTATTATTAACCTTTATTTATATATCGCTGTAGGTTTACACAGTGCTGTACATATAAACTTATAATTAGACGATTCCCTGCCTCAGGCTTACAATCTAAAAGACACGACACAAAAGGAGAAGGGAAAGGTGATGGTGAAGGGTATCAGGTCCAGTGGTTCTTCTCTCCCTCTGAGGCCTGGACCAAGGCAGAAGGACTAGAGGGAGGGCTCGGCTTCATAATGCACAGTTAAAACAGGCCAGACAAAGTCACACATCTGGGAACGCTTCTCTAAACAATAAATATTTCTGACAGCTTAACCTTCTGCGTAAGGTTAAAGCCACATATAACATGCCCCCATATGGTGCGGGAGCACTGTAATACTGAGATGTCAAGGCTGTGACTGGTGCGAAAATTTCATTCAGTTGATCTGTTTTCTTGTTTCAATAACTAGAGGTACCTGTGGTATATATTGAGTAACTGCCATCATAACTGTCAGGATAGAAACCCAGAGAGTTTATACAGCTACAGATTTCTGCCTGCTCTCAACCTTCATTGTGCCTCCATCTACATTCTGTAGAAAAGTCTGTTGCATAAAAAACACTTTCTCTATAAAACTCTTCTTTGACAAAACACTGACTGGTGAGAAGGCTGAACACGTAAAATGATCTAACTATTTGTGCCTTTATGTACTCCACACTTGACTGTTATAATGTATTCTTATTGAATCTGCCCAAAAGGCTTGAAATATCATAAAATGTGGTAGAAATGATGAAAGTCTAGTATCTTAAGAACTAGCAGAACAATGCAGAACAATGCACCTGCCTGATTTTAAAGCAGGCTTCCAGTTAGCTTCTTTGCCTTTTGAAATGCCGTTTGTAATCTACACACCCCTAAATCATTGAGGGCCTAGAAAGAAGGGTTTGATTTCCAGTCACACAAACCTACCCAACAGGTTAATTCAAGGACAACATTGTTTGTTAAAAATTATAACCTATCCCTCAGTCAAATATGTCAGTGTGCCTTATAAATGCAAGTTAAAAGAACATCATAAAATCAATTCAATTTCAAAGCCTTGTTCCACATTTTGTTGCCTTCTGAAATAACTCTGGCTGGATGTAGGGCAGGGTTGTTTGAGTTGCAATTTTGTCATATACCTTTCTTAACCGCTTTATCACACTAGGGGGCAAACAGGATTTAAATGAGAGTTAAACAGGAATTGTCCTATGTTTATCATAGACATTTCCTGTTTAATTCTCGTTTAAGTCTCATTTAAATCCTTTTTGCCCCCTAGTGTGATAAAGCACTTAGAAAGACCTGTTTTGCTCTCACTTTATTGGTGTGCAGCTGATTTTTTAAAATGTTTTCAAAATTCACCAGGTTTTCATGTGAATGGAAATTGCTTTTAGTCTGCTATTATGCTTAATTTTAGGAAGCCCTGGTAGTGCAGTAGTTAAATGCCAATACTGCAGCCACAGGGTTGTGAGTTTGATCCCAGGGGCTCCAAAATCCATTCAGCCTTCCATTCTTTCATAGGTCGATAAAATGAGTACCCAGCTTGTTGGGGGCAATTGACCTACACATTGTAAACTTGTTAGGGAGTGCTAGTTCACTGATAAGCGGTATTGAAATGTACTTGGTATTGCTATTGCTATCAATTTTATCTGCTGTTGTCTTGGATTTTGAAGATATTGTTGTTGTTACATATTATATTTACTGTATTTATTAATACATCTTACAGATTATCCTGTACTTTTCACATTGTTCCCCCCCCCCCCCCCGTCGCCCACAATTTCGAATAAAGTAGTAAGAAAGTTTTTGTGGCACTCAAACCCTGCAGGGTCCATAGACTTCCTTTTTTGTAGAAAGAAAGAGAGTGAAAGAAAGAGTGAATTTCCTTTCCTGGAAGTGTCCAGGAGCAGCAGTGACCTTTGAAGTAGGTTCCAGTGTTACCGCTTTAATAACTTTTAAAAACTCCTATAAGTGGACATCTTGCCACTTCGGTTTCTTATTGTGTGTGTGTGGTTTTTTTTTTGTTTTATTATGTTTTGTTTTGGCATTTTGATTCTCTATGAGACCAGAAAGTCTCAGGAGCAGGAAAAAGCATTACGACACAGGAAGGGAGAAGGCAGAATGCACGGGCCTGCCCTTCCTTCCACTCCTTTCATCACTTCCGGGCAGGGTAGCATAGGAAAGGGAGTTGGGGAGTTGTTGAGCACCCACTGGCACATTTGATGAAAGGAGGTTTTCCACAGTTATCTGGTTCTGGCACTCAGGATGGAAAAGGAACAATCTTTATTGCTGAATGTGACTGGTTTTCACCTTTAGGGATCAGGGCTTGAAGGAGAGGCCAATATCTAAAGACTTCCTAGGAATAGGCTGGCACATACTGTAGCATATACACAATGCTGCACATTAAGTGTGAATAGTTAATGAAATATATCTTAGTTCACCCATATATTTTTGTGTCTGTCTCATTCTTCTGAATGGATGTGGAATTATGCTGATTACATTCAGGCATTTAGCGTGCTTTGTCCTCCTTTGTGATTATGACATCTGGTTACTGGGATTGACCTCTTCAAATGCAATAACTCACTTGTTTGTGTTTCACCCCAAGTGACATCTCTGCAACTGTGGAGTTTATCACATGGGAGGAATTTCTCTCAATTTCGAATGGAGCCAATTCGCAATTACATGAATTTGCTAGTTTAGCGAATTTACGTGAAATCTGATTGCATTCGGAATGCATTCAGAATGATTTCCCATTACCCGAAAATGACCCCCCCCCATTGCCCAAAATTGCATGAGATACTCTAATACATGAAACCCCATGATTGCGTTTGGATTGCCATTGCATTATACCTCCAAATTCCGTCGTATGATAAACTCCTGTGTCTCCTCTCTGAGAACATGTCAGAAAAGGAACAATGGAAACAACCCTTTAATTGTTAGAAGACACTGCAAGGAACCACCTTCTTGCCCACTTCTACATCTCCCCCAAAAGGTTTCTTCTTTATAAGGTCAACTGAAGCTGGGGATTGTGGCACTGGCCTCCTCTTCCTCCTCTCCCACAAGTCCTCCCAGGAAACCCCACCACCATGCTGTTTTCTAAAGAGTTTCTGAGGGTGTGCTGGGTTCCCACTGTGCTCAAAGAGGGTGGGGAAGCTTGCTTTCTAAGACTATGGGGGAGTGGAGATGGCCAGGGTGACCAGATGTCATAATCTCAGAGCACTGCAAAATGTAGAACATTCAAGAAAAATGTAGGGCATTACCAAACAAAGCTAAACACACTCATATAACTATCAGTTCATTTCATATGGTTTATTACAGCTATATTACATATATTTTATTTTGTTATGTACTTAACCATATTTTTGAATGAACTTATTTTTCTTAAAACACCTTACAATATATTTCTTACAATGTACTTCTAGAACTCTGAGCAAGACAAATGCGTAAATCTGTACATTAGTTGCAACAACCCCTTGACTTGCCATTATATTTAATGGGACTTGAACATAAACAGATTTTATTATCCACTGAGGGTCCAAACCCCAGCGGATAACAAAGACCTACTGTATCTCTGAGAAAAGCTCAAACTGGATAGAATCATAGAATCATAGAATTATAGAGTTGGAAGAGACCACAAGGGCCATCCAGTCCAACCCCCCTGCCATGCAGGAACTCCCAGTCAAAGCATCCCTGACAGATGGCCATCCAGCCTCTGCTTAAAGACCTCCAAGGAAGGAAACTCCACTACGCTCCGAGGGAGTGTGTTCCACTGTCGAACAGCCTTTACTGTCAGGAAGTTCCTCCTAATGTTGAGGTGGAATCTCTTTTCCTGCAGCTTGCATCCATTGTTCCGGGTTCTAGTCTCTGCAGCAGCAGAAAACAAGCTTGCTCCCTGCTCAATATGACATCCCTTCAAATATTTGAACAGGGCTCTCATATCACCTCTTAACCTTCTCTTCTCCAGGCTAAACATCCCCAGTTCCCTAAGGCGGTCCTCATAGGGCATGATATTGATGAAAGTTAGAGTTGTGACCACTTCCTTTCCCTTCTCTGCAAGTTGTCTAGCTGGTCTGTGCTCATTTACCACCTTCTGCTGTTTCCTAGGAATAATTTGCAGCTTTAATACTGATTGAGCACATGTCTTATACTGAAGGGGTCTAAAGTTATGTTAGGATGTGTTATTTCCATTTGAAGAGGCTGACATTCTTATTGGAGTCAAGAATTACTTAATAGTTATCCAGCACTACTCCATTATGCCTCCAGCATAATTGATAGAAACATAGAGAGAAATAGCTCTCAATTGAAGCAGAACATGTAACAATATAATGAGGCTTGTAAATGAATAAATAACAATCATAAAATAAAATTACTTTTGGATTATATCTCCTAAAATCCTTTGAGCCAGCATGGATATTGTGGGATTCTGAAAGCGGTAGTACATAAACTGACCTATCCATGTTTGGGACTGTCTTTACTGAATTTTGAGGTTTTACTTAGATAAATTCCACATCATTATGAAATGAGCAAAATTGTGCCACAATGCCACAATGGAGGTTGAACTTCTCCAGATGCCTTCTGTGATGATGGACATTATGGTCATCATCAACTGAAGCCTAAAGCTCACACAAATGTGTGTTTGACTATTTGTTTTTGTTATTTTGTGACTCCAAGCCATTTTTATATACAGTGACCAGGAGTATACATTAATATTTTAATGTTTTATGTCTGAAACACACACACACATTAGTGAATTTTGGTTAGAATTGGTCCATCTTCAATATGACACCCCGTGAAATATTTAAACATGGCTGCCATGTCACTTCTTAACCTTCTCTTCCCCAGGCTAAACATGCTCAGCTCCCTAAGCCTCTCCTCATAGAGCATGGTTTCCAGAACTTTCACCATTTTGGTTGCCTCCCTCTGGACATGCTCCAGCTTGTCCCACTTGAATGTGGTGCCCAGAATTGGACCCGGTATTCCAGGTAAGGCCTGACCAAAGCAGAATAGAGTGGCAACAACAACAACAACAACAACAACAACAATTTTCCCCATTTCTCCCCATGGATGGAGATGGGGAATAACAATTAACACCATCAATCAAAACACATTAATTAAAAACATCCCACAGTTTAAAAGAGCAAATAAGACATACACATTTTAAAACAGTCTATATTTAAAATGCAATATCTTAACTCACAATTAAAAATTATCTGGATAAGCCTGCTGGCTTTGAAGATGCCAGCCACAGATGCTGGCAAAACATCAGAAAGAAACTCTTCTAGAACATGGCTACATAGCCCAAAAGCTCCACAAAAAAACCTGCTGGAAGAGACTGGCCTTCAATGCTGTTTAAAATTCGGACAACATATTCAGCTGTTGAATATCTTCTGGCAGCTCATTCCAGTTTAGAGGTGGCTGAAGAGAAAGTTCTTTGGCTGACAGTTGCCAACCTCGTCCTGGCTGATTGCAGTAAATGTCTTCCAGAGGACCTGAGTGCATGGCGCAGGTTATATGGGAGGAGGCAATCCTGTAGATAACCTAGACCCAAACCATGCAAACAAAGGTAATAATCAACATTTTACCTTGCCCAGAAATTAACTGGGAGCCAGAGGAGTGATTTTAAGATCAATTTAAATTGTTCACTCCTGGATTTCCCGATAACCAATCTGGCTGATGGGTTTTGAGCTAACCGAAGTTTCCAAACTGGAATAGTGCATCGCAAAATTCCAGCCTTGAGGTTACTTTTCTCAAATTATTCCTTCCCTCGAATATTCCTTCCCTTGATTTAGACACTGCTGTCTTGTTGATGCAGCCTAGGATCATATTGACATTTTAAAGCTGTGTTGCATCACACAGTTAACACATGTTTAGCCTTTGGTCTACCAAAACTCCTAGATCTCTTTCACAGGTACTGATGTCAGGACAGGTGTCACCCATCCTATATTTGCATTTCATTTTTTCTGTCTAAGTGTAGTACCATATTTCTCCCTGTTGAAATTCATTTTGTCCAACTCTGTAATCTATTAAGGTTATTTTGTACGCTGAACATATTATACATTATATATTTGTATGCTGAACATATTATACATAAAGCAGGATTAGACTTGGAGGAAGGAGGCATGAAAATTGGAAGAAGGAACATCAACCATTTCAGGTACTCAGATGAAAACATATTACTAGCAGAAAATAGAAGAGTCTTAGAAAAACTACTGAAGACAGTCAAGAGAGAAAAGCTTGCATCTGAACATTAAGAAAACAAAAATAGTTATCACTGATGATTTACATAACGTTAAAGTAGTCAGTGAAGACATTGAAAAAGTGAAAAATTTCTTAAATCTTGGCTCAGCTGTTAAATTGGAGACTGCAGTCAAGAAATCAGATTAGTGTTTGTAAGGGCAGCCATGAAAGAACTAGATAAGTTCCTCAAGCATTAAGCTATATCATTGAATGCCAAAGTCAGGATAATCTGTGCCATCATCAGTCTGATTTCTATACATGGTTATGAAAGTTGACATGAAGAAAATTCATTTGGAATTTAGTACTAGGGGTAGCATTGACTGCCAGAAAATCAAATGAATGGAGCAAATCAACCTTCAACTCTCCCTAGAAGCAAAGGAATATTGTAACACCTTTGGAATTGAAAGAAAGGTGTAGCCTAAACTTTTATAGATTGAGTCTAGTTCATCAAACCTATGGAGTGAAATGCCTATGGACAGACATTTATGCCCATGAATGAGCAGGTCCAGGTGTGGGTAATAGAAATGCAAAATTTGTGAGTCTGGTGATTAGATGACAAGATCAGTTTTAACAACGATCATTGCAAACTAAAGGAGTTGTGATGAAATGGTCAAGAAAGTCCTGATGAAGCAGGGGTGTTAACTAGTTTTATAATATGTTTAGTTTGTGAGAAAACCATTGTCTCTGTTCAACCTACTCAGTGGACTGGAGTTTTTTTGCCTTTGAGGTTTTTTGTTTTGTTTTTTTTTTTTGTCTCAGGATTGCTCTTCTGAGGTTTGTGATGGAATGTCAGGGAAGACTGAAGTGTTCTGCAACTGCTTTTTTGTGTATTATCATTCCTAATGTTTGGTTTATGTCCACTTGCCACCTGGTGCAGAGACTCGCCTGTTTGCCCAATTCAGATTGCTGAAGAGTATTGTTGATAGAGAATGGCATATATCACATTAGAGAATGAGCAAGTAGTGGGTGACCCAATAAGTAGTGGATGATATGATTAAGTCCTGTGATGATACTTCCCAAGTAGATATGTGGTCAGAGTCGGCGTCTGGGTTTGTGGCAAGGTTTTGCCCTAAAAGCCAGAGAGTTTTATAGATACCATGATCTGCCAAAAGACAAATGAATGGAGCAAGTCTCCTTAGAAGCCAGAATGACCAAACAAAGACTGCTCTACTTTGGGGTGAAACAGATGGGCAGGAAAAAGTGGCTTGAAGCTGCCCTTTTGAAGAAACATTGAAACCATACCAACCGCACCGCTGGCTCCCAAGGCAGCTGGAGTGCTCCTGTCATGACCACAAGCCAGGAAACAGAAAACAAGTTGGCTTCACATGCTGGCTTCAAGGAATGTGTCATCTAAATGCCAAGCCTTCGTCAGCCTGAAAGCACCTCTTTTTGCCTGTCTGTTTAGCCCCTTTGACAATATTAGGAGATGATATGACTCATTTGAAAAACTGACAATGCTTGGTAAAGTGGGAAGCAGTAGGAATAGAGGAAAACTGTATTTCTTGTAGATGGACTTAATCAAGGAAGCCACAGCCCTGAGTTTGCAGGACCTGTTGGTAACTGTGGCTCTTGGAGGTCAATCTTTCATAGGTTCACCATAAGTCAAAGCTAACTTCAGGGCAATTAATAACAAGTGTTTCCCATGGCACTGTAAGCTACAGCAGTGAATATAACAAAGAAAATATGTTGAGAGATCTTGTAGCACCTTTGAGACTAACTGAAATAAAGTCTGCTTGCTCAGAAAGTTGCAGTTGAGTATGGAGATCTATAATTGTGATGCAGAGGTTCCTCTGCATTGTGTCAGAATTCCCATGTGCACACACAAAATAATTGTGGGGAGATATTCCACTATAACAGCATTTGCATTAAATAAATTGCTTACCCATCACAGAGATACAAAAGGTAGTTGTAAATGACATTCTTGTTTGACTTCTGCCATAGCTTTTAACATGTCTAGTCCTGAGAATGCACGTCCTTGTGGGAAAGGAAACTTTACATCCTGTTGCTTATAGCAAATGTTTTTGTGTAAGGTACTTGAAATATGCACATGGGTCATTCCATTGCTATATGCATTAGTGAAAAACATGTTTTATATCTGAGGAAGTGAGATAAGAGAAAATCCCAGACAATGTGTATGCAATTGTTCCTTTTGTTTTTATTTGGCATTGAGAATTTGTTGACATAATTGTATTTAGTGTAATAACAGCATTGTGAACTATAATTGATGATAAAGGAAAATAAATGCTTAATAGATTTTTAAAAGCTGGTAAAGAGATTTTTTTAAAGCACAATAAAATCACTTAAGTTTTTAATGGATTAGAATAGAATTAAACACTGTTTTATCTGAAGACCTGTTTCTTATCCTATATGGCTTTTTTGTTTGTAATGTTCTTAAATACGCAATACTCCTAATATTCTCAGTTGTTCAGTTGAGCATACAAAAGTTTGATGGCATAATAACATTCTGCAACTATAGTTTCATGTAACCCAATATAAGATTAACCAGGTCAGAAGTTCAAGTTACATTGTTTTGCAGCTAACAGGATTCATTTATAATTTTAATGGGCACTGTGTTAAAACATCTTCATTCTGTTATAACAGAGGAAATGTCTGCATTGTTGTCATACTGTTCAAGTGATACACATCAATAGCTGCCATATAGATTATTAAAGCTGATAGAGGTTACAGCTTTCAGATGAAATGTCTTTATATCACTAGCATCCAACAATTGTTAACAGTACCAGTGTCCCCCCTCTGCTCCCGCTCATTGCAGGAATCAATAGTCTTATTTTCCCTATGCTGTTAGCTTAGTGGTGTAACAGAAAGCTGATAAAGAGTGGCCTCTGACCACTCCAACTGCAGTTGGGATGGGACCGCAGTGACTGCATGGCCCACTCCCAAAGTGGGCCACCACTATAGATCCCAAGCCATGGCAGCCAGCGGTCAGTTTTAATTTACACCTTTTTAATCTTTTCCTTTGGACCAGAATGCAGCATCAGCACAGTTTCTGGACACTTTGGGGACATGTGTCAAGTAAAAGCCACACCCCCCCCCCAAAGTGGCCAGAAGCCTCTTTATTTGGCCCGTGTGTTTTGGGCCAGGGTGTTCAGGTGCTTCAGGTGCTGTTCACAGGTCCAAGACTAGTCCAACTCAATGCTGATGGAAAAATTATTTTGGCCATTCTGTCATTCATACCATATATGAGCTGTCCAGCTTTAGAAAAACAAGGAAAATCTGTGCCATTGTCATTTTTTTTAAAAAAATTGAAGTCCTGTTCTGGATACAGTGGGGGAAATTATTTTTTGATGTTCAATAGAGCAATGACTGAATACTTCCTACAGCCAAGTTTACTTGCAAGGTTTCTTTTGCATTTAATTCTTATTTGGAAGTTTGGACATCTTAAAAAGAAAGTATAAATTGTATCCAGAAGCATCCTTAATTTCTTATTAGTTGTCACTTCTGTTGTCATAACAAGATCGTAGTGTATTTGTTTTGACTTTCAAAACATGCATTTATTTTTTCTGCCAAAGCCTGTTTTAACAGTCCATCCTGCTATCATGAAAGCTATTACACTTCAGGAAAGGGTTAATAGTTTTTTCCCATGGGGTCAGTCTTTCTGTAGTTCTTTAACAGGGGAAAAAATACCCTGCTTTGCTAATCGCTGGGGTATTTGGCATTCAGCCAAACTAAATGTCTGGAGTCTGTATGGTACTTCTCATTAATGTCTTTTGATAATTGCACCAACATTTCTTGATAATGTGTACAATATGTTACAAAGCTGACTGGTTGGTGTTCTGTTTGAAGGGAAAGCATAAACCTAATGTTCCTTCATGTCAGATCCTTTAGCAAGCAATATGTTTCTGTAGAGGAATCTGTACTCGTTTTGAATCTGATTCTATTGAGCTTTTAGAAGCATACTAAACATCATTATTCTAATTCTTTGTATACAGTTAACTGTATTTTCTGAGTCCACAAATGTATTGCAGAATTATAAATATTTTGATATGCACATATCTCTATTGATTTTCCTTAGATGGTGCTTTTGCTATCTTGAAAATAGCATTTTAAACTTTCTTTTAAAAAGGAATTAGCCGGTTCATTAAGTTGTCTGATTAGATTTGGCAAAGGTAAAAGTAACTGTTATAGTTGCTACCTTTTATTCAAGAGTTTTAGACTGACAATAGAATAAAAATATAGCTCTCATTCAACTGCATAAAAACATTAGGGCTTAAATTATAATCTCCGGTCTCCCTCTTTTGGGAAGTTTTAATATAATGTATATATTTTTCTGAACATGACTTGAAAGTGTTTGGCCATTAGATTTGCACACTATTTCTTTCATGAATTAAGGGATGCTTCCATTCCAAAATCAAGATATATGCTGTTAATGTCACCTCTCATCGCTCAATACTGGATTTGTTGGATTGCAACAATGTCAATTATCTGTCTCACTAATAAAATGACCTTTGGGAAATGCAGTTTATTGAGAGGTAATTTCTTTTGAGCTGTTACATATCTAAACAGATTGGTTAAATCATAAATGAATTACAACATGAAAAATGCCTTCTATAAATTCTGTAGAGATGGTGAAGAAAAAGTATGTTTTTATGCTGCATTATGTTACTTTCTATATATTTGACATACTGCGCAGATTTCAGGTAAAATAATAATTTTGTTTACTTGTTTCAATTAATACAGACTCACTTTAGTAACACTGATGCAAATTCAGTTGTTTAGACTACACTAGAGAATATATAGCCTTTCAGATATTGTTGGATTGCAACTCCCATCAGCCAAAGCCAGCATAGCCAACTGTTAACTGTGTTAGTCATTGCTGTCAGATAAGCCCATATCTGGAAAGCAAGTAGGCAGGAGGATCTTCCACCTTGAGTTGGAGTATCCCAGCTTCCTTTTGCTCCAGTTCTTAGCCCTGGAGCACATCTTTGTTTTGCTTCCCAACTGCTTTTGCCTTGTGTGTTATCTAACTCCCCCGCCTTCAAAGCTGCTAAAAGCTGCTTTATTTGCCTGTGTATTTCACTCCATTAAAGTATATAATATCATATTGGTTGTTACTGTATCTTAATTTTTTAAAGTATTCTTTTATTCTCAGTTTAAAAGAAGTAGGATAGAAATCTTAAACTGGACGACTGTTGGCTCCACCAGCATATTTATGCCACTATTGGAGGTGAAAGTGATGGCAAAAGGAAGAAGGTCATAGGCTTTATAGTAATGAAGAAAACAATGATGGTGGGAGAAGGCTGTTGCTTTGACACCTATTTCTGAATTCTTGGGTTTTGAGCATGGTTGAATGTAGAACCAAGGTACTGAGAGGGGTGGCTTGCACAATAATCTGTGCCATGCATGGAATGATTGTTTCAGCCACTTTACGAAAGTACCTTAAATCTGAGGTTGCTTTGCTCCCAGAAAGCAGGCATTAAAGGATAGGTGATCCAAAGCTTCTACTTCCTGCTTGCAAAAGAATCAACAAAATGAAAGCACTAGTATAAAAACTTTTATGCTAGCATAGTGCATCAAGATGATTCAGATCTTTAATACTAACAATAGCAATTGTAAATGTGAATCTGAGATTAATACTTAATTGATGGTGGAAAATACATATAAATCTTTAAGTTTTTTTTTTTTAACTCGAATACCAAGTAGAAAACTAGAACTTTTATATTAGAACTCCAAATAGAGAACAGTTGTAACATTGTGAGGGCACTACCCTGGATATTTTAGAAAGTTTTAAAACTATGCAGTTTCCAACAATGTTTTAAATTATCTCAACATACTATAACCATTTAAAAAATACTCTTCATGGACATACTTAGCTACATTAATTAAGAAGTTAATTAATTAAGAATAATTAATAAGAAACCCACCAAAATATACATAAAATTCTAAATTCATATTAATATTTTTATGTTGTAAATGTAAATACTTGGCTGTATTGGTA